>JAULBG010000004.1:0-1237500 GCA_030864175.1 Neonectria faginata | reverse complement strand
TATATTTTATATGGTATCAGAAGTTACTGCTCCTAGGGATCTACATCACAGTACATTACCATCCACATAGCCACACAGCTTTTTGAGGTCAATTAGCGTACCGTTGATGTCCCGGACTTCTATGGGGACTATGGATCAAGTGTTACCCTAGCACAGTCAAAGGGATAACCCTCCATGATCATCATAATCTATCCGAAGGGATCTAGCCTATGAAGACGATCATAGCGGCTCAAAACAATTGTCAATGCCGGGTGGTACCCAATGCCGACTTGCCGCGTCGGTTTGGTTCTCGGTTTCGAATTACACAGGCGCTCCTGAGTCATGACCAATCTACATCATCTTGAAGCCTACGGGTTTAACGCCGATATCGTAACAGGGTGTGGCTGTAGACCGAGATCCTGTGAACCTTGCAACCATCTTTAGATCTCGACATAAATCTTCCGGATCTTCGGAGATCTAGCCAAGAAGGAAACTAATGCGCCGTGGTTGATCATTTCTGGGGTGTTGCATTGCGATCCGTAGAGGGCAAGCAATTACCGTGGAGTGTCGATCGCATATTAGTTCGCCGTCGGTCTCGGTCTCGGTTTCGCCCGCATTTTCGCATCCATCCATCCACTGTGATGGAAACCAAGCTAATAATTCAGGACTAGCCACCCTAGTTAAATCAAGCTGAGATGGACTATTATTTAGACATCTTTTTTAATCTTGTACCCTACGGGTTCTTTCACAAAAGCCGGTGCTTCTTATTCTTTTTATTCTCCGTTTAGCTATCCTCCTTTCTTGTGCCCGTTCGCTGACCAACCTGAAACGACAGCAAGCACATTATCAAGCAGACTACAGTACTTATCCTGTCATACGAAATCAGCCGACGTTTTTGAATAGTTAAGATTCGCATGGAGTATGAGTTTCTGGGCATCGCGAATGACAGTCGCTGCAAATAGGCTGTTTGGGTTGCCAAATCACTAATCAGCCAGGAAGAGTCTCTAGCCAGCTGCGCAGTATTCGTTTAGCTTCCTGGAGGAGCCACATCAATCGAAGAATTCGTTGATCCCTTTTAGTAGGTAATCACCACAATAATATTGATTCGTACCCTACATATTCGTGCGGGGGAGTGAGGGCTTTAAAGTTCTATGGAAGGTTATATTGCAAGGTGATCTTCGCCAGCTAAACAAGGTATTACATTTAGCTCAATCGAATATATCGCATCCGTACATCTAGTTACACATATTTCAAACGCCATTTGGCTTTTCTGTCGTGTCTTTTGTATATCCTGCCCGGAAATTATTTCTGAAACTCTTACAATAAAAGCTGGGTGGGGCTGGGTTCTTTTCATGGATTGTGCCTCTTGCGACCTCAGAAATTCTGGAAGAATCGTTCTGATATACAAAACATCACTTTACTATCTTCGCAGCTCGTCTGGTACTTCTCAGTCTGGGTCTCATGTTTTATCGAAGTCTTCACCCAGTGCTTCGCAGCTCCAGCCACCCAAGTGGACATTGAGCGTCGCATAGCTCCAAATCCGGAAATCAGTGGCGGCCACTTCCCTGATGCTGAGGCACTGACGCACCGTGAGCGTGGCGATGCTCGAGGTGGGACTTGCGGCAATTGAGACGGCCTCGTCTTATCACTTCTATATAATCCGACAGCTTGCCAAGGAAATTCCATTTCTATGCATTTCTGAACATTCTAGTAGCTTTATCGTTTCCTCAACACCCAACAATACGCCGTTCTTCCGTCTCTAGAACCCACTCACATACTAAAGATGGGAAACTCGACATCGAGAGTGCTCCCAACTCCTCAGATGTCGGCAGAAATCGCCAGCAGAGGCCTCCCTCAGACCTTGGGATTTTCATGCAAAAAGGGGCTCAGTCTAAAGATTATCTGCTATCTCACTGACCCCAACTCAGATCTCTCATATGCCGTCAGTGCTCCCGATGCCTGGTACGGTGGCCTGATTCTTTACGATGGTCCAAGCATCGACCATACTCCACTGGCTACTATCACGAGGGAAGGGAAAGGGGATCTGGACTTTGCAATCAATCTTCCAGAATTGGAGAGCGCAGGTATTGCCAGTGGGAAGGAGATACTGCGATACGTCGGCACACTCAAGAAAGAAATTTATTGGTTTGGGATACAAGTGGGAGAGGGCAACGATCGACACATCGAAAGGTTCGAGTGGAGACACTCACGCGGGAGCGAAGTCAAGAGCATCGGGCAGTCAGGCTTCGGGTGGAAGTTGGTGCGACTGGGCAGTGGCATGGCTGGCGAAGGCATCGAAGAGGTCGCTGACCGGGTGATGGCTTCGCCAAAGACGGAAAGGAGATTATCGCCGCGTGGGCAGACAGCAAGGCCTTTAAAAGCATTTCAAACATCGGCGAGTTCCAGTTCCGGGGCAGCGGGGCCACTGGCGAGCTGGGCACTCTCTGGGGTCTTGCGGCCGTTGGATATTTTCCATTTAGGATCACATTCTCCGTGGATGATTTCTGCTACCTGTTTTCCAAGATGCCAACGACAACAGAATTTTTTGGTTACTTGGTGACGAATCTAGGTCCCCTGACGACAACATATACTGCGCCGACGTCTTGCGGCACAGTAACAAACCATCTGTTTTACGGGAATACCACTGGCATTGGTGCAGTTTATGCGCACCTGACTTGTGGCCGCAAGCCCTATGGCGATTGCATTCCCTCTGCATCGGTTATCGACTCTCTGTACAAGGAAAGACAGGAAACAAATTTGCAACCTTTCCTTCATTACTATTCGCCGGGCTTAGTTTGTCCATCGGGCTGGACAACTGTTGGAAGCTTCGCACTTGCAGAGGAAACAGGGTCTGGCGAGACGTCGGGTGTATTCACTCAAAATCCCAACCCATATTCCAGAATGCCCGCCAAGCGACTCGCCGAGGCAGAGATTTGGACAAGGGTGCTGGGCTCATCTGAGACTCTTGCGTATTGCTGTCCTAGGTAACCGAACCTTTTCTTTCAGTGTAGTGTGTCTAGAGGCTGATATGCATACAGCGGCTACTCGGGAAACATCAATGGAGCATGTTTTTCATCCTATGGCTTACCAGAGGAGCTTGGCTATTCCAAATTCTGCAACGTCTACTACCCATCGGGGGGTCTGATCACAATCGACAATACCTTGGACACAACCGCCTCGCCGAGTCCTCTGTTGTCTAACGCACCCGTAACGGCCGATTTCAGGACCAGCAAAGGTACATTGGCCTCCAATGGGCTATACCAATCGACTTACACCGACTGGGACGTCGTTACGTGGATTCCCGCCGTGCCGCTTGTGTACCAAGCCACTGATGTAGCCGCGGCTGAAACTAACGGCGGTGGCGATGGCGATAGCGGCGACGACGACGACAGTGCAGCTCCAATTTCAGCTGGGCCGACACCCCTGCCATCACTTACCGTCTTTACCGGCGTGCTTATAGGCGCCGGCTTGTTGGCGCTTTGGTGATAACGGGCGCCTAGAACGTCGTGGACGATTAATGGAAACCCGTTCGCGTTCTGGTGTTTCGTACTAGTGAACGGCTCTGGGACGGATGAATGAAATTAATGGCGCTAAGCACGGGTGAAACGTTGGCGAACAAACAGCCTCCGGCGATAGGGCTACGAATCAGCCTAAACCTCAATCAGCATGACTCACGATTAGGCAGAGTCAGTACCTATGTCTAAACAAATGATAATTAAAAGTAGTTCATTGTGTTCGCGCTCTTCGGGCCATTCATTGAGTCATTAACAAATAGAAACGTGATCATAGCTTAAATGAGTCAGAAAACAGCAAGGATGAGCCCCCCCGTGCCCTACGGAGATATACGGTAGTCTGACCTCATGGAACAGCCCGCTTCCACATTCAGTCCACTAAATGAACCCAAAGCCTCAACTAGCATGAATCAGGCCTGACTTGACTCACACGCGTCTCTGTGAGCTTATGGTGAACTACTGCAGATGACATCGTAAGTGTTCACATTATGTCATCCGCAAAAAGAGGCGTCGAAAAACAAGGATCATCCGAAGTCACTGAGCTTACTTGTACACGTGAGTAGACGTGACCGTCTGACCCTAAAGTAAAACCTCCACCGCCGCAAAACAGTGACGATCAAAGACTCTTTCATCTAGCGGATGTTTCGATGAACATCACCATGGATCCTTGCGGTCTACCCCTCGATATTCTCTATGAGATCGCACGACACTTGCCCTTCAGCTCAGTTGCCAACTGGGTGCTCACCAACCGCCGTCACTATGAAGTCATCAACCAGGTGCTGTACATGAAGCTCCCTCGGAAGGCATCACGCGTAACGAAATTGCGGCACGACAACACCGCGGAACCTCGCTTTCGCGGCCTTGTCCTGGCATGGGCCGCTTCTTGCGGGAATGTGGCCACGGTCAAGAACATCCTCGCACTGGAGACGATGGGTTCTTGGATCAACGAGCCGGTCCTCGGTCGCGGCTGTTCAGGCGGTCTCCGCCCTCCGGGATCATATGGAATGACACCGATGCATCAGGCGGCGCGTCGCGGACACATCGAGATTATCGATCTCCTCGCCAACTTCGGAGCCGATGTGGATGCGACTGTCGCTGAGGACGTCTTGCGTCCAATTCATTTTGCTCGCAGCGCAGATGTGGTGAAAGCCCTCGTTCGCCACGGAAGTTCAATCGACCCCCTCTACGACTCCAGGGCGCCCCTCACCTACCAAATATCATCAAGCCGGAGACTGGACGTGGTCAAGTGTCTAGTTGATCTCGGATGCAACATAGACGCTGTGACACCAGATGCCACTTCTGCAGCACACGAAGCTACGCGGCTGGGTATGCTATCCGTGCTGAACTGGCTGTTCGACGCTGGCTTAGATGTAACACATCCAACGCCACCTGGAGGTTCCTTGATATACCATGCGATCTACCACCTCAAAGCCAAATCCCCCGGCCTGGCACTGAAGTTCGTGTCGACTCTCCTCGAGCACGGTGCCCCGGCACATGGAGGGAAAATGCAGGTCAACGGGCCCCACGCCCGGGAAACATTTCAAACAAACCTTTACCTCGCAATAACTATTCCTCACGCACAGACGCTGTCAGATCTACTCATTTCACACGGCGCAGAGCTCGAAACCAAGTGCTGGATGCGCGACGATGCCGGTGGTTCCTTTACCAAGACCTTTTTCACCTCCGAGTCCGAGCGCGAGCCAGTAACTCCCGTAACACACCTACTGCTCAATGCGTCCATATCTCCAGAACTTCATGCAGAGGACAAACTCAGGACGGTTTCCATCTTCCTGAAACACGGCGCCAAGATCGACAGTGGTTTTCAAGGCTCATCCCTGCTCAACTATTTCCTGAACCGATCGCGAGGTCGAAGCGTGCTAAAGGTGGTTCATTTCATGCTCGACCACGGGGCCGATATGAATTCGCCCTTCGAGCTGGGCTGGGTAACACGTCGACCGATTCACATCTTCTTGACCAACCCCGCCTGGCTGAATAGGTCTCATCGAGTGTCACCGAAAGCAGCCTCTAGTGTCTTGGAACGCCTGCTTCAGCGTGGAACCGATCCAAACATGCCAGACAGTGGAGGAACCACCCCTCTCACATCTGCGTGTTGCATGCCAGTTGATGGCTATGCTCGGGAAACCATCAAGCTTCTACTAAAGTACGGTGCCAAAGTCGAGACGCCCACCACAGATGGGCTCAACATGTTGCACTGCATCCTGGGGGGTTACAGCCGGCTGTTCCCCGAGTCTGCGGATCGATTCCATGCCCTTTTGAACAGGGCCCCTGCCGCGAGCATTGGTATTAATGCCCTTGATAAGGATGGAATGACTCCTCTCGCCCGTTTGGCCTCATTAATCCTGGATAAGACATCAAAAGCTGAGGCGGCATCTGATCATGCACTCCTTCGAAAAAGGATGATGATAATGCTCATACGAAGCGGGGCGAACGTGCACGCTAAACAGATTGGAAACACCCAAAAGCCGTTCCTTGCTGGCTCCACACCGCTACACTTTGCCTGTTACAACTGGGATCCTATTGCGCTAGAGTTGCTCCTTGACAAAGGTGCCTGTGAAGATGTCAACCTCCTCACCAACACCGGTTTCACGCCCCTGATGATCTTAGTGACCGCAGCCATCGAAAAGGTCGTGAAACGAAATGAGGTGATGCTCATGAAACGATTGCTCCTGGATGCTGGCGCAGACCCGACGGTTCGAAATGCAGAAGGAAAAACCGCCTGGGATCTTTGGACTGAGAGGGAGACTAGCGGCAAGGACTGGGCATGGGAGCCAGTGATGAAAGATCTGGATGTTAGAAGGAACCCACCTCAGAAGAGTGACGACCACATGGAACTGGCCTGATTGGTCAAGATAAGGTCTGTGACCTGAGTTAACCATAATACAACAAAAGCGATTCATAACAATGTCTGGGAGTCTTTGTCAACGCAACAGATACCCGAATTCAATGATTCATACTTCACCTTCCCGTGTCCATGACAAATCCTGCTCTAATCTTCTCCGTATTGCTGCAACTTGACGCCTTCATTGGTGATGAACCCGAACTTAAAGTGGTCTTTGGCTTCTGTCATCTGTCCGCCCACTTCCATCGCGATTTGTTGAAAGCATCTCAGTACTTGTCCTGTGTTGTGTATAAAGGGTTTCTGTAGTTTCTTACTTGCTGAGTCCTGGCAGGTGATATCCTGTTATGTCTACCTGACACAGGTGGAGGATGTTTACTGCGTCTTACGTCAAGATTGGTCATGCCAAAGTCCTGCTCATTAAGTAGTGTCTGGACTGCGCGCTTTTGGTATGACAGACGCAATGGAGTACAGTGGTATACCTTTTGGGCGGCCATCTTGGTTCTGATTCTCACCTTTATGTTTGGAGTGTTGCAATGCATCGAGAGTGGATATCAGGCCTGGAAGTCGTGATTTAGGGGACGCTGAATGAGTAGAAGACTTCAATGATACCGTCATGATCATGTTATCGTAGTCATCGGCTTGCAGTCTATAGTGGCGCTCTTGTGTTTCGATCGTCGGACTCACCATATGCCTCAAAAGTCATCACGTAACATCGAGACTACATCATTCCCCGGGTGTAATCACGGCTTGGATCGGCGACGGTTGATCCGTAGCTGCCGTGTTGAGAGCTGCACCCCGCGTGTGGTGACAAATGACGGGTGAGACAATACGTCAGCATTTGCCAATGCAGCTGTCTTGTCTTGGTACTACTGAGAGCTTGCCCAAGAGCTTAATTGACATTTCCATTTTGACTCCCTTTTTCTCTCCTTAATCATTCCCACAAACTCCTCATCACGAACAATTCCGCCGTCATGCCTGACGCAGTCGAAATCACGTTGCCCAACGGGCTGAAGTATCAGCAGCCAACAGGCCTGTTCATCGACAACACCTTCGTCCCCGCCTTCGGAGAGAAGTTCGCCGTCATCAACCCCGCGTACGTCTGTCCAATGAGAATCCAAGCCATGGTTACTCCCTTAACAGCACCGCTAAGAAATATCCCGAAATAACAGGACGAACGAAGAAATAATCTCCCTGCCAGGAGCCTCTGAGGGAGACGTCAACGTTGCTGTCGCCGCTGCTCGTCGAGCTTTTGAAGGCAAATGGTCGGAGCTGGCGGCCGTCGATCGAGGTGCCTACTTGTACAAGATTTCCGAGCTGATTGATCGGGATCGGAAGCTTCTCGCCAGTATTGATGCTTTCGACAATGGCAAGGTAGGTCTTACATACCCTAGGCTTGGCTTGTACAGACAGAATGTCTCACTTTGCTCCCTGTAGACATACGCCGCCGCTTTCGAGGGCGATCTCGACGAGTCCTACAATGTCTTCCGATACTACGCGGGTGCCGCAGACAAGATCACCGGGCGCACAATCGAGACGTCGCCAGCCAAGCTGGCATATGTTTTGCAAGAACCCCTCGGGGTCTGTGGCCAGATCATTCCTTGGTACGTGTCGTGATAATCCGCTTAAGACTTGATTAGGATCTCCCATTCCTAACCGCATTCCAGGAACTTCCCCTTCATGATGCTCGCCTGGAAAGTCGCCCCAGCTCTCGCTTGCGGAAACACCGTCATTCTGAAACCCGCCGAGCAGACGCCTCTATCTGCCCTGTACTTTGGAAACCTCGTCATCGAGGCTGGGCTTCCTCCAGGCGTCGTCAACATTATCCCTGGACTCGGCTCCATCACCGGCAAGGCCCTCGCTGGGCATATGGACGTGGACAAGATCGCCTTCACGGGCAGCACTAACACCGGTCGGGCGATCATGAAGGCTGCAGCCAATAATCTCAAGAACATCACACTTGAGTGTGGTGGCAAGAGCCCGAGCATCGTGTTCGAGGATGCAGACATTGATCAAGCTGTGAAGTGGTGCCATTCCGGTATCATGGATAATCAGGGACAGGTAGGTCTTCCATGGGAATAACTAGAACGGGTATACTTAGTCTGCTCCAGGTCTGCACATCAACATCGCGGATTTACGTCCATGAGGCTGTTTACGAAGACTTTCTCAAGCGATTCGTCGAGATCACCAAGGAAAATGCGAAAGTCGGAGATCCATTCCACGAGGACACCTGGCAGGGTCCGCAGATCTCGCAACCTCAGTATGACAAGATCTTATCGTACATCGACGAGGGTAAATCTTCTGGAGCCCGCCTCCTCCACGGTGGTGCCAAACACGGCTCTAAGGGCCTCTTTATCGAGCCCACCGTCTTTGCAGATGTAAGTGCAGCGTGCTTCAGGAACTACGTTAAGTCAACATCAGCTAACCTGCTACGAAGACAACCGAGGACATGAAGATAGTCCAGGAGGAAATCTTCGGCCCCGTAGTTGCCATCGCTAAATTCAGCACTGAGGCCGAGGTCATCGCCAAAGCCAACGACACCGCATATGGCCTCGCCGCCGCGCTCTTCACTGAGAAGATCTCCAAGGCACACAAGGTAGCCCGCAAATTGCAGGCAGGCATGGTGTGGATCAACTCGTCGGGCGACTCGCACTTTGGCATCCCGTTCGGCGGGTACAAGTCTTCGGGTATCGGACGTGAACTGGGCCAGTATGCGCTGGACGCATACACGCAGTCCAAGGCGATCCACGTCAACTTAGGCAGCAAGCTTTGAGGGGTGGCATTGGGCTGGAGGCGTTTGTAACTGGCTGGATGTTAATCAGTAAAAGGAGAGATTGCCAAACCATTAGCAGGTTCTTGACCTCTTCTTCTTTAATAAGTGTTACTCCAACCCTTTTTCCTTCCGATAATTCCTAGCAGACATGTCGGGAGATTGGGCTATTATCTCTACTTGTAGCTCACTTCGGATACCGGTACTGCGGCGATGGTATCCATGAAGCAAAACGGCCAAGTTACAACCCTGTTGATCTGCTCCAGATTCATCTCTTTCCCCTAGAGAATTAGGCTACATAGCCAAGACTATCAGCCTAGAAGGTGTGCGTGGAGCCTCGAGACCCTTTATGCAGAGGTCCCCTTTGGGATCATCCCAAATGCAGCATGTCACTAGCTCCGGGTGTCGTGTAGTAGGCTGTGACGGGGTCTAGAACCTAATAGATCGTCCCGCTTATCTTGACGATCTTTTAATCATGTCCGGAAATCCAGATTGAGCGTCGGTGGCGTTGCAGCCGTCAGGCTTGAGCTATCACAGGGACAATAGCCTCGGCGAAGTTCATGTTTGCTTATTCGGTACGCCGATACCAAGCTACATTTAAATATTTACCAAGTGGTGATTGATGGTCGTAGAAATGATTCGTGAAATACAGCCTGATGGTCTCCTCACGGGGATTCGTTAGCTCACTCGGAATGGGGTCGTGCCGGGCCGAGACTGGAGAAATGTAACCGCGGAGTCGATCCCGGGGTCAGACTCGACACCGTCCACGAGTAGCGTATTTAGCTTGATCCAATGGAGGAAGTTGTTGACAGTCGTCAAGATACGGTTCACGATCAAGCAGGGCTAGCATCTAGTGGAGGTAGAGAAGAAATAGCTCCCATCCTTGTGCCAATGAATTAACACGAACCTGGAAATTAGGTAAAAGGCGTATACGGACCGCAACTGAATGGGAAGTTATATTTGGCACATGATCCATTCGAGGGCTTTAACATCAACAAATTCGTGTCTTCGTTGTATTATCTTCTTACTTGTCCTTTCCTGCTTCCGTCACACGCTCATTACCTCCCGCCCCATAGTGATGACCGAGTAATGAATCAAGACCTGGGAGCAACATGTTCTTCTCTGATACAGCATCCCTCAATTCCCCGTGTGAACTTCCGAGCTTCATGAGCATTGTATGTGTGAATCATAGAGCAGCCACAGTCCGTGTGTTCTAGGAGCAGCACCTTGTTGTGGTGAACCTCAGAGGTCAAGTCAGCCGCGCATTGAGTCAACCTGACGTGTTCTTCCTCTAGTCTCCACATGTCATACTCGAGTCTTTGCGACGCTGCATTCTTCTTGACCCGAGATTTGTGTGCTGCAATGCTATTTCTACTTCGTCCCTGTTTCGCACCTGTTCTCCCACCCTGTTTGACCCGGGAATCGTTGACGAAGCTGTCGTCATCATTGTACCGACTGCTTGAAGATTCTGTGATTTCAATCGCCTCCCTATTGGTGTATTCATCTCGGGAGGGGCTGCGATTCGTGGGTTCGTGTACGGAATGTTCGCTCGAGCGGTGTCTGGGTTTTCTTTGCGGGTTCTTGACCATCCAGGGTTGTGGTGGATCTTCAACCAGAGTTGGGTATAGTTCGTCAGGAAGCTTGAGTCTGAAAGTCGAAGGCAATGCGATGGATTCAGTAATAGATCTGAAGGCGCCGTAATCGTCTGGTGATATGGTATCCAGCCCAGTTACAAAGCCACCAACCGAAGTGTCGGTATAGGCATGGGCATTGGCGAGAATGGCACTGTCTTCAGGTGGAGCAAAGAGAACCGAGCTGCGATCCTCTGGAAGGTCAGGAGATGAACCAAAAGCACCGAAATATGGGATTTCGGGAATGAAGCCTTCATCTATGCCATATGAGTGATAGACCTCTGGAGGAGATGATTAGTCTGGACACTGATAGAAGCATGAGAAGCATGAGAGAGCCGGCTACCTGCGTGTAGTCCGGACACAGCGTGCGGCTGGTACTTGGACATCTTGATGGTGCACTGCTGTTTGCATGGGCTGAAAATGATGCTCTTTGGGACGGTAATTGGTAGTTGGGTACGGCAAAGAGGGGTAGTTGGGAGAACCTGGGGAACAAATGTGTCCCGTGAAAGTTGGTGTCAAAGGGCAGTCGGATTCTAAGAATAACGCTGTAAGCAGAAACCCCAAAGTCGGCGGACCGGTAAACGCTGGCTCTTGGTTATACTGCCATTGTCGGGCTGGATGGATGCAACCAAGATAGAGAGAAGAAGCTGCAAAAGAAGGTGGCAAACGGAGATTGTTTGCTTGCCTTTTTGAGAGTATGCTCGGCCTGCAAGTGGAATTATATAGGGACAGTTTCGTCACAAGGCGCTGGTTGTTGGGCTGCGGAATCCGTTGTCATAAATGATATCTTTCATCGGGAATGGCGTGACTCCCGCGCTCGTTGGGCGTTGATCTGACGGGCTGCTTGGGCACACATACCTAAATGCGAGGTGTGAGACATCGAGGCTGCCACGACGATGTGACGGCGTTTGCATGTCGCGATCCTGGAGCGATGGGCATTTCCTCCAGATCGCGAAGCGTTGAAACAGCTTTACTGCGTTGTACCTTGTTTCTTTTCTGCACTCGTGACCCAACGTTCAATCATTTCCCTCTTCGGAATGGCTTTCGCCTGAGCTGTCCTTCAATTATGCAAGGAGTTTATGGGGGCTGAAAGTTGCCACCCACCCGAGTCGAAACAAAGGAGTGATGACCCCTCTCGGGGAAACCCTTCCCCAATGTTCAAACCTGCAGTTGTCATGCAGGTCTTCTATAACGGGCAAGGATCCAGATATTCTGGTATTGGGGGATATTGAGGTTTGCTTTGTGGACAAAGTCATTATCCAGCGTTCACGGCGATTACATGTTCCTCGTTGGCCTTCTCAGCTTCCCATACCAAAGATGATGAGAGCTCATTATGCATCTGTATAAGCCACGGCTGACCCCATGTAAAACTTTTGTTTTGTACGCACGGGGTACATGGTCTTTTAGCTTCAGTCCTCTCTTTAACCAAGCATTACCCAACAGTTTCATCATTTAACTACGCCTTAACTCCTTTTCAGTTTCCTTATAGTTATCCATTCTATGACGAGGATGAAAGGCAGCCTGCAACGCTAGTCAAGAGAGTTGCATCCTATTTCACTGTGCATATTCTACAAAGATTAACCTCTTGCTCCTAACTCGCCAGTTGCTAGGTCAGAACCATGCAGCCCAACGTCGCAAAAATAACACTCTATCAAGCTCAGCTCAACTCAGCCACTTCAAGAAACGTTCCAGGACAAGTAAGACACGGCGGAGGAGACTGTCGATGTTCTAGCCCGGTCCATTACATAGCTCTCCACATGTTCTCCTGTCTGATTGCGGGGCTCACAGTCGTCTCGCAGCAGAGGGATAGACTCTATCTAAGTGGCTTTTTTTTCTTTGTTATGTTACTTCACTCGCATGCATATGGGCGTCCTTACATCTTGTTAGCGTCTTAGCTTCTTGCGATTGTGACACACAACTTGGTAATATCTTGCTCTTTGCGCATACCTATACCACTAGTAGATAGATAAGAGCTCTTCTGAAGTCATGTCCAAGCACCCGGGACATGAACATCCGTCCTCAGATAGGAAGCATCAATATTTGAGTGATGCCAAAATTAAACCACGCTATATATAGAAAGACCCAGGCAAGACATATCATCGCTTTGGGCAATCATCCTATCAGTGCAGCCCAGTCCCTATTGTACCCTACATAAACACAGCTCCTAATCTATCACGCCATCTCATGGCCTCGCAGCGTCTGCTCCGGAGTAGATACAGACTCCACATTCAGCCCATTCTTCTCAGGGTCGGTAGAGAAAACGGGTCTAGAATCAGCCTCGTTGAACACTTTCCCCAAGTTTCCCTCGACCTCCGCTAGACCCTGCTGCTGGGCCTGCTGAAACTGCTGGAACAGTTGGAACTGCTGGAACTGCTGCATTGAAGCAGAAGTGGCCGGCATCTCGTGCACTTTCTTCTCATCGAAGCTAGTGTCGTTGATGGACTTCGAACCGGCTTCAGTGAATATCTTGCCTGCGCTGCCTTCCACCTCAGAAGCAGCCTGTTGCTGAGACTGTTGGAATTGCTGGAACTTCTGGAATTGCTCAAACTGCTTCAATGTCACGGCTGCGGCCGGCATCTCGTGCGCCTTCTTTTCGTCAAAGACGGCATGGGGAACGGGCTTCGAGTCGGCCTCGTTGAATACCTTGCCTACGCTACCCTCCACCTCAGCAAGGGGCCGTTGCTGAAAGTTTTGAGTTGGTTGGGTCCTCTGACTTTGTTGGAAAGCTTGGAACTGCTGAAACTGCTGGAATTGTTGTGCCTGGGTGCTGGTAGGGGCGATTGGCGTTGAATCAGCCTCGGTGAACACCTTACCCACACTACCTTCCATCTCGGTGGCAGCCTGCTGTTGAGGTTCCTGACGCTGAACTGAGTCTTGAATCGACTGCACGTAAGACGTCTTCTCCTGGGTGCTGGTAGCGCCAACATGTTTGGAGTCGATCTCGTTGAAGACTTTGCCCACGCTGCCCTCCACTTCCATAGCACCTCGTCCTTGAGACTCTTTGCGTTGGACTGAGTGTTCAGGCGACTGCATATAAGACTCCTCCTCTCGGTTTCTGGCAGGGACAACAGGCGTAGAGTCGACATCGGTGAAAACATTACCCAAGCTTCCCTCCACCTCCGTAACGCCTTGCTGTCGGGATTGATGGCGCTGTGTCTGCTGAAGCTGAGGAGCTGGGCTTGGAATGGTCTGTCCATATACAGGCTTCGAGTCAATTTTGGTGAAGACATTGCCCAAACTTCCCTCTACCTCAGTGAGGCATTGCCCTTGGGTTTGCTGGAGTTGATAGGCGGAACTTGAGATTGCCTGTCCAGGATATGACTTCTTTTGGGAGCCAGTAGGGGGGACGGGTCTGGAATCAGCCTCGCTAAAGACCTTGCCCAAACTACCCTTCAATTCCGTTACATCTTCTTTACCTTCATGGTAAGGGACTGAGCCCGGAAGCCCCTGTCCGTAGTTGTCCTTTTCTTGAGCAACATTGGTAGAAACGATGGGCTTGGAGTCGACGTCGGTGAAGACCTTGCCCGAGCTCCCTTCAACCTCAGTGAAACCGTGTGGTTGGAACTGCTGGAAGTTCTGAGCAGGGCTCGAAGACGAAGACAACTGTGTCTTATACGCGTTGTCTTGAGTACCGCCCGGGGCGACAGGCTTAAAATCAGCCTCGGTGAAGATCGTCCCCGGACTGCCGTTCACCTCCGCAACGTTCAGGCGCTGGGGTTGATGGACTGCACTTGAGACAGCCTGAGTATGGTGCGTGTTGCTGTTTTCGATGCTAGCGTTTGCGATGGGTTTCGAATCGACCTCAGTGAAGATATTTCCTGGACTACCGTTGACCACGGCGACGCCCAGTTGCTGGGATTGATGAATTGGACTTGAGGTCGGCTGGGTATGGTGTGTCTTGCTGGCGATACTGGTGTTTGTGATGGGTTTCGAATCGACCTCAGTGAAGACTTTGCCTGAACTACCCTCCGCTTCAGAAAGACCTCGCTGTTGGAACTGGTGGTTTGAAATTGGAGAATTTTGGGTATAATACGGCTTGTCGCTGTTATTGTCGATGCTGGCGTTCGTGATAGGTTTCGAATCGACCTCGGTAAAGACCTTACCCGAGCTACCCTCCGCTTCCAAAGGGCCCTGTTGTTGCGGTTGTCGGAACTGGTGATCCGGGCTCGGAGACGTCTGCGTGGGATACGTCTTGTTCTCGTCAACACCGCAACTCAAGATGGGCACAACGGCGTAATGTTGGGATTGGTGACTCGGAACTGGAGAGTTCCGGGCATATGACATGTTGTTGTTGTTGCCGATGCTGGTGCTCGTGACGGGCTTCGAATCGACTTCGGCGAAGACTTTGCCAGAGCTTCCCACAGCCTCGGAGAGACCGTGTTGCGGCGGCTGCTGCATCGAAGCTTGAGTATTTTTGGGGGTGCTTGTTCTGCCCATGCTGGTTCCCAGTTGTTGATGTTGATGCTGGTGCTGCTGCTGTTGATGTTGCTGATGTTGGTGTTGCTGGTATTGATGGTCTATCCCAGCATTTGTCTGCGAATAAGACCCGTTCTTCCCATCAAAGTCAGCGCCCACAACTGGCATGCCACTCTGCTGCGGGAGCTGCTGAAAGTGCTGGTTCCAACCCGGATCCATCTGCGCGTAATACGCGTCATGTCCGTCGTTGCCAGCTCCGATGACTCCCTGTTGTTGAGGCTGCTGGAACTGGGAGTTCGGAACTTGAGAAGTCTGCGCGTAGTAACCGCCGTTTCCACCATTGTTAGTACCCATGGCGGGCACACCGTTCTGCTGGTGGTCAGAACCAGGCGTCGTCTGCGTGTAGAACCCATTCGTCCCATCACCCGTGACAGGCTTCGAGTCCGCCTCGGTAAACACCTTTCCGGCACTGCCTTCCATCTCAGTCGGTCTCTGCTGCTGAACAGAAACCGGCGTCGTCTGCGTGTAGTAGCCCTTCTTCTCATCGACGCCGTTCCCAGGCCTCGATTCACCCGAGCCGGTTTCAACGCCCCCCAAACCCGACCCATTTCCTCCCTCGGCCGGAGGAGCAGCCGCCTTCTTCCCGCGCCGCTTGAAGCAGCAGAAGCCCACGAAGAGGAAGCCGATGACGGCGATGCCGCCGACCACGCCGCCGGCGATGGCACCCACGGGGGCAGCTTTCCCTCCCGAGGCCTTCGTCGAGGACTCGGTGCCGCTCGAGGAGGTGCTGGAGGCGCCGCCACTGTCGCTCGCCGACGCGCTGTCGGAGGTGCTGTTGGAAGAGTCCGGGATGCTCAGGGTGTAGATCTTGGCGCCGTTGGTGCAGCAGCCCGAGCCGCTCGAGGGGCAGCAGTACTTGTTCTCGCCGCACTTCTCGACGGCGAGCCAGTTGTTGGGGTCTTCTGTAAAGGGTGTGAGCATCAAGTCAAGCACCGTCCTCCCCAAGACACGAGTCCACAGAACCACTTACCGTCCATACACACATGCGGACAGTTGGACCAGTCCTGGTTCGCACACGCAGCACGGTAGTACTCATGTTTATCGGGCTGGCTGCACAGCCCATTCTCCAAGCAGACGTCGCCCTCGCCAAAGTAGCAGCACGTCGAGAAGGTCGTCTTCGTGTCGCCGCACGGCTGGTAATCGTAGTCGGTCGGCTTGCTGCCGTCGGCGTAGTAGCACTCGGTCGCAGAGGCGGAGGCGACGAAGGCCAGGAGGACCGCCCAGCTGCGCATTGTCGGTGCTGGTATGGCCTCGTCTGATTACGGGGTTGATGAGAAACTCGAGAGAAGAAAGAACGGAAGCGAGAGCTGGAAAGGAAATGGGGCACCGCGAGGACGGGACCCTTAGAATCCAATATCCCCACGAGCTGAACGCCAGTGGCTTGCGCGAGGCGTGGTGGCGTCTAGACGGTCTAGATTCTAGATCTCCAACCTAGCGAATTGGCATCATCCTGAGAGACAACTGTCGCGAGAGTGGACTAGGCTGGAAATGCGGCTTGGATTCATTCGTGCGAATTATGTTGATCAGGACGTGCGGCAACTGAGAATCAGGTATCGTTCTGTAATGTAAGTAAGAAGCCACACTCATCGAGTGTCCTCGTTTATCCCAGCTTGTGCCAGCCTCCATTCCCACTAGGGAGACGAACCAGCACGCGACAATGAGAGTAGGCCACTCCAAACTACACTCTCATTTCGCCTCTCACGTCGAGCACACTTGAGACGTCGAGTCCTGGTTGGCTCCATTCAAGGATTTCTACCTGAACGCGAAAGCAAGCTGCCTTCAGCCCTCAATCCGCCTCATCTTCTCCTTTCTCTGATTCGACGTCGTAGGAACTAAAGTTGCATGGCCTGGCAGAAGATCCAACCCCCAAGCGGGATGAGTCTCTGACTTGGCGTCACTAGCCGGGGTCTAGACCTGGCTTCTTAGCGAATCGACGTTCAACAAGCTGAACGAGGTTGTCGTGTGAGCACGCAGGGCTGAACAAGACCCACTGTCGGGCAAACTTCAGGGGCAAACCTCAAAGGCTCGGAACACGATACAGATCATTAGCCTTGGTGTTGAGACTCAGACATCCATTGGATTCCGGAATCGTGCACTGAATTCATCATGTGCTATGTACAACTCGGGTCTCTTCACACCCGGACGTGTGATGGCTCTCATCCTCGGCCTCCAGCTCGAATCACCGACTTTGCCTCTTCGTGCACACCCGAGACAACCACGCAAACCGCTCTCAAACCCCTTGCCCTCCTACTGGATCAACCCAGCCAATGCAATCCAGTCTCCAACTTTTGTGCATCTCGATTTTTTGTGCCAAAATTCTGCTCCTCCCAGCATGCAGCTTAACTCCGCAAGGTGATGAAGTGGTAAAATAAAATATAAAATATAAAAAATAAAAAATAGTATCCGACAAACGGCGCCTGAAACTTGGGTCGCGCGTGAGACTCAGCCGTGTAGACCACCGGTACGTTCCCTCATCACCTCACGTCGCTTCTTGTCTTTCACTGTAACGGTTGTTAGCACCCGATTCCGTTTTTAATCGCAAGTTGTAGGGTTATAACATACCTCCATCGAAGACAAGGAACTCGTGCAGGCCAGATCCAGCGGGCACCATAGGCAGGACGGGAACCTTCTTGTCGACCATGACCTCAAGGAAGGCAGGGCCCTCGGCATCGATCAGCCACTGGAGGCCTTCGATAACCTCGTCGGGCTTAGAGATACGCTTGTTCTGCACACCCATGGCATCGGCGAGCTTGGTGAAGTCGGGGTTGTGCTGGTGAGTGTGGGCATATCGATCCTCGTAGAAGAGGTTCTGCCATTGGGTCACCATGCCCTGCTCCTCGTTGTTGAGGACAATCACCTTGACACCAATGTTGAACTGGGCCGCCGTGGAGAGCTCAGTCAGGGTCATGTTGAACGAGGCATCGCCGTCGATGTCGAAGACGAGGGCATCAGGCTGGGCCACCTTGGCGCCAATGGCAGCGGGCAAGCCGAAGCCCATGGTTCCGAGACCACCTGAAGTGATCATGGATCGGGGGTGCCTCCATCGGAAGTGCTGAGCAGTCCACATCTGGTGCTGGCCAACACCGGTGGAGATGTAGGTCTCGGTCTTGCGGTCGGCAACAAGATTGCTCAGCTCCTCGATCAGGGTCTGGGGTTTGATGAGGCCAGTGCCATCTCCACGCTCGTAGTGAGACAGGGGCCACTTCTTCTTCCACTCGTTGATCTTGCCAAACCACTCCTTTCGGCTGTCCATGGATCGGGTGTCGACATAGGGAATGAGGTGCTTCAGGTTGGAGGCGACATCACCCTCGATAGCCTCGGTGGCCTGCACAACCTTGTTGATGTTCTTGGGCATAATCTCGAAGTGGACAATACCACCTCGGCCCTCGGCAGCGGCGGCCTTGGCTCCGGGAGCGAATTTGGACACGCTCAGGGTGACACGGTCATCGAAGCGGGCACCCAGGGCGATGATGAGATCAGCCTCCTGCATGGCCATGTTGGCGTAGGCAGCACCGTGCATGCCGAGCATGTGCAGGGACTTCTCCTCGAGCTCGTCATAGGCACCGAGACCCTGGAGGGTGGTGGTGACGGGGATGGAGCACTTGTCGGACAGCTCCTTGAGGAGCTCAGTGCCGCCCTCAGAGAGGATCACACCCTGTCCAGCGTAGATGATGGGCTTCTTGGCGATGTTGACAAGATCCGCGACGCGCTTGATGGAAGCGATGAGCTGCTTCTTGCTTACCTCCATGGCAGCGCGAGAAGCGGCACTGGGCAGAGATGGAAGAGCAGTTTCGGTGGGGATAGCCTTTCGGAGGATACCAGCAGTAACATCCTTGGGAAGGTCGACGAGGACGGGGCCAGGTCGGCCACTGGTGGCGATCTCGAAAGCCTCGTTGATGCGTCGAGGCAACTCGGCCACGTTCTTAACCATGACGTTCCACTTGGTGCAAGCACGTGAGATGCCGATAACATCAGCCTCCTGGAAGGCATCACTGCCAATGGCAGTAGTAACGACCTGGCCGCAGAAGACAACCATGGGAGTTCCATCAGAGAAGGCATCCTGCATGGGGGTGATGACGTTGGTGGCACCGGGGCCGGAGGTGACGAGGACGACGCCAGGCTTGCCGGAAGCGCGGGCATAGCCCTCAGCCATGTGGCCAGCACCTTGCTCGTGGCGGGGGAGGATGAAGTCGAAGTGTTTTGAGTTGTAGATGGCATCGAAGACGGGAAGAATGGCACCGCCAGGGTATCCAACTGGTGACTCATGTTAGTGTCTACTTGATGAAGAATTGGTGCGATTGCAAATTGGGGAAGCGTACAGATGTGTTTCACGCCCTGCCTCAGCATCATCTCGTGGAAGATTTCACCACCAGTCTTGCCAATAAACCTGTATCGTCACGGTTAAAATTGGCTATATAGTTGCGGTGGAAGAAAGCGTACGACTCATCCATGTCAGTCCTCCGGGGGTTGACGAGGGGCTGGACATGGCTCTGATCCTTGTCGACATTGAAGGCAGGGCTGGGGATATCGCGAGCTTGGGTGCTATTGGAAATAATGTCAGCTTGATTGGGTTCCTGTCTCTGGTATTGTGGGCGCATTCAGGCAATTGGAGTCGGTTCATCGGGGGGTCGCCCATGATGTCGCTGCAGTGGACGGACCACGAGGGGCAAAAGTGGCCAGTGCAGGACCAGTCACGAGGAATGGAGGAACAGAGGAACAGAGAAACACAGGACGGTGCGACTTACGAAGCAGCAGTAGTCTGATTCCGCTTCGCAGTGGTGATCTTCTTGGGCGCCTGGAGAGCGGCGGCGGCAGTGGTGGTGGTGAAGGCGCGGGCCTGGGCGACGGCCCTGATGGCGCGGGTGGCCTGGCGAGTTCGGAGCATCGCGGAGGTGGTGGAGGAGAGAGCTGGGGGCGTGGTGGTGGTGGTGGTGGTGGGTTGTTGGAGGACGGACGGACAGGCGGATCCTGGGGAGCGAGCGGCGAGGGAGGAGGGAAGTTGAGGCCTCGCGGGAGAGCGCTCAATTGAGGACGGGACAGCAGTCAAAAGCGTGGGCTGGAGATGGTGACGGAGACAAGAGGCAAGGGCAAGAAAAAAGAAGTCAAGAGTCAAGAGTCAAGAGTCAAGAGTCAAAAGTCAGGTCGCTGGCGTGAAAGGGCGTGCCGGGAAAAAATATCACAAGCGGTCGGGCGGCCGGTGGCCGGGGTGGCACCGGCGTTGGGTTGGGTTGTGGGGTAGCACTCTCAGAGCAGGAGCGCTGGGTGACTCTGAGGTTCTGGGCGCACTCTGGGGCGATGCACGGGCCATTCCACCCAGGGACCAACCCAATGGGGAGCGATCGGGGGACGTCGGACCAATCACGGCACGTGCGTATGGCCGATATCGCCACTAGCACCAACGCCTGGCATTGGCTGGCCGGTGGTCGCTGGCGTGGAATCGTTCGTTGCTGGTGTCGCTTTGGCCGAGGGACGGAAGGGAAAAGCAGAAGCGATTAGAAGCGATAGAAGCGATAGAAGCGATAGAAGCGAGTCAAAGCAATTGAAGTGGAAGCATTCGTTCAGTGTGCCGGTCGGCACTTTCTCCAGCTCTATGACGCACAGCAGGACGAATGACCTGGAAGGTGTGACTCGGACAACGTCCTTCGCCAATCCCCCCGTTTGCAGCGGGAGCGGGACGGTTCTGACAAGGGATGTGGCGGGCGGGGAAACCTGCTTCTGCCGGTCCCGGTGTGCCTGAGGCGTGCCGCACAGTTCTCGGTGAAACAGCCAAAAGCCGTTCGCGTTGCAACATGGGCTTTCTGTCCAACAGACAGGGCAATTCCTCGGCATACCTCAAATGCGACAGGTTGCGATGTCTGCCGCAGATGCAATTAAAGCGGTGAATCAACAACCATAAGCTACTTTATACCATCTCTGTCTCTTAGTACGTCAATGATGAATGATGATCGTCCTTCACAAAGGAATGAATGCTTCCTGTCCCGCACAAACTAAAGGTGCAGAAGTCTAACAATTGTGTACATCGCGCAATCTCTTGCTAGACTATCCCGTCATATTCTCCATTCCAATCTCAGGTCTTACCCCAATCATGTCAAGACAAAAAGAAATACTCTTTTCTATCTTCGGCAATCACTTCTAGCTCCGAGCAACCTCTCCGGCCTCCTCCCCCACCGTCTCATGACGACTCAAGAGCCTTCAGTTGTCCATGTCCAGCCATAGCCTGCTTTCACATCCCGTCCTTTCTCAAAGTTCAATCCTCAGCGCTATCCTCATCACTATCCTCACCACTATCCTCATCACTATCCCCCCAATCCCAATCATCAACAACATCATCGTCATCGTCGTCAGTATCATCCTCCCATGATCCCGGCATCGGCCCTGGCATCAATTTTCGCATCCTCCTCCTCTCAACAGCCAGTGTCCTCCAAAACACCCCAGCATATTCCTCGACACAAGGATCATACCCAACCTTCCAATCTCCTAGGCGAGGTCCATACTCCAAGGATACAAAGTAAGGCCCCGCACGGCGGTACCTCAGCCCTAAACCTTCCCACAACGTCCAGTTTACGGATACCGGATTTCTACTAAGAGCCTCTTCCAATTGCCCGTAGGCTACCAGATCCACACCTGCTTCCATCAAGTCGCCGAGCCATGTCTGCACCGCTATTGGAACGTTGCGGCCAGCAATGTCGGGATCACCAGTCTCGGGGACCAAAGAAGTTCCCCAATAATTTTCACGGGGTCCCTTACTAGCCATATTGCATGCGAGTTGCAGAGGCGTAGCACTTCCCCCCATTTTAATAACTTCTTCTGCAGAAGCCCCAGTGAGTATCCACCTCGCCAGCGACCGCATATCATCCATCAGTTGAGAGCATGGAGAATATCCTGCATTGACAAGCACGATACTCATGTAGACGCACGCAAACGAACGAATACCCAAGACGTCGGGGAGTTGTGTCCGGAAACATGCTGGCGACACAAGGCCATTGCGAGTCAGGTAGTCTAAGAGAACCCGCGGTGCAACCCAACTCCAGTCGTATATCTCAAGCGCATAGCCTGACGCGAACTGGTCCCAATCTGAGGGGCTTGTCTGTCGTACAATGTCCAGGAATCCAGGTGACTCCCCATAGAAGTGTGGCTAGTCCACGCTTTCTCAGTTCATCATTACTGAGTGAGAGAGCCTCCGTCACTTCGTCGAGCATGCCCTCATCAGCGAGTAGCTGGCAGAAGTCCAGTACACCTTCATAAGTCCAGCTCTTCCCACTGGAACGATAAACGCGGGAACTGAAAAGAATAGATAGCGGCACCTTGCTTTCCGTACCAAGCAGGACTAACTGCTTGGCAAGCTCTGTTTGGGTACGTATCATTGAATACTGATGCTGTCGTTAATATTTGGACATGTCAAGCTTCCCAAAAAGGTCGAAGAACTTACGTCGAACAAGGTCCATCCGTCCGAATCACATTCATAAGGAGAGGCTTCTTTCCTCTCGAACATCGCAAACAGTTCGTGAGTCATTCCATACCATGCGTATGCAAATACCTTACAGTCATCTGGGCGAATACACGACGACGTAAGTTGGATCTTCCACCCATCGTAGGCCCTACAAGCCTGAAAGTCCCATGGTTTATGTGCCAGCCACCACGGCAGCTGCATTCGCAACTGGTGGACTAAGAAATGGTCAACATATCCCTCAAGTATAGTTCGGCCATCGAATGCCTACCTCGTGAAGTGACGGTAAAACCATTCCCCCCCGACACTTCGCTCACTTGATACAAAAGCTTCGGAAGGAGGCCGAATCTCTGCCGAGGGAGCTTTTTGACATTGCCCCAAATGGATTGGGTCTGAGAACGCTGGCTCGTGAAATGACTTCTGCCGCAGGATTTGCCTTTTAAGCTGGAGCTAAGAGCTGTCTCTTCCTCGTCTGGTGCTTCTTCAACAAGTTGTGATTTAGGCACCTCTGCCTCGAACGATTGAGTCTGTAACGCCTGGAACTCAGACACGATGATCGATGGTTGGACTCTCGTCAAAGCACTACCGCATGTTAGTAAAGGCCCGAGTAACTAGCGAGCCGATCTTCTAGATCCAGAAGCTCACATCAAGTATGTCTGTTGCGACAGAGCAAGTAGCTGTAGCGTGGATGCGAGTCTCTCGTGGCACTGTTGGATCACGCCCTTCTTAAGCGTCACCTTGAACTTGGCCAGCGTCCTCTTGCCTTTCCGCGCCGCTGTAACCTGCATCTGCATATCCCGTGTCAGGCCCTCCAGCTCTTCCATGGCCTTCCGACAGTACTCCAGGCTCCATATGGCCGCACGGTCGCTCCGCAGCATGTTTCGCGTCTGCTGGAACTCGTCTTCCATTTCTTCGAGAACCGGCACCAGCATCTCGAGCTGCTGCAACTGTCTTCTGATGCTGTCGGGGACATCTTGGACCTCGTCCCACAGGCGCTTCAGGGCGATGGCGCTCGAGACCAATTTGCCCGCGGTTTCGACGATGGTGATGGCACTCGACACTACTCCGAGGAGTTCGGCCATCTTGAGAGTCGACCGGATATTCCACAAGAATGCTGGAGTCGGTGTTGTTGGTTTAGATGGTGTCGACGGCAAGTTCTACCGCCACTTGGAAGATCAGGCTCGCTCCGGATGTGGCTGACAGTCACGAGGAAGGAAAATGCCCAACGAGTCTGAGGCCTGCAGCTGATGCGTTGTTGTCCGATGTACGTCGCCTTGCCATCAGCTTGTATGGCCCATGATCAAGATCAACTTTCACCAGCCTACGCCACGAGTCAAATTGAGTAATCCAGCGATATGACAAGGAAGATACCTAACACCTAGGAATACTAGTGTAGGGAGGGGAAAGAAACCTCTAAAATCCCAAGACCACTTAGCAAAATGCAGGGCAGACACAGGCCACCAACACGGCCAAGCCTCTGTTATTTACTGTCATCCGCGAGGCGCATCACGTCGCACTGCATATGGTGATGGGCAGATTGGGCAGCTCTGCGAAGCGAAAGGGACAATTATTGAATGTGATTCGGTTGATTCAATGTAACTACATATCTACTTACTTTTCAAAAGAAATTCTCGGGGCCTACAGTCAGTAGGCAGAATTCGGGGCAGATACAAGCAGAGCCAAACATCACGAATGCACCGTCATTAAGACCACACAAGGCATATTCACGCTTGAGCGAGGCTGACCGGCCAATGACAACTAATTGTGCGACATATGTGTTACGCAGGACCAGTTCAGCAATGGAGAATGGTCCACGAACGATTGAGAGGGGACATCGCCGCTATATGCGAAGTGACCGCCATATTTGCTGTTGGAGGCATGCATCTTACACTGCGATTCATGAGGGTGCCATGTCGGGACAGTCGCTTTTCTTTTTCTCTTTTGCGAATTTGGAAGTAGAACAAATAACTTCCCACTGGGAAACGTCAAAACAGAGTCTCGATTAAGAGAGTGGAGGGTTCTTAATACACCGTCATCCTACACATCATATCCCATGACAATGTAACATAGTCTCCGGTGTTTTTACCCACAAACGACACAAGCACACAGTATGTAGTACCTGGTGATACGTGGGTGCAATTACCTGCTTGCAAGTCTACTCAGGCTTATCACATCACACGAATATTGAGCCAGCTTGTTTTGTGAAGTTGTTTCATAAATACCTCCTACTACATGAACTTGTACAGACGCACCCTCCTCCTTCCCTCCTCTTCTTTGCCAACTGGCACACAGGGGTATTCTGCCGGTCCAGGTATATCTCCTGCTCTTTTCTCCCACGACGCAGTCAAAACAGGAAAAAATGGTTTCGTGCAAAATAAAAAAACACACAAGAAAAGTCCCGATTGAAATCCCGATGCCCCCCTTTCAATGACTTTCTTCAACACCGTGGTATCTCAAAACAAGTAGTAAAGTAAGAAAAAATGTAGGCCGGAAAAAAACAAGAATGCAGAACAGGGGGAAATGCAAGACAGCAGATGAGGCAGTACTCAACGTTAGACATAGAAAAGGTATAGTGGTCTCGTCAAAAAGAGAGTAGAGGATGGGACATCCCCGTTCGTTAGGTGTTTACCTCCTCCTCCCGGAGGTAGGTAGGTAAGATATTAGTACAGCGTATGGGAAACCGTCCCCGATGAAAGCCAGTATATAAAAAAGTTCATGATCGAAAAACACTTTTCTTCCGTAATGCCCTTAGAGTCTAATATCCCCGTCGTCAAGGTAAAACGTGGTTGGTGAGCCGAGATGTTGCATCTGTGCGTGATGGTGGTGCTGCTGCTGCATGTAGCCTTGAGGATTGGAGGTGAAGCCGTGTGTCGGGTGGCCCATCCGCATCGGCAGGTCGTAGCCCACCGGCATTGACGTGGGGATCATCTCGGCGGCGTACATGGCGGGCACGGGAGGCACGGCCTCGGTGTCAGAGGCCGGGCTCCCGTAGATGCTCGTGTTCTTCTTCTTGGGGCGGAGGTTCTCGAGGCTGAGTCGCTTTCCCCAGGAGCCGGGTCGCTTCGAGGGGATCGGGGTGGCAGGTCGGGTGGAGGTCTGATTGGGGTTCGGGGTCATGTACACGTTGGTCATGATTTCGTCCTGCTGGTGGTACTGCGGTACAGGGCTCATGTTGCCCCATTGTTGCTGGGGCATGTCCTGTCCAGGGAGGATGTAGGTCATTGTGGCATCGGCGAAGGTGTTCATCTGGTCGGGTGCGAACTTGGGCGCACCAACGGGCCATACCGTCTCGTCAGGGATCGGGAAAGGAGTACCAGGGTGAGGTCCAGATGTGAGGTCATCCTGGATCATCGGTTCGGGCAAGCCGTCCACAGGAGTTGAAGGACGAGTTTCCTGCTTGATGCGTCGAATCGGGAATGTGCTGGCCTGGGGAGTCTGCGGTTGCTGCTGTTTGGGAGCCGGGGCTGCTGGGGTGCTCGCGCTCGAATCGTCCGACTTTTGCTGCGCTCCTTCTGAGTGACCAACCGTGTCCATCAAGCACTCGGATCGGACCGGTAGGGGGAACTGGAGGTCGATCTCGCTAGGTGGCGGTGTGTTGGGGTTGGTGAAGGGAGAGGTACCGAGGATGAAGGCGAGGCGAACGAGCATCGAAATGTCCTCGCCAAGGTGTCGTGCTTCGAGCATACGCTTGAGGTCGCCAGATGAGCGCGGACGCCAGGTAAGTTGTGTCCTCCTCTCCTTGGGCCAGATACAGGTCTTCCAAATAGACTTGACCTTGGATTGACGCATCAGGTTGTGCACCTGAACCTTGTACTCCCAGTTATTCACATCGAAGCCATCTTCAAAGTGCTTGGCGATGTGCTCGAAGTACTTGTCGCGGCTGGCTGAGGCCTGTTCGTTGTTCTGAGCCTCGAAGACGCGATCCTTACAGTTGTCGAAGCCGCAAGAGAAGACAACCTGGGGGCAGAGATCAGTCTTGGCCGAGCTGTTAGGCAGGGCATCCATGCGATGCGTCTCCTTGGCGTGAGTGCTGTAAGCTCGCTCGGTAGCAAAAGACAGGTGGCATCCCTTGGTCTTGCAAATCCAGATCACGTCAACGCCGTGGAAGTTGTACAAGTGCTTCTTGAAATCGCTCTTGCGGCCAAAGCCCACGGGGTTGTTGTCCAGGTAGCACATGGGACACTGATACTTTTTGGAGGTCGGGGCGACGTGTCGGGGAGAAGGGTGAGAGGTGACATCGCAGGAGGGAAGTGGTGATTGCATGAGGGCGGGTGAGTCGAGCCACGTCCGGTCGGGAATCTTTCCGATTTCGCCGTCATGGATCGAAGGAATGTCGGTGTTGGCGTCTTGCCAGGTAGACTGGGTGCGTATCGACGCCGCATCAGCGGGGCCGTGGGAAGCCTCAGAACTGCTCCATGTAAGAGACGGGGCACTGGTGTTGCTGAGGAGGGTAGTGGCTGAGAAGGTTGAAGCACGGGCTACTCTTGTGTTAATGGGGCTCGACTATACCGAGTCGATGAGGGAGATACTCACATGGAGTGCCGACACCGCTTAGGGCGCAGACGAGACTGGAGACGCCATATCGGCGAACAAGTCCCAGCAAGACTTGCTGGTCGTCGTCGGATAAAGGCCTCACGGCCTGGTCGTCTTGAACGGGGAAGGGAAACATGTTGATGGTGTGCCCACCGCTCAGGTCGTTGGACAGGGCGATGATGCGCTCAGCGCCGAGGGATTACTGCAAGTGAGGCGACGCCGACCGTCCAAAGGCGAGGTCGTAGTTGAGAGGTTCAGGACTCGAGCGAGGTGGTCGTTGATAAGACTCCCATGGGGGTTCCCAGGTGTATTAAGGAAGCAAGTCAACACTTGGTCACAGCCAAGGCGATTGAGAGTCGTTGGGAGGGCGTCGAGGGTCGTCTAGTTCGGCAGCGAGAGTCGAAGCGAGCGGGTGAAGGAGCGTTGGTTGCGATGAGACGGATGGCCGGGAACGGTTGTTGCCTGGAGGGCGTTGATGGAAGTGGGTATTAAGGAGAGAAATATCGCCAGCCCGCGACGATTAGTAGGAGGTGAGAGAGGTGAAGAGGTGAGAGTCAGTTATTGGGATCTAGGATTCAGGATCGGGAGTTGGTGGAGGAGGTATGGTGAGGTGGTGGGTGGGTGGGTGAGCGGGAGAAACAAGAGAGACAGAGACGGAGAGACAGGAGGGGCGAGGGGCGCAGTTCTCACAGCGGAGGACGAAGCAGAAGCCTTCTAGCCTTCTAGAAGGCTTCGAAGAATGCTGGCTTCTGCGTGAGACATTATAACGGGCTTGCCGGAGGACCTGGCACTTAGTCGGCCCACGTTGGTCCTGGGCCCCCTGACTAGCTTGGCGGTCTAGTCGGCCTGGCTTGTTCAAGGGCAAAGGCTTTAGTCCCCCCTAGCCCTGGTTTCCCAGGCCAACGTCGTTTCAGGAACGTCATTTTGCAGAGGATCAGAGAGGCCAGGCGGAGGTTGATCCCGTATTTTGGGTTGCTTTTTTGTTCTTCATGGCATCTCCATCTCGCTGAAGGCGGGTGCGGAAAGAGGAAGGTCCCACAAACCGAGGCGATGGAGGGAGGGAGGAATGCATGTCAGAGGTGAGAGGGCGAAGATGAGAGGGCGAGGGCGAGAGTGAGAGGGTCAGGACGATGGCTCAAAGGGGCTGCTCACTAACCGCTACCACCCACCATGGCGCGTCAGGTCCCGTCGCGTTGAAGGTTTTGGGATCTGGCTCACGTTACACGCAGCCGGCAAGGCGCCTCCCTGGAAGACGTGCTGTAACACAGCAAGCAACCTACCCAGAACAGCGAGAGATTGTGAGGTGCGCAGCGACGGGCGTCCTGGGTGTTCTGTATTTTGGTACCCGATTACGACGAAGCAGGCTGGCTGGCTGGCTTCGTCTCTCCCTCCCCCTTGTCCGGTGGCGGGCGGAGACAAGTCCCGGGGGGGCCCTGAACAACCCTCCAAGCTTCCCTCCCCTCCCATGATGGTTGATGACCGATTGATTGAAGCCAGAGGTTGAAGCCAGTGAGTGGCCTTGATTGAGCCCACTGGGCCAAGCCTCCGCAATACCCCTGCATCCCTGTCGCGTCGTGATGAGCGCCCGCAAATTGCCCCAGCCCGCGGCCACACACGCACCCTGCGTCGCCCGCACATCCATTATCCAACTGGCCGTGTCCCCTGCGTGAGGAGTGAACTCTGTGTTGCCCTGCCCTCGTGCTCGTGCTCCTGGCCCCCCCCTTCTGCCGTCCTTCTAGAAGCAAAACGGGCTTGGACGGGTGACGACGTCCTTTTTTTGGGTTTGGGGGGGTTTTTTTTTTCATTAGCACCCAACGTTTTGTTTTGTGTGTTCCTCCTCAAGGGTATCATCGAGGATGGTATGGGTGGCGAACCGTGCTGATGATGCCCAGAGCGCAAAGTATTCCTGTCCGTCGAAGTTGGGCTCGGGTGCGGACCGTACGGACGAGGCTTCGAGGATGAAGAACTTTATTTTCCTGTGCTTTGCCAGGGGGATCTTCGTCTTGATCGACTTGTTCTCAATGCCGTCATGTACTTTGGTTGTCCTGTCGCCCGCACGCTCGCTCTCTCTTCCTCTCCTCCAGCTCGTACATACGAGCTGTCTCCATCCTGTGCAGACCGACACGGCTCTACCCGTCCTACACACGGTCAGTTACGTACGAAGAAGTATCGTAGCCCACAAGCACAACTTCGGCAGCCTGATTCCCGGATCTAGCGCTGTTTCCCTCTGGTGCGTGCTGCTCGGGCACGATGGATCTTCACCCTCGCATGGCTGTCCAATCCTGAGCATCCGTCGTGTCGGTTCTGCCGAGCATCAGTTGCGTACCTAGGTAGATTACGCTGACGAAATGGAAACTGGCCAAAAACTGCGTACAGGTACTCCACTCAGCAGCTCACCTCACCCACTTGCTCGCTCGCTCGTTCAGCTGGGCTCACTCTACGACTCAGCCAGTCAGCCAGTCAGCCAGCTCGCCCTAGACAATTGCAGTTAGTCACCAGTCACCCGCTGAGCCACTGCAGTGAAGCAGTATCCAGTGACCCACAAGGGTGAGGGACGCCCCTCAAACAGGGCTCTATCGACGAAACAAGAGTGAGAGTCAAGAACCAGTAGCTCCCAAAATGGAGACACGCTCACTCCATGCTTGGGCCCTCTCACGCACACACACAAATCAACAGGACCCATGCCCAGAACTAACTCCATACAGGGCTAGCTCTGCGCAGGTCAGGGCCACCAGACAACCCTGTTTCAGCGGGAAATGACAATGGGCCAATCTCTGGCCCGCTGCTCGCAAAGAAAGAAGAAAGAAGAAAGAAAAAGCGGCGCGCGGCCTTGGTTTGCGAAGTCGAGGCCCTTGTTGCGGGGAGGGTGCGCGCCGCCGAGAACTTGGTTAGCACCTCAGGCAGCGGAGCCGGCTCGCGGTCGTGATTGGGCACAGCCCTCGAACGGGTCATGCCACGAGCCCAAGATGCCTTCCTAAAGAGACTTGGACTCGTCGTATTAGATTGTATCCGGCCTGATGACGGACGGGACGGACGATGTCCTCTTCTGCGCAACCTGGCCGTGGCGTCCAGCCAACGTCTGTTCGCCTCCACCTCCACTACCTTAACAATACGACGCTTCCCCCGTTGCGTTGGCGCGGGACTCACGCACGTTGGTCCCGTCTCACGGCTCCAGCAAAGCCCCCCGGGGACCTGGAGTGGAGCACTCACTCTTGATCTTCTGATGCTAGCCTCACAGCCCATCATCATTTCTACTATGTAGGGTTGCAACGCGAGCGTGCGTGCGTGCGTGAGTGAACGAAAGCGTTCGTCCAGTCGGCGTTGGGCGTTGGCGTTACCGGGTTCTTGTTAGTGCGCTCTTCCACACCGTAAGCCGGGCAACAAGAGTCCACGATCGATGACTGATGGTCAGAAAATTGCGTATTAACCCGCAGGGCTAGGTATGAACACGAATACAGTCCTAGCATGAAGAAGAATGAAGAGAAAGAAGAAGAAACAGGTCTTGGCGACGTGGAGCTATGTGTCAAGGCCGCAGCACGCCGAGTCCCCGAGTGGATGAAATGGCATCCATCTTTCCTTTTCTTTTTGCTTCCCTTCGACAGCGGCTTCGGCAGCAGCCTCATCCGCCAACAAAAGCAAAAAACCCACTCACGATAATCACAAAACTAATTAATTGATTCACAGATCTCCGATAACCCAGCATGATCCCAGTAGGACATGTCATCATCTCGTCTTTGTCTTTTTTTGCTTTTTCGTACTCGCTTCCCATCTCCTTTCTCGTGCTTGGACTCGACTATTTACTGCGTGGCTTGCGGCTCCTACCTTGTAATCCACAACATGCAAAAGCAGCGTGCGTGTGTGAGCAATCAGCAGCGTAACGGTTGCTTTTTGTTCTGGAATCTTTCTTTCAGCAGCTGAGAGGCGGGGCGGATCTGGCGTCACAGATTGACAGGCAGTGATTGATGATGCCCGACGTTCATGCGGATGAGGCCGGCAACGATACTTTTTCCAACGACGACGAATGCTTCTCCCCTCTAACACGCCAAATGCAGTCGATCTTTCATGAATCAGGCGTAATGCGTCCATCAGCCATCACAGCCCGCAACATGCATGACAATGACACCCCCCCCCCCCAAAATCCAATACAGACCTCCATTTCACACTGCCGTTTCTTCCCCTCGACGTCTCATTCATCAAAACTTTCGCCCGGCTCCCGCGATTCCGATTTGCTAAAAAAGAATCCTCCTCTTTTCCCCAGGGATCCCCTTCCTTCTCTTCCTTCCCCCTGCGTTCGCTCAGACAGAAACATCGTTTGTTAGTGGGATTTTGGCCTGCTCGGGAACGTGCGTAGTCAGCATCAACCCAAGATCCCTCCCTCCAGACGCAGCCACCACCAACAAACGGAATGGAACCCCCATCACCAACATCGCCATCTCCCCATTTCCCACGGGCACATGCCTGTCGATTTTTTTCTCGTTCGTCGCACAGTCGTATCACGCAACATTGTCAACGAAACAAAAATGTCCCGCAACGCCCAGGCCACATGGCACACAACATCCTCCCTCCCCCCTGCTCTTGCTCTTCGCATCAACAACTCAACCCATCGCACAATCTGAATGCCTCCCCAAGTACCTAAAACGCCGATCCCCCAGGTCCTTCCCCCCAGGTCCATGTCATATCCCCCAGACGCATCAATCAATCAATTCTCGCCTGAGCCGATCCCAGCCCAAACCAACCACAACCACCACAACCGTTGACTCAGGAGCAAAGCCTCCCTAACTACGTACTCACTCACAGACACCACCACACACACTCTCTTCCGTCCATCTCTTCTCAACGGCCTGCCCACGTGGCCCCCGTCCGATCCCGCCGAACCCGAACTCGAAGCTTAGAGTTCAAAAAGTCCAGGCTCGCCTCTTTGCCTTTTTTCTCCTATTTCGCTATGACACCTCCGAGGCCATGCCTTTGCACGTCCGGAGTGGCATCATCTATTTGCTTTCTGCTTGCACCGTTACTTGCCGTCGTTCCATACATAACACGGCGCTTTTGTTCATAATAGCTCCGGATATAGCAAAGTCACCCCGCTCTTGGGCTCTTGTCTTATCCCTCTCCCCTAGTCCACCCGCAACACCCTTGTCGCCAAAAAACACACAGACACACACGGCGCTCATCTTGACGGGGAGGGCAGAAAAACAGTTTCGAAAGCATCATGTCCAACGCAACGCAGGCGTCTGCCTTCACGACTCGCAGTGTCGCAGTTGATCCAGGGGGTCTCTTCGTGTCAGCGGTCCACGTGGATGACAAGCAGATTCTCCTTGAGCCCCTTGCTCGCGCTCGTAATCATCTGCAGCCTCCTTGTTGATCGTGTTCCTTTTCCATTTCAGCTGTCGCAAGGCACCCAATCCTGTTCTTGTCTATGCCGCAGCCACCCCGTCGATCGGTGACAATGATAACATGTTAGACGTAGGACAGCAAGACAGACAGGCGTCAGACAGCCATCGCGAACAAGCCTCTCCTAGGCGAGGTCACATCCTCCTCTTCCTCCCCCCTCCGCCTCTCGGCCCCCGTCTCGGCATCTTCCCAATCCAGCCACCTAGGTAACTAGTTGCTAGTTACGAAGTAGTGCCTACTATAAATCCTTCTTATCGTCAATCCCACCCTGACTACTGAAGAGCCACGTGAAGACCGGATAAAGCTGGCCCGCGCCTTGGCCCTGCTGGACTTATGCAAGTGGATGCAAATAGTTCCGTTCCTGTATCGCCGTGATGTGATCGGCTTGATACAGTACTCCGCCTTCAACCCCGGCACCCGCTCTGCCTCGTTACCCTCCTCCTCCCAAACATGGTCCGGCTCTCAAGACCCAAGTCCCAACAGATTACAATGCTACTCTCCATATGGATCACGCCTTGTCCCTCCCTGATTCAGATGAATTCCAGATCAGCCATCCTGCACACGCTGCCTCATCCATCGGAAGGTTCCAACACTCTCCAGGGGTCTCCCCTAACCACCCGCCTGATCCCCAAGTTTCGACCCTCAAACCCAGCAAAATACCACATTTTCATCCCTCCCGTCCGTTGCGAAACCGTGCCATTCATCTCTTCCCCTCAAAAAGTAATCAATCAAGCGTCTCCCCAGGAAAAGGCCGCTCGCTGTTCCCCTAGGCTGTACCTTATCAACTCCATCTCCGAGTTTCTCGACCCCAGAGCCTGGTCGCTTCCCCATCCTAACTTAACCTCAGCTCATTCAAGGCCGTTGTTGGAAAGTAATCCCCTTAGTCCGTGCAGTAGTCTCCGTGCCTACTGTTAGCTGGTCTGTACTAGCTATGGTGAGATAGTGGCGATGCAGGGGCAAATGTCGACTTGACTTTGGTTGCGAACCCTCAAAGTCTACCCTATACCCGTTAACAAAAGACGGCCCGTTAACATCAGAGTTCATCTAGAAGGCATATTTAATAAAGGTCAGTTCTAGACCCAGTCCATCGTAACACCACGGTACACTAGCACGCCACCATGGCGCAGAGCAAGGGCAAATCGTCAAATCGAAACCATTACTGTTGCTGAGAGAAACCTCAAACCTCTTATCCTAAAGCCCCGGGGTATCAAATCCTTCACCAACCAACTGCACATCACTCCTCTTCTTCCCAATGTCTTCTTCAGCACGCCATCTCCCATCGCGCAAGCTTCCTCCCCATATGTGCACAAGATCCCGCCCCAACGCGTTCATCCATTTTCTTTCACGCCCAAACCCGTCCATGCCATAAATGCCACAAGCTTGTTCTTTGCCCTGACCTAAAATTGCACCTCGCTCCAGATGATTCTCATCTCCGTTCAGATACATGTATAATAGGAAATGATGAATGAGTGTATGTGTCATGTTTCCATGCTGTGATGGTGATGGTGGTGATAGATGTAAAGAAATTGTGGCTGCTTCATCGAGCCAGGCTTCATGTCGCGTGTTACCGACATCTCGTTGAGAAGACCACCTCCTCAGGAGATGGTAGGAAAGTCTATCAGTGAAAAGTAATACAAGGCGTCGAAATAAAGAATATTCGGCGATGCGCGTATCATACGTGACGGTAGCGCAAGTATCCGCCCGATTAGTATGCGTGAGCGGAGTCGTAACCCGCAAAAGACATGTGCTGCTCCATGGGTGTCGGTGGCGTTATACATGAACCGTCGGGGGCGGGACTCGGGATACTCCCAGGCCCGTACGGCCCCGAGAAGTTTTGCTCCTGCATGTATCCAGCGTCCATCATGTCGGAATCGCCCATCTCGATGTCCTGCTCAGGATTGCTGCTGGTCATGGACCGGAGGCTTCGCAGGTCCTCGGCAATAATGCCACCGGTGGCCTGCGACATCATGGCATACTGCTGCTGCTGCCGTGGGTCAAACATGGGCGCCTGGGGCATGTTGGGGTACCGGAACTGAGGTGGTATTGAGCCCTGGGGCGCAGCATTGGTAGGGACGACATGCCGCGGAGGCCGAGCGGAGCGTCCGGCACGAACGGGGCCGGGCCGGGGGACGTATACCCGGCGTTGCGAGGCGAGGTAGGCGGCCAGGTTGGGGTTCGTGCCACGAGATATCCGGAACTGGTACTGGTCCGGATCGGGAGCCGGTGCGGACGGCGGAAGCGGTGGTGCCCGGGACTTGTGGCCTGGAATCGGCTGTCGACATTCGTCTTTGACTGGGGTGATGAAGTCCTCGCGATACTTTTGGATGGTAGAAGGTTCTGAACCGAGGGCAATGACGTACTGGACAAGAAGCTGCAAATCACCGAGATGTCTCGTCTCAAGTCGTTTCCTCATGATCCCGCTGGACTGGGGATGCCACTGTAGTTGGTTCCTTTCCTCCTCTGGCCACGACGAATTCGCCCACGCATTCACTAGCCCAACCTGTCTCAGCAGGTTGCGTATCCGAGCCGAGTAGGTCCACTCTCCACTGTTGGCGCCTTCGTCGAAGTGCTTAACCACATGGCTGACAAACTCCTTGAAGGTCGAATCGGCGTCATCGTCGCTTGGGGACTCAAACACTTGTGTGCACTTCTCGAAACCGCAGGCGAAGATGGTTTGGGGACATAGGTTAACCTTGGCTTCATCGAGTGTCATGCGCGAGCCACCATGGGCTTGTTTGAGATGAGTCTTGTAAGCCGTCTGCCAGTCGAAGACCATTGTGCACCCCCGATGGCGGCAGAACCATTGAGCATTCATGTTGTGGAAGTCTTCAATGTGGCGCTTCAGATCGTTTTTGCGCGTGCACGTCTTCTGGATATCCTCTTCGCGACAGAACCCGCAGGTAAAGGAGCCCTTCTGCTTGGGAGTATTTGTCGAGTTGATGGAGTCACCGGCTACTGACGAGGCATCGTCGTCTCGCTGGGTCGACTTGACCGAGGCTGCGGAAGATTGGGACTTGCGACCAAGGAACTTGGCAGTTCGTGCCGAAACATTGGAGATGATGCTGCCGGTGACGGAAGAGGTGTCGGAGGAGAAGGTGCGTATGCTTGCGCTGTCAAAGATGCTGGCGGCGTCCTCGGATTTGACTGACGAGAAGGTGCTGGACGTGACGGCTGATGCGCCATCGTGGTCTAAGCGGAAGCAAAGGGTTAGCGGCGATGCATCTCGCTTTGACGGTGTCAAGCACTCGAGAGAGATGACCAAAGCGACCTCTTTCTTATGCCCTCGACCCCGTTCATACAGTCGATAGCCGGAGTGGTTATCGCCACAGAGGAAGACACTCACGAGAAATGGCCGGCGAAGTGGCCTCCTCCTCCATAAGCTGGGCAATTCCGTCACGGCCGTAGCGTCTCATGAGATGGCGAAGTAGTTGGCGGTCGAGATCATCATCCTGGTTGGCCACAGGCGACTGCTGTGGCACGCCGTCTGGCTCGACCCAAGAGTCCGGAGCCATGTTTGGGACGGGGACGTGACTGTGAGAGTGGTGGAGCCCAGGAAAGCGTTACCCCAAGTCGATCCTGGGAAGGGCCAGTGTTATTGGGAGGCCAGTTCTGTTGTATGTGGTGGTTTAGGCTGAATGAAGACGGAGACTACAATGGATGAAGGGTTGAGGGCGGTGATGATTATGGTGGCGGTAGCGGTGGGCGTGGTAGTGGTGGTGGTGTAGTTTTGAGTGCAAGCCGAAAGAGCGAATGAGGGGAGGCGATACGTCTGGCTGGCGATGGCGGTGGAATGGTGGCGGGCGGAGTTTTTCAACCGGCCGAGAGAGGGAAAGAGGGAAAGAGGGAAAAGAGAGGCGGCGTTGGAGAGTCGAAATAGGCGGGTACGCAATAGAGGACAGAGGCAGAGCGGCGTCAGAGCAAGGCCCAGACTAGATGAGGCGAAGCGTTGGCTGCTGAGAGGGAACGTCGTCAGAAGTCAGATTGGAAGCCGGAGAGCGACCAAAAGCCGATGAGGAGGACTGGGGCCTTGGTCTTTGGTCCTTGGATTTGGATCGCAAGTGACAAGCCGGAACAGGAACAGGACAGGAGCAGGGGTGGTTGATAGCGGCGAACGTGGGCGAGCCCAGAGATAGCGGTACGCGACGCGAGAGGACACTCTGGGGTAATAGATACGAGCGACATCCACCAAGGGTGACCTAGGGCGTGTCCAAGGGTGTCCAAGGGTGTCCAGGGATGTTTAAGGGTGCCAAGGGCGTCCCAGACTCCCAGTGATGCACTTGTTGGTGTGCCCCCAAGGATTGGCGGTCGGCGTGGGTGAACAAGGAGCCGGACAATGGTACTAACAAGGTGGAAGCCGGCCGGGGCGTGTGCGGTGTAGTCACTACTTGAAGTCGTCCTGGGCTGGTAGGTATGCGGGACGGGATGGTGCAAAATGCCGTGATCTCAGCCTTTGACACCTTTGTAAGTGTAATAGATCGGTAGGTGGACAGTCGACAAGTGAGCGTGGAGCAAGTTGCGGCGACTTGAGACGTTGGGTGGACGAGTGGATGGGTTGGGTTATCCTGTCCGTAGTAGCAACCAGGTTACCCCGTCTAAAAGGATGGAGCAAGTAGATAGATGGACGACCTAGAGTGTGGATATTGACGGGGTCTCTGTGTTTGTCTTGCTCCCTTTCGGACCTGGACGCGGCTGCGAGAGACGGTTCAGGGCGAGGGGCCGTACGGTCAGTGGCCAGTGGTGAGTGAAGATGAGGCCGGGAAGACGGAGAAGGGGATGGAGAATCGGGACTGAGATGGGGGATGGACAGTGAGATGGAGATGGAGACGGGACTCAAGCGGAGTGGGAAGTGGAGGACAAAGATAGAGATATGGAGACACCCGGATCTAAATGATTAGGTGGGTAGGTAGGTACCAGCAGCCGCAGCACCACCCGGGGCACCCACTGCAGCACCGGGGACCAAGCAGAGAGAGCGATGACGGGAAAGAATGTGTCGTTCGTCCCAGTCACTTGGTGATTTGGGGGTGCCCTGTAGGTACTTGGGTATTCGTAGGTACCCTGATGAGTACTGTGTACTTCTTCACCGTAGTGTGCCTGTGCCTGAAGAAAGCCCTTTGAGGCTCATGTGGTGGCTTGGGCTGCGTGTCTGACACGGGAAGCTCCTATCCCGTTTCTCTCTCTGGCGCATGGAGTCCTGCCGACCATGTCAACCTTTGACCCGACGGGACGCTGCACTGAAGGGGCACTCGGCGGGCTGTGCTTCCTGGAGACAAGAAGGCGGAGGTGGAGAGCCCTCTAGACCTTGGGCCAAGCAATGCAGATGTAGAACCGGTTGGATGAGGCTGTAGCCTGAAGCATCCACTGAAAAAGGCCGGTACCTGTCCCCCCGCTATGGATCCTGAACATCCCACTGAAATGGGTGCACTGTAACTGGCGATCCATGGAAGAGCTCAACCCAAGTTAGGGCTTGATCTTGATCTGGATTATGCAACACCAAAACACGGTTCCGTCATCCCTCCACCTGAATTCCAACCACCGGCTCCGTCCAGAGACAATTGACAAGTGTATCACTAATTCATCGGGTATGCACAAAGTCGGGCGGGCAGAGTCAAAAAAGAGAGCCCAATAGCCCGCTCCGGCTCGGTGTGTGCCGTCTTTCTACAGCCATCCCGCCACCGACTCACGCCGTGCCACTCTAAATACATGGCTAACCCGGGCCATTCTCAGCCATTGTCTCGGTCAGTTGGGTCCCGTAAGAGTCAAGGGCAAAAGTCTGGTATCTGCCAAATCCGGCGATCCCGGGGGCCAGTCGCCGGGGTGGTGGTCGTTCGTCGACAAGTGAGCGTTGCAAGATGGAGCACGCGCATCTTGCCCTTGCTGATCACAACGTCACACCGATAGAAGGGAATGCCATGTCCTCAAAAGCCAATACTACCGAAGAAAAAAAAGAAAAAACCCCCCTGTGAACAAACCGAATAGACGTTTCACGGATCCCGTCTCTTCTTGGACGTCTAGTTCCATCCCGGACAGAATCCGGCCCTAGGTTCTGACGATGCCCAAAACTTGGGGCTCACAGTGAGACGCAGTGGGCACCGCCAGTGGGGCGGTTCTGCCGTCCCCCCGTCCCCCCGGGAGAGGATTCGCAATCGGGCTGTTAGGTACAAAGTGTAACTAATTAGTTAAGTGGAAAAAGGTCTTAGGTGAAAGCATCTCGTGATACGATCTCGACCGAAGCTGGCCCACGGACCATGGCCCCGTGGATCCAGACCACGATCAGGGCCTAGAATCGTCAACAAGGAGTGGACGCATGGAGCGGGCCGCTTGGGGAAAGACAGCCCAGCGGGCCAGTGGGTTGATTGGCGCATGGTCCAAGGCTTGATGTGGGTTGCCAGGCTCAGAGGCGAGGGTGAAGAGGAGCTGAAGAGGAGTGAGGCGAGGCTGGGGGCTGAGGAGGATATAGTCCGCGATGACGGCAGCAGCAAGAAATGCCGTTGCGAGGTTGATATCTCGAGCCACCTTACACAGAAATCTCCTCCGTGGGGGTCCCGGCTCGGAATTGAGCACAGCGGGGCAGGGGCAGATCTTGGCCAGGGATTGAGGGTTGATCTCTGGATAAGAAAGATGGGTTCATTTCTGGATTCAATTGCACGACAGCCCATTGCCGGTGAAAAGACGGAGAGAAAGAGAGAGAAGAGGGGCCTGTCCGTCCGTATCAAGATTTCCCCGGACGGCCGAGAAACCTTGCATCTTGGTCGGAAAGGTGGAGTTGCGCACCTAGTATGTAGCAATATCAACGTTTACTTACCGTATTGCAGAGTCCGAGTGTGAAGTACTCTATACACGGTACCTACACCATCACCCTTCTTCCCATCCATTCAACAGGCACACACGCACGCAACAACGTGCTGACGTGCTTCTTCCCTCTTACGGGGTGCAGCGGAGGAAATAAAAGGCATGCATCATCACCAACCAGCCTTCGAATGATAACAGAACAGAAAACGCGGCGCAAGGGGGCCTCAGGCTCATTGGCCCGCCGTGGCCCTTCTTGGCCCAATCAGTCCCCCCCGTCCCCCAGGCGGGCTTAGCACAAGGTTGAGCCAAGCCTCCCCCCAATCCAACGCATTAATCACCAAAACGCCAAATCGTTGATAAGACGCCTCCCTCCCAGAGATATCGTCGACGCCACCCAAAAGTAGGTAGCTTAGGTACTGGCTGTATTCGTACCTCGGGGACTTGGGTGCTGGGTTTTGCGTACCGTGAGCATGACACGCAGTAGGCCAACATCTTCTATTTCCAGCTTCTCCTCTTTCTTCTTCTCCTCCAGGGCTTCGGGGAGTCCAATAGATACACAACTAGCACGCCAAAATCACCGAAATCACCACATGCGCGCACAGAACCGTAGTTCCTTGTCATTCAGCCCGTCTCTTCCTCCTCCTTGATTGGGGCGCCCCGGCAGTCATGAGCACTTTGCAACGTGTATTCATACGGGGTACAACGATACAAGTCTCCCAAGCAGACGGAGCCATGGATGCTTTTTCGTCGTGGTACGAATGCCGCCGCGCTGCACTATTTCCCACTTGGCTTCCCAAGCGATGACTTCCAGCGCTGACACATGGGATGGCGCTAGACTGGGCTGAAAGCCTGCCTGTGAAGTGGCTCTGGCGGCTTGCAACCCTTTCGGCGCCTTTTTTCCCCCTTCTTCCACTCCGTTTCTTTTCCGGTTGGACTCGTCCTGCTGGCTATTCAAGTCGATCCAATGACGACGCAGCGCGCGACTCAGTTCTCGACGTCGTTGCGGCTTGCACTGTCATGTACGAGGCCGAGACCCTCGTCTTCATTCCCTTCCGGCTGTTTTGTGCCGTGCCGTGCCGACTGGAGAATCCGGGGAAGCGGAGCCAGATTTGCGTGCCTTGTTGTCAGCAGTTCCTGGATGGATTCCGTGGTCTGGGGTTTCATGGATTCCTTGGGTCCTCTTCAACCTCACGACAACGATGATATACATCAGATGGACTTGAGTTGCTATTAAATATGCCCTGGACATGGGCTTGAGACTGGCTGACATGCCAGATCTGTTTCCCATCTCTTTGTTTTATTCCTCGTTTCTGCGTAACCATCAGGCCCATTAACATGCTCGGGTACATCATTACTCTCCCCCATTCCATTCCGTCTCCGGCTTTCATTGCTCTGGCCTCTTTCCTCTCTCACGCCTTCAAAAACTCCAGCAAATCCTTGTTGACCTCGTCGTAATGGATGTTGGGCAGCGCGTGCGGCCCTCCCGGGTACACCTTCAGCGTGGCCTTGGGTAGCACCTTGACGGCCTTGAGCGCCGACGCCTGGATGGGCACGACCTGGTCGTCGTCGCCGTGGAGCACCAGCACGGGGATGCCGATGCGCTTGAGATCCTCGTTGAGATCCGTCTCGGAGAAGGCCTTGACGCAGTCGTAGACGTTCTTGAACCCGGCCATCATGCCCTGCAGCCACCAGCTCTGCACCAGGCCCTCGCTCCTGACGGCGCCGGGGCGGTTGAAGCCGAAGAACGGCCCGTTGGGCACGTCCAGGAAGAACTGCGCGCGGTCCTTGAGCATGGCCTCGCGGAAGCTGTCGAAGACGCCCAGCGGGAGGCCCTCCGGGTTGGCCGCCGTCTGCACCATCAGCGGCGTGACGGCGCTGATCAGGACGGCGCTGGAGACGCGCGCGGTGCCGAAGCGTCCCAGGTAGCGCGCCACCTCGCCGCCGCCGGTCGAGTGGCCGACCATCATCACGTCGCGCAGGTCCAGGTGCTCGAGCAGCTGGCGCAGGTCGTCGGCGTACGTGTCCATATCGTTGCCCTCCCACGGCTGGCTGGACCGCCCGTGGCCGCGGCGGTCGTGCGCGACGACGCGGTAGCCCTGGCTGGCGAGGAACATCATCTGGCTGTCCCAGTTGTCGCTGTTGAGCGGCCAGCCGTGCGAGAAGGTCACCGGCTTGCCCGTTGGGTTGCCCCAGTCTTTGTAGTAGATCTCGACGCCGTCCTGGAGGGTGAAGGTAGGCATGATGGAGGAGAGTCCAGTGTGTAGCTTCAAGGAGGGGTGTAAGTCGGCGATGGGTGAGAAGTGGCAGTTGTCAGTGAGATTCAATGCCTCCAATTCCCCAAACCTCGAACCAATTCCGGCTGTTATTATAACTTCATGCCTGCGATGACTGATGGCAGTCAGGGCTGAGTGATGGTCGTTCAGCCTGACGTAATGCCCCCGTCTCGGCGTCGTCGGCGACGGGCGGCGACGGGCGGCGACGGGCGGCGGGTGCAACGGCCTGGAGAGAAGAGGGCTCGACGGGTAAAAGCAGACAAGGTCTTGGGGATCGTCATTCAACAAGCTGGATTGCCCGTCCTTGTCGCGGCGATATCATCGTCTCTCGGGTTGGTGCTAATTAAAGACAGCGACGGAACTCCGCCGTGTGCCGATGCCGCTCCGGGCCCGGCGACGAGACCTCTTTGCTAGACCGATGGCGTACGAAGTTCATTAATTCGAAGCCCAAGCTGTTCAACTATGAGATGTTGTTGTGTCTGTTGCACCTAGGTCGGGCAACGCATCCGTGTCCACCGGCTTGGCATGGCCGTTCCGTGGCTCTCTCGGCGCCAAGCTGTTACCTTGCCTCTGAAGTCATGCATCACCAGCAGCATCACATTGACAACCAAAATAACATCCTCACATCCTCCCAATCATGCTACTACCCAGCCTTGCTTGATGATCCATCCTCTGCAACATACCACCCTCCAAAGTTCTACCCAACGAGCAACGCAGATGACCTGCATATCCCTCACACCCACTGCGTCCTCTTCAATGCAGCTCCGAACCAGATTCGGATGTACAGCATCAGGCTTGCAGCAAATGCCCTACATATCTAGACGAGCTTAACAATCTAGGATATTTCCTCGTGTCTGTCATCCATCCGTGGGCGTCCTTAGCCCTAGGCCTTTATCGGTGATAGGGTTAATGTCTTTATAATGTGCGTTTGTAGTGAAGAGTAGATTGCCCGGCTCCTCTCCAAACTCGACAACTGCACGGGCTGTTTAACCATCAAGAGTCGTTCGCAATGCATATGTGAGGACTAAAATTAGCATCTGCAAATATAATTGAGAGCGGACGTTGACCAACTCGTTTGTCGATATATGCCAAGTTCCCTACCCTACACCATCGTTCGAAACCCACCATAACCATCATAATACACATTCCTTGGATCACCCACGACGAGCAATCACATTATCACGTCGATATGAAGTGAGGCGTATGCACAGCATATTTCAAGCATAATGGGTCGAGAGTTTGAGCTGCCCCTACCATCTTAACGCCCGTACAAATGCCACCCTGTCTAAACCTCCCGTGTAAGTCCTTCATTTGACACGCCATCCTTGACATAGTACAAAGCGCTGCCCGTCGCCGGCCGACTCGCCACCACGGCGCTCGCCCGCTGCTCGGCCGTCAACTCCCGCTTGGAAAAGTACTCCCTCTCCAGCGCCTCCGTGACCGACGCCACCCGGTCCGCCGGCACCAGGTGCACGCTGCACCCGCCCCAGCCGGCGCCGGTGACCCGCGCGCCGTACGCGCCGGCCGCCCGCGAGATGGCGCAGATGTCGTCCAGCTCCGCGCAGCTGCACTCGTACAAGTCCCGGCACGACGCCTGCGTCTCGTTGAGCAGCTCGCCCAGCTGCGCGTTGAAGCCCGCCGTGTCCGACGCCCCCGTGTGTACCGGCCGCTCCAGCAGCGTCAGGAAGCCCAGCACCCGCAGCGCCTCGGAGAAGACGTGCACGGCGCGCTGGCGGAGCTTGAAGCGCTCGGCGCGCACCGGCAGCCGGGACATGAAGCGGGCCTCCAGCTCCGGCACCGTGATGCCGAGCACCGCGGCCACCTCATCGCGCGTGTACCCTTCCTCCTGCGTCAGCGTCGCCTCGGCCACCGCCAGCAGCTTCTTGAGCTCCTCCTCCTTGGACAGGGTCGGGGCGGAGCCGCTCTGGTAGCGGAAGAATGTGTCGTGGAAGCCCTGCAGGCTGATGCCCAGGGGCCCAGCGTCCTCGGGCAGCTGGACGCCCGCCGGGTTGAGCACGGCGTTGAGGTAGGCGGCCGCCATGCTACACTCGACGACGCGCAGATTGTAGTGGATGGGCCCGGTGACCTGCTTGTTGGAGGTGACGAAGGACTGCACGATGACGAAGCACAGCTCCGGGCTCGTGGGAGGGAACTTGACGGGCCGCGCCGAGAGCTCCGGGCTGAAGGAGACATAGAGGGCGGCGCCTTGCTCCGAGAAGACGGAGGCGGCCTGGTCCATACTGTGACGAATGTGAGTTTTGCGGATTCATCTTGGCAAGTTGGGGGTTGGGAACAGCATACCCTCCGGAGTTGACGCCCACCGCGCGCTCGCTCACGATGGCGAGCTCGGTCAACTCCTTCTTGTCGACGGACGTGTCGCCGTTGGCCACCATGACGGCAAGCGAGCTGGCGCTCACGACGGCGGCGCTGGAGCTCAGTCCGCCGCCCACGGGCACGTTGCCGTCCATGAGCAGCTCCATGTTGACGGGACGGAACGCCGCGCCGTGCTTTTTCCGCAGCAGCTGCAGCACGCCACGCAGGCCGCTCTTGAAGTAGTTCGTCCACTCGAACTGGGTGGCGTCGATGTCGACGTCGCCGGCAACGGGCACCTCGAAGTCCTTGGCGGCGAACTTGTCGGCCTCGACGTTGGCGATGCGGATGCGGAACGTCATGGCGTCCGGGGCGGCGGGCGTGGCGGCCACGGCGAATAGCGCGTCGGCGGTGATGGCCATGGGCAGCACCGAGTACAGCGAGTAGTCGATGTGCTCGCCGATGATGTTCACGCGCCCGGGCGAGCGCGCCACGAAGCTGGCCGGGTAGCCGTAGAGGGCCTCAAATTTGGTCGTGAGGTTATTCCATCGCGGCGCCTCGGTGGCCAGCGCGGCCGCGGGATAGATGTCGCTGAGGGTGTTGGCGACGGGGACCGGGCCGGACATGTTGGCGGAGGGAGGATGTCTCTGGAAACAAGGTGAATATATGAAGTCACGGGTGGTTCTCTGACGGATTGCCGCTCTGTCGCAAAGCACGAGGAGTTGGTGATAACGTCTCAATGCCCCGCAATTGCCCCTCGTTGGTGTTGTTCTCCGAATGACGTCGACAGAGTCGTCTGTGAAGCTGTTGTAAGGTCCGTGGACTGACGCGAGAGTTCAATCAAGTCAAGGTCGTCTTCAATACCAAAGCCACAAAAAACTTCCAGTAGATGTATGAATTGACAACACAACGTGATATCGTCACACGCACAGAAAAACAGTTCATGGAGTGACCATGACCTCCCCCAACTGCCCCCCCAGTTCTCCCCGCCGTAAATCGCAAGGTTGCTGCGCTGGCTAAATACGGCGTCTCTCCATATCCCCACCTATCGGCGGCTCGCCCGGCTTTACTTGCGCCTCGGCTGATTCGGTGGGAACGACCGAGTGGGAGCGAGGGCGTGAGTGAGCTGTAGAATAGAATGCGCTGGAGCGCGCATCATTTCGGAGCATCACTTCGGAGCATCACTTCGGAGCATCACTTCGGAGGTTCCGCTAGGTCGGTGGCTTTTATGCCGGACTTTCAACACGGCGGGGCGGAGCTCCCGTCGACCTGGCGAGATGCGTTGTTGGCTACCTAGTGAAGAGGTATTTAAACAGTAGTCTCAACTCTCAACCTTGAAAGACTTTTCCCAAATCTCTCTCTGGCACTCAACTATTGGGTTAAAGGCTAGTCCTGCCCTCGTAGATCCAGCAGCTTTATTTTAGGCTCGCTCTCTAATCTACCGAAATACTATGCTATTTGGCGACCCAAAGAAGAAAGTTGTTGCGGTTCACGGTCTAGTTATGAGATGAGTACTAAAGCTCATAGACTAGAAATCTCCTCTTGAATCAGTGATGAGAATGTGCTCGAGCGCAATATACCAAAGTCAGCCATGCCAAAACCTGCCAGCTGCCGTGCAGGCGGTGTTCTTTGTGAAGCGACTGGCAACAGCTGTCAGGTAACCAGGTCATGGATGCCATCTTCACCGTGACTGACAAATTATCATTTGCTTGCTCAACGACCAAGCACACATCTAGCTTTTCTGCCTCACTACGCCAGATGTAATCACCACCAACCATCCAGCGACGACTTGCGGACATCTCGCGCCGCCGTTTGAGACACCAAAGGCTCGCATCATGGGCTATCCAGTCCGGGACCTTCAGCCTGGGACTCTGTACCTCACCATCTCCATCGCTCTGGCGCCGGAGCACGAGCCGGGCACCACCGTCCACGACTATCGCTCATTCCCCAACACCCTCGACCCGAGCATCTACGAGACTTCGTGCGCCCAGGGATACGGCAACGAGGAGTTCCAGTGGGGGCTCTACTGGCACCGCGGCCTCGGCGACGGGACATGGTTCATGCTCCACCGTCGCCCTTACCAGCCGGACGTCGAAATCCCCGGCCTCACGGTCCCCGTGTACGTGCTTGACCGACAAGAGATGTCGCAGTCGCCACGCCTCTTCGTTCACGTCGTCGGCCTAGTTCGCGTCCTCCGCGTCCCAGCTGTGCTCGCCGCCGACCTGACGTCCTACCTCAACTGGCTGGCACCGGAGGCCGCCATACAAGCCCACCGGAGCTTCATGTGGGCGACATCGGTATATCTTCGAACCAGACGGCACGTGGCCAAGGTCCAAGGAACAGTCGATCGTGGAGCCGAGGGCTTCGACATCACCGTGTTGCTTTACGAGGCGGTGCAGTTTGCATACGGAGAGGTGTGGTACGGGCTGGCTCGACAGCTACCCCGGCCCATCATGGCATCGGATGCTGGCCTAGCGATGGCCCCCGGGGAAGAGAGAGAGGCGGATCGGGAACGGGGGAGAGACGTATCTTCGGTGGCGATGAACTGAGCATATTCAGGTGGATAAGATAATTTGTCGGGTTTGCCATCGGCCGGGCAGGCATCGGAATCTTGTAAGCAAACAAACGGGTAGGAAAACCATGTTAGACCACACAAGAGCAAATTTGATGACGGGAAGCAAGCCATATCAACCTGAACGCTCTCATTCTGCCCCACGATCCGGCTGGGATCATGAAGGGCACAGTGGTAGGCGCTGTAACTTCGTGTCACATAATCGGGGTTAGTCAAAGCTATGTAGCGCTCTTGGGGGCAAAAATGCTGTGCGGTCGAGTAGAAGAAGGGGTCGTGAGCAAGATTGCGCGGGATAGAGAGGACCGAGAGGTGAGATTACGTGAGAAATCGCAGGATTGGAAGCGCACAAAAGGACGTCATCGGGAATGCGCCCTACAGGCCGGAACCCCGCCAATGGCAAAGCACTCCAAGCCCCTCCAAGCCCCTCACGGGTCGTCACTTTGCAGATGCACGTCTCAGCTCGAAGACGTTGCTGTGCAGGTACGTACAGTCCTAGAATTGGAAGAAGTTGTTGATACCATCGGATATTGTTTTGTATCACAGGATTATCGTACGTAGTTGGTGACTGATCGTTTGAAGTTGGTCCAGGCAACATGACGTATCTGCGTAAGAAGCATCCTTCTTGAGGTAGCGCCCGTCACACTTGCTTGTGCTTAAAGACAGTGTCACGGACGGAATGTTGGTCGATGCATGTGAATGGCCCGCCGTGGCCTTTAGCTCAGCGTGTGGCGGAGGCTTGTCCAATCGAGGGGGACGCTCAACGTCATGCGCTGCCTCTTGTCTAGAAGCGTTTGCAGCCAAAAGGTGAAATAGGTACTTCAAGGAGGTACTCCCACGTAACTACTTGGTAGCTTAGGCAGAGTCTCTATGATGACTGAATATAGAGTGAGTGCTTGTTTGAATACTTGAGTCCGATATACGTCGGCAAATACCAGTGAACAAACTGTACGAACACAGGTGGTGGAATGGGAGTGATGCGATTGGAGCGAGTGCATGATTTCAGGTGTACCTTAGGGGCTTAGGTTTCTCACCTGGTCCCCCGTTTTGGGTGCTTGCCACCTGCCGCTGCCGCTGCCGCTTGCCACTGCCACCCGCCGACAAACACCTGCTCTTTCGTTGCGGATCTCGGGCTTTCGCTGGCCCTCTCCGGAACAGTATAAATTCCACCCACGTCCCCAGAGTCACGTTGTTCCACTTACTTCTTCCACTCTCATCAACACGCTCTCACACAATCTTCTACAACACCGCCAACAAAAAAAAAGAACCACCAACTTTCAAAACCAGAACCCCCTCTTCAACAAACCATCATCATCATGAGCGGCTGCGGCTGTGCTACCTCTGGCTCCTGCGGATGCGGCTCCGGCTGCACCTGCGCCGGCTGCCCTGTAAGTCATCTAGTCGTATGGGGACGGGTCCGTGGATCGTGGACGCTAACGGCTGCCAATCAAGCACAAGTAAAGCCCTTGACGCCAGGGACGATGAGGACCTTGAGGGCCTCGCGGATCACCAGCTTTGGGCGTGGCGCAGACAAGACCCATGTCGATTGGGGGAAGTCGGACAATGCATGGATCCACTCGTTTTCCATCGGTATTGTGGGATAGCCAGGGACTCATCAGACTGACAGCATTCGTCTCCTGCTAAATCGAATATACTTCTCGCCAAGCACCTTCTGCATGCTATGTTGTAGTCCCAGTGATATCTGACTGAGCGGATGTTTCATATCCTATATCAACTATTACGGATACCCAACCTCCAACATCCAATATTCATTCTGGCTATGCATCTTTGCGTAGTTCCCCTAGATCCAATATCACCGCCTACACTCCTTCAATCAACCTACCGTCCTCGTCTGTCTAGTGTAGCAGGGAAAAAGGCCAGCACAGGACTCAGCCCCGAGTCATACCATTCCTCCCTGATCCTCAAGTTCATATCCATCTCCTCTTGGGTGTCGCTGTACTTCTCTTCTTCAAGATCCTCCATCTCGTCCACAGTGTCCACAGCAGTCCACTTTCTCTCGCGTTTTCTGCCCCGGTGGTATGCTTCCAACATGGTCTCGCGCAGTAGCCTTCCGATGCACAGCACCGCAGCTAGCATCGATACCGCGCAACTCGCCTGAGCAACGTGACAGTAAAACCGCACGCCTTCCCAACTGGCGGCACACCCACGCGTGAGGTACCACGGGTGCGTACTGGTATGCTCTGGATCCGTATAGTCGCTCGATGTCTGGCCGGCGAGGCTGACGACCCAGAGGGACGCGAGGAGCATGTCGTATAGCACGTCGACGTAGTGGGGGAGGTAGTCGAGATGCGTCATGATGGCACGGGCGAGGAAGATGACGAAGCTGAGGATGGCGATGGCGAGGTTCGAGTCGGTCAACCTAGACAGGCACGCAGATATAGTCAGCCATCAAGTCTGCAAGCACCAAGGTGGGAGCTCTGGCGTCCAGGAGCATACCTCTGCGACCAGATCAACGGGATCTCGGGCGGCTCGCGATGGTTGGCGTAGAAGTAGATTCGCTCGTTGGGATTCGAGTTCCATCCCTCGACGCCGCCGTTCCCCCAGAGTCTGGACCTGAAGCAATCCGGATACGCAAGGCCGAAGAGCACGAGGGCGGTGGCGGTGAGGGCAAGCTCGATGCCTAGCAGGGCGAGAGACAGCTTGGTTGGACGGGCCATGATCAGACGCCGGCGGATGGTGGTGTTTCTCCTCAAACATCAGCAGCGAAATACACATGGCTGCGGTGCGCTGGGTGCTTATTATTTACTATTTTGCCGTGTTTACTCCCATGCGAGCCGACCGCGCGCGTCGTTGCGTGAGGCCGGCGAGGCCTGGTAGGTGAAACTTGCTCATTCTCCCGCACAGGGGGGGGGGGGGGTGTTGCGGGTACCCGCTGGAGCCTGGCGGACGAACAACGGCCTCATGTTGACCGGCAACTGGGGATTTGGAAAGTCACGTCACACCGGAGACGGTATGGGGATGTGTGTTGTACGAGGGCATCGAGAGGGAGGGGCTCTGTGGTGGTGGTGATACTAGCGGGGAGGTATTGGAGAAAAGACAGGCAGCGTGGAGGCGTTCTAGGGATGGAAGCTTTGTCTTAGATACAAGGTTTCCTTGGTCTGGGAGTGCCTGAAGAAGCAGAGGGGGTCCTTTAGAGAAAGCCACAGTCAGGTAGTCAGTCTTCTTACGAGGTCGCTCAGGAGTCAGTTACTGTGGCATTTAGGAAGCACTCGTACAGCAGAGTGGAACATGCGCTCGTCCTGGATCGTAATATCGATAACCAGCCTTATGTACCCCTGCCATATTATCTTAATGCTCGGCATCTCCATTAAATAGGCTCTACGTCGATAACATGGGATCCTTCCCAAATGTCCTTGCTGGGGAAAGGAAGCGTTTCGGCCTGGGGCTGGCTGGACGAGTCTATTCCAGCACATGATTCAGCCTTGTGACAGAAGATGAGGCAATTCAGTTCTAGAAAAAAAGTTGAATACAATAAAAGGAAATTTTCTATCACTTCATGGTCTTGCTGTGATACTGGTTGGTATCCGCGATCCTGACTCCCAAGTCCTAAGCTAGTCTGACTGGTGGTATACAGCGTGAGTAGACCGGGAAGAAGAGGAACATCGTTACGAGAATATGTGTGATTGACCAGGAGCAAAACCATTCCCTACTATTTGGCCTGAGGGAGTTGCCAAGTTTAGTTGTGGTGTTTGTCAACGGTCGTGGACCCACTCTGATTGGTTTGCCGCCTCAGGCTCACTCCCTCAGCTGGATGATGTAACCCTCACAATCAGCCGAAGCAGCCAGCCGCAGCCCGGTAGTCCCCCCCCAACATCAACACCAGCACCAACCCGACAGCCCGTCGACCGGCTCGCAGCCTTACCACAACCCCCGCGTGTATTTCTTTCGTCTTTGCTCGCATTTGTTTTCCATTCGTACTCTCTTCTCATGGATTCAATGAGATAGACTTGCCACCCCGACCCGACCGATCCTCCCGTTTCCTGCCGCCATCGCCCACGCCCAGAGACCAGGCTGCACGCGACAGTCTTGTCGCAGCCGAGATACCTCCTCCGACAATGGCGTCCACCTCCGTCGACTCCTCCGCGCCCGCCGCCGCTCCCTGGGGCGTGGAAACCCCGCGTCGATGCTTCATCTGCCTCACCGATGAGGAGCCCTCCGACCCGCCGTCATCCTGGGTCGACCCGTGTCCCTGTACGCTCGAGGCGCATCAGGATTGCATGCTCTCGTGGGTAACCGACTGCGAGCGTTCTAATAAACCACTCCAGTGCCCCGTCTGCAAATCCAAGATCCGCCTCGAGGGGCCCTGGGACCCCGTTGTCGCCCTGACCGATGTCATCTCCTCCAAGTTCACCCGCGTAAGCCCCTTCGTGCTGTTGACGACGGCGACGATGGGCGTCCAGTTCAGCTTGCAGATGTACGGCGCTTGCGCCATGTGGGCTTTTGCCGGCCGGGAGTCGCTGGTGCAGTTCATGTTGGGTCCGGAGGTGAATGTGGGCGGGCAGCACTCGAGAGTGATGAGGATGGCAAGCGAGAGATTGGGTAATGCGCTTATCCTAATGAACGTAGGCCCAGCTTTGCTGCTTGGCCAGCTTACTCCTTGGCTGGGTAACAAGATCTTTCTCCCCACTGCGTCCTTGGTATGTCTACCCCTCTATGGGCCGTTGGGAGAGCTCCGAGTAACACGGCATGATTAGTATGGCGTCTACCGTGTTATGCATGATGACCAGTTCCTGACCTGGCCTCCCTCGCCGCAGATGGCAATGGCCCTCTTTCCTTATGCCCGCTCAGCATACATCAACTTCTGGCGGGAGTTTGTATTTCCATACGAGGTCAATCTCAACCGACAGATTATGGGGTTGCCCGCGTTGGAGCCCCGACAGAACGAGGACCCCCCTGCTAACCCCCGGGCTGGCCAGCGTCACGAGCATGGCGGGGTGCTGGGATTCATAAACAATCTCCTGGAAGCCCTCGACGAGGGTGATGACGAAGAGAACGGCGGAGACGATGCCATGGCGCCTTTGAGAATTGCCCATCATGAGGGCGAGGATGCGGATGGGGATGTAGTCGTTAATATCGTCATCGATGAGGTCGTGGACCTTGCTGAGGAGGACCTCAACGACGTTACCGACGACGAAGAAGATGATGATGATCCAGAGGACGGAAATCGACCAGCCGTGAGAGTGGTCCCGGGAGCCCAGCGAGATCCAGGCGCTTTACCCAATGCCGCACCGGCCGACGCCGCAGCGGAGCATAACGAGCACGAAGCTCCACAAGCACCTCCGGCCCGCCGCCCTGGTCTGGGCACCATTCTTTCCGGGGTCTCTAACGCCATCGTGAGCGCCCTAATCCTGCCGGGCATCTCCTACGCGATGGGCGAGCTGCTCCGACTGGCACTGCCCAAGACATGGACCACAGTGCCTAGGAATCCATGGTTCCGCACGGCTGGGATCATGCGGCCAGGCCTGTTGCAACAGCAATGGGGACGCAGCCTGGTTGGTGGGTGTCTGTGGGTGGTGATGAAGGACGTGGTGCGGCTGTATACCAAGTATCGCAAGGTGGCGGCGATGGGGAAGCGGAGAGTCAAGAACGTAGAGCGGAACCGAAGGGGGAGGCGAGGGGGCTTGGCAGAATAAAGAACGAAAGAATCGAAGATGGGACCATGGGTGATGTTGGAAGCTTGCTTTGGTTTCACTTAGCTGGCGCAGCATTAGACGGAGTTTCACGGTGCAGGGATCACGAACGAGGCCTCGTCTGGGGTCAGGGCGACGACAATACAAATTCAACTCGAGTAGGTTTTACAGGACATGGACAAGCGGGCCAACGGCGACTTGGTTTATTATCAAGCGCTGGATATAAATCCACCTGTGTTTTGCAGCTGGTATTGCTTCGTACGTACAGACACATCCCTGTGTTGAAGCCGTGGGGAGTCTGCTACTACCCCACATTTGTTTTCCCGGGAATCTGCCCCACGTGGAATCTTCCAGCCTGAACCCGACGACAAGGCAGTAACAACAGTTCGTCCCACTGCTGCTTCTCACCGCGGGGCTTTGCTTTGGTTCTCATCCGTCCCCAGAAGCTCACATCCTCCCCCACCAACCAACCTTTTCCCTTCCAACGTCCATCCTCCTCCCTATAACACACAGGATCTGCCCGCCATGGTAAGTTGTAATCATTATCCCTCTCCCTCTCTTGTGCTCTGTTCTTTTTTTCTTTTTCCCTAGGACGTAGTGTCCTTTGTGCGTATGCATTCTGACAGTCTTGGCTTCAACGAAATAGGCCCAATCCTCCAAGCAGCGCCTCGCGCTCGCCATCTGCGACTTCCTCGCCACGTCGTCCGCCGACGGCACGCTGACGGCCGACGACAAAGACTCGGTCGAGGTGGCCATCAACTGCATCGCCGAGTCGTTCAAGGTCGACCCCAGCGACAAGCCCGCCGTCCAGGCCGCCCTGGGCTCCCAGAACCTGCTGCAGATCTACTCCGTCTACGAGAAGCTCAAGACGTCGTCGGGACCCTCATCCGCTGCTGCCTCCGCTTCCGCATCTGCCTCCGTCCCCGCCTCCGCCGCCGATAAGTCCGTGTCTGAAGAGGACAAGAAGCAGGCCGACGCCCTCAAGAGCAGGGGCAACGCCGCCATGGCCCAGAAGGACTACGCCCTCGCCATCAACCTCTACACCCAGGCCCTCGGCCTCAATCCCCTCAACGCCGTCTTCCTCTCCAACCGCGCTGCCGCCCATTCCGCCGCCAAGGATCACGCCTCGGCCAAGACGGACGCCGAGGCCGCCGTCAACATCGACCCGGCCTACACCAAGGCCTGGTCCCGCCTGGGTCTCGCCCGCTTCGCCCTCGGCGACGCCCGCGGTGCCATGGATGCCTACGCCCAGGGTATCGAGCACGAAGGCCACGGCGGCTCCGACGCCATGAAGAAGGGCTACGAGACGGCCAAGCGCCGTGTCGACGAGATGGGCCTTGACGAGGACGCCCTGCCCCGCTCCTCTCCCGGCGTCAACGTCAATGCCGGCGCCGGTGCTGGTGCCCCCGGGGGTATGCCTGATTTCGGTGCCCTAGCCTCCATGCTCGGCGGTCAAGGCGGCGGCGGCGCCCAGGGTGGTGGTAGTATGCCCGACCTGGGAGCCATTATGAACAACCCCATGTTCGCCAGCATGGCTCAGAACCTCATGAGCAACCCGGATATGATGACCAACCTCATGAGTAACCCCCGACTCCGTGAGATGGCCGATAGCTTCTCCAGCGGCGGCGGCATGCCCGACCTCAACAGCCTCATGTCCGACCCCAACATCGCCGACATGTAAGTCCCTTTCTCCATGGCCCTCCGTTGTCTCTAAATACAGCTTACTCATACAAAACCTCCAGGGCCCGAAACATGATGGGAGGTGCCCCTGGTGCACCTGGAGCCCCTGGCGGCCCCGGAGCCCCCGGTGGCGCTGGTGGTGCTGGACAGTAAAGGCAATGGATAGATAAGAAGCGTAGAGAATACCATCATGACCGCACCCCGATTGGATCCAGGAGGCAACGCGACACGACGTATGTATGAATGGGACAACGCAGCAGGAGTCCATGTCTCGGGATTCTTTAATAGAAACTGCAAAAGCTCGCCTTAATTTCCCCCCTTGTTGGTCCATCCATTGATGCAATACCCCCTAATAGTTGTACAGGTCCAGTAACCGCCATTAATATCATCGTAAGCCATTAACGCGTCCTTTTATCTAGCCATGATATTGAGCCATAACACCCCATGAGACACCATTAATCGTTTTCACTGTGCAGAATATCTCCCCCTCCTGTAAGTATTATCGTGATAGCCGGTCCACCCTATGTGTTCCTTATGGTTGCCCAAGGTAAATGAGAATGTGTGTCATATCGTTGTTGTTGTTTCAGAATTGAATCAGACTTGAGTCGGATTGGTAGGTGTCGACCCGCCTCGATTGTTTCCTCGACCCCGTCGCCCGCGGTACCAAGATCCTCGTCCCCGTTTGCTACCTCGACTTGCACGACGTGGGTTCTGACTCCCAGCTTCGGCGCTGTTAGAAGGGCGTTCGTTTTCGTTGCCAGGAATGACTCCCTTAGACAGATCGTCAGTTTCCGTTTTCGGCCCTTTTTTATTATTGCCAGGGCTCCCCATCTCGACTGGGAGCGATTTTGCGCTGACGTTCCGGAGAGAAGGCTCGAGTTTGCGAACATAGGTAGCTCCGCCTGGTGGAGAAGAGTCCACGGTGGGCCTGGGATAGCTTGAGCCATCGCTAGTTTTGGGCGAGAGTGGTTGGGCATGAGTGGAGATTTGGTGCAGCTCGTTGAGTCTTGGGATCTGGGAGCGGACATTGAGACTGGCTTTCATTGAAGGAGCTGAGACGTGACGATGGGCCTGAATAGGGTTAGAATAGGACATAATGAGAATTATTGGCGGTACTTACCAGAATTGCTGGCTCTTCTGGGACGTCTGGTAAAGCTACCTGTTCTGCCACGGGCTCGTTCAAGTCTTGAGAGGGTTCGCTCTTCGACTGCACCCGTCGAGAATAACAGGGGTGCTTTAGCTCGGTAGATTCTTGTTGAGAAATGTCGCCTTTGTTATCTGTGGCCTTAGACGGCTCCTAGGCGTCGCTGACCTCATCTTCGATAGTCAGCAGCTGAGGTGATAGTCATGTCTTGACGTACGTACCGTTCGTCGTCCCATTCCTTCCCCCATGATCCCGGCGGCTGCTCTTCAGAGCACGACCAACCGCCGCTGCGAAAGCAATATGCCTCTCCACCTTGTTTGAACTTGTCACTACCGATCTTGTACCATCTTGCTTGTCCCCAGTTTGGGATGGGTTGGTGGCCTCAATCTTCCTTGGCAGTGGTACTGCCCCCTCCTCATCTACATCGTCTGACCATCGTCGCCTTGATTGTATGTTAGTAATAACCGTGTTAGTCCTTTTGATGTCACACTCTTCGTCCGCCGAAGCCTTCGTGCCTGGCCCCAGTCTGATCTTGCCCAACGAGCGCGGCGTGAACGTCGGAGCAACGGGATTCAAACGGGATGCCTGCAGCCAGAGGTTAGAGTCGCCAAAGATTAGTTTTCTTTGGCGGAATCTACCTCTTGGGTGCGATTCGGCGTTGCCGTCGCCTCCTCTTCACCGCCCTGTTGCGAAGATTCCCCTTCGTCCTTGGTAGCCAGTGTCGGCTTCACCTTGGACAGCTCAGTCCTGGTCTGTTCTGAGGATAAGTCGTTAACAAATCCCGCTTGACCATCTGTCGCTCCCTCAACTTTGTCGTCGTCGTTAGGTCGAATGAAAACCTGCTTCGACCACAAATCGGCATATCTTCCCCCAGAAACAATTAGCTCGTTGTGGTTGCCTTGCTGAAGAATCTCGCCGTTCTCCACCACAATGATTCGGTCTGCGTTCATGATGGTCGACAGTCGATGACTATTTTGGTAAGCTTCCGGCGGAACCACGGGTTGAATGACAACTCACGCAACAATGAAGGTGGTCCGCCCCTGGCACAGTCTTCTAAAGGACACCTGGATCTGCTGCTCCGTGTCTGTATCAACCGAGCTAGTGGCTTCATCCAGCAGGACAATGTCCGGTTTCTTGAGCATTGCTCGAGCAATGGCGATGCGCTGCAGTTCACCACCAGATAGTTTGCTATGCATGTCAGTAAGTGGGTCTCTGAAGCATGCTAGGGAAAAAACTCACACGCCGCGCTCTCCAACTCGAGTCTTGTAACCTGGTGGACATTAGTTGGCCGTCTGGTAAGAAGGAAGGTGGGGGACTTACCATGAGTAAAGCCTTTGATCTTATCATGAATACAGGCTGCTTTACATGCTTCAAACACATCGTCATCGCTCGCCGTGATCCTCCCATATCGTACGTTGTTCATGATCGTGTCGTCGAATAGGATCGGACTCTGGGGAACAACCCCAATACGATCTCGCAGACTGCACAAAGTTAGTGGCGGTTGAGGCCAAATCATATGTGCCAGCATACCTGAAAAGGTCAACATCTCGGATGTCCTGCCCGTCGATACGAATGGAACCCTCAGCAACGTCGTAGAATCGATCTAGGAGCTTGATGAGGGTCGACTTTCCTGCTCCAGTCGCTCCAACAAAGGCCACCGTTTGACCAGCCGGAACATGAAAGCTGACGTTCTTGATGATGCCCTTCTGCTTGTCATAGCTGAAGCTGACGTTGTCGAAATCCACTTCACCCGCAACAAACTTGAGCGGTCGTGCCCCTTTCTGGTTTTCGACAGATGGCTTGGTGCGCATGATGTCCAACAACCGTTCTGCATCGATGAAGTCATCGCTAATGTTTTTTCCTAGCTTCGCGAAGAATTGGAGTGGGGAGGTCAACTGAGCCCAATACATCAACAGCATTGCAAATTGGCCAGATGTAGCATGTCCCGTCCGGATGCGATAGACTGCCAGGAAGGCACTAGCCAGGAGGCCGGAGGTAAGGATGAGAGTTTGAAAACCAATCGAAATGTACCATCCCAGCACGTACTGTTGCTCTCTAAGCCAGCGATTGGTGACAGCATTGGCGTGTCTGTTGTCCTCGTAGCCGATCTGGTTGAATGCACTGACAGTCTGCCACCCAAGGAGCCCAGATTGTCGGACATAGTGTTCCTCGTACAGGGCGTTGACGCGGTTTCGGCTAGCAGCCTTGGAATTGGCCACAAGCTTACTGGCGATGAGGAGGAAAAATATGCCCGTGGCAACAGTAATCAATCCTTCATATGGTCCAAAGGTAATTGAGAGGTAGACAACGGCCACGCCCATGTCGATAAGCATCGGTACAGCGTACAGTAGAACATTCTCAATAACGTTCGAGACGGCGCTTCCGCCATAGATGGCCATCATCATATCTGATGAGCTCTTGGAGTCGTGGAAGTCGGCGGAAAGGTGCATCATATGGGAATATGCGGCACGTGTCAGTGCGTCATGAGAGTAGTATTTAACGGGGACCCAGAGCCACTGGCGAACAAGTTCGATGCCCGATTCAGAAGCTGCCAAGCGCAGAGTAGCAAAAATAATGACCGCGAGCCACGGGCTGCTTACGTTATCGCCACTCAAGCTGTCCATGATGATACCAGTCTGGCGAGGGATGAGTAAGTGAAGCGCGTTTGATGCGAAGAGACAGAAGCAAACGGCAGCAGCGCGAAGTTGGAGACCGATATTCCCCACGGGCCAGACGTATGGAAAGAGTATCTAGAACAACTCTGTCAGTTATGTCTGTGCAGATGGCTAAGGTGCCCAGTGATGGCAAGCGATGTAGTGAATTGCGGAAGGAAATGGGAGTGGAATAGACTAAAACCAGCCGTGTGCTAAGTCAGCAAGAAGCCATACCTTGAAACCCTTGGCATATTCAATCCAGGTACCGCCTTCTTCGAGCCGTTTCTTCATGACTTCTTTCGCCTCCCTCTCCCGACGCTCCCAATTGTACTCTGGGGCCTCTTCGGTGGATTCTTCTTCAGCCTGAAGTGTCGAGCCGTATCCAGACTCTTGACTCTGATGAGACTGGCCCGCAGAACTTCCAGGACAGGGTGTAGTATCTTTGGGCAAGAGTGGTTGCCGTTCCTCGTCGGTTTCGATCTTGTCTGCGGTGGGAAAAGAGAAAAAGGCCGATAAGGATGACGAAAGTCAAACAGCGAGTGGAAGCCAAGGCCACGTCGATGATCTCGTATGGTTGGAATTTGACGAATGCGTCGTCGACTGCTGATAGGGAAACGATGGCAATTTCCAAGAGCAAGGCGAGTACCCATGACCCCACGAAGGGATACGAGGCTCCATTCTCGGTGTCAATGTACTGGCTAAGCAGGATGCCAAAGACCAAAATGCACGAGAAGTGACCGATGATGATGTGATCCTCTGTGGGCCAAACTCGCGACAGAACTGCCTGTGTACCGATCGCGGCGAGCTGGGCAGCGTAGGTCAAGAGGACGAGGGAAGACAGCACCACAACTGTTCTCTTGCCGAGGAAAGTCTTCTGGTTCTCAATAGCTTTCTTTGCGGTCTGGATGTTGCAGACGGAGACCACAGACGCAACGAGAAAGTAGACGAATACGATCGACGGGTAGACATAGCACAGCGCTACCAACGCGACCTGAACCGAGTTGGCCAGAGTCATCGTGACGTCGGAAGTCGATGCTGAGCAGAGCTCAAGAGAGCTAAGCGCTTGCGAGGAGGTGGGTGATGGGTTTTCAAAGGGTTGTCGTGCTCCGAGAAAGCAACGGAACAAGAATTTGAGCTGGGTTGGAGTAAAGCGAGAGATGTGGTAGCCTGTGTCGAAGGGAGTCGAAGATGGAAAAGGTTTTGTATTGAGGAAGTTATCAAATCTCGAAAATGGGGGGAGGGAGGAAAGAAGTATGGCTTCTCTCTGGACGGGGCGTGATTGTTTGTCAGTCGTGGCCGCCGTGGACACTGACGCGGGAACAGGCGTGATTCACAGGTTTGTTCCCGATGGAACTCGGTGCAGGTCCAAACAAGGGAATCACGACAGCGCGTGGTGAAACCCGAGGAGGAGAGACGGAGGACGAGGGAGAGCGAGGGAGAGCGAGGAGAAGTTGGGAGCTGGGAGCTTGGACTTCGGTTATGCGCTCTCGCGCCTGCCTTGAGACTCCCTGCCTGCCTTGCACCTGCCCTGAAGCGAGAGTTCGCGTGGGATGCCAGGCCGAAGGGCAATGATGCCTGCTTCACGGTCGGACTGTTGTTTCCGGTCTAATTTGCTGACTGTTGGTTTTGGGAGGAAGGCGCAATTCAACCTGTGAGGTGGATGACGCGCAATGGGAGATTCCTCCTGCCACAGTCTGTGACGAACAACCACCTGCCAGCTCCTTGCCACCCACTTCGTCCGGAGGCCCCGGGTTCTTTCCTGAAAAGACGCGAGAAAAGAGATTGCTGGCGGTGAGAAGGGATCGCAATTGGTGATGCCGGCTGGCCGCAGGTTCGGCTGTCGCTTGAAACGTCGAGGCCCGTTTCCCGTGCACTTCAAGGAATGCTGCGCGTTTTCGTCTCCTGTGTTTTCTCTTTCCCCTTGCCAACCCGACAACGAACTCGACGGAGGATTGCAGTGCAGTAAAGAACGACGTCCCTCATCAATGTCCTACGGCCACAAGCAGCTGCTACCACACCATGCTCATAGCGAGAGCCAATTGCTGCTCAATTGTAGTGACAGTGTGTCGATCGGTTGCGGTGACGTTCGATTCGCAGTGGCGCTGATACCGGGGAGGCAGGTCTGTTAATGTCGAATTGTCCTTTGAATCCGCCACCTGCAGCAATTGTCTATTGTCGAGATCCTTACGGCAATGCAAAAAAAAAAAAACCCCCCCCACAACGAAGGAGGGAGGTCCGGATTGAAATACCACTTTGCTTGGACAAGAAGGTTTGGCGTGGGCCTGGGGGTGACACTTCTCGAAGCCAGGACAAGGGTCAATCCTGCGAAGCCATGCCCACCTAAGCTTGGTCACAGGCTGAGGCGTGCGTCCAGAGGCTGATTGGTTTGCACCCGTGGTGTACTCCGTACCCAGCGCGTCGGATCGGCTCCCTAGGACCCCTGAACAAATCTTATGGCAAGCATCTCAACGGTCCTTCGACCACTAGCAATGTGGGATTGCGAGACGCCATGCTACAAGGAGTCAGTCTGTTCGTGGTGGATTCCATGCTAAGGAAGGAAAAAGAATCGAGCTTCTTGCACCAAAGTTCAGACTCTTGAGTCTTGACCGGTCACCCTGCGACTCTCCGCCACTGCATCGGAAGACGATAACTGGGTAGCTAGCTCGTCGCGTGTCCCGCTATCCGGATCCGGGGCCCCATTGTCGACAAGTGGATGTTGGTGGGCCAGATCAGTTGATCATCGCCACTTTCGAGAGCAAGTCTTGGGTTTTCACATCCCAGCCGCCATGTTCCCGAAAGCATGCCACTTGAGTGATGTGTCAATCGCGCTGCACGGAGCCCGGGTGTAGGCCATGCAACGGGGCGCTGTCATCTGTCCGGGAAAGGGGGTTCGGCAGGGGAAAAAGCAACGAGCCTGCCGCGGGCTGCATTGCCCAGGATGGAGCTGAGACTTTAGAAGCGGTACTGATGACAGAGCAGGACATCGTTGCTGGATTGCCGGTAAGAGACTATGGCGACCTCTCGGTCAGGCCTCGATATTGTCACCGGTCCAAGTTCCCTCATAAGTCGCCCCCTATTCCCTCCGGCTAGGGTCTTTATCCGTTCGGTTACCAGAGACCTATCGCAAGCCGTTCCAATAGCGCTGAAGAGCTTTCCTGTTCACGCGACCAACTTCTGCAAGCCCTACCGGTTTAGACAACAACAGGCCCGTTGAAGCGTGCCTCCCGCTTGCACTTCACCGACTTTCGCACCAGACCTGTCATCCTGCGGTCCAAGACCACAGGAAGCGGTGAATACCAGCATCCACCGCCAAGTTCAAAAGCCACAGTCATCAACATCCTCATGTTGGACAAAGACTCCTTGCAGCTGTTTAGTCAAAAGCAGGGGGCAGGCCAGATCTTGTCCCCACCCCACACTTCACGACAATCAACGTAACGGTCCACCCGTTCATCTCAACGAACATCGCAACGACCATTCGCTTCTCAGCTAGAACCATGGAAGAGGCAGCTTACTAGTTTGCCTCAACAACTTTCCTCGAAAATGGAGCAAATTATCATGTCCTAAGTGCAATCGCAGAACAATATTTCCAGCGTTCCTTATTAAAAGCTGGGTAAAGACAAGCGTCCACAATCCCGACGACCGCAAGTGCTCAATCGCGATCATCCCTTTGCTCTTGCTGGACCAGACCTCAACTTGGGATTGCCTGGTGGATCCCCAGTTAGTACACTGGACCGTACTCTAATTAACATCTCGTTAGCCAGGCATAGACCTAGTGCACCGCACTGGTGAATCTCTCGTCTTGTTGAAGGTTGCTGCTGAAGTCCCTCAAACTCACCTCGGATTACTCATGCATGACCTTGCCGAGAATGGTTCAACACCTGGCAATCGGAATCACCGGATTTTATCATGTCCTGAACATTATACTGAGTCTTTACACCGATCTTTTACACCACAAGGTGGAGCCGGTCATGCATCATCTTCCAGTGCCATTGACGAAACGTCAAGGATCACATTCCTTGTCATTTTCAAACGACCTTACCCATTAGCCTGGATTCGGTCCAGTAGTACTCGGGGTTTGATGCTACCACGTATCGAGTGACTCAAGTACAGTTTTTCAGTTCACATCCTCTTCAATCAGGCAAACTCTTTCAGCCTTGATGTGCTGAAAGGCACATCTCAAACCACGACTAAGAGCACTATTCAATTCTACTACTTTTCTTACACGTGTACAAAAGAATCGGAATACAGGCCAAGCTCACAGATCCCGAAACGCAACCTCGTTTTTGTTTTCGCCACCCAGTTCGTATTCCTCGTTACTCGTCAAAGCACCAACATGGCATCAATACACCGAGCCTACTAGAAACCCCATTGTGAGTCCCAAACAAGTCCATCCCCTGGCTGAGGCTGTGTCCCTGAGCTAACGAACACGCCCGAGTTGCATCTGGACAGGTGAGTCACACCTGAGATGGGCTGGCTTGACGTCGGGAGGGCTTCTTTTTGGAACGGCTCCAATACCATCATGTCGAACATGTCATCTCCGACCTCCGACGACCTTGAAGCTTGCTGAAAGGGGTCGGTCCATGTCGGGACACAGCTCTCCATCTCAGGCGTCTGAATGCTCAAAGAACCGGTGCCACTTGTCCCACTGCCACTGGAGTCTCTTTGGTATGGACTTGTGGGTCCATCGGGATGCTGAAAGGCTGAAGAGCATGATAGGAGACCGTCGACAGACTTTCTGGCTTCATTCGCAATGTATTTCTGAATGAGAACGCAGCCGCAATCGGTGTGCTGCAGGAGCTGAGTCTTCAAGTGATAGATCTCAGCGGTCAGTGAGTCGAAACATGTTGAAAGGTATCGGTTGTGATCCTCCATGGCCTGCTCACGGGAAGCAAGTGCCGACGCTTCATCCCGTTTGCGCAGACGACATTTTGTTGCGGCAATTCTGTTTCGTTCAAGGATGCGCCGTCGCCGGGGGTCCCTTGGAATTTCCTCGTCGTCGCTCTCTTCTTTCAGTTGTACCATGGGTGGCTCTTTTTGTTGACCCTTGGGCTTCCGGCCTCGTTTCTTTGGTTTGGGTTGCTCCGCGACAGAGCCAGAGGCACCGGCTTCTGACATATCTGAACTTTCCAGAGATCTTTTCCGGCTTCGGGATTGGCGAGCCGGTTTCTGTTCGGCCTCCACGGTTGGGAGTATTCTCGGGGACGGTTCATACACCTCAGTCTTTGGGGTGATCATGAACTGGGAGTGTTGTGGTTGCTGTTGTGGTTGCTGTTGTGGTTGTGGTTGTTGGGACTGTTGGGACTGTTGTTGAGGTTGCTGTTGAAATATGCCCAAGCCAACCTCCATTGGCATCGAGGAAGTAGCAATTGCTTCGTCAAAAAAAGAGACTTGGTTCATGGTTTGTTGATATGCCAGGTTGCTTCGAGATGCGGGGGAGGCTGTGCTAATGCGATACGGCGGAGGAGGGGTCATCAGACATCCGGAAGCAGGCGAGGCGATCCCATCGAAGCATGGGCCAAATGGATAATCCCCAGTCATCAGAGGGTAGGAATGGACAAAGGTTGCCATTGGGAAGGTACCACAACAGAGGGCAATGGTTCTCGGAACTTGATGAATGGTATCCGCGGGCTGGTGGCTTGTCTAACAACAAACCTACCACAAAGGGCTATAACGCTTCTTGCTGTTGCCTGTTCCTTGCTTGATCAGAGCGAGTAGGGAAAGTTATGCCTGGATCAGGCAGGGCTAATGAGCGGTTCGGTCGAGGAGCAGGTGTGAAGGGGAACTCGACGGATTCAGGTGAGTGGGCAGCCCTTCGAACCAAATACGCAAACAATTGACAGCAGGGTTTTTGAGGGAGGGGGATACAAGGTCTAATATGAGCCGCAGGATGATCGAGGGCGATGGCACAGTCAAATATGCATGGCATCTCACAAGCCACCAACCTGCCATGGATGCGACATTGGACTAAAGCTGCTAGAGCTTTGCCACACGCCAACAGGCCAAGACTGCACACGCCAGCAAGCCAAGGCCTGCATGCCTAGTACGCCATGAAGGGGGAATAAACTTTTCCCATCAGAAGCTCGACGTTCGGATACCTTTTTCTGCAAGGCGATGGGGAGCGTAAGCCATCGAGTCTAGGTTCACAAGACCGTGATTGGGCCACCTCGGTGGAAATGCTCCGGTCGACATCGCATTGCATCGCATCTTGGAGACTCCAGCGCCCCGGCGGCCCAGCAGTTCGCGGGGTCTTGTCCATGATAACAAACAGCAGAAGCAGAAACAGCAATAGCATCCGAGATGGCCATCCCAGACGCCGGTCTGTCGGCTTGCGCTGCATGTGGCCGTATCTGGCACAGCGACCTGGCATTGACAATGGGGCCGCGGAGGAGTGAGGGGCACTGGGTGCGGGGGGGGACCCTGGTTCCTTGCCATGGGGAACTCAAATGAAGTGGAATTGGCTGGTGAGAAGTTGGAACTGGGAACCCGGGACCCGGGTGTGTGCGTGTGTGTCTGATCACCATCTTGAAGACTGGAAACAGTGGCGTTTGCATTCTCGCCCTCGCGAAAGATACTAATTAATGCCAGTGGTGCCCCTCCAGGAGAACACTGAGGAAAGCGTTCCTGTGGCCGCGGCCTCAAACTATGTGACCACGATGATTTACAGCTCCTGGGCTTGACGCCTTGGACACCCAAACTAGATTGCTTGATGGTCGCCTCATGGTCCAACGTGGCAATTCCCGTTTCGCTGCGCATGAAGCTTTGCCATGAACTCAAGGTGCCAGGCACATCGCACACGGGACGGCGAGTTCCGCGTATGCCGGCAACCTACCGACTGATGAGGGGACGTGACAAACAATTTTCAGGGATCAAGCTAGACGTCGGCCAGGCGCGGCCATTGAGTAGAGTTGGAACCAAAGCGACTGCTGCTCAACAGCGCTCTGCGGGTGTCACCATTTCCCAGAACATTTGCCTGCATCGGAGGGTCGTCGACAGTTCCCCGATTCCAACACCACTCGGCCGAAGCGTCACGCTCCGATATGGGGTTCATCGGGCGGAAAGCCTAGGCGGTTGGGATGAACTGGACCCGGTGGCCCGGGTGATCTGCACCTGAGCTCCATGCGCTTTGACTGGTCCGGCATGCAAAAGCTAGTACTATGTAAGCTCCGACCTAGCCGACAAGGAGCTCGATCTTGAATTCGGAGCTATTTGGTCTCGCAAACTAGGTCGAATGCCGATGGGCGCAAGCTTCTCAGCCCGCAGGCCAGTGCCCTCAGCAGACAGGAGACGAGTTGCAGAATTGGGAATAACCTGGTTCAAATCCTCCTAACGCGCGGCCGAGAAGCGGGGGACCAGCACGTCTATCCTCCGGCTAGAGGCCGACCAGTGGTGAGATTTAAGGCATGTGGGCTTAGACTAGGCCCAGATATCAGCATTTGGGAAAGTTACGGACCTGCTCGCTTCGCTCATGATGGGGCAGACTCGGCAATATGACGATATTTCTTGCTTGCGCAAGGCAAGAGTAGTCGTCATTTCACGCTCGTCCACCACCGGGTCACCAAACCAGGCCGTCAATGCGGAGAAAGGCGACTATGATTGCAAGTTGTCGCCAGCAAGAATGAAGGGACAAAGAAAGGCGAAGCGAGAAGGGAGCAAGAGAAGGGCTCGGCCGCCGGCGACAGCTCGTTATCCGCCCAACACGGCGTCTGTGGTCTGCTAAGCGCCACCCACTCTTGCTAGGGTATCACCAACATCAAATTTGTGCTGTTCACGGCGACGACCGGCGGCTTTTCAGCGATGGCTTATGGCTCTTTGTGGTCGAGACCGTGCGTCCACGGTGCTCCAAGCATCAAGGTTCAGCCGGGTCCCTGGTCGCGGGTGGCCGTTTCGAATCCAACTCAACTCAATGTCGAAGGTGTCGAAGTCAAGTCACTACTGAAAACCTGGACCACGAATGCGGCGTTCGACAGGGCGGGCGTCTTTGAGAGGCAAACGCGAGCCGACTATGCAAGCCAACAGCCACCAAATGCCTGACGGCTTGTGAGGTGAGGGAGGTACGAAATAGTCAGGGCGATGCAAGTCAACACAAGCCGCAGCACAGGGCAACATTACGAAACCTTAGCGTCGCAGGCCAAATGAGAAAGGATGGATTCCGTCATGGAGAGATTTGGAGAACCATTCATTGGTGGGATGCTGGCTTCAAGCTTTTTTCCTGGCTGATGATGAGGAAATTGAGGCTCTTGAGACCTTGCCGATCCTGTCTAGACTGAGACCCCGCCGTTTGCAGATCTCAAGGGCAATAAACGGCAGCACGGAGTTCCTAGTTCCTACGAATAACAACCAGCTGCTTCCTAAGCACTAACTAGCTTCGCTTGGCAATCCCAAATGCAAGTGCGATGCCTATTCAGCAGCTCCACCCCTCCCTCCTCAGAGGCGAGGCGTGGAGGCGTTGGGCCCAAGAGACGCCCGCAATCGTCCGCACCCAGGTCCGGCTGAGAACGCCAGGTCAGCGGAGGGCGCCGACTAATTAATCGAGGCCGCGCTCTCTTTGGACGAACGGCCTAGTCTCATCACTCTCAGCCAGAAACGTTGCCTCCATGTTTTCTCGGAAATTTAACTTTTTAGCATCAAGGGGGGATGAGACACGACAGGCCAAGCCATAGTCTAGCGACAGGTTCAGCTCGGGGCCTCGGAGGCTCGCAGCGCATGCCAACAACTGGGCGTGGGAATACTTCGTACAGCAGAGCACAGTCAGCCGCCCGCATGCTGACCCCGCTTCACGATGCAACTCTGTGGTGTCCACGGGGAAGCGATCCGCGATGGATCTAACGGCTTGTCTGTGAGAGTTCTCTCTCCTCGAGAGCTATCCTAAATGGAGGCGCTTGCCTGCGCTGGCGCTCTAAGACTTGTCTCCAGCAGCCATTATAGACCCGATGCCAAGATACCCGGTTCCGATCTCGCGGGCCCGAGCAACTTCGAAAAAAAATTCCCCTTCATACTATAAGGCTAAGCTAGTGAGGATCAGCATCAGGGATTCGTTCCGGGGAAAGTAATTGGTCGCTTTGGCGTGGACGGGCTACTCTGGCCTCCTGGGCGAGACCAGACAGAACGGCACGGCTGTTTTTGGCCGACTTTGTCAGCTACCTAGGTAAGTAACTTGAAAGGGGGTCGCAAGTGTTGCCCCTTCCGGGACACTGAAGACTCCTCTTCCTCGCCATTCGTACATGGGCTAGCAATGCTGGGCAAGCTGACAGCAGGTGGCTTTGAGGTAACTTCGAAACTATTCAAACCCAGCTGTCTGCTAACCTACGCAAACGGGGAAACGTGCCCCTCGATGACACCCTGTTCAGCGTTGCAAGGCGTCTGGATCCTGCGTCAAAGTATGTACTCTGGCATTCGGCAGTGGATGAGGCGGCGAGGTCCATCTGGCCTTTTGCCCATTCATCTGCCCACAGGTCCGGGGGTTATGTCGTACAACGAAGCGGATTGGCGCGCGGCTGTTCCCCTAACCAGCCAAGGTTTCAACCATCTGCCACTTTCTCGCAGAGTCGCAGCCGACATGGACCTGTGGCTCCATGATCGATGCCTCCAGGCTCTTGACACCACACCACTTCGGATTTCCCGGCCTATGGCCTTTGCGTACATTAGCGTATCTGACCGTTGCTGCCGAAGCTCGGGCCAGGCAAAGCCGGTGTTAATCGCTTTTCCTCCATCTCGCGTCCCGGATCTGCCCTCGGACTACCTGCGGATATACTGGCGGCAACGTACTCGGCACGGATAATGGCTTCCTAGATCTGCCCGTGCTCGTTGTCTAGGTGGCAGATTTGCCGCCAAGGTCGCCCTAAGCTCGGCATCAAGATCCGGCTCAGTCCAAGCTTTCTGTGGCATCTGCTCAACAAGGTGGACTGCTTGGCTTGCCATGATCTGCAGCATCATCCGAAAGCGGCCCTCACCCTCAATCATTTTACTCGCACCGCTCAGACGTTATTGGGGGCAATGTAGGAGAATTACCGAAGTCGGAGCGGGGACACATCGAATCATTCTTTTTGCTATCGAGATGCCTTTTGAAAGTCTGATCCGTGGTTGGCCATGGAGACACCAGAGTTGCTGCACACCACTCTCTTTGTTTACTGCGGTACCACGACATCCTTGCTTGTGTCTAGTTCCTCCAGCCTTCTCAAGTCCATGGGTTTCTCCAAAAGTGGGATGACGTAAGGGTCGAAAGTTTGCCAGTACGGGTTTTCGAGATGATATTTCTGGCTCTGAATACCACCCAAATTAGCGGATGTATAAAAGAGGCGGGAAAAATCACATGTAAAAGCAGGGAGGGGGGGGTAGACGACTGACGCTCTCTTGCTCGTAGCGTTCAACAATTGTGAAAGCACGTGGGTCCTTGATGTCTTGCATGACGAACCACGAGATGGTTTCCTTGTCCTGGGAGTAGACGCGGCTGGCCTCGATGAGTTTTGCCGAGAGCTTCGCAATGCTCTCCTCATCCGCTTTCGCGTAGAGGTAAACGACGATCGTGTACACCATTGTATAACAGATTTCGTTTGATTATTAGGATTTTAATCAAGGGAGGGGGATGATTCTTGTGAGTTTGAGCTAATCACGCATGAGATCGCCTGTTGTTAGCTGTACAACGCAGACAGAACACGTGATGGAGCGCTAGGCTTGATACAGGACGCACTACGCCTAATTCGCTTGCAGGTGGGCTCAGGATCTTTCGGGGTGGTCCTGAGCTTGATTTCCTCCACCTTTACATTCGTCATTGATTTGCCCATTGTTTCTCAGACATAGTTCCGATGTCATGGAGTGGCTTTGACTCTGGTTTTAGAGAGCTGCTTGACCTACCCATCGGCCTCCATGTAGTCAGTGATTCAAGTTGCAGAGCATATCTTGGTGTTTCATTGATGAACATACTTGGTGTTGTGGACGAATTAGAAAGTGACTGCTCCAGCTACCTTTAACAAAATTCTATACATGCTGAACTAAGGTGGGCTTTGTATCTGAAACACTCCCAAGGCCAGAGATTTGCTATGGAACACGTCCGCCACCCGTTCCCCGAGGGTACTACGAATTGGCCATTAGTCCCAGCAACTCTGCTTTATCAGATGATCAAGATGTTGAGTGAGTCTGTCATTAGTCAGACTAAGTATCTGGGTGTTTGTGTCGTCAGTCTAGCTCCGTACGTCTATTTGTGTATGGTGTGCTCCATGTTAATCTATCGTCCGGCAACGTTGCGCGAGACTCTAAAAAAGGAACTGAGACATGGATGTGCGTAGAAAAGCGAGAATCTTCGAAGGTCAAATGGGTGGATTAGACGCAATGAATACATATGTTTTCAAGTTCGTCTCTATTTTACACCAGCTTCATGTCACTACCTTGTTCGTGGCTCCTAAATAATTCATGACTCGTTGTGTTTTTTGGTTAATCTTAGTTCTTAAAGAATCGTTGACCGAACTTGCTAAATGCCAACCACCAACCATTAATCTGACACCAACATCTCAGCTCGACTAACACACAGCGCTGCGGCAGAGTCTCTGATGTCAAGAACTGCCTTTAAAGTAGTTGGTTGCTTTGAGTTCACGGTTCGTAACAGTGTTCATTAACAACCACGCCATTTCGACATGACCTGACGTCGATCTGGCCCTAAGATCCCGTAGAATGGATGGCTATAACTACTGTATCCAACCAAAAAGTAGTAGGTCTCAGACAACATCATATGGATCCCGTAGACCCTGGCGTCATTGCCCATCATTTGCTGGCAGCACGGTATCCATTTTGCACAGTTGTAGTTACTGAAACCAGCCTCTAGATCAGATTTCGTCACACATCACGACTCATCACCACTTATTCCCAATCTTCCCGTGGCGATATAAGTGCCTAATATATAGTCGATCACTTTGTGGAGGACAAAACCGAAGTTACTAGAGCGTTCATTTTCCTAGGAGCTCACCAACTTGCCACCTTTATCCTTGCATGCAACTATGTACCTCTCAGCAAAGTGAACATGGCTTAGTTGAACTGTTCTCTTCTCCAAACCTTTGTTTAGACGTGTAGGGGTTCTGGGCCCGTTTCGAGGCCCCTCTTTTCTCGAGTTCCTTTGGGGGCTTTTGTTGATGTGAGAGCTGACTTACATCGAGTGCTCTCCGTCAAGTAACTAACCAGAGTTCTAGAAATATTGCCCTGGAGATCAGTCGCAGTTTAGGGATATCACACATTCTGCTAACTACCAAGCACGTACTTTCAGAGCCTGGATAGTTAGCTAATTTCATATTTATAGAGATAGACTAAGCACAACAAGAATGTCCTAGTTTTAGCTTAGTGAATTGAATTCGCTCAAAGCTTACTTTTATATTGGCCTGCCACACCAAACAGCGTTGAGGGAACGGAACAGTTGCTCCTACTGCTATCAGAGTGAACTGTAGTAAGTCATTGTCTATCATCTAGCATGAATTCAAGTTGAAGTTGTTGACTTTAGACATGGGCTTGCACGCCTAACAACACGCATAACGCTCAGCCTTCAACCCCATAGTCCAATTCAATATAAATGTCAAAAGTTTGATCATTTGTCTCGAACTACGGTTAAGTTTGGATTACTGCGTTGGAAATACGGCGGTGAGTCCTCGGGTTTTGGCAAGTTCCGTCTTTGGCGAAGGTCCAGATTCAGATACTTGGTCTAGGGTATTATTTTTGTCTTCGGTCTTATAAAAAGGGTATTAATTGACACAAAAGGCATCATCGATCGGTATCACCGTTATTTTTGTTTAATTGATTCTTATAGTACGTATAGATAGATGTAGGTGAGAAGATAAAATTAGTAGACTCTAGAGCTGCATGACTCGGGTTTTATACTACCAGCGTAGCACCCGATCTAAGGCAGGAAGGATATGAACATTCAACTACGAGGAACTACGTACTGAACAGAATCTTCAGCGGAGTATGTTTGCTTGCAGAACGATGCGAAGCAAGTAGGGCCTTGATCGAATTGATCGAGTTGATCAAGATGTGAGATCAAATCCAGCCTTTCTTCATTCAGATGACGTTTGAACATAGCACTGAACTTGAGCTCTGTCCGCTTCTTCCTTTCTCGATTTTGTTAATCTGTGGTTGTATCACCGGAGAATGGTACTTTTATCAGTTGTTGATTGACGCAGAAGGATATTGGCAGTTATTTGATGATGACACCCTATGCAAAGGGTTTTAATCCTGGATTGATGTCTCTTTTGAACTGCCCGGCATTCCTCCCGAACTAGGTCCTTTGGCGTCGAGATACTGCTGGCGTTAGGACGCGTCAGCAATTCTATACCGGTGTACCAATGAACATCTAGTTACTACCTCGAAAACGCTTATCCATATCATGTTGGTATTGGCTCTAAGCTGGTAGCGCCGCCGAAAATGCCTCCTTCGCTATGCTGATGACGAGCATCGAGGCGTACGAGTGGAGTAGAAAAAGGCAACATACGGCTCGCTTGCGGCGGGGGTTGGGACACCCCTGTTGGCTTCTGTAGCCTGTCCTACAGTAAACCTCTCGCTACGTCTGCATCATCTGACATTTCTGAACAATCCTAGACCTGGGCGATTGGATACCATGGCAATGGATTTTGGCAGTTGGTTCTGTGTACAGTACAGTACAGTAAGTACCTACGATCTGATCCTACATATGCACGGAGACGCTGGCTCTAGGTGAGTGGCTTGTTGTATCCTGGCTGAAGGGTTTATTTTGGCGACTATTGGCGTGTATTTGTCGCTCCTTATGGATAGTGGTCGTGGGGAACATGGAAAAGTGAGACGTGGGTAGGGTCCCTATCTCCAGTGGTGCGAAGTGTGTGGTCGTTCGCGTTGCATTGTTCACGGGAAGACACACACACACACACACACACACAGGCGACCCATTACTCTGCTGGAGGATCAGTATTTATAAGACATCGGTATCTTGTTTGCGCCCGTGTTGCATCGCCACTATAATCACTCGTATATTCTTCTCCCATTCGTTGAATATTGTAGTATTTCCGGAACTCATCGTGTCTCCCTCTGTATCGAAGTCTTTTCATTGAGATACAAACCCTGATCGGTTTGTTATCCGAGGCTGAAGGATTGGCTCTGTGGCAGCTAGTATTGCATAACTTCACTGGCATGTACAATTCATCGACACAGGTTCATTCTGGTACTGATCCTGTTGGCTCATCTATTGTTTCCACATTTGCGGCGCTGTGGTTGCATGCATACCTTCCTGGCCAATCCTTCTTGATTCAGGCACAGGCGGTTTATGATGTATCACGACACCTCGAGCCGGGCGGTATTTCTGAATCTGGGTAATGGATGCAGTCGAGATTTCCAAGCCAACCAAAGCAGGATTAGCCCTGTAACGCGAGACATCCCGACGATCCCCGGCCGGGCAGACTTGCCCCGAGCCATGCTTGGAAAGTTCCTCCCGGCGCTAGGGAGGTGACGCGCCTTCCCTCGCGCGTAGACGGTTTCTTTTTGCACTTCTGAAGATGGTTATGATGGGCGAAGGTTGGACCTGGATCTTGGCACGGTGGACCGCTTTCCAACGGCCGTTCTGCCACCTGCTGAAAAGCAGGCATCTCACGGACCCTTCAGTCGGCAGTTGTCAGAGTCCCCGGCCCCGGCCCTCATGATGCGGATGCGGAGATGGGCTAAATCGTGTGGGTGGTTGGTCTTGCGGCCGTGTTCCAGATGTGATCCATCCGTGGGCTATCACGCGGCGACTCAAGATGGATCAATTCACACAGGTAGTAAGCGAGGCCCCCGTTGCAAGCAGCCCGCTGGGGCCGGAATGCGTTTTTTCTTTTTTTTCTGGTGGTCCCCATCTCCGTGACTATCGGCGCTAAACGAAGAGATTGATGCATATTGTGGATGTTCGTCTCTATTGTTCCCGCCGTGGCATTGTGTTATTTGGCCCGGAGTCGACTCTGGGGAATAGCAAGAACATTGTTCTCGGAAGACACCCGAGCTGGGAGCGGCCGGAGAGAATTTCAATGGTTTTGTACGGGAAATGGGACTATTGTTCTTGTCTGGAGCTTAGCAGATTGATATCAGGACTGATGTCAACGGACATAGAAGACAGAACAGGGCTGAAGCACAGGTTGACGGCCAGGTTGTAGGCGCAGTACCGGGGCCTCGACTGTTCACCAATATTCGCGACAGAACTACTAAGCTGTCAGACAGGATCTGGCGAGATGGAGATGGAGCCGATGGGCCAGAGCAGATGAGGCAGCCGAAGGTTCCAAAACTTCCCGGTTAGACTACAGATATTTGGGTGTTTTGTCGTGTCCCGAAGGGTGCCCAAAAGGAGGCCTGTGTCCCCTTTGCCCCCCCGCGTGACGTAGAATTCGGGGCCCTGGTGAATCGAGGTCGATCGAATCCAACGTCGGTTGTTGCTGGGCGCAGAAACTTGCAGGAGCGCCGCATCATCAGGGTGCATCACCGTGCATCTGTCCGCCCCGCGTTCTCCATACAGACTCCACAGAATGAACCGTGCTGCTGTTCTAGTTCTGGTGGAGCGCCGTCCCAAAGCAGAGACGGCCGGCGGCGCTAAAAGTATCCGGCTAAAACCCGCGATGCCTCAACGCCCTCGCGCAGCACTAGACGCCTCCCTCGTGGCCTCTCCCGGCGGCCCTAACCGGTTCTGGCCAGCTCGAGAGATAAATTCTTTCCGAGTGTGGGCCATCCGCTCCCCCAGATCTCCGCCTCGGGGGCTCCTGGAGGGCACCATCAACCACGTCCAGGCCAATTCTCGTGAGAAACCAGGAGTAACCGTCATTAACAGCACGCAGATTGGCCATGGCGCGGGCCCGATTGTGCGGGGACAAGATGGAGAGTTCACTGGAGTGTGTGGGTTGTTCAGAGCGTCCGGGTTGTTCATGAAAACTTGGCTCGAGCAGATTTCGAATACATAAAGAGCCCTTCTAGACGACAAGAGCAGGTCTTTTGTCTCTCAAGCTCATCATCATCACTTCATCACTCCCCGAGAATAAGCAATCCAAAGCCTGCTCTCTACAGCTATCAACTTACACCACTCCCCCTCAAACCCCCTTCTACCAACTTCACAAACAAAAGTCTTCGACTTACACACATCACAATGGCTCCCGCCGCCGTCATCGAGGTCACCGAGAAGACCGGAGCTGAGCTCGAGGCCATGTCCGACAAGATAGACGAGGTCAACGCCGCCAAGTACGACTCCAAGTCCCAGTTCGACACGGAGAAGGACAAGGCCGTCTTCCGCAACTACGAGGATGCCAACGACCGAGTCAAGAACTTCTACCGCGAGCAGCACCACAAGCAGACCGTCACCTATAACCTGGCGGCCCGCAGCCGCTTCTACAGCGCGACCCGCCCCCGCCCCGAGATGACCATCTGGGAGGCCATGGAGAAGCTCAACACGCTCATCGACGAGTCTGACCCTGACACCTCGCTGTCCCAGATCCAGCACCTCCTCCAGTCCGCCGAGGCCATTCGCCGCGACGGCAAGCCCCGCTGGATGCAGCTGACCGGCCTCATCCACGACCTGGGCAAGCTCATGGTCTTCTTCCCCGAGCTCGGCACCCAGGGCCAGTGGGACGTCGTCGGCGACACCTTCGCCGTCGGCTGCGCCTTCGACGAGCGCATCATCTACCCCGACACCTTCCTCGAGGGCAACCCCGACGCCAAGAACCCCGACTACAACACCAAGTACGGCATCTACGCCCCCAACTGCGGCCTCGACAACGTCATGCTCAGCTGGGGCCACGACGAGTACCTGTACCACGTCGTCAAGTCGCAGTCCACCCTCCCCGACGAGGCCTTGGCCATGATCCGCTACCACTCCTTCTACCCCTGGCATCGCGAGGGCGCCTACCGCCACCTCATGTGCGACAAGGACTGGGAGATGATGAAGGCCGTCCAGGCTTTCAACCCCTACGACCTGTACAGCAAGAGCGACGGCGTCCCCGATGCCGTCAAGCTCAAGCCCTACTACATGGAGCTCATTGACGAGTTCTTCCCCAACCGGGTCATCAAGTGGTAAACGGTTCGATTAGAATGGAGCGTGTAAAGAAAGCATGGGTTGCAATTGAGGCCGCGGAATCAAAAGGCCAGGATGGGATACATATGAATTAGCGAAATGGATGGACACAAAAAATATTTGGTCAAAGACTTGCCGTGCCACCAGAATTGTGATATTCCGTCCAGGAAGAACACTTGAGAACCGAAGTTGCGCAAGTCAACCACGCATTCTTGTCCGTGACTTTGTTCCTAACTGGCAATTTTAATTAACTCGCAGAGTGATACATGGCCAACTTGGTATCATGCATATTTGAACAGTTAAGTCATTGTTTGTTGAATTCGTTTAAAGTGGTCATATTATCATCACTGTAAAGGGATTGCTTGGGCCATAGGCTCGGCATGATGTGTTAGGGCAGGGCGATATTACACTGCTATGGGGAACTTGTAGCGACACTTCACGGCCTTCCTGAAGTTCACTGTAAGACAACGGAATGGTAAGTGTCTATTTACAAAGCCGGTCGATCAATTCTTGTTAAATAATCATAAGGCAATTGTAGCCGAGTATCGTGGAACTTCAATTAAACTGTTGAATTAACTGACTTGCTTGGTCGAATGGCTCTAATTGCAACCAGAGGAATCCCGGGGATCTTGGATCTGCTAATGCGTTGTTTCTAATGCCCCATCGTCCAATGAGGACGATCCAGTAATAAGAGGCCTCTTTAAATCTTGTCCTACCTAGAATGATAAAACAAATATTAAGGATACTGGAAGAGATCCCATGTCGTGAACTATGGGCAATGTCGCGCTTAGAATTGGTGCAAGTGCATCGGGCGAGCAGTGACTGAGGAACTGGTGCGTTCTTTGACCTGCGCCCAGCATTATTCGCAACAATCAGTCTACGAATACCCAGATTTATATATACTCGCCTTGTCTTGTCTTTACCTTTGTGGTGTGGCGCGCCTTGGGCAATTAAAATACCCTCTTGTTGACATTTTGCCCTAATTGAGTGGCGCCTTGGGTCTTCAAGCATTCATCTCATCCTCCTTCGGGCGCACATCCAAGCACCACTGTCTGGTGTTGCTTGGTGGAGCTTTGACTGGGATTTCTTTTGAGTGGAGATATAGTGCGATAACGCGATAAGAAAAAAAGTTGCAACGAAATTTTGTGCTGGTTTATCCGAATAATCTTCTGCTAGTCCAAGCTCGGTTAGAGCTGACACTACTAACCAATCAGAGAATGTTCCGAAAGGAAGCTGCCCCTCAGTCGGCTTGGAAATTTGGAGGCAAGCGCAACTGAGGCTGTCTGTCTGCGATGGCCGCTGAGAAATCGTCAACTTCACGACGGGCCAAATCCAACTCTTGCGTCTTCATCCTCCCAAATCCTCAAAATGGTGGCCGAAAAACGAAAGCGCGATCAGGGCGACGAGCCCCCAAAGTCGACCGAGGTCGTCAAGTCCGACAAGTCTACGAAATCCGCCAAGTCTGAGGAAGAGACTTCCTTCGTCGAACTCGGCCTCGATCCCCGATTGCTCCAGGCCATCGCCCAGCAGAAGTTCGCAAAGCCCACTCTTGTCCAGCGCAAGGCCATTCCTCTCGCCCTCGACGGTCAGGATGTTCTAGCCAAGGCCGACTGTGGCTCCGGCAAGACGGCCGCCTACGTCCTCCCTCTGCTGTCGAGCATTCTCAAGCGCAAGACCGTTAGTCCATGTCGCCCGCACCTGGCTCGAGTATTCTGTCCCAACTTGCTAACCCAAGACATCAGACCGATTCTTCTGCTTTCACTGCTGCCCTAATCCTCGTTCCTACTCGTGAGCTTGCCGACCAGGTTTTCAAGGCCATCGAACAATTCTCCTCTTTCTGCGCCAAGGATATCCGAACCGCAAAGTTGACCGACAAGGTCTCCAGCGCTGTCCAGCGGGCCCTCCTCTCCAACTCCCCCGATATCGTCATTGCAACACCCTCCACGGCATGGCACAACATCAACTCGTCTGCCCTCTGTCTTGAAAAGCTGACGCATTTGGTTCTGGACGAGGCCGACCTGGTCCTGTCGTACGGCTACAATGAGGATCTCGAGAACCTCTCGCGGTCAATCCCCAAGGGTGTCCAAATCATGATGATGAGCGCAACATTGACAGACGAGGTCAACACACTAAAGGGCATTTTCCGCCGGGACCCAACTCTACTAGACCTTAAGGAGAAGGAGGCTGAGGGTGAAGGCATCACTCAGTTCGTCGCCAAGTATGTGCCATGACGTCTCCCTACTCTTCGATTCATCACATGTATTAACAGGTTTCAAAGATGTGGCGAGGACGAGAAATTCCTTCTGGCCTATGTCATCTTTAAGCTCAAGTTGATCAAGGGCAAGTGCATCATCTTCGTCAGCGACATCGACCGGTGTTACCGACTGAAACTCTTTTTCGAGCAATTCGGTATCAGAAGCTGTATCCTAAACTCAGAATTGCCTCTCAACTCGAGAGTGCATGTTGTCGAGGAGTTCAACCGAAACGTGTACGACATCATCATCGCCGCGGACGAGAAGAAGATGCTGGGGGATGAAGAAGAGGTCGTTGAGGAGGACGTGAAGGCGGATGGGACTAAGGAAGACTCCGCGAAGGAGCAAGAGGGTGAAGGCGAACCCGTCGAGGAGGCCGAGCGCCCAAAGAAGAAGACAAAGGCATCGAAGGCCGACAAGGAGTACGGTGTTTCACGAGGTATGAACGACCCGTCTACACTTCGGCCCTTGAAGGCTTGAGTGCATGCACCTACATGTGATCATTGAGACTATTGCTGATACTGGAAAACAGGCGTCGATTTCAAGAAGGTCTCAGCCGTCATTAATTTTGATCTTCCCACCTCCGCCTCATCCTACACACATCGGATAGGAAGAACTGCGCGAGCGGGCCAGACTGGCATGGCCCTGTCCTTCGTTGTCCCCAAGGAGCTCTACCGAAAGCACATGCCTACGACGACCGTTACAGCGGAGAAAGACGAGAAAGTAATGGCCAAGATTACGAGGCAACAAGCAAAGCGTGGCAAAGAGGTGAAGCCTTACAACTTCAATATGACGCAGGTTGATCCCTTTCGCTACCGAATGAACGATGCCCTGCGTGCTGTCACCAAGGTGTCCATTCGAGAGGCTCGAACAAGGGAGCTTCGACAAGAATTGCTCAAGAGTGACAAACTCAAGCGGTAAGTTCACCTGCAAGGCTCTTGTTTGTTTCGTCTTGTTCTAACTAGTGATGTTCAGATATTTCGAGGAGAACCCTACCGAGTTAAGCCATCTCCGACACGATGGAGAGCTCAGGACAGCGAGACAGCAAGCCCATCTCAAGCACATCCCCGAGTACTTGCTGCCAAAGGATGGCAAACAATCGCTAGCAGCAGACGTAGGCTTTGTGGCGTTGAGGAAGGACCGCAAGGTGAAAGGACACAAAGGGCGCAAGGGGTTCAAGGCGGGTACCAGGAATCGGGATCCGCTCAAGACGTTCAAGGCTCGGCGGAAGACGAAATAGGGGATTCAACTAGGACAGCGTTTGGAATTCATCGTGTGCAAGATACCTCGAGTAATGAAACATGAGCGGGTTCCCTTTTTAGCAAGCCATGGATCAGGTAACCTATTTACATGATGATTTGTTGCTTTCATGCTTCATGTCTTAGTCCCGACGCCCAACACCAACAATCGGACTTGACACCTTGTGTCCGTATGTCTGTTCGTAATGCTAACCTACTTAAAATATCTTTCAAGACGAAGCGATTCCTTAGGATGGTGAGCAACTCAGAACCCCGAACTCCGCGTCGGTTTGCAGCTTTGGCAACTTACTCACACAGTTTAGTGCGACGAAACGGCTTAAGTTAGTCACTCATGCACGATGCCGGAGACAGCGGGCTTAGGCGGCCGGAGGAGTGGGTCCAGGCGGCCCGGGTGCGGGGTGGGGATCGGCGATAGGCTGTCTGGTGTAGTTGGTGGGGGATTTGGGTTTGACATAGTTATTGATGACGGACTGTCTTAGTATAAAGAGGGCGGGGGAAGCGTTCTAGGAGAAGGAAGGCTTCATAGTTCTAAGACTCTCGCTTATAAAGATCACACTTACAAGAACTTCAAGCATCAACAAGCTACCCTTCCAGAACATGGCTCCTCCAGCTCAACTTCCTCTCCGCCAGTTCGGAAAGATTGGCCCAGAGATCCCGGCCATCGGCTTCGGCCTCATGGGCATGAGTATCGGCTACGGCACGACCGGGTCCGCCTCACCACCATTCTTCTCCACCCAAGTTCAGACTTGCTAACGACGCCGTCCAGTTCTGACGAAGAGCGTCTCAAGCTCCTCGATCGCGCCTGGGAACTCGGGTGCACGAATTGGGACACGGCGGACATATACGGCGACTCGGAGGACGTCGTGGGCAAGTGGCTGCGGCTGCACCCAGAACGCCGCGGTGACATCTTCCTGGCGACCAAGTTCGGTCTCAAGGTTGAGGGGACGGGGATCGTCGTCGACTCGTCGCCCGAGCATTGTCGGGCGAGTATTGAGCGCAGTCTGAAGCGGCTGGGTGTCGACCAGGTCGACTTGTATTACATGCACCGCGCCAACGAAAAGGTTTCTATCGAGAAGACGGTGGGTGTGATGAAGCAGTTACTTGAGTAAGTGTTCCCTTCGCTCCGAAAGCGCTGGCCAGATGGGTTACTGAACAACATGATAGGGAGGGCAAGGTCAAGTACCTGGGTCTCTCGGAGGTCTCGTCCGACACGCTGCGTAGGGCCCACGCCGTCCACCCCATCTCCGCCGTGCAGGTAGAGTACAACCCCTGGACACTGGACATCGAAGGCCCGTCAGGCACCAACCTGCTTGGCACCTGCGTCGAGCTGGGCGTCTCCGTCTTCGCGTACGCACCGCTCGGCCGCGGCATCTTGACGGGGCGGTACAAATCCGTTGGCGACTTCGACGAAGGCGACGCCCGACGCAGCATGGTGCGCTTCCAGGGCGACAACTTCAGGAAGAACCTCGTCGTCGTGGACAAGTGCAGCGAGTTGGCCAAGCGCAAGGGGTGTACGTCAAGTCAACTGGTTCTGGCCTGGCTGTCAGCGCAGAACAAGAACATCTTTGTGATCCCCGGGACCAAGAAGATCAAGTATCTGGAGGAGAACGTCGGTGCGTCGGCATTGACGTTGACCGACGAGGAGCAGCAGGCACTGAGGAAGCTGGTGCTAGAGGCTGGGGTTCAGGGCGGGCGAGATCCAAACTTTGGTTCTTTCGTCGACACCGCACCTCTGGAGGCATGAACGTAGGGTTCAGTAGGTCTCGAGTCGTATTCAATAGTATTCACCATACACTTGATGAAGCGCTGGTCTCAAGAATGGTTCCTTAAAGCAAAGCAGCATGTATGGTGTTCAAGCAACGACAGGCCGCCAGTCAAATCATACAAGGTCCATCCGGAAGATCTTGCCCTTCCACATTGTACCATTCCTTGAAGGAACCTCGAAGGCATCAACAGGCGTGAACCCCACGTCTTGATAATATCTGCCCACGGGCACGGTCAGGAGAGGAAGACATTGGTGTGGAATCGTGGCATCATGTGTTGCGACTTAACTTGACCAACCTTCCAGTCCCTCCCGCCCAGCAGTCGACCCAAATGGCCCTCTTCTCACGTTCCATAGCATACTGTTTGGCCATGTCTACCAGGGCTACGCCTGCTCCCTTGCGTCTCTCGTCGACTCGATGGTCCGCGACGAGGACGTCCAAGAGGACGAAACTGCCGGCCTCTGTTGCAGCCGCGACGTGGGGCTTCAGGTTCTCGGGGGACAGGATGTGTCGACCAAAGTGGTCATCTCGAAGCTTGACGGCTCCAACCGAAACATACGTCGTCCCTTGCGCATCCACTCGCCGCGCGAGCCCATGGTCCAGGGCCCCGGTGGCGTCGTCCTCGACTTCCGCAATGAAGGTCCTCACCCGCTCACCTTGTCCCGTGTCTCGGAACTTCTCCGACTGCGCAACGGCATCGCGAATCGATTGAAGGAAGCTTGGGTTCTTCGAAAACGGCTCGGTCCCCCATTGGGCAGTACTCCCTGCAGCGGTGAGGTGGGGGATTGCCGAGTCGAATGCGTCGATGATGAACTGAGCAGCGTGGCGCGATGCACCCGCGTCGCGAATATAGAACGGACCCGGCATTCTTTCGGGATCGAGTCCCACGGCGAAGGCCTTCCCGGTGCCTTATCGCCTGTAACCGTAGCCTCCAACTTATGGAGTCCGATGGAGTAGGCTGTAGTCGGTCAGCGAAGCGGCTCAAGGAGTCAAGGCCAAGTCAGGTCAGCATCCGCCTCGTATGCAACCTCGCACGCAGCCACGCTAGTAGGGATAACCCTCCCTGCGTTTTCCATGTTCAGGGACGGATCATGCAAACGTCGAAGTATGGCCGAGATCTTGAAAAAGGTTGGTACAACGCGCACTGTATCCCCAGATTCACCAGTATCTGGATAGCCTTTCGAGATTCACGGGGAAGGCATCGGCCCGGATCTGAGGGGCCATTCTGGAGAGATCTGGGACTGTATTCCAACTTCAACCGTGTCTCGGAACACGGCGCGAAGCTCAGCTAGAACCCCCACTCACATTAGGAAGAGGATCCCTACACCTTGAGTAGTGCATCGCTATCCGGCTGCCTGCCGACGCGCATGGACAAAAGCGACTTGCTCGGCTGGGACGTGTGATGGTTCTTTTTGCATCTTCATTTTCGGAATCACCCCATGCATCGCGCGCAGAGTCGCACCCAAAATTCGGTTAAACTGCTTGTGACCGCGAGTGTGAGCGAGACGATGACTTCAGTGGTCTCCTCCATTCAACCCCGAGGATGAAGAGGCACCTGAAGGACCGGAATATGCAACGAGACGGAGAGCCTTTTGATGCCCCACTCATCTCGGAACTGGGGTTGATACCAAACCTGGTCTACGATTCTGCTTCGGTACCTCACAGAATGGTAGTTGAAGGGCGCTAATGTACGATGGCGGCGTTTTCCCAAGCCCGAAGAATAAATGGACGCCCGCTTCCGATAAGACCCCGATTTCAGCATTGGGGAACCAAAGTAAAAGATCTTGTGGTTTGTAACGGCTAGCTCGCAGATATCTCGGGCAGTCCGCTCAGATAGGCACGGCACTCGTTCACGCTGGTGCTTTTCTAGCAACAAAGACTACCAGATGCCAATGCGTTCAGGGAGTTCTAGAGAACTAATCTCTGTATCGAGCTCCGTGGATAACCTGAAAAAACCTGCTTTGTCTTTGTTCATCGATTGCGATCATTGGCAGGCGAGGAAGTCCCGAGCCAAATGGCCACGGCAAGCCTCCGGGATCTTCCTTCACTGCGACTGTGTGACGCCAAGGGTGTAAGAACATCCTAAGCTGGTTGGTTTAGGTGAGGGTGGACGATTCGAAACTCAAAAGCTAGGAGCGCCCCCTACTGCAAGTAGTCCAGTGTGCGTGCTTCGTCATTTTGATGAAAGCTTGCTACCACCTTTAGCGTACCTATGAGGAAGACGCTTCTCACATGATCACTAGCCCCTGGACAGAAAATAGGAAAGAAAGGAAGGTGTAAATGCCATCTCGTCACTCTCAGCTGCGAGGCTTGCCCAGCTGGGGGGGGGGGGAGCTGGTTGAAGCAAGCGCAGAGATAACTAAGCGTGCGCATTCCTTTGGCGAGGACTTCATCGCAGGGTAACAGGGACAAGCGGGACGTCAACTCCTGAGATGGAGTTGACTCTATTCGTCGTAGGACTAGAGCGCATGTCGGACCAGACTTGCCAGAGTAGTAGGGTCATCTGCGATATGGGCAAAGGTGATAATCGCAACTTCGCAACCGTGGGTCAGCGGTGAAGCCCGGCGAGTCAGCCACAAACAAGGTGACCCATGGGGGGCCGAAGGTCGGGAGCGCCTGGCCGGCGCTTTGGGTGCCGTGTGGACCGCCCTCCTACACCTAATCGAAACGGCTGATTGCGCACATGTCGGTTTGTTGAGAGGGCCCGGAAGGAGGGGGCAACACCTATCACCGACCGATAAAAATGACCTGGGCGACATTTCGACTTGGCGATTGGGTTGTTCGTGGTTCGACGAGCCGAGACTTAGGCTGGACGTCAAGGTCCGGGGACCCTGATGGTCAACCCGATGCCGCGTCTGGCCAACTCGCATCTCCCTGAATGTCCCGTGCCTATAAATGGTCATCGTTCCATCGCCACGGGTTGGCTTTGTCGATGCCATGACACCTCTTCGACTCTTTGTTGTGTCCAATCTGCCTGCCTCTGACGTGAGGCCTCTGACGTGAGATCACTTGTCCAATCCAACACATTGACAACGACGTCACAGACTGCTTGAGCTGTCACAGTATCATAACCTGGCCTCAGAAGAGAATCGTCTTGTCGACCCGAGCGAGCGAAGATCGTCGTCCTCAGGGTTCCCGAGAGAGTCCCAACTTCCCAACAACACCCTTGCTGCTGTGACGACTCAACATTGCCATGGCCGAGGAACAACCCTTCTTCTTGCGGATCCCGGCAGAGATCCGCATGCTGATATATGAATACCTCCTTCATAACGGCGGCAACAAAACAATAGCCATTCGGAACAAGTCGAGGTGGGAGCACCAGGCAATCCATCCCAGCGGTCTGCGGAGCCGCTACCACGTCATGGAACAGTCCTTTGCGAAGATGTCATATGAAACCACATACTGCGCCGACAGCGACTGCGAACGAATGATGCATACTGCGATCATGCAAGCCAACAGAAAGATCAGAGAAGAGACATCACAATACTTGTATGGAAGACACTCGTTCCATTTTGGCGAGGACATTCAGGCAGTGGTGCCATTCCTTGATGACAAGATGCCACGAACCCGAGACTTGGTCAGAGAAATGAGTCTTTATAAGCGTAGTCCAACCAGTACCGTGGAGCCGGATTCGCTTGATTGGGCCTCCATTTGTCGTTTCCTGAGGAGCTCGGCAGGATTGGATAAATTGACACTTGTCATTGAGGGCGGCCGACCGCGGCGACCGTGGGACGGGCCGCAGAGTCTAACAGTTTCAGACTTCCGGCTTCTGTATTCAACACGCCATGAGAGTCTGGAGTGGGCGCGAGAACTAGCTTCGGTGAGAACGATTGGGGAGGTCGAGATTGTGGCCGACATTCACTGCCTGCCAGATCCGGAGTCGAACATGATGCTGGTTTTGGCCGCATTTTCGGCATCGATTGAGACGTCATTAGTGGATTTCCTTCGGGACGATCTAGGGATTCCTGCGCGGGTAGGCAAAGGGACGTATTGTGGTATCGGGACGTTTGGACGAAAGAATTGTCGAGGCGGGTGTATAACAAGCTGAGCGGTGAGGATACTGCATTGCAAGCTTGTCTTTTGTCATGTGTTATAGCATTAGGTGTCATCGGTCACAAAGCGTTCTTGACGATAGTTTGAAAAAAGAATGAATAATGATGAAGACGAAGAAGAAGCTATTGAAAGCGCAGCCCAGAATTGCCACGTAGATATGTGTGCCTTGCCCCAGAGATGCAGTATTAGAAGTTAAATCCCGCCTCATTCAAGATCTCCTGTTCCCTTCGCTTGAATCAACGAGCCTCAGGCCCCTAGGCCCTCAGGTGTTCGTCCTGGTTCCCACTTTCTTGCTACCTAGTTGACTACCTACGTAGGCAGGCACGGAAAGCTGTCGTTCACGTGATGTTACATCACCCGTTGCCCCCACTGAGCGCGCTGAAAGGCAGGTCGCTAATAGTTAGAATGTGCCCGAGAGAACAGTTCCTGCCGCCTAACGCCGCCTAAAAACGGGCTCTGTAGGTACTTCGTAGTGCTACTGCCAAGCGCTGCTACCTAACGTACAGCGCCTGTCCGTAGTTGGAGCTAGGCAGACCCATTATCTCTCAGCCTCCCCCATTACCTACGCACTACGTATCGTCACCCTGCGCCTCGTCTGCGCGCATCTCTCTCGAACGACAGCACCCGGCTCCTCCGCAGCTACAACTCGATTCCGCCGCCAACATCACCGCCATCGCCGACTGAAAATCGTCGCATGTCGACCTTTCGATAGGAGCCTGGCTCTTCCGAAACCTGTCCCAAGCTACCCCGCTACTCGCTACAATCGCCCATAGCTCGACAAGATGGCCACGCCAGCTCCCCCAGAAGACCAGGCCCGCCTCCTTGAGGATGCCTTGGTCGCGGTCCGCCAGCAGACCTCGCTGATGCGCAAATGCCTTGACACGCCAGGAAAACTCATGGATGCCCTCAAATGCTGGTACGTCGATTGCGAACCCTCTGCGAGTCCTCTCCTATCTCTTCCCAGCGTCCACCCGCCACCCAGACTGACATCATAACCCCTTGAATCATACAGCTCGACCCTCGTCTCGGAGCTTCGCACAAGTAGCCTTGGTCCGAAACAGTATTACGAGCTCTACATGGCCGTCTTTGATGCACTGCGCTACCTTTCCGTTCACCTCCGCGAGAATCACCCTGTCAACCATCTCGCCGACCTGTACGAATTGGTCCAGTATGCCGGCAACATCATCCCGCGGCTGTACCTCATGATTACCGTGGGCACGGCCTACATGTCTGTTGCGGATGCCCCGGTCAAGGAGCTCATGAAGGACATGATGGATATGAGCCGAGGTGTTCAACACCCCATCCGCGGCCTCTTCCTCCGATACTACCTGTCTGGCCAAGCTAGAGACTACCTGCCGACCGGCGACGGCGACGGTCCCGAAGGCAACCTCAGCGACTCAATCAACTTTGTCCTCACCAACTTTGTCGAGATGAATAAGCTCTGGGTCCGGTTACAACACCAGGGTCACTCGAGGGAAAGAGAACAGCGGGTTCGGGAACGAAAAGAGCTACAGCTCCTCGTGGGAAGTAACATTGTGCGCCTAAGTCAACTAGTTGACCTTGAGACCTACAAGTCTGGCATTCTAGCGCCGCTCTTGGAGCAGGTTGTGCAATGCCGAGATGTCCTCGCCCAGGAGTACCTCCTCGAGGTCATTACTCAGGTCTTTCCCGACGAATTTCATCTGCACACCCTGGACCAGTTCCTGGGTGCTGTTTCAAGGCTCAACCCGCACGTCAATGTCAAGGCCATCGTCATTGGATTGATGGACCGATTGTCCGAATATGCCGAACGAGATGGCCCCAACGACAAGGACGGTGACAAGGCCAAGGTTGAAGCAGAGGCCTTGGCGCATTTGCTGGAAAAGGTCAAGTTGCAAAAGGAGGCGCCAGCGGAACCTGCGTCATCTGCGTTCAAAACCAGCGACACCGCGACCGACAAGCCCGTGGATACCGAGGCTGAGGCCGATGCGAATGGCGAACAATCTGGGGCTGATGCCGACAGCGACGACAAGACTAAGCCTAAAGATAAGGCTGAGGACAAGACCGACGAAGAGGCCGATGGTGAAGGCGAGACCGGGTCTGGAGCCGAAAGCGGCGCTGATGACGCCAGCACGCTTGCGGGAGATGCTGCGCCGTCAATCGCAGAGACGGAGACAACTGTTGTCAATGGTGGCCAGGACTCGATAACGGACAACGTTCAGCTGTACGAAGTGTTCTTTGCGCAGGTCAAGAACTTGGTTGAGGCACAACACCTTCCTGTGCCGGACATTGTGGCACTTCTGGTTTCGCTTTGTAACCTTGCTCTCAATATCTATCCCGACAGGCTTGACTACGTGGACCAGATCTTGGCTTACACGACAATCAAGGTTCGGGAGAATATCAACAATGCGGACCTCCACTCTCCTCCCGCCCAACAGAGCTTGTTAGCACTACTGCAAGCCCCTCTCAACCGATATGTCTCGATCTTCACTGCGCTTTCTCTCCCGACTTACGTCCCCTTGGTTCAATCGCAATCCTATCCCACTCGCCGGGCCGTAGCCGGCGCCGTCACACGAGCCCTTCTCAAAGACCAAATCAAGATCTCGACAACGAATCAACTCGAGAACGTGCTCGAGGTGTTGAAAGTCCTCATCAAGGAGGGAACCCAGACCCCTCAAGGCTATCCTGGCGTTGCCCAAAGACGGGCTGTGGAGACGGACGAAACGATGGAGGAGCAAGGATGGCTTGCACGAATCGTGCACCTCTTACAAGCCGAGGATAACGATACCCAGTTCAAATTGCTGCAGATGACACGGAAAGCCTACTCGGAGGGCAACGAGCGCATTCGCACGACGACGCCGCCTCTCATGACAGCATGCATGAAGTTGGCCAAGAAATTCAAGCACCGGGAACACTACGATGACAACTGGGAAACGCAAAGCAATGCGTTGTTCAAGTTTATGCACTCGGCACTGAGCACCTTGTACACCAGGGTCAACGGGGCGGGTGCGGCGGAGATGGTGCTACGGCTATTCTGTTCCGCAGGCCAGACAGCCGATATAACTGGCTTTGAGGAGGTAGCCTACGAATTCTTTGCGCAGGCCTTTACGGTCTACGAGGAAGCAGTTTCAGACTCGAAGGCACAGTTCCAGGCGGTCTGCGTGATCGCAACCGCCCTCCACCAGACTCGAAACTTTGGCAAGGAAAACTACGATACTCTGATCACCAAATGCGCGCAGCACGGAAGCAAGCTACTGCGCAAGCCAGATCAGTGTCGAGCTGTTTATCTAGCCAGCCATCTGTGGTGGGCGACTCCCAGTACTTCTAATGGAGAATCGGAAGAGACCGAGGTATGTGAGACATGGCAACCTAGAGACGTCGAGACTAACTTTGTGCAGCTTTACCGTGATGGTAAACGGGTGCTGGAGTGTCTGCAACGAGCCCTTCGCGTGGCAGACTCTTGCATGGAGACGGCTGCGTCAATTGAGCTCTTTGTGGAGATTCTAGACCGATACGTCTACTACTTCGATCAGCAGAACGAATCAGTAAGCATCTCCGATGCGCAGATGACGGATCCTCGGCCGCTAACATGCTATCCAGGTGACAATCAAGTACCTCAACGGCCTTATTGAGCTCATTCATTCGAACCTGGCGGGTAATCAGCAAGACTCTGCTTCGGTTGAGAGCAGCCGAAAACACTTCCACCAGACTTTAGAGAACATCAAGAGCAGGCAATACGAGGGAGTTGTGCTGTCCCCGAACTGAGGTAGTTCAGACTTCTTAGGGCAAGGGCGTGTGTACGTAGACACTGGACAGTGCATGTTGATTAGGGTGATATGGCGATAGATAATTGTGTTGGCCTGCAACCGGGTTGAAGGGGGATGGTGCAGGTAGTCGTAGATGTATATATGTATACTTGCTCCCGAAAATTGAGTGGCATGGTCTATCCAGCGTTGGAAACAGGTTCTATTGGTATTCTGTGTTAGAAGGGGGTCGAGTCGATGCAGTGTGAGAGTGGTGAAAGCATCCCTATCTGACATCACTTCTCTTTCATCTCCAAGATCATAGTAGGGTACCCAGAGGTAAGTTGAAAGTATCTCACAGGAGCAACACAAGTGTTGTTGTGCGCAGTTCAAACTTGCAAGACCCAACTCCATCCCCCTGACCGTTGACCCCTACCCAAGTTGGACAAGGGGGCGGCCTCCTTTTATCGCGACGTTTGTGGGGTAAAGTTCAGTGTGGCACGCGCTGGCCAAGAGGGCCCGTCTCTATATCCACAGCGAAGGGCTCGGGAGATAAGACGAGTACTTATGGCCTGCGTTGTGGGAAAACGCTAAACAGGGTGCCCCGAGAATCGTTCACCAGTGTCTTTCAGAAAGACAACCGAAGCAAATTCGCAAACACCGATTGCCTCAGTTGCGGGGAAATGCCAAGTTGTGATACATTTCCAATACGAGTCCCATGTCCACAGCCCACTCACTGTCGCGTGCTATTAGGTGGGCTCCATGCCAAGCGCGGCAGGCGGATTAACCAAACCGGGCACCTCCAACAGGGGAACAACCCGCGGGCGCCCTCCCTAACGAACTACTAAGGCTACAGCGGGTTCAGTTAGCACCACTTGGCACTAGGTGCCCCCCAAAGGACGGGGCAGTCGTCCCTACCGAGTCCCGTCCCTTACGTGGACATTCGCTTGCTTCGCCTCGCAATCATCCCCAGTTCCCGTCCCAATCGCAACCCACGGTCGCATCGTTTCTCTCCCTCGATTTGCATCTTTGCACCTTTTTTTATATCGCTTTGTGGATAATTCAAGTCTTGCATCGGCATTCTGTCTCTCCTTCCTGACGCTCCTTTTGTCTTCCTATTCTCGCTACTTCTCTGACCTCGCTCTTTGATCTTGCTCCCCCGTCTTACTCGCAACCACCATCTGCAACCACAAGAACACGACCACCACGCCACCGGCCTGTATGGCCGCCTTCCAATCCTCTCCCCTGTTGCATACACCTCCAACTCCGAATCCAACTTCCCCCGCCCATCCGGGAGACTTGAGCGCGCTCCCCCTCGGTCCTCCGAGGAACCGCCTCCACCGGTTTCAACATGCCTTCCGAGAAGACGCCATTCTACGACCCCATACCTCCCACATACGATGAGGCTCTAGCTACCAGCAGCCGCTACGACCCCGACGACTGGGAGCCGGCCCCGAGGTCCCCCACCGATGAGCGAAATGCCCCCGGCACGGAATCACAGTCTCTCCTCCGAAACCCGGCCGGCGCTGCGAGCTCCTCCCGTAGAGCCGATGGCTACCGGGCGCCGACAGTAGAGACTGACGATGAGGACAGTCTGTGGGATACCGATAGCGATTCTGACGATGAGACCGCCCAGGTGCGCCGCGAGGTTCAAGAGATGGAAATCGAGGAGCCCGATCACTCCCGCAGTTCTCGCTGGGGAAAGCGGATGGGCTTCCTGTCTCTACCTCAATGGAAATGGTCCTGGAGACCCAGGTTACCCCGACTGAGGATTCAACTACCATCGCGACCGGACGCGCCCGCTGCCACCTCTACCGACGATAACGAGGCCGACACGGCTTCTAACACCGACGAGACGACGACCCGGAGGAGAGGCTGCTCCACGTGGCCCAAGATTGACAGGACCACGGCCATCATCATGGCCGTCCGCGCCTTTGCCATCTTCATCGTTCTCGGCTTTCTCTACGTGCTCTTCGCCAGCGACCTCTTTAGCGGCTTGTCACAGCGCATAGGAGGAGGCCTCCGCTTCAACCCTGAAGACCTCCGCGTTCACGTGCAGCAGTCCGTTGATCCTATGAGGTTGCGCGCCTCTGTTCAGCACTTTTCAAGCTACGCCCACATCGCCGGTACGGAGGGAGACTATGCGACTGCCATGGATGTCGAGAGCATGTTCAGCCGGGCCAAGCTTGATGAGGTCGTTTTGGACGAGTTCAAGGTATACCTCAATTACCCACGCAAGGACGGTCGCGCTGTGCAGATCATGGACAGCAAGGATAATGAAAAGATAGTCTGGGCCGCCAAGCTCGAAGAGGAGGAGGTTGGAGGTGAAACGGCGGGTCGCCAGACATACGCCTTTCACGGTCACTCCAAGTCTGGCGATGTCAAGGGGCCCCTGATTTATGCCAACTACGGATCGCGAGAGGACTTCAAGCTCCTAAAGGACAAGGGCATCAAAACCGAGGGGGCCATCGCACTGGTACGGTATTACGGTACCCCGGGCGATCGCGCCCTCAAGGTCAAGGCTGCCGAGCTGTCTGGCTTTGCCGGGTGCATCATCTACAGCGATCCTGCCGACGACGGTTTCAAAAGGGGAAAAGAGGCCCCGCATGGGCTGTATATGCCAAAGGACGGTGTCCAAAGAGGCTCCGTCAGTTTGATGAGCTGGGTGGTCGGTGATGTCCTAACCCCCGGCTGGGAGAGCAAGGAGGGACAACCCCGGATGAAGCCAGCCGACAGCCCCGGCCTTGTGGGCATTCCGAGTATCCCCCTCGCCTGGAGAGACGCCCAGATCCTGCTGCAGAACCTGAAGGGACACGGAAAGGAAGTGCCTGAAGGATGGGAGGGCGGTGTTCCTGAGGTTGAGTGGTGGACGGGCGACGAGTCATCCCCGGTTGTCCGCCTCAAGAACGAGCAGGACGAAGTTGACCAGCAACCCATCTGGAACGTGTATGGCAAGATTATCGGCATGGAGCAGAGATCTAAGTCCATCATCATTGGAAACCATCGCGACGCTTGGGCATTTGGGGCCACAGATCCCCACTCTGGCACCGCTGTCATGATCGAAATGGCTCGCATCTTTGGCGACCTGGTACAGCGAGGCTGGAGGCCGCTGAGAACCATAGAGTTTATGTCCTGGGACGCCGAGGAGTACAACCTCATTGGGTCAACCGAGTTTGTCGAGAACAACCTCGAGTCCCTGCGCGAGAACGCATACGCCTACATCAACCTCGATGCGGCCGTGTCCGGCAACAACTTCCATGCCGCGGGGTCTCCCATGTTCAGGAAGACCCTTCTCCACGCCCTCGGCCGAGTCACGGATCCAGTCAGTAACGCTACGCTACGCCAGCTTTGGGAGGATCGGAAAGCTGAGTTGGAGGGCCTCGGGGCCGGCAGCGACTATGTTGCCTTCCAGGACATTGCGGGTACTAGCTCGTTGGACCTCTCCTTTGAGGGGAACGGGTACCCCTATCACTCCAGCTATGATAAGTTCGAGCTGGTGGAGGAGCACGTCGACCCTGGGTTCATATACCACACCCTCATGTCTCAGGTTGTGGGGCTACTCATCCTCGATCTAGCGGATCGGGCCGTCGTTCCCTTCGACATGCCGTCCTACGGCGAACGTCTTGAAAACTGGGTCAACGATCTTGAGAACTGGTTCACCAGCAAGACGGGGAAGCGGGTCGGCAAATCCAGCAAGGCTGGCAAGACTGCCAAGATTGGTAAAAAGGACATATCATTCAAGGAGTTAAAAGATGCCGTCAAACTCGTTCAGCGCAACGCAGAGGAGTTTGAGAAGTGGGAGACGGACTGGGATCGTGTCGTGCTCTCTAACGGAGGCTGGGAGGACAACGATATTGGCACGGCCCGGCTTGAGTACAACGATAAGATGGCCTACTTCGAGACGTCGTTACTCGATCTAGAAATGGGCGGCGGCGTAAGTCAATTCCCACCATGGCTATTCAAGGAAGCAATACTGACTGACACGCATATAGGTCCCCAACCGGACGCAGTTTAAACACGTCGTCTTTGGGCCACAACTTTGGTCTGGATACGACGAGGCCTTCTTTCCCGCCATTCGCGACACCATCGACGCGGAAGATTGGACCGACGCGCAAAGAATCATATCCAAGACAGCGGCGATTATCCGCAAAGCGGCGACGGTCCTAGAGATGTCATCATGAGCGTACAGTTTCCGAGCGGGGTCTACATCATGTCTCTCCATGAGCCTCTCCACTCACGCTCTCAGGCGGCACAGCATTCTTTCCTCCCATTTTCCTTTTCTTTTTTAAATCCGTCTACTATATCTTCATCCCCACCTTGTATCTGGTCCGGGTTTGCGTGGCTACACGCGTGTATAGGAGGCATTGCACGGAGTTTTGGTTTGCGCGTGGGGCTGTGCTACTTGGGTATCCAGCGAAACATGCCCGAGGAACAGCTGGCCCCCCATTTGGCCAGGGCCACGGAATGGGATATTTGTTTGTTTCTATTTCTACAAGTAATGATAGAAAGATGGGGGAGAGACGCAATGCGGCTTGATCGTCGAGCTATGTCGTAATCGATGAGTCTGGAATGAATGCCATCGGGGAGACGGTCCTCTGTGTACGTGAAATCGCAACGGAAATGAATAGATGTCCTTCCTTTGTGGTCTAGAGGCTCTGTGTTCAAGGGTAAATGGTGTCTAGGTATCCATAGCATGTCATCAAGTAATAACGGTCGCAGTCTGCGACATACATGAAATGGTCAAGCCTTCTGGGTAGCCTCGTAATCGTCCACCGACATCAGGCGTCCCACAACCTCGTACTTCTCGAGGAAGCGCTCCTCCCAGCCCTGCAGCGCCTCCAGCTGCTCGCCGTCCAGTCCCTCGAGCTTATCCAGCGGCCCGTCGAGGTCCTCGGTTAGCATGTCCTCATCGAAGCTCCCGCAGGCGAGGCCGCGGCTGGCGTCGCGGCCGGCGAAGTTGGAGTAGGGCCCGCCGGGCCCGTAGAAGTTGCGGCCGCGGGAAACGTCGAAGACGCGGCCGCGCACGGCGAGGTAGACGGGGGTGTCGTCCTTGCCGGAGAAGGGGAGCAGGGTGCGCGGGGTGTAGGTGCGGAAGACGGTCGCGGGAGTGTCGCGGGGGAGGGCCGGCGGCGGCGCGGGGCGCAGGAGCGCGTAGCAGGTGTAGAGCACGGCGGAGAGGAGGATGAAGTTGAGGGGCGTGATGAGGGCGGAGCTGTTATTATTGCGGGGTTAGCGAGGGGACACAGTGGACGAGGGCGGTGATGGAGGGGATCTGATGGAGTGGAACGTACGCGCCGAGGTCCCGAGAGGCCTGGTCGGCCATCTGATTCTCGACGTAGTCCATGGCTGGTGGATGCGATGCGATGTGGTGCGATGTGGTGCGTCTCTGGGTTGAGGAGAGCGAGAGGAGGTTTAGAAGTCGAGGGAAGACGGTCGAAGCTAGGTAGGTAGACGCTGACGCTGAGAACAGCGGGAGAAGCAGGCAGGGCACCAGGCGGAGCAGCAGTCGTCGGTTAAGCAGCGGCGATTCAGGCGTCACAACCAAGTCAAATATAAAGATCGAGCCGAAGTGCGTTGTGTTGTTTGGTGTAACTTGCAGGAAGGACCCAATCCCTCCGACGTGGCCGAGGTGGGTGTTTTGGCTTAAACATCAACCCCCCCCCCCCACTCTCTAATAAAGCAACACCAGAGCTTCTCTCCCGCCGGGTCTCCCTTCTAGGAAACTGTTTACGCACCCGCATCTAGTATAGGCATGTATATGTACCATGCAGTCTCCTGCACGAATTACAGGCCGTCTGACCTCCCGTCTGACCTCGGCCGAAAGTGCGAGTTTCAACCCTCCCCGGGACGCCGGAATTCGGGGCATCCCCGGCTTTTGCTGATTCTCGGCAATTGAAGAAACGCCAACGGCAGGTCGTGGAGCATTGGGGATGCAGAACGCGGGACAATTGGCGCGTTGGGGTCGACGCAATCGCTGTATGAAATGTTGTAAACCCCTCTCTCTCTTCTCTTCTCTTCTTTCCTTTTCCCTTTCGCTACACGACTCTGGCATTTTGGACTTTCCCATGTCAGAATGTCGGGAGTTGTCGCATCCTAGTTTCGTATTCGTGTGTTCGTCCATGCCGGGGTGGGTTGCGCTATGGTGCCCAATCAGGTTTGATCAAATCGCACCTAACTTAGGTGTGCATTTACTTCAACCTCAGACAGCACAGCCAAGTTCGGTCCACAACACATTGATAAATCTTAGTCTAATCAGATTCTAACTTACCGCTATTGAATAGCTACAAGGTTTTGTTTTTGTTATTTCTGCCCATTACCTGGGTGCTGAATAAGGGAGTGCGGAGGGTCCAGTCATTCCGTGGTACCTTGATACCAGCTCAGTGCTACCATCAAGGTACTTTGAGTCGTCAATTCACAACCACTGCTCTTAACCAGAGTCGAGCAAAAAGTAACGACGTGAGGCAAACGACATAGCGCCAGACCTAAGACTGGGAATGGAAATGGGAATGGGCAAAAATGGAGATTGAGGGAATTGAACCCCCGACCTTCTGTATTCTCAGACTCGGAGTTCGAGTCATTGCAAAACAGATGTCATTCCCCTAGACCAAATCCCCGAATTCGATGAAAGTTTGCATTCTATTATAGACTATAATCGCCTACCGGGGAAGGCGCTTAAGACCAACTTTACCTACTCTTCCTCGGCATCTTAGCGTCTTGATATTGAAGGAGCAGGGCATTATTGGATAGGTCCTCTGATGGTGCTCTAGAAGTAGTGGACTCTGCGTGGTTTGCGGATCCCCTCCATTCTAAGTAGGTACCCGAAAGTGCCAAGGGCTTTTCAACCTTGTGTGACTGTACAGGTGTGTATGGCCCAATGTCGGGCACAGAACGACTTGATAGCACGTACGTAGAATAGGTATCATTAGGTACCCGGTCAATCAAGGATCAACGCCATCCAAGGCTGCAACTTGCCTGTTGCCCTGCTGGCATGAGGCGTCGTGAGTCAACGGCGAGGACTCAGCCACTGATGCGCTAAACCACGGCCTCCACAAGGTTGACAAGGCAGCATCGGCACAGCTTTATACGGACGGTGGGGGTATATAGCACTGCCACCTCTTCCGTTTCTCATCGGCTAAAACAGAAAACTCCAAATAAAATACTGGGTGTCGAGAACATGGCAGACTCATCAGCCTCATCGTCCGCCGAGCCGCTCTACTTCTGGCACGAGACAGACACTGAGACGGGATGGCTGTCGCAGTGGTACGATTGTCCGTTCAAGGATGATGAGGATCCCAAGAAGACATACAAGACCGCTGAACAGTAAGTGATGGAAATGGAAGAAATGACGTTGAAATGAAGCCCCGGGCTTATTCAACTAGCTACATGATGCATCACAAGGCCCTCCTCTTCAACGACCCCGCCGTCGCCCTCGAGGTCCTCCGCGCCGACCACCCGCGCAAGGTCAAGACCCTGGGCCGCAAGGTGAAGGACTTCGACCAAGCGATCTGGGAGACTAACCGCCGGGACATCGTGCGCCGCGGCAACATCCTCAAGTTCACGCACGCCATGTCCGAGCATGGCTTCCACCGGAGCACCGCCCCGAAGGGCAAGGGTGGCACTAAGCGGAAGCTGTTGCCTCTGCGGGGGACGCTGAAGGACATGCTGCTGGCCACGGGCGACCGCGAGATCGTCGAGGCGAGTCCGTACGATGTCATCTGGGGCATCGGGTTCACGGCTGCGAAGGAGTCCTGGGGGCTCAACCTGCTGGGGCTGGAGTTGATGGAGGTCAGACGTATCTTGCGAGAGCATGACCTGGAAAAGGAGAGGAGTGGAAAGGCGGGGCAGAGTGATGAGCCATCCAAGAAGAAGAAAAAGAGTAGCGATGACGACGTGAAGGAGGCTGAGGAGGAGGTCGAGGAGACGAAGTAAGAAGTAAAGCGACAACGCATGCAGGTTGGACGACGAGTGAGGTTTGGGAATGTCTTTGCGTGATCAAGGGAAAGGGAGACCAGACTGACACAACAAGGCACAGAATCGGTTGTCTAACTTTCTTGAGGTTCTCTTTTATTAATAAAGACTCTTCTCATCCAGGCATAGATCCCAACTACACCTACCTAGAAATGACGACGAAGAAACCCACAATTTGCATCCAGAGTATCTCACAGAAAGGCAGCAGCTCGTGTTTGGCTCAAAGATCATTCGGCAAGTAAATGCCGTGTCATGTCAGGATTAGGGATTCCCTATCTGAGTGTCTATGCCTTTCACCCGCACTCCAATCCAACGATGCATGATTTCTCCGCCTTCGCGCCTATCCCATCGTGTCCCCCCCTTAATACATAGAATCGTACATACAAAGCCTCCGTGTCCCCTTGGAGGCAAGCAGAGCGGCGTGTTGTTTTCCTCTGGTCATATGCAGCCCAATACCTCGTCTCCCCCATATAAATCTTCATGTTTTTCGGTCATGTCGAGAGTCCTGGTATCTTCCACATGATTGCACGTAGTATACATATATTAACACATGTCAGTCAGACCTTGACGCAGGTCGACCGCGCTTCATCTTTTTTTTTTTACCCAACAAAACACTGCCCGTGACGCCGTCGGATGTGAGCGCCCAGTTTAGTACCAGTCTCGGCCGCTCTTCTGCATCTCAATCAGACGCCATCCCCGTGTCTCGGGGTTGTTGACGTCCTCTGGCAATCGGGTAATACCGATAGCATACGTCACCAGCTGCACTTTGTCTTCCATGCCTGCCGCAAGCTGGTTGGTTTTGGCGTTGCGGTAGACGTGGACCTCCTGGGTGCGACAGGTGATGATGAAGACAGGCACCTCACCGGGATCCAGCATACGAGCCCGGAGAATGTCGACGTTCCTGATGTCCAGGATCCGTCCGTCTGACTTCATGCCGGCCTGGAGGTACTGCTTGGTCAGGGCCTCGTAGACAGAGTACTGAGCGGCGGACAGCCACAGCTTCAGCGTCTCCGTCTCGCCCTTGACATAAGCATCTAGTACTTCGGGAAGGATGTACTCTCGAAGCTCTTGAAGGAAGGGCTCGATCTGGAAGGCCGGGTCCATGGCTCGGAACTTCTTGATGACCATGGCCGTCTCGTTCTCGGCAAAGAATCCGGCGATGCGATCGGTGATACTTCGGGCGGTCGAAACAAGAGGGTTTTCCGACTCTTCGTACTTGCCCTTCATGCTAAAGATGCCCTGGACGAAGCCGTTGGTGTCGCGGAAGTCTCTCCACGCCTCTTTCCAGGCGGCGTCCTTGTGAAGCGTCACGTTGGTGCCAGCTCTGTCGCATGTTAGCAATGCAATCTTTTGGGCGGGGAAATGCTGTTAAAACTTACTCAGGATCTTCTCGGAGGACCTCGCCACCGCGAACCCCGCGCTGCTTCTCCAACGCCTCTCGTCTTTTACGGCGCTCCTCCTTCTCGACCCAACCGCCGTATCGTGAAGAGCTGCCGTCGTCGATAACGTCCTTCACGTTCTTGTAGGCCTCAGTCTGACGGATGGGCTGCGTGGCCTTGTCCACAGCGTCGGCAGTGACGTTGGTAGCCTTGCGCACACCCTTGACAACAGTGGTGTCCCAGGTCCACGCGGCACCTTTGCCAATGGCTCCAGCAGTCGTCTTAACGGCTCCTCCGACGGTATCGGTGATGGCGCCAGTGGACTTCTCGTAGGCTTCACGGGCACGTCGAACTGACTCGCTTTCGGTGAACTGGTGGGCAGCTGCGCCAATTTGTTTGGTCGATTCGTTCCACTCCTGCGACTTCTGGAATTCCGTGTTCATGGTTTCGGTGAAGACCTGCCAGGGGGACTTGTCGCCATGAGGAGGGGGAGGGGGGAGATCTTCTTTTTTCTCCTCTTTACCCTCCTCCTTGCCATCCTTAGCATCCTTGCCGTCTTTGTCGCCGTCCTCGCTCTCGTCGGTCTTCTTGGTCTCGTCCTCTTGGGATTTGCCCTCAGTTTCGGGGTCGACCGGCCTTTTTTCCTTAGCTTCGGTGGGGGTTTTCTCCGTCTTCGGCTTCTCGTCTTGCGAGAGCCTAGTGGAGGCGTGGAGGAGGCGAGATTGCACAGCGTAAGCGGGGTTGAAGCGGAGTTCGGGGGGCAGGAAGGAGGATCTCAAGGGCGAGCGAATTGCGACGGACAGCATTGAGCTCTGTGATCGGGCCCCATCGCGGCTGGCATTCTGGGAGAGCTGAGAGGATAATCGGCGGTACGCAGGCGATCTGCCGGACGAGTTCAGGTGAACGGACGCCCGGGACAGGGCGTTTTCGGAATGCGCCGCCTTTCTCGCTAGGGAATTCATGATTGCAACAACTCGGGAAGCCCTCCACAGAACGCGATTGATCGTGGATTAAAGGGCGATGAAGAAAAGAGGTATGGAAGTTCGTAGAATGCGCGGGAGGAAATTTTGGTTCTGCGATCTCGGTTGCGGGCGGAAAGGAAGACGGCGAACCGGCAAAGCCTCGGCAGAAAAGGCTGGCGCCGGAAGCTTCATGCAGTATATGTAAAATTTGGAGCGTCGGATCCCTTCACGATTGCAAACCCACGACGGCGATGCGTACAAGATGAGCCGCCCATTGACGAGCCGCCTCGCGGCGCAATCACTTTCCCGAAGCCCTCGAACAACTCCGAATGCGCTGAGATGCCCCTTTCAGGCGGCTCGACCGCTGTCACACACCAGTGCTCGCCGCGCCGATGATTTTCCTCCCCCTCCCCCCCGGACAAGAGCCGCCAGGCCAAGCTCGACGTCGCTCCTCGAGAACATCTACGGCACTTCGCAGCCGCAATCCGCGGCCCAGCCGTCCCAGGACAATGCGATGGCCAACCTGTCCCAGAGCCTCGTCTTCAAGACGCTCAGCAAGGGCAACAACCTCGACTCGGGACTTCTATCCGGCACCGGTCCCCGGGTACAGGCAAAGGAGGACGACTTGGAGCCGTTCCACTTCCACATCTACTCCCACAAGCATAATACCCACATCACCTGCACGAAGCCTAACCGCGAGCCTATTATCTCCCTATCATGCGGCAACATCGGTTTTCGCAAGTCCCGCCGGGGCACCTTCGACTCGGCCTACTCCCTGACAAAGTACGTCCTGGAGCGATTGATCCATACCGGATGGCCCATGAAGATCTCGCGGCTAGAGGTGGTGATGCGAGGCTTCGGCCAGGGACGCGAGGCGGCACTGAAGGTGCTCATGAGCCCGGAGGGCAAGGTGTTGCGTGACAAGATTGTCCGTGTGGCCGACTCGACGAGAATTAAGTTTGCTGGAACCAGAAGCGAGAAGCCGAGACGTCTGTAATCTCGGTCTCGAGGGCGATGTGTGGAGATTACGGTGAGGAATAGAAAACCTGAATGTACCATACCTTTGTACGACATGTACCATACAAATAAAAGCAAACCACAAATCCGAATGCTGCAGATGTGATTAAAGAATGACTCGCTCCTAATCCAAAAACCCTTGGTATCATGTTGACCCGTTTGAAAAGGAGCACCAGCTCCGAAACCCCAGACGCCACCAGTAAAGACCGTAATGCACCCAAATGAAGCTGCTAGAAACTGGCATGTGATATTTTGGTCTTATCGCCGTGGGGCTCTCTCTGCCGCGGGGAGTGGGCGACCTGCGGTGTCTCTCATAGCTTGTTTTCCCTTTCCGCTACCTCCACGCCTTCGCTCCGCGTCGCTATCCCATCCATCATCTTCACTTCTGTCATTGCTGTTATCTCTGAAGAGGTGCGGGCCAGAGCGGTTCAACATGCGAGATCGCTCGTCAGAGTTGTCGTTGTCGTAGTGGTCGTAATCGCCAAGTAGCTCGCCATCAGCACCGTCGTACTCGGGAGGTTCAATCCACTCTCTGGGGACGACGCATGGCAGTGCGACTCCGATACTAGCGGCACGGTTCAGCCAGGCTGGCCCGGGTTGGCCCGTGAGCTTCATGCAGAGGTAAGACGTGAAGTGGTTGCAGTTCTTGGTGAGGAGGTTATAAGAGGTGCCGATAAATTCGTCCGAGGCAGCTCGAAGCGCCGCGGTGATTTCTTCGTCGGTAGCGAGGGTGAAGCCATGAAGAATCTCGCAGCGAAAAGTGCCACCGGGAGGTTCGGTCTTAGGCTTAGTCCAATACACTCCGGTCACTCCGCGATTCTCGTGGCCGCCGTAAGCATATTCCTTGCCGTTGATGACGACGCCGGTATGGAGGAGCGAGGCGCCGACCGTCCAGAGGATTGATGATAGTCGGCCGGGCTGTCAAGGACATATATGTTAGCATCATGATTAACGCGGTCAATGGAGCGCTGGTGCGCCGCAAGGTTGGGATTACGCACAGGGAGGAGGTCGTAGACATGAATGGTGATTTCGGTCTTTTGTAGAGACAGCGTAGACCGATGTCTGTTGATGGACGAGCGGCTCTTTCGGGGCATGGCTGCAGTTGGGGCGATGGCCGGCGACGGTCGGCGACAGTAGGCGACAGCGTTGTCAAAGGGCGAGGTTGTGATGGGTGTGACGTGTGAAGTGAGGTGCGACGTCAGTGTCTCAGAGGGCTGTGGCTTGAAAGGCGATGAAGCGGGGCTGGAGAAGCAGGGAGCGAGAATAGTGCCTGAGGAGTTGTAGGTGAGGATGATGGGCGAAGTGAGGATCAAGTCTCTAATATGCCCGTAGTCCCAGTAATGAACATCGCTAGTACAGATGCTAGTCTGGGATGTGCAGACACAGATGTCCCGTTCGTTGCGAAGTTTGGGGGTGTGTTTGGCGTTGGGGAGGCTGTGAAGGGTGCTGCGTCAAAGGCGACCGAGGCTGAGCAAGCACTGGAAACTAGCCTAGCTTCAGATGCTGCAGTGAACCGCGGAACAGTTGCCCGCGGGGCATGGATTGACCCCTGCACTACCAGAAAAGCTCAGTCCCCTGTCAGGCTTTGTTTTTTTGCAATCAGCTAAAAATCGTTGGTTCGAACCAGTCGTGTCTTTTTTCTCTCTTATGGATCGTGAGTATTGAGGAGGAAAGTCCTTTTCTCTATGAACGGAGTACTATTACATCCATTTGCTCAAGTCAATGGAATAAGGAGTGTGCGCACCCCAGAATACAGTAGGTTGATTCCCCGTCATGCACGCTGTTTACCAATGCTACCCCAACCAATGACGATTTTCTTGTGTGCGTTGCAGCCGCCGCCGGATTAATAGTTCCTTCGTTATCCGATTATTGGGGCCCCAACCTCGCCATGTCAGGTGGGGGCATCAAATTCTCATCTCATCTCACTTTTCTTCGCAAGCTCTCCCTTCGCAAAGAGAAATCTCTTTCCCTCTTCTTTCCTCTCTTCAGCGCGCCTCCTGACAAGAAGCCGTCCAAGGCGATTGAGGTTGGCAGCAGCCAATCTCTTGCTTCATCACGAAGCCCTTGTCCCCATTCCTCTTCACTTCTCTCTCCCCTCCCTTTCCCCACCGCGCAGCAAGCTCTGCAGCTCTTGGATTTGTTCCAACCCCGCGTCTAGCTGTCTTCGTTCCACGTCGCAGCTACGCAAAATCAAGAAAGATGCCTCCTAAGAAGCAGGTCGTTGAGGAGAAAATCCCGCTGGGCCGGCCCGGTAACAGCTTGAAGAGTGGTATTGTATGTAACAACCTCCCGAGCTTGTCGGTGCTTGATCGATTTTCCACTTCGCCTACTAATCCCTCACAGGTCGGCTTAGCCAACGTCGGAAAATCCACTCTGTTTCAGGCCATCACCAAGTCCAACCTTGGTAACCCAGCTGTATGAAGCCCCCTCGCCGCATCGCCGCCCTAGATTCGGGGTGCTGACAGCTTCAAGAACTTCCCCTATGCCACCATCGACCCTGAGGAAGCCCGTGTCATCGTCCCTGACGATCGATTCGACTGGCTCGTTGAGAAGTACAAGCCCAAGTCAGTCGTCCCGGCGAACTTGACCGTCTATGATATCGCCGGTCTCACCCGTGGATCTTCCACTGGTGCTGGTCTTGGAAACGCCTTCTTGTCGCACATTCGTGCCGTCGACGCCATCTTCCAAGTCGTTCGATGCTTCGACGATGCCGAGATTATCCACATCGAGGGTGACGTAAACCCCACCCGAGATTTGGACATCATCAGCGAAGAGCTGCGACTCAAGGACATTGAGTTCGTGGAGAAGGCCCTTGAGAACCAGAAGAAGAAGACCCGCATGGGTGGTCAGAGTCTGGAGCTGAAGAAGGCCCGTCAAGAGCAGGATACGATCGAGAAGATCCTCGCATGGCTCAACGACGGCAAGGACGTCCGCAAGGGCACCTGGGGTCCCAAGGAGGTAAGCCACGAACATTTTTCTTTTGCAAATATTTTGCACTCAACACACCTGCTTTACATGATGACAAAAGGCCTTACCGGCCTGAATCTTAACCCAGCTCGTCGATTGCCTCAACTAAACAACGCAAGAGGCTTTATGAGAATAAAACCCCGTTCTGATAGCATTCCACCTTCATCACTTTTACTTGGAACACTGTTGTGTGGAGCATCCGCTGACTTGTTCTCTCAGATCGAGGTCATCAACCCATTATTCCTCCTCACGGCCAAGCCCGTCGTCTACCTCGTCAACTTGTCTGAAAAGGACTTCATCCGCAAGAAGAACAAGCATCTTCCCAAGATTGTCGAGTGGCTCAACGAGCACGCCAAGGGCGATCCTCTCATCCCTGTCTCTGTCTCTTACGAGTCCCGACTCACTCAGTTCGAGACCGAGGCTGAGGCCAAGGAGGAGATGAAGAACGTTGGCGCTGAGTCGGTTCTGCCCAAAGTAATTCTCCAGATGCGCAAGACCCTGCAGCTGGGCAGCTTCTTCACTGTCGGCCCTGATGAGGTCCGCCAGTGGACAATCCGCACTGGCACCAAGGCCCCCGCCGCCGCCGGTGTTATTCACACTGATTTCGAGAAGACCTTCATTCAAGCTCTCGTCTTCAACTACAACGTCCTGAAGGAGATGGGTGACGAATCCGAGGTTAAAGCCAAGGGCAAGATCATGACCAAGGGCAAGGAGTACGTCGTAGAAGACGGTGACATCTTGCACATCAAGGCTGGTGCTGCCAAGGGTTGAGAAGCGAATATCTCGCCCCAGCTTAATCCTAAGTTGATAGATAAAAAAGTAAAATATGACGATGTGATCAAATCAATTCCGTCGATTCCAAACATTCATCACTTTGTGCCACTTCGCTCCTTTATTCCTGTGAAGATGCGTCAATGTCAAGGATCAGGTCTAAAGCCCGTGTTGCGCCCAACCCTAAAGACAGTGTTGTGTTCGTTCACATCCACCCCCGTTTTTCGATTGGACCCTTGTTCCCTGTAAGTCGTCGGTGCGAACGTCACCGTCACCAAGCTCAATAGCAGGTCTGCTTGGCTGGAGAGGTTGCATTTACAAAAACGGTCGCGAGCAAAGCTTGTGCTAAGCTATGCAGTTTGTTCATACTTATTGTACCGGTTGCTTGACAGTGTTTGTTCTGGATATCTTTTCCCGTCTGTAGTTTTCCTATCAGCTCGCTCAAGTTACTATATTGATACAAGACAAGACAACATTTCAGGTTGCCATCAAAGCTCTTGAGGAAGTTGGTGCTGGGGATGCTCAATTATTGCACCCGTCACACGTTTATTAAGTAGATTTATGCCGACTTTATGGCCATCATGTACCTGGTAGTTCAATTCAGTGTTTCGGTTTCTTCATAGCTACTTCCATTATCACATTCACGCGTGCAAACGCTCGATGCCAGGAGCGCATTGTCCCAACAGCCGCCATCGACAAGCGAATTATTCCCAGTTGGGCATGCAAGTGTTTGCAGCAACATAGGTTGGTTGGGGCTGGCAAAAACTGCCAGTTGTCGTGTCTTCCGGCATACTGGCTACCTAGTCGGAGTAGGTCATTTGAACGTCTCGTCGCATGCGGTCAATCACTCCTTTCTTCCTTCCTTCCTTAACACTGCCGATTCGTCTCGTCTTGAAGATGACCAGCTACCAGGACTGCGATGCGTACAACGAATACAAAAATGACAACGTACGACCAGATGAGAAACTTCTTCCTCCCTTGACAAAGAACAAGGCAAGTCCCATCATCGAAGAAACGCTACCCCCATTAACCATTGTGTAGTTTGACGAAGTTATCCTCGCCCGGGGAGAGCTCTATTGCCGATGGCGTGACGAGGATGGCATCATTTGCCCAGAAGCAAGTGTTCACCAAAAAGGAACAGCGGGCATGAAGTTCAACACTAACAATCTGCTTTATCCAGGAGGGCCCATTTCACTCCGACGAATCTTTGGATGAGCATTACGAGGAAGACCACAACGAAGAGATTGAATGTCGCGTCCTACTTGGATGGTCGCGAGTCGCCTTTCAACTTCAGACTCAGTGTAAGGTCCCCCATGCCGTCCTGGGAGTTGGTGCTAAGTCACATTAGACTGGTACAAAGCTGTGATGCGAGGTGTCGCGAATGGCTGGATCCCTCCAGCCTGTAAATATGATACCTTTTCGATGTCGGAAATGGTAGGTTTTTTACGTGAACCTCCTTGCAATGACTTAGTAGAATTGCTGCTGATTCTTTGCCTCTAGCCAAGCCTCGAACCTCTGCCGGCTAGGGTCTTAAGTTTCGCGAGCTACCTCAAGAGTGAGCAACGCAACGTTCACGACGATGAAACAAGCTCTTCCAGTGACAGTGAGACTGGCAGCGACACTCCATCAGATTCTGGTGATGGGGAGAGTGACAACGACAATGACGATGGGGAGAGTGTCAACAGCAATGACGATGGAGAGAGTGTCAGCGACAATGAGGCAAATTGGAGTGGCGGAGAGAGTGACAACGACGATGAAGCAAATTGGACTGGTGGAGAGAGTGATTATGACGATTATGAAAGTCCGTCTGATGATAGTGACAACGAAAGCAACACCGCGGCATATACTGCATCGTTTTAGCTAAAGGACTACAACACGACGGGCGAAGTTTGGGTTGCACTTCCGAACATGTTCTTGGACAGTATCCTCTTGTGAGGCAGGTCACAGATGAGAAATGGGCCGAACATAACTATCCAGCCAATGCGATTATGAGTCAAGATAGTAAAGTTTTGTGTTTTTGTTTCAGGCATGGAACTGCTTAAGTTATGTTTTGAAGTCGGTGATCTCCCTACCCTAGGGGCGATCTCGAAACCGAGTTGACATCGTTCTTCGCCCATGTGCATAATCTCAATCGGTCAGTCAAGTTGGAGTGAGGTTGACATCAAGACCTAGCCCTTAAGCATTTACTATCGATGGTTTGAACTTGAATGTGACATCTGGTCCAGAACTGGAGTTGATTACAAGCAGCGAAGTATTCTAGGCAGCGACGTATTTCCTCAATACGAAGACACCTAGGCGGCATCTCGTGTTTCAACGCACTGACTACATAGTGTGCGCAGGTCGTGTTGCATGCCCCAGATTCCGCCATCTTCGTCAGGCATCAGCCGCAGGACGGAATTGTAGATTGCTTTGCTCCTTGACAAACGATTCTCAACAAAGTGGCTGAGCAACGACGCGTTTGGCTGCCCTGGAGCATGTGATAGTGGGCAAGTGGGCAAGCGGATAGATTAGGTCGGACTAACAAATCCCCGGCTGCCAGATACCCCAAGCGATGATCACAGGATAGCCCGTGCACGAAACGCTAACGGAGTGGCTGTGGCGATACGTACCGACAGGTTCCCCCCCAAGTCCCTCCAGCGGCCAGTTCCAGGGGCGCGCCCGTGATCCTAGCGCTAGCTGGAGGTTTCTACTGTAGCCTCCACAGTTATAGGCCGATCCAAGCAACCAAGCAACGCCTTTGAGGTCAGCTCCAACTCAACACCACCGCCAAATACGGTTCAACCCCATCGTTATCGCGTTCTCCTCCTAATCGACCCTGTCGTCTGCACGATCACAAACACTCCCGCGAACTCACCGCGCACTGCGAAATCTCTCCTTCTTTCCCGCCGAATCCACCAGCGTCATCGTCCCACCGTCCGCGCCTCCGCATTCGCATCCGCAATAGCCAGGGTCGAACCAGCTCGGTCCGCGCCAACACCATCCATCTCCAAGCTCGCCCGCCAGCTGCATTGCCTCTCCCTGCATGTCTTCACAGTCCGCCCGACACGTTTACGCCCCCCGTCCTCCTTTTGTCTGCTCGCCGCGAACTCCAATCCGCCATCCTGACTTTTTGCGGCCTCCCGGAGCCGACCCAGCTTCGACAGCGGCCGCCCCCAAGTCGAATGAATGCAACCTCTAAACCCCTTCCTGGCCGCCTTCTTCAAGAGCTCCCTCCCTGCTCAGTGCACCCCGGTCCATCACCATATCCTACTGGTCCCCTCAACGGATGTTCTCCTCTCCTTCCGTGAGACCGAGAGCGGAAGCGCCCCCGCTGAGGTCATCGCGTCCGAGGACTTCCTCGCGAGCCATGTGCTCAGGATCCCCAGCCCAGCCGGTGTCGCGGGCGGCAAGGACGGCAACCAGAACCTGCGCGAGGTGAGGGGTAAGGCGAAGCAGTTCTCGACTCTCAATGGGAAGAGCATTGTCATCAAAGACGCATTTGTCTACAGTAACAAAGGTGCGCGCCATTAGTCGGCTGAGGTTCCATCTCCCCCCCTTGCTAACTTTCTGCCCCCAGGCTTCAAAACTCTTGCTCAGGCTCAGCTCCTCAACGACACCACCTGGTATCCCGACGTCTTCGAACCCCGACAATGGCTCCTTTACTTTATCTCGAGACCCCTGGTGGGTAACTGGGAGGAGGTCAAGATCATCCCAGCCGTTTTCGTCCCCGGTGTACGGAAGCGCAGGATCGCCGAGCAGAAGCAAGGCCCGAATGCCGAGTCGACCGAGCATGCCGCCCCACGCAAAAAGGACGTCAAGAGCTTCCACGATCTCCTCAACAGCTTTCCTATGATCGCGAGACAGATGCAACCTGGTCTCGAGAAGTTGTTCCTCGAGTTTACGAACGTCTTCCAAAAACCACTACCCCCACCACCATCCGCCTCCCACATTCCAGATCCCGAACCAGATGGACCCATTACAAGTGCCATGAAAAAAGCTCGGTCTGGTGCCATGCCGGCCAGGCCGGGAGAAGATGGAACTGGCAGGCTTCCAGTGACGGAGAATTTTTATGCCGAGGATGACGAGGATATAATGAGGGCCTCACTGGAGACCGCCGTTACCGCCGCCATTGATCTGTTCCAGGGAGTCGACAAGCAGCAATTATCACTATTGGGTGCCACAACAGATCTGACTGGACCCATCGTTGAAAAGTTAATTGAGCGTTACGTGACCGAGAATGTCCACCACGTACTCTTTCCTAGACTCAACGCGCTCAAACGGCCTTACGACCTGGAACTCGAGGCCAAAATCAAGAAGATGCAGTTTGTCGACATCTCTCAACTTGGTATTGCCATCGATGGCGGATCCAAAGCCAAGCACGACCTCATCATCCAATTGAGCTCGGCTGTGGAAGAATTTAAGAAGATCTCTGCCGCAACATGCCCTCAAGTCATGCTAGACTTATTGCTCTCCACGATCAAGATTGTCTCCCAGTTGACGGACACATCCAAAGCACAGACAACAACCACAGATTCTTCCGTAGAAAAACCCATCATGACCGTCAACGCCGACACATTGGTCTCATTCCTTCTCTACGTGGTTATCCGATCACAGGTCAAGCAGCTCCAGGCTAGACTCATCTATGTCCGGAATTTCATCTTCATCGATGATGTGGATAGTGGCGAGCTAGGATACGCGCTGAGTACATTTGAGGCGGTGTTGGCCTATCTTGTACTTGACTCAGCAGGCCTGCGACGTGCTAGTCGAAGGAACAAGGCGCTATGGGATGCAGCCAAGGGCGAGAGCCTGAACGAACTCAAAAAGATTATGGAGCCCGATACTAGAGCAGCCGATGATGAGGACGACTTGTCGGAATCGCCCACGTCTAGTCGCCGAGCGTCTATGGCCGCATCTTTGGTTGCTTCAACAGCTAGAACCTTACCGAACGGCTCATCAAGAAGGCCTTCGTTGGCATTAACCCTCTCAGAACGATTCTCACACGGCTCGGGTCTGAGCCACGTATTCCCCTTTCAAAGTAATGGAGGTGCTGAGACATCGGACTTCGACTTCACACTTCCTCTACGAAGAATCAAGAAAGTGGCAATGGACACCCGGAGCCTGTCGAGTGGGTCTGAAATATCCTTTCACTCGCGCACCGGAAGCATTGGGACCATTGGAAGCGCTTTGGAAGGAGACGTCTCTGTCGAAAGGTTGTCTCAAACTACCAACTCGTTTGGGGAATCAATTCTCATGATGGCGATTCAGGCGGAGCGAGTAGAGATGCTGAGATATATGCTTTCGCTCTCTGAATATTTTACTCCGCGCGTCGTTCTTGACGATATGAATAGCGAAGACACGACCTTGCTAAGCGCCGCCATCCAACTGGGCCACGCGGAACTTATAAGCATCATTCTGGACTTTGCCATGTCAAACGTGACACGTGGGCAACTAAGTCAGTATTTGTCGCAACAAGACATTTGGGGCCGCAGTGTTGGTCACTATCTTTTCCATGCGCCGGGCCTGATCAGCAAGATCGGTCAGCTCATACCCTGGCGACAACGGGATAAGAATGGCCAGTCGCCGTTGTTCGCGTTGTGTCGGTCGTACGACCATGTTCACTACCACGAAATGGTCGAGGCCGGGTTGACTGCGGCCATGGTAGCACAGCACGATGGGCAACCCCTGCATCTTGACGAACATATTGATGGGAAGGGGAACACACTACTACACGTCATCAACGATGCGAGCCTTGCACTGAGGATCCTGCAGTTCTGCGACGTGGATGTGAATGCAACGAACGAAAAGAGGTTCACGGCGTTGATGGTGGCCAGTAAGTATGGCAGATATGACATGGTACGGTCGCTCTTCGCCGACCCGCGTGTGGATGTGGCAGCCAAGGAGGTCAGAGGCCTCACCGCGGTCGAGTTGGCCAAGGATGACGACGTGCGAAACAAGATTGACGACCTTGCTTTGTTCAGTATGCCTCCTGGACTAGACATGCGTATCACCGGGGTGGTGAGGGCATTCTTTGTGGAGGATGCCACAGTGCGACTGGTTCTCAAGTCGGCAGCGCCAACAGACCACGATAGCTACACGGTCACTACTAGCCGACGATCACTCTCCGACTTTGAGCACCTGCCCAACCTACTGGCGCTGGAAAACCCAGCATCGTGGATCCCATCAATGTCGGATGTGCGATCACCGTTCCAGATACCGTCGAAGCCTTCACGGGCGATCTTACGGGATATGCAGACTCGGGCGGACTGGTTCTTGAAGATTATGCTCATGCACCCCACATTTGCGACGCATGAGATGCTGTGGGAATTTTTCCTCGTTCCCGAGCTGCAGCTGGAGACAATGGAGCAGCGGACATTGCTCAAGGCGGAGACACGGGTAGAGAAGGTGAGGGACGAGTATGAGCCGGTGGAAGATGTGAGAGAGGTGGAGCAGTTTGTGAATCACGCCCGCGAGATGATCCGCAGTGTCAACTACTCAACCAAGAGCGCTGCAAGACGATCTAACAACCTGGGGCTCGTGGCAGCAGGTAAGCATCATCCATGACCTGGAGACTGTCTCAACCAACCTAGATATGCTAACATGCGCGACTAGACATGTACGACTCATCGGTACTGCTTCACCGAGCAGTATCTACACTTCCCTATCTTCCTCAATTACACATCGACGCGTTTGAGATATATGTCAGGTCCATCATGCCAACGCAGTCAAACGCTCAAGGGACACTTCACTCTACTTTTCTGGCACTCCAATCAACGGTCCAGGCGCTCCTGGCGTCTTTGTCTCGGCCGCCCGCCCTAATATCACAAATGAGGGCGGCAAAGCGAGAGGCGGACCGGAACTATGGCTCTATGAACCGATCGAGATGGCCACTTGGGCTCTTAGACGACACTCGACAGCGACTCTACGACGAAAAAGAGGAGCGAGCACGCAAGTCGCGAGATGAGGCTGCAAACCTAGCCAAGGAGCTCCGATACACGCAGCAGACTGTGGCCGGAGAGCTAGCAGGGTGGCAGGACCTGCATGAGAAAATGGGCCGGCAGGCTATTCGGGAATTTGCCCGAGGAATGGTGGTTCAAGAGCGGGTGAAGCTGGAGGGGATGATGCGAGCCCTGAGGAAGCTGAGGTCAGGCAACGAGGAGAGTGAGGTGGAGGGAGAAGGCAACGGGGACACGACACCAACCCCCTCCTCGCCGAACGGACGGGAGGCGACAGAGGCCGAGGTGCCATCACCGCACGAAACGAGGGGAGGTGGCGAGGTTGGGTGAACATCGACTAGTGCCAGTTTGGTGGTGGGTGTAGACGCCTGATGCATCCATTTGTTAGAAGGACGGAACGAGACAAGTTGCAACACCATGCCAGACGCGTGGTATGGAATATACGGAGTCGCGTCGAGGTGTGGCGCGGGGATGGCGCGCAATGGCGTGTGAGCAAGAGCGAGAGCATGGATGAGACGGAGGAAGCCTTTGATCTGCATGCGGCCTTGTGATGCGGCCTTTGGTCATCCAGACTTAGCGGACCGGGGTTTGACATACAGAAGCTAGTGGTGGATGGGTGACGGAATGGGTGGATGGGTGATGGAATGGGTGGATGGACGGATGGACAGATACCCATGGATTTGCAACAGCGTCTGGAGCTTTAAGGGGCTTTGCAGTTTGAGACTGAAGGATAAGGCGGCAGGCTTTGGAGAGGCTCTGTCCTTTTGTCCTCAAGTTCGTTAGACTTATCACTTGTTACTGGGATGGGTAGATCTGGAGTACTACGGACTAGGTGCGCCTATAGACATAGTAGTGATGGCGATGAAGGCGACATCAGCGACCGCTCATACACATAAATAATTTATCTCTGTTCATTGATTCAAAATCATCGTCCACGTCTACGGGAAGCTCCGGGGCCCAAAGGTGCTTGTGCAGGAGGTGATGATCCGACTGCGGTACCGACGATGGTGATGATGTGGCGATGCAGATATGGCGTCTGTGACAATGTGAGAACAGCCTGCTAGACTGCCTTCCCCTCCTGCATATGGCACGAAGTCCTGTGCCGGAGAGGACACAAGATGTTGTGGCACTCGACTGGGCGGAACTCTCTGGACAGACACTCGACACATACCCGAGACAGGGAGTCAGCAGGGCGAAGCGAAGACCTGGCATGAAAAGAGGTTGTTCAAGATGCATTGAGTGGCTTGAGTGAGTCAGATGTATCAAGGCTAAGACTAGTTGAGAACAGGGCAAGAAAAGACTTGGATGGGGAGCAGCCAAGTTGAAACGAGATCGGGAAGCACAAGAAACGGAAACACAAACGGAAACGGGAGCGGGCGAGAAGCTAGAGAGCTGCCAGCAAAGCCGCAAGATGTGGTTAAGCAGGGGTGAGCAGCCGGACCCCTGGGCCCTGGCAGAGTGTGGATGGAAACAAAAGACGAGGTGGGGAACTAGGAGGCATGGAAGCATGGAAGCGTAGGAAACATGCAGAAGTCGCGAGCCAGTCGTTGCGCAGCGAGACACGGGGTGACACGGGGCGGCGACGCGGGAGGCGGGCGGAAAGGTGGAGACGCGGAGGTTCACCGGCCGTGCGCGCAGCCGATTGGCCCGACGCCCTTTCGACGTGGCGAACATCCTGGCGCGTGCCCGGCGGCGAATCAAAGGCCGCGGCAGGGGGAGCGCGCGGGTCTACGCGCTGGGCAAAGGCAGAAGCAGAGAAGGAGGAAAGGTAGACGAACATACGGGGGAGGCTGTGCAAAAAGAAAAAGGAAAAAAACAAGAGATGGGGAAGGGACCAGAAAGGCCGGCGGGCAGACAAAAGGCCAGAAACCGGATGGTAGTGGGCCGACGACAATCTCCGTAGCCGCTGGCGTTTGGGGCAGCATCGTGCGACGGCCGGCAGACGGGGGAGTTTAGTACAGTTATGATTAAAATTGGTGATTTTATTATGAATATTCTACGGCGGCACTCATCCGTGCTGCACTGCCGGTTTGCGGCTGTCTGAGCCGTCGTCTCGTCTTTTGTTTTTGTGTCTTGGGTTGTAAGCGCCGGTCGCATTAGACGCCGGCGGTTAGGTCAGCCGGGGGGCCGGGGGGTCGGAGGACAAAGTCGTGCGAGCCTTGGGTTTCTCCGCTTTCCGGTGCTGCTATTCTGGTGAGATGGGGGACATTTGGTTGACATGTTCGGTCGTCAGTGCTCTCTTGGTTGGGCGCTTAGGCGAGTATTTTGAGGGCATCATACGTAGAAGTGCATCGCAGCGCATCGCAGCAGTGCAGTTGCAGTAGGAGAAAGCAGAGCAGTGGAGATACTGTATGCTGGACGCGGGGGGGGGCAACGTTGACCCTGACAGGACGGGCTCGTGGCAGGCAGACGGATGGGAGCGAGGAGGGGATGAACTGGTGAACACGGTTGAGATCTGGCGACGAGCAAATCGACACGCTCTGGTTTGTCGGCCTGCGTCGTTGTCGTTGTCGGTCGCGATCTGGGAACCGCGTCGCCGGTCAGTCGGTCGAGCAACGGCTCACCGTGACCGCGTCAAAGTTGGAAGGCGTCTCTAGTGCCGTAGTCTAAGTCCAGGCTAAGAGAGGTGAGTCTTCGCAAGGTACGTACAGGGGACGCATGTCTCCGTCCAGACTAATAAGACGATCCCTGACCCCCCGGCTGCATTGCCGTCATGTATCTAAAAATGAGTCATAGGCGCCGGGCCATTCAGCGGCCAGCCCTGTGCATCAACTGGCTCAAGCCCAGAAATCCCAGAATCGGTCTCGCTGTGGAGAGTGGCCCATACCGTGTGGGGGACGCTTGACTCCGCACTGGCCACCTCCCGCGCTTGCACGCCCGGGACAGGCTGGCCGGACACAGTGTGGGCGAATGAGGTGAGCCGAATCGGGCAAGCAGGCAGAACAAGGCTTCAACCACCGTCTCCACTTCGGCAGTCCTCCCGCTGGCCGCATCCACATCGACGAATACATCCACATCCACACAACTCCACAAGAAAACTTGCATCCGCATCGCGCATCCACACTTACACGCAACAACCATGGATGGATGCTTGGATCCGACCTGAGCGCGTGCGGGTACATGCGTACATACACCATGCGTCTAGGCAAGGGTCGGGTAGGCGAGGACGCTACGTGACGTGGAGAAGGACAGCAGCTACGCTACGCCTACGCTACGTGCTGCTGCTGCACGCGCGTGTGTTTCTACCACGACGCCTCTTTCTATTCTTCGTCTTTTTTTCAGTTCCCGCCGCGTTTCAGACTGAGCCTCTTGCGCGCTCTCGGATACCCCGTCGCAACATGGGCCCCGACCCGCCGGTGGGCTGCATCGACAAGCCCGTCGGGGACTGTCCATCGCCAATCCCTCGTCGACGGCCGAGGAGGATAAGAAGGACGGCCTCTCGCTCCCCGGCCTGCTGTCTTCCTTTTGTTCATCGTCAGCCTGTCCTTTTTCAGTCATCCCATCTTTCTCCGGGAAACCCAATCCGCCCTTTTTTTCTTTTCCTTTGCTCATCTCATCAATATTATTATTTGTCTAGACTGGGTCTGGCATCGCAACCACGTCTCTCACCTCTCCTCCCTCCCATTAGAGCCTTGTCCCAATATTCAGAGAAGACGCTGTGCGTCCTCAGAGAGCTTCGCAGCTTTTCACCAAACCGAAAGCAATAGCAGAGGAATTCCTCTTGTTTATCGAATCGACTATTGTCACCGCTGGAGCAGGTCTCTCGCATCACCCCTTGTCACACAACTACACACTTACACCCTAATACCTCCTACAACACCATCACCATGTCTACGTGAGTTCCTGCCCCTGTCTTCCACTTACACCCAAGCACCATGGCTAACAACACCACAGTCTGGCAGTCGACATGCCCTTCGACTTCACATTCCCCTCGGCCTCCATTGAGCGTCCCAGCCCTCCTCCCGTCATGAACGCCTTGCCCTTTGACCCGGCCATCCTCGACATGGCTTACAGCCATGCTGCCGGACACATCTCCAACCACTCGCGCTCCTCCTCCAAGGCCTCGGTCTACTCAACAGTCTCCGGCACAGACTCCATCGCCGACTCGCTGTGCTCTCGTCTCACCACGCCTCCCCGTGCCTCCCCTCCCGTCCGCCATCACGGCCCCATCCTCCTCCCCAAGATTCGCTCCCAGGACCAGGACATCGATGCCACTCCTTGCACGTACCGCATGTCCACGCCGCCGGCCCCTCGCCCGTCTCGCCATGCCCGCAGCTACACCAGCCCGGACTCCCTCGGCGGCTTCACCTTCCCCTCTCCTCAGCCGGCTGCCAACGTCCACCTCTCCTTTTCCAGTGAGCCTGAGGAGATGCCCGGGTCTCTGATGACCTCGCCCGCCGCTTTCGTCCGCGAGAACTCGGTCCCTTCTCACGCCCGCCGCGCCTCCAGCTGCAACCTCGACGCCTCCACCATCGACCGGTATGGCTACCCTACCTACCGCCAGATGCCCGCCTATGTCCCTGCCGTCACTCCCCAGCAGCCCGACTACGGCTTCCAGTCTTGCAACGGCTACAGCCCCCGCGCTCCCTCGCCTCTGAGCATGACCGCCACTCCGGATCCTACTCCCAACACCTCTCTCCTGACCTTCCTCACCTCGCCCAACCCGGCCGCCTCGCTGGTCCGCACCATCTCCTTCCCTCTCCGAGATGCCAACACCAAGAACTTCTGGTGGGATGTCCGCAACGTCCGCTCCTGGTCGTCCTTCAACGCCGCTTCCGTCCTCAGCCTCCCCGGTGCCTCGGCCCTCCTGACCCACCCCGTGGCCGAGCCCCTTCTCCCCCAGCCAGCCTTCGTCTCCCGCCACCCCGAGACCGAGGCCGCCCTCCACTCCATCTACGCCTCGTACTATCTCCCCAAGCTCAACTCCGCTCTGGCTCTCTCATCCACCCGGCCTCTGCAGCTCTCCGTACCCCCCAAGACGTCGGGCATGAACGACCTCCTCTTCGTCGCCAACGCCGCCGGCGAGTCTACCACCGCTGCCGCCATGTTCGGTGGTAAGCCCACTGCTCGCGTCGTCGGCCTCGTCCGTAGCTTCGACCGCTTCAACACGGGCATGCGTGTCGAGGGCAACATCAAGCGCGTCGAGTACCTCCGCGGCCTCGCCGCCATCCACCACGCCATGCGCGAGCACGGCTGCCGCTACGGCTTCATCCTCACCGAGATTGAGCTCGTCCTTGTCCGCAACGGCACCGAGGCCACTCCCTTCTTCGGCAACCTCGAAATCACCTCCGTCCAGCTCGCCGCCTCCGCTCCCGAGGGCGACGCCTCCGCCCACCCCGTCGAGTACCCCTTGACCGCCTGCCTCGCCCTCTGGAGTCTCTGCCAGCTGGCTGGTGATGAGACCCTCGCCGGCAACCCCTTGTGGCGCGCCGACATCGGCGCCCCTGCCGAGGGCACCCGTCGCAAGGCCCAGCCCCGCGACTCGTGGATGCCCCAGCCCCAGCTCGCCGAGAAGCGCGAGGCCAAGCGCAGCCGCGGCTGGGTCTGGCCCGAGGACGCCATCGGCCGCAAGGAGCTTGGCAAGCGTGGTGTGCGATACGGCGGTATCTGATCCGATGCCATCGCTTTTACTGTTTTGCTTTGTTTGCGGAGTATTGCGGTCATGATGGATGAACATTGAGGTCGTGATGAAAGCCGTCCTTGATGGATGCGATAGATGAAAAGAATCACGACGACAATGACATGACTGGGCTCGAAATCTACTGTAATTCTCTTTTATTTAATCAATTGCGCAACATGGAAAAGGACATAAAGGACCACGTCACTGTGGAAAACCAATTACAATCTTTAAAGAATCCCTCCTTTGTGTGTTCCCAAATGTGACCAAGCAAAGATACAATCGCTCTTTGAATAAAATGTGCCACCCAACTAAGAGGTTTACGTCACCGCAATCTTCGTTGTCTTACATGATATTCCTATCATGCTGCCTAGTTAATGCTCAGCAAGTAAAGAGAATTAGAGACATTCTATAAGCTCTATATCATGGTATATGTGACAACTACAACCGTCCACGCCAGCCGTCGAAAGTTGGCGAACCCATATCGGGATATCAAACAACCAGAATCATAACTTCTAAACTCGCTTCCGACAGCTTCGCAAAGCCCTGTCGCTCCATGAGAGTGGGCCCATGGGTATCGTCGTATGTGTCATCATTAAGCCGCAATATTTGGATCACCGTCGTGATCCTAAAACATTTATCCAAAGTGCTCGTCCGTGAGAAAGAAATGGCCCCCTCACAAGGACCTTAGCAGCTTCTGCCAGAAGGTCGTCTGGCCCGGTATTTCGCCCATAGCCACAGCCCCCTTCGAGTCCAGATCTGTTCTCCTGCCGCTGTCGAGATCGATGGACCAGCTACGCTTGAGAGGATCATTGCCTCGCCAGTATAGTTTACCAAGTACGTAGATAACTCCAAACAGAGGAACAAGGATGTATGCATCGACAAAATTTCCGGCGTTGAACGGAGACAGGGTGGTCCATCCCTGAACAAGAGCCAGGAAAATGCAGGCTCCAAGTCCAACGTACGAGAGGCCTGGGTACCAGAGAGCCTTGTAAGGCAGCTCACTGATGCTTCGACCCTGGGCTATCCAAGCGCGTCGGAAGCGGATGTGGATGAGACTGATACTGCCCCAGACGAGGAACGCGCTCACGCCAGAGAGGTTGACGATGTAGCTGTACGCTTTTGAGGCGCCGGTAGAGACGTTCATCATAGAGATGGCGCCAACGGCGTTGGTGAAGAGGATCGCCCAGATGGGAACACCTCTCTTGTTGGTCCGGCCGAAGATGCTGGGGGCCTTTCCAGACTGTGCCATGTACAGGACGGTTCGTGAGCCGATGTAGATGGAGGAGTTGATGGCAGACAAGCAGGTGATGAGAATGAAGGAATTGATAAGATGCACGCCTGCGACCGATTAGTTCAGAGTCTTTGCTTAACATGGGAATGCCCTTTGCGAGTACTCACCTCCCTCCCAGCCAGCGGTCTGGATGGCAATAGTCATAGGGCTCTTCAGAGCCTTAGATGAGCCGTTGACGAGTCCATCAGCATTCGCGGGACAAGTGATTCCAAAGAAGAAAGCGGATCCCATATAGACGAAGATGATGCGCCAGAAGACTTGACGAATGGCCTGGGGAATAGCAGCGCCAGGATTTCGTGTCTCGGTGGCGGCGATGGCGATGGACTCGACGCCAGAGTAGAATGTCGAGCAGAAGACGAAGACGGTGGCAACACCGCGGAAGCCGTTCCCGTTAAAGGCCCCAGGATCCTTCCAATACGTAAACCCGAGCGCTTTATCCTGGCCAACAAGGCCACCAGCAGCATAGACAATAGAAAACACAAAGTAGGCAGTCAGTCCCAATAGCTTGATGAGGGCCAGCCAGAACTCGGCCTCGCCGAAAGCCTCAATGCCAAGGAGTTGAAAGGCCATGAAGACGGTCCAGAAGATCAGGAAGTAACCCCAGAGCGGCACGACAGGACCCCAGTAGGTCATGATACTGCAAATGACGTTGTATTCGTTTGCAAGCACGGCACCCCAGATCAGAAAATAGTTCCAGCCGACGGCGACGGAGAAGGACTTGTCGACCATGCGTTCGGCAAGGGAGATGAATGAGCCTCCACCGGGGTAGAGAGTTGTCACTTCGCCGAGAGACTGCATAATTGAGAAGGCAATGATTCCTGTTTTGGGGCATTAGCGTTTGAGACGACCATAAAAGATAACCATCGCCCGTTTTCTCAACTAAGACTTACCGATGACTCCAAAACCAATGAGTAACGAAGCTGGGCCTCCGTTGTTGAGCGCACCACCGGCGCCAACGAGCAACCCAGGCCCGATAATACCAGCAAGAGCCATCATGGACAAATGGCGGTTCTTGAGGCCTCTTTTGACACCCGAATCAGGGTCGACGAGGCTGTCATCGCTGGAATCCAACTGGTGCGACCCGGTCTCGTAGTCGACCGGGCCGTCGGTGGCGACAAGCTGCGGATCTTTGATGGGAGACATTGTGGCTGGATGTCGCAGCAAGTCCTAATTCAAGGATAAATAATGCTGGTTGTTGCTTCAGCCAGAGCGAGCAGAGGGGAAGAGTCGAGACGGCGGACGTCAGAACAAGGCATGCACAACCGGGCCAACGTGAGCCTGTATCAAAACCAAGGCACCAGTATGTACGACGAGATTGAGAAGGAGGGGGGGGGGGAAGAAAGAAAAGTAGGTCGAGATAAACTTGGGAGGCGTCGGGGATCAACAATGGCATCACCAGCTCCGCCTGACTAACGCAACGCAGGCAGGAGCAGAGCGAGGATGGATGCAGAGGCTGCAAAAGCCAAGGATCGACCCCTCTCAGTAAGGCATCACCATCCCCGTTTAATCCCCCGTTTAATCCCCCGTAGCATCCCCGTATATTGCCCGAGTTTGCCTGGATCTAGACTGTCGGGGGATAGAACGTTTAGAACTAACCGCTCGCAGGGGTTCATCGAGTGGGTGAGATATTATTGACTCCCACGCCCAAACCCAAGACCGGGTCAGTCAGCTCCCGTGGAATGGGTGTACGAATATACACTGTACTTGGTTGAATAAGTACTGCGAATTCTCCCCATCTTTGACTCGTTTTCCTGCAAAGCACAACATATCTCGAGCTGGTCGTCCCTTCGAATGAACACCCCCACACTACACTACACCACACCAGAGATCGCCGTGCATATGTGGCTTTTCGTCCTTCCCTCCCATGTGATTTGACTGAGCCACTGGATGAGCCTTGAATCAGCCATTGACCTGTCGCCATGGGCCAGCGTCTCCAGGGCCGAGTACGCCATCGTCAATGCCCATCACGACATCGCCGAATCTAGGACGTAAAGAAGAATAAAAGAGTTCGCAAACAGCTAAGCAGTGGGGGGCTCTAACGCAAAGACATGGTTTGCCGATTTGTGGACCACAGAACAGCCTTTGGCCTTTAAAAACCTTGCGCATCGAAGAACGGGAATAGACGAGTCCCAGCATATTGGTAGGTATTGTGTGGTCATAGTTTGGTCTTGGATCGAATTATGCCATCTTCCGCAAGATGGCGAGAGATGAATAGCCAGGGCAATATTGGTCATGGCTTGCTGTAGTTGGCTCTGGCATCCAATCAGACATCCGTGCCGACCACCCGCGTGTCCCCTGGTGTGTCGTCTTCATTTTCTCTCAGCTCGACATTGAAGTCTTACTTAATGATGCTTTTTAAGGAAACATTCGGAGATACGAATACTCCTCTACTTGCGCAACGACCGCTTCACCCACCACACTCTCACCACTCTCACCTCTCCCTAGTTGTCCTCCTCAAGGCTCAACCCGGGCCATCGGCGTTTCCGAGTTTGTCGTCATCCATCCGCCCGTGGGGCCGGTCCGCGGATGGTCCCTTGAATTGGCCCCAGACCTCCGGCATGCTGCACTGCCAGGAACCAATCCCCGCGTGCAAAAGAATCTCAGCTTGCAGTGCTGATCATAACTCTGACTACGTAGGGGTGTTTCTTAATTAAGGTAGATTCCACTGTCTCTCGCCAAGCAAGTCATTGAGACAAGCAATGACTGCATGCAAGAATAAGTGGTAGGTGAGAAGGCGGTATGGATTTCATCTCAAACAACTTCTTCCGTAATTCGAACGCGTAGAAATCATTGCATCATCCATTCCTCATTGACACTGTCTCGTCCCATCCATCACCCCCAAAACTTCACACCTCGACATCTCCGAGAACCTCATCGAATATCTCAAAGTTCCCTTCATTCCTACGATCAAACACCGCAAACCACACTTCCTCCCACCACCCTCCCGCGAACTCAGTCTCCTTCAGCACCTCCAGCCAGCAATTAGCCACCTCCCTTGGAGGGTTCCTGAACGCTCCGCACCCGAGCGCGCCCAGCACAAGAAGCCCGTGGTCCCGGTGTGCCGCCATCCTCAGGCACAGCCGCATCTTGGTCTTGGTCAGCTCTCGGTCAGAAGGCCGCGAATAGACCATCTTTTGGACGATACCGCTGCCCGTGTCGAGGGTGATGTTGTCGACTGGCGGCCTCCGCAGGCCGGCGATGCTCAAAACGCTCATGATGGGGAGGTCCTCGACGTTGACATCTGGCATAAGGAGCTTATGCCCGGAGTCCTGATCGGAACGAATTATGACCACGTCCGGGGTGTATATGCCCATGCGCTGCTTCCAAGGGTAATATCGTCGGTGCAGAGACAAATAGAGCGAGCTGCGGTAGCAGAGGGCCTCCTCCTGAGCAAGCGCGCCTTTTAGCCATCCTCCACCGGGACTGATGTTACTGGCCATATTCAGCACTGCAACCCGACCAGATGCAGGGGTTTTAGAGGCCGCGAGCGTGATGGCGGTGTTCCAGGTGTCATCGTTGATGATCTTGATGGCCGTCTTCCTCGTGGGCGTCCGTCTCGGGCAATCCGCAGGTTTGAGCCGCGGGAGCGAGTCGTCGTACAGAGCTTCGGATCTGCTGGCATGGACCTTGGGCAATTCCTGGAGGATGTCGGGCAGAACCGTGCGAGTCTCCTTAGCCACGGCAGCGAGCTCGGCACCGCGCCTGAAGCTGCCCTTGTGTCTGTTTCGCGACGAAGCTTCGTCGCGTGATGGTTGCGAGGCAGGCGCTGCAACCGCAGCTGATGATGCTGATGACGATGCCGCGTTCTCTAGTGAAGACGGCTCTGGAGCTGAGGGTCTGGGTGGTGGTTTCCTGGAGAGCCAGCTATCTAGCGTTCGTTGGTCGGACGGCGACGCCATGGCGAGAATGAGTCTAAGTTCTCGTAAACTTGCGAGAATAAGTTCAAAGGGGTTCAGATGGAAAATGATCGATGGGTCAGGGTGTCTTTCTCTTTTTGCCAAGTCATGCCTGCCTGTTCATGAAGTTGTTACTGCGTGAAACCAACTCCAACAGGCACCAGCATTGCCTCAGTCAGACCGGGCCGCCAAGAACAGTCTAGCCGCGCCACTGCTTCAGCTTTACCTTGACCTGCACTACCAACAGCCCCAGCTCCAAACAAAAAACCACGGCGTGACTACATATCAGGAGCCACGAAGATCTCGGGTATGGTTTATGAGATTCGTCGCCTAATCATATTTTTGATCATTGTACATTTTCTTGTTCCGTACGTGCCTTATCCAGCCAGAGACGGGGTATTTCCAAATGACCATAAGCGTAGTAATACAGTCTAACTAGGTATACATTGGAGGGAATCATGATAGAGTAGCCAAAACATGCGCACACATGCGATTGGACTATTTCTCTGTTCTTTCGAATTTCCTCACGCCGAGGTCTTGATCGCGCCCTCTGGTATAGCCTCTCCAGCTTCAAACTTCTTCGGGATCAACCCTTCAGCCATGTCGATGGCGCCGTTCATCTCGTTCTTGTTAAACAAAAAAAGTCCCTGGATCGCCGCCGTGCTCGTGTGTCTGTGCGATGGCTTCCCGTCGGGTCCCTCGCCAAACAAGCCCAGCTCGTCCAGTCGACCAAGGAAGCGCTCCCGGCCAGAATGATCCTCATCCACGTCCCCGTAGAAGCGATCCCACATCCGCGCAGCTTGGAATCGTGTCGCCTCGCCGATGCGAAGCATCAAGTCCACTCGTCCAGGCCGAATTAGAGCGGGATCAAGACGATCAATATGGTTTGTAGTCAGAAATGCGATCCGCTCTTCTCCAGCAGCGACTCCGTCGAGCGCGTTTAGAAGGCCAGAGAAGGTCACTGTAGCACCATTGTATCCATCAGATTCCCGCTGACGGCGGTTGATAAATGCGGCGTCCGCATCCTCGAGGAGCAAAAGGCTGCGCTTGGGCAGCTTGGTCAACAGGTACGCCAGCTTGTCGTCCGTCATCCCCATCTCACTGAGGTTGATCATGGCGACACTAAAGTCCAACTCTCCTGCTAGCGCCTGGATGAAGGAGGTCTTTCCACTTCCAGGGGGGCCAAACAGCAAGTATCCTCTTCGGTACGGGATTCCTCGGTCCACATACCACTGCTGGCGTTCCAGGAAGTCATTCACATCATCCACAACCGCCTCCTTGACTCCCTCGTCCAGGATCACAGAAGCCAGCGGCCGCTTCTTTCTGGGGTCACCCAGGGGTACCCAATCCATTCCTCGAGCCGAGTATACCACCGTCTTGCCCTCGTTCGCCTTCGCCGCTAGTCGGTGCGCCTCGCTGAAGACGTCCTCGAAGACGTGTCGGTGTGCCCAAAGCGTCGTAAGCTGAACAATCTCGTGCGGTTCGCCGGTATTCATGTTGGCCGTGTTGTGCTTTTCTCGATTGACCGCAATGTATGCGCTGCCAAACTTGACAATGTGTCGTCCATAGCCCGGTTGTAGGAAGAAGTGCGCATGCGCCGGTCCATTGGCGCCTGTTCGCGACGCAGTCGTCGTTATTACCGACAAGTTGTGGATTCGAGTGAGGCGAGATGTAATAAACCCTAGGTTCTCGCGAGGCTGGGACAGCCATGCGAGCACCCATGGGTAGGCGGGATCCTGCTTGCTGATTTCGACATTGACGAGCAGGCGACGACGGGCGGCTCCGAGTGTCGCTATAGCGCCTTTGCGGGCGAACGCTGCAACTGCGCCGAGGGAGGCGAGGCCAATTCCACCCGCGAAGAGCGGGTTGTCGAAGAGGGCATTGATGTTGAACACCGACACTGAGGCAGATTCCGTCGACATGCCTGTATCTTAAGGGAGCTGTCAAGAGAGGTTCACTTTATGGCGTGACCGGCGAGATGGAAATCGATATTGCTGACTAAGCCGTTGGAGAAGTTCATATTTCACCGATACCAAGTCTCAGTCTTATTAGATTGTCGGGAGAAAAAAATTCTTGAATTGTGTTCTTTCCCCAATAGTGTTATCAGAAGACGTTTTTCTAGTTTTTCCTCATGCCAGGTTGAGGGTTTGAAGCAGGGCGGGCAAGCAAACTGGATCATCGCCTTCGTAAGAGGAGGTATTGTTGGATCGGATTGTGGAGGAACAAATCAGCAGCAAATTTAACATAAGCCTGGGAGCGCATGAATAAACGAGGTACCCATGCATGAGAAAACCAGATCTGTAAGTTGAGGCCCGTACCAACATTCCTTCACAGGCAGTTGTCCGATCGACCCGAGTTATAGGGTAAGTTCCCGAATATTGAGAGACCGTTGAAGGCTGAGCAAAGAAAGACAGACACACGACATATTTTCAGGAAGTATGTACCTCCCTGCATTTAAGGCAACATGACAAAAAAGGAAATTACCTGAACCTTCTGGGATTAGAAGGAGATCAATTCAAGCAAAAGAAAAAGAAGGTAAAATGAAAATCGGTGGCAATGTGAACACTTTAATGCTCCCAGCAGGGCTTGAACCTGCGACCTTCGCATTACTAACACTTGCAAGTTGAAGTATTAGTACGAAGCTCTAACCAACTGAGCTATGGAAGCCAACCGATTTTGATGAAGAAGCGGCTCTAATTTTCGTACTCAAATCTGCATGACTCAACTTGTTCGTGGGGGCAGAGTGGGTGGGGGAAGTGGGAGAGAGTGGGTTTGGGGGTCAGACAGGAACTCCCACTTGCACAAGTGTGGAGGGGCTTCTTCGGAACCTCTTCACAAGTTGTTCATCATGACAGAGCGGGGTCAAACGGACTAATAAGTGCCTTCGTGGGGTTGGCGTCTCGTAAGGCCAACGCTTTGGAGCGCTTTAATTGCCGGCGGAAAGGGATGGGCTACGGGAAGCGTTAGCTGCACCGCCCCGTACATGCACCGCTGGTTTGATTAGTCAGCAATAGCCCCTATAAATATTCCCCCAAGTCCCCTAAGGGCCCTATAACCATAATAGACCTCCCACCTAAACAACTTTATGAGTCTCAAGAAGAGCTTGCACTTGCTCTTATAATTTATACAGCAATTGGTGACTATAAATTTATTATTCGACGTTCACGTTCATTCTGGCATGGCTCTGAGCGACCTACTATCCTATATGCTTGCAATCGCTGGCGTCAAGGCTGCCAATTTTTAATCCTAGCTAAAGAAGACTTTCATGGCTTATGGCATCTTAAACATCACACTGAAGCCCGATTTTCCTACCACAACCACGGGCCCCGAGAGCCCCAGCAGCCCGAAGAGCCCTAGCAGCCCGAAGAGCCCAGCAGCTACGAGAGTCTAAGCCACTGGAAAAGAAATTGCCTACCTGTAGCAAATGTCATGTAGAAGGTCATAGAAGGGGTGCAAAATGCTGTAGTTTGCGTGGTCAAGATAGCCCATAAATATAGGGCCCTTAGGGGACTTGGGGGAATATTTATAGGGGCTATTGCTGACTAATCAAACCAGCGGTGCATGTACGGGGCGGTGCAGCTAACGCTTCCCGATGGGCTACGTACTGATGACCTAATGACACGGTGGAATCGAGATGCTGCCAGGACCGGGACAACCGACAACATTTGCGAGAATGGGCGAGCAAACGAGCAGACGAAAAGCGACAAGCTGGAATCGTATCAGCCACCAGATTCACTGACAGATGGGGCATCAGCTCATGGTAATCTGGATGCTTCGGAGCGATGTCGTACGTATTGTATCGGTGAAGCCCACATGTCAGTCAGTCCGGACTCCGTCAGCCCGCCAGTCCGTCAACCAGCGACGAGACAAGGGCCATTGCATTGACTGAGGTGCTCATTGCCCATTGCCCGATTTCCCGACTGATTTATCTGGTTCGTTTTCTGTTAGCCATTGCTCTATTCCGGGATCTGTTCCCTGGAATTATGGGATCTCTCCCCTAGGATCTCCATCCCACACTTCCCGGGGATCGTTGCCCGACACCGGGTCTGGCCCGGGACGCCGACACCATGCCCGCCGGACATCCTTGAACGTGAGGCCAGACTCAACCGCGCAGACTGACTGGCAGGCACGGATGGAAGGGGATGGATAACCATGCGACGCAAACTGCATTTGCGGCATATCGAGATTCCACCGGCACTGCAAATGCGTTAGCCCGGTGGTTCGTCACTTGTGGCCAAGCCCGGTGCGTGTCGTTGGTGTCCCACCCGGCACCACACCGTCGCGGCGCCCGCCGGCGCTCCAGCCAACCGTGGCAATCACGGTGTCAAATGGATGCGGGGGAGATGGGGACCATAGGGTCACACGAGAATAGAGGTCAGCGAGTTTGCCAGCGTCGACGAGTGATGGGCCAAGTCTTCCCGATCGACGGGCTGAAAGGGCTTTGCCGTCCCGCATGTTTCCGTCCAGCGCCCCCGAGGCGTTGCCTGCGTCGGCTACGGTAGGAAGAGAAGCTCGGCAATGAGGGAGGTATCGTATGTGGTATAAGTGCGTTGAAGCCCCCCCTCCCTCTCGGCCAGAAGGTTGGCTTCTCCGTTTAGTGAATTGAGTCTTTAAAGTATCGAACTCGTCTCGGTTTTCTCCCACCCTTCATCCACCACCCACTCCACCAAACCTCCACCCCAACCCGCTTTGTCGCTTGTCGTCCACCATCGCGGCTTGGAGATCTGTTGTGTAAGTCGGGCCACCGTCACTTCTGCAACACAATTGCCCGTCCCCATTGGAGCCGCTCCGTTCCCATACCCCCACTATACCACCGAGGAGGAACCCTCAGTTCAACGCCAGGGGAGCTCCCGCTAGCTCGAGTGAGCCATCGGTCTCCGGCCATCCACCATGCCAGATCCACGGGAGAGCTGGAGCTGGAGCTGGGTCCTGACTGGGCCCTCGAGCTTAAGCTTGCGCTTGACTCGCAACACATTGCGCCGAGCAAACTGGGCCGATGTCGCGGTGGCATAGCATGAGAAGAGAGAAAGTGGTCAAGGTGTGTAAGAAGGAGAAAGATGAACCACCAACCGGGGAGCCGCGGGATGACTGCCGGAGGGCTGAGGTGTGCGGTGAGACGTAAAGAGAGAGGGAGAAAGCATCTCAGCAAACCAACGAGCCAGTTATGAGAGCCAGTCGAGAACATCAACAAGACCCTCTCTTCTGCGGTATCGCCGCTCCCGATTGCGAAGCCGCTCGCCTCACTTTACACATCCGCTGCTGTCATGGCGTCTCAGCCCATCCCAAAGCTACTAGCCAGACTCAGAGACATCCCACGGCCAAGGGGCCCGGCCTCTCTGCGGTGCCCCAACAGTCCCCGGTGGTGCGCATGCTCGCCAATCGAGACAAGGTGTTTGCAAATGAAATTGGGCATCGCAGGCTGCGAGATGAGCGATCCGCCCTCTCTTATCATGCATGGCCTGCGTTTCACCGAACAACAGGTCACCTTGGCTCACCTCACCTCACCTCGCCTCATCGTCTCATGCTGGCGGGGAGCAGAGGCCAGCTACCAGTCCACGCTCCCACCGCTCCTACTGGATGATCCCATTCTGGCCCCTGTTCGAGCCGTGCGCTCGCTCGTACTGCTGCCGTCACTGCTTGCTTGCCCCTGTCGATGTTTTTTTTCTGGTCGTTTTCTGGCCTTGCCCCTCCCCTTTCCCTATTCCCAAAGCCTCCCTAGGCCTTATCGATAAGCTTCGCTCGACCAGAAAACCCCGCGCCACGCCCCTCCTTGCCGTCATCGTTCGCCCCCCCATCAACTGACAATCTCCTCTTGCTCAACAGAAACTTCTCCTCGCTCCCATTTATTGCCTCGACCTGCCCTAGTTGACCTCCGTCTAGATCGACCTCCTTCTATTTCTCTTTCAACAACCTTCCAATCCTCAACCACAACCGCAATCATGGGTGCTCAAGATGTCCTGACCCGCAAGACCGGCGTCATCGTTGGCGATGATGTCCTCCGCCTGTTCGAGTACGCCCGCGAGAAGCAGTTCGCTATCCCTGCCATTGTATGTCGAAAAACTCTCTAAACCACGATCGAATCTACATGACAGAATACATTTTGCCCATTGAGGATAGTAGCTAACAAACAACACCATAGAACGTCACCTCTTCCTCCACCGTCGTTGCTTCTCTTGAGGCTGCCCGCGACGCCAAGTCCCCCATCATCCTCCAGTTCTCCCAGGGTGGTGCTGCCTACTTTGCTGGCAAGGTATGTAACTTTCCGATTCTCACACACTAGACTCCCCATCAACTGACATCTACTCCCACAGGGTGTGAGCAACACCAACCAGGCTGCTTCCGTCGCCGGTTCCGTTGCTGCCGCTCACTACATCCGCTCCATCGCCCCCACCTACGGCGTTCCCGTTGTCCTTCACACCGATCACTGCGCCAAGAAGCTCCTCCCCTGGCTCGATGGCATGCTCGATGCCGATGAGGCCTACTTCAAGGCCAACGGCGAGCCCCTCTTCTCCTCCCACATGATTGATCTGTCTGAAGAGACTGTCGAGTGGAATCTTTCCACCACCGCCGAGTACCTCAAGCGCGCTGCCCCCATGAAGCAGTGGCTCGAGATGGAGATTGGCATCACTGGTGGTGAGGAGGATGGTGTCAACAACGAGGACGTTGACAACAACTCCCTCTACACCCAGCCCGAGGACATCCTCAACATCTACAACACTTTGTCCGCCATCTCCCCCTACTTCTCCATCGCCGCTGGCTTCGGCAACGTCCACGGTGTCTACAAGCCCGGAAACGTGAAGCTCCACCCTGAGCTCCTCGGCAAGCACCAGGCTCACGTCAAGGCCGCCATCGGCTCCAGCCTCGACAAGCCCGTCTTCTTCGTCTTCCACGGTGGCTCTGGCTCCTCCAAGGAGGAGTACACTGAGGCCATCAGCCACGGTGTCGTCAAGGTCAACATGGACACTGACATGCAGTTCGCCTACTGCGCTGGTATCCGAGACTACATGGTCAACAAGAAGGACTACGTCTCTACCTCCGTCGGCAACCCCGATGGTGAGGACAAGCCCAACAAGAAGTACTTTGACGTAAGTCTGCCCGCGTTTGCGTGATTCCGCTATTAAATGGCATCTGATGCTAACTCTCTTATGAAGCCCCGTGTCTGGGTCCGCGAGGGTGAGAAGACCATGACTGCCCGTGTCACCGTGGCTCTCAAGGACTTCAACACCGCTGGCACTATTTAAACGTCCTGACGACATTTTTGGGCCCGCAGTAATATTCCCCGACTGGCGACAACATAGTGCATGCCTTTAAGAGGAAGGGGAATGTGGCTAGGTGGAAACTCTCTCTCCGTCTGGGCTGGATCCACGGCAGTCAAAAGGAAACCCCTGTTAGAAAAATTGCAGTCCTAGTCAAGAGCGGGAGCTGGGTGAAATAAGTAAAACACGAAAAAAGAGAAAAAGATGATGCACCATGAAGGGTTTCATGACGAAGTCTTCGTGTACTGTGTCTCCTCAATGCGACGGTATACCCATGTGATGCTTGTTTACTACCCAGTATGGTTGGATCCTGTGGTTCAGTTCATCATTTGTAAAGTTGAAGCACGTGAGTAGTTTGTCTTTTGGATTATCGTACAGCTTCGCTACCTTACGTCGTCCAAGTCGTAAAATACGTAGAAGGAAAAAAGGGAGAGGAGCCGACCACTATGTATTGTAAGCTATCCCTCTCTTTGATGATTTCTTTTTGGGCACATCTGGACTTTCTCCCTTTCCCGTCTTTGCTTCATTACACCCACCATGTCCATGTCCTGTTTCTGCTCGCACCATCATAACCTCCGATTAACTGTGGCCGAAACTACCAACCCAACAGCTCCTTCTCAATATTGGCCACGTCGTCACTGCTTAGCTCCGTGGCTGCCTGCTTCTCGGCCTTGGCCTTGTCGAAACGCCAGAGGCCGCCAGTCTTGTCGGCCTCTCCATCGAGAGGCACCCCGACAACCTTGCCAAGGTTCTCGAGGACATCATCAGTGCCCTCGACGGCGGTAAAGTACTGGCGCTCCCACGAGCGGTTCTCGGACTTTTCCTTGGCACGCATGGTGCGCTGGGCCTGTTCGATTTTGCCCTTCTCAATCCCAGTGATGTCCATGTCGCCCTTCTGGATGCCTTCGGCGACCTTGGCCCAGGCACGGCGGGACTCAAGAGGGTGCTGTTTGTCTACCGGGGAGACCTTGAACTCGGTTTGGGGCGTAGCGACGGCGTCGTATATGGCGACGAGGGTGGACTTCGAGTTTGACTTGGCGGGACCCTCGTATATTTCAAAAGCCTTGTTCCACTGGCCGGTGACGTTGTAGAGAACCTCCTTATCCTTGCCAGTAGGGGTGACAGTGCAGATCACGCTGTTCTTCTTGCCGGAGAGCCAGCCCTTGCCGCTGTAGTCGATTTTTGCGGTATAGCCGCTGGAGGACGCAATGAAGCTGGTGCCATCAAGCTCGACGAAGGGGGAACCGAAGATGAGGCCCTCGATGTGGAGTGAGGGGAGAGTGATGAGGTATGATTCGATCTCGCCAGACGGGAGGGGCACGCGAAGGACAGCATGGCCAATTTGCTTGACGATGATGGTGCTCTTGAAGGTGGCCTTCTGGGCGTTGTAGCCCTCGAGCTCGACGCCGGATTTGTCGTTGCGGACGCAGTAGGCGGTGGCAGGCGGGTGATGGCTCACCTGCTCGGATACAAGAGTGGTGGTTCCAGCGTCATCGGACCAGGTGCCGAGGAAGAGCTCGCCGAGGAAAGGGTTGAGAGGCTTCTTCTCATTGCCGTATTGCTCGCTGCGACTGGCGTACTGGTGCTTAAGAGTGGATAAGAACCACTTAAGCACGAGCATGGTGCGCTTGGCAGGGTCGGCCTCGGCGGCGGGAGCGGTCAAAACAGGAGGGTGGGTTGCCCAGTAGGCAGAGAACTCGGTGAGGGACTGCGAGGAGAGGATGAAGGGAGGCGCAGTGAGTGACGAGAGGTCGCCATTGAAGGAGGCGATGGACTAGAAGAGACGGGTCAGCCAAGGTTGATTCTCAGGGGAAATGGCCCTCAAGGGGATGCCATCTCGTTGAAAAGGAGAGGGCGCAAGACCTTGAGAAAGGCGGTCCAGCTGCTGCTGTTGGCCTGAGCAGGCGTGGTGGAACCGGATGCGGACATGGCTGTTGAGGTTGTGCGGGGGAGGCGATGCGAAGGGGAGGAGAAGGAGGGGGGAAAGAAGAGAAAGAGAAAGAGAAAGAGAAAGAGAAAGAGAGGCGGAAGATGGCTGGTGTCGTTGATGTTTGTGTGGTGTAGCTCCTGGTGGTGCGCGCTGTAGTGTCGCGAGTTGATCGGCGTAGGGGGGAATTTACGAGGGGCCGATTGCGGGGTTGGTAATGGACCAGGGAGGTGAGACAGTGGGAAGTGAGCAGGCGGGGCAGCTTTTCTCGGCGTTCGGTTGATTGTTGCAGGGTTCTTGAATATGCGAACGGAATCGAATCACCAAAAGTGCACTTTGAGATGCAGCAATGATGAAGAAATGGCAAGGCGGTTTACATGGGGAGATCCAGAGTCCAGGGGGAGATGGATGATGCGACGGGCGACGGCTGGGTGCTGGTTTCCAACGCTCGACGGCGAGACATTACGTCAGTAGACCTCTCTCAGCCATGCCCTGAAAATGGAAGTACGGGTACGGATACGGTTGAGGATGGCCCGTAGCTCATAAGGCAGGGGGGCTCATGAGGAATTGAGATTGGACAGAAACGCGCCGCCCCAACAAGCAATTAATAAAGGTCACAGCCACCACCGGAGAGATGCACGCACGCTATCACTTCACCAGGGCACCGTGCATCACGTCACTCTCTGTTACGCCCGGAACCTCGTCCATCCGCGTAAAGCAAATCCAGGGCAGAACAGTTAGGCCTGTTTATGAAGCTTGGTGTCTGCTCAGGGTAAACTGGCAATACAAACTCACTCACTGCCCACGCCATCCAAGATTTACTTCTTCAAATCAAAACACCCACCCACCCGACCCTCTACCGGGATGCGACGCTCTGGTTTGCCTTACACGACGAGGCGAGGAACTGCATGATAAAACAAGCCCCCGATGCATCCATCATCTTTGCTTGAAGTTTGGTATCTTTTGTAGCAACATTAAAAAGTAGTAGAGTACAGCAAAGTACAGCACAATTAGTACAATGCGGCCAGCTAAACCAGTCAGTAATTCATTCAGTCGTAAACCCCACCCGAACCACTGTCCGCCCCATCCGTGTATTCATCCATGCGTCCATCAGTTGTATTTCCACTTCTCAATCAAGTCCGCCACCTTGGTCAGATCCCGCTGAAGGGCAATACCCGCTGGCGTCCCCTGGCGGTACAGTCCTCCACCGTCCCTCTCCTCCCACGCATCGTACACGGCACTCGCGTGGAACTGTCGCGCTCCTTTCTCGAGAAGGAGGCGGACTGCCCCAATATGGCCGCGCAGGGCTGCGTAGTGTAGTGCCGTAGCTCCCTGCTCATTGCGGTGGTTGACGTCGACGCCTTGCTGGATAAGATACTTGAGCGTTGCCTGGTTCGCCGAGGCTTCGAAGAGCACAGTGTCGCCGTACGTAGTCAGGGTGCGTGGGTTGGCCCCGAGTCGTAGTAGTAGCTGCACTGTCGAGAGGTGCCCGTGAGAGGCCGCTACGGTAAGTGGCGTGCGGCCCGGGAAGACGGTGCTTTCCAGAGAAGCGCCATAGGACACCAGGCGAAGTAAGATGTCATCCCGCGCGTGCTGTGCGGCCATATGGATGGGTGTGGTCTGGGGCTCAGGCACTTGGTACTCGTCGTCGCTCATGCTGTCCCGACTCACTGTCAAAGACGGCATCCTAGTGCCCGTGTCGAGCAGTGCGTTGACTAGCTTCAGATCACCCGCCTTCACAGCGTGGGAAAGCACACTCATGCCATCTGGTCCAATACGCTCCGTGTCAGCACCGAGTTTGATCAACCGCCGGGCACTATTGCCGTTCGCAAGCTTCGCGGCTACCAAGAGCGGAGTCTCGCAGGATCTGTCTAGAGGGTCGACCGGAGCCCCTGAAGAGACGAGAAGCTGTAGGATATGTTGATTGTCCTTGTGCGCCGCCATGTGCATCGCCGAGTACCCGGACTGACCCGGGCACGCGGAGGGATCCGCGCCATGAGCCAAGAGATATCGTACCGTTTCGTCGTGACCCGTCGAGGCGGCCGCGAGGAGCGGCGTATTGCCGTTGCGGCTCGCCAGGTTGGGATCCGCTCCGCTATCAATCAGTACAGCGGTAATTGCAGTGCACTGTAAGCTGATAGCCATCGTCAATGGCGTGTGCTCGCGGAGCACCTTGTCTACCTTGGCTCCTCGAGATATTAGTAATTGCGCGAACTCGTGGTTTCGCATCGAGATTGCCAAGTGCAGCGCCGTCCTTCCGTCTGGCTGTCGCACTTCCAAGTCCGCACCGGCCTGAATGAGCTTTGTTGCTAAATTCCATCGGGCTTGTTGAATTGCTATATGAAGTGGTGTCTGTCCCTTTTCGTCGTCGACAAGGTTGAGGTCGGCTCCGGCGTTGATTAGGACGCCCATGGTCTCGTCGTCGAGAACATTGGAAGCGGCAGAGTAATGGAGAGCGCAGCGCCCTTCATTATCGATTGCATTGATCCGTGCCCCAAGATGTAACGCGAGTGTTGCAAACTGTTCCGAGAACCCGCATATAATGCCTCGCATGAGGGACGTCTCCCCATCCGTAGTTGGCTCGTCGACGTTTGCCCCAGCTACGGCGAGAAACGCAGCGATCAGAAGATGCTTTTGATCAAAGGCCCGATGTAAGGGCGACAGCATCGATCCGGGTAAGAGTATATTCGGGTCGGCTCGATCCAGCAGACTTTTGAAAACGGCTTCCTCGTCGGTCTTCTCGATGGCCTGGTGCAGTTGTTGCGCCACCTCTGGTGACCGTTTGTAGACCACACCTAACGGAGGCACAAGCGTATCGAGAAGCACCTGTATTTCGGCCGAGTCGCTAACTCTGGGGAGCACACGACTTCGCTGGTTCGGTGTAGTGAAGCGCCTGCCAAGCTCCCTCAGCGCCTCATCCACGCCAGCGTCAGGCTCGATGACGCGGCGCCTGCTGCTGACATCGTCTCCAAAGCTGTATCCTGATCTGCTTCAACGAGTTAGCACCCCGGATCTCGGTCAAGGCAACCACAGTCACTTGCCTCGTCGCAGTGTTGAGAAGAGTGTGTAATGAGGCCTGGTGAGTGCGCATTCGTCCCAGGGAAACCTTCAGAGCGGGCTCATTCCAAACAATAATGAGGTGGGGGCGAACGCCGGCGGGCTCGACCAGGTTGATACCACTGTCTCGGTCCTGCGCTTTGATGCGCTTGACGGCTGCCCTAAGCTCGTGGACGTCTTTCGAGACGGAACAGATGAACTCGTTATTGGAAGCTCGAATGGCCTCGGCGTCTATGTCGTTCGCTTTGCTGAGGTCATGGACCCTGTTGAGGGCATCTGTTATGGCCCGACACTCCCTCGAGAGCGCAGCCAAGGTGACTGGCCCTGTATTAAGGGAGTTTGCGATGCTGGCGCAGTCGTCGGCGACCTGGCGACACGAGGCGATCAGATCCTGGAGGGATTCCTGCTCAATACGACTCTGAAGGGGATCCATCCCTGGAAAGAAAACTTGGGACCAAATTGAAGGAATTCTGCCGGTTGCCGGAGGGGACTCGGCGATTCAGTTGGGCGTCCGCGATGGTGGTGTAGGTATGTGTAGAATGCGCAGCTCGGCGGAGCGCCTACATCCCACGCGTTCGACCCAACAGCGGCGGAGGAATGGCAGAGGCAGGAGATGAGGTCCGCACTCTCTCTCCTGGAACACTCGTCACTCTCGAGGAAAAATCCAAAGGGTGCAGAGAGAATCTAGAGGATTTTAGCATCGGCTGGCCAAGGCATACACTCATCATGAGCATTAGCGTGCCTACTGAAGGATCCTGGATGGCCGAGTTAGAGCTTAGCGCAGCTAGCGCAGGGCAGCCATATCAACCGTCGCCCAACCATTTGGCCTTCACAGATCAGCAGCTAGAACGGCCTGGAATCGGCACCTGTGCGGCGTACGAACCTGCTAACTCGTAACCGTCTAAGTTACCGCGCACCGAGTCGCTATCGTTGCACGGAGCATCGTCTACTCCCAACTCCGCACAGAGTTGGGTAGTCCGTTCGTATCCTGGACTGGATTGCTCCGATGATAGTGTGCCGTGGTGGCCCAGTCGTACCTGTTGTTGCCCCTGGTGGCGTTTGCGCCTGGCAAATGAGTCGCCGTCTGGCTGTTATGTTGCGGCTTCGAGATGTGTTCGGAACTTCCCATCTGCTCGATGGAGTGCGAGGCGGAATCCTCGATCGGCCGACCACGGACCTTCAGACACGACGGTGATGCGCATGTGGCTGTCTGTTACTAAGCCAGTGAACATCTTGTGGGAGATATGAACCAGCGAGCAGACGCCCAACTTCATGAGTGGCATCAGGGTTTCGAGCTCGCTGGTGGTGAAACCGGAAACGGCATGTTGTCACGAAGGACGGCCCGGCGACCGTCGATCAGTGTCATTCTTGAAAGACCCATCACTTCTCCTGGTCTATGTACAGATTACTGGCAGTGATAATTGATGGCTTGTTGGCCAAGTTCGATAGCGCGGCCTGCTGCATTACGGTTGCTTTTATGGCGTTGCGCACGCAGTAGGCTGGACCGGATGACCAGGGTGAGTGCCGCGGTGCGATCCTGGAGAGTGACAGCCCGCCCTTCGTACGAGTGCTTGCATCGGCTTCGGGCGGAATTTCACTTTACCCGGACCCAGGTGCGCGGATCCCTCGGTCTAAGTTAGCCCCCGGCTTGGCTCATCAGTTGCGTCACTGATGCTTACCAGTGTCTCTCGAAAGCCATTTGACCACTCATTCCATCTGCTCATCCAACTTACTCGGGCTTCGTTACGTTTCACGTTGATCCACTAACAGCCGCCCAAGCCTTCTAGTTAACTCAACAACTGTTCATCCTGGCTGGAATAATCTGGAAGGGCTCGGCAGAGGACGCCCCAACTCGGAGGCCCCAGTTGCCAAAGGATACCATGGCGCTGCCATCTACCCAGCCCAGTCTTTCCCCGCACTTCTGCTTCTCCTTTGGCACAGTCCGAGGTAAGCTACGAGACCGAAGTGCTACACATGATAGCCCATTGACACGGACATAGACTTTTTGCGACTCTCAAGGGCGTCAATCGACGACTCAATCGCACAGAACCTCAATGCGCTGGTGACACCGTCTCGATCCGGCTTCGACCCCTCCTCTACCTCCCAGCGCGCTGCGAGACCGATGCCACGACAAATAGACGACCGAGCATGCTCCGATTTCAGGGACAAGGTGTTGTTCCCATCTTGGCAAGCGCGAACCGAAGTGTTAAACTACTGTGCCCTTGTTGCGGCGAGCCCAGATCCGGAAGACCCTAGTCGGACGTTGAGGGAGATGGAGAACCAAAAGGACCGCGAGAGGGTGGTCGACGAACGTCTGGATCCATACTCCGGCCGATTCTTTCCGAGAGAAGCACGAACTGAAAGGCTGGCATCGCTTGTCCGACAAGAGAGGGGAATAGAGGGCATCGTACGACAGCGAACTTGGAAAGTGATTAATGAGCGGTGCGGTGACTCCACAGACACCTGGGAAGATGCTGCCAGGGCTTGGAGTAAAAGCCAAGCTTCCAAGACGCTGGTCTAGACCTCGAGAACATCGGGGGTTGATGACCGGCTGACTTAGGAGGCCACCCTGAACGCATCCAGCTGGCAGCTTAGGACCAGCCATGACGACACCTGTAAAATATGTATTACGACGACGAGATGTACTGTATTGTATTGTACTCAACTCCGGAAGCAGAGCTGTAATTATATTAGATCTTGTTACACGAATAGTAGTTGAAATTAGATAACGAAGGCTTGGACCTGGTTCGATGAGGTGAGATGTAGAGATTGGCGAGAGACAGTCGAAATGATTACTGGATCTTTGATTGGTCAAGATGCTACCTGTTCAGTACTTTGATTTATACTCAATCAAGTATGCTGCTTGCTGCTTGCTGATTCTTTGTGGCATTGTAATGAACGCTGTGTTGCTCAACTGTCGTGGCCGATAAGGTTCGTTCCGTCGCGGCTCCAAGCCCTCCAACGGCGAAACGTACCCCGCCAACTCCAAAGCCGCCAGCCTACCACTGAGGCCCCGAGAATCTGCCGATGTGCAGGAATTGCTGTCAACTTTCACAAGCTGATACCGCACCACACCGTCGTCTTGGGCTGTAAACACCACCATTCCCTTAGTCCCTTGGTCGAGGAAGCCAACCTTTTGTCCTTCATTCTCCTTCGCCTGCCTCCGAAGGCGAGGCTCAATCCATCAACCGTGTCGAAGCTCCCCTTGACCTTACCCGTACACATCCGCTACCCCACCCTCCCACTCTACTTCGCAGGCCGTACGACCGCTCAACAGCTGGCCATCATCATCTCCAAACGCCGACCTTGACTACTTTGGTGTCTGCGGTCCCCTAGTCAACAACGACCGACCCTGTCATTTCGATCTCGACGACCACCACTCACCATGCCCCAGCCACTTGCCTCGAAAGAGGCAGCCCTCTTCCGCGCCGTCATCCGCAGCTATGAGGACAAACAATACAAGCGGGGACTCAAGTCTGCAGAGCTCATTCTCAAGAAGAACCCCAAGCATGGCGACACCACCGCCATGAAGGCCCTCATCTTGAATGCCCAGGGCAAGACCGAGGAGGCCTTTGCTCTTGGCAAAGAGGCCCTGACCATGGACATGAAGTCGCATATCTGCTGGCACGTGTATGGCTTGCTGTACCGGGCGAATAAGAACTTTGAGGAGGCAATCAAGGCGTACAAGTTTGCTCTACGACTCGAGCCCGAGTCGGTGCAGATTCAACGCGATCTGGCTATTCTACAGGTTCAAATGCGTGACTACCAAGGGTACATCCAGAGCCGGACTGCCATGCTCCAAGCACGCCCGCAGCTGCGTCAAAGCTGGACTGCCCTAGCAATTGCCCATCACATTTCTGGTAGCCCGCACGAGGCCGAGAACGTCCTGACGACTTACGAGGGCACGCTCAAGGGTACGCCTGCACGCAGCGACTTCGAGCACTCTGAAGCGATTATGTACAAGAACTCGCTCATTGCAGAGCAAGGTGACTATGAGCGGGCACTGGAGCACCTCAACTCCGCAGCTAAGCATAACCTCGACCGCTTGGCCGTTATGGAAGCCCGAGCCGAGTATCTCACTAAGCTGGGCAGGAAAGAGGAGGCGGCAAAGGCATACCGAGCACTGCTTGATCGGAACTCGGAGCGCGCCTCGTACTACGACAAGCTTTTGGAGGTTCTGGACGTCCCCGAGGGAGACCTTCAGGCCCGAAAAGCCATCTACGACGAGTATGCAGAAAAGTATCCCCGATGTGATGCTGCGAAACGGTTGCCCCTCGACTTTTTGACAGGTGAGCTGGTGCTCTATTCCATGTATATTGATTCAGGAATCTGACCCAGATGTAGATGACGACTTCGAAGAAGCTGCCGAGTCATACCTGACGCTGATGCTCAACAAGGGCGTTCCCTCGACATTTGCCAACCTGAAGCATCTCTACTCGGACTCGTTCAAGAAGGACACCCTGGCTGAGCTAGCTGAAGAATACCTGCAGTCTCAAGATGCTGATGCTGATAGCAAGGACAAAGGAGAGGCTGCGGCACTCTACTACTTGGCACAGCACCACAACTACTTTTTGAGTCGCGACTTGGCCAAGGCAACGGAGTACATCGACAAAGCCATTGAAAAGGATCCCAAGAGCGTTGACTTCCACATGACCAAGGCACGGATTCTTAAACACGAAGGGAACTTGCAAAAGGCTTCTGAGATGATGGATCGTGCCAGGAAACTGGATCTTAGGGACCGATACATCAACACCAAGGCCGCCAAGTATCAGCTTCGCAACAACGAGAACGACAAGGCACTGAAGACTGTGGGCCTATTCACCCGTGCGGATACTGTTGGAGGACCATTTGCAGATCTCTTGGACATGCAGTGTATTTGGTATCTCACTGAGGACGGTGAATCATATGCGCGACAGGGCAATATCGGTCTTGCTCTCAAGCGATTCCATGCCGTGTCATTCATCTTTGATGTTTGGCATGAGGATCAGTTTGACTTCCACAGCTTCTCTCTGAGGAAGGGACAGGTTCGAGCCTACGTCGACATGATTCGCTGGGAAGACCATGTCCGTGACCACCCCTTCTACTCGCGAGCTGCCCTCGATGCTATCGAAATCTATATGAAGCTGACGGACAAGCCTTCGACCAATGGAGTCAATGGAGCGGAGGCAGACGACGCGGAAGATACCCAGGCCAAGAAGAAGGCGGCTAAGAAAGCCAAGAAAGAGCTGCAGCGTCTGGAGCGGGAGGCTATCGAGAAACAGGCCAAGCAGGATCCTAACAAGGTCAACAAGGACGGTGAAATAAAGAAGACGGACGAAGATCCCCTGGGCCTGAAGCTGGCCGAGACAAGCGACCCGCTTGGAGAGGCGATGAAATTTCTCAGCCATCTTCTTCAGTTTAGCCCGCAGAACATCGAGGCACAGCTCGCCGGTTACGACGTCTACATGCGCCGCAGTAAGTCGAGTGCTCCGTTGTGTTAAGTCGAGTAGCTTACCAATATTTCACCTACAGAGAAGTACGTTCTTGCCCTCCGATGCCTCACAGCGGCTTCAGCACTTGATGCCAAGTCACCCAAGGTTCATGAGCAGGCCGTGGCTTTCAGGCAACTACTGAACACGGCATCCGACATTTCGCCCAAGGTACTGGAAGTGCTGAAGGCCGAGTTCAAGATCATCGAGCCGTCAACGAACCTAGCAAAGTACAATGATGAGTTCCAGGCAGCCAACAAGGACAGCGCTCGTCATGTCCTTTCTGCCATCAGGACGAAGAGGGTGCTCGGTCAGGATAAGGCTCAGAGCGAGGAGGCCCTCGTCAACGCACTCGACATTCCTGGAATCGAGTTCACTGACGCCATTGATGCATTGGAAACGTTGAAGAGCTGGAAGTCGTCACAAGTGGAGACGTTCAAGAAGGCCGCCCGAGGGAAGTGGCCGAGTGTTACGAGGCTTGAGTAGAATACGACGGAGTGAGAAACATGGCAGGGCGTGACAGATGAATAGAAAAAATAGTGCAGTATGTACATGTCTACGTTAGATGAGGCTGAGGCTGAGACTATACGCGGAGGTCCAAAAGCATGTAGTAGTGAGTAGTGTGGGCTCTACATTGGGTAGCAGACTGGCGCATGCAGTTCTCCCGGGGATTGTGATTTGGGAGTTTTGGGGTGTGTGAAAAGTCAACAACCCTTTAGAACAAAAGCACGTATTATTAACTGGAGAGAGGGGGTGTATTTGAGTGAACAAGTTGCGGTGGATTGGTGAATTGATGATGCAGGGATGATTGATAACTTGGGTATGAATCCTTCTGTACACAGTTGTCTTCGGACGTGATTGACAGCTCATAAACGATGCGCGGGAGTCCGAGGCGACCACTGACAGTTGTTGACAGTCCTAAAAGTGCCCTATTTAGCCACGTTTAACTTAGGGGGATGGATCCAATCTCGGATCCCGCGACCCGCGGACCGTTCGGACCCACTGCCTTCCGGGGTACGTGCCTTGCCACGCCTGCTTGCTGCACTCGTTAACGGTAAACTGGGCCAAACCTCAACCCTTGCCTTCTATCTCTCCCTCTCACATTTCGATTCTCCCTGGTGCGCATCCAACTTCTTTACTTCTGACTGTCAGGGCCGCTCGTTCCTCTGGCATCACTGTTCACTGAAGACCCCCCTGGTTTTCTGTCTCGCACGTGCTCCCCAAACCCAACCGGGACTCGGCCTTTGCGCTTGGCATCTGAGCTTACCTCAGATTCGCACCCTAGCTGCAGGCCGTGAGCTCTTGAATATATACGGCAACTACCCACTTCCCAGGACAGCGACGATCCGCGGGACCCTTTTACTTTCATTTTATTCATCTCGCGCAGTGCTCCAATGGCTAGTAACTTGACCATGGACGATGGGGTCGGCATGCGACTTGACCTTGAGGGCAAGAAGACGCTCACTATCGGCGTTGATGATCTGTTGCTGAATGGTACGGAAGCCCCGGAGTCTGCGATGCTAGGGGTCGAAACGGTTTTTAATGATTATGAGCAGACCCTGTTGCACAGAAATCTGGTCGAAACTCCTGCGGCCCTCTGGCTTCCGGTGAGATTTCTTGCAGCGGACTCTGACTTTTTGCCGGCCGAGTCCTTGGGCCAAGGACTCCCAGCTCATCATCTCTAGGATCACCCAAGCAGTCAATCCCTCTCTACAACGTCCTCTGGGCCGAGGTCTCCAACAACCGCATCACCATCGACTTTGCCCTTCATGCTTCTAAGACGACCATCAAGCCCAGCAAGTGGTCCATTGCTCTTGCACCCACGGAAGAGCTCCCCTCCGCTGGGCCCTCCGTCGAGAGTTTCATCTCGGCTCTTCTAGCTCGAGCATACGGCGAAGCGAAACCTCGCAAGCGCGCCTATGTTTTGATTAACCCTAACTCTGGCCCAGGCGGTGCCGTGCGCCAATGGAAAACCGAAGTGAAACCCCTATTTGACGCGGCTAGGATGGCGCTCGACGTGGTAACCCTCACTCGCGGCGGCGAGGCTACTGACCTAGCGGAAAAGGTCGATTTGACCAAGTACGACACCATCATGGCTTGCTCAGGTGACGGAACCCCGTACGAAATCTTTAACGGACTGGGCAAACGCCCCGACGCTAGTCACGCTCTCGCCTCCATGTCAGTCAGTCACATCCCCTGTGGCTCCGGGAACGCCTTCTCGTTGAACCTCTACGGCTCCCATCGCGCCTCCTTTGCAGCCCTAGCCATCATCAAGGGTATAGTGACTCCGATGGACCTAGTGTCGGTTACCCAGGGCAATGATCGCATACTATCATTCCTTTCTCAGACCCTCGGGATCATTGCTGAGAGCGATTTGGCCACGGAGCACCTTAGATGGATGGGTAGCACGCGGTTTGACTACGGCATTCTCACTCGCTTGTTCAAACGAACATGCTACCCTTGTGACTTGGCTGTGAAGGTCGAGGTCGAGGAAAAGTCTGAGGTCAAGGCTCACTACAAGCATCACGCCAGCAGCACGAGCCTTGCCAAGCTGGCCAGCAGCACCGAGGGGACACCAGCTAACGACTATGGCCTCCCAAAACTCAAGTACGGAACGGCCCAAGACCCGCTGCCCGAGGGCTGGGAGCTAGTTTCTTATGACAAGATTGGTACCTTTTATGCAGGCAATGTGGGTTTCCTCCGATTAACCTTTGCTTACGCAAACAAAGACTTACCCTTCTTGATAGATGGCATATATGTCCCCTGATGCCAACTTTTTCTCGGCTTCGCTCATCTCTGATGGCTGCATGGATCTTGTCACTATTGATGGCGATTTGCCTCCGCTTACTGCCCTCAAGGTCTTCTTGGATGTCGAAGGGGGGAAATTCTTTGATAACTCTCACGTTACTTACAAGAAGATTACTGCGTACAGAATCATCCCGCGGAACCAGAAAGACGGCTATATCAGTATTGACGGAGAGAAGCTATCATTTGGTCCCTTCCAGGCAGAGGTCCACCAGGGTTTAGGCCGAGTCATCTCCAAGGCTGGGAAGTATGAGGCTGAAGGGCCTACCAACTGGGAGAAGGTGACAGTTGCTGATCGGCTTCGTGCCTGAAGCTGCAACCAAGGGTGATGAGATCTTGAGAGGCGTGGCGTGAGGTATGAAATGACATGACGTGGGGCTGAACTAAAGCAAAAGGGGACGCAGAAGTAGCTGTAGGTGAAGATGATACCCGTGAGGAGAGGTGTAATACTGCGTGGACTTTTCTTCAATAATAACCAAACCCGAGAACATGTGGGTGATAGAATAGCGAGGTTTGGAAATGTGTCTTACCGACGTCGAGTTGATGCATTCTGTCATTGTGATAATCCATTATGTGCCTCTTCATGGTTGGTTCCAAAGTAAACCGATAAACGGAAAGGATGGCGGGGTACAATGGCGCCTCGCCTGGTCCATTACCCCACCATGACCATTTTCAGGTCGCCTCTCTCGACCTTCAACATCCATCCCTATTTGACATTCGCTATACAGCAGCAGTCGCAAGACCCGCGAGAGTTGCATCAGCCTCGATAATACCCTAAGTGGACACGAATTGATTACCCTCGGGGCATGTGATCATCGAAAATGCCTAGCAAAGGTGGCAGGACCTCGTCAGGTCCTTGGGGGAGACTTAAGCCTTTCGATCAGGATCCGTTACAGGCCATGGGCCTCCCCTCCAAGGGCGACACCAAGTACGCAACCACGGTGTAGATGGATCTGGAGAGAGAGACTTGGCTGACAAAGGAGATCAGGCTGCTCAACTTCAAGACCCAGGAAAAGTACTACACCAAGATCATGGAGCGATACATGACCTTCTGCTCGGACGCGGGCGAGCGCGATGAACTGATCCGGAGGTTCACGTCGCTCGAGATCAGCGGGCCTAGTCCATTTCCAACTTCGTCATCAGGCTCGTCGCGAGGGTCGTCGGCGGCAGCGCTCCAAAGCCCCGATAACACGAGGGCGCTCTCGGATGTGATGATGGCGCTCCGGAAGCTTAGGGAGGGCATCGTGGCCTCGAAGCGCGCCGACGACTTCGCCATCCAGGCCTATCTCTTCTGCATCCGCCTCTCCGTCTTGACCAAGCAGCCGGAATCGTACCATCCGGCGATCCTGCACCTCCTGCGCCACATCTTCCCCATCCAGCCTCTGACGTCCATCGAAGTACAGGAAGTCGTGGGCTATCTGATCCTGGACACGGCGTGTCGGCGCAGGGAGCTGGCGGAGGCCTACTCCATCAGGCACGACTTCCAGGTCAAGGATAGCAAATTGGACGCTGCGCTGGACGCACTCTCACACGACAATTACATCCTGTTCCAACGGACCAAGCACGACATGGACCGACACCGCGCCAAGCTCATGTCGTGGGCGGACGACGACATGCGGCTCCATACCCTCAAGTGCTTCGGAAGGACGTATCTGGGAGTAGACCTAGGCTTTTTGGAGATGGCTACGGATACCAATTGGAAGGACTTGACAGAGAATCACGGCGTGGGATGGGAGCTGGACGGCGAGCGAGTGGCGATCCGAAAGGTCAAGGCGCGGTGACGTCGTTGTTTGTAAGTGTATTGATACCCCAGCGGATTGCATTTGGAAGCGGGAACTGCAACTACTAGGTATACAGACGTGTCTATGTTTTCTGCCTCGGCGCCTAGGTATGGGATAGCGAATGCGCATTTGCAAACAAATACTGCCTAGGCATTGCACTACTGGCTGTGGTTGAGCAACGGCTACCAACCTTTCGGAGTGAACAGCACCCACACACAGTGCGATGATGCAAGCAGGCCAACCACAGTGAGTCAGGTTGCACTAGTTAAGCGGTAAGGATGAGTTGATTCTATTTGTTCTTTTCGCTGCTTAGGTGCTGTTATTCCCTTGACTTGTTCTCGCCAATGCGCTGCCTTGAAGTGAATGCCTCTGACCACTGAGCGCGAGTTGCTAGCACCTGCCTACCTTACTATCCGTTTCCCTCGATACCGGGTTACCAAACACATCGGGTGCCGACTTCCGCAACACAACTTCAACAACGCAAACAAAACAAAGTATCACCAATCCGACTCAGATGGCTCCCGTGAAGAAGAAAGCGCGAAGCTCTCGAGTGCCGCCCCCGGACGACCAGGTGACCCAATCGCTTCTTCTGTCGGATCACCGCACCGCATGGCTTGTCAAGTACGCGTGCTCGCTCTTTTCTCTCTGCCCTCTCACGTTCCGTCTCCCTCATCTACCCCAGGGCCCTTAGTCATAGGATCCGACTGGCTGACTTGCGTGTGGTGTGGCAGCGATGATCAGATCGTCGAGCTCAGGACACGGGGCGAAACCTTCAGGGTCTCCAAGAGTGTCCTTACCAAGCATTCGGAATACTTTGAAGGCTGCCTGACTGGCAAGTTCCAAGAGGCCAACAAAGGTGTGGTCCAATTTGACGATGATGTTGACTCGCGATACTTGGCGTTGTACATCGGCCTTGCCTACAGCCACTCGTCAATCGTCCCCCATACGCCACCTCCTCCCTCTCCGGCCCCCGAGGCATCGGCCCCCAAGACACCACTCCGGGACTTTGTCGAGGTCTACAAACTGTGTGACCGGTTCCTCAGCCCTGTGATGGCCTGCTTCATCGAGCAGTGCATCGAGACGGCCATAGGCGACGGGCACCGGGCCCTTTTCCGAACCGAAACCGACAACGGAGTCCAGAAAGCCCTTATGCGAGATTTTGCCGACGCGTACGAGGCACTGCAGCCGGGCCACGTGAAGCAGACCGAGCTGGGGGCCGTCATGGTCAACTATTTCTGCGAAGGCGTGAGCTTCCGGGCGTGGATCGCGTGCATGGAGGAAATCATGGACCGGCCGCGATTCGTGGGGCATGTCTCGCGTGGCTTTGCGTCCAAGCTGGGGTCGTTAGGGACGAAGCTGCGAAGAAAGGAGTTGAAGGGGCCGTAAGGATGACAAGAGGACAGGAGGACAGGAGGACATGCGGTGGGCTTATGGGGTTATGGTTTTAGTTCTGCATCTCCGGTTAGAGACTTGGGGGACGGGGTTATCTGGCTTTGACAACTGGGTTTGGAGTTTGGGGTGGCATGGCGGCTCATTGCCATATTTAATCGGTGGTCCAGAGATGTTGGCTTCGGCGAGGATGGCCGAGTACCCGGTGCAAAAGACATCATTGCTTCCAACACGTATCGTCGTAATGACGGAAATGTTACGCTCGAAGACCGGCTGACTCGAGTTCTGCAGCAATTGGCTTTGTCAACCCTACCCTGACCTATGCAACTAAGAGCCGTCGTGTTTACATGTATCTACGTAGTACGGCATACACGTGGCTAAATTTACATGATTGGCTATAATTGGATCATCGAACTGTTTATTCATAGTTGCGGACTGGGTTTTGAGCTGCTACGCTTACAATCCGTCCGATACTCATCTACACTACTGAGGTCAACCCCGCGGTTTTCACCCGGACAACCTGGACAGCAGATGCACCAGCTGGCTGTGTGAGCCAGCTAGTGGTAACAAATAAAATAAAACAGTTTCCGACGCCGACAACTTCCGCGGCAAATCATGACCTGACCGGGGACATCTCCCCGACGATGCGGAATAATGCTTCCGTCGGTGGACTTCAATCACCGTGGGAGCAGGGCTTCGGGTCGGACGCCGGCTATGGGCGTAACGGTGTGGGTCCCGCTGGTTTTGGCGTCGGAATGTCGAGCTGACCCTAGGATCGGGCGGTAGACCTCGGCCTACGCCATGACGTCTGACGGAGCAGGACGGAGCCCCGAGCAACACAGCCGCCCAGTGAGACAGGGTCGGGTGAGAGAAGATTCGGGGGTGCATCGAAAGGAGGGATAAAGAAATAGTTGTGATTTTGACCGCGAGGTAGGTGTGTGCCCGTTGGCCAATGTCACCGAATGCTGTTGATGTTGATGTCGTTGTCAAGAATGATCATGTTTGATGTTGAGGTATCATCGCTTGGTGTATATGTCCAGATGTCGCACCCAAAAACAACCACCACATCCGAAGCGTGGTGTTCCATCGAAACGCCGTGAATCCATGCAAGTATGGCGCCAATGCCATCATTGTTAGCGCCGTGAGTGGTTTCCATCTCGGTGAAATCCCAGTAGTGTTTCGCCGTTTGGCTCCAAAGAAAGATAGGATCCCTTCGAAGGACCGATGGCGACTTTTGTTGTGTCGACTGTTTTTGTTGCCTTATTTTGGGATTTTTACTTCATTTATCGCTTCTCGTAGAACTCGATGGCCTTTTCGAGTTCGTTGAGGCTGGAACGATCGCCGTACATCTCCATGAGAATCTCGTTGCGTTGCTTGCGGCTGGCGCTCTCGCGCTCCATGTACTCATTCTGAGCAATACGACGGTTGTTGGCCATGTCGAGGTATGTCTTGGCACCGTAGGCGACAACAACAACGGCCGCTACAGGCTTGATCCTATTTTGGACTCCAGTTAGGCTCTGGCGATACGGCGTAACGAAGTATAGTAGTGAACTCACCAGCCACGGGGCATTCTCTGGGGATTCAAATGAGGAAGGTGAGGGACGATGTTGGGGTGGACTCGGGCGGCGGTAGAGAAGGGCTGTCGAGGAGTTTGCATCATGGTGATGGTGTTGAGGGAGGGGAATTCTTGGGAAAGGGTGGAAAGATATTTGGGTTCTGAAGCGGATCCGGATGAATTTGGTTAAGCATGCAATATATTAATAAAGCGGAGGAATTCCCAAGGGGCAGGTGCGGCGGTTATTATAAGTCTGAGGATACTTCGTACAGCCGGCAAACCCTGGGGGGGAATGGATGGACAGTGGCCCGGTTGATCGAACCACTGGGCGGCGCTGGGCGATGGAGAATGAGGGATGGCGATGGGGGCAGAGCTGGGGGAATGACATGAGTGTGGGGCGGGGGTGTGAGTGCGGCCAAGATTCAGCCCCCCCTTGGAACATGGGAAGTTGCAGTGAGTGCCTTTGCAGATGTGCAGATGTGCAGATGTGCAGATGCGTGAGAGGGCGTTGGTGGTTGGTGTGGGGAGCTCTCCGGATGTGGCACGATTTCAATATGGAGGCGGATGTACATACGACGGGACTGGTGGGATGTGCACGGCGGCGGGGGTAACTCGTTTGGGGACTGACCGACACTGACACTGTTCCGTGACGGATTCCTTCACACTTGTTTTTTTTTTTCTTTTTTTCTTTCATTGTACGGGATTCTCAGCGGGCTTGTTGTGCCGTGGGCCAAACTGCTGTCCACTGTTTTCGGCTGGACTCGGCACTCGAAAAGAGGGCAAAACGCACGAGACATCCATGAACAGCGAGGAGTGCGCGGCAGGTACCAGCGTCCACGGCGGGGCGCGCCTGCCAGCGCCCGTGCTCCCTTGCCCGAGTCTCACCACCATGACCTCACTTGAGGGGTCTTTGAGGGTCCTCATACAGGAAAGTGGGCAGTTGCACCACCCACTCTCTCGTCCATCTTCACCGCGGCATCAAATGCAACCGACTATCAACTACTACTTGCCGCTCATACAGCATGCAGTGAAGTCCTAATGCGTATATCTACACACAAGTACTCCTTCACACCCTCCCTCGCTGTCTCCCTTCCTCGGTCACTTTCCGTGTCCCCCCCCCGCATCCTTCACCCCGGACATGCAACCGCTAGAATGCCGTACATTTGCTGGCGCTGGCGCTGGCTTCCCGCCGGGTGCACGCGCCTCGGACTCGAGACATCATGCACCAAAACATGCGACTTTCTGTTTGGAAAAAGAAACCTCTCTGCCAATTGCATCTGCCATCCCTGCTCGGGATCTCGATTCTCGGCTTCGGCAATTGCTATGAAGCAGCCCTGGGGCCTAGAACACTGGTAGACTGGCAGGGCTTGGCTCCGAGGCCCTACGGCTCCAGAGCTCCACGATTCACGACGATCCTCCAGCCTGTCCCACCTGTGGCATCTTGAGTCTAGTCGGAACAGCTTCCGGCCATATCATTTAACTCCCTCCCCCTCGTCTTCTTCACTTTGGCCTCGCCCTCGCCTAATAAGAAACGAGAACAGAGAACACACCACCGACCTACACAGTACAGCAGCTCTTAGGGTATAACGAGACTCACCACACCTCACCGCCGACACGTAGACTCGCAAGTTTCCTGACCGCCGCCGCAGACTTCTCGATGTCACCATCATTACACCACCAATCTCGCCCTCACACACACGGCACAGCTACGTACCACTTCTCGTTGGTCGACCTGGCATTCCCCCACGTCTCGAACTTACCTGCCGCCGCCACTTCGAGCTTCTCCACACTTTGCGCCCGACGTATCCTTACTCGTCTCGGTCTAATCCACGCTTACCGACGTAACTACTAGCAGATCTCCGAGGGTGCACCTGTTCCTGTGGCTGTTTCCCCAGACTCTTTTCGAGGTATCGGGCGTCACGCTAAAGCTTGGGATCAGCTCTCATATTCTGTTGTCTTGGCTATCGTAGTCGTCGCCGGAGGCTCATGATCCCTTATTTATGCTATCCAATATATATCCTCTCTTTGGTCGAGTGATCAAATCTGACCCACACCCCAAATGCCGGCCATCTCAACGCGGAGACCTCCATCACCCGGCCCGGATGTGTAGGTAAGACTCCCGGGCCAGCTTTGGACGGGCCGGTTCGGTTTCCTATTCCTCGAAGACTCCGGATATCCGTGCAGGCGTCAGCTTTAGACAAGCAGCATGCATATCGGTTTCGACCCATCCCCGGAGTGATTCACACGTCTCCAAGCGGTTGTTTGCTCAACTCGGCGCAGAAGCGGAACGCGACCAGGTGATGACTTTTCAGTTGGGAAATCGGTAACACGCCAGCTATCCGCTGTTCCTCGATAATAAGATTTTCAGTGTATATAGTACCTAATCATAGTGATTGAAGCCACGACCGAGCCCTACGAGTTCTTCGCAATCACATAATCCATTGAAGTCATCTTTGTGTCGAAGGATGAGGCGATAAATTGGTTTGACCGAATGACTTGGGTCTAGTAATTGCTTGCTGCAACCAGCTAGAAAGCTCGACCTATGAGTCGATCAAATTAATAATACATTCAAGAAACTACCTCACTTCAGATCTTTATCACTTTCAAATCTGGCCCTCGAGCTGACTGAGGTACCTAAACTTAAGCTTGCCCGGGCATTAAGAGGCGGGGCGGGACGGTCCGCACTGTCACGGCGCCTCATCGGTGCTTAACTGAACCGCCTAAACTTACCCTCGCCAAGGGTTTTTCGTAGGTATTCGCTTCAAGACCTAACAATAGCTCGACAAAATGAGTTACGTCCCAGGAATTAAGCTATTTAGTATGTGCAAATGCCTCCATGTGCGAAAGCAATCTAGCCGCAGTGGCTGGGTCAACCATATTCACAGGGCTGAGTGGCTGAGCATCAGGCAGAGCAGAGCAAGGGTCGCATTTGCGACGTGGACATGGTCCAAGTTCATTTTGAGAGGTTTATTATGGAGGCCTCACCTTGTATTAGGCTATGGGTAATAAATGATAGTCTAGAATTTGCAGTAGGTTATAAAGGCATCTCCTCCTTAAGTTCACACACAGGTCCATGAACTATCCGACCTCAAAGCTCGTTTGATTCACTCAAGCTAGTAGGAGCATGGCCAACTACGTCTACTCGTCATTAGAAGCGTTCCACATCCGACTAATCAGAGTGGCCATCGACGAACAAGATGATCTTCGGGCCAGCATGGAGCATACCAGGCTCGATCCTGAAGACCCCGTCACCTACTCGACTCTGTCTTACGTCTGGGGAGACACTTCACGTACAGTGCAGTTGCCTTTCAATGGCAAGAAGTTGAAAATCACAAAGACACTTCATGATGTTCTACGCCAAGTCTCCAAGTTCAACCCCAATAAACTGCTTTGGGTTGATCAGATCTGCATCAACTAGGAGGACCTGCCTGAGCGATCAGAACAGGTCAAACTCATGAACACTATCTATGAAAGCATGCATTCCCAATGCTCCATGCGTAAAAACTGCTCTTAGTTCTTTAGTCTAACAGTTATCAGAGGCAGAGAACGGTCATTGCGTGGCTGGGACCGGCAACTTCCTCAACCCCGAAGGGCATTGACTTAGTCGCGCGAGTTGCTGATGTGGCCTTGCCTACATTGACAGACATGTTCCGCATAGAGGAGTACCCCGACGACTGGAAAAGCCTCGAAGTTTACGAGAAGATTACTGTGGCGGAGTCCAATAAGCTGGGGATCTCTTTCGAAGACGAGGAAGCCTGGGATGCCTTTGTGAACTTTTTCGACCGCCCCTGGTTCGAGAGGATCTGGATCGTCCAGGAGATTCTGCCGGCTCGCAAGGCCATCATGCTTTGTGGTGAACAGAGCCTCGACTGGAAAGTCATGCAGGCGGCAGCGCGGTGGTATCACTACAAGGCGGCTGAGATATCGACTCGACATCAACGCGCTGTGAACGGAATCGACCTCACCGTCGCCATGAACGTGCCGTGGGTTCTCCGCATGGGCTCCGAGTTCCACCAAGACCTCCTCGGCCAAAAATAACGAGCCGTTTTCAAGTCGTCCCTCCGGCGGCTACTCAAAAGGTCCAGGCCACATCTGGCAACCGAGGCGAAGGACAAGGTCTACGCGCTACTCGGTGTCAGCGAGGTTAGGATCAGCTAGTCTTCTAGTTTTATTAACTTCACGATCGACTACACCCAGGAAGTGAACGAGGTCTTTGCCCTGGTTACAAAGGCCATGATATGCAAGGGCGACGTGGCTCAAGACGACCTTGACATCATAATGACCGCGCGACGTCGTAACGAGGAGCCAGGATGGCCCACCTGGGTTCCAGACTGGCGATTACAGAATGGTCACGGATGCGACTGGGGCATTGGACAACCTCCATAAATCACCCGGGATGGCTTGAGAGGTCGGGTGAATGGCCAAGTTCAAATGTTCGACACTGCGAGTCCCTGCACTCTCGGTGTGGAAGGTGTTGTCCTAGGGCGAGCAACTTATGTCAGTCAGCATCACCACCTTTCCCCAATGCTCCTGGAGGGCGGCTTGGTAGAATGCCGTGAGGCGTGTGTCTCGACCCTCGCATCCTATCCCACAGGCGAGGACGTCGAGCAGGCCTTCGCGCTCATTGTAATGGCTGGAGAACTACCGAAGAGCAACTTAGAAAAGGGGACAAGCATTGAGACTTACACGGAGAGCTATCTCGAGTGGTTGAGGATCATGCTGATGCCTTAGGACACGGAGGAAGAACGTGAGATTCGCGTGACAGCGGCCCGGGTCCTCCTCAAACTCGGCTTCGACAACGGCTGGGGGCAAGGGTTGCTTGAAGCCTACTGCGAGCGACGGTTCTACATGACCGATACGGGGCACATGGGCCTGGGTAACCACAACATGAAGGAAGGCGATATAATTGCTATCTTATTTGGGTTGATGGTCCCTTGTGTGTTGCGACCCCGTGGTCAGAATGCGGACGGTGGATACGAGTTTATTGGGTAAGCTAACATGAAGACTCGATTCACAAAAAGATACACTGGCTAACGAGTGCGTCAATAGCGAGGCGTACTGTCATGGGATGATGGACGGAGAGGCGCGAGAAGGCCTAGAAAAGAGTGAGGATGGGTTGGACTTTCTGGGGGGCAGCGTATTGTTCTGCATTAAGTGATAAATACTTGAAGGCGTTTGGGACATCAATTACAAAATCTGGCATATAACACACGATCATGCATACAAGTGAGGTGTTCCTACGAGGAGGGAATTCATGTACTTGGCATCGTTTGATACCTCATCCAGCACAAATGCTACCGAGTCCATAATCTTCAAGGCAAAGCGAACATAACAACATACTCCCACGACAGGGATCCCGCAATTCATCCTCCTCCACTACCTGCTTGGTTCTGTCGAGCTGGTTTATAACTCTCATCACAGCTTCCAAGTCCTCCGAGGTATCCCACCGCTTCGAGGACGGTCTCTTCTGTCCCTTCAACCTCGTCTCGAATCACAAAGGCTTCCCCACTGCCGTCTTCATCTTGCCCCCCGATAACAGGATATTTTTCAAGCCAATCGTTCCAAAATTTGTCCGATTGTTGCTCTGTTAAGGACTCCCGGGCGTCTAAGCAACCTTCGGTGTACATGAGCCAGTATTGCAAGAACATGTTGGTCATAAAATCAGCGACGGCTTTGCTAGAGCCCATCGACCACTCCACAGACCGACACGTCTTATATGAGCGCCATATCTCTGCCGTGACAAGAAACTGGAGTATAAAGTCGCGTAACGTCCACATGGTGTCCGTCTCTGTGGTCCCAGGCCTGATGTACAAGTGGGCAGTCTTGACCTTGGCCAGCGTCTTTTCCCCAAACATCAAGTCGTGGAAGACTGGCCAAATGTTTACGAGCTCGGTTTGCACGTCATCATCGAGGGGTTGGAATTCACGGTTCTTGCAGCTCATGAGGAACTTACCGAGGGCGGCCTTGATGGGCGGAGAGACAACAAAGGACATTATAGCTTGGCGCTTGCGGATCTTGGCTGACGTGGTAGACAGTTCTGGGAACAGTCCATCGACCATGGTAATTGCGAATTTCTCATAGTCGCTCTGGCTCTGCTGATTGTCTATCGTATATCCTGAGGGGTTCTTGAAAATCAAGTTGTCTATCAAGCACGATTGATCGCCGCACCATGTCAAACGTAGATCTGGCCTGCCACGCGAGACCTGCTCTTGGAAAAGTCGCCGATGAGTAAGGACTCTGCGACAGAGGGTGCGACGGGCTTGCATGGTCAACTGCACTTGGCGCCCTTCTGTCTGAAGACGAGACGGTGTTCTGAGGCCTGGGGACAGAACTCCTTCAAGTTTGAGAGAAAGGGTATCCTTCTTCGCGACAATATTCATGAGGTTTTCTTTGGGGATTATTCCCTGTGCTGATGGTCCAATCGGGGTATCGTCCGAAGCAGGCCTTTTCGCTGGGATAGCAGCGGGTGCTTTCGGTTTCGTCGTGGTTGTTTTCGATCCCATAATCACGATCGTAACAGAATTCGTTCACGGGTTGTAAACCGAGAGTGGTGCTCGAAATGTTAAATTTTAATGCAGAAGATCTCTCCAAGATTTAACCGTCATATACTCAAGGATAACAATTAAACCGAGTAGCTTGCTAAATGGTGTTACAATGAAGAACCTGAACAAAGCAAGAGACGAAAGACCTGGTTGCGGGACAGCACTGGATTGTATTCTCTTTTGTTCTTTAGTTCCACGCTCGAACAAAGGCGTTTTGATGTTATACAATGCATGGTGAAGAACGGATGTAATGTACGAAGATTCCAGGGATGAACAAGCACTTGTAGGAGCTTGACTGGGTTTCCCGGTGCCCTCGCTGGAGACAACGTGGGGTCGCCAGCCACAACCGCAAACCGATGAGCCTTGGACGAACCTCTACAAGTTTCACCGGAAGATAGCTTGACTAGGTAGCCATGGTGGGGTTGTAAAATAACAGAGAAAATCACCAGAGGAACTTTCTACACTTTTTGCTACCGCACAAACAGGGTGTCATGTGGCCTACATCATCACGCTCCGGCTCCTCGCCATCGTAGGCCACTCCAGCTACATAATCAAAGGTGAGCTCCTCGCCTTTAGGGATATCCTTGATGGCAAACAACGCCAGGTCGTGAATGTGCTTGTCAGCATGGTCGCCCACGCGGGCAAAAATGCGCATGTTGGGGTCGCAGGAATGGTTGATGAAGCGAGTTGGGCCCGACATGAACTCGCCGTCAACTTCCAGAGGTGGCCCCTTGAGCCGGGGATCGAGTGAGTCCGGGTCGGTGAATTTGTCGAGAGCAAACAGATAGACATCTTTCTTCTGGGAGATGGTTGAGGCGGAGCGGCGACGGTCCGCCTCTTCGGAGGTGATGATCTCGCCGAGGTATCGGTCAACGAATTGTCCCTTTTTGATGTAGTCGGGGGATCGCACGCCTAGTTCAGGGGTGAGATGCATTAGTTGTCTAGTTATTGCGGTCTAGGGGGGCAGTGAAGGTGGACGAACCCCATCCTCGATCGGGAGTTCGAAAGATCTGAAGTGGAATGGTACGACCGCGCTCAACAACGCGGTTGGGGCAGTTGACGCTACAGGCGCAGCCTTGGTGGCACTCGTAGATGGGCACCTTGGAGTCGAGGAGGCGGGAGCGCAACAGGCCTGCTTTGGAGCCGCGAGTGTGGTATGCGTAAGCCTTCCTAGAAGTCCTCGGCCCATCGAGATCCATTCCATCGTCGCCGTCGTCGTCGTCGTTCTCCTCGTCTTCAAGGTCGGCAAGGCAAAGACAGCCGGTGAACTGACATTCATCGTCATGGCTGCAGGCACAGCCGCTGCGGAAACTAACCTCTGCGGGTTCGACACCGTGGCCTAGGACATTGCTATCGATGAAGCGAAAGTCCTTGAGGATTTCAGTGTTGACCTCGTTAACAACGGTGATCGGGCTGGTCTTGTGAGTGGGAAAGGAGCGGATCTGGCACCAGTGGCAGTTGTATTTCTCATCCTCTTGGCCCTGCGGTTGAGTGAATCAGCAACAGGTCTCAGGGAAACACATAAAAATAACGCACTTCCTTTCCGTGGTGATAGAAGTGTTGTGCTGTGGCCTGTTCCATGGTTGTGGCTTAGGGTAGAGGATTCTAACAAAGACAAGACGGGAATTTTGTGAAAGGTAGTCGAATTAGGTTGCCTTTTTTATTTATTTATTGAGCGCACTTAACACGTCGGCGATTTGGCTTAGGGTGGCGTAAGGTGGGAGAAAGTGAGTTGAGGCGGATTGAAGCAAGTTGAGCCCAGGCGAAAGAGACGCGACGCGCAAGAGAGGCCGAGGTGGTGTTTGTTTGAGTTGTGGCTGACAAGGTGAAGCTCACCTCGGTGAGTAACTTAAAGACAATGAGAGAAAATGAACAGATCCTTTGACGCCCAGAACATGGAGGAGGCAGCTAATAAGAGCAACGCATGACACATTTGTTTCGATTGGATGCTTGTTGTACAGTACGAATAATGTCAGCTAATACGTAGAATGTGTGAGATCGTGAGTCGGTTTATCCCCGTGCTCATGGATGAGCAAGACCAGCAAACCTGGGCCAAGCAAATAATGAATTAGACCCCATAGACTACCTACCTACCGTTGCATTCCTAAGCTACTATCCAAGTTGACGTGCCACTGACGAATACGGTGCTAACCAACAGTTACGTTTGCAACCCCGCCACGACACTTACGTACCACGACGGCATGTACAGTACTGTACTCTCCCTCACTGCCGAAACCCCCCCCTCCTCTCATCCTTGATCCCTTCACCATTGAACCAAAGATTCTTCGCCTCAAGCCAACTTCCGTTCCATTCAACCGCCCATAACCGGCAAGCCCCAACACCGAATCCAAATCCAACCCACGCGCCTCTCACGACTCAGTCGGCCGCTTCCGGGCCCCCGCCAAACGAAGCCCAATAATAGTCTAAATCCAACCACAATTAGTCTGCGAAGCAGCAATTAGACTCTCGATAGTCTATTATCGCCTCTCTCTTTTGCTCCTCTCCCACCCAAAGCCAAGTCCCGCTGTTGCGCCTCCCCCTGTTCCTCCGCCAGTCTCAAAAAGTGTCAAGGTCTCCCAGTTCCAATCCCAAGTGAAGGAGGAGTCACCCCTGTCGGTTCTTGGCCCTGAACCACTACTACTGACTCAGGTCAGGTATTTTGACCCCAGGACTCCCCTCTTCTTCGTCACCGTCACCATCACCAGCTCTCTAATTACTTCTCTATCTTCAACCTCTGCCTCAGTCTCCGTCTCAGTCTCTGCTGCACCTGCACTTGCACTTGCACTTGCATCTGCGACTCGACTCCCTTCTACTCTGCTCTTTCCTGTCCCTCTCTTTCTTGCGACTCGAGCGATCCTTGCGATTCCCCTCCACCAAACAACTAGGCCAGCCATGGCCGGAGTCTAGACCTTGCTCGCTGCCGTTTCCTCGCTTCTGCCGTTGTCCATATTGTCCCGCTGTGCATTTTTGCCCGAGCCTGCCAAACCGGATCCTCGACCAAGTGCCTACAACAACAACAACAACAACAACAACAACAACAACAAAATGGTGCCCTTCAGCCAGACTCTCTTCTCCTCCGTCGCCTGCTAACGCGCAACCAAATAGGGTTGCTGCTTCTCTCGGTCATCCGGGCCCAACTCGCCCTATCCAGGCGGCGCTCCCAACGCCTCCTCGCGTGCCATCAACCCTCCTCCGCTGTCTCTCCCCGAACCCGCCCACAGCGACCATCCCCGCGGCTCCTCCAGACGTCGACGGCGCGAACAGCGGCGCCTCGACCAGCACATCGACAAGCCCCTGCGCCGCCACGAGTGGTCCTCCCGCGATCGGTCCTGGACTAAGCGTGGCCTCGCCACCGAGCGCGCCGACTTTTTTGACACCAGGGTCACCGGTCGCCCCGAAGTTTGGCAGACAATTCACGCCGCTCTCCAGGTTCTTTGGGATCCTGTCGGCCAAGACGCCCAGGACGATGGCTCCAACGGCTTGGCCACTGCCCAGATGATCCTCTCCGCCGCCGAAATCTCTCTCCCGACCGGCAACCTTGTCAACGGTGTTTACGACGCCCTCGGCAACTACTACCAGCTTCCCGAATGGGTCGTCTCAGACCCCCAAAACCTCGTCGAAGAACCTGATGCTGGTGGGAAGGGTGACATTTCCATCGGGGGCGATGACACCACTGCCGAAGACGACATGACCGACGACGACGACGACGACGACGACGACGAAGATGAAATCGAAGGTAGGAAACGAGAAAAGGGCAAGGAAGTCATCGATGTACGCGAATTGGTGCCCTTGCGGGCCAGGCTCAGCGAAAGCGGCCGAGATATCAAGCTCAGCATCTCAGAGACAGAGACAGTAAGGAGTGTGGCGAGGAAGATTGCCCAGGACGCCAATGTAAGTCTCGCCCCTTCCAATCCTCTTGACATCAAGCCTATCCATCATTGAATCTCACGTACCTTACGTACATGCGCCATCCGATCATTTGACGTTAAACTGACCATTCCTTCAAGCTCTCTTCCACGAAGAGGATCCGGATAGCGTACATGGGAAAGATACTCAAGGAGAACTCGTCCCTTGTCAATCAGGGCTGGCAGACCGGTCATGTCGTCAACGCCCTTGTCTTCAACCGCTAGCCTTCGCCTTGCTCTTTTATTTTTCTCTTCCGGCTCACTATACCCGCGCGGATTCCCTCTCGAGGTTGCCCCTCTGATCACACCACTCTCGAATTTACGACCACTTCTTCTGTCGACTTACGCTTTCTGCATTCACGGCATCCGTCATACGTCACGTCTGCTCGGTTATGTCTGGATAATACCCCTTGTGTTTTTTCTCTTTCATTCCAGTCTCTGATTCATCATGATTTGCGGAGTTAATTGGGTCTGGTATTAGCGCTGCAGTTTTCTCACATATTCCCCGCCTCCATCTACGCAGAGATTGATTTGGATAGCTTCACACACGCACATGCACATGCACATGATATCACACCACATAGCCACTGACCATGTCCATGACCATATTCAGTGGTTCAACAATAATCATAGATCCAATCGTTGGGGGCCAAACCTCAACCCCCATCCTTGAAAACACCACTCAGAACCCAATTGTGCTTGAACCACGTGTCCATGTCTGAAATCATTGTCTACTTAAACCTGCTACATTTACTCTACCGGGGACCTTTCGCATAGCCTTTTGGTGGGAAAACACCCATTAACATGCTCCATCCCTGACTCCGCTCCAATCATCCTCATGACTCTTGCAGTGCACCAGCACGCCGTCTTTAAACGGTTCAGGTACCCATGCCATGCCGGTGCCCTCCCACTTTACGATGTTGACCCAATCTTGTTCAGGCCCTTCAAGGAGCCTAGGCTCAGTGCTAGGCCTTGGGATCGGCTTCTTATCCGGACGAAGCCGGTGATGGGCCCGTCATCTCCCTCCTTCTCAATGCTCAGGTTGGCGAGAGCATCCTCGCCTATGTCAAAGTTAGCAAACAAAGCTCGAGACCGACTGCGCTTAAAGGAAGTCACTTACCAAATACGCTGCGGGCATAGAGGTTGGCGCTCAGGAACTGACAGTCGCCCTTGAGACTCGCCTCTGGTGTTAGGCAGTTCATATTCGTGCAGGCCATTAGTTGTTCGAGGAAGTCCCGCAGAGACGTCGCCTTAGAGTTGATGTTGACTTTGTTCTCCCACTCGAACTCCGTCCACATGGTACGAAATTGCGTCTCTGTGCAAGTGGCCGGCTGGATATAATCCATGATATCCACGTGTAGATCATTGAGGATCACCACATTGGTGTCAGTAGAGTGGGCTCCGTCATACACAACATTGCCGAAGATAACACCGGTATCCGTCGACGAAACCTTGATTGTGCATTGAACATTGTGGAAATCATGAGGGCCGAGGTTCTGAGTTGTCGGGCGCTCAACGACCTTCAGGTCACCCAAGGTTGCGAACTCAACCGACAGGTTCTGAAGGGTATCCGTCGTTTGGTTAACGAGAAGAACATCGAGGACAATGTCGAATTGGTGGACCTTGACGTATGCCTCAGCATAAACGGGATCAGAGAAACCAGTCAGTTGGACCACACGGCTGAGCTTAGAAGATAGATCTTCGGCAGTTGATTCGCCTCCAGTCGCCCTCTCCAGGTCTTGCTCAATCTCATCCAACCCGTCGCTGGCGTTCTTCTTGGAGAGTTGTCGGATCTGAACAACATCATCGACCTGGACAGCAGCCTTCGCCTTTTCCACAGCCTCCTTGGCGGCACGCTTCTTCTCCTCAACTTGGACCATGGCACGGAAAGCTTTGCGGGTGTCATCCAGCCAGACCGTCCCCAGTCCCTTCTTTTCCTCGAACTCTGCGAGTGACCGCACGCAGGACATGATCCGGTCGACTGAGTCCTCGTCAATAGGGGCCTTGACAAAATGCGATTGCCCAACGCGAATGATAGAGATCATGATGAGCATGGCCTCGGCCCTCAGTGCGTTAGTTCGTGCCTTGTCGAATGAAATTTCGGCGTGGCGCATAACGAGCTTGACTAGGGTCGACGACAGCACGGTGGCAAGGTAATAGTCGCCGTCAAGAATGAGCTGACGCAGGGGTGGCTTTTGGGCAGCCTTGACGGCTTCCAACTTGGCCGCTGCGGAGGATTGGCTAGTGAGGGCAGTCTCGGTGGCGTAGGTACCATCGGCGAGGACCTTGCGTGACCCGGTAGGCGCTGCTGCCTTCGAATTTCCGTTGACATGGTCCTCGGGCTTGTTATCGCCATCATGTGAGTCTAGAAGGCGCTGTTCGGAAGTGAGAATGGGCATCTCTCCCAAGCTCGCGCGTATCCTCTTCCATGCATCCCGAATGTCCTTCTCTTCAAGCGAATATTCGCCGATAATCCACATAATTCCTCGGTAAACCTTGCCAGCTCGGACCTCGCCCAAAGTAGAGACAAGACGACCAATAATGGTGGTTCGGAGGTTGGGGAACTTCTCGACAACCTCCTTGACGAAGTTGATTACGTCAACGGCGGATGCGTTGTTGAAGTCGGCAATGAAGTCCATGAGAAGCTCAACGACACTGGCGGCGACCTCAGAGAATTTGATGGCGCACTGGTGGATGGAGTGGATAAGGAGTGCCCGGTACTCGGCGTTCTTCTCATACTCCTGGTCGACGGTCTTGGAGAGTTCCTTTTTAAGCAGGAGCACGACTTCCTCAACATTCTTGCTCGTGACCATTTCAAGAGCAAGGGAGAGAGCCTTTCTCCGTACATCGATATCAGTGCTTGACAACACACGCAGGATCTCCATTGTCAGATCGTCCAAGACACCGACATTCTTCTTGCGCAGCTGGTCAACGCGATCGAGCACGATTAGCTTGACATTGTTGTCCGCCTCCTTGATGCTAAGCTCGATGAATTTGGCAGCCGCGGCCTTAACAGCGACAGGGTTGTTGGTGAGGGCGGTAAGTGATGAGGCAGCTTCGTAGACGACTGTTGATACGCCAGCTTCTAGTAAGTCAAAGATTAACCTCAGGTAGCGCGCCTATCATCTCAGTCAGTTGATGCCCACCATTGATAACACATACAGCAAACAGACCTTGTTCTGTGAGTTTTGGACAGCATCCTTTCGGATGAACCCGAGCTCGACGAGTTGCAGAAGCTCTTCTGCATTGGGAATGCCATCGAAGACAGAGCTAAGGTAGACGAGGGCGGCATCGTGGTTGATGCTGGCCAAAGCGGCGAATGCATTCCTCTTGCAGGTAGCGTCAGTCTCTCCATCCAAGAAGGTGGAGATGAGTTCTGAGGCATCAGGAATCAACGAGGGGGAGTGTAAGTAAATAGAAGAAACGGCGAAGACGGCATTCTTTCGGACGTAAGCGTGTCGATGCTCGAGGCAGGATCGTGCCGAGGACAGGAGGGGCTCGATCAGCTCGGCCTCTCTCAATTTACAGAGGAAGCGTAGGGTGTTGCCTCGGATGTACTCGTTGGGGTGCTGGAGGTCATTTCGGATACCATTGCTGTGTCGAAATGGTCAGCGAGGTGCAACAAAGCGCATAGTGGTAGGTGGGAAACCGTACCAAACCAAAATCATCTCCTGCTTCAGCTTGCCGGTGCTATCAAGCTTCGGGCAGATCTCGTAGTAGAAGTATAGAAGCTTCTTGAGGGGCTTGTACTTGGAGGGCATGACGAATCGGATGATGTGCATGAGCAGGGAGGGCATGGGATCTCCATTGAGCATGATGGTCAAAATGCGCTTCATGGTCTCGACCTTGGTCTCGTCGGTGCCCTTCTCCAGCTGCGTGCGCAGGTCGGAGAGGCTGGGGATGTCGGCAGCATTGTCCTGGTGGACAAGACTGTAGGCGTTCTCGAGATAGCCAGACATGTTGGGCAAGATCGCCGGCGGTTGGCCGTAGGTGGTTGTGGAGGAGGATGTTGTAGATGGGACGTGGCTCGAAGGGGACGAGAGTTGGGAGTGGGATCGGTGGTAGTGTCGAGTCGGCGGTGGGGAGGTTCAGGGGTTCGTGTGTGCTTGGAGCTCTCCAGCTTCAGGAAACAGGACAAGTTGAAAAATGCGCCAGTCCCATCCGTTGAGGTATTGCAGCGCGCAATGGCCGGCCAAGATTGCCAGAGTCCCAAGGTTGTTCTGAACCAGGTCTGTCGAGAAACGTCAACTACAATGAGATCTATCTGTCCTGCCAGCGGGACGTCGAACAGGTGGCACTAAGCCCAGTTCCTATCACGTGAGAGCACCACACGGCGCCACGGCCACGGTCACAGAGGCGCCGACGCTTCGAACTTGAATGCCCCGCCTTCCCTGGTCCGTGCGTTCTTCGGCTCTTTACCTTGCACAGTGCTGTCCCGCCTTCTTCAGCCTCGTGGACGGCGGGCTTTGAGGATTTGAAGTTTGGTTTGTTGACAGACTTGACGACTTTTGCAGAGCTCGATACGACGCCCACGCACCACCGCCGACATGTCTGCCTCAAATGAGCCTTTCTACCTCCGGTACTAGTACGGCGCCTGCAGCTGCGATCATTTGTCGCTATTCCTCTTCCCAAGACCAACCGCTAAATGCACTCTTCCAACAGTTCTGGTCATATGGGTCGCTTCGGCCACGAATTTCTAGGTGCGAACCTCAACAACTAGTCCTCCAGCTGCCACCTGAGGTCATGTGCTCACTCCAGTCCATGGTTAGAATTCGACTTTCGCGTCGTCGGCGACGGCCGCAGCGCCGTGGCAAGATATGCGAACAACTCGAATTACCGAAACGATAGTTTGATTCGCAAAGAGAGTACGAAAAAGTCTTCGTGTCCCGGGAGCGGCTGTCACTGATAAGGAGACATAGTGTGCGTCAGCTCTGTGGTGGTAGATGAGATCAAGCGCATCATCAAGGCGAGTGAAATTACAAAGTACGCCAGATAGCTCACCCAACCCTTGCGCACCCCCCTCCTAACTCTGACCAGGGAAGACGATTCCAAGTGGCCGCAGAAGAACAAGGACGGCAGACAGGAGCTAGAGATCCGGGTTGGAAACGACCACATTTCGTTCGAGGTTGGTCAGGCCAGGTTGGGGGTGATGTGTGAACGGGAAGACTGACAGTATAATAGACCGCCAAGATTGGCTCCCTGGTCGATGTGACGGAGTCGGCTGATCCTGAAGGCCTACGAGTTTTCTACTACCTTGTCCAAGACCTGAAGGCGTTGGTTTTTAGCCTGATTGCCCTTCACTTTAAGATCAAGCCCATCTAAGAGGGAGAGAGCAGAGCACGGCTGGTTGGGGATTGGGGCGTTGATAATGGACGATACCCTGTTACTACTAAAGGAGGACGATAGAGCGTCGAGAAGAATAAACGAAAGGGCGAAGGGGGGAAGGCTGAAGGGTGAAGAGTTCCGCAGTACATCAAGTTCTCACAGGCAATGACATAGCTGGCAAAAAACGGTGTGAAAGGGTCTCGTTGGCCTGCATACACCTACATATAGCTCTCGCTATGTAGTCTAATCCAAAGCATATGTAAGGTAGACTAAGGGTGGCCAAGAGGCCAAGGCGAAGCCCGGGATGACAAGAGAGAGAAGGCGTGTGTTTGGAATAACTAGAAACAGGCACGGCTGCCCAGAACCACCCGACGAAAAGTCATGAATGGCGTGCATGGCAAGTTGGGAGATTTCAGATGAGAGTCATGGATGTTGCCATGGTATGACAGGTAGTATTCAGTAGGGATTGGATGGCAATCGCATGGACAACTCAAGGTCGGACCACACACGATTTTGCGCTCGCACCCACACTGCGACATGCTCTCTCCCACGCAGGCTCACACACCTACAGTACACGCACACCACCGGGCGCGGTTGAAGTCGGTCAGCGGGATAGTGCCAGGGCCGCTGCCTGGTCGCGTTTGAGACAGGCTGCTTGGCTGTGCTGACATGTGGCGGGAGTTCCGAGTCCTTCGTACTACTATGTACGTACGTCCATACTCCGTACTGATCCGTGATATTGTCTGATTTTGATCATGCCAACCTGGGTCCTGACGGGACGGAAAGGCGTCAGGTCAAAGCACCCCCATGGAACATGCTGGCGAGAGGTCCAGTAGCAGGCTCTCTGGCGGGTTCCCTTCCGCCCCCCAAGCTCCAGCCTCCAGTGGCCCAGTGGGGGGCGCTGGGGCAACTGGGCCGGGGTTTGAGAATACCTCCACCCCACTCGCCGCCCAAAGTGTCAGGGCAAATGCGGGCCAGCGGGAACTTGAGGGAAGCATCTCACCTCAGTGATGGGGCCCTCCCGTCCACTCTGACTTGGCGCTTCCGGGGAGAACGACGCGCACTTCCACGAGTCCAGAGCTCCATGGGTACTAGCAGCTGGAGACAGGAGGTGAATGTACAGCGGGTTGTCAGCGTACTGAAACCCCAAGTTGGTGATGGTCAAGGATTGGACGGGGCAACTTGTTTGGGCAGTGGCAGGCAAATGGATGGAAGGTTAACCGACTCGTGTAACTCAGCTACAGTACAGTGAAGTTAGTAAATTATTGAAGCGTCCGCAGGTACCCAGCCAGAGCAGTGCCCAACGCAGTGATGCCATCGGGTTACCTACCTACCTTACCTCAAGATACCTCGCCCACCTGCTAGAATGTGCTGGCTTCCCAGGTACCCTGGGATCTAGTCCAACCCACCACATCCCCATCCCATCCACCGGGCCTAGCAAATCAGGGCTTTGGGTAGGTGCTTCTCCCAGGCCGCCAGTTAGGTCTCCCAGTCTCCCAGGTCTCCCCATGAAAACCTAGCAGCCCATCATCACCGACTTGACCCTTTTCGCCATCGACCCATTTGCAATTTGGGGTTGCCATCTTGCTCTCTTGCTTGCTCTCTTCCTCGCTTTCTCGCCCTGTAGTATTATTTCTTATTTCCCATTACCTCCAGTAATGGGCACTCGTCTTACTTCCTAAAGGCCAGTTGATGCGCCTGGGGCCCTTTTTAGCCAAAACCCCATGATACGCCTGCCCCGAGATCGCCACCGGTGGTGAGTCCCTCCAGCAGCCTCCATCTTCCTGCGACCCCAACGACCAACGGCCGGTTGCCATCCAAACTTCGATCGCCTCAGCCTTTTCCAAGGGGAACCGAAGCCGACGCCCAATCTCCCTCTCCAACATCCCTATCTCATCACCCTGTTTTGTCGCGGGCCTTTACTCCCCGACTCCACGTCACAACGCGATGCCGACTCCAGCCTCCAATCCACCCCCCGATCCGTCGTCACCGCGGTCTTACAGCTTCTCGACCTGCCCCGACGACGTTCAGCATCCCACCTGGCAGTCGCAATCGCATGAAGCTGTCCAAGACCATACCGACATGGGCGTCCAGCCCGTTCCGTCTCTCTCGATCGATGGCGCCTCGCCTCCTGTTGTCGACACAGCGCCTGCGCCTGAGGGTCGAGCTCCTGACGATACCGTCATGGACGATGGGCGGGCATCCGATGAACCATCATCACGTTCAACTACCATGTCGCCCCGGCCTCAGTCCGCTGCCACAGCCCTCACATCACCGACTCCCAGTGGACCAGAGGCCGACCTGGTCAAAAGTCGAGACGCCGAGATCGGCAGCCAGCTGAGCCGTGAACCCTCAAACAGCACCCAACCAGCTGCCGAGTCGGAGAACATACGTGCCAGCACGAGGAGAAGAGCCTCGCCCAGCCGCGAATGGGAAGCAATCGATGTCGATGCACAGGAGGATGAGCTCTGGTCCCCGTCAATGGGACCCGACTACTCCAGCATGCGGGTAAGCACATACTCTAGCCACCGCGCCCCTCCTGTATGATCCAAGTACTTAACCGCTCCAGGTCATCCCCTCCTCTCCTTCGTCGTACTTACGTGCAGGAAGCCGATTTCACGGAACGCAGCAGTCGGAGAGGCAGGTCTACGATGTCCAAGTTGAGATCAAGCACGTGGACATACGAGAGTCATTTCTCTGTGGATATCTACGCATCCAAGGTCACCACATCCACCCACAACTACTTCTCTAAATCCTCGGCGCTAACGTACCATACAGGTCTGACCGAAGACCATCCGACCCTCACGACATACTTTGAAGGCGAGATCATCGGAACCAAGTACAGCTTTTACACCGAACATGACAACTGGGGCGCAAACAGCAAGGTGGATCTGAGTCACTGGGCTAAGTTTCCTGCTTTCCGTCCCTTTCAGAAACAGGCACGCAAGGGCCCCATTACCATTCGGGACGGTGCCCAGAGGGAACACATATTCATGAGGTGGAAGGAACATTTCCTAGTTCCCGACCATCGAGTGCGCACCATAACAGGGGCGAGCTTCGAGGGTTTCTACTATATCTGCTTCAACCAGATCAAGGGAGAAGTCAGTGGAATATACTTTCACTCCAAGAGCGAAAAGTGAGTCTTCGCCAGACACATTTGATAACTGATGCTAACCTCCTGCCCTTTAGGTTCCAGCAATTGGAGCTAAAGTACGTGCCTGATCGGGGTTGCTTTGCTGCAACCGAACTCCGATGAGAACTCGACTTGTCGCATTTCGTCATCGCATGCTCGGAGCTGCGTCCAACAGGTGACTAGGAAGCCAGTGATATGCTAAATCATTTGATCCGACTTGGCCGGGCTTGGTTGGAAGGCCTTGACACACAAAAACACTCTCACACACTCTCACACTCTCACTCTCACCCTCACACACGCACACACGCACACGCACACACCACAAACACACACAACACATAGATGGGAGGCGGAATGAGAATGACCCTTGATGATGACGTCCTAGTGCACGCGAATTGTGGTTCATGAGTCGCGGATATCAAAGATTATTATATGCGGAGCACAGGAATATTTGATGGACAAGGGGCGGTCGTCCTGTACATGCGTTTTATTCACCAGCCTCGAACTTTTTGAAATATCCACGTCGAAACGGATTGAGTTCGTCCGCCGTTGTCCCATTGGTTTCGAGCTTCTTACGGCTTGTGTAAGCCATGAGCGTATCCGGCGAGACCTGTGTGTCAGGCATGCGACGATAGGTTATCAACCTCCTTGACCCTATGTACATCAGCATCGTCGGTAGCGTATGAGGGAGTAACGACCCGTGGGAGACATACATTTGTTGAATGGTTGTACACAGATGGCAACAATGTCCAGGCATGGGTGGGTGGGTACAGGGATCTCTTGTTCTTCATCGTTGGCCGTAGGCATCCAGAATGATAGTCTTCCCTCGTCGACCAAAGACTCAGAGGCGAACGTTAGAATATCGTCAAGCATAGCCAGGAAGCTATAAGGCTTCTTGGGTGGGACGTAATCCGGATTCCTAATCTCGTCAGCACTTGCATCCACACACAGAGTACGGCGCAGAGACTACAGACTTTCCCTTTGTCCTACCTGCCTCGACCAGCCAAGGAGTCTTTTCAGGGTCCTTGCAGCCCAGAACCCTCAGTCCTTCTCGGACCCCGTAAGGGGGGTCAGAAACAATTCCATCCCACCATCGGCCTTTTCGCATTGGAGTGTGAGTCAGATCGGCTGAAAACACGTCCCCGAGGCACGCCCCCAGTCCGTATTGCTCGAAGTTCCCTTGTAAGCTCTTCTTTCCACCCTCGCCTCGCATGCTTCGGCCGTCAATATCGCTTCCCCACGACAAGGCTCCAAACTGGGCACATGCAATGGGGAACGAGCCTGTCCCAACAAAGGGATCGTAAAATAGCTTTCCAGGGGCGGCAAGAGCCATGTTGGCGGTTACCAAGGCGAGCTCTGAATCCATGCTTGTGGTGGAGATGTATTCTCGCTTCTTCAAATCCAGCCTCATGACAAGGTCTCGTGATGAGGTTGCTAGATACCGACCAAAGTAGATAGTCGTCGGGTTCGGAATCCCAAGAGGAACGCTATCAAACGGCCATGCCTCGAAAATGGAAAAGGTTTCGTCTGGGTTGGACATTTTGATAGGCCCGTCAAAGCCTAAGAATCGGAATGAGTTGATGAGCTCAACCCTCTTGGCATTAGATCGAGTTCCTTGATATGGCTCCACGGCAAATTTAAAGGAGCATGTCTTGTATAGCTCCCAGAGGTGCGGTGTTCCTTGTTTCACGGCTTTGTGTACTTCCTCCAGTGTCGTTCCGGTGCCCCAGAGCTCATGGATTGACTGGGCCAGAATCGACCTCTGGATCAGGCGCTTTGCTGCATCGGCCGAAGGCAGTTGCACAATACAAAATGGTGACTATTGATGGTGAGATTGGTAATCGGGTACTATCTGTGCTGACGTACATCTAGGCTATAGCTCAAAACCTTCAAGTTTATACCTTGGACAATCGCCAGGGCCTCGATCTCGGGGAGTCGAAAGGACTCGTGGACCTGCGCAAATTTGACGAGGAAGTTCATGTTCCATGGACATGGAACCTTTCCACTGTAGAGTTGGTTTGAAGGCGCACGACCAATTCACATGAGAGGTGAAGGTGTGAAGGGGGCGGTAATCGTCCTCAAAACAACGCCATAGACTGAGAAAAGCCGGTTCGTCTCACTCCTCATATGAACTGCGCAGTCCTTGTTTAAGAGATTCGGAAAATAGGAGAAGATTCGTGCTCCATCGAGGATGGCTGTCGCAAGTTTCACGATTTCTAGGGTGGATGCAGGCAGAGAGAAACCCTCACGAGAAGTTGACTCGTGGGTGTAAAAATATTCGCCGATGAAACCCCGGCCCGCGAGAAAGTTGAATTTCTGCCCACCTCAGGTTAGCAGGTTGCTTGAAACTACAAACAACCAAGTACTACACGCTCCACAGTTCACCATAATCCTCAAAACAATTGTTCATAACTCCAGTATTTCTCTACCATATTCTGTTCTGTTGGGTCTTGCCTCGAACATTCCAAAAAGGAAAAAATGTTTCCAGCGGCGGCCTCGTCCATATACCAAGCACCGAAATGCTTTGTCACGTACGGCACAATGGGCCACGTCGACACCAAGCAGGCGCCTCGGAAAGGCAAACCGTGGACGGCCATCAGATCGCAGGATTTCATACACAAGGTTCTATGTCCTTGAGGCTCCTCCACTTCGCCCGGTCTAATTCAGTTATAGGTTGATTTGATCTTGCCGGCAGAAGCTTACGAAATGGTTTATCAAAAAGTGGTTGAGACTTGCCATCTACCCATGTATTCTAGGGTGACCATGACACTCGGTGACATCCTCGAGGGAGAGTTCTTTACCGAGTACATAAAAAAGAGTGCCTACAACAGGAACCATCTGCCGGTAGAAGAACTTGATTACTGATGTTGGCGTGCAGGAAATGTTCTCATGCTCTCCGAGGGAAAGACAACGACGGGCAGTCTGTTCACGCTACACGAAGGTAAGGACATGAGCCAAGCTGCCCCAATACAAAGTTTAACCGATACTAGGCACCCTTAATATGTATCTTGACAAGGAAACCTATGAGCGAGCTGGACTTGTGGGCAAGCCGCATGGCGCGAAGGGTGGGAGGGGGTTGAGGCCGCGCTGGGGTTTGTCACCAAGGTTCCAGGCGACTTCTCCAAATACTAACCATTGACACTAGTTGTTTCGTTCGACCTTAGAAGCCCGACCATGCTGCGTGGGAAGAAGGGGTTCGATCGGTTGATTTATGCCTGCAAAAATGTCCTAAAGCAATCGGCAACCTGGTTGTTCTGCAATGTTGCTGAATCAAGTAGGTTCCCACTTCAACTCTAGGTATCCGGATCAGAAGAGTTCTAATATCCTCCAGCACCCTCTCCAGATCCTTTACAGAGATATTTCCCCACATCCTTCACCTCCTCGCCAGGAATCGCCAGAGATCTTGTTGCGTTTCAGGGGCCACTGGATATTCCTTCCGAGATCCTTGCCAACCTTGATCGATCCGCACTCGAAGAAGCAGCAACGGAGTGTTACGAGTGGTTGTCACTTATCCGACTTGAAAGTCCTCGCGTGGCAGCTGGGGACAATATCGATCCCTATCTTTCAAAATACAAGGTGCCAGCAGAGGCCGAGGGAACGGCGACTGTGTGCAAACTGAGCTGGCAGGGCCTCATTTCTTCAAGTTGGCTCCATAAGTTGCTCGTTTGCACTGTCGCCACCTGTCCATCAGCAGCATGGTTCTCCCTAAGCGCAACTTGCTTCTCAAAGAGCGTTCCCGGTAATGGTGACGAGGTCGTGGTTCTTCGACCTCCAGTAGCCGAAGCCAAGTACCTCATGTGGGAGATAATGGTATCGGAGTAAAGGCTTAGCCCTGTTTCGGTTGCACACTCCGATCATCGCCAAGCCCCTCTCCCATGATGGCTTCCTCGACAAGCTTACGCAAATCAGCCTGCCCTTGGGGAGTGTTGAAGTCGTCGCGCTGGGCCAACTCCTCAATGCGTCTTCGAAATTCGGGGTCGGCCTCGCCAAGAATATCTTGGGCCTGGTCCATGGCGCCGATGGTTATCGGCATGCCCTCTGGAGGCGAAGGAATCACCTCCGGCAAGATAGCGGCAGCGGTAGACTCGAGATCGTCTCCCAGCTTGGCTTCGATCTTAGCTAGGTAGGTGGCGACAGCAGGGAAGTCGCCCTCAGCCTCAATCTTCTCTCTGGCTGTACATCCTTCCGAGCCTCTGTGTCCAATGTTGGCGCCAAGTTCTTCGACTAGGACCTGGGCAGCGTCTTCGGTCTCGACGACGAACAAAGCGGTCTCGTCGTCCTCGTCCTTGAGGTCTACATCGACGTGGAATTCGATGGCCAGCGCTCGGAGGAGGTCGAGATGGTTGTAGCTGGCAGCGGCATGGACCAGGGAGTAACCATGCTCATCTTGCGACGAAGCCAACTCTGGATTTTCCCGAAGGAGGGGTAGCAAGGCGGGGTTGTTATCGGCGGCAAGCAGAAACGGATTTGGCGGAGGCGCCATTATCAATTGATATTTTGAAGAGGCAACGGGAGGGACAACTGCGGTCAGGGTCGGGTTATCGATGGTGATGTTTAGGAGAAACCGGAGTGTTCGTACTTGGTATGGCGCATGTGTTGTTAAAATGGCACAGGTGCGAGGACAGTTTTTTCTTTTTTTGGTTAGGTAGGTAGACAGACACTCAGTCCACTAGGACAGTGCGAGAAGCTGAAGACGTCCGTTCGAATGCCTACATTCATACAATATTTTGTAGTCCGATTAGGCATATGAAGGAAGTACAGCCAGCTTTCCCAGTGATTGTTTACAGAGTATCACCTTAGCCCTTGGCGAGGATAGGTGCCAGACGGCATGATGCACTGTATTGCCTCGGTGTGCTGGGTTCTTGTTTAAAGAGTTAGGGTAACTACCTCGATCAGAAACCACCTAAGTAGGTACCCAACGACATTGCCTAGGTACCTAGAAACGCCACAGCGCCCCCACCACCCACCCAGAATGGATGACTCAAAATCGTTCGAATCCGTAGTTAAGAAGTATACCAGACTAGACCGTCGGGTGGTAACATGATGTATTCTCGAACCTCAGTATGACAGTATGGAGCAAGCACTACCAAAGTCCAGAGCCTGGCCGAGGCGTTGCAAATTTGACAGGTCTCCATGTCAGTTCATTTCCCCTAAATCTGACTCACACGGCGTCGTTGGGGCTCACACCTTAGCCTACAAGCCCTACATATCACTGATACTGCCTGAGGCGGTGCACCAAGGCAGTTTTGCATACCCGCATTACCGCATCATAAGTAGGCGCCCACACTTCGCATTCGGCATGCCCATCTCACTCGCACCTGCGCCAAGGGGAATACATATAGTGGCTGGATGCGCTTCCAACGGATTCCCTCTCACCTCGACTTCTGAACACACTGGACATCACTAGCGTTTGCAAAATAAAGCGGCGAGCCAGGAGCTAGGCACCAAGAAACCCGCCCTTCAGCAATAGGATAGACACCCGTCATCCTTCGCAACGACTCCTTACCACAAGAGAAAGGAGTGCTAGCAGAGAACAGAGAGCAGTACCTGTGTCCACTACCGCGAAGTGAGAAAGAGAGACTTGCTCAGTTTTGAACCACGGAGAAACAAGGGCATGTCTGCTCACTTCCACTCGTCTTGCCGCCCTCTTCTCACACTTCGCAACAGATACACCTGCAAACGAGCTACTTACAGTTCTCGGTACTTCAGCATCATGACTGCACCATATATCCCCCAGGATGTCCGAGAAGTGTCCAAGATGCTAGGCGCCCTGGATCTTGCTCGGAAAGAGAAACGTCGCGGGAGTGTCGCCGTCAAGAAGACGACATTCGATGTCAAAGGATCCCAGGATGGCATCCAGGTCGACTCGTGGAGGATGCAAGATTGGGACTACAAGCGGCGCGACCTGCCCACTTACGCTCGGGGCCTCTTCACCACTAGAACGAGAAGAAACGAGCCCGAGATCGCAGTCAGAGGTTACGACAAATTCTTTAACACCGACGAGGTCCACGAAACCAAGTGGTCCAACATTCTGACAAGAACCCAAGGCCCATTCGAACTGACTCTCAAGGAAAACGGATGCATCATCTTCATCGCTGGCCTTGAGGATGACACTCTCATCGTTTGCAGTAAACACTCCACCGGCGACCGCAACGACATTACGGTTAGCCATGCTGGCGCTGGAGAAGTACGTATCGAGAAGCAGCTGGCTGCCGTGGGAAAGACGAAGGCCGACCTGGCCCGGGAGCTACGCAAGAGGAACGTCACTGCTGTTGCCGAACTTTGCGACGACTCCTTTGAGGAACACATTCTGGCCTATACACCGGACAAAGCCGGCCTCTACCTTCATGGTCTTAACCTCAATCTCCCCGAGTTCGCTACCTACCCCAGCACCTTCGTTCAGGAATTCGCCGAGGAATGGGGCTTCATCAAAACTGGCCTTATCGTTATGGATGACATCCACAAGGTCAAGGCCTTTCTCGAGGAGGCAGCTGAGACTGGTGCGCACGATGGCCGAGACATCGAGGGATTCGTCATCCGTTGCAAAATGAGCCACGATCCCAACTCAGTCCCCTTCCGCGATTGGTTCTTCAAGTACAAGTTCGAGGAGCCTTACCTCATGTATCGTCAGTGGCGAGAGTGCACCAAAGCTTTGATTGCTGGCAAGCAGCCCAGGTTCAAAAAACACGTTGCCATTACCGAAGAATATCTGCTGTACGCCCGCAAACGCCTTGCAGCCGACCCCAAACTGGCCAAGGAGTACAATCTTAACCATGGAATCATATCTCTCCGTGAGGACTTTTTGAACTTCAAGAACCTCAAGGGTTCTGACGCTGCGAATATGGAGGATCTCGATCCGCTGGTCATGACGGAGGTCACGAGAGATGTCATCATCTGTCCCATCGCCACCATTGGATGTGGCAAGACAACCATCGCGATGGCCCTGTCGTATCTTCTTGGTTGGGGCCATGTCCAGAACGACAACATCTCGGGCAAGGGCCGACCTCCTCGGTTTACCAAGGAAGTTCTGGACCAGCTCAAGGACCACTCGGCCGTGCTAGCAGACCGTAACAACGCCCAGAGACACGAGAGAAAACAGATCATTACCGATGTCAAGCTTCAACATGCCACGGCCAAGCTCGTGTGTCTCAACTTCAAACACGACGAGGAATCCATTGACGAAATTCGACGTATTACCCAGGAGAGAGTGATTAAACGTGGTGATAATCACCAGACTATTCATGCCGCGACGGATAAGGACAAATTCATTTGCATTATGGAAGGATTTATCAACAGATTTGAGCCCTGCAACCCATATGCCCGTCCAGATGACGGCTTTGATGTGGTTATTGACCTTGACCCAACCGCGGGAAGCCGGCAAAATCTCGAAACTGTTGTCACGCAGCTAAACAAGTTTTTCCCAAACCTAGTTACGGAACTTCCTGGGCCTGAGAAACTGGATGCAGCGATAGAAGCGGCACTTAGGTACAAGCCGAGCTTCAGACACGACATCCCTGAACGGGGCAAAAAGAGTGAGCCGGGCAAACAGCTGGAGAAAGGGCAACAAAAGCCCCAGAAGAAGAAGAAGCCACCGCAGTTGGAATACATGTCCGTTTCTGTCAATACTCGGGAGGTCAACGCGTTGCTTGAGGAGACATTCATGGGAACCAGCCCCGAGGTATCTCGCTTTTACATGCAACTGAAGCAGACGCGGCGTGTGCAACCCAGGTTTCACGTCACATTGATGCATCGCGCGTCTTGCAACGAACATGCCGAGCTATGGCAGCGGTACTCCACCCTACACTCCGAAGCTGCTGCAGCTGGTGTCGCTGAAGCGACGTTGGGCAATTGCGACGTTCTATTGGAACGGGTAAGAATGCTCTAAACTCCCCGAATAGGATTGTGCTGACATTGTGTAGGTTGTGTTTGATGACCGGGTTATGTCCGTAGTTGTGCGGCTCATAGATCAAGATGGCAACTGGGAGTGTGTCAACCGTGTGGCGCACATGACCATTGGAACCCGGGACACCTCCATAAAACCGAAAGAGAGCAATGACTTGCTGGCAAGGTGGCTCAAGACGGGTAGCGCGGAGACGAACATTCACGACATCGTCTTTGAGAAGAAACCTACGTTGAAGGGGAAGGTGCTCGGGGTGTCATCCAAATAGGACGAACAACATATCATGTAAATGAATGAGACTGTGAGGTAGATTAGTCCATCTGATTGGAGCGTCACTCCGAGGCAGACGCAGTAGATCAGCCAAGTCTATCAAGGTGACGACAACCTGTTTCTATAGCGAGCTGACGCCAACTGATGGGGCCCGGATTTATGTTTGGGGGCTCAGATGGTCGTGTTTGTTCTTGCTAGAGATGTGATGTCTGATTGAACCCGATCAGGTCAAGCAGGATGAGTGAGCCTGTAGCACATACGAGCAGGCACGGTCAAGGGCCAAAATGTATTCGTCCGGAGGCAACGATCCCTTGTGGCTGATCTAAGCGGTATCGTACATTCATGAGGCAAAAGGGGGTATTACAGTTGTGAATAGAGAAGAAGAAAACGGACGATGCAAGACTAGCTACGTCCCACCGGAGGTTACTCGTCATCGAGAAATCGACTTGCTAAGCGCCCAAAGAAAGGCACCTCATATCTTGGTGCAGCATCTGTTAGAACACACCCACGATAACAGGGAGGGGGGTCACGGGTACATACCTATCCAGGATCTCGGCATCTCGATACGCCCTCAAGGATAATGCAGCGATTAGGGCCAAGTCACCAATGAAGAAGAACCAGCTCAGAAAGGTTGACCATGCGAAGATGAGGTGGAAGACCATGATAGCTGTGAATAATAGCGCTGACTGCCAGGCATGGAACCTAGCTCACGAGCGTTTAGCATGCTGTCCGGGGGAGGTGGCATATGAAGAAACCAGGAGCGCAGAGGCCTTGCATGGCTACTCCTGCGTCAGGGGACGGGAGCCATTTCATCAAACGAGGACTTAAACGTACCGCACATAATCACTATTCCGTTCCAACATCAACAAGACGATTGCGCCCAAAGGCGGGAACACCAGATAGGCCAGGCAAGCCTCGTAGTCGAGTCGCATGCCCAAGCTTGTGTCAAATTCGCTAACTTCGGCGGCGGGGTATGCGCCGGGCATGGTGCTTGCGGCCCCGAATGCCCTGGTGTCCGTCCCAGCAGCCCAGTCGCTGCCCTGGCCATCAAAGCCAGTCCATCCTCGTTGTGGCTGGGGGTGCTGTAGAGGCGGCGGAGATGCAACAGGAGAGAACGATCGTCTGGCGTCGTACGAAACTCGCGGGGAGGTGTACTCGGGGGATGCCACGCGGCTATGCTCGGGCGGGGAGGATTGATAGGGCGCGAAGTCCATGGTTGGGATGCAAATATGAGTGAATGGCTTCGGCTATCGGGGATTGAGCATGTCCATGCAGCTTCGATCGCTTGGTACTGGGGGGATTTGGAAGCAATCACCGTGGGCTGGTAGGCTTGATGCGGAAGGGGACAATTGTTAAATCACGCGAGCGTGTTTGCCGGTCGGTGGTCAGTGTCGTCTCACCGCGGTGATAAAGGGTCGTGCGAGAGGTTCGGAAGGTGGTCGGGTCGCAAGCTCGAGGCTGGATTGAGATAGAGTGTCACCGATATAGAGTATGTCTGTGTAGGAGCATAGGGAGGAGTGTATGAACGAGGTGTAAGCAAGTAGAAGGCTGCGGGACGGAGAGATAGGTAGAACGGTTGCTCGAGGTGCGCGTTGATGATGGCGATCCCACCTTCGATGTGAAGGACGCCAGCTTCAATGGTAATGAGCTTGGTTGCATGATGGGAGCCTGGGCCTGGCGCCACACGTAAAGCACCTTCCTTTACCTTTGGAAAGAGCTGGGCAAGTAGGTACCTCGAGCGGCCGCTTTACTGGACTGAGCCACTACTACCGCTGTAGCGGGGCTTACAGGGTACCTAGCCAGTCTAGTAGCTCTCGACCAACGGCTGTAATGCACACAGATACTGCAATAAGGATCGGTCTGTTCACACGCAACGACGGCCCACCAACTTTAGGCTCGAACTTGATAGACTAGATGGTATCTAGTAAGCGTCCGTACGCGCATTCCCCTGATCAGCAATTAGAATAAGAAAATTCGTTTTCGGTTGAGGAGTACAATTAGACTGGGTACTCGCATTGGACACTCAGAAAGGTACGGCCCAGGGAAAGAAGAGCTTCATTTCAGGGTATGATTTCATGTTCAACAATTGTCCTCGACCTTCCATGCTGTTCATACATGTACACATACAATGGGCCCCTCGGTGGGAACCCTATCTATACACCCACCTTACTGTCGCAGACTCAAGTCTACTGTTCCCCCTTCTACTCTCCATCATCCCCCTTGCTCCCCTCTTCCAGCTGAATCTTGCGGCCTTTCAGGGCCAGCCACAAGTTCTTGCTACCGCCTTCCAGGGCGTTGGTGATACCCAGGCCAGCGCCTTGAAGGATTCCAACAAGCTGTGCCCGCAATCCATCCATGCCTCCCTGGATGCCACCAACCCAGTTGACGCCCGCCTTATCAAAGATCTTGTCTTCAATTCGGCCTCCCACTAGCAGAAGCTTGGACAACCCATTTTGGCAGATGGGGTCGTGAAAGCCGGGGCTCCTCTTCCTCGTCGGCGCAGGAAACTGACCCGGAACAGGGGCAAGCACACTGAGTGCAGCAGCAACGTGGGCTGGCGACACAGCGGGCAGCACGAGTGCGGCAATGGGTCCAACCAAGAGTGGTTCGATCTGTGCAAACGACGAGTCTGTAGGAATGTCCGCGTCCGTAATAGCTTCGTACGCGGCCTCAGACAGATCATGAATAATTGGCCCACGGGAGGTTCGTGCAGTATTGGCCGATGTCGCCGCAGCCTCTGGGTTATAGAACTCGACAATCTTCAGAGCCACGCTCAACATGTTGGTTCTCAGAACCTGTAGCTGGACTAGAGGCGTGATGTCAAGTGGTTTGGTTCCCTGGGCGGCATTGGGCGGAGGTACTTCAAGTAGAACCTTCTTCAGCTCCCGTCGCACAGCCGCCCATTCAATCGCAGTTAAGTTGCTGTGCTGGAAGAAAAGAATCAAAGGAGTGGTGCGAAGCATTGATGTATAGGTTCGAATCAGCTGGCTTTTTCTCGTCTCGACTGGTCGCGCACTGGGAGGCTTCGTCGGAGGGGTGTAGTCAATAGGAGGACGGGCAGCGGAGACGGCTGCAGACTGTTTCCCGGACGTTGAGATGGCACGAAGCGTGAGAGTCCGTGATTTTTGCGGGAGTGCCGTTTCTCTGCGCAATTGGCGCAGGCACGGCGACGCTGTTCGGGATATTCGTGGTGCCATATCTTACGACCTTCAAAGGGAAACACTATTAGCCGCCGTTTGCATACCTGGGGCTATCAACTTACGTAGTTGCGAGATGGTTGCCAGCTCGTCCTCACGCCGCAGTCAAAAATTCCGTGAGGACGTCGGACACCCTACCCATCCATGATCGATGACCTCTCAAGTGGCCCGTGCACTCGGAACAAATCACCGCCGTCCCCCGGCTACGTAACCCCGTAGCCAGGGACCACCGCGGCCGAGCTGTGCTGCGCTTTACCAGCCAGGCTGATTACGCGCGACCTGACTGCCTACCGGTAGCTTCACCCTCGCTGCACATCAAACATCGAACAGCCTCCACGCTGCCCCATAGTCTTCCTTCACTTAACATCCGCACCGCAAACTCATCGCTACCTTTAATACTCCACTCAGTGACTCTCTTCTACATCCTTCGAAGCATTACCGCCCACCAAACTCCTCACCATGTCGACTCTTGAAGAGCTCGAGGACCTCGATCGCAGAGAGAAGGAGGACAAGAAGCGAGATGATGATGACAACAAGGACCAGAAGAAAGGCGCAGACGGCGACGCCGAGATGAAAGATGCTGAAGAGGATGATGACGACATCCTCGATGAAGAGATCCTTGGACTCAGCACACAGGATATTCAGACGCGGAAACGACTGCTCGAGAATGATTCCCGAATCATGAAGAGTGAGCTCTCGCGGTTATCACATGAGAAGGCTGCCATGGGCGAGAAGATCAAGGAAAATCTAGATAAGATTGCCAACAACAGGTGGGCTCTCATCATCCTCGACTGACGTGGGGACTTTATTGCTAACCCCGGCTCTAGGCAGCTTCCCTACCTAGTAGGAAATGTCGTCGAGCTACTCGACCTGGACCCGACGGCCGAGTCGTCTGAAGAAGGTGCCAATATCGACCTCGATGCGACTCGAGTGGGCAAGTCTGCAGTCATCAAGACCTCTACCCGCCAAACAATCTTCCTCCCCCTCATCGGTCTGGTGGATGCCGACAAGCTCAAACCCGGCGACCTCATCGGTGTCAATAAAGACTCGTACCTTATTCTTGACACTCTACCCGCCGAGTACGACAGCCGTGTCAAGGCAATGGAGGTTGACGAGAAGCCTACGGAGCAGTATACGGATGTCGGCGGATTGGACAAGCAAATTGAGGAGTTGGTCGAGGCCATCGTCTGGCCCATGAAGGAGGCCGAACGATTCAAGAAGATTGGCATTAAGGCCCCCAAGGGTATGTCGAGTTGATGGCCATGTAGGCCAAGGTCGAGCTAACGCGCAATGCAGGTGCTCTCATGTACGGGCCTCCCGGTACTGGAAAAACCCTGCTGGCAAGAGCCTGTGCGGCTCAGACAGATGCCACCTTCTTGAAGCTAGCGGGACCTCAACTGGTTCAGATGTTCATTGGTGACGGCGCTAAGCTTGTACGAGACTGCTTCGCGCTGGCCAAGGAGAAAGCCCCAGCCATCATCTTTATCGACGAGCTGGATGCCGTCGGCACAAAGCGTTTCGACAGTGAGAAGAGCGGTGACAGAGAAGTCCAGCGAACCATGCTGGAGCTTCTCAACCAGCTTGATGGTTTCGCATCTGACGACCGCATCAAAGTTTTGGCCGCTACCAACCGTGTCGATGTGCTCGATCCCGCTCTACTGAGATCCGGTCGATTGGATCGCAAGATCGAGTTCCCGCTACCCAACGAGGAGGCACGAGCTCAGATTCTCAAGATCCACTCCCGAAAAATGAAGGTAGCCGCCGGTGTCAACTGGGGCGAGCTCGCCCGGAGCACCGATGAGTTTGGTGGTGCGATGCTAAAGGCTGTCTGTGTGGAAGCGGGTATGATTGCCCTACGGTTGGGTAAGAATAAGATCGGACACGAACACTATGTCGACGCCATCGCAGAAGTACAGGCCAAGAAGAAAGACGTGAGTATTGAATCGACTGGCAGCATACTGATGGATACTTTGCTAACTGGAATGTGCAGACTGTCAACTTCTATGCTTAATTCCAGGGATGTCAGCACACCAGGCCCCCGGAACAAGACCAGGTCGCTGTTCGAGAGGGGCGGGTATTGGCGTAGAATAGAAGAAAGGACAAACCCCATAGACAAATGTAACACTATTGGCAGCAAGGCTCCTTTCCACCACCGATTGCGAAATGAGATGGGTGGGTAACGGGACACTACGAGAAACCCAGACAGATCTACTGTGTCGCATGTGAAAGTGATGTCTCGTACGATATCAGCTAGGTACGTATCATGCCAGCACTTGCCAGTCGCCGGGCAGTGTTTGCTACCGAGGTACCTGCTTAGGGGCGTGGTGTCCTGGGGTTAAGTTAGGTAAGCCAGTCATCCCGTTTAGGCACTCAGCTTGAGCACTCTGCACCTTGCACCACTAGTTATGTGTAGAGTACGTCATCGTCGCACATCAAGCTGGCTACTGTACTGTTTTCAAGCACATCGCGATGGTGAATGACGATCTCGATGATGCTGGGGCTAATTACCGATGACGACGGTGGTGATGAGGATGATGAGACCTGCTCCGCCTGTGGGTGGCCTGCCTTCGGTCACAACGGGGTTTGCAGCCACTCCAAGTAGCCAGCTCAGCGCCCTCCTGGGAGCTTTCAGGTATGCAACAGCTGAAGAACAAAGACAGTGCCTGCCTAGGTAGGTAGTACGGGAGGTAGCACCTGCGCTTGCCGCTATTTGATCAATCACCGTCGAGGAAGGTTCCAGCCACTCCAACTCCAGTGACGTTATTGATTCCTCTGCCGTGGCTCGCCTCCGTCTAACTGTTTTTCTTGAACAGCATTTCACATCCACATTCCTCCTCCTTCATCCTACCCTCCTCCATTTCTCCCACTTCGACCAACAAAACACCCTTCCCCCCTATTTCCACTTCTTCCCTAAATCTTCTCATACGAAGTTTCGCCCTTCCCCAGCACCTTTTCCAAATCCTTTCTACCACGTACCTGGCTCACAGCAGCCAGCGCAACTCGACGATGAGGTTCCTCAACGCCGTTCTGGCTGTGGCGGTGTCTGCCAACTGCGTCACCGCCAGCACCTGGCTCCCCGGCTCCAAGACCTGTATGTCTATCCCCAACGTGATTGACGCCGCCTGAAACCCTACTGACACGGATGCTAGTATACAACAAGTGGCATGAGACCGAGTTGGAGCGTTGGCTCTCCGACCACGACATCCCCTACCCTACCCCCGCCGACCGCAAGGATCTAGAAACGCTCGTTGGGAAGAACTGGGACGACTATGTTGCTGCTCCATACAGCAGCTGGGATACAGCTGACCTCAGCGCCTACCTCCAAGCCAAGGGAAAGGAAACCCGCGATGACGCTGCCGCCACACGAGACAATCTCGTCTCTCAGGTCAAGGCCAACTGGTATGAGAGCGAGGAGAATGCCTACCAAGGCTGGGCTAGTGTCAAGGACTGGATCTTGGACACATGGACAGACAGTCAGCTCAAGGCATTCTGCGACAAGCACAGTATTCCAGGTATGTATATTCCCCCATGAACATTGCTGCCTCTGCCCGAAGACACTTCACTAATTAATTTTCAAGTCCCTCAACCTCGACACCGTGATACGCTCCTCCAGAAGGCTCGATCCAACTATGAGACCATTGCCAAAAAGGCAGACCAAGCCACTTCCTATCCAGGCAATTGGCTGTACGAGACCTGGACCGAATCTGACCTGAAGGGGTGGCTTGATACCAACGGGTTCCCAGCTCCTCAACCCACAACCCGTGACAAGTTGATCGCCTCTGTCCGCCGCAACTCGCGTCTCGCCTACCTCAGGGCTCAAGACCAGGCTGCCAGTACAACTGCCAGTGCTCAAGCTGCTTATGCTACGTTGACTGACATGATCATCGACGCCTGGGGCGAGTCTCAGCTCAAGGAATTCTGTGACAAGAATGACATTTCAGTTCCTCAGGGTACCAAGGCCAATGAGCTCCGTGCTCTGGTTCGAAAGAACCGGGCCTCGATCCTTGGGGATAACGTTGTTAGTCAAGCTTCTTCGGCATTTGGTGCTGCCACCTCAAACGCGCAGAACCAGTACGCCAAGGCTACAGACAGTGCGTCTCTAGCTGCACAAGACATTTTCAACAAGGCGGTTTCAGCGTGGTCCGATACCAGGCTCAAGGCATACCTTGATGCTCGTGGCATTCCCGTGCCACAAGGCTCCAAGAAGAACGAGCTGGAGGCTCTGGTTCGTAAGCACTCTCACCAGGCCGCTTCGGGGTGGAGTGCGTGGACCTTCGACGACTTCAGCTACGATAACCTGAAGAACTATCTCGTCCAAAACGGTGATGCCATTGCAAAGAAAGCTGCTGAAAAGAAGGATTCCACTCGTGACGAGCTAGTCAGCGCTGCCCAATCTGCTTATTCTTCGGCATCCACAGCTGGAGGCGCCGATTACGCTTCTGCCACCCTCTACATCGCCTCGGTCACAGAGGCTGCCAAACAGCATACTTTCGACACATGGTCCGAATCGGACCTCAAAGCTTATCTCGACAGCTATGGCATCCCCGTCCCCCAGGGCTCTAAGTTGGACGATCTAAAGTCCCAGGCCCGAAAGCAATCCACCTACTTCAAATACGGTACCTCCTCCCCCGGAGGCACCTTGGTTGCTAAGCTCAGTGAGAGCGCTAGAAACGGATGGAACTGGGTCGCAAACCAGTTGAACCTGGGCAGCGATGCTGCCCAGCAGAAGCTTGCCGAGACTGCAGCAGAGGCCCAGGCCAAGGCGAAGCAAGTCAAGGAGGACCTGTAAAAATGGTGACGCATCTCAGGTTGGTTGGTACAGGGCGCGCGAACAAAAGACCTTTGCGATTGATTAAAATGGATGGAACAGGCAGGGGGGTTTGTGCCAATTCGCTGACTTTCGTTAACGGCTAATGTTGAATTGTGGTGGCCCGTACCAGAGATTTCATGAAACAAGCTAAAGTTGCTGCGTATACTTTAATCGCGTGATGTTGTGGTTCGTACCAATCTATGACAACAGACCAACATGGTATATGGAACACAAGCGCTGACAAGATTGGTTTTGGTCGAGGGGACGTCTGAGGAACATGACTGGTATAATCTGTGACACTTCTTTTCTATGAATCCTAACGCCATGTCCGGTAGACTACCCATGCCTAAAATCTATAAATCAGCCGATACTAATGTATCTCTGCTCTGTATAATTCTCGATTCAAAGTTGCATCCTGGGTTCTTACGCCCACAGCCTACAAGTTCCGTCTGCGCCGGCACTGATACACCATGCCTGTTTCGGATGCCAGTCGACATCGAGCACTCCCAACTTGTTGACCACCTTGTGCCCCCTCAGCACCTTGACCGGGACGATAGTGGCGTTCTCCATCAAGTCACTGACAACCTTGCCATGAAAAATTTGGAGAGTTCCGTCGTCGCTGGCATCTGCAAAGAGCGGCATACTTCGATGGTACTTGACAGCTCTGACCGCTTCTGCGTGGAATCGCATTGTCTTGTACGGGCGGGACGAGAGATCAAGGTCATGCCAGAGCAATCTTCGGTCGTAGGAGCCCACAATGAGATTGTCGCCACCAGGATGCACGTCAAAGGAAGATATCCAGCGGGCACCAGGCTGGATCGCTTTCACGAGCTCCTGCCTCTGCAGGTCGTAGCATCGAATCATGCGCTGGGTCGCGACAAAGAACAGCGGTCTTGACGGGTGGAACTGGGCCGTCTGGGCCAGGCCAGGCAGACGCCGGAAGGGGATTTGACTCAGGTGCTTGGACAGAGTGTGAATCGCAACGGAGCTCCGTTGTCCAGTCGGGGAAACCGAGCAAAGGAAATCGCCCCGCCTATGCCAGCTGATGACTTTGATGACAGATCGAACGGTGGCCCTCAACAGCACACCCGCGTCCTCCAATTTGGTTCCCGGCCTCGACCACTTCGCAGGAGGCTCCTTTTTGGAAGCACCAGCGTCGGCAGGTTGAGCGCCGTTAGTCGCGTATCCAAAACCAGCATCAAGGGCTTCTCGGCTGGCCTTCTCCGCAGCATCGCTAGCAAAAGATGGGATCATGAAGAAGAGATCTTCGCCCGCAGCCGCTGCCAAAATGAACGTCTCTTTAGTCGGTCGCCATCGGACCATGTTGACCGGTTCTTCGCTGCTGAGCTTGACTGTCCATTCCTGATGCCCGTTAAGTCCCCAGACGCGGACTGTCCCATCATCTCCTCCAGAAGCCACCCACTCTCCGTCAGGACTAAACGCCACAGTCCGAACGCGGCCCTCATGGCCGCGGAATATCGTCTGACCCAGCGTAGGGAATGGCTTTAGATCTTCTGGGCGGGGCAGTTTTGGCAGGAGCGAGTTCGGGTCGATGTTAAGCCGGTTCTTTCGCACTCGGGGGGCCAGATAAAGGTCAAGGCATCTCTCGAACCGCTCCTTGACAAATTCCCCATAGCCGGGCACCTTACGGAGGGAATCGAACTTGGCAGGAAGATATTCCTTCTCCCTTTCTTCCGGCTCCATGTTCTTCCAGGCCTCCTTCTCCTCTTCGGTCGGTAGATACTCAGGTGGGGGGTTGTAGCTCAGATCGTAACCAGGGGGTGCGAGCTTGGGGGCTGGGATGTTCATGACATGAGGCTCTTGGGGTTCCTCATTGGCCCAGACATCGTAGTAGGTCTCTTCCTTCTCATCCTCCTCTCGTTGCCGTTCCTCTGGCGGCTTGTACGGCAATATCCTTCCCTCCTTAATCGCTCGAACCATCTTCGCTACTCGCTTGGCCTCATGTTTGGAGGGCACGAATCGCCGCTTGGGCTCCGGAGCTGCACTGAGAGGCATCTTCTCCTCAATACTGGTGAAGTATGGCACCATGTCCTGAAAGCGAGTTAGTGTGTTTGTTCGCTGAATGCCAGAACGTGCGCGGGACTTACTGCGTATTGATCGTAGCCTTCCTCTGGGACCTCGGCCATTTGGAGGCGCCGGAGAAGTTCTAGTTCATCTTGGCTGAGGTTCAACGGCTTTCCAGTTTCCGGGTCAGTCAGGCCAGTCCATCCCTTGGGAATCTCGATGCTGTCGAGGAGGGCATCCAGAGCTTCGCCAGTGGCAGGTCGCAGGATTTTTTTCCCGTTGATGTCGTAGCCAATGTGCGGGTACGAGTCGTAGAAGGACAGGGGGATGTTTCCGATAGTATTTACCGGCCCTTGAGCATCTGAGTCGTCACTATCGTAGACGGGATCTACCTCAGCATATTCATATCGCTCTCGGCCGTTGGCATCTTTGACGACGCGATAATTGGGCTCCTCAGCCTCGCCATCGACGTCTCGAGTGTCCCAACGCCCGCCGCCATCTTCTGACAAGCCATCCCGGGCATGCGCGTCTTCGTCGTCGTCGTCGTCTTCAACATCATCGTCCTCCTGCACAGAGTCGTCGGAAATTTCGTCTGCCAGCTCATTGTCCTCAGGTCCAGACTCGTCGTCACTCTGGGACAACACACCGTCGAGCTCAATATCCGCGAGGTCGTCTTCAGGAACGACGACCTCGGAGAGGCCTTTCCGCTTATGAGACGGGGTGAGTGGCGCCATTGGAGGTGAATTGGACAAGATGCTACTCCAACGAAATGTAGCTACACCAAGTGCGACTGTAGATTGACTTTTTTTTTTCTCTGGTCTTCGATAGGAAAAAAAACGGACCTAAACTATTCTGCCGGTCTTGGCACAAAGGCGGTGAATGCGGGGTGTGTGGACCCATGCGAACCAACGCGACAAGTCAACCACCCCATTTATCGGCCACCCTTTTTAGACATCTTGTCACACGGCTAGGAGGTATTCCTGTCGGAAAGCTAGCGTGGCACTTCGATGACTTAATGTGTGTATTGTGTGTCTTCTTCCCCCTGGGCTATCTCTGCCGTGTTTTTGGGGGTATCCCTTTCCTTGACTGCCTTCCTATTCGGGCTATACCAGGTGGAGCTTCGGCTAGATGTCTGTGGACCCTAGAGGTAGTCACCTGACCACCTTGTTGGTCCAATGTACATACTCCAATCTAACAACTCCTTTCCTAAGGGAAACAACATCGGGAAGTAGCTCCACGTTGTACCATCTTCCTCAATGGCGACACTCGACTTACTCCGAGCCCTCCGGGCGCCTTATCCGGACCAACGACCTGGATTTTGGGGCAAACAAACGTCGACTCTCAATTTTTGCGAAGAGGTGAGACGAGGACCTGGACCAATTTTCTTGGAATACCTAGACAAAAGTTAACCGGCTCAGGACTACGTGCTCTCATTTTACTGCGCCGAGCTTTGCAACGTGAGTACCTCGGCTGTCTTTCGAGAGACCAACGGGCGCTAATAGCATTTAGACGGTAACAAATGTGCTCTTCTTATGGCTTGGGGTTAAGGGGATTCGCAATTGCATCAAAAATTCACACCCAGGCATCTTCCTGGTCGCGTACGTTGGGTACATCGTGGTGGGATTGGGGTCCATCTCATTCCACGCTACTCTCAAGTGTAAGCCAATCCCTGAACAACTGCCAATGAACTGCGATTTAGGACTTACTTGCAACGTTAGATCCGATGCAGCTTGTTGATGAACTTTCTATGATATACACCACTTGCCTGATGATGTATGCGAGCTTTTCGTTCTCGAAATCCAGAGCGTTTTCCATTATCCTGGGAACCAGCCTGCTTGGCCTCGCTACATTTATTACGGTTGGTCACACCGGTCCGGATGCCGCAGGGTGGCGCTGATGATGGTTGCAGCTGTACTACCATTTGACCAAAGACCCGAATTTCCATCAGACTGCTTATGGACTCCTTACGGCCCTCGTTGTATTTCGCAGCATGTGGGTCATGGAGTCGCAACTTCGGCCCGCACTGGAGACACGCGGTCTCGACAAGTCGCGAGAGCTACTCAAGACGATGTGGGCCATGGTCATCACTGGTAAGTCGAGAAGCCTTTTCCCACCAAGTCCCATGAATGTGTATTGACGCGAAGGTGAAGGCCTCGGTGTGTTCTTGGGTGGTTATCTCTTGTGGACGCTCGACAACGAATTCTGCCCACAGGTAACAGGATTAAGGCACCTCGTTGGCCTTCCCTGGGCCGTGGTGTTTGAGGGCCACGCGTGGTGGCATTTGATGACGGGCATCGGTAAGTCTCCACGCGGGCGGGGACGTGTCTAAGCGAGTACCAGCTAACGAAGCGAACAGGAGGTAATGCAACCTTGTTCTGCCGCAGCTTGTGTGACAAAAAGGCTAACGGGTGGCACTATTTCTTGCACGGGAACAGCGTATTACTACATCACTTGGGGCATTTGGCTTCGTCGCTGCTTGTCCGGAGACGATGACGAGTTCGCGCTGTATTGGCCGTATTGGTTGGCATCAATCCCCGAAGTTCGACGAGTCAAGCAGGGAAGTGTGAAGAAGCAACAGTGACCATGTTGCCTCTGGGCTGGCGGGCTAGTGAGACGCGACGTGCAATCCGGAAGTCCCGGATATGACTTTGCACGTGAAAGCAAGGCAAGGCCTCCTGTGGTTCCTGTTCGGTTGGTCCATGGTCTCAGATGCGTCCAGGTCATGATCAGGGCTCACTCAAGTCAATAGGCATGCTTCTTCGGTTCAGCAACTAGACCGCGCAATGCGTCGGACGAAATCTGTGGCAACGGCAGTTGTGGAAGCAAGCGCATCGCTGCTAGGAATTCAGCCGGTACAGTGGTGTGCCTGTTGGCGGATGGCTCAGCAACGTTGATGGATGGATGGACGACATGTTAGACTGAGTTGGTTGTATGAGGCGAAAATAGAGGAGCTTGGTCTTTACGTGTATTAACCTAAACGATGATACCTTCAGAACGAGTGGAATCAATCTTCAGACCAGTACTCACGAAGTGCGTAGTAGGTGGTGAAATGTGGCGCATGTGACATCTCTAAAGGTACGAAGTACTTAGGTAACGTGTTTTATGGATAAGTACATATACATCTTATTAAACCCACATGAACTCACTTATCGACCGCCCCATGCGTCAAACGGGGTCACGCCCTTGGGTATGGACTCGCCTCACGATATGTAAAGTTGTTCACAGCGAGTCGCAAGATCGCATAACATATCAACTTTTATTCACCCTGCCCTCACCTAGAAACTATGGCGATCCCCAACGAGGCCCTACAAAAGGTAAGAACCCAAGCTCCCGTCGTATGCTAGTTACGGTCGTCTTGCCCTCGGATTTCCGCTCGGAACAAGTCTTCTGCCTACCCCTCCTTGACGTTGCGCGACGAACCATAAAGGTTCAGAGAGCGAGATTCACTAACTCGCGAGACTAGTTGGTGCACGAAATTGAGAGTCAGGCCCAGGCAGCCCAGCAGCAGATCGGCCTGGTCCGTACTCAGATGACAGCCAAGCAACGGGAACAACGCCTGGTACGGCTCACGTTGAGCGAGATGGCCAGCCTACCCGAGGATGCAATCGTGTATGAGGGCGTCGGCAAGATGTACGTGGACCCGAACCCTTTCCCTATTTCTTGCCTCGTTAGTCGCAGCCTTCGCAACCCGCCTGTACCCCTCATGGGCATCCCTTTTTTTTTTACTTCGCAAACCCCGTTGTGTGGTTCATCCCTTTGCCCCTCTGGCTTGGTCTCACCTGCTTCAAAACTGCCTGGGCTCTCGACACTTCCTCCCTCTTCCCATCTCTTGTCGATATCACTCTCTTTGTCTAACATCAAGCCCACTGTGCGTGTTTATTTTAGGTTTGTCTCGCTGCCCGTAGACTCCCTACGACAGAAGCTCGACGGCCAAACCCAGAACATTGAGTCTGAGGTGGAGAAGCTGGGCCAGCGGCTGCTCTACCTTGAGACGACACACAAAAATAGCCGCACCCACATTGAGCAAATGCTGCGTACGAAGTAGCGTAAGCGCCCGGTCGTGGCCTCCCAGGCGTTCTATCTCCGCCTACTAGCCGCTGTGGTCTCGGACGTTTCAGGTGCGGTCGGCAGGTGTATGGCCAGCCCTATCACCGCGCTGCAGCGCCACAGCGCCAGCCCTAGATGGCTTAGATGGCTTGGCCAGGTTCGGGTGTGCCGTGACCAACCCAACCTGGCGGATTGGCCCCCAAATGCAACGTTGAGATTTTTCGGGAGTACCTGTACCTTAGATACGTCTGCACAGTATTCGTACATTACATGCAACCTACCTACCTTACCTTTCTTTACCTTAGGCGTCAACTCTATCAGGTAGAGAGGAAACTGCTTGTCAATTACTGGTGCTCCCCAGGCTCCCTCTAGGCGGCCTCGTGCTGTCTTCTTGCCTTGCTCCCTCCTAGTTTTCACTTGCCATTGTCATATCCTCCTGGGATTCTCGTGATCCCCACGACGGCGCAAATCACTCATGGTTTGGAGTGCCAACACTGCCTGCTAATTAGTCTCGGCAGTGAGTTCCCAATTACCCCGCCACGCCAACTCGCCGCTACTAACTAGTAGTACCTAAGGTAGGTATCGGGCGATGCCTGCCTGGAAGAAGGTGCTACGTACTTCATCGTTCTTCATGGGAAGTGGAAACCGCGATAAGCTACGTGTAAGCACTGTGCACCCACAATACAATGTGAGTAGTTCCTAACTCTTAGGAAGTACAGCATGTACAGTACCTACCTGACTGGCTGCAAGCTGTCTCTTCAGTCCCCGCCTCTTTTGGCCCCCACCTCTCAGCCCCCGCCCACCCTCGGCCCAGCCCTACCAGAGTCCGTTTCCTCCCCCGGGACGCTGCTTCCTTCATATTTACCGTCTTCGCACCCTCTTACTCCTTCGTTTTCCTCTTTTTCTTCTTCTTCCTCACTCTTCTCATCCTCACTGTTCCCGTCCCCTTCATCCTTTGTCTTTCCTTCTATCCTCGCTTTAACTACGTAGTTGGCTGTCCTCCGACCAAGATGAGCAGCTACTACGACGACGAGGATGATCTTGACATCCATGTCCGTCGTCGTGGACCCTCCCCAAACCCTGTTCGCTATGTGCGGCCTGCACGACCCCAAAGCTATTATGACACCCCTTCTGGCTCTGGGCCCAATTATCTTGCTCCAGAACGTCTCGTGACAGTCGCAAGGTCTCGCTCCCGCGAACGCTCCCGATCGCGAGACCGACGCATCAGTAGCCCTCCACCGGCTTCGGCCCCTGTCATCATCAACAACCGAATCTACAATGAGCACTCTTCTGATGACGAAGATGACCGTCATATGCAGCTGGCCCGCTCCTCTCGTCGGCGGCATCAGTCCAATTCCTGGTCCCGCTCTCGTTCTGGATCGTCGTCGCATATGACTCGCGAAGACTGGGAGGCTGAACAAGCTCGGAAAGAACTTGAAGTTTTGAAAATTTCCAGCGCTCGCGAGAAGGATGAACGTCGTCTCATCAAGGATTACCAAGAGGAAGCAGAGCTGCAGCGTGCGAAGCGTGAACTGGATGACATCAAAGGCCGTGAAGCTCGCGCCGAGGAAGAGAAGCGTCTCAAGAAAGAGATGGAGTTGCATCGGCTCAGAGAAGAAGACGAGGCCAACGAACAAAGAGAGCGACGCGAGAAGGAGGCCAAGGACGCAGTTGAGCATTACAAACAAGCTGAGAGAGATCGCGCTGTCAAAGAGAAGAAACTCAGGGACGAAAAGGAGAAGGAGGCCAAGGAGGCTGTTGAGCGTTACAAGCAAGCTGAGAGAGATCGCGAACTTAAGGAGAGGGAGGAGAAGGAGGCCAAAGACCGGGAATATCAACGCCGACTTGAGGAGGACCTTCGAAGGTCTGGACTCGACGACAAGGCCATCACCGCGGTGCTCAAAAAGGAAAAAATTAAAAAGGAAGCTGCGGCCGCTCAACACGCCCTGCCTCCTGTTGGTCATGTCGGTCACGGCGGTTACGGTAGCAACGTCGGCCATGGCGGTTATACTGGCAATGTCGGCCCTGGCGCCTACACTGGTAACATCGGCCACGGCACCTATGTCGACAACACCGCCCCTTACGGTCAAATGGCCCCTTACGCCTCTATCCCCCCCATCACTGCTATCGCCCCAGCCGGACCTGTAGCCCGCCCGACTTACACTCGCATGGCACGCAAACATCTTTCAATCGAGACTTTGCGAGCCTACCACGTTGACTTCGACTTTGATGCTACTGTACGAGACAGCCCCTCCAAATCTTCTTTCACCCTCACTCTTGTATTATATAGCTAACCCTATAACTAGGACCCGGATTACGTTCTGATCAAACGTTGGGTTCCCGAAAGGGAGCAGGACGAGTTGTGGAAGCACACCAAGTACATCCGTGACAAACGTGGCAAGACGCTACTGATTGAGGAGAAGAAGCATACCCACCTTGAGCCGGAGTTCGAGTGGGTGCGCAAGAAGCATGATCGCAAGAGAAGCAGATCTCGGTCACCCTCGCTTCTGATGTATCTTGCTGGCGCCCGTCCGGCGTAGATCACATGGGGTACGCATATAGTAATGGAGAGGCGACTGAGGGAGTTTGTTATTGGAAATGCTGAGCGCTGGAGTTTTGAGCTTCACACATCTATGAGCCGAGTTGTTACATCTATTATACATGGTTTCCCCTCTTATACCGCTCCAGCCCGACGGATGAGTTCTTCGTAGACTGTCCATGCGAGGGCTGAGCTAAGAGCCTTCCGGCTCATGCGTAACACGAGCCCGTCCCAGAGCGAGCGAACACCCTCATGGGTCACCATTTTATACCAGGCATGCCATATGTTGCGGTAAAGCTGTGGCTGTAGCTGAATCCGAGTTTTGACAGCGTCAAAAGGGTTCGAGACTACTGAGCAGGCACCGCCAGCGAGCATCGCCGACGTGAAGTTGACGGAGCTGGCCAACGTAACTTGCATTTTTCCTGGGGAGGCCCCGGTAGATGAAGTAACTGGCCTGGCTAGAGATCCAAGGCGCGTCTTTAGCATTTCGTAAAACAGGACGTACATGCCTGCATATGGGGCATCTCGCAGCGCTGTAGCACCGAAGCCAGAAAAGAACCCCCGCCAGCCGTTTCCTCTGCAAATGTCGGTAGCCGCAGCCACCAAGGATGGGTACGCATAGAGACTTGACTCAAAGCGGACCTTGATAACGGTGAGAGGCATCAACACGAAGCCAGCAAAGGTTCTGGCGACAGCCCCGGATATCAGATTGGCCGAGTTGCTCAACGAAGGCAACACTGATGAGCCGTTCTGGGTCTGGAGACGCCGACCGAGGATGCCGGTGCGCAGAGCATGTTGGCGGATGGCATTGAGCGACGTGAAGTAGAGGGCCGAGCCGAAGCCAGTACGCAGAGCAGAAGGTACTGTACCTCTCCACAAGGCCTGGATCAGACTAGGCGACTGTCTCAGCTCGCCCAGAGAGGCCGAGAGCGAAGAATGACCCGATTGTTGGACCCGCGTTTTCAGCAGGTCCAGGGGCTGCAAGATAACTGCAGAGGCGACGCCAGAGCCGAGGCCGGAGACGAAGTGATGGGCTATGGAGTGATGTCAGACGGGGAGGAGGGCGTTGGGTCGGTAGATGCGTCGGGAGCTTCGGTCAGCGTACCTGAGTTTGCTGGCCGCGAGGCGCGTTGCGAACTCGCCGGCTTGGATGCCTCGACCTCATCTTGTCGTGTTGGGGGAGTGACGGTCGTGAGGCCCATAGCTGGAGGTAAATGTCGGCCACATGTTCCGAGGGATGTTGGGTAAGTGTCATGACTGGACGGAATCACACCAGTGCAGGTCTAACGCCCCGGTTATCGGGTGTCATCCGCTTTGGCGCATAGTTGCATGTAGCGTGTTGCGACCCACTCACTACACTGGCAACAACTGGTAATAACACCAACATCTCAGTTGGCGCCAGCACTCTGGCCTTTGTGGCCACCCCGGTAATCGCCAATGACGGATTCGAGCCGACCAGCAAGAAGACGATGGCGCTTTACCAACTCAACCCATTCGCTGACACCAGTTGCGGCCAGCAGCATCCCAAAGTCAGCGCCGAGGCGTCCTAGACTGCCAGCGCAGTATAGCACTTGGGTCAGGATACTCTCCCTAGACGCTTGGTCTTTGACTGTTGGCAGGTAGATGCGGAGAGTCTCGAGGAGCATCTCGACCAAATGGAGAGGGAAGCTTGCCATTGGTGAGGGCAGCGCGCGAAGAGGATCATCGTTGTCATTCGCCTGTGGTGCAAAGCTGGTGTTGATGCTCTTGAACACAGAAACAATGCTGAAGCTGTGCTCGCGGAATATTTCAATAAATCTCTTGAGATATCGTTCTGTCTGCTGGCCACCAGACCAGGAGTTAGTCGCCTTGTCCTGGCGCCAGCGCTCCTCGTCGGCGAGTTCTCGGAGCGGCTCCAATGCCTCAAGCGTTGTCAACAGGGTGGCTAGGCGACAGACCAAAAAGACGGCTGGAAGCGCGTCCTCGGCGGGTGCGGCAGATACCAGGTCTGGGACGATGCGCTTCAGCCAACCAATGGTGCGAACAGCGGCGGCCAACTTGAGATTGGGAGCTTTGAGTGTACCAACGAGATCGGCAGCCATTTGGCGAATGGCGGCATCTGCTTCTTCCAATACAGAGGAGACCACTGGAGACTTGGGATATAGGGAGGCTAGGCGGCGGACATGGGCATATAGTTCCAAAGTCGAAGAGTAGTTGACGGGGGCGGTTGAGACGGCTGATGTGAGCAGAAGGGGCATTTCCATCACGTCGACCAGGCGCTCCGAGTTGCGTAGGAGGAGCAGTGCTTCTTTTCTTCGAGCAAGTAACTTGTTGTCGCTGGCCTTGCCAAAGGCGGACGAGAAGTGCTCGGCGTGTGAATCGAGGCGGGGGACTGCCTGGGTTAAATCAGAAGCCCTTTGAGCGAGGACTGGCAGCGTCTGCCGTAGGGAGGCATGACTCGCGGCCGACTTCACAACGGGTTTGTGCGATCGCTTTGAGAGGGCCTGAACGGCGAGTAAGAGAGAGTGGGAGGCCTGAGAGAGAAGCTGGGGCTCCAAAGTTTGCAGGGCATCCGACTGCTGCTCTGCGAGATGAGCGAGGTAGGCGAGAGCGGGCGCGTCTGTCTTTTGCTGAGGTGCCAGCAGGTCTCGCAATGCCTCGGCCATGATGTGTCGAGCGCGGTGCTTCGGAGGCGGAGGGGGGGGTTTCGAATTGAGTCGTCAGACTGAGTAAGGTCGGTCGGGGAGGAGTCTGCCACAAGGCACGTGGGCTAAGTATTTTGTGATTAAGTCACTCATGAGCCACTTGCACGTGGGTTGGGTGTGCGAGACTTTGCGATGGAAGATGAGGTGGTGGTGATGCGGCGGTGGCAGGTGATCGAGGTAGGTCGGTTAATACGGGAGAGTGGCAGGTGGCCTTGAGGTTGCTGTGGGTACTCGAGCGCGCGGTGGTTGAGCTCCCATTCCCCCACCCACTAACTCCACGCGATAAGTACCTCCCGTCACAGGCCAGAGGGTACATCGTACAGAGTGCGACGGTACATGCATCCCGCTCTCCACCCGACTGGACAACCCTCCACAGCCTCCCGCTCTCCCGCTTCCCACTCTGCCCAGCCCTGTGAAGGTATCTTGTATCTCCCGCCTCAGTCATGCATCACAGCCACAAAGTCAAAGGGTCCGCCCACGTGAGCCACACCAAGTCCCCAAATCTCCCCAACAGACATGAACATGCAGGGGGGACTCCGCCCCAATGAACATCTCGAGCTCACTTGTCTGTGCCTTAAATAGCCCACTACTCTGTCCGTCGCGGCGCGCATCGACTTCGTCCGCCCCTCGTCTTTACTTCGCACCTTAAACCTATCTCACCCGAACGAGCTTCTCTTCCCAGCATCCCCGTCGATCTTGCTTCAGCCCGCTCTCTCGCGGCCTGTCTCCATCGGGCCCCCCGCCCCGCGCCCCGTCTATGCTCGCCGTGTTCGAATACCTGCAACCACGGCATAAGCCTTTTAGGAGTAACCGACAGGCAACCAGCAGGCAACCGACACAATGAAAGATCCCTTCTTCCTCCCGCCCATCCCCTGGCTTTCTACGGGAGTCCAGCCTTGGGCCGACTACTTTGGCCTGCCCACGCTGCCCTTGCACGTCCATGAAGTCCTCTTTGCCGCCCTGGTCTACTCCGTCATCTTCTTCCCCATTTCGCCATGGCTGTCAAACTGGCTTGCCCCCGCACAATACTCGAAGCTGCCGCGCAAGCGCCGCCTCAACTGGGATGCCCATGTCGTCTCCATGTTCCAGAGCCTACTCATCAATGGCCTAGCCATCTGGGTCATGTTCACCGATGACGAGCTCAACGGGATGGACTGGCAGGAGCGAGTCTGGGGCTATACAGGCGCCTCTGGCTTCATTCAGGCCTTTGCCGCCGGCTACTTCCTCTGGGATCTAATTGTCACCAGCCTGAACTTCGACGTCTTTGGCATTGGTACCCTACTTCATGCCATTTCGGCTCTCTTTGTCTATTCGCTTGGCTTTGTATGTCATGGCCCCCCCCTCCCTCGGTCCCACCACCACCGCTAACCATCTAGCGCCCATTTGTCAACTACTATGCTTGCGTCTTCATCCTCTGGGAGCTTTCTACCCCTTTCCTCAACGTCCATTGGTTCATGGATAAGCTGGACATGACTGGTACACGCGCCCAGCTTTACAACGGCCTCATACTTCTCTTCACCTTTTTCTCGTGCCGGCTTGTTTATGGCACATACGCAACCTTCCGCGTCTTCCACGACATCTGGTCCAGCATCAATGCCAACCCAGTCCCCAGCAAACTCGAATTTTCACCCACAATGCTTTTTGCAGACGAGAACTCTACAGTGCCTCTTTGGCTCGGTGCCACATATCTTGTCAGTAACGTGACGCTCAACAGCCTCAATTTCTATTGGTTCTTTATGATGATCCGGGCCGTTCGCAAGCGATTTGAGCCCGCCAAGGCCGATGACAAGCCCTCACAACCCGTCACCGAGGTTGAGATTGACATCTCCCCTGTTGCGTCGGGGATTGCGAAATCCGCAAACGCCGGTCGAAGACGAAGGGTATGAGCATTGGCCACTGCGCAATCTGGATTTCCGTGAACTACGGCAACGGGTTTTTGGAGGATTGGATGGGAGCATATTGGGACTTAGATAGGCAGAGATGTGGGAAAGCCCGCGCTGACTCTTGGGACATGACGAATGTCACGTTCAGTCCGCTTGCCGTCCGGTCGAATCCTCGAACCTTTAACAGCCTCATGAGACGCTTCATTGGTCTCGGTGGCCCTGACTCTGTTCTGCTGGCCTCCTCCCCTCCCCGCCATGTCTTGCAAATGTTTAGGTGCTTGAAAGCTTATCTGTCACGGTGTGGCTTTCTGGCACACGCAAGTTCCGTCCCCGTCGTCTACGAAGACGTCTTTTTACAGTATTTCGTGGGCAATGGATGTAGATAGGCAGTGTGAAGAAACATTAGATGAAACCAACTTGGGTTGGTCTTCAACAAATAGTATTATTATCTCCCCACTTATCTAGATGTACATACGTGACAAGGATCAGACACGAATGTAAGATGTGACGGCATATGTCCAAACCACGGCGGTTGATGATGACCACCCACACGTGTAACTACCACGCAAGCAGCTCACCGCAGCCACAGCGCCATCGGCTTACAGTTTTTAGAACCCAAACGGATTTTGAGGAGCTGCAATAGGGGTTAGAAAGCTGGGTAGAGAGTGCGAGCCTACGGGTATGACTTACTTGCTTGCGACAGGTTGGCCCTGCGCCCAGTTGCCTGGGGTGTGAGCTTGTTGGCCTCGCCCGTCACACCAAAACGGACAGGAGGTGCGGGACCGGTCTGCTGGGGCTGCAAGGGTTGGGGAGGCATTGGACCGTTCATGCCTCCTAGGCCGGTTGGCTGGGGCTGCATAATAGGCATTCCCGTTCGCTGGGGTTCCAGAGCTGGAGGAAGATAGCTGTTGACGCCTCCGGGGGTGGGCTGGCCATACATAGACTGTGTGACGGGGAACGAGGGCTGGAAACCGGTAGGCTGGCCCGGGATTGGTGTGAACTGATTCGACATTGGCGCACCCGTCATCATAGGCTGCATATATTGAGCTGGGGCGCCTGTGGGAAACGCGACCATGCCTTGGCCTTGAGGCCCTGGGTATCCCGTCATGTTCGGCTGAAGAGCCTGCATAGTCTGCAAAGGCTGCTGTTGTTGCATCTGTGCCGTGTACTGCTGCTGAAGACGGGCTTGGTTGATCTCATGGAGACTCTGGCCTGGCGGCGCCACCTGTCCTTGCAACGAGCCCGTCATCTGGGGCATTAACGGTGGTGGCGAGAAGGCGCTTGGCTGCGCCGACTGCGGAGCCGATAGTGGCCGTTGAGGCGGAGGCGGCACCAGGGAGCCATGGTTTGGCAGGGCCTGGGGCGGAGTAGGTCGCTGCCGCAGTAGTGCTTGGGGCGACGCATGGCTACCGAGAGCAGTTTGCTGGGACTGGGCAACAGATGAGAAGAAGGATGGAGTGGCTCCGGGCAGCGGCTGCGAGGGAGCTGCAGCAGGCACAGACTGCTCAGTCACAGCTTCGGCCCTGGGCGTTGGCACCTGTGGCTCGGTCTTAGTCGGCTCGAGGGGGGCCGTCAGAAACGACAACTCCCTCATGGATCCGGACAAGGCCGGAATGACCGCCAGCGCGGCTGATGGGGGCTCCGGCGAGGACTTCGGTATCGACTTCGGCACGGACTCTGCCGCCGGTTGCTGCTTACTCGGCTTCACATCCCACGCGTCGTCGTCGAACCCAGTTGTAGTTTGACGAGAACTGGCAGCAGCTTCGCTTGGGCTGCTGGAGGGCACCGGTGACTTAGCTTCGTCATCACCCACTCCCGCTTGGTCGGGTTTGGAGAAGGCCTTGGCATCAACAACATTGCTCGTCTGCACGGCAGGCGCCGGGCGGCCTTTCCGGGTGTTGTTTCGCAGCGTGCCTCCAGGCCCTGAGAACAATCCTCCTGAGTCCGCGTCCGCCCCTTGGTCTGATGTGAAACCAACGTTCCGCTTACCACCACGGTTGCGGCCGTACTTGGCATCCAGGGCACGGGTGACTTTGATAATGTCGCCCTCACGGAGACCCAGAGCTCGTAGAGTATTGGCATCGACATCGGGGAGCACGCTTTCGTCCATCGAGTCCTTGATAAAGGCCTGGGCATAGCGCTCGCAGAGACCTACCGCAACCTCGCAAGAAAGGAAGAACTGGAACCAGTCATAGTCGGACTTTTGCTGCTTTTCGATTGTCACGCCGGCGGCTTCGGGTGCCTTTTTCTCATTCTTCTCGGCAGATCTGGCGCGCTTCACATCCGCAAGAGGCTTGTCGTCCTCCAATGAGATGCCAGTGAAGTCTTCGACATACTCGAGGTCTTCGCGAGACATTTTAGTTATGGGAACTGCGATCTTGACTCCATTCATTTTGTGCAGATGGATCTTGCCGTCTTTGAGACCAAGAAACTGCGCGTCGACACTGAAAGATTGAGATCGATCTGTCCAAGTACGCACTTTGGACGAATCCGGTTCTGGCAAATTTGGGTCAGCGAAATATGCAACTTTTGGCGGTATGATGGAAGGGAAGACTTCTATGGGTGATGGCGGGAGGATTACTCACTAGACTTTGACTTGGCCTGACTGCCGCCATCGCCTCGTCCATTCTCGCGCCGACTTCGCTGTTGTCCCGAATTATTACCATTCTTTCTCGCCATCAGACTGCTGCCTCTTTCGGGAAGAGGCATGCCCGGCCCTACCTGCTGCGGTTCTTTGCTGGCTTTCATAGCCTCCTTGGTCAACCTAATTTCGTCCAACCGATTCTGCTCGACCATGGACTTGGCCGAGAGGCCACCTACAGCTCCGAGGGGAGGAGTGACAGTGCCGGAAATCTCGATGTAGCTGCTTGGTACAACACCTTCTTTGCCGTTCTTGAGACGACGCACCTGCCACCATTCCTCGCTTTTGACATCGTCCAGGATAATAACCTCATCGCCGATAGCGACCGTAACCTCATCGTCTCCTTGAGCCATGAAGTCGTAGAGAATCTGCCCCTTCTTCCTCCTGTGGCCGGTGCCCGCCATGATGACCTCCCGCAGTCCTTCAGCACGCACAGCACCGGCCAACTCGCCCAGGGCGCTGACAATCTCTTCGGCAGTGTCTTTGGCTCCAGCATGAAAGTCGACGCTCTTGCTTGGCCGAACAAGTTCCATAAAGACGTGCTTACCCTCGCGCGAGTAATGGGTCATACGGTCGGCCGTCCACTCCTGCGAGGGGCCATCCGAGGCACGCTCTGGGGCAACCAGAATCATTCCCGTTATGAGGTTGATGCCAAGGGTTGTAGGCATCTTCTTCCTTTTCCCCATGACCGAGACCATCTCGTTGATGTTGTACATGTGAAAGCCTCCCGGCGTCCGTGTTTGGTCCCGGGAACCTGATATGACAGGTGAAGACGGTTCGTCATAGGTGGGTGACGGAGACGAGAGCGGCCGAGGCCTCGTGGGCAGTGCGGGAGACCGGATGGGTTCGTCATATTCTTCAGGCTCTTGGTAAGGGGCGGGATTCCGGGCAGGTTGGGGAGGGGGGGAGATCTGCCGTGAAGATGTCCGGGCGTGCATGACACCGGCGAGGGCAGCGGCCGGATTTGCGGGAGGCATTACTGGCTCGACCGGGCTATCCGGAGCTGGCTCAGGTTGTGGCCTCGTGGGCAGCTGTGGGGGGGCTGGCGGCAATGGTGGCGCGGGAGCCTCCTCAGCTGGGTTCATCTCGATGTAGTTCGCCGGGACGAAGCCATATTCGCCGTCGAGGCCGACGAGGATCCAATCAGGATCTGTAGCATCGAAGACTTCGAGCTGGGCGTCCTCTGGGAAGGAAAGCTCCTCATCGGTCTGGCGTGTATAGTCGTAGAGAGCGCGAGCAGGACTCACGGGAGGGGCCTTGCGAAGAAAAAACAAGACATCAGCGTTGCCATCCGATCAGAGAGGGAGACGAGGCAAGAAGGGGCAACACACCTGCTCGAGATAGTTGTTGGGCACGAGACCTGTGGGCTCATCCTCATCATCGGCACCGGCCTTCTTCTTAGCCTTCCACCAGCCATCATCGCCTTTCTTGTCGAGGACGTAGAGCAGGTCACCTTCAGTAATAGCCAGTTCGCCTTCGGCCTGGGCGGCGTAGTCGTAGACGGCCCGGTACACGCCCAAGAACCCCATGATGGAACGGACAACGTAACTATGAGCTGCGCCGCAAGCCAGTGCTCTGGAGGGAGGCTCAAGAAGATGCGTATATCACGATGCGGATGCGGTAGGAGGTAGAGCGAGTCGAATCGAATCGAGTCGAGTCAGGGCAAGACGAGGCGATGCGATGCGAAGTGACGCAGTGCGGCGTCGTTTGTCGGAGGAGCAAGCAGCAGGAGGTCCAGGACCAGTGGACCTCCCTCCCCCGACCAGGCGGGAGGTACCTACCTTATTCTCAGGTACGTACCTAGCTTACTAGCTGCCTCTGGCCCACCACGTATGCACTATGCTGTAAATGGTAAGAATGGCGTGTGCTTGCGCTCCTTGTCGGTAAGCAGCGAGCACAGCCCGGGCAGGCCACGACGTCAACCCGTCGTAATTCGCACAACCCGTTAATTACTCCAGTCACCCCGGGCCCCTTGGTTACTGGTGGCTGTCCGTAACTGGTGGCCGTCGTTCCACTTCCGCTCCCACTTCCAGCAAGAGCACGTGGAGGTGCAGGCCATAGACGCATCGCATCGCATCGCGGTGGATTCGGTGCAGTCCAGTGCTTGTGTGCACATCTCCAGCATCCCCCCATTTAACACTTGGTAACCGCATATGTAATACCGCACCGTGTTCTGCGTGCCCAACCCACCTCCTGACTTGAAATTGACAAGCAAGCAACTCAAAACATGGACGCACAAAATTGTCGAGAAATATATATTGCTTCTCAATAGACCCTGCCTCCAGACATTCGATTACGTCGGGATTATTCAAACACACCTAGATAGACTCCTCATCACCACGCCAACTCCCTTGCCAACTGTCTCACCAAAATATCCCCATGTCAGCCATTACCCTACATGAGTCTACCAACTGAAGAAATCGTTTCAACTTCGAACCGTCATTTGCTGACTTAAACAACGCCGAAGCCCATGGACCTGCAATTCGAATCCGTCGCCCTGCTCCGACGAATGCTGTCAATATGCATGACCAGCACCGGCAGCGGGCCTCGTCCACCAACGCATCGGCTTACATGTATCGACCTAAAAGACGGATTGATGAGGCCGTTGCATCAATCATCTACCCCCTCGGGGGTCTCGAAGCCGCTCATCATGGCTCACGAGCAGCACCAATCTGCTTCGGGGGTACTGATGCGTGACATCCTGCAACGACAGCAAGGCTCACATAATCGCACTCCAGAGAACCCGTACTGGACTCTTGGCTTGAACTGGTGATCTCTTACATCGTATCTGACCCCAGTACGTCGTCGGAGGGAGCCTCTCCATCGCTAGCTTGACCTAGGTTTCGGAAACTTCCCGTCCGCTGTGCTGGGGTGAAGATGCCGGGGAACATTCTAGGGTCGCTTCCCGAGAGGTGGAGGTCCGCCATGCCGTCACTGGACCAGACCTGATCTCGAGGAGCTGTTCCCGTAGGTGATCCCATCGTGGCAAGCACTGGCGATTCTACTTGGGATACCTGGTCCCTAGCCGCTGCCACCTGAAAGCTAGTCGACTGTGTCATCTTGGTGGCGGTATCCACTGCTCCCGATGAAGACTCGTTGTTCATATTGAAGTTGACGTACCGCCCCAGCCTGCCCAGAAAGGCGTTAGCAACATAAATCTCTCAGAAGAAAAATGATGAACTGCGTATAGCGTTTCGACTTACACCTCTCTCTCTTGCAATAGTGTTAAGTGTCGAAACTCCTCCCTTCGATCTGGCACGTTGGTCTTGACCATCGTGTTCCCTTCCTTACCAGGCTTGTCACACCCAGGGCCTAGCCAGTGTTCCTTGACGGATAGTTCGTAGCCGCTCTGCTTGACCGAGTTCTTTGCTAGCTCACACATATCCACTGGGCTTAGTTTGTAGATTTGTGCGGCAACAGCATACTCCTCGATCAAGGGCTCCTTCGTGAACGCAAACTGCAAAGGATCGTCCGTAGACAGCGAAACGTTCATCCCACGTCTGAAATATTGATGAAAGGGGTTGCGCTCGTATGTCAAAAACAGAGCGTTGTTGCTCAAAGGCGACATGGCAATTCCAATCTGGTCAAGGTAGAACACATACTGCAGAAGTGGTACCTTGCGAAGCAACAAACCGTGGCTGATGCTGTGGCAGCATAGAGCTGCAACTGCGAGATGCTCGCTGTCGCCAGCCTCTCCACAGTGCGGCCTCAAGACAAAAGTATTGAACCCGCGCTTCCGTCGCCAATAGTTCAACGAAGCCATGTTCGAGAAGAGATAATAGATCCAATAGCTGTAGGGCGGGTTCTGTTTGGTATCCCAATCTTTTGGTACAGGGAACTTCTTGAATAGACGACGCTCGACCTTGCTCTCATCATCAACGCTGTCAAATCCTATCACCCTCTGGAGGAAGACGTGCAGTTTTGGATGGCTTGACGGATCTTTGGTGACTTCAAACAGAGGCTGGAAGAGATTCCTGACCACCTGTTCATAAGTATCCATTAAGCCAGTAGCTTTATACACATCGTACAGTCTTGGAATCTGAATGAGCCAGCGAACGTTGTGGGAGAACAACTTATTATCAACGACCCATGCGGCAAGTTTATCCCATTCGTCTATGGACTTGCCGTAGATCGAAATACGCCATTCCACCATTTGGTATTTGCTGGACTCGAGATCCGCGATGACTTCCTTAGTGATTTCGGCGAGGTATCGACCATGAATGAAGTTGTCGGTTTTGAGGAAAATGGTTCGAAGTCGAGACTCTCCAATAGGATTGTACTTGAGGTTAAACTTATCGAATCGATGGAACGAATCTGTATGGGCCTAGAATGGTTAGACGGGATATGTGATTGGATTTTCGGGGCAACTTACATGCATATCAAGAGTATCTATGCTGAGGTCATATGCAGTCAAGTTGATACTGGCAAACACTTCGGCCAGAGTAAGATGCCTACCGTCACGGTAGAGCACCACTTCATTGGGGAATTTCTTCATCTTGCTTTTGATGAAGCGTAACAAATGCTTCTGGTTCATGCATGCTGAGTGGTGAACGTGAGTGTCCACCTTACGCACGTTATAGAAGTCTCTGTGAGGCACTTTCTTGCTGTCGGCCGTTTCTTGATACTCGTTCAGTAGCACGTAGAGGTTGAACTTTCCCTCTAGATACTGAAGTCGGCGGAAAGCAAAGCTCTTGCTTGGCCCATCTGAGGAAACATTCAAGATGTCATCCAAGTCCATGTAAAACTCCCTGATAGTGGGAACTTGTATGGCAGGCGTTTGTGAATCTTCTTCGAAAACTTGGTAGACTCCACTCTCGTCAAGCTTGAAAGCCGTGCCGTCATCCCCCGGCAACGGCAGCAAATCGTTTATGTCGAAGTCCTCCCCAATATCCTGGCCTGGTTTCCGTTTCCGAGCCGGTCTCTTCCCCTCTTGATGGGCAGGGGGTGCTTGCGGGGGGGCTGTTCCCCGATCGCCTTTCCCGCCGTGCCATTGTGCGTTATCCTGGCCAGGAACGTGCTCGGACAGACTAGCTTGATGATGGGATGCTTGTCTCCAAGCAGGCTCAGGGGGAGGTGGGTAGACCTCCCAATCTGGATCATCTCTGGGGTTGTCATTTGGGCCTTGCATTGAAAGAGCGATGTATTTTCGCCTGACATCTAAAATTCGCTGGATATCTTGAGAGATAGCACTCAGCTCGGTCGTGATATGAGGCTCCGTGTCGAAGAGGCCACCACCCGAGAATCCAGCATTGGAGTTGTCGGAGATTTTGGTACCATGCAGTCCTTGGCCATTGCTAGTGGAGAGCGGGATGTTGCCAGGTACATGAGGGGTAGCTTGAGCGTGCATCTTCGGTGCCGACTCAGAGCTCGAGAGAGCGTCAACAGCCGTGTTTGATGTCTCTGAAACCTGCCCATTCGTGTCTGGTCGGCGGGTATCCAGGTCGAGAATCAAAGAATCAGCGCCATACTCGGTGGCTGGACGAGAACCAGAAATGACCAACGGACTGCCATGGGGCGTTGACTGAGACGCCACGTTTGCGCCGTTTCGCAGATCGACTTTACTCCGGTGATAGAAGAATTTCGCGTCTGTCTGGCTCATCTGGCGTTCATCGACGGGGTCATAGAACGTCGTTCGTCGGGGCAAATCTCGTTGCAGCATCCCATCTTCGAGGTCGTCCTCTTCGCTGTCGTTGGATGACTCGGCGTCGCTGTGGGCGTAGTCATGAAATGTCGGCGCGCCAGAATCTCTCGCTTCATCGCCCTCTTCATCAGACTCTCTGGTTCGAGAAGGGAGCGACGACTGCTCGCCGTGGTCAAAGGCATCGTGGCCTACGAATAGCTTGTGATTAGCAACTGGTACGGCCACATTCTCGTCACGTTGACTCACGACCCGCCGCTGTCTCGCCGTATGGAGCTGAGCTGAGCTGGCTCCGCTATTCAATAATAGTACATACCTGCCATGGCAATGTCTCAGCTTAGAGAGCTCGAAATCGATGTGCGGGTCGATTTCAGAACAGGTAGGAGTCAGAACTGGTTGCTGAATACAGAATTGTTGAAAGGTTGAGGTTGAACAGTAGGGACGGACGGGGTGGACGGAGAAGAGTGGGTTGTGGTAGGTACAGTGCTAGGTGCGACGTCGGTGAGCAAGTACATCAGATGCACGGGACGGGGACCAGCCATCTGGCGAGTGGTGTCTTGGGCAGGCGAGAAGAGTGGGAAGGGTACTCCGGTGTTTCCCCTCCACGCCGCCACTCTTCTAGGGCTTTTCCCTTATCGTATTAGGAACAATGGTTAAGTTATCTGCTGCGTGCTTCCCACCTACCTGATGTGTGCTGTAGTACTGTAGATGCCCGCACACGCGATGATGTACGTAGTAGTAGCTGGCTGGGTGGAGGTTCTAGGTTTGGCCCCTGTGACGCTAAGGGACCGCCCCTCTTTGGGTACCTGAGTACCTGAGAAACCAGGTCGTCGGTTGTTGCACGCTCCGACTCCGCCAGGAAAGGCAACCTGAGTGCCTCAACAAGGAGGTAAAGATGGCGCTGCGTCGCCGGGATGGACAAGTACTTGGGAACGAGATGCAGCTTCACCGGGATCCTGTTCAACATTAATGTTGCGGGAGAGAACCTGTCGATTTACGAGATGCACTACCTTGTGTACCGGACTGTGTTTTTTGTACATCACGGATGCCGGCGCTCTCCGTTTGGGAGGATAACGGGTTAAATTAAGCCGAGCGGGAACTAGGTCTATGATTTCCTTGCCAGGTAAGCGGGCTCTTGATGCAAGGCAGTATGCAAAAACCTACACCTACTACTAGGTAGTACTGCTGAGGCAGATGGTCCTAGTAACCAAAGACTGCAACACCGCAAGACGAGATTTCACTACGACTTGATTAGCATCAACTTGTCCAAGGTCTTTGGTTCTGTCCAAGTCGGCGTGCCTCGTCGATATCTCACCAGAGTAGAGAGATCTGTCCGAGGTCTCGCTTTCTTACTGCTGGCGAGGTTCTTCGCGTATATCAACGCCTGACATGGCCCTCTCAAGTCCCCCGAGGATGGCCGCATACTCCCTGGTGCGTCCCCAGGCTAAGGACACGGCCCCGAGTATCTTCCTCCCTTCCTTGAGAATCCGACTAGGGCCTTTGGCTGCACAGATATCGCCAACCCCCGTGATGTAGGCTCTCATGTTCGAAGGCAGCCCACATCGGACAAAGTGCTGCACCATCTCATCATCGTTGGGGCGGTCCAGTCGGATAAAGGTAGGATCTGAGCCGGGCACATGGGGAGACTCCCCTGAGTCCAAATCCAAACGTTCACCGAGACCTGCTTCAGGCCTAGGCGCGGACGCAATTGTCTCGGGCGCTTTTGCAATAGGGGACGACTGTCGCGAAGGACTGCCACTCCGCTCACATTCATCACCAGAACGATCTGGCCGAATAATCGGAGATGCGCGAGATGCATAGTAGCTGTACGCCCATAGGGTCAATGTGGCGAGAAAGACCGAGCTCGGTTCGTAGAATGCCATGGTTGAATATCTCCGAACGTGCCAGTACAAGCATCCGCAATGTAGCGCAGCCAGGCGAGCTTTCGACTGCAGGTAGTGTCAGCCTTGATCTTATTATCAACAAATGGTTGGTGATTGTCCACCTCATCACGTTGCGCCCACCGAAGAATCTCCTGCTCCGCAGTTCCCGCCTCTTGTCTAGTTGGAATCTTCGACACATTGGCTGTCGACCCAGCGGTAAACAGAACCAGGGTCAGTATGTCCTGGTGGGGCACCAGAAGAATAACTCGAGAAAAGTGCAAATGGAAAACAGTCGGATGCTCGGCTCCAGAGAGCAGTGCGATTGTCCCATTCGCAGCCCAGTGCAATACATCCACACAATCAAGTGCAGCGTTTCGCCACGCTGAAAATGTAGGCAATTCGCTCAGCCACTTTTTACCAGATTCTTCTGTCTCTCGTACATGTTCCCCCGGAACTGAGCTCAGGCGTGGGACCTGTTGCGCGGATGGGATCCATGAAGATAGTGGTCTCAGGAAGTACGACTTGACCTGGTCGATTTCGTGATAGACTCCATGCAGGAGAAGTATTCGACTCGATTCCCCCAGATCTGATTTCACTCGTCGTTCAAGGAAGAGCGTGCGCACTGCCGTTTGAAGAGACGGGTTTCCTGAGAGCATTAGGATGAGACCACAGCTAGAATGCATACTCAGCCAAAGAGGGACGTGAACGGTCCATTTCAGACCAACCAAATCCAATTTGTCGCAAAATCAGGAGGAAGCCACTCACTATCAGTTCGCTGAAAGAGCTCAGCCCACTCATGCGCGCTGGTTGTATTCCAAAGGCCATCGTGAGGTAGACTGTTGATCGGTACGTCGAAAGTAATTTGAGACTGAAAATCGAGATGTTGGTATTGGGCCATGCAATCCAGTAACTGTTCGGTTAGCGGCATATTGCAAGGTGACTGCAGTTTACGCACCCAAGCCAAATATCCAAGGCGGCGTTTAGTCTCGAGCAGAACCCAGCTCCTCCATTGCTCATGCAAAACAGGTGAAGATGCATTGCGAATCATGTCTTTGATGCGAGATTCTGGGTCCTCGGAGGAGGATGTTGATCCAAGCAAATCAAACGACCCTGCGAGGCTGACAAGACTCCCACAGCGTGGCAGGGCAGCTGACTTCAGTCTCGTCGGCCCGTAGTGAAGCCTACCAATGTGGCTCAAGAGGATAGACTGAAAGATGGCAACCTGATGGCTCGAGTCGCGAAAACGGTCCTCTTCTGTTTGAAGCGCCCTCCGTAGGTACTCGTGCAAGGGTATCACCATTGCGTTGAACTCCTGGGTCTGAGTATACTGACTGCCAATAGCTGCCATGGCCAGTGTCAGCAGCCAGAAATCGTTGGGCGTTGCCATAGTTTGATGAAGTATTGGTATGACTGGGTTGAAGCTGGCAAGAAAGAGGCGGATGAACAGGTCGAAGTGAAACATGGAGGGAAAGTCATGGGCGGTATATGAAGAGTAAAAGCCCTCGCAGTCCAGGCACAATCTTCTAAAATGGTGCAAAATCTCATCGTAGGTAGATTTCCATATCAGGATGTCACTCTGGTCCGTTGTTGAAGCGCAGTCTGTTGCTAAGTGATCAAGATTAGGGAAGCCGAAGGAGGCAAAAGAACTTTGTTCGAAGCGCAGGTCGTTGGGTATAGCGACTTGGGAATGTGTACCAGGAATCAGAACATGCGGTGCTTTAGAGCGGACAGTGCAAGGAATCCGAGCTCCGTTCTTGCTTGTCGCGTACAGTTCACCCTCAGCATTGCCAGCTCGGCTGTCAGTACAGGTCCATGAGACACTGGACGACGTCCCGGATGGCGAGGTTACTGGCTGTGCTTGAGCTAGGAAGTGATTCTCTGCGGGAATCGTAGACATATCAGGAATATTCGTCGACCCAGAAAAGGTCCGGCCATCCACTGGGCCAACAGGGAGTATGTTCTCCGGCTCCAAGCCATGGCCGCTCATTGTTAAGTCCAGAATAGATCGGTAGTCAAGGCCAATCGTATCATTTGTTGGCAGCCAGTTAATATGTAGGTCCAGGTCTGGTTCATAGGTTACGTTCTGGTAAGCGAGGCCGGGTACGTCCAGGCCGAGGAAGCCAGGATTGACGGCATGTGTGGTCTGAAGGCTTGGTCCGGGGGTAAACAGCTGGGGTGCATGGCGCATCGATTGAGGCTGTTGAAACTGGTTTATTGCCATAGAACTATAGACGTGAAGAGGTTCATGGACGGAAATGGCGTTGTCTTGGCTTTGGTTTTGCCGGAGACTCCCATGAGATGTCAAGGGCTGTCCTGGTTCGGGAGAAAATTCCATACGGTCGAGAATTGGGTCCCTTTGGGCTATTGAACTGCCGGGACCCAAAACTAGCTGTCCTTCCGGGCATATGCTCCTTGGAGAGTCTGGAGAAAGTCCCGATCGGTCTGAAGGGTTTTCGTCACAGTCTGTTTGGTTTGCCCGACTAGGTTGACTCCTTGGCGCGGGATACACGCATGGAATTGATCTTGAATGGCATCTGCCGCAGGGATTCCCTTTGTTGCACTTCTCTCGGGCTTTAGAACACGGCGTGCAAGCCCTCCGCTGGGTTGTCGCTGTTGCCCCAGTATGAGCAGGAATGACCACTTCCCGGGTTGGGTTGTGGATGAGCATGTGTCGCGTCAAGACATCACTTTGCACGATATTAGACTACATCTCTTCTCGGACGATCGAAAGACACCGCTGTGAAGTTGCAACTTGCAAGAAAGCCGTGATGACGACATGGAATGGAAGGACTCTGGACTAGAAATGCAAAACACACCTTCTGGCAAAGCGCTTTCCGCACTTTGAGCATGTGAATCTCCTAGTATTCTCATGCCCTCTCTCGTGTCTTTTCAAGTGCTCAACTCGCTTGAAATTCCTAGGGCACTGGGAGCATCCAAAGTTGGACCCGGAAGCGGCATCTTGGGGTCGTCGGCGAGGACTGGGTGGCCAGCCTGGTTGTTTCGGCGAGGGAGCCATTGCATAGGCAGAACAGATAGACCATGTCGAATTATGTGGTCTCCAGAATGAGGCTCATTGCTGACTTGGATCTCATATCTTTGCTAGAATACAGACTGTACATGGCAGATGAATCAGGAGACGAAAGAGGAGGGGCTGGCAGCATCCCGGTCAGATGCTAGACTATTCGTAGTTCGCGCCAAACAAAAAAGATAATCCGTGCGCCGAGAAGAAAAGGGTACTGTAGCATCGCTCCCGTCTTCCATGTTCTCGCCAAGTCTTCCAGCAATTCTGGGGACATCAGAGTTGACTTGGACTCCTCAGCGCAGTATTAATGCAATGACTCCCCAAGGGCTTATGAGGCCTAATCCTCTGGGGTACCCTGACGCATCAGTTCTTACAAATCACGCTCTTCGTGTAATTAAATGCAACGATGCCGACCTAGCCGGCGGGAATTTCCTAAACAGATGCTATCTATCCCACGCGAGCTCATCCACCCCTGTAAGGCTGGCCGAGGTTACATGAGGGGATCACGACGCGAAGCACTTTGAAGGTGGATAACTATTGCGTCTCCCCATGTCTTGTCTGTGAATCTGTGAAATGATGTGCGAAATGTGAGGCCTGTTTTGCCCAGCTGCAGCTTCTGTGCCTCACTCCGGCATACTGCCCGCCTTCGGCACTTAGAAAAGGAGACAGATGGGTAGGAAAAGACGACACTCGAGAAAAGGGCGGCAGGCTGGGGTATCCACGTAAGATTCTGTATTATGCCTGAGCCATCTCGACTACCCGGTACCATTATTACTGCCTGCCGGAATCCGAAAGCAAACTTTATGTGACCTTGCTTTTGGTCTAGCCACTACCCTAAGTGAAATGATAGGATCACGTTTTAATAAGTCCATCACAACGAAGGGAGATAGAGTGATGCAAAAAACACCGGCTCCTAGAGTATCCGAGCTAATACTACGCTCGCCGTCATTCTAGATGAACGGGCAGCCTGGCCGTATCAGAAGAAGCAGCTCGGTTGCCGTGGTGTATGCTGATTTCGACTGTCTTCTTGATGGATTCCCTTCAACAGTCGGTTCCAAAGCTCTGGATTGTCTCTCGAGAATTTCCTGTTTTGACAACGCAGCCGAATCAACGCTGTCCACCTCCTGCTCGCATCCACCGTCCTGGACTCCGTCCCAGACGGAAAAGGGTGGTGGGTCGCTTCCACCCGAAGAATACAGCCTTTCATGCCGAGACGGTCGTCGATTCGCTAAGCGGAAAGTAGAACTCTCGGGGTTGTTGTTATTATGATTGTTGTTGTGGCTAGTGAGTGCCAACTTGGAGGCGAGCATGTCGATGCTGGAAACATGGTTACGATTTGACACCTCAAGATGACAGGGACAACCTCGAAAGAACTCACAAGATCATAACCGGGAAAAGGCACTCCAAAGTCTAGAAAAATGATCGATTTGGCTCGTGAGGGTCGTGGCCTTTTGCACAGATGGTTGGAGGAAGTATGTGACGGCTCTTGTGATGCCAATGAGGGCCAGGGTAGCCAGGCGAATCTCCGTGCTCCGCATGAGGTGCTGGAATAGTGTGGATCTTAATGAGGCTTCCTGGGAGATCTTTTTGGCCGTGGTAAACTTCTTGAGCAGGAAATAGGCGCTGAGACACTTGACCAAGGCGATGGAAACAAAGTAGCCGATATGGAGCCCATTGATGGTGGACCTCAAGATTGCTCGGCCAGCCAGGATGACTCTGACTCGACAAACTAGGATAAAAATTTGGAGGACGAATATGACGAGGATGAGGAACCAGAATATGGCTATAAAGGCCATGCGTTCGCGGTTACGCAAGATGCGGATTAGGATGGCGTAGCTGTAGAACGATACGCTGGCTTCTTGAACCTAAGGTCGGTAACTCGGAACTTAGCCAGGGCCGTCAAAGTAAACGGGGTCTTTGCCCCGATAGTCCAAAGAGTCCAATGCATACCATCCACATGATGTCAGCAACGGCCGAAGCAGCAGCCGAGTTTGCGACGGTGTAGTCCCCGAAGTTATAGTAGTAACACAAGCCATTTGCGATGGCACCGGCGGCCGACACGACGATGGGGATCAAGGAGATGGGAGAAAGACTGGTAATGCCGACAACGGTGGAGCCGAAGAGAACGTTTCCGATTTCAATGGTGCTGAGGATGGCCCAGCTGGACTGGAAATAGACGGAGAGGTCGATGTCGGCGTCGGTCTGTGTTGAAACGGGCATGGTGGACTAGAAGCGTCGCTTCCAAGAGAAGCAGAAGGGAAATCAACGAACAACCGGCATAATAATAATCGATCGTAGAAGTGGCCCACTCAGAGCCGGATAACTTTACAGTATATACGGGATGGACAGGCAAGGAGACCGTGTTCCATGACAGGCCGCTGCAAGGTCTGAAACTGTGTTCTGCTTGATTCGCAACGCGGTGCTTCCCCAAGCATCCCCAATCATGACCAGAAGCGTCCCCTCCACTGGGGTGAGCACCGGGGTGGTGTGTACAGGCTGAATCCTTGAGGGCACGCTGCAGCTCTTCTATTGCGGCCACGAGGGCTAGATGCGCACCAACGAGAATTATGGGTCGAAATCGACGGTTGGGTTTGTGGGGTTCTCCATGCTTTCTCCAGGGCTGTCAACCCGTCTCCGGGAGAGGATCATGGGGAGGATTCCGGGGGCGGGGCCAACACGCGACCTGTAAGGTGCTTGACTAACAGGCATCCCGTTGGGTGATCGAGAACGGTCAGGTGCAGGGCGCTGAAGGGCTGGACATCTTGGACTGGGGTTGCATCCTCGTGGGCCGACATTTCAGCGCAGGTCCAACCCAACAGCGAAGGCGACGGGCGTTGCCCGGCATCCCTGAATCACTTGATTCGACTCTGCCACTGGCTCATGTTGCTTCCGGGAGACTGGATGAGAAACGGGGGCGGGCCGGGGGGGGGTTGTGAGAAGAGGATTGGGGCTTCCTGCCGCGGCACCGTCCAGCATTCACTCTGTCAGGGGCATTCGGCCGAAGAATGGATGTTTCCCCGATTGATGGGCCAAGACAGAGCCGTCTGCTGATAAAGGCTAAGCGTCAGGGATCCCGGATCTCTCTCTCCACAAGAATCTGAAAACGAGGGCATCGTTGCATGAACATCATCTCTGGGTTACCTATCCATAAATATGGTGAATCGAATCCAAGTCGAAATGCGTTTACGCTTTCTCTTGGCTTACGGCATCTATTTAGATGCCATTCCCATGGCAGGCATGGTCACGCTCGAGCATCATTCCCTGCCCCTCTCCGGAAACGCGATACCAGACTCATCGCCACCATTCAGCAGACCAACTCTCATGTGTCCCTCCCCTCCTCTGTTGGCTCTGAAGTAATAGGGTATGAACACCAACTCCCTCGCTTCGCTGGTTTCTTCCCCGGCCGCCGAAGTAGCTCCGCTCGTTTCTGGGGCTATGTTCCAACCAACACTCTGCAGGGCTACGTATTCCTCGCCCGTCTCTTCATCCGTGCACCTCCTCTCCAAAACCGGCGAGTTGGCCTTCAGATGCGTGTCCTTGAAGTGGTTCTTCTCCCACGAGTTATCGACGTCCTCCACGCAGTAGATTACTGGGCCGCGGGCGAGCGTTAGTGTACGTTGGTTCGTGTATCGATGCGGTGAAAGATACCGTGGCTTGAACCCGCCGACTTGCAAGGAGAAGGATGGGTTCTCTGCAGTATACGCTGAGTCTAGGCTGAGATAACCCTTCCTGACTTCCGCTGCGCCCATTTGAGGAGATGGTGTAAGTACATAGGACCCGTTTGACCAGGCCGGGAGCCTCAGACGGATCGTCGTCTGCAATGGTGATGGACAGGACAGCGTGAACATGACATTCCCCTCCCATGGCCAGTTCGACTTCTGTTCCAGTGTGATTGGCGTTCCGTTGGAGGTGAACGAGACCTTTGCGCCAGTGTACAGATGAACATTGATGAAGACGTTCTCTCCCGCGGAGCCGTAGTCCCAGAGGTACCCTCCGAGGCTGCCAAACAGCCGGGAGACGTTTGGCGGGCAACATGCACACCAGAACCACTCGTGCCGCTCGCTCTTGTCTGTGTCAGAACTGGCTAGCTGGTTCGCATATGTGAATGTCTTGCCGTCGAGACTCATGGATGTCATGATATTATTGTATAAGCATAGCTCCATGATGTCGGCGTAGTGTCCGTCGAGATCTAGGTGTAGGAGGCGTTCAGCGAGCATCATGACGGCGATGGAGGCGCATGTTTCCGCATAACAACCGCCCTCGTCAGTGCCCTGAGGTAGGAAGTAATCGATACCGAAGCCTTCCCATTGCTTGATGGCGCCAATTCCACCAGTTAGGTACATCTTTTTATCGACCATGTTGTCCCAGAGCCGATGTAGCGCCTGTGACCAGGCCTCGGAGTCAGGTAGCGATCGACGGTCGGCTTGAGATAGATGGATCATGTCGGCGACAGCAGTGAGCAGATAGACAGCCCGGACAGAGTGGCCTTCAATAGTGGGCTGCTCGATAATAGGAGCATGCGCTTGGCAGTACCAGTATGTGCGGTTCTCTGGGTAGGCATCAGGCCGGAGGCACAGATGGTCACCTCTCTTCTCCATTTCCCAGTCATAGTAATGCTTTCCGGCCTGTCCCTTCGGGTTTCCGCGCTCAGTCAAGAAATACTGAGCGAGTTCAAAGGCGTCAACACTTCCGGTGGCCGAGTAGAGACGGAAAAGGGCCAGCTCGATCTCAGGATGACCGGGGTAGCCTTGAATCTGGTATGGGCCTGACCCGAACTGTTTCCTGATGAGGCTGACGTACTTTTGGATGGGTGAAATCAACAAGTCATTACGATAGTAGTCTCTATGGGCAATGGCAGCTTCGATCAGATGTCCAGCGTTGTAACTGCCCAGTCCAAGTCAGCAACGACAGCTCTTACGAGAACCAACACGAGAAGCCTGCCACTTACAGCTCATGCATATCTCTGAGATTGGACCACCGCTTCCCAGGCTCAACCACAGTATAATGCACATTCAGGTAGCCGTCTTCCTGCTGCGCTGACCGGATCATGTCGACGAATTCCCGAATCGTGACGTCGATCTCGGCATCATACTCATCCGCCAGGAAGTAGCAAGCGCCCTCGATCCATTTGGCTATGTCGCTGTCCCAGAAAAGATGGAAGGGCACCGGCCACATAGACTTGTCGTCGTAGATGGGGTGCCACTTCAGCTTGAAACAGTCGTATCGGCCTGTGGACCGGATCTGGTCGAGCTGGGCGCGAACGGTAGAGCGAGCGACGGTTCCTCGCCGGGTCGAGAGCAACGACTTGCCCTTGAAGGCCGTCTGCCGAAAGGTGACTTGCGGATGCGCCATGGCTGGGAGGTTCTGGTGTAGAGTCGTGTATCGAAGGTCCTGCAATGGAATGAACCTGGAATTGAGGGGGACCGATGTACTTCGCATCCACGTGCTTCCAGTTGGCCTTGGTGAAACTGGTATATTCCTGTTGCGTCGACATAACACTTCATATGGCCCGTCAGATGGCCTGCAAGCCCGGTGGGAGGCGAGCCAGTTGCAGACTATTCTACCTACCACCCTGGGCCTAAACCACCGGTGGGAGGTACATACGACGATCTATGCCCTAATATAGACGCTTCAAAGACGTTCGTATGTGAAAACGAGGGGGAATCAGTGGGAATCGGTGGCATGCTCCCTCCCACCGGAGTCTTTGTCGCAAACTCCATCCCGGTGGGCGGCTGCTGCAAGTGAAGTTGGAGAAGATCCTGGGATTTGTGAAAGTCGGAGGCGGGGATTTCAGCAACCCCACCCCAAGTCTAATCCTGGGTTAGAACTCCCACCGGAGAGAAGTCGAGGACTTCTCAAAAACGTATCGTATAATTAGCTGAGCACTTTCTCCAGAGACGCATCCTCAATCGGCTTTGATCTGGCAGTAAACTCTAGCCTCCATTGGCCTTCTCTACCTAGGTTTGTTGCCGACCTGACCAAGAATCAACCGCTTCGCTCCAAAGACACCCGAGACAGCAAAGACTAACGCCTTTGGATCAGAAAGCTTGCTACAAGAGCCTGGAGTTGATCACTCTGGTTATGTGTTCTTCACTACCTCTAATATGACAAACTGATCTACTTCTTAGTCGGACTGGTACGGAACCTGTAGTGTAGACTACCTATGTAGCTTAACAAGGCGAGCACAAGCTTTATTGAAAGGCACCCTATGGTTCTAAGGTTCATAGCGATATGCATACTTCAATGCTCAGACTGGATGAACGAAGTTATGGTGCCCAGATCTTGACTCAAGGTCTAGCAGCTGAGTGTGATGCAAACGCAAGGTAACTCGACAGCCATCGCTGAGCTAACAATCCGTCGACCACCTGAGGGGCTGCCCTTTCTTTGATCTATTCTTTCGTTGATTCGTTGATTCGTTGGAATGCGTGGCGCTTCCTGACAGTGCAGGCCGTCAGGCAGGCATTCCCTCTATCTATAAAAGTCGCATGCAAACAAGCCTGAATGAATACCCATGAAACCGTCTATCAACTGGTCTTCCCCTCGCGTCCTTCGTCTAAACTCGGTTCCTCCACGGCCTTGCGCTTCGTGCCCATCGTGTAAAGCCCCCCTGCGCCGAAAACCACCATGGCACCTAGCATAGTACCAGGCGCGAGGCGATTTCCAAACAGCCAGATGCTCAGAAGAAGGCTCACAAGTTTCCGGATGTTGAGAACAATGGTAACAGTAAGAGCCGTGGAAACTGCAGCCAAGAGATTAACGCCACGTATACAGGCGTACTGGGTCAAGACATTTATGATAAGGTAGACGAGCTGGCTCGGAACGGGTAGGAAGTCAGAAGCAAGGCTCAGGGGACCCGGCATTTGGATAGGCGGGCTCGACAATAGATGACCAAGCGTGCGGATCATGGACGGAACAAAGGGCAAGAAAAGTGGCAGGGAAAGGGCGTGGGAGTAGAACAAGTTCTCCCTCCACTGGGGCCCGTAAATGACGTATGTGGCCTCAGTGTAGAGGCCCATGATGGCTGAGAGCACCTGGGCAACGAAGAGAATAACAAGGCCGGTACTGAAAGCCGGCCTCCCGTTGCTCTCACCCGCTACCTAGACAGGACACGAAGTGTTAGAACAGAGACATTTGATACATCCGGGGATCTGTGGGGGGTTGAAAGACGGCCTACCTTGGACTGAGCATCCGACCACGCGGCAAGGATGACACCAAGTGTCAGCAGGACGACGGCTACGACCTGCGTGCGGGTGTATCTTTTGCCATAGAGATATCCGGCTGCCATGGTAGTGATACTGCCGCCGGAGCGGAGGATGATGTGAACCGGCACAGAGATGTTGTAGCTAAAGGCATGGTTGTTGAGAACATTGATGGTGAAAAAGAGCACAATATTGACAAGCCAGCGACGAATGGGGACTTTGTTGGGTGCAATAAAGTAGGGGTTTTGCCTGTCAAGCTGGGCGACGAAGCCGGTCACAGCGACAAAGAGGAATTGCACAAAGGTCAGGAGAGTGCCTATGGCGCTGGTCAGCAGAAGTCCTTGCCAAGTAGGTTGGTGGCCAGGATGACATGCCACTTGATGGCTCGAAACTAGGACAGGTCAGCACTGGACAAGATATTCCGGAGTTCCCAGGATTTAGCTGAGGGATCTCATCTCACCTCACGATAGCTTCAAGCGCGTAGACCTGTGAAACGAGATGTCAGTCAGTCAGTCATGGCGCAGGCAGAGGTCAGATGGTGGAGAGGACACACGTTGGAGCAGCATCCACCAAAAATCAGGCCGAGCATGGTAGCGGCAGTAAGCAGCGAAGGCCCCATCTCGAGAGCGAAGCGCTGGGCCATGCTAGACGACCCAGACTCAGGTTCCAGCGCGATCCGATGGGCGTCATCGTGGCGGGTAGCCGTCATATCTGGAGTCGTGTTCGCCTTTCTCTCCCGGAGGCCAGTTGTCGACATGGAAGTCTCTTCCCGGGGGGGCAAAGCGGGATGAGAGGCAGCGGCGGCGTGGGGTGAGGTTGCGATGAGGTGGCCCTTTGGACGGTGATACGCACAGGTCGAAGTTGTCTGGGGGTTTCAAGTCAGCCAAGATGGGATGAGATTGATGAGCGAATCAAGCGAGGCGGCGCAATATACAAGTGGAGGTACAAGGTACAAGGGGGCCCCGGCGGAAGCAATTGGATTGCATGCGGCTGTGCAGGAGTCAGGGCGCTCCCGAGAGGACACGCTAACTGCCTTAATAAGGCGCCAGAGCAGACTACGTGTACAAATGGCGCCAGCGGATAATTATGTTCATGGTGGTACTCGACAGTGCATGCAGTCCGCACAAGCAACTACTGGTACTGTAGCAATAGCGTTCGTACCTTGTCCATGCACTTCACGAGACTACTAGTCGTAGAAGGCACTGAGGGGAGACGGCTCCAGGGCGCAGTTGAGTGGGTGGAGGGTTGCCTCAAAGGGCGGGAGGGAGGTGGTGTACGGATCCCCGACTTCACCTTCAGGTCCGCCGACTCCGAGTCATCATCAGGTACCTATCCGAAGCATTGTACGAAGTATACAGCTATAGACATATATACGAATATGAAAGGTTGATGCAAAATTGGTAAGCCACTGTACAATGAATGTACTAGTAGGATCTACTATAACGCAAAGGGTAGCTCTAATAATCCGATGCTCTCAAATAGTTATTAGATAACCGCCCCTCCTTCCTGGCCTTCTCCCAGACCTCATTTGGCAGAATCCCAGTCAAGGTACCCGTGTGTAGGTGTCACGCTGTCACGCTGTCACTGAGATTGGCCGACACGCCAGCATCCCCGTTCTACCGACCTTCTATTTACCCCCGGTCCCCATCCCGGGTCATGTATATGTACTGACTAGAGTACGAAGTACAAAGTGTGGATAACTCTGCCATGTACGAACACACCTACCATCTGCCACAATGTCAGTGCAGCTACTACCTCTAATGACGGAACAGGAAGTGGGCTTGGGCCGAGTGTCAGGCGAGCAGTATGGAGTGCCTTAGATCCGTCTTCTGCAGATGGTGCGTGGCAGCACTTATTACCTGAGTACATGAAATATGACTTGGATACATAACCATTCCAGGTTCACAGCTTGATGGACTTCCGCGTGTATGTCTCGATCTATGGCTGCTCATACACAACATTCAGAGCGCAGCAAAAAGCACAGTCAGGACCCAGTTCCCATATACTTTGTATGAGTGGCATTCGTCTTTGATTCTCAAATAGTCTCTTCTCTCGGTGGGTTTCGGCTACACCTTAGCGACCAAGCGCCGTCCCATGCGCTCGCCTTGGCCGCTGCTTCCGCGTCCATCTGCCCGTGTAGGCTGGCTAGCATGACGCCATCCTCTCTCCGACCTGGTCAAGGTCCCCGCTTACCATGTTCTGAACGTTGCGTCCGTCGACACGATGCCGCCGGTCTGGGTCTCGTCTAAGTATAGTAGGTTGCGCATGGTCCGTAACCCCTTGCTCTGCACCAGGGAATGCCTTTTGTCTTGTCTTGAGCACGACGAGTGCAGCTTCCAGCTTCCACCAACCGTCTCGGAGCCGCCCAAGTCTTTCAAATTTGCATTCCCTCCAGGCAAAACACTCTTTGAATCCCCGCACTCTCAGTCACCTGCGAGATGAACGCCGTTGTCCTAATCTAGAGCGCCGAGAAGACGAAGAGCTGCAATCCATCTGTTAGCTGCTAGAAACCCACGCAATACGGTACTTTCCCAACTCACGTTGTTTGTCGCCGCAATGGCAATGCTGTCCTCAAATGGATGCCAGCTCATATGCAAAATCTTCTTGTTGAAGTCGATCTGGTCCGCATCCGTCTCCTTCCGCATTCTCTGGCCTTGCCCGCCAGGACTTCCTGCCCGTGAGCCACCCTTCTTGCTACCATTGGTGGACGTCGGGCTCGTCGCCGAGTTGATAGGCGTAGGCACTCCGACCTTCTTGGCTTTGAAAGCCGACTTATCCGCTTGGAGAACAACCTCGACCTCCTTGTCGGGGTCTGATGGGTAAATCATGAAGTTGTTGTTGTAGCTACCCGTCATAACGTTCTTGGCATCTCCTGAAAAGACCACCTCAAACTTGTCAAATATGCTGTCGTTCTCGTACGTGTCGCACAGTCGGGGACGCAGGTGCTCGTGGATCGGTATTGTCTTGACAGGCTGTCGCTCCATGTTGATATCCCAAATCTTGACGGTGAGGTAGTCACGGGAAAGGATGTATCGGCCGTCGTACGAAAATCGGACGTCGGAGATGGAAGAGATGATTTCGGAAAAGAAGGATCTTGACGACGGGTCCTCCTCTTGCTCAAATACTAAGATATGTCAGCAGAGGCTCCAGGAGCGCGGCTGGGCTGGTGTGAGGTCAGGGTAACAAACACTTTGCGTGCTGGTCGCACAGAGCGCTCTCTCGCATGTCGGCGAGCTTGATCGTCCCCTTTGAGCTCGCGTACATGAACCAGTTACAGCTCATGGGGTGGAATTCAGCAGCTGTGATGACTTCGGTCAGCTCCTCCATGTTGGCCGGCTTGATGTCGACAATGTTGAAGCTCTGGTCTTGTATGTTGAGATTCCACAGGTTGATGCGCAAATCATCACTGCTGATGAAAGTCTCCCCGTCACTGTTGACCGAAATGCTATTGATGTGGTAGGCATGGGCGTTGGCATAAGTTCGGCGCGGCACAGCGGCGACGACGGTATCATGGTGTGTGAGGCGAGGCAGCTTCAGATCGGCGGCATTTCGAAACTGGTGGGAGGGGAGGGGTCGAGCAGCACCGGCGCCGCTGGCGGCGAGACTGCCCGGGGTAACGTCGTGGGAGAGATTGTTCTCAGCCACAACCTTGAGTGACTTCTCAAATACTTTCCAGAGCTTGATGGTCTTGTCGTTGGTGGATAGCAGGTAGTGGGAGGAGTTCTGTCGACGGCACCATTTGATCTTGTTGATCTTTTCCTCAATCTCAAGTGACTTTAGATAGTCAAATTCTGGCTCGTGGGATTGGAACTCGGTGTGGAACTTGTACTCGCAAGTCTTTTTCTGTCGAAGTGTCAGAGGCGACGATGATAAGGACAAGATGTGGGGGGAGGAAGAAACGGGTATGGGAATGGAGATAGAGACCAGGCAGCCATGAATGATTGGTGGTAATCAGGCAGTCGGGTGGTAAACTGGGAGGAGCACGTACCGTCTCGTTTCGCTCAAACAGTACGACTCGTCCGCCTTTGTCTCCCGTGGCGAGATAATTGCCAGTGTGGTCAAACTCGACCGTCGAGATGATGTCGGCTACAGAAGGGGAGGGGGAGCGGTCAGCACATTCAAGTCAGTGAAAAAGCAGGGAGATGGGAGAGGGACATACCTTCAGTGATATCCTCGACATCACCCTTGTCACCGAAGCACCTACGAGCGTGAGCTTAGCACAATGAAGACGAAGAACAAGAAGCACGAGGTGGGGTGGTGGGAGCATACTGAGTGAACTTCCACGTGGGGGAGTTCGCTTCGCTATCGACCATTTTGGTGAGCAGCGATAGCGGGGGCTAGACGGGTGCGGGCGGGTATCCAGAAGATGTCGAGGAGGAAAAGCTGGACGATGATCTGGTGATGGTTGGGGCCAGGGAGGGGGAAGGGCCACGGCAGGATGCTGGGGATGAGCAGCGGAGCTGGCGTGAGCAAAGTGGAAGGAGATGGTCGGGAGAAGAGCTACAGTAGGACACGCTTCGTCTACTAGAGCAAGAGGTGGGCGGTGTCGTCGTTGTTGGTTGTCGTCGTCGTCGGCGTCGTCAAGTCAATATCGTCGGCGTCCGCTGGGAGTGTGCGGCGGGAGCGGGTGGCGGGTGGCGATCGGAGTAGAGGTGGAAGGGTGGTGGTGGTGGTTTTGGCGGTTTGTGATGATGAATGGATGTAGGTCGGCCAGCGTCCGGAGTTGGTCGTTGGTGGGTGGTTGAGAGCGGGCGGGCAGCGGGCGCGAGAGCAGCGGGCAGTTAGCAGCAGCGACACACCTAGCGACACAGCGACAGAGAATAGTGGCGAGGTGGAGAGAAGCAGAGGGCAGAGACGGCGGTCGATGGGTCGGTCAGGACCGCGGTGGAGGGGGGGGAGACGAGGCGGGCGAGGATGAAGACGAAGGGATGCCGCGGCGAGCTACAAGATGGTCCAAGGGACGGAGTTTGGGGTTTTGGGGCGAGGGACGTGACGCAGCAGGGCCCAAGGGTGAGGTGCAAGTTTGATTTGGGGACAGGTGTGATGGGGTTGGTGCGTGTGCTCGATGAGGTGTGAGGTACGGGTGGATGCTTTGTGGTTGGTTGGTTGGGTCGAGGTGCTTAGGTACCCTACTGCACTGGAACTGAGGTGAGATGGTGACGGGAGGGAGAGTTCTGTCCGTCCATCCTTGAGGGAGCCTCCACCTACGGGCTGGTTCCATTTGGGCTTGAGGTACCTGGTCGCCCTCCCCTCTTGCGAGGCGACCTCGGTACCTACCTCTATTAGTTAAGTAGTAGCTGTCTCATCGATGCTTCCATTCTGGTGGGTGCCCCGCGCTGCAATGGGTGCTAGTCTGCTCGAGCTGCTGGATGTGCCACCGGACCTGGGACGAGGGCGCATTGTTCTTGGTAGTATTAGTGAGAGTAAAAGACATGGACAGCACAGCTGCAGAAGTGACAAGTCGTCGCCGCCACCTCAGCCATGCCAAGTTTCCTCCACCTCGAGGCTACTTCCAGACTCGTGGCTGCTGGTACCTAAAGTAATAGTCCAACAGCGGGGTGGAACAGTGCGCGCCCCTCCTACCACTAAAAATACAAAGCTGCCCGACATGGAACTTCAACTCACCCCTCGCCTCACCTCACCTCACTCACCTCACCATACCTCATCCACTGCAATCCGGCCTCGTGGAGATCGCTGATAAGTAAAAGCTCCCTGGCTATGTCGGAGCACGGGCAGATATATATTGCCCTGAAGGACCACTTAGATAGCTTACCTGCCCTTTCTATTTCTGGTCCGGTGCAAGCAGGTAGCTATCTAACTAGGCATTAAACATGTACTCGGCCTCGGTCACCCACATGCTTGATCCCGGCCGGATCCGCACCCGCTCGCCCGCCACCCTCTCACACAGCACAGGATGCTTTGTCGGCTTCAAGTCATCTCGGGCCAGAAGCTAGTCACGCATTTTATACTCAACCCTAGCTTCACAGGCTCGCTCGATACTACCGATCTTCAACTCCCTAACCCACATATCGTTTGAACTATCCACCGTTCCTCGCTACTCGCTTCAGCCACACCAAACTCACCACCTCAGTCTACCCCACATTGTCGACCTGTGGATACTTCCCTCTCCCGGCATGGAAGAACACGAGAAGAACCCCAGCAGCAATACGCCCGAGGACAACGGCAGAGTATCCAACAATACCAAAGGCAAGGAGAAAGACACAGCTGCCAGGGCTTCTAGTTTCATTACGGCCCGTCTTCAAGCATCTGGCAAGTTGGCATTCAACGCAGTGACTGGCGGTCCCGACTTGGCCGGCCAGCAGGTCGGGGAAAAGGGCACCACGAGCTTCGGCAGCATCGATAGAGCTTCGTCAACGGTGGGGGAAGCATCGTCGAATACATCACGCACCCGAGGAATGGGCGAATCGATAAGAATGCAATCACCATTGGACTCGAGCATGGCATCTCAAGCATTCAATGAGTTCGTGGGCTCCGAGTCTTCCTTAGGCTTCGAACCTCACCACCATCATCAGGCATATCAACGAGAGACAATATCAGTTGCCGATCAAGAGAGGGCAGACGGTGCAGCAGTTGTCAGCTTCCTCAATGACTCCTCTGAGATGGACTCGGTACTCGTGGAAGCGCATAGTGATACGGCCGATGATGACGACCTGACTCCCGAAGCGGCAACTAAGCTTCGAGAGACTCTCTTCAACTCGACACATCTCGACTCTCGTTGGGACGACATGCTCAACTTCACACCCGAATTTCTCAGCCAGCCGGATGCCTCTGCGGAAGACGTGCAGCTCCACATGGGAACCCGGGACGTCGACGAAGCACGAAGTATCTGGCTCCAGCAATGGGGCGATGTTCTTTCCTCATACACTGACCAGGTCTGGGGAGACCTAGAGCCGCTAGCGGCAGAGGCCCGGCGCGAGGTGGAACAGTTGACCTCCAACGAAGCTGTACCCAACAGACCATCAGAGACAAAGGCACTCGATCGATTGAGACAGATTCTGGCCCACGTCAGGGGGCACTGACGGTGATTTAAAACAAGCGGCACAGGGTTCCTTGTACGAATACATATGCATATCATTTACCTTGTCTCTACGAATGCCTAGTGTGTGGACTTTTAATCAACCACTCCGAACTAAATCAGCATGGATGAATGACAGCGTTGGGCCGGAGTGGTTGTCGTGGTGGGATGTGGATGCGGGGTTGCTCGGTCAACAACACCAACCACCAATGACATCATTCCACGCCTTGCAGTCTCTCGGCTCCGGGCTCCCAACCCAACCAAGCCAGTCTAGACTGAGCCGACCTGGAGCCAAGCAGCCCAAGGTGACCCTGCACAACCATGCACGCACTGCAACAGGATGGCACAACAAAGGCGAGCATTCAACAACCACCCCACCAGACATCGTTCCAGATCCCTGACTCGGAGTCCGAAGGACGCGAGAGGAAAAAGCCACCCCCGGCTGCCGCTTCCAGGGCCCCAGACCCCCAATGGTTCCTGTCTCCTGCTGGACCACTCACAAATATCTCTCTTTCGCCTCATCCTAAGTGCCTACATACTCCCTTTGACATCATCTGAATACACCGCCTTCGACCTCTCAATTCCAATCCCACAGGCACCCTCATCATGATCCGCCAAGGCTGGCTGTGGATGACGCTGCTGGCAGGCCAGCTACGTCTGGCTGCCGCCATTATTGCGGAAGCGACACCCACAGCGTCCTATGCGCCTGTCGCGGCCTCGCTTCTCTTCAGGAGGGCCGACTCCTGTCCGTCCAACACATTCCAGTGTGATGAAGATCTTGGGGAGCAATTTAGCGACATATGTTGCCAGACAGGCCAGACATGTGCCCTCGACAACAACGACAACCCAGCCTGTTGCCCTTCTGGGTCAGTACAGCTTCCCGTCCTCGCATCCTCACCCGATCCAATACTGACCTCACTATAGCGCCGTCTGCACCGGGACCGCACCGGCCTCGGCCACCGGTAACCCGACTGCGCTCGCTTCCTTCGTCTCCAACGCGTACTTCTCGTTCCCCTACGCCCCGACCTCATACGATGACAGCGATGCCTGCGAGTCCGCCGTCGACGACTGCTCGGATAACTACGATGCCTGTGTGACGGTCCTTGGGGATGGCGGCCAGTACGGCGTGACCATCGCTGTCCCCGGCGGCGGAGGAACCACGGTTGAAGCTAGCGTTTCCGACCTGGGTACTTCGGCCACCGCAATCTGCTCAAGCTTGAGCTCCAAGGCCTGTTCTGCTCTCGAGGCTACCAAGTGCTCGGAATTCGGATCGGCCGCTCCTTTCTCTGCACGAGTGGATCTCTTGATTGTTGGCTTCAGCATTGGCATGGGCCTGCTCAACGTCCTGGCCTGAGATGATCCCGTTTGTCTTCTTCGACAGTCAAGAAACTCCAAGCTGGCCTGTTATCTTAATACTCTGGCTGTGGTACAGTGACTTGCACCATGTACTTCTCAGTCTCCCTCGCGGAGTCGTGCCGGCTTGTCGAGGTCATCTCCCAGTGTACCCGAGGCCACATGTGCAGGACCCCAATGTAACACGGGCGCCGAGGACTTGGGGAGTCTTTATTGACATATGGAACTGGGAAAGAGCCGTTCCCAGTTGGTTCCGGCAGTTATGTATGATGCATAGCCGTTTTCTTATTTGCCGGTCAGCTCAAAGTCCAGGGTGAACCATCCATCTTCCTCCAATTGGTAGGAAGCAAAATGAATGGTTGGGACGCTGCGTGGGATATGGATACCGCGACTATATAATAGTGAAATCCTGCGAGACTGAATGGCTTGGGGCTGGGTTATGTAGAGCCCCTTTGAATCTGGTATTTTGGCGTTAGGTATGGGGGAGAAAGTATATAGCGAGTTCGGCCTCGGATCGGTTGATTCGTTGTAGATACGCCCAGTTGTTGGATATAGATTGAATCGTCTGTATATAAATGAATGTAAGAAGATGATAACGGCAAAGCATTTGCAAGAGTGTATGACAAATTGGAATGAGAAGGACGAGTGTTAAACATCGGGATTTCACGATTTAGGGTAGCCAGATGTTGATAGCGATGGATGAAAGAATTATACAGTACTGACACTTAATCCAACGGACTTCGTGTTCCTAGACGTGTAGAAAGAAACAGCGACCTTCAGCTCATAGACATATGTACCCTAGTAGATTGGGCAAATGAGAAAGGTTCATTGATAAGTTGCCTTGCTACATTTCTCACTTGTTTTTGTATCCCAATACCAGCCGGTTTCTCTGTGTGGTCTCGTTCACGATATCGAGTTCAAAGACAAAGGCTCATGCTATGCAGCCTGACTTGCCCGTCTATTCCCAAACCAGTGAAGAAGAACACTGCACAAAACAAGATACGTCGCGAACTTTTGGTTGTATTCCTTTTCGTAGTATCTGTTGACACGAAGCCATCGTATTAGCTTCCAGCTCACTGACTTTGAAACATAGCCTCCGAGCACACTTTCTCCTCTAGAATCCCTAGCCACACTAGCAAATGTCATATCTCTATGATAGCAGGTCTTCCAACGCACTTTTGATCGACCCTCGACCCTCCCGCGTCAATTCTCCCTCAAAGACCTCACTCAGAAACCTGCGCGCTGTTGTTTCCGCCTCGTTCAATCTCTTCTCTTCTTCTGGCGATAGTCGTGTGCAGACTGCCCCGAGGTCCTCATTCTGTGCTAGAAGCAATGCAATCGCTTCGGCTCGCTCGACAACGGTACTTGGAACACCGTTTAACGCTGCACATTTGCCACCAAAACTTGAGGTGCTGTGGCCGTAAGCAAGGCTAAAGAGATACGTGACCTGGTCTTCGGTCTGTGACGCGCTCCAGTCCACTCTCACATCCAGGTGGGCTAGACATAACCCTTTGTGTTCCCTCAAGTACCCACCCTCGAAGATCTCATGATAGTGAGTCGCCACCAAGAGCCGAGGTGAATTCTGTCCCATGGCCAAGAAGTGCTCCAATAATGCGGCTAGTAAGCCGGATCCATCATCTGCGTTGGTTCCCTTCCCGAACTCGTCTACTAGAATGAGACTTTTCGGCGTTGAGCACCTGGTTGACAGCGCCGCTTGCTTCAGGTCTCTGGCAAAGGCACTCTCGGCCCCAGACATACTCTCTCTGGTTGACATGCACGTCAAAATCTTGTCTGTAAGCCCAATTGTAGCTTGTTTTGCAGGCACGAAGCTGCCTAGGTGCGCGAGATACACAATGATGGCCACTTGCTTGAGATACACACTCTTGCCTGAATGGTTTGGCCCGGTTAGAACCAGTACTTGTGGCGTATTCTCATCAACGGGGCCACGGTTGAAACATCCCGACGCGAGTTGACAGTTGTTGGGCACGAAGGATGGTACAACAAGTTCTTGCAAAGGGTGGCGGCCGCCTTCAATTTGAACAACGCTTTCGGTAATCATTCGTGGTGCTCGCCATCCGTATTTTTCGGCCCCCAGGGCCAATGCCATGATTGCATCGAACTCGCCGCAAACGGTCGAAGCAGATACAAGCTCTGCCTCGTACTCCAGAATTTTGTTCGCAAGGCTGTGGATGATCTCTACCTCCCTATCTGGTCAAAGATTAGCATGCAAAATGATGTGACATGGTAATCTCTTACCTCCGATCTGGCAGTACATGTCACCATACTCTTCGTCGAGCTCTCTCATATAGGTGTTTTTGTAACACACCGCGCCCTCGGCTTCGAAGAGCTTTTCCCATGCACCTCCGGCTCCTCCCTCTCCTTCGTATCGGCCATTTCCGGTTTCCGGGTTCGATTCAACCACAGTGAGGAACCCAATCTGAGGCAGAAATATACAAGAGCGAACATACTGACAAGCCCATTCCGGTAGCTCTCGGTTCATATGGTTAACCACTTCGGTCAAGAAACTGTCCATCCCGTCATATGTTCTTTTGAGCTCGTCGAGCTGAGGATCCACCCCGACTTTAACCGATGATCGATGGCGGGATTTGGACTGGTCGAAATCAATCGTCTTGTTTATGATGTCGCCAACTGAGACAAGGCTAGAAGGAGGGAGACCGTCTGTGAGCTGCATCCTGACGTGATCAGCACGATTCCCCTGATTTAGGGCCTTGATGAAGGGAATCTGTCTGACTTACCTTGCAAATAATCTCAAGGTCAGCGCATCCCTTCAACGATGCGACAGCTTCTCTCAATCCTAAAGCATGAGCCGTGAAATTTCGAATTGTCGACCACACGCCTTTGTTGAAGGATTGACTAGTGGATGGAAACTCGATACCTTTTCGAAGCTGCACGAAGGTTGTTTTGATGTTTCGAATCTTGCGTAAGAGTGAAGTGATTTGCGTAAGATTATTTGCGTTGTCAGGCTGGAGTAATATCGAAATAGTCTTCTGCCTCTCCTCAATCAATCCAATATCAAGAAGTGGACGGAGAAACAGCTGTCGCAATTCAGCGCGTCCTTGAGGTGTGCATGCCAAATAATGGAACAGGCCATAGACTGATAGGCTCTCTTTGGTTCTGTCCTTGTTCGAATCAGGACCCAATGCTTGGCTGTTAGGGTGAAGCTCTGTCTGGACGAGCTGGAGAGACAAGAGAGCATCAGAACTGACGAACATGTAAGCCGAAAGCGAGAACATTTCTGCGGATTGGACACGGAAAAGAGCACCAGCCACCTGTCCGTCAGGTAGAAAGCCGCCAGAGCGGCGACGGTGAAGATCACCAAGGACAGCACCAGCACAGCCGACCTAACAAGTATCAGTGTCCACCACGACCAGACTTTACCAAAATGTGAGAGAGACGGACGGAAACACGGCTACTGAGATTGATAGAGCCGCCACAGCGGAGGGACTTGAATACCCGAGATTCTTGACGCAGGCCTTCCGGTTGACTAGGGATACTATCAAAGGGGTCCTGGTCAATGCCACCAGAAAAGATCGCCGTGGCGGAGGACAAATGGTTTCCTTGGATGTTGACCAATCTTTCATGAGCGGATTCGAGGGAGAATTCAGAAGACTGCAAGCCCCGGAAGATGACGCTATGGGAGTCCCCTATCAATTGTTAGTGATATTTGGTATTTGAGGGTAAGTGTAAGGCGTTGTCGACTTGCCTTCGCTGCGAGCAGCACATTGCTTTTCAAGGTAATCGTGAAATTCCTCAGGAGCCCTAGCTGACACCAACAAGGTAGTTGGTTGAACGTGAATTAAGAACTGTTCGGCAATGTCCATGTTTGCCATAGGAATGTCCTCTGATATACGCAAGATGCCATCTACTGTGCTGAAGTATGCACAGCCCATCGTCGCCTTCTCTCGCATGTCGATGGCCATGATGATCTCCATGAGGACGGATTCGGCGCTGTCGTTGTCGCCAACATCCTGATCACCGAAGACGGAGCCTGGTTGACCTGAAAGACGGGCACTGGAAGATGGCGTATCAGCCTGGGAGCTGTTCTCTATGCGAGGGGAGCTATAGAGATGCCGAGTGGGGGGTGGTAGGCACCGAGCTGAAGGGTAAGTTCCACGAAGTGTTTGCTGTTGCCTGGACCCAGATCTAGGGGAGGAGTCGACGCTGAATCGACTGGGCTGTTGGCGTTGTCCACGAGTTCTCCCCCCTCTCCCCCCTCTCCAGTTTCTTCCGCCTCTCGCACCTCTTCCACCACGGCCCCGTTGGCTTGACCCAGAAGTGACTGAGGAGTGTACGGGTGGCATTGTGTGTCACAATCTCGATTAGTTAGAAATGGGCGTTGAAGGGTCACATGAAAAAGGTGATGGATGGAAGTCAAGAGTCTAAATCAATCGGGAATACGGACTGAGGTGCTTCACGTGCCTTAGGCAGGTAGACAGGTTATGCAGTTATTTTGAAGATTTTATTCAACCTAAGTTGTTGGCTTATTTTGTGGGTTGTTGAAAGCTCGTAAAGGAAGGTGAGACGGAGACCATCAGGAAGGTGCGAATGCCATTATCGAGACACTTGGGTAGTCGGCCGCGTCCACCGTGCTTCTAAGTGCGAACGTAAGTATCTGCTAGGAAACAAGTACTGAAGCTTGTCGATGGGGTAATTTGTGCTGGATCGGAAACCAGACGACTTGTCTTAGCTGGTTGGTGTAAATCCCTAGGCTCTTGGAACGCCGGAGGTCCTGCTTGTAGGCAGAATGCACAATGGGCCAGAATTGTTGGAAAGCCAGTCTCCTATCGCCTGAGTATTGTGACGGGCAGAATCTAAGGCTTTATTATTTATTCCCAGCCTTGACCCAGTCCGCAAAGTCTCGCCGTTGCTTGCGGATATCCACGAATCCCGGCCGTGTCTCCAGCGCGCCGAAGGGATTGCCGTAGTAGTCCTTGTCCACCTCGCCGCCCCCCGACCGGAACCCGGCCTCTCCCTCACGCTCAATCTTGCCAGCCCATTCGTGCCATCGAATGGGTCGCAGCTTCGGGGACCCTAGAACAAGACCTAGGCACACCACTAGTGTCGCCGCCAATGCCTCGATAGATATGTCGACTGGTAGAGAGTTTGTCGAGAGCTGCTGGGTCGTGGCGTGTTGCGCTGACGCTGCCGAGATGGCCGAGTGCTCTTGAGCAGAGTAGCAGCTTGATTTGGTCAGCTGAGTCGCATACTAGACAGCTGGAAGACTTACGCGTGTGCGAGAAGCACAAGGCCAGTCGCCGTAACTGTACGAGAGATCCAAGTCATTATGTAGGTTGTGTTGTTTCGCGCGTGAGATTTGGGTTGTCTGGGTGGACAAGTCGCAACTCCGCTGGCGACAAACGTGCGGGTTATGGGTATGGATGACTAAGCAAGTCCACCACCACGAGAATGAGACGAGAGAACCCTTTCTTAATTGACAACGCCCTTCCTTATTATTCGTGCATTAAATAAGTGGCTAAAGTATCGGTTATGATTCTACCCTAAGTATCAACGAAAAAAACAAAACCAACCCCCTGTTAGCTAGCAAACATGTGTTTCTTAAATTGCTTCGTCGACGCACGCGAATCCCGGTCTAAGTACTGCCTCTGAACCTCCAATGCGCCACCCAATCCAATCCATTAAACGCCAAATTTACATGAGAACTTGCTCAGTTTGTTCCATCCAATTCTCAAACTGACTGGGCTCATCCAGCTCCTCTATCTTCCAGTCTTGCTGCGTGCCTCTCAGATAGGCCTCATGCTCGTGATGCTCTGACACCTCACCGCAGTATGCCGGCAACGCCAACCCAGGGTCAAGTCCACCACCCAGATGGGACTGCCACATGACATCCGAGGGGTCAACAGACAACTCTCTAGGAAATCCGTCGTACATCCCGTCTGCAAAGAATGACGGATCAACGGCAGCATTGTCGGGCGCAAGCCTCTCGTAGTAGGTGTGGAAGAACCCGAAGCCATGATCCGTGGGTGGGATGCGATAATCGGAACCTGGTGACGAGTGTCTGTTGATGGCTGGCTGCATCTCGGGTAGAGCGCTGGGATATCGACGGGTTTGGGAATTGTATGGGGATGCCTCGACTTGGCCGTACGGGAGAAGTTGGGAATTATCCGGGGCTGCATAACTGTACGTGTCTTGGTAGGCTGCAGTCGATGGTTCGCCCATCGCCTCGGCTACCGGATCGAATATCAAAGACGGCGTCTCGCTCATTCGCGACACCTGTCTGGCTCCTGCGCGTCGAGGCACACGTCGTGAACCTCCATCTCCAGGAGCCCAGTCTGGATCGTCAATGTCGGAGACGACGGTCGAGTCGGGGTCTGTATCGCCATCTCGTTTGCCCTTGCGGGTCTTGGATGGCGTGAACTTGTATCCCGGGTGTGCTTGTTGATGGTTGACCCTTTCGATTCTGGCCCATTCGGTAAACATTTCGTGTACTTGATCCGATTCCATGGGCCATCCCGCCCCGCAGACCTTGGACACATGCTGGTGGTTGTTCCGGGTGCACTGGGTCTTGGCCACTTCCTGGTATGCTTTGCGGTACAACATGAAGGCGTTCATCGGGCGCTTGATTTGGCCTGGCTTCTTGTTGCGAGATGTTTCCTCGAGTCTTTGCTCTGCCGAACGGGTCACGAAAGTCCCGATGTCGGCCACGGGCACATGGGGCATGTCTTTGGCAATCTCGCTGAGGGACTTGGGGATGATGGAGGATGCGTTCGCCTGCTTCTGTCCCCGGCCTCTCTTCTGCACACGACCCCCCCTTACCCCCAGAGTTTTCTCCCCAGGAGGCTTCTTGGTGGTGCCTACCCTGCTCCGAGTGGCAAGTGCAACAATGGCAGGGCAGGGCGTTGGGGGTGATGTCTCTGGTGTGTACGGTGCACGTATCTGGTGACTGGTTAGCGTTTCGTCCTCTGCGCGAATCACTCTTCAACTTACGCTGTAGCCCTGTTCTCCCGGGAGCGGACCATAAGGATTGCCGATAGCATCCTGTCCGGCGGGGTAACCTGCCTGCGGTCTTGTTAGAAGGATAGTTCTTCGACAGCAATGGGTGTTGAAGGGGGCTCAAACACTTACTAGAAACATGTCGTGGCCTTTCTGTTGGTAATACTGAGAGTGCTCGTTGGAAACGAAGCCGCCCTCGTAACCCGGGGTTGTGTGTCTTTGGTGCAAATGCGAGTAGCCCATGAGCTCCCCGCCCAGAGGTCCATCTCGTGGATACGATGTGTTAGGAGGGTGATTCATGACTCGGGGCTGCGAAAGGACGCCGTCGTTGGAAGGTGCTGGCGATGGAGGTGCTGGTCCCATTCCGAGAAGCTTCTCTGGCCGAGTAACTTTCAACCAAGGAGATGACTGTTGGGGTTTTGCATGTAACAAGAGAGTTGTGCTCAGGCTTTGAAAGATTAAAAGGCGTCAGGGGATTCTTTGAGTGGCCAGGGGGGGGGGCGGTCTTTGACTGAACATGTGGGAGAACATGTGGGAGAACATGTGGGAGAACATGTGGGAGACAGACGGCTTGTTTTTTTTCTTTTGACAGTACCTAGGACGGCTTTATGCCGCGTGAACTTAGAACACGGGGAATAAACGGTCCCTCTTCCGTTTCTTTGTGGCTATCAGATATGGTATAAGTGTGTGCATGGCATTCGGCTGCGTGCTCCCTACATGCTCCAACATGGCCTGCATCGCGGGGACCACCTCCACAAATAGACAAGCATCTCTTTGCTGCATCCGGTTCAAACATCCGGTTCAAAGGGCAAAGGTCCATGGAGGAAAGACGGAACGTCGAGCGAAACGGACCTCTCCGTGCGCCGTCACCCATGAGACCAAGCCCAAGCTGCAGCGCAGGAGCCGCTGCCCGACCTTTCCACCGCCAGGGCCACGTCAAAACAGAGTCGACGTCGTCTCATGCGGAGGTAAGCTGGGAGCCGCTAGACGCCCCGACACCCTCCCTTCAATCGACTGGAATGCCAGCCACAGTTGGGTTGACCTCTACTTGTCCGATTGGGCGCAGCGCTAGTCAAGCCGTGGCGCATTCCTTTGACGTGCGATCCCCTCATCCTCATCCCTCCGGCTGCTGGTCCGCCAACGTGATGCTCCATCGATCCCTTGATGCTCGCTTTTGCGAGCCCACGTCCTGCGCCGGCTCCAGGTCCAGCCCTGCCTAGCGCCCGTTGTTTTCCTGTGGTGTATGGTGCACGTAGCATGAGCCAAACTGCCCGCCTTGCATGTAACTCCTTGTTTGCACATCGGCCGTGGCTGTGGGAGCCAACCGGAATTTCGCAGTTCCCGTCGCGGCAGTCGTATGACGTGGGCGGCCAATCATTCAACCTAGCTTTGGTGGCAGCCTTGCCATTAGAACGGATAGATGCTTTCTGAACCAGGCTTTTTTTTTGCCGCGAGACGTCTCAAAGCCCGGGCCATCTATTCATTTTCATGGTTTGTATTGCCGACGAATCATTTCTCAGTTGCACAAGCTGTGTTGGTGGTGCTCAGCTAGCCGTCACCCACACCAACGCCCACTGAGCTTGGATAATGCGTACAAAATAGACGTGGCGTACCGGAGAGTCCGTATTGTGCCAATGTGTGTGTCACGGCTGAATACGGTATCGGAGCACCTGGTTTCCTATTCAATGCGTTTTGGTGGTTGGTGGCTGATCCAACCAAGTTTCTCTGCCCCTGACTGGCCGGGAGCTCCAATCGGAGGTGTGCAAGGCTGCAGTACAGTACACATGATCTTCAGAACATGGGAAACCTAAAGATGCATTGACCATGGTATTTCCAAAAATCCTACATGCAGAGGCTCGTCATCAGCTCAAGACCACTCGCTTGGTCATGGCTTGATAGAGGGGCTTCCCAGGGGCCGGTGAGGCTCCGACGGTTTAGATGGTGGTGTCAATACCTGCGGTCTGGGAGACGGGGAAAGACTTGCAACTGGAGGGAGTATGGGAGTTGCAATACTAATCTTGGTCGCACTACCTGGAGCTGTTGGTCGTGGCGGTGAGTGTTTGGTGGGCGAGATTCCAGCTGGTGCAGGGAGGGTGCCGTTCTGAACATTGGCTGCACGATAAATATCGCGGCTAATTTTGGGCGTAGTTAGCGCCGAATCAAAAGATCGACCCCCGGGGAGGCTGTGGAAACTGTTGGATGGACTAGCAGTCCTCACAGACGCGGTGGGAGAAACAGTGCCGGTGCCTTGTTGGTATGCATTGCTCATCAGAGACTCCCGCTCCGGTTCGCCAGCATCCAACTTGACAGGTGCTGGGATAACGGGGGTCGCCCGAGGTGAGCCTCCAATGCCAACCTTGCCTAGGGATGGTTGTTCAGCACTCGGGGCGGAGTTGGGGGAGTGACCGATGCCACTTGAACCTGAACCGTTGACCAGATCAGGAGCCACAACAGCTAAGCCTTGTCCAAGCACGCCATTCGGTTTTTGACCCTCGGGTTCATCGGCGGAGACGGCATGCTTCGGGGGACGCTCGGTGGCGGCGGGTATGGTGGGGGTAATAATTTCCGTAGCCGGTTGGCCTTGTTTGTTCGGAGTGTGCGGGTTGGTGATCTTTAACTTGATAGTCGTCCTAGGCCGAGTCTTGGCCTCTTGTTCGTGGCGAAGGCATGTCGCACAAACGAACTGGAACTCCTGGCTCTCGGCCGCTTCTTCGGTGATGCCTAGACACTTGCTATGCTGCCAGATGTTGCACTTTTCGCAAGCGACACTGTGTGTTCCATCGTCAACTTGACCGTACAGACCACAGACGCAGTCGAACACCCAATCTTCTTCCTCCTGCTCGATTTCCTTGAGAGCTAGCTTGTTTTTCTCAATCTCGACTTGGAGACGACGCTCTGACATGCGCCCATCACTACTCTTGGTGTCTTCCGACAACTGTGCAAGTTCATCTTCGTGCTGAAGGCGGCGAGCTTCGCGCTCCTGCAAGCGCTTTTCTCGCGAGACCAGTCTGCTATCTCGCTCCCTTTCCTTTTTGAGGTTCGCCTGCTCTTCTCGCCGTCTTGCTGCCTCAGCTTCTCGGCGATGTCGTTCTTCATCCTTGGCGTGCTCTTCTTGTTTCTGTTGCTCAACCTTGCCAGCAATGCGACTTGATCGCTTCGCATTGGCCATTTTGGCCAAGTTGGCTAACTCACGTTCGCGCTGCAACTCCTTTCTTTTTCGGCCCTCATCCTGTTTTTCCAGAATGGGCACAAGGTGATCTTCCAACTGGGCCCTTAGTATCTTTTCGTTTTCGTCTCGAGTTTTTCGGAATCCATCAACGAGGGATCGCACATCAGCCAGCGAGATAGCAAGACATTCCCATGTGGTACCCCCAAGGCCATCGTCCTCAAGTTGTTCTCTGTTCGGTGCATCATCGGCACCGGCCCCTTCATCTTCGGTCGACATGGTAGTCCTCCGTCTTTTGCTTGGTCGACGTCCACCGCGCCATGTTTTAGACTTCTTCGCTTTGGGAGTCGGGGCGGAGGGAGGGGGCTCTGTCGAGCGGTACACTCTGTTGTCGTCGAGGACGTAATATGTTCGGTCATCTGCGTCCCATCCATATGGCTCAATTCGCTGATGTTTTGTTAGCAAGGAAGGATAAGTATGCTTCTTGACATCATACTGACCCAGTTTGTTTGCTCTATATCCTTCTGCTCCTCCATCTTCTCCCGGATGCGCTCAGGGTGGATCATCGTCCATTGTGTCAGTTGCTGCAAAACTCGAATCTGCCAGAAAACGCCATTTCATTAACCCCAACTCCTTATTCAACTGAGGCGACAGACGCTACCTTGGTGAGCACCTCGAAGTCGCTGAACTTGGCTGGCGTCTCGTTGTCGCCAAACGGGTTGTCGCTAGGTAATTTGGTCATGTACTGCTTGCGAGCTTGTTCATCGAAAATCTCGTGACTTCATCTCGTCGTTAGCACAGTGTCGCTTTGACGGAAGGGTTGGAGACGTACGTCAAGCCGCGATGCGACGATACGAGTTTGAGAAGCGCCAGGGCAATGTCGTCTAGTAAGGATGAGGTCGGTTTCAGACATTCGGCCTCGATCTCCTATGTACGAGATGTGTGTGTCAGCAAAAACGGTCAGGTTGTCAACGCAAGAGTGACTGTACCTCAATGTCAATGGAGTCTGATATTTTGGCAGCCTTGCCAAAGGTGTAGATCCACTGGCATAGGTTTGCGAACTGCCACATGTTTCGGATCCGATACAAGAGCGATGGTTCTGAGTCCCTAGAGTCGCCATCTACGGCGCGGATGGGTCGTTTGCGCGACGACATATTGGCAAGGCGGCGGTGTTGATGCTGGAGTTTGGTGATGCGTCTGGCGCGTCACGGTGCCCGTGTCAGAAGAGCGAGAGCTTGACGTTCGCGAAAAGGCTACGCTGTGGCGCAGCCAGCCACAATACAAGCAGCCAATGGTGCGAGCACAACGGGCCAAGTATGTACGCTGGAGTGACGTTACCCGCACTGTGCAGGGGTAGTGTTCTAAAATTAAGATTCGTGGCATGTGCCTGCGTCGCGACCCCTAGAGCCGCTATGAGACAGTGCCCATTACCCCTGGCACTGTCACAGTCGTCTCCTTCAGCTCCTGGTCTCCTGGATTGTCAGATCTCCCATCTTCAGATCTTATATGCGACGTAATCCACGCGCCTCCCGAGTCGACAAGACATCGAAAATGCTGCATTCTGGCATACACACCCTTCAGACGCTTCTATCCTGACACTGGGCCACGTCGGTGGTCCGCAGTTGCGCCTTTCGCTGTCACCCACTAAACCATTGCGATGTCTTCGAACTTCCCAGGCGACGACCCGGCACGGCGCCAGTCAATACCACTGCAAAATCTGGATGGGTCCTTCTATGGGAACTATCAATCTCAGGGATTGGCCTCAGAGCAGCCTCAGCAGTCCAACTCTGCTTCGCTGACTGAAGCGCAGATGGCCTCGAACTTGCCAGGAATCTCGACCTACTGGGAACAGCCATACCATGCTCAGGACGATGGAGACGTCAGCCCGCAGTCACCGATAGATCCGATGGCTCTACAAGCAGCTCTGCCGCCAGATATTCACCATCTTGGATTCGGAGGACTTGGTGCATCCTCCGCCTCTCTCGACACGTTTGATCGAGGTAACCCGTACGCCGAAGATACTCCAGGAGCAGACTACGTTGAGTCCGATAGGGTCCCTCTGACGTCCGGTGCCCAGCCCATCTCCGGCTCACTCACACCAAATCACGTCGGCGATCGATCTCGAGACAGCTTCCAGACAGTGTCGAGCGTTGACAACGGCTCAGGACGAAACCGCGATACCACAAGAAGTCTGGGACAGGACCTAGATGCTTCCTTTGGAGGTTCTCGTCACCGCAGCTATGGTGCCTCTCTCAACCCCAACGAGTATCGGCGATCTAGGTCTCCTACGGGAGCTTTGTCGCGTGCTGGATCGATTGTCCGAGCGATGTCACAGCGAGTTGTCAACATCAGTGGAGAAAGTGAAGTCGTGGATCAGCGTGCCTCGCGCCATCGCTCACGCTCTCCTCATGCTGCGGATCGGAACACTTCTCGTGATACTGCTGCTTCAATGCTCGTGGACACTTCTTACCCACCACAAGTCGTCAATCCGTCGGCCGAGAAGACAGGAGAGCCTCGATACTTCATCTCTGAATCCCCCCCTCCAATCGCCCGACGACCTCTCGCGAACCCTCTCAAGGGAAAGTCTTTGGGCATCTTCTCACCCGAAAATTTTCTCAGACGCCGCCTTTGTGATCTGCTGGTCAACCCTTACACCGAGCCGTTCCTCCTCCTTTTGATTGTTCTCCAGACCATCCTCCTGGCAGTAGAAGCTGCCCCTCCTGTTTCGGCCGATGGAGAACCGCGACCAGCGCGCTGGGGTGGGACAGCTATCGATTGGGCAATGCTTGTACTGTTCATCATCTTTACCATCGAATTAATCTCCCGCATCATTGTTTCGGGGTTTATCCTCAACGCAGCGGAATACAGTACGATCGATCGGAAACGAGGAATTCGTGCTGCAGTCGCAGATCAATACAGAGCTGTCTTCCAGCCCGAACGTCAAAAGTCAGTGAAAAACAAACACCAATTTCAGTCAGAGCCTTCCACAATTGCTCGCTCCTTCACAACGTTTATGCAGGGGCAACAGTCTTTGCCACAGACTCTCGAAGAACAGCAAAGGTTCCAGCTTGCTCGGCGTGCCTTTCTTCGCCATTCCTTTAATCGAATCGACTTTGTTGCAGTGGTTTCTTTCTGGATCATGTTCTTCTTGAGCACCATGGGCCTCGAAACGAAACATCATCTCTACGTTTTCCGGATGATGAGCTGCCTCCGTATTCTGAGACTGTTGGCACTGACGAATGGCACGGCAGTAAGCGCGCCCTTCTGCATACACTTGTAAGATTCATCTCGACTGACATCAACCTAGATCATTCTCAGAAGCCTCAAGAAAGCAGCGCCGCTTCTGGTCCGTGTTGCCTTTTTGCTTACCTTCTTCTGGCTGCTATTTGCCATCATTGGCGTCCAGAGCTTCAAAGCCAGTTTAAGTCGTCAATGTGTATGGCTGGATCCTCTTGAGCCCAAGAACCTCAATGCGTCGTATACCAACACCGAGGCGTTCTGTGGAGGTTACTTGGACAACGAAACCGGCGCCACTCTGCCATGGCTCATATCTGCAGTCCCTGGCTCGTTGGAAAATTTGATCAATGGAACCAATGAGGCAAAGGGCTTTTTTTGCCCTCGAGGCTCCATTTGTCTTCAACAAACCAACCCTTTCGGCGGGACTGTCAACTTTGACAATATCTTCAACTCACTGGAATTGGTCTTCGTCATCATGAGTGCCAATACATTCTCTAATCTCATGTACTACACAATGGGCTCTGACTACTCCCAAGCCGCCCTCTTCTTTGGTGCTGGCATCATGATCATGATGCTTTGGCTAACTAACTTGCTTATTGCGGTCATTACCTCCTCCTTTCAGGTCATTCGAGAGGAGAGCAAAGCAAGCGCCTTCACAGTTGACCAGGGCGACCTTGCGCAACCTCGACTTGAAGAACGGCTTCGACGCGTCTCACCATTGCAACGCATCTATGATCAGACGGCACCAGTGTGGCTTGTCATAATTGCGTTCGGACTTCTGTGCCAAGCCTGCCGCAGTTCTCACATGTCACCATTCCGGGAAACCTTTATTGATACCGCCGAAATCGTCGTGACCATCCTTCTCGACATCGAAATGATTATACGTTTCCTTGGTGACTGGAATCACTTCCATGGGAGCTGGAACAATATACTCGATATGGTGCTCGCCGTGGTCACATCCATCATTCTTATTCCCGCCATTCGTGGCACTCGGGCCTACGATTGGCTTACCATCTTCCAAATTGTCCGAGTCTACCGAATTGTTTTGGCGATTCCCGTCACCCGGCAACTCATCCAACTTGTTCTGGGTAACGCCACTGGTATTGCGAATCTGATGTTTTTCGTCTTCCTAATGACGTTTTTGATGGCAATCTTCGCAGCACAATTATTCAGGGGTGAAATTCCCGTCTATGATGACGGTCAATTCAATCGCATCTCCTTCTACCAAATCTTCAACTCCTTCATGGGCATGTACCAGGTCTTGACAAGCGAAAACTGGACAGACATCTTGTACGCTGTTACTTCATACACCAGGGACTTCAACACCTCATGGATCGGCGCTGTCCTGTTGATAGGATGGTTTATTGTTGCTTTCTTCATCTTGGTCAATATGTTCATTGCTGTCATCCAGGAGAACTTTGATGTATCCGAAGACGAGAAGCGGCTCCAGCAAGTCAAGGCATTTCTTCAAAGGAGAGACCTCGGGAACCCTTCAAGTCATCTGGCGCTCTCCACCATCTTCACCTTTGGGAAATCTCGACGGCACAAAGATCCACTTGACTATGGACCAGCAACTATGGAAATGCTCCTCAAGGATGCCGTAGTGCGCGAATTTCTTGACGATAGGATGGATACACGTGAAGAAAACGTTGGTCAACCTCGCCCGCCTCTGAGGAGCGGTACTACATTGCTGGGTGGCGATGTCAGACCAGGATATCTGTCGGCTGTTTGGGGCAAATTTGTGAAACGGTTTTCCAACAAAGAACCAAACCCGTTCTATTCAAACCTCCGCTTCGATGGCCCGAATGATACCCAGGACCCGCGTCAGATGGCCCAGCAAGCTGTGTCGGCTACGTCGGCTAGACGAAGAGCCCAAAGGGAATACCTCGCCCGATACCCGACCTACAATAACGCGCTTTACATTTTCAAGCCCAACAATCGCATCCGACGACTCTGTCAACAAGTCGTTGGGCCTGCCCGAGGACCTGAACGTTTCGATGGCCTCGAACCGAATCGGGTGGCTTGGTATACGTTCACTATCCTCATCTACGCCTCAATCGTGGCAATGGTCGTTCTTGCCTGTGTCACGACGCCCCTTTATCAGAAGGAGTATCAAGAGCAGCATCCCTTCAGCATTCGAAACTGGTACATCTGGACCGACATGGCCTTCGCTATCATTTTCAGTGTCGAAGCCGTGATCAAGATTATCGCAGATGGACTCTTCTGGACGCCAAATGCGTTTCTTCGGAGTTCCTGGGGACTCCTAGATGCCGTCGTGTTAATCACTCTTTGGATCAACGTCGTCACGCTCTTGATCAACGACGGAGCCATTTCTAGAGCTATCGGCGCGTTCAAGGCCCTTCGAGCCCTTCGCCTGTTAAATGTCAGTAACAGTGCAAGGAACACCTTCCATGATTTGATTATCGTGGGATGGTGGAAAATTCTAGGCGCTGCCTTTGTATCGTTATCTCTCCTGATTCCGTTTGCAATCTACGGCCTGAACCTGTTCAGCGGTCTAATGCTGACCTGCAACGACGATGGTACTGGGATTGAAACAATGAATGACTGCTTTGGCGAGTACGATAGCTCACCGTTCAGCGACGATTGGCCGATGCTCGCCCCGAGAGTTGCGGCAAATCCTTTCTTCAACTTCGACGACTTCGGATCATCGCTGTTTATTCTCTTTCAGATTGTCAGTCAAGAAGGGTGGACTGATGTGTCTTTTGCTTCACAGGCCATCACTGGTCACGACAATCAACCCGTGAATCTTGCATCCCAAGGGAATGCGATGTTCTTTGTTGCTTTCAATTTGCTGGCAACGGTTTTCGTTCTCACTCTCTTCATCTCCGTCTTCATGCGCAACTATACCGAGCAGACGGGGGTGGCCTTTCTCACGGCCGAGCAACGATCCTGGTTGGAATTGCGAAAGATCCTGCGGCAGATCTCGCCTTCAAAGAGCTCGTATGACGACTCGGAGAAGTCTTGGAAGAAATGGTGCCACAAGCGAGCGATTGAGAAGCGAGGCAAGTGGTATCAGACAATCACAGTCGTTCTGGTCCTCCATTTGGGTCTTCTAGTGTCTGAGTTCAGCTCAGAGCCGTACTGGTGGACCAATACTCGAGACTTTGTCTTCTTCGCCTTCATCCTCGTGTACATAGTCAACATCTCCATCCGTATCGTCGGTCTTGGATGGGCTCGTTTCCGGCGCAGTTCATGGGACATTTACTCGCTCTTGATCGTGGGCGGCGCCTTTATCGCCACCCTCAGTCTCCTCATATCAAGCACCAACATTGAAGTCTACATACAGCTGCACAAGGTCTTCCTGGTTGGGATTGTACTGCTTCTCATTCCTCGCAACGATGCGCTCGATCAGCTCTTCAAAACTGCCGCCGCCAGTTTGACGGTGATTGGGAATTTGCTAGCCACATGGTTGGTTGTTTTCCTGGTCTTCGCCATCGCTATGACCCAAGCTTTCAGTCTGACACGGTTTGGTGAGAGCGAAGGCAACGATATCAACTTTCGAACCGTACCCAAGGCGTTGATCTTGCTCTTCAGAATGAGCCTCGGCGAAGGCTGGAATCAGGTTATGGAGGATTATGCTAATATCGAGCCGCCACTATGCGTGGACGAGGACAGATTTTTCTACAGTGACTGCGGGAGCAAGTCATGGGCGAGGTTCCTTTTCATTGCTTGGAACATTGTCAGCATGTACATTTTCGTCAATCTCTTTGTGTCTCTGATCTACGAGAGCTTCAGTTATGTGTACCAGCGCTCGAGCGGTATGGCTGTGGTCGATCGAGATGAAATTCGACGGTTCAAGGAAGCATGGCGAAGCGTGGACCCTGCCGGCACCGGCTACATTAGCAAGGACTCGTTTCCGCGGTTGTTAGGCGAGCTCTCGGGAGTCTTTCAAATGCGCATCTACGATGCCGATGATTCCGTCCGATCTATTCTTGAAGACGTCCAGAACGACGTCAAGTCGTCGCGGCACATGTCTATTGCAACGACGACGACAGTCACCGGTGTTGACTTAGACAAGCTCAATCGGCGAATCGCACAGGTGGATGTGATAAAGGTTCGCGAACAACGGCGGCGCTTCAACGTCTTCTACGAGGAGGTCCTCGTGTCTGCAGATCCAGACCGGGGCATCTCTTTCACGACGGTACTCATGATTTTGGCACACTACAACATCATCAGTGACAGCAAGAGCTTGAAGTAAGTAATTGGGGATCATAGATGTCGAGGCTGGCATGCTAACAGAATTCAGATTGGAGGAATTTTTGAGACGTCGGGCACGACTTCAACGCGTGGAGGAGCAAGTCCGTCGCCGCATCGTTCTCGGCTTCTTCGACACCTTGTAAGTTACATGCTGGACAGCTTGTGCACATTGAAACATGATCTCACCATAACTCTCAGGTATTGGTCGCGAAAATTCAAGCAACACATGCAAAGGAAGCAGTCGGCTCGAATGACAACGATCCCGCATTTGGACATCCCTCACATCATGGTCGAGGACGATGAGAGCCAAGATGGAGACACTGGTGGAGCGGCACCTCGATCAACAGCTGGGCAATCATCGACTCACTCGAGCGTTGACGGCTCCAATCACCAGAGTTGGTTCGGATCAACAGATTTGTCGTTACACGACACGGCATGGCAACACCCGCTGAGCGTTCCCCGGGCTGAGCCACCGTCGTCAGCATCACACCATGCAACGCCCTCGGCCTTTAGCTTCGAACTGCAGGAGCCAGATGTTCACGAGCACTCGGGGTCAGGGGAAAACTTGGAGCCGACTAGCGCAGTGAGCCCGTCGCAAGTCCGGGGAATGCTGGACGACTCAGTGTGGGTGGAGAGCATTCGACGAAGTGCCACGGTTCGACGATCGCAGCAGTCAGGGCAATACCGTTACGGCGATCTCGGATGAGGATCGGCCAGGGGAAAACGGAGGAGGGTAGACTAATGGGTGCGTACGTGTGTACGTGCGTCTGAGTAGCGGGTTGTGGGAGACGTACATAGTAAGCATGTACGCCATGTTTAATGGTATTATTCTGGAGGGATTTCATTCAAAGACAGGCATGGCGTTCCGGAAGAACAAGGATGGGAAAGGGGCAACATATAGAGAGACACGCATGATGTATACTTGGAATAGAACTTCGTTTGTGTTGCGTGATCAGCGAGAACTTGCAACATGAGAGTGACGGGACTGAGACAGAGACGGGGAGGAGACATACAGGAACCCTCCATTTTCTGCGACGCAACAGATGTGACTCTTTGTCAAGCGAAGGATGGATACTAGGAACCGACGCTGGGATACAAGTGCAGGGATGAGGATGCTGAGACGGTTTCAGCCTGTGGAGTCGCAGGTCACAGACGACATTCCTTGAAACAGGCGTGTGCCCACAGCCCCTGGTCGGGGGATAGACATGATACGGAGGTGCTATGGTGGTTCATGCCGCCATGATGCGGTTGTGTCACTGCGGCCGCCAGGACGGCCTCTTATTTAACACGGGCGTCGCCCAGGCCGCAGACTTGCAGTGTTGTTTTGTTGTCACGTTTCCCGTCTCGAGGCGCCATCACCACCATCATTTCTCCCTTCCGCACCACACACACATACACATAATCCAAGTCACTCGTTTGGACATCCACGAAACATAAATCTCGATAGGCTGTGCCTATCGCCTCAGTATTCGTTGGTCAACTGCTGGACAAGTTGCTCTCTTTCTCAACCACGACCTTAATCATCCCATTCACTCATACTCTCTCTTGACGCTGGTTGTCCAAGCCCCTCGCACTTACACGGCACACGACCCTCCTCTCTCCCCAAACCTCAACCACCACCATCATGTTCAACAACCGATTCGAGACCGTCGCGGGACGCTTCTCCCCCTCCAAGCTGCGCAACTCGTTCCGCCGCCGATCTTCATCTGCGTCAACGCGGGCCTCGTACTCGAGCGTCTCCTCGTCGGCGTCCACCATCAACAGCATCATCCTCCGTCAGCCGTCACTGGTGGGTATGGAGGAGGAGCGCCGCAAGTTTGGCAGCGAGCTGCGCCTGCTGGAGCCCCGGCCCATCGTGTACTGGGGCAGCGTGGAGGAACGGATGGGATCTCTAAATCTGTGATGGATGCCTATACGACGGATGTTATTCACGGTGATGCTTTTTTTCGGTGTTTTTTTCTCTCTTCTGCACGTGGCTGACTGCTCTTGGAAGAGTGGCAATCCTGATCTCGATGGCTTTGGGGCGTTTACTCTCGATTATATGTGGTCCTTGGACTCTGGGTACATAAACTTCTCTCCCATGTGTCGGTGGACTGGTACGACAACGTCCCCGACAACATGACCTTTTGGAAACAACCGCCGCCTGAGCGATGCCAATTCCGGCTCGTGACTGGCTTTCCCGACAGGGCCAAATGAAATCAAAAACATGACCAAATTCTTCCTCATCTCAATGTCTCGTCCATCTGTCTGTTCCGAGTGATTTACCACCGAATCCTGCGGCAAGCCCAAGTCCAAGCCCACAAGGGCGCCGCCCGTGGCCTGGGGTTCGAAACGTGCGCTCAGTGAGAGTATGCCCCACTGAGACCCCTGGAAATTTGCATCGTAGTCCACAATCCACCGTTCCCCCGATGAGACGATGGGATCGCCCGCTATTTCGGGATGGACGGCCAGCACAGAAGCGGCCGGACCAACGTGTGTTCCTTGCCGTTGCCCGGTCTTCCATCGTGGATGTGCCGAATAGAGACCTCATTCAACGCAAGGAGCACTGTATTCATGCGCGGGGGGACACCTGAGAATGAGGGAGGCAACACGCCAGCGAGGCTGTGCTGCGTGGTGTCCGAGGACATAACAGCAATGCTAATGCGGCCCTCACCTCGTTCTGTGTCCGAAGAGCTTTGTTGAGCAATTTCAAAAACTGTAAAACTTCCTTGCAGCACGCTATTTAGCTGGGGACGGCAGTGGGCCCCAGAGCAAACAAAGTGTGATACGCGCGGCTCGACACGTAGTAGACCATCACCGTGAGGCCTGCTGCGATGACGCCAAGAACCGCCAGGACAGTGCCGTGCAGCTGAAACGCCTCCGCCGCCTCCATCTTCATGAGCTTTTTCTGCTTGCTGTGATAGTGCCAATCGCCCGAGGGACCCTGCGCGCTTGCGCCCAGGTGTCGGTAGGGTTGGGCCCGGAACAACGATACCAGCCGGCGAAGCCGTTCCGTTAACCATCCTGGGAGCCACCACGGCACACCGACATCGTAGTAGCTGTTGTTGGCGCGGGCAACGGTGTATCGCAGGTCCACAATAGCCAACGACACCAGGAAGACGACCAAATTGACGGGCGTCATGATCATCTTGCGCGGGTGTCAGCAGGAGTTCACACAAATCACGACATGCTTCCGGCGGGACGGAGCTTGAGGTGAAGTAGGTGGTGATGAAGGTGGACCCACCGAGTACAGCGCCGACGGCTGCTTCGGACGTTGATCGCCGGAGCCATTCTCCAGACCGCGGACAGGTGACGAGGACGTCGAGGGGGACGACGAGACAGGAGTAGCCATGGCAAATCTGGGTTGCGGATGTCGAGGATAGAGTGTCGAGGAAGAGTTGGAGCTGAAGTGGGAGTTCTCAAGCTCTAGTTATGCAAACAGACAAAAACACCTCCATTCGTCTCGGTTTCGTTTTCGCACCACCATGGGGCCTTACGTATGTGGTGAGGTCATTGCGCTCTGCCACCACACTAAGCCACTGCCCTTCGTCTCCATCACGCACCGCGCCTCATCTACGAATACACGTGGTTTGGTTTTGTTTGGCGATATATTGGAACCTTGCAATTAGTTAACCCACAGAGTCTCACTCGCGATCCTCGTTCAAGCCCTGACTGAGACCTCCATTAAAGTAGCAACAACATTCTCCTCCGGCCCGCTTCCCTCTTTCGACTCTATCCCGTTGCCTTTGTCCAGCGCCCCCGTTCCCATGCTAACCTATCCAAACGAAACGCCAGCCATCCGACGGATACTTGGACACTCTATCGGGCGTTGTGAATGTCAAGCACCAAGATGTCCTGAGCCCCAATTCGAGTGAGCTCATCCATGACCAGCGCAATCTTCTTCTTTTCCACCATGCAGCTCACCGCGACCCAGCCTTCCTCGTCCAGAGTCGTCACCGTCGCCGAACGCTTGCCGGGAGTGACCTTGGTCGCGTCGGCCAGCGATTTCCGCTCGATGTTGTACTGGCAAAGCACATAACGTTGCGCAGTAATAACACCCTTGATGCGGGATGTGATGAGGTCAATCAGCTCGGGCTTGGATGGCGACTTCGACTTGATGAGCACCGCCTGGGTATCGACAACGGTATCAATGGCTTTGAGGCCAGCAGCCCTCATAGTTTCACCAGATTCTGCGTTACGATTATCAGCACGGTAGCATCGGGGCATGGGGGAGCAGCACACTCAAGGTGGCTTAGATTGGAAACACTCACCAACCAGATCGACGATGCCATCCGCAACGCCCAAGGCGCACGCGGCCTCGACACTGCCACTCAACTCAATGATCTTGGTACGCATCTTTCTAGGAGAAACGCCGCCCTCGGCATCATCGCCCGCTTCGAGACGAGCGAAGTACTCGGTAGCGGTGTTGACGAAGCTGGTGCCGATAGTGGAGCCGATCAGGTCCTTGACGGTAACGTACTGGCCCTTCTCCGGGACCTGAACCTGGAGCTTGCAGCCACCAAATCCCAGGTTCATGATCATGTCGCTTCCGGCGACTTTGTCCTGACTGGCCGCCAAGTCTACAGAGCTGCGGCGGGTGTGGTTGTATGCGCGGACGCCAGCATCGTGCTCCTCAACCTGGTCCCAGCCAGTGATACCGAGATCGACGCGGCCTTCGCCAACAAAGGTGGGGATATCGGCAGCGGGGAGGAAGATGAGGGCAATGGGGAGGTTCTTGACGAGGGCGATATCGAGACGATTCTCGCGGCGGAATTGGATGTCGGCGCCCTCAAGGAGGTTGAGCGTAGCGTGGTTGAGCCGACCCTCTGGATAGGGCACGTTTAGCAAGATTGTAGGCGAGATTGCAGATTCGTTTGGATTCACACTCACTCTTTGGGACGGCGAAGAGTAGGCGGCCTTCGAGACTGTAGGGAGTGCAGCATTAGCGAATCTGGCTCAACGGTCGAGCATGGATTGAGGGGAAGTGAGCGAAAGCTGGTGTCTCCTCCAATACCTCAAAACAAGAGGAGAACAAACCTATTGACGTCCATGGTGGGCATTAGACTGTAGAGGGGTCGGGAGCGGGCGGGATTGGGATTGGAACAGGACGTGACGTGAATCACGGTGCAACTGGCCGGTTCGTCGTGGTGGGGGAATTTATTCTTGTGGTTGAGCGCAATGGTCGATGACTCCGATTGCGGGGCTTCCAACATGATGGCGGGGTTGCCTCTTATGGCGCTAAGACCGGAGAGTTGCCCGCTACTATGGTAAAACAGCTGTCCCTCAGCCGCTCAGGTACCAATCTTCAGTGATTCCTGGCCTAAAAAGGCTCCAACTGCCGCAGGCGTTGCCCGTACGATTGGAAGCACTTGACGGGCTGCACTGGGCATGGGTTCGTAAGGGCCGGCTGTCACTGGGCTGGCGGCACTTATTTACCGCCAATGAGAGCGCGGGTAGATAACACGCATGGGCATTTCGTGAACACGAACGACAGCTGTGGACGAGCACCGCATGACCGAGTGCGACAGAACTGCCCTTTATCCACGGAGCATTAGTTTGCTGCTACCTGAGAGGCCTCGGCATGGGCATTGACATGAAGTGCGACAACTCCCTTTGTTAAAAGTGTCTCGTTCTGCCAAGTTAGGTGCCAACTATGCTCTTGTTAGGCAGGTGGTTAGTGGAGACGGTGTGCGAATACCGCGTAAACACGCGGCGAGCTCCCAGTCAGGATACGCAGCAGAGTCTGAGAGAATGGAACCTCAACTCACTGGCCCGGCTCGCTAACCGTGATTTCTGAGGGGAGAGGTGGCGTAGCATGTAACGTCACCTTTTGGTTTTTCTCGAGTGCCACAACTTCAGTTTATGTAGGCCGTGTTTTTATTTTCCATCTTGCGGTCACATACGGGGTCACACCGACAACCACGGAGCCAAAGATGGCCGGCCCTCAGGCGGGCGGAAGGAAACGCGCGAGGCAAAGCAAACCACATCTCGCATGCGGGCAATCAAGTCGAACTATGACACCGCATCGGCCCGGGGCAATTGATGCGTCGCGGCGGTCATGTTTGCCTGTACGAATACACGGCATGGTCGTATTCACATCTACTACTCCAGCCTACCTAACCTACCTACATAGAACTACATGCTCCGCAGCATGTACAACATTGAACATATTCTGGAGTCGTCGTTACCAATCAACCTCGGGCCAATTCATGCTCCACCCCACCTGGAAGCGCGGTGAAAACGAAAATGCACAATGCAAGGTACTTGTAGCGTACATGGCTGGGCTTGGCCAGACGGGGCTGGGCTGGGCTGGAATGGGCTGGATGTCACCAGCCAGAGAACCATTCTATTCGCACAGAGCGCAGGGGCCGGAATCTGGTTCACTGGTTTACCACGGGAACAAGCGCGCTAGGGCCCGGTGTCAGGACATGACATGGCCCGGTGGGGGTTGTTGAGGTGTCTCAAGGACAAGGACAAGGACGAGGACGAGCCCACCCCGCTGGCAGTTAGTTGCATGCTCTCAGGCTCCGGAGATGCGTCGGTGCGGGCGGCATGTCTCTCCTTCTCCTTGCTGCTTGCGGTGTGTCTGGATTGCGCCTCTTTTTCGCCCCTTACACATTCGAACGAAGCAGCCTACAGCACAACACAGCACACCGTTGTCCCATGCTCCGTGATTGTCTTGTTTGCCTCGGGGTCCTCGTTTTACTTTTCCCGCTATTTTTATTGACTCGCTTTACTTTTTGCATTATTGAGTCTGTGGGCTGCAGGCACGTCGGAGGCTGAACCATAGTCTAACATCGGACGATACTGTAAGGTGGCCGTCGTTGAGTGCCGTTCGACTTAGACCCAACCTTTAGAGGACGAGACAGAGAAACGTTTGTTCCCTCCATTCCCCCTCCGCTTGGCTGCTTTGGCGAAACTGCCAAAGACGAGTACCTCGGCAGCAATATCATCCCCATTAACCAATTGCCCTGCAAGCAATTGTTCGGGACGGCAGCCCGGCCTATATATCCCGGGCTGCTCGCTGTCCTAAGGTAGGTAGCAAGGTAGTACCGCGCAACTATACTACGGAGCACAAGGCTAAAGCGCCTCGGAGCTGTTGGCCACTGAAAGAGCCGGCCCAAGACGTCCCCCGCCACAAGCCAAGATTGATTTTTTAGCGCTCCCGCCGCGCCACTCGTGAGCTAGCCAGGCGGTTTCCCTCTCCACCCTGCCAGTATCCCGCCGCTGCGACGACGACATACCGACTCCCTCTCTCTTCCCGAGTTCCCTCTTCCCGCCTCTTCCTCTTCTTCTTCTTCTTAACCCGTTCCTCCTCGCCCCCTCGCCGTCAATCTCCCGCCCGATTTGCCCTGTCTTGCTCGTTCTGCCGCGATTCTGCATCCTCATCTTCTTTCCCGGGTTCTCTCCTTCGAGAAGCCCTCGTCCGCTTCGCCGACATGAACTCAAGCTACCATCCGCCCGACCTGTCGCAGCAGATGCCCATAGCGACAGGTGCGGCATCGGGCTACTCTGCCAATCTGCCGGCCATGCACGCCTACCAACACCAACAACAACACCAACACCAACAGCACCAGCTTCCGCCACCTCCTCAGCATCCGCACTCGTCGCATCCTCCTCAGCATCAACAACAGACCCCGCACCAGCAACAGCAGCAGCAACAACAGCATCCCCACCAGCATCCCCACCATCCTCAACTCCCTCCCCCGCCTCACCTTCACCATCACCAACAGCAGCAGCAGCAGCATCAACAGCAGCAACAGCAACAGCCGCCACCGCCGCCTCCGCCGCAGCAACAACTCCAATCGTCGCACCACCTCCAGCACCATCCTCTCCACCAGCAGCCTCACCCCGCTCAACACTCGCTCCCACACGCCCACCAACAGCAACACCAACCTCCCAGACCCGACGACGGCGCTATCCCTCCTCCCGCCGTGCCCGCTTCGGCCGATCAGCGCACTCGCACCCAGGTGATGCCTATGCCCTTCTCCAAAGTGGACGAGGTCGCGGGCCGAAAATATCAGTGCGTGCTCCTCGTGCTCGCTCATTGGGCGCCTCTTCAGAGACCTGAACCTGGCTGACCATGTCTTTGTCTTTGTAGTCTCGATGTTGCACAACAACCGCGCCGCGCCCGCATGTGCGGCTTCGGCGACAAGGTGGGCTCAGCGGCATTCCCAGTCGTAACTCGCGCTCTTATTGACCCATAATAGGACCGACGACCTATCACCCCGCCACCGTGTGTTCGCCTTGTCATAACTGACATACATACGGGAAAGGAAGTCGATTGCAAGTACGTTTGACCAGGCCCCAAACCTTGACAGCTCGTTCCTCGGAGCTAATGGCCCATTTGGTAGTGACATCGATCACTCCATGTTCGTCCTCAATGTCGATCTTTGGAATGAAGACGGGACGATAGAAGTCAACCTTGTTCGATCGTCGACCGGAACGCCCTCTATCTCTTCCACGACCCCTTACTCATACACGTACCTCAATGGGGAATCGAACACCAGCTCACACCAGCAGCAAACCCTGCCTCCGAGTCGTGACTCGGCGTATTCCCAGTCATCGAGCATGGGCTATGTGCAGGATTACCCAGTGCAGCAACAGGGATATGGTCAAGGTAGGTCGCTTCAGGTGTAGGACGTTCTCAAGGATCCCACTGACATAGCCAGTTGCTTCGACATATCCTCAGAACGGCTCGTACGGCCCCCCACAGCAGTTCTACCCACAGCATGGAGGATACCGAGCCGACCCTCCTCCGCTACCAACACAAGCCAACATGGCTCAGTACCGGAACGGACCTCAGCCTGGTTATGGGCAAGACCAAAGCGCACTCACTCGGATGGCCGTTGTAGGAGGCCAGCCGCAGGGTATGTTCACTAGGAACCTAATCGGGAGCCTAGCGGCCAGCGCGTTCCGCCTCAGCGACACGACAGATCGCATAGGCATTTGGTTCGTCCTCCAGGACTTGAGTGTGAGGACTGAAGGTCCCTTCCGGTAAGTGTGCGATGAAGACGCTGTAGAGAGGACGATGCTGACACGTTTGGACAGGTTGAAGTTCTCTTTTGTCAACGTTGGGCCCCCAGGCGGGCTGAGCCGCGATGGGGCTACTCCCAAGGTCAACCAGGGCAAAGCATTGATCCTAGCATCTTGCTTCAGCGAAACGTTTAATGTTTACTCGGCGAAAAAGTTTCCCGGAGTATGCGAAAGCACACCGCTTAGCAAGACATTTGCGACACAAGGCATTAAAATCCCCATCAGGAAAGACTCCAATATCAAGGGAGAAAATGGCGGAGACGACGACTATGACTAGTTGATTGACGAACTTGATGGCGTTGGCCGCAGGGAAAGTTGCAGCCAGGGCAAGGATCCTGAGAAGGCAGTCTACTGAGTCTGAGAGGGATGACCTGCGGCGACGATGTATGGGGACCCTGGCGAAGGCGGCAGAGGTGGAGGCACAAGTGAAGGTGGAGGTGGAGGTGCTCAGTCAGGCTAAAGGACCCCTCCGCATGGTTGTGATCGGGGTAGCCCGGCACATCGTCTAGGGTACTAAACATAAGTTGGGGGAGGCCGTGATAATGCGGGGTGCAGATGGACATGGACGCAGATGGTACGGCGGCCCGGGACGGGAATCCGAAAGGAAACCAACAGGTGCGCCAACCAGGCTCACGAACATTGCTTTGGGGGTAAGTAGAAAGGGGTCAAGTTGCATCAGCCATTACCAGGGAAAACACCACGACACATGGAGCCAACGATACCACTTGGCATCATAATAAGCTAAAGAGGAGGAACATACCTATATAGATCTATGTCTTGACTTGTTGAAGGAAGCACTACGACCACCTCCCCTCTTCGCCCAGGGGTGTAATGAGTAACTGTTACGATCCAGCTCGCACCCAAGTCGAGCAGGCGAATATGGGTTGGAGAAGGTTGAATGATGGAATGGTAGATGCCTGGTTCGCGGGTGAACGAGATGGGTGGTGTCGACACTGCCTACAAGTTATGAGCATGCAAGTGAGATGATTCGGGGTGGGGAATGACAAGCACCAAGTGATGAGGATAGATGCCCTTAAACGACTAAACCAAGGGAGATCAGGGCGAGCAGATGGAGAAAGAGAAACCCGAGCAAAGATATTCATGACTTGGTGCTGTCTGTGGCCAAGGAAACGGGCTCTTCCCGACAGCTGCGTAGCATATCGAGCTATAGCTTAGACCGACGTCATTGCCACACTGCGGTGAAGGGAATTTATTCCCAGGCCCATGACGAGCTCAGCCCTTTCGAACCACGCTACGCAGCGCACATGTCCTGCTCAAGATGGGGACTGTCCCCGTTTTTTTCTGACTGGGTCAGTTCGAATTTTCATATTCCCTCATGTTGTAAGTCCAGGCACGAGGGCTCACGAGTCGATGTGAGTTGATGCTGGGTGTCGGTACCATTGACAACAGATGCGGCGTTCCAGAAGCAGCCGTGGAATGAGGTTGTTTCGTTTCGCGGTATCCGCGTTTGCGAACTTTAGGTGCAATGTAACAAATCCTCCCGGGAGCTGGCATTGTCTTCCTGGCAGTCTTCTTGCTTATGGCGATGACGATGAAGGTGATAGCTGTACCCTAGCTGTCAGTGTTTTGTGCCTGAGGGGATGGTTCTGGAAGCCTGGAAGCGACCCAAAATCCCGGACCAAGCTTAACTCCCCCGAAACCCAAAAACCTTAAAGTCCTGCTAGGCAGAACGTCCATTGTCATTGGGCGCCGGCGAGGGCTGTCGTGGGTACGTACCTCGACCAAGGAGCTAACCAAAGTCTGGCCGACCACGAGGACAACCCACGATGGGGCGAATTCATTACGTTTTCGTTAGTCAAGGAGTGGCCGACGACTGGCTTGGCTTGGCGACAGTGATCCCAGTCCTAGGCGACTCAGCTTGTAAGTACCTCTACAGTATCATCCAGTCCAAATGGTACATCACAATTAGCCCCCAGGCCTGGTTTTTTTCTTCTCGCTCTTCTGGTCAGTGCTTCTCTGCCGTCCCCGGGCCCGTGGCACAAACCCAGCCCTAGTTTCAGGCGCGCGGGGTGCGAGAAACAAGGCGAAAATGAGGATCACACGCCCGTTCGTTCTCCAGGAAGCTCCCCTCTGACATTCTGTGTCCCTCCAGAGAAGGCAAATCCGGAATGGGAAAAAAAAATTTAGGGGGGCGTCGTCGTAGCCTCTTCCGTGCCCCCCCGCCCCGTCGTTGGTTGCCCCGGTTCGGCTGGCCGCTTGGTCGGGCGGTGGATGCGTGCTTGATCATGGGACGCCGAGAAACTCCCAAGAAAGGCAGAGACTGAACAAGTCGAGGGAGAGAGGGGGGTGAGGAACAACGACATCACCGGCCCCCTTGGCGCTGGGAATAAATAATCCCCAAGTCGCCCAGCCCGTTGTTGACGTGATTTCACCCTCCCATCATCCATCCTCACGCCGTCTCCAACCAACCAACCACTGAACCTTTGACTCCTCGAAACTTGTCACTGGGCAAATAAAGCGACTTCCTCCCCCTCTTTCTCCCTCTCTCAAATCACTTCCACTTCAACTTCCACCTCTCTCTCCCAAATCCTCCCATCGAAAATGCTTGCTTCTCACGGCCGCGGCGGCGCCGGCAACATGGCCGACCTTGCGCAGACGCCCAAGACCGATCCCCAGGACCTCCGGACGCCCACGCTGAAGAGCTCCGTCGTCACCACCGGCCGCGGTGGCACTGGCAACATGGCCAAGAACACAGACCCCCGCGAGACGCGTCTGCGCCAGGACGTCGAAGCGTGAGTTGCCCTTTTTTTTTTATTCTTCGCGTCATTCCCCTTTTCGATACGTTCTTAATGCTGATTCTCCCTCTTCCAGTGTCGCTCGACGTTCTAGCTCTGGCGCCCAGTACGCCGGACGTGGCGGTGCGGGCAACGTCTTCAAGGGCGAGGAGGCCGAGCTCGCCCGCAAGGCCGGCAACGACCAGGCCATCGACGACGGCCCCGAGACTCTCGCCACCAAGGGCAAGAACTGGCTCTTTGGCAAGAAGGCCTAATTTTAGTTCTTCTCGTGTTCCTCTACCATTTATTCGCTTCCTTCTTCTCTATTCTTTGAGCGCAACTCTGTTCTTTGAGCGCGACAGCTTTTGCATTTGGTTTAATCCCATGTCAAGCTCGGTGTTTTCTGGCGTTGTGGCGCCCCCGTGGGCGAATGGAATGGGCCGCTTTGCTCGAGTCAAGCGAGGGAAAAGAGATACCGGCCTGTGATGGATTGAGATGAATTGTATCATGGATCATCATTTCTCTATTACACGACGTTTATATTGTTCAACCCCTTTTTTTTATCTTGCCCGGTGATTGGTAGTTTCCCATCCCAAGATATCAGATAAGCCGGCAGGACTTCACTCCATCATCTGATAGCAGAGCCTCCTCTGCGACATTGTCCTGATTAAGACAGCTCATCCATCATCAATGCCCCCTCTCTTAGTTCTTTGTCAGCCGATGGACCTCCTCGAAGAAGAACTTGAGGTTGTCCGGATGAACACCCGGCGTGATTCCTAAACAACTTCGTCAGCGTCCAATCGGTCATCCGGCTTCTTTACCGGCTCAGCAGCAACATACCATGGCCAAGGTTGGCGATCCATCCTTGCTTGCCCACCCAGAAGCCATCGACCATCTCCTGCACCGCCGCCGTGATACCCTCCTTGGTGCCGTACAGCACGCCGGGGTCGGCGTTTCCCTGGAACACAGTCTTGCGGTCGCCACGGATCTTGACGGCTTGCTTGGCATCCTGCAGCCAGTCCATTCCCACCACGTTGTAGCCCAGGTCGCACGCAGAGTCCAGCGCGTACCAAGCACCCTTGGGGAACACCGTCATGGGCACACGTTCCAGGCCGAGGCTCTTCAGCTTCGCAGGAAGCTTCTCGGCGATGTGTGCCAGATATGGTTCCGAGAATTGGCGGTACGACGAGGGACCTAGCTCTCCAGCCCAAGAGTCAAAGACCATTGCCAGCTATTTCAAGTCGCAGTCAGCCATCTGCGTTCTCATTTGCCTCTTTTCCCCGGAACCTGGCTTACCTGTGCTCCCGCCTTGACCTGTAGTGCCAGGTGATCCACGCAGATGTCTGCAATTTTGCTCAACAGCTTCTTGGACTCCTCGGGGTACTTGTAGATCCACGTCTTGACCTGTGCAAACAGCTTGGTGCCGCCACCCTCGACCATGTAACAGAAGAGAGTCCAGGGCGCACCGCAGAATCCAATCAGGGGCACTTGACCAGCCAGCTTCTTGCGTGTCAATGTGATGGCGTCGTAAACGTAGCCCAGCTCGGCGGCCACGTCGACATCGCGCGCCAGCACCTCGCCGTACTGCCCGTCCGCAGGCGACTTGAGCGGGCTCGGGAAGTGCGGGCCCTTCTTGTCCACCATCTCCACGACCATACCCATCGCCTGCGGAATCACCAGGATGTCCGAAAAGATGATGGCGGCGTCGATGAGCCCGGCGAAGCGCTCGACAGGCTGCAGCGTGATGGTCGAGGCGACCTCGGGGTCGCGGCAGCACTCGAAGAAGTCACGGTTTCCCTTGGCTTCATGGTACTCGGGGAGGTAGCGACCGGCTATACACAAGAAAGGAGTCAGTTACGCAAGAACCCCCATCTCCGCGGCAAGCTGGAAGTGCATATTCTTACCCTGTCGCATCACCCACATGGGAGGGCGCTCTACCGTCCGACCTATTCACGACACGCAGCAAATCTCAGCATAGCTCTTGTTGGTTTTGAGGGCAGTCTAGACCCACCCCATGCTGCACGGAGCAACAGGTCGTTCTTGAGCGGCTCGAAGTTGTGTTCCATTGTCGATATCGTAGGGTAGGTCTGGCAGAACAAGTCAAAAAGTGAACTACCCCGCGACCGTGTACGGGAGACAAAGTTCAGTCCAATTGACGGGATCGGGTGGGAGGGGTCGAGCGGTACGTACTGTCTACTTACCCGCTGAGAATCCCGGGGTGTCCGGCCGGAGGTTCACAAGGCACCTTGCTCCGCGCCTACCCTGGACTCTAGCTCCGGAGGTGCTCGGGCCGACACGCTGTCGTCTTCTATCCAGAGCAGAGCTATCGCGCCAGCTTCGCCTGCGACCTGGACGCTGAGACGACGATCAACTGCCAGCACAGCTTCACGGAAACGACCAAATACCCTTGAGCAAACGACCTCTACGCCTTCCAACCGACCCCGCGACCCTGCGACCATCCTCTCACTTCTACATCTACATCCGCGACAATGGCCGAACGTGAATTCCAGATCAACCCCATCGTCCAGGAGTCGGTGGTGCACAACACCAAGGTCAGTCGCCAGCTCCCATCGCAGACCACGCGCAGATCGAACCCTTTTCTAACCCATTCTCTGTTCCTGAGCAGTCCCTATCCAACATCCACAGCCTGTCGGCCTCCCTCTTCGGCATCACTGTAGGAATCCTTGGCCTCGAGTCTTACAGCGGCTTCCTCGTCTACCTCGCTTTCTCCTGCATCACCACCCTCCTATTTTACACCCTCAGGGTCGCCCCCGAGTCGCTGTCCGAGGGCCGCTCCCCGCTCGACCCTACTCGCTTCTACCGTAGCGCCTTCGACTTCTGGCTCAGCGGCGCCTTCGGCGGCATCTCGGGCTTCATTCTGACGTGGACGTTATTTTACGGCCTGGTTAGGGCGTGATGGTCTTTTGGCCCGTGGTTTTTGGCATCTACATGGCGTCATCGGAGTTATAGAAAATTTTTCTTGAGCGCCTGCTATCTCGGGACAGTAGTTGACAGATTAAACATTGCTCGTATTGAAACCAAAAGAACGACATACATGCGCTAAGAAACCAAACAAAGTCGCAATACAAAGCCCAAAAGCGCTAATCAACAATCTCAACCACTCTGCCCACAAATCCTTCAAGGCCTGATCTATCCTGACTTCCTCCTTCCAACAGTATTACTCGTGAACCCAACTCAATCCACTCTCGGTGATGTAGCAACTCCAAAGATACTTCAGTTCCGTATTTCCTTTGCCCTGTTTCCGTCCCGGTCTCGATGTCGGCATCTTCATTGAGACTGAAGATGTCGTCGATCTCATCTGGCGCCACCGTGCCCGCTTCCCATTCTTGATCTTGATGCGAAATGCGACGGATCCGAGCAACTGTCCTGATACTAGCAATGTAGACGTTGACAAAGGTGCCAAACGCAAGCGTTCGGGTGTCTGGGTCATTGAAGATTGCTGTGAACCCACTGGCCGCTTGCAATTTCAGCCCAGTATCCGCCATATGTTTCGAGGGAACAGCCAGTATCATGCCTCGACGAATGCGGGAAACCAGTCCTGGCAGCTGTGCTGGCTCATAGGCGCCATCCAGTTGATCAGCACGATTAGGCTGGAGGACGAGACCTACTGAGCCAGCCTGTCCGGCTTCGAGGGCTAGAACGGGGAGCCGCAAGTTGCGGATACTGACGATCTGGGCGTCATGCCACTCTCCTGCAATATTCGACGCTGAAACTGCCGTTTTAATTGCTATCCGGGCCAGCTCTGCTGAGGACGGATGCGATATCGAGAGTCCGTAACTACCAGGCGACATTCGGTCCTCCGGCGTTGACCCCCGTGGATCATCCTCTTCGGATGGGAACGGTCCAATCACGATCTTGTCGCCGACAGAGAGTCGTCCAAAGCGGAGGTGACCAGAAATAACGATGCCTTGGTCGATTTGTTTCCCAGTGTTCCCAGCTAATGCGCCGTACGAAGCTGGTAAGCTGAATGTGCCGTCAATATGGAAGAGACACTGCGGTTGTTCTGGATTCAGGGCCATGCCAACGAAATCGCGAGAGGTGGGCGCAGGTGGTAGTGGCAAGTTCTCCAAGAGAGCGTGCATCTGACCGATACCATTGCCTTTGACGGCGCTTGTGAGCACAATAGGAACAACCTGGGCCATATTTTTGCTCTGCGAGATCCCTTTCAGGAGGTCACGCACTTTATCATGATCCTCCTTTGGCACTTCTTTGAGCTCCTCGTATTGCTTCTGATCGGGCGGAAGGATTTTGGGTGTTCGTCCAGCATCCTTGATGGCAGTGAGGACTTTGATCATGGTTCTTTGAAGCTTTAGCTTCGATGCCAAGTCTAATTTTGTAATGACAATGGCCATTGGAACTTCCATTTTCAGTGACAAGGTCAAGTGAGCCTTGACGAGATCGACTCCCGCCGCACCAACATCAAGAACATCCTGTGCAGAGGATGTGGTACCGTAATGGCCAGATGTTGCATCCGCGTCGTCGGCAGCAATGCATAGAATAATCCAGTGAGGTGCCCAGTTCATCAAACCGCGGAGGACTGTACGCCGGTACCTCGGATGTCCCGCCGAATCAGAAACGAAGACGAGACGACCATCTTCGGAGCAGTTGTGAATATCCATCCACGATTCAATATTCCCGTGAGAGTAATTCAGGATAGCCCGGTCTTTGTATCCAATAAGTTCCTGAGCTATCGAGCTGGTGATTCCAGAGACAACCTCGTGTCGGTGCTTCAACAAGCTAAGACGACTCTTGCCACGGCCGTTATCCAAGGTTCCCATCGAGAGCGTGCCAAGCAAACTGGACTTGCCGGAAGTCGTCGGACCGGTGAAAGTAACCCTCAACTGTGGCGTCGTGCAGCTACCGCGGCTCGGAATAGGAGCATTCTCGATAGAAGCTGACAATTGACCATTCCTCGGAGTAGTAAGAGAAGTATTTCCATCTTTACCCTCCGCGAAACCAAGGTGCGGCATTACATGAGCTTCGGCAACCCACAGCTTGCCGCTTCGAGTGACTTGAGCCGGTGTGGTAACAGAATTGTCAACTAATTCTGCTGATTCGACCCATTCACAATCTCCGACAACGACCATACGGAGAACTTCGACAGAGCAGCCAAGGCTAGCAGCCATGACCCTTAGAGTAGCGATACTCTCGTCCATCTCGTCGTTGGTAAGACCACTGAGAGTTCCGTCATCAGAAACACCAATCTCATACAAAGCACCTCGCGATTCCTCCAATCCCGGAACAAGCTTATTGAGCTTGACAGGGGCGGAAAGGTCAATTGCATCATCGGGCAACCTTGGGAGAGCCAACTCCTTGGAACTTGAAGCATGGTATGGAGATGACTGTTGTAACCTCCACAGAAGCTGGGTCGTCAGGTGTTGGAGTCTTTCCTGGCGTGGCTGACTAGCTGCCCCTGGGTTGAGAGTTGAGGGCTTAGAAGCGCGGCTCTCTAGGGACCGAGATGGTGTCACTGGGTTCCCTGTGCTCATCGCCTTGAAATCCCTCCGAGATCTTAGAAGCAAATGGAGCTTGTATTCGGTTGGGCCACTCTGAGGCTCTGCCTCCAACCTGGTAACGCCATACTCAGAGAGCAAGCCGGGTTGCACTTGCGGTGTCCCCGGGGTTAAGAGGCCTCGTTCATGATCCCCAGCTTCTTTGTCTGGATCGTTAGGAAGAAGCCAAGGGGACGAGACCCTCGGAGGATCAGGGTCGTAAGTGAAGACGGAAGCCATGTAGAAGTCGCGGTGTTGGGTGAAGACGGGATGTAAAAACCACGCTGTACTCTAGAGCTCTGGATTGGAAGAGAGCTCAAGATATTGAGGATAAAGAAGCACGCCGCTGTAACGGAATAACCAAGCCGAGATGTCTATTGCCAACTAAGGAGCAGGAGCGATTTTTTTGGAGTATCATCTTGATGAGTCGTCGATAAAGAATGATGAAAGATGGTGATGCGATGAATGAATCACGAGAAGGCGACGCAGCCAGGGAGTCAGCTTAGAAGAAAGAAGACATGACGACGAGGCTTCTTGTCTTGTTCAGGAGAGTTTCGGGTTGGAGGAGCAGGCGTAAATACGGTGCGAGGTGTTTGAGGGTTGAAGTATGGTAGTCTTGTAGGTCGGTGGTTGTTCGATTGAGGCTGCCGACTGACCGAGTCAGGAGTGACGCATCGGCCAAGCAGCCAATCATGGGGCCGCTGCGAGAACCTGGGATTTGAGGTGGACTGTGGTTACCCGAGTAGCTAACGTTAATGTCTGGCGTCTCCACTACCCCGAAATCACTGACTACTCCCCGGAAGCAATGGATGAATCATGGATGTGTGAGTGGACTTCGTGATCGCTTTGCGCTCTCCATGTGAGCCCAGTTAGTTGATTAGGTAGGTTGGACCTGAACGCATGAAGCAAGAATAGCTTGTGGGAACGTGGTATTGTACAGAAATACGGGGATGGATTACACTTCGACCGCGTTTGTGAATCCTCTTCAGTGTCTCAGTCCCTGTTGAATCTGTCTCAAACGACGGAGGGTGGAAAGCGCCCAGGAAACGTAATCAAAGACGGCCACTTTTTTTCATTGCTCGTGTCGTAAACCGCGGTGGCAGCCATGAACCATCCAGATCCCGAGATTGGCTTACGAGGAAGCACCTTCTGACCGTAGACTACAAAGTATGCCTGCCTGTCGCGGATTCATTCGACGCCATGGAGAGGGAATTTCGCTGCCTGCTCTCCATCACCCATGTCAATTCAGGTAAGGCCGGTAGGCCAAAGTCCTACCGTTCCTCAGCTGAAAGCGCAAAATCGAGAGGCAGGGCTAGAGAAAGCTGACTGCTTCGCTCCCATCAGCCTGACGCTGACGACCTGCAAAACAAATAGTCTACGTGGGCGGCGCCACCGACTGACGAGGCAGCAAGCTGAGCCACACACCCATCGAACTCGCCGGTCAGATCGGCGGCTCTGGAACCGCATCACAGCCCCCTGGAAACAAGCCTGAACTTCTGAAGCTTGGCCCCAGCTCGGCCTTGGCTTGGTTCCATCAGTTTGCCTGCGAACGAGCCATGCTAATGGAGGAATGGAGGGGTCCGATGGAGGGGCTTGCAGCGGGTTTCCAGGAGGGTCCGGGGTGGGCTTAGATGGATCCATCATGGTTCTAATAAAAGCCATCTCCTGCACAGTGGCCCAGTGAGCCCCGGCGTGCTCCAGTGGCCAGTGGGTGGCTTCTTGGGCGCTTGTTGGGCGCCTGTGGCCAACTCCGTTCTTCGCTTTAGGCTCGACACACCTGACGGACGCCTGATTCATCCCCCATTCCCGAAACAACGCCCCCCGCAGACCCCTTCCAAGCCCGTCCAAGGGCCAAAAGGTCACCGCCCGCAAGGGTCCACTCCACTCCCAATGCCCGTCCACCGGCCGTTGTCCACCCCATCATAAGACTCGCTGACCTGCCCCCAACTCGGCTTCCAGCTACTTCTGCTCTTCTAAACCGCCCAATCCTTCTATTCCTCTCCCCAAATCCTCCCCCGAAACAATCAAATCTCGAATCCAAATCCACGGCCGACGTCTGCTGCTGCGCCGCCGTTGTCATGAAGAAGTTCGGCTTTGGAAAAAAGGGCGATGATGGCGACGACGCCAATCGCAATGCCCTCTTTGGTCGCAAGAAGTCCTCCAATTCCTCCACCTCCAGCAATCCCTATGCCAAGCAGGGTGGCACTGATCCCTATGCCGACGACGCAAAATATGCCAATATGACGCCCTATCAACAAGCCCGCGTTGGTCTGAGTGGTCCTGGCGGTGGCCCTGGGGGTCCAGCGTCCATCCACTCCAACTCATCCGGACCCCCTCCCGGAGGACACAGCGCCCAACCTCCCAGCGGATACGGTGCCGACAGATACGGATCAGGTGGCGGTTATGGTGGAAATCGATACGACAACGCCGGCAGCCAGGATCGATACAACAGCCCGCCCGCCGGCGGGGCTAGAGGTCCAGGTGGTTATGGCGGATTTGGTCGAGCCGACGAGCCTGATGATAACCGCGATGCCCTCTTTGCCGGTGCCACAGAGAGGCAAGCCCAGAACCAACCGCCACCAGCCCCTGGTGGTGCCTATGGACAACAGTCGGGAGCTGACGGAGGCTCCTACGGAGGCTACGGTGAAGCACGACAGCTGACTGCTGAGGAGCAGGAGGAGGCCGATTACCAGGCTATCCTCGCAGAGAAGCGACAGGTCCAACAAGAGAGTGCTTCGTCCGTCTCCCGTTCAGTCCAGATGGCCCGACAGGCCAATGAAGTGGGACGCGCCACTCTGGCGCGGCTGGGTGCCCAAGGCGAGCGGTTGAACAACACGGAGAAGCATCTCGACTTGGCCGCCAACCAGAACAAGATTGCTCAGGACAGAGCAGCCGAGCTCAAGACACTCAACAGAAGCATGTTTGCTGTTCATGTCGGCAACCCCTTCACCTCCAAGTCGCGCCAACTTAAGGCCGATGACGAGGTCATGAACCGTCACCGATCCGAGCGAGAGGCGCGAGAAGCTACTCGTCGTGACGGCTTCAATGCCACCCAACGCATGGAATCCAACTTCAAGGAAATTGGCACCAGTGCCTCGCAACGACAACAGCCTCGCAAGAAGGACTACGGCAAATTCAATCTGGACGATGAAGAGGGCGCCGATGAGCTCGAGGACCAGATCGACGACAGTATCGATGAGCTCCAAGGCCAGGTTTCTATGATGAACATGGTCGGCAGAGCCATTGGCAAGGAGGTGGACTCGCAGAACAAGCAGATCGACAGGATTATGAACAAGGTAAGTTGCTTCATTATACTACTGAACATGACATGACATCAAAACTAACCTTTTCGACAGAGCGACGCTGTTGATGATGCGACCAGGATGAACCGCGAACGACTGGCCCGTATTAAGTGATGAGTTATTAAACACAACGTCTTCGCCATCGAGAAAACTATTTTGGGCATGTGGATAATGGATATACATGTTTGGAGAACCCGATTTGCTCTCCGTCGTATACCCTCCCACTGGGGCTCTTTTGTACACGAGGTCCTCGTGAGATTAAACATCGCAACGGGTGTCAGAAGGATACCGGTGATGGATTCAAGAAGGCGATTTTATTTGTTCCACCGCCTTTGGCCTCCTCAGTACCCCTGCGTGTCAAGTCGGGAGGCTGTGCTTGGCTTATTGTCAGCCATTCTTTAGCATTCTTTGCACAGGCTGAGGAATCGATGATAATCACCTCCGGATCTATTCCAGCGGAGTTCAGAAAACGTTCCATTTCTTAGTACGGGACAGTCAGTGGTGGGTATCCATCATTTTGCGAATAGTGCTGTAGAGTTGGAGAGTATACCTAAGTATGTGTGCAACATCACGGCGTTGTTGGGCTAATCTACGAATATACAACCATAGATAGCGATTGGATTATATAACCTAAGGTTGATTGAACACCTCTCGGATATTTCTGTTTCCAGGAGTCGTCCATCTTGGTCAAATTAAATCGTGAATCTTTATTATCCAAGTTTGATCTCCCAGGGTGCAGGCAGAAGGCGATACAGTGCCATAATGAATTGCACTGTACAACTGGGCCCTCTTTCAACCGCAACCCCGTTAAATTTTCCTAGCATAGAAAGCAGGCTGACGAGCAGATCCAACACCACAATGGTATCCAAGATGGCGTCCGAAAGCAATGCAGCACGCCCAGCCAAGAGGCGAAAGACGCGTACAGACCCTAATGCACTCACCATTGGAGGCAAAGCCATTTCTCTCGAGGGATATCTCACCACGCCCGCTTCAAAACCAGCAAAGAAGACTGAGGCTTCAGAGGCACCAACACCAGCCCAAACTCCTCAAACAAATGATGATGCAGTCACCAGGGTGAAAAAAGATGTGGCTACTTCTGGCTCCAAGAAGCCGTTTCGAGGCCGTGACTCTGACAAGACCCGAAGCCGAGAGGACCGCGAGCTGCTCAAGACGCGCAAAGAGCTTCCCATCTGGCGGTATCGCGAGGACATCCGAAAAGCCATGTCCAAATCAGACAGCGATGTGCTTGTCCTGGTTGGTGAAACTGGTTCGGGTAAAAGTACCCAGGTTCCCCAGTTTCTCTACCAGGAGCCTTGGTGCAGACGACAAAGGGTCAAACTCGCCGGATCCGACGACGAGGTCTCGGTGGGCGGCATGATCGCCATCACTCAGCCAAGACGAGTAGCTGCCACAACCTTGGCCCATCGAGTGTCCCAGGAAGCCGGAACACCTCTAGGCAAAGGACGTTCTGACGGCCTTGTTGGTTACTCCGTCCGGTTCGATCATCTGGTTCCGAAGGGAACGAGGATCAAGTTCTTGACCGAAGGAATGCTTCTGCAGGAGCTACTACGGGACCCCAACCTCCGGAGTTACAGTGCCATTGTCGTCGATGAGATTCACGAGCGAAGCTTGGATGTTGATCTTCTTGTTGGTTTCTTGAAGCAAATTATAGCAGGAGACCGTGCTGGTCGTGGTGGCGTCCCGCTCAAGGTGATTATCATGAGCGCAACGGCGGATGTGGACGTCATTCAGAACTTCTTCAAAGACGTTCGACCGGAGACAAACGACACGAGCCCTACTCAACTCCTTCGAATCAAGGGACGGCAGTACCCCGTGGAACTTATCCATCAGCCAAAACCTGTGGGCGATCTCCAGGATGCTCTCCTCAAGACAGTCTTCAAGATTCACCTCGAGGAACAACTACCGGGTGACATCCTTGCTTTCCTGACAGGTCAGGAAGAGATTGAGTCGGCTCAGAAATTGATTGAGGAGTATGCAGAGACTCTTGCGTCCAACGTCCCGAAAATCGAGGTCTTCCCTTTGTACGGTCAACTATCCATGGAGGCCCAACGCCAGGCTTTTCTACCGGTCAAGGCTAAGTTCACGCGAAAGATTGTACTTGCGACAAACATCGCTGAGACCTCCGTCACCGTCCCAGGAGTGAAGTACGTGGTGGACTGTGGCAAGGCCAAGCTGAAGCAATACCGGGCGCGACTTGGCATGGAGTCCCTCTTGGCCAAACCAATCTCCAAGTCATCGGCTGTGCAACGAACTGGTCGAGCCGGTCGTGAAGGGCCAGGCAAGTGTTTCCGACTCTACACGGAAGACGCATTCAACGGTCTCCAAGATGTAGATCTTCCTGAGATCCTTCGCAACGATGTTCTCGGGGCGGTCTTGACCATGAAGGCGCGTGGCATTCAGGACGTCCTAGCATTTCCGCTAATGGATCCCCCTGAGACCGAGGCAATTGAGAAGGCTTTGGTTCATTTACACTTCCTGGGCGCGCTGAATGACGACGGATCGATCACATCCGTCGGAGAGAAGATGGCACGATTCCCCATTTCGGCTCCCCTTGGAGCGGTCCTTCTGGCTGCCGCAAAGCCCGGGTTCGACTGCGTCACCGAAGCTATCGACATCATCTCATGCATCACATCTGGAGATGACATCTTCCTCCAAGTACATACAGAAGAAGCACATGAGGAGGTCGAGGCGTCGAGGAAGGAACTTCAACGCCGTGAGGGAGACATAATGACTTATCTCACCACGGTTCAACAGTACACGGCCGAAAACTCCAACAGGGTGGACTGGTGTAAGCAGCGCAAGATCAACATGCGCAATATCAGGCAAGCCTTGAACATCCGTAGGCAGCTCCGAGGCATGTGCCTCAAGGAGGGTCTGTTGTCTGAGGCTCCTCCGGCTGACCCACAGCCTTTTGTGCCTGTTTCCCCAGAGAGAGCCGAGCAGGTCCTCAAGTGCTTCCTCCGCGGGTTCGCCTTGAAGACTGCTATGTTGGCACCAGACAGCAGCTTCGTTACCGTTCACGGCAAACATGTGGTCGCCATCCACCCCGCAAGTGTATTACATGGGCAGAAGAAGGAGGCTATCATGTTCTTGGAGCACGTCTATACCAACAAGAATTATGCGAAGAAAGTCAGCGCGATCCAAGCAACCTGGATTGCAGAGGCTTTGGAGGGAAGGTAATTTCAATAGATGATTTTAAACAGCTTTAGATTTTTAAAAGATGGAGGCCTAGGCTAGGTTAGATGTACATTGACTCTTTTCTACATATGATAGACTACATGCTTGTATTTACAATTCGGATCCTTCGCCGCTGTTTCTCTTCTGAATGGCCTGCATCAACTCGTACAACTGGGTTATTTGCTCATCTGTTGTTTCTGTCAGCGTCAAGACAAGACAAAGCCCCGGCTCACGCTTTTACTCACCACTCATCTTCTGGAGTTTGCCCTCGTCGAGCTTCTCGCCAACCCACGAGTCGCCCTCGACCTTCTGGGCGTAGAGCTGCCACTCGGTTAGAAACCCAATCTGGACTTGGCCATTAGCTGGGCTGTCCACGTTGTTCTGGGAAGCAAACGACTCGCCATATGGGCCGGGTTGTCGACGTTCTTGTGGGCTCGGAACTCGGCCTTGATGTACTCGTCGCCGAGAAGCCTCAGCTCGCTCGGGAGATGCTTGCGGTGCGCGCGCAGGAGCCGGCGGTACAGATGCATCGGCGGCAGGAGGGCCACCGGGTTGGGCCTGAGACCGCCGCGAGTGGCAGCGACGGCCCGCCGCACAGTAGATGGGCGCATCTTATACCAGAATATTCCACTGTATTTGGGAGGAGTTTGCGCCGTGGACGTTGTGAGAGTCTGTAGCTTAGCGGCGGCGGATTGGATGACGAATAGAGAGGTTTCGAATGGCTGCTGAAGTCTTGTACGCACAGTGCCCGAAGCCGAATGGCTGAGATGTCGGCCCCACAACACAGTGCACAAACTTACAGCTTTTTTTCATCACTCTCAAAGGCCTTGTTCAGTTGTGAGACAGGAGACCACGAAATCGGGCGCCACCATGTCGTTTTTATTCGGTTTTGTCGGCGAGGACATCTCCGAAGACGAGCACCGTCCTCCGAGCCCCAAGCCCATCCCGGCCCCGGCACCGGCCGCCAGTGCCAGTGCCTTCCCCGTCGCCGGCAAGCCGCAACTCCCGCCAACGCACCACGACCTCGGGGGCCTGCTCGCGCAGCTGCCGTCCAAGATCGCGTACGGCACGCTGGACGTAACCCTAGACGACGGACAGACGATCAAGATCCCACGGCGCGAGCTGTGGGATGTGCGCGTGCAGTTGATGGCGGAGGAGGAGGACATCAGCGGCCAGGCTGCGGCGGAGGGCTTGGGCAGCCACGATGTCAAGACGGGCGTCTACGAGGGCGGGTTCAAGAGCTGGGAGAGCAGCGTTGATCTGGTCAAGGTGTTGGCGGCGAACAACTCCATCTCAGCTCTGTTGCAGACCCCGGTGCGCGTGATCGAGGTAAGTAGAGCTGAAAGCCCAACCCCTGCCTCACTCACACGCCGTGTCTAACAAGATGCCAACAGCTCGGGTGCGGCACTGCGTTGCCATCCGTGGCCCTTTTCCAATGGACCATGGCCTTGACGTCGGAAAGGCGGCCTCTTTCTCTGATTCTGGCAGACTACAACCCAACCGTCCTCCAGCTCGTCACGCTCCCCAACTTCATCCTGGCCTGGGCTCTGAACAATCCGCAAACCCCCGCCCTCCAAGACGCTTTCTCCATCGAGGGCGAAGTCGAACTAGGCCCCGAAGTCCTCGCAGCCTTCCAGGAGTACCTACAAGCCTCTGACATCACCCTATCCTTTACGTCGGGAGCCTGGTCCAAGGAGTTCGTCGATTTACTGTACACCCTGCCCACCAGGGACGGCCAGCCGACCAGCAGCCTTCTCCTCGGATCAGAAACAATCTACTCTCCATTTGCGTTGGAAGCCTTCACCGAGACTGTCTTCTCCATCCTCGAGAGGGAGCGAAGTACTCAGGGCTGTGAAGCAGGGGCATATGTCTCCGCCAAAAGACTATACTTTGGAGTGGGCGGATCGTTGGATGATTTTGTTGACAAAGCTCGAGGAAAAGGCGCTGTTGTCGATCTAATGAGAGAAGAGACTGAAGGTGTAAGGCGAGGAGTCGTTCGATGTATTATTGCGCTCACGTAGAGGACACCACACAAGTTCAAGTCAAATTTCCCCATCTCACACATCACCAAATGCATGACATGAGAAGCAAGGGTTTAAGAAGAAAAAAGCAAAGCCGGGTATATTTTCCCTTCCAAACGCCAGAAATGCACGCCAACACTATCTTCGCAATTCAGTGCCAGGTCACAATACCGCTGGTTACCGTACGCCATGTTTCCAGCTCGGGTCTGACAGCCTCTCAGGGCTACTTGACGCTCTTTTTCTGGAACTTCTCAGTACAGACTGGACAGTACCATGTACCGTTCGGCTCGCTTTTAAGCCCGACACACGACCAGTGAAACCACTCATAGGGGCAGTTGTCGTTGTCGCAAGCAACCATGTCCCCATAGCTCACGTTATGGCACAGGCAGTATTTCTTGTCGTCGCCTCCGTCGTCGTCATCGTCATCGGCATCGCCTAGCACTTCATCCCCATCCACGTCCTTCCCATCTGCCACCGGTGTCCCTCTAGATCGTCTGTCGCCGCCGTCGTCGTCGTCGCCACTCCCGCTGTCTGGGTCGGAGAGCTCGCTGTCTGCAGTCGGGGCAGGTGAGCTTCTGTTAGATGCCTTCTTAACTCTGGATAGTGATGATTTGTTGATGGGCTTCTTCCGCGAAGTGGCCGTGGGGGTGCCTCGACGACCACCTGCCGTTCCTGTCGACTTGACCGAGCTCGACCTTGGGCCAGCGCTACCAGCCCTCGTCAGAGATCCCGGTCCGTTGACGGCACTCCCCTTAGGAGTGCCCGGTCCCAACGACGCATGTCTTGCTAGACCACTGGAGGTGACAGGGATACTCCCGAGGGCTGGGTTGGCGCGGGGACCTCTTTTGGTTGCAGGCCCTGCAGAGCTTTCGCGTTGTCTGTTGAGGATCATGCTGGCCGCCGGGGTAGCGGGAGCGGATGAAGGATGTGGTTGGCCTTGGGCGTGTCGAACGTTGGGATGGCTAGGGAGTCGAGCCATGGCGGGGTTGGACGACGTCGGGACTGCCTTCAGGGGCGCTGCCGGGCCTGTCGGCGCTGCCGTGGTGATGCTGCTCGTCATATTGATGGAACGGATGGAGGGGACGGATTGGTTGGCGGCGCTGGGCCGCAGGAGAGAGGGGACTTCGTCGGGGTCGGTGAAGCCAGGTTCCGCTCGGTCGTAGAGAAGTTTGACTTGGACGTCGAGGCTGCGAAGATGCTTGTCCATTATAACTTGCAACTTTTGCATCAGGGTAATCTTGTCTTGAGAAAGCTGGTCGGCCTTTGCATAGTTCTCGCGAACCTGTGCGCGTAGCAAATCCTCTTTAGGGTTCGGCTCGTGGCTGCCATTGGTCTTGATCCATTTCTGAATCTTGCCATCCCGATCCTCGACCATACGAATACACTCGGCATACTGGCGGTCCTTGTCGGAGATCTCTTCCTGGATGAAGCGAATCTCCTCGGGAAGGTTCTGGACACGGTTGATCCAGTCGTCCAGGATCAAGCCTGGGTCGAGGGGCTCGGCTTGAGGCATCCTTCTGACGAAGTCGATGGACAAATCGTCTCTAGGCATGATTGTTAACGATGGGATAGTCGTGCGACTCCAAAAAGATACTTGGAAAGCGGTGACGTCGTAGCTCTCATGTCCCCATGGAACGGACGGACGGACGCAGCACGCGGACGCAGCGCGGACGCAGATAACGAGACGCGATAGAGACAAGAGAGACAGACAGATCAGATGGTAGACAAGACGTCTGGTGGTTGGTTAAGCAAGGCTAGGGCGGGGAGGAAAAGAGAAAGAAGTGGTCCCAGACGGGCAGAGCAGGGTAGAGAGTGGTTGTCACGAGCAACGCGCGACGCAATGATAGGCTCGTTTTAGAGACGGCGCAAAGGGCACCTCGAAGTGAATGACTCGGCTCACCTCGGTCGTCACCAAAAGAGACCTGCTGCCCGCGGGGGTTGGGGAATGAGTAGCTGCGTTCTTCGCCTTGGGGCAGCAGCGAGCGGCGGGAGAGAGGATGTGTTGCGAATGAATGATGGATGAGTGATGACGAGAGGCGGCGATGTAGGGTTAAGGCAGTAGGAGGGCGGAAGAAAAGTCCAGCCGAGGAAGTCGCTGCGCTGCGCTGGCTGGGTCAGGCACCACCATGACTATAAGCCACGGCTGCCACAGTTCCCCAGCCATAATTCGATGCGCTAGCCCCAATTGCACTGGGTCAGACATCCGCTAATCCCAGATCAGAGAAAATAAGTGGAGAGTTTGCATGGAGGCTCCCGACGGGTACGTGCTTACCTTGCTGGCCATGTATCCCTCAGGTTCTTCGGTGTGACTTCCCATTGATAATCTGGTCGAATCAGACTAGAACAGTACGCAGACACTACCTATCCCCGGCTTCCACACCGTTCCCTCGTCTCCAACCAACCACATGTATTTTCGGCCCATTTTCGATTCTCGAAGTCCGGGACTTGAACTTACCAAACACATCCCCCTTCCAGACTCAACCTCGCCAATACAGCATTCACGACACGACTCGCCTGGACGACCATCTTCTTGAAACCGCGCTTGATACTGAACCACTGGCCTGGCCTCGCATCTCCTCCCAAGTCCGCTTGCACTCATCCCAGGAGGCCGGCGCTGCTTACTCACCATCGCCAATCTCACCTTTATCTCATCGCGTGGCCGCATCGTGAACCTGAGACCAGGTGCCTCGGGCCACCCGCAACCATGAATATAGACTCATACAGGTACCGGGTGCCCAAGCCCAACTACCTCCCTCACAAGTTAGATATGGACCCCGATGACTCTATCGTAGAGGAGTACAACACGCCGCTCGGTCTTGCGAGCGAAATGGACAACGCCAAGTTTTACAACAAATGCAAGCGCCTCGCCGAAGAGTCAGGTATCACACGACCAAAGGGGTACAATGTATCCTTTCACTGTAACCCGGACATCGAGAAGCATCACTTCGGCGTCACTCACCCCATGAAGCCATGGCGACTCACCCTCTCCAAGAGTCTCATCTACTCTTACGGCATGTCCTTTGCCATGGACAACTACATCTCCAGAGCCGCTACATACGAGGAACTAGCGGACTACCATTCGACAGACTACATCGACTTTCTCGGCACTGTGCTCCCCGAGCCGGTGCCACGGGATCTTGAGAACCAGAACCTCGATCTCAAGTTCAACCTAGGCGGCTCCGATTGCCCACTTTTCGACGGCCTCTACGATTACTGTTCTCTGTCTGCCGGTGGGTCACTCGATGCTGCAAGGAAGATTTGCAACAAACAATCCGACATTGCCATTTCCTGGGGGGGTGGCCTGCACCACGCCAAGAGGGCCGAGGCCTCTGGCTTCTGTTACATCAACGATATTGTCCTCGCCATCCTCCAGCTGCTGCGTTACTATCCGCGGGTCTTGTACATTGATATCGATGTCCATCACGGAGACGGCGTCGAGGAGGCCTTCTTCTCCACCGACCGCGTCATGACTGTCTCGTTCCACAAGTACGACCCGAATAACTTCTTCCCAGGCACCGGTGCTCTCGACGACAACGGTCCCAAGAGTGAGCACAATCCTGGTGCGCATCACGCCTTCAACGTACCGCTGAACGATGGCATCACGGATGAGCAGTATGACAACCTCTTCAACACCGTCGTTGGTAAGATTGTGGAAAAGTTTCGTCCGGGAGCTATCGCGCTTCAGTGCGGTGCTGACTCACTTGCGGGTGATCGGCTGGGTCGCTTCAATCTCCAAGTACAGGGACATGGAGCATGCGTCGAGTTTTGCAAGAGAATGGGCATTCCCATGATTTTGTTTGGCGGCGGCGGCTACACGCCGAGGAACGTGGCCCGCGCCTGGACCTACGAGACGAGCATTGCCATCAACTGCCAGGACAAGATCGACCCAATCTTGCCGCAACATACTCCATGGCGAGACGAATTCCGGCAAGATACGCTCTTCCCCACCCTGGAGCAGATTCTGGGCGAACCGCGACAGAATCGCAATCCCCAAAAACGCTTGCAGGACGTTGTGCAACACATTACGGAACAGCTTCGGTTCGTGGCGGCAGCGCCGAGCGTCCAATTCCAGACCATCCCGCCAGATCTCGGGGCGATCCGAGACGACGTGGAAGAGCGGCTCCAGGAGGAGAATCAAGAGAGACACGACGAGGTGCGCAGGGCGCGAGAAGCCGCAGTGGGTACGGCAATGGAACTTTGAGCGTACCCTGGATGGCGTGGCATTTACTGGGGCTTACTTGTCAAACCTCAAGTGAAGCTTGGCGAAGTCTGGGAATATTACCGACGAGGCCTTGCAAGGTGCTTCTTTGTCCCAGACAACAGCGAGCGTGATAGCCGAGGCCCAAGGGATTAACTTAACTGCTCCTGCATAGGGCTGGAATGGGCTTTGGGTCCTGGTCAATCACGGCATCCATCGCGCGCGTCAGATAGAAAAGGCGAAGAAGGATCTCCGACTCGACTGTTTCGAAGCCGCTTGACTTTCATCCGCTCTCAGCCCATTCCCAACACGTATCTAGGCCCAAATCAGTTCGGCGAAGGATTTCCCAGCGATCCGGATCCTCCGGTGCAAACCGCGTTCCGATGGAAGTCACAGTCCCGCCCATGGTGCTTCCACCACCCTGCGCATACCACGAACATGGTTGGCGTATCACGTACGATTCACCGTTTCTAGGACCATTACTCCCAGGAACCCGCGCCCTGGTCCCGCATACTGCCTCCATCCGACTAAAACAACTTCTCTCAGCCTGGATCCAGGATTGCATCAGGGTTACATTGAGGATTACATCTAGGATTCCCCCCTCGTAATCTGGCAACCTGGGTCCAACCACTATATCCTCTCACAGCGTATGCTTCTTCAAGCTTATTGAAGCTAGGGACTAAGAGGATCCTGAAAACTCCAGGCCCCTTCCCCCTCATCATCCCGAAATATGGACCTCACACTACGTCTTTATATATAATAATAGATTGAAGCCACTCTTTTTCATCTACCTCATCCTCCGTCTCTATCCTTACTCGGGCTGGACAATTCAAGATTGATTCATACTTCCCCTTTACATTCTTTCAAATTCCTTCACGATCCTTATATCGCCCCTTGCACTTTCACGTTCCCTCTTGAATTGGTTTTTCTCGGAACAACCATTAACTACGTCGATTTACTACTCGCAGTCCAATCAAACTGTTCAGTATGGTTGCTGTGACTTATTTCGCCGTTGCGGCGCTTGCTCTCGGTGCGCCCGTCAGCGCTCGTCGTCGTGGCGCGTGTGAGCCAGCTGCTTCGGATTCTGCTCCGAGCTCAGCCAACTTTCTGTCGACATCCTCTCTCCTAACGGAAACCTCTAAGGGCATCACCACCGCCGTGGCTTCTGCGCTCACGGCTGGACAAGGCGATGACGCGGTGACAACGACGTCTCAGGCCGTGGCCACCAACACTATCATCAGTAAAGATGTTGCCGCAGTGTCGAACTTCAAGCCGGGCGTGACGTGGGATATTTGCATCCACCACCCCATCAAGCACGATAGCGTTGACGACTTCTTCCCGGCGGAGGCCACGGTCTGGGACATTGACCTGGCACATGCCCACGAATTTCCCAACATGATCCCCATGCTTAAGGTACGCAGTATAGCATAGTCATGAAGAAAGCAAACATGTACTGACTGAGACCAATGTAGAAAGCTGGGAAGTTCGTGATCTGTTACTTCAACGCCGGTGCTCGTCAAACCTTCGACGACGACAAGGATCTTTTTCCCACCGAGGTCATCGGCAAGTCCCTCTCGTACCCCTACGAAGATGAGGAGGCGTATGTCGATATCCGCGATGATCGCGTCTTGGACATAATGAAGGCGCGTTTAGACTCGGCCGTGGAGGTCGGCTGTGACGCCGTCGACCCAGACAACGTCGATGCCTGGGCTCAGGACGATAACGACCCGACCGGCTTCAACCTCAAGTCGTCCGACTACGTTACGTACCTCAAGAACCTAGCCGCGTACGCCCACTCGGTGAAGACGCAGGAGGGACAGCCTCTCCTGGTAGGCCAGAAGAACGCACCCGAGATCGCCGAGGACCTCGTCATGACGCTCGACTTCGCCGTGCTGGAGCAGTGTCGTGGCAGCAGCGCCTCCAGCGAGGAGAGCTACGCATTCTGCTCCGACTTCCAGACTTACATCGATGCCGGCAAGCCCGTGCTCCAGATCGAGTACTCTCCCTCGGTAAGCGAGTCTAATGGCACCCTCAGCTCTTCTGACGAGAGCTTCTACTGCAACGCTGAAGAGGACGACAAGGGCTTCAGCAAGATCCTTAAGTGGGCTTCTGCTCAGCTTGACGGCTGGGGCCAGTACTGCGGCGGTAAGTCTTTCCGCACTGCCGAGGCGGAGTACGAGTAAGTAGGACACGTGAAATCTGCGTCACAGGGATGCGATTCTTGTACATGCTGTAAGATAGGCCTTGGGTGAATTCTTGTAAATATCGCCATATCCTGATAATGCCATCGAGATAGTATCTATGTTATCTCCATGATTTCCAAACCTGCTTTACAGATACTCTCTTCGTTGCGTCCCCCCTTCAGTTGTATGACGGCCCCCCGCGGTCCTTCTGTTCAATTCTCCGGAGCTGCACAGCCACGAAGGACACAAGAGCAACACCAACGAGTACACCCAACAGCAACAACATGACGTCCACAGGCACGGGGTTGCCGTTGAAGGTCTGGTGGAACAGGACGTCGAGGCCCGACTGCGAGAAGTTGAAGAGCCCCGACAGACAGATGATGAGGCCGTAGACGGTACCAAAGGTGCGGAAGCCGAAGACCTTGGCACTATAGTCGGAGACGGCTGTGTAGTAGAAGGGCCGGTACAGCACGAAGAGGATGATGTTACCGTAGGCGGCCCAGGTGTAGGGCAGCACGCCGAGCACGCCGATGAGTGTGCCGGTAGAGACGAGGGCGGCGAGTACGACAACGGTGTTGAAGTGGTCGAGGGCGGTGCCGATGAAGGGGATAGAGACGAGGCCGCCGACAGGGAGGGCGACGTCGAAGAAGGTGTTGATCTGGACGGCGCGGTCGTGGTCTCCAAAGATGGCCTCGTACTGGGCGCGGATGGTGGCGACGAAGAAGTTGATGCGCGTCATCTGGACGATGGTGAAGACGCAGATGAGGATGAACCAGGGCGACCTAATCTGCTGTAGCACCGTGTTGTCGTGCATGATGCCCCAGACCCCCGAGGCGACGTGCTTGCGCTCCTTGGCCTCAACCTGCTCGTCGCCCATGCCGGAGCCTAGCAGCGTCTCGATATCGGCCATAACGAGATGACGACGCTGACGTTCCTCCTGACGCTCCTCCTGTAGCAAGGCCGTGTGCTCGTCGACCTGATCATCTGGGGTGCCGCTGAGGGCCTCGTACGCCGCGTCGGCTTCCTCGGCTTGGTCGACCAGCTCGCCGACAGTCTTGTAGGAATGTGTGGGCATGAGGGTCAGCTGAACAACGAGGATGACGACGGGTACAGCGAGGTAGGCGAGGAAGAAGCGGCGCAGGTTGAAGGCGCCGTCGGTTGCGTTGAAGAGGATGCGGTAGACGAGGAAGAGGGCGCTGGAGGCGTCGAATGCACCCGTCAGGAGGGCGAGGATGAGGCCGGAGCGGCGAGGGAAGGCATTGGAGAGCTGGAAGGACGAGATGTATGTGAAGGGCCCGCCGAGGGCGAGGAAGAGATAGCCCGGGAGCAGTCCGTCGAAGGGCAGCACCGCCTGGTAAGCCATGAGGAGGGCGCCAACAGTGAGGAAGCAACTGCCAATGATGCCACAGGCGCGGGGGCCGTAATGGTCGAGGATGGCGCCGACAGGCAGAGCGGCGACGTTTGTACCAACTGCGGCGACGGTAAACATGAGATTGAGGCGGATCTCGACGCAGGTGTCGCGGGGCATCTGGGCGAAGCCGTCGCTGTGGTCGTCGGGGAACTCAGGACACGAGCCGAAGTAGGCGCCCTCGAGCTTGAGAACGGGTTTGAGGGCAGCATAGCCAAAGACAATGCCGGCGGCGAAGAGGCAGTGGATGACGGAGGCGGCGATCTGAACTATAAGCAAGGTCAGTGAGCTTTCAGGTCCTCATGAGCGTAGACGCCGTCATGACATGGCACCCGCTCCAACCCAACCCATCATGACCACGCTTTCTGTCCTTACTTACGCAGTCGCTTCCACTGAGGCACCTCGAAGGCACCAACCGTCTCAACATGACGATCGTCGATCCGCACCGACGTCGAGTCCCATTCCTGGGGCACGGGATTGAAGCTCAGGCGACGCACGCGGAGGCTCGCATCGCTGGCCCTGCGGGCGCGGATATCATGGCTCTGGCCCGGAGGCACGGCGAGCGTCTCGATGCTGGCGACGCGGTTCAGCGACATGACTGAGGAGTTATCTCGGTGACCAGGAACAATCTGAGTTGTCGATCAATGTCTGGGGAGAAGATTGTAATCCCCGTCCCAGCAGCCAAGGGAGGGAAGTGGGGGGAGGGGAACGGGATGGATGCGAAAATCTGGAAGGGTCGCGGGATTGTGAATGCGCCACACAAAGTCAAGTCGATGACGGATTTGCTTGGGCAGCCCTCTCGTTCCAAATTGTTTCAGCGGTCACTTTCCCGGAGATGCCAACGTCGCGATGTATCTGGTTCAAGTTCGCGAGCAGGTGTTGGACATTGGCTTCCAGATAAGACGGCTTCGTCCTGTTCCTTGTTTGCTTGCTTGTCCGTCCACGGTCCTATCCTCGGCCGACCCTACTCCCCCTCCACCTCCGCACCCGCCATCCATCTCCCTTATCAGGCAAAGCGAAGTGGCAACAATGCGACACACTCATACTGTACGGATACATGTATGTAGCATGCTTGGGTACAGTGCATTCTTGCATGCATGTCACCCATCCGAGGAGGGCGGCACCGGCGACGGATTGGACGAAAGGCGATGGGTGCACACCACCGCCTCCCGATGCCCGATGGAGAGCTGCAGATCAAAGATGCGGACTGAGATATGCGAAATGCCGACAACTGCAGATACCCCATGACACGAGTTCGATGTGCGGGCAGCCAATCCCAGACGACCGCTTGTTAGTTCGCGGGCGCTTCGCCAGAGACAAAGAAGAGCAGCGACACATGGAGAAAGTTTGCCTTGCCTAGATCGGCGTAAGCAGAAACTCAAGCAAGCCACTCTTTGCTCCTTGGCTGCATCCCCCCGCCTGGCCATCGTGACGAGCTGCAGAAACGGAACGGTGTCATTGTCCACAGCCATTGGCCCGCCCGCGCATCGTGACGACCTGTAGAGGCGGAGAGGATGATCGTAGCCATTGGCCCGTCGGCATTGCGCATCTGCTCTCCCCGGGAGTTGTCACTGCTAAGACATCGTCGTTCTCCGTGCCGTGCTTGTGTTTGCGTTGCGTTGCATTGCGTCGTTGTATGCGTGACGTACACTGGCGGAGGACATCTGACAACAACCCACATGTCGTCAACCTCGTCATCCCGTTAACGGAGGACAACCGCAACTACCTCCATCAAACATGGCAGGTTCCAGCCCCAACCGTCCTCCGCCACTTCCGTCTCTGCTCCCGGACCAGCGCAAACGCCCCTTCCTTCTCCACAAACCCTATCCTTCCAATGACCGCCGCTGGTCACATTGGCCAATCGTCTTACACAGAAGCGTCCTCACGGTCACATCACATAAAGTGCAGGCATCAGCTTAGGTATAAAACAGAGGTCAATTGCGCAGAAGCATAAGAGACATCGCAGTACTGGGTTCAAACATTACATGGCGAGCGATGCCTAAAGGGCGTGGGTAGTTATATCGGGCCCAGCCCCAATCATCCCAAACCCAGCACTCGTACCGTCTCTTCTCTGACATGCCTTCGAATCTCCTCCCCCAATGCCCAGAAAAGACGTGCATCCGTCGCAATGGCATGGGGTTCAGTGACCAAAAGCGAGAACAAAGACAAAGATGCGACACAGGCGAAAACAAAGGCTCACAAAATTCAAAAACAAAGCAAAATTGGCACGTATATCAGTCCACCAAACTTCTTTCTTCCCCTGTCAAATCCTCCAACCCATATTCAAAAATCTAGCCCAACATGACAAAGGGGAGACCCTTTGATCCGCACCTAGCCACAGGTCGCCTCGAGGTCGACGCCATTAAAGTATTAGCTCCGTCCCAGCTGGATGCTTGTCCGTGACCTGTGATCCGAAAGGGCCTCTAGCTTTGCCGCCCAGAATATCCACAAGAAGATCCAAAAAGCGCACATCCCAATATCGCCATCCAGGTTGTGGATTTAGAAGTATCGGACAACAGCCTTCTGGCTGCCACTGATGGTGGTCTGCAATGGAAATGTTAGTGTTCATTCTCGAGTGTAGGCTTTCGTTTAACTTACCGTGCAACCAGCGAGACCGCCAGTCCAGGAGCCGTCAATGTACGAGCACTTGGTGTTGCCGCCCTTAATCTCAATGTTGAAGTCAAGCTTGGCAGTGCTGGTGGGCAGGTTCTGAAAGATGGAGATGTAGGTGTTGCCATCGGCGCCCTGACCGACACCCAGAACAACGGGAGCCCAGTTACCGGCACCTTCAGAATCAGTGGAGCTGGTCCAGACACAAGCCTCCTCATTGGAGTAGCCCTTCTTGTTGACGTAGTACTGGGCAGAGGTGCCGGAGCCATCCCAGATGTAGTAGCTGTCCTGGATGGGGTTGCAAACGCTGATGCTGCTTCCGGCGTCGGCCCAGGCAGGGATGACCATGTTCTCGGTTCCGGGGTAGTCGGTTCGGCAAGTAGCAACACCGACAGAGAGCTCGTTCTTGATGGTGACGCCTCCAGCACCCTGCTCGCAGAGGGTAGTGTAACCCTCACGGGTAAGCTCGAGGTAACCATCGCTGTTGCAGTAAAGACCACCAATGGATTCCTTGGTGGAACCCTGGGCATCGGGCCACTGGGTCTTCTGGTAACCGGCAGGGCAGGCGTACGAGCACATGGCGTTCTTGGTGCAAGAGTCGCCGGCAATGGCGGTGTCGATGGTGGTAATAGAGGTATCGCCAGGGGTGTAGTCAGGGACATACTGGATACCAGACCAGCCATCCAACTTCATCCACTCGAGGGGAATAGCGCCGTAATCCGAGGGGAACACACTGCACTTGATCTCGCCGCTGGGGAACTCCTTGTCGACACTAGTGCCGCCTGATGAGTACGAGGATGAGCTCGACTTGGAAGAGACGGAGACCTCCTGGGTGGAGGAGGCAGCGGCCTCGGACGTGCTCGAGGTGGACGGCTCGGGTACGGGAGTGGTCGAGGTGGTGGGGACGATCGACGTAGTTTGCTCGACGGACGAGGACTCGGATTCGTAGAACTGGGCACCGAGGGAGGCCTTCTCGGCCTTGCTGGAAGTGGTCGGGGCCGCGGCGGGGGTGGTGTAAGTAGGCTCAGACTCGCCGATGACAACGAGGTTACCGCCATCAATGCCGGCCTTGGCCTCCTCGTCGGAAAGCTTCTTCCCCTCGAGCTCGTAGATCGTCTCAGTGGCACCAACGATGTACTCGGTGACGACGGTGGGAGCGCGCTTCACCACCCTGGTGCCGGAGCGGCGACCATGGTGGTGTCGGTGCTGGTGCTGGTCAGTAGCGCCTGCGACCAGGGTCGCGGCGAGGGTGTAGGTAATGAGGTTCTTCATCGTGATGGTTGATAGAATCTGTGATTTCTTTGGTTAGCTCTCTTCGGTGACAGTGGCTGTCTGTTGATGCTGTTGTCGCAGCAGCTGCCAGTGTCGCTCTATTGTAGAGAGAAATGGAAGGAAAGGCGAGACAGAGTCGTTGCAGAGTGTTTCGAACGAGATAGCACGGCCCAGGTAGCGACAGAAACATTTTGGGGGAAACCTGGCGGTTGTTGTCGCGGTGGATGGCCGTCGTCTCCTCCTGAGTCGCTTGCTCCTGGAATCCTTGGCCAGGACAGTTTGGTGTACAGGTCTCTCGCCCAGCCTCCCTGAGATCTTTCCTACCCGCTGACTGGATTTCGCGCCTCGTCTTTCGGTGTTTCTTTTCTCGGTCCGTATATTTCGTCGCTCTGTCTTTTTCCCTCTCGAATTCCAGGACACTGGCTTGGCTGTTGTTTTCGACTTCACGCAGACTTACCTTGTTGTGAGGGATGTATTGGAATGCAAAGTCCCGGCCCCAGGCGTAGCGAACGACGACAACGATGAAACGAATGTGGTGGTGCAAACGGACCAGAATTAAGGAGCGTGATGAGAGAAGAAAGAAACTCTCAGTTGGCAAGGAAGCACGATGAGAAGCGAAGGAATCAAGCGCCTGGGGCGGAGACGATGAAAGGGGAGGCAGGCCGGCGTCTTGACTAGACGGGTCGCCTGGGGTGGTGAGGGAAACGAGGATGCTGGGACCAGGGGAAGACAAGGGTTCCATAGGGGGGTCCGTAGCCAGCCGGTTGGGGGGCGTTCTGTTAGGGGCCCGTTCCAGGGTTCCACGGGCCCGCTGAGTGGGGATGTCCACTTCCACGAATCCATCCATGCTGGGTGACGAGCCCCAGGGCACGGATCTCAACTCTAGGGGCAATTCTAGGGGCAATCACCTGGCCAAGCTACCCAGGTGGTGGTCTAGGGCGCAGTCTAGGAGCATCCAGGGCGCGCAGCCGACCTGACCTGGGCGGACAGCCCGGTGCAGGTCTCGGATGGAGGCCACATTCAGGGGAGTGGTGGCCTCCGTCTACGACGTTACGGCAGACTAACAAGTGCTAGACGATGTCGGTTGGTCGTCCCAGCCGCGTACGTACCATGGATCACTGTGATGAGTCGACGAATAGCTCTCTTCCGTACCACCACCTCACTTCTTTTCCCGGTGCCGACCCTGGGCGGGAAATTACCTGGTCGTCGGTCAGTGGGTTCACGAGGCGGCGAGTCCATTTTCGCCCTTCGACCATCGCCCTCCTTTGCCCTCCGTCTGCTACCGCTGCACCACCCGGTGTCCAGTGTGCCAGCTTCCCTCTGCGGTAAATGCCCGCCACAGCCAAGCGCGCACCCGGTCCTTGCTTCCGTAGGAGGCCACCCGCTGGGGTCATTGTCACTAAAATAACACGCCATGAACTCCCATGAACCCTTGCCAGCGTACGTAGTACGAAGGTACTCGGAATAAACAGTACTTCGTAGTTGCGCGGCACCCACGGCATCGAAGACTCAGCTGCATTGGGTCAACAACAAATAGAATCAACGACGATCTAAGGCCCACCGAGTCGCTGTACGAATAATGATTAACCCTGCGTAAAGTGATGCTCGGCTGGTGTACATAGCAATGAATAAGAGTGAGAATGTTCTTTGTGCCTAGCTGCACAAAGCAGAACAACACTCTATGAAGGGAGTGGATGACATGCGGGACCCCCAGAAATGCGATTGTCGCTCGTTTCATGTCACGTCAAGCCGCCCTCTGGCCTCATCGCCCTTCTCCTTCTGTTGCGGTAACACTGTCGTCCGCATCGCTCGCTCAGTACTCCGCACCTAGTGCCTATAGCACGCCTGCATCGTCAATCATTCTCATCATGGCATTGAGACGAGCAAACCACACCCTGACCCCCAGTCCGTGGTCAACCCGGATCAGCAGGGGGCGGAGGTTTGTGCGCACCAACGACGCCGGCATGGAAGTTTGGAACGCCAGCACCGCCATCACCACGAACCAGCGCCGCACCTTTCATTCACATCAGCCAGTTTGCGCCGGTCTGTACCAGCCTTCCATCGGCCCACGGTCGGCCAACGTAATAGGGAACAGGCTTCACCTGACGGCGTCTCTTGGCTCAGCGCCTCGCCAAGGGGCATCCGGGAGCGGTCAGCCAGCTGAAGCTGCGGAAGTCTTGGCTGAACGTTGCCCGCCCCTCTACTAGGCTCTCGCTCCCAGGGACGACACGACCAAAATTATTCCCAGTCATGGAGAAGAAAATAAGATATCATGGCCAACATGCGAAACAGGCCCTCGGACTAGGTAGCAGTAATGTCCTGGAAACCGTAGATCCCATGCGACGGCGCCGGAGACTGGGCAGTGACTGGGTGCTTTGGTGCCTACCACATCCGGTCAGTTCAGTGCTCATCTGTAATGTCGTTCCTTCTTTTTCATTCAACCACACCCAGGTTCCTTTGTCCCACAGTGTTGTTGGGTGGTACGCACACACCACACATCACTCAGCCCCTCCCCACGCCGCAGATTGCCTCTGCCATCCACTGCAGTTACGCTCGGGTACCTGGCGCTAGTCCCCTTCTAGTCACCCCCTTTCTCTGATCAATGCCAACTCCAGGGCCAATCACCGCTCCGCGGCTGCCTCACAGTCTCCAGCCAAGGCCCAATCGGGTTTTGGGGCTTTTGGCCAAGCTGCCGGAACAGGGCAAGGCGAAATAGGGCCTCATCTCTCACCCCGTCCACACAGCCATTGTTCATCGTCCGTCCTCCTCCTCCATCGGAATCGACAAACCTGACTCCAACCCCAGCCGAGGCCCGTCCTTCGCCGGGGGAAGTGGTTGGTTGCCTTCACTTTGCTCTGTTACCGGCTATCGGTCTGATGAGTCTATCTGCCCTCTGTTTGGTGGTTCTTCTTAAATCACTACGCGCCTCAGATGACGAGTCTCCTTGAGGAGTTGGTTTCCCCCAGAGCTGGAACCAGAGAACTAATTAGAGAAAGGCAATTACGGCTGTTACTCTTCAACTGCCAATCCCTACCAGCAACCATCGTGAGCTAACCTTTGGCCTCGCCGGGGCATGATTTCGTTTGTCAAAGACGATAAGATCTAAGATCAACTCCCCTTACCTAGCTAGCCACCGCCCACAGCCGCCAGACAATGAATCGAATGCGGCGGTTCGAGACTTCGCCAAGTGCGTCTGGTATCTTGACGAATGCCAGCGATTCAACACGATCATGGTTGCACCAATGCCCGGTATTGTGTCCCGGCTACTACGCAGGTTGCGCATGACTGAAGGAATATTACTGCACCTTTTCGGCTCTTGGACATGACATGACGGAATCCTTGCGAGCAGCATTAACAGGTTTTTAGGTCCCCTGCCTCCCCGAGTTCTGAACAAACAAAAGGCGAAGGACCACATGTGATCCCCACCGGATCGCCCTTTGTATCAACTCTCTCCGCTCCAAGGTTGGTTTCTAATAAGCTTTCGCGACCCGTGAAACCTGATATTGCTCTTGTTTTGGCCAGGTCCGGTATTACTACTTCGTACGCACGACATGCCGACACTGTCAAGCCTTGTCGGGCCCTGTAACGCCCTGTCTAAGGACTGCGTCTCCCTTGCTTTGATTTGTGTCTCGTCACTCAACCTGGTAGCGTCTACATTTGTTGCCACCGACGCAGTCCCGTGGCACGCGTCAGCACCTAATTTCTCCCCCCGGTCTCCTTTGGCCGCCTTTTTCTCGTCCCCTTTCTCCTTTCCCGACGACAAACCTCACGAGACTTTGTACGAAGTATAGGCCTCGCGGTGGGGTGAAATCCTTCGGACCCGTGTGGCTGACCTTCCAAGATTGTTTCCTCTCTCTGCTAGCAATCCGAAACCCGCCATGCTAATAATAAACAATAAAAGTACGATGAATCCGAAGAGGCTCTTGTTCAATGCGGGTGTTAGACACTGGCCGCCTCGTATTGGTCCTCTATCCTCCGCCCGTCGCCAAGAACCCATTGTCGATCAACGCCACTTTCTCAGGATCAGTCGAACCGAGAATTACGAGAATTACGAGAATTACGAGAATTACGAGAATTACGAGAATTATGGAGTGGTTGATGACATCTCAGTCCTCGATCCTCATCTTGTTATTGACATTGCTGCTTGACATTTCGTAAAGTAGTCAGTCAATCGTTAGCCAGTACGTAGTACGTCAGCACTCAACAGAGTTCTCATGCTCCATGTCAACGGCCTTGAGTTCTGCCGGGAACCGACACGCAAGCTGGGACGACGCTTCATTCAAACTCATCTCCCTGGTCTCGCCTTGGATCACCATATTTCCGCGCTTAATTCGGCAAATTAACGTGGCCGTGTATTAGTCCCACAAAGCCGGCGGTCAAGTCGTCGTTTTGAGGGCAAGCCAGGCCTTCTCAACTGCGTTGTCCGGTATCGTGTTTCACTGGCGGCTCAACTCTCTATTACATGTTTCCCACGTGCCGGCCTCGGTGTTCCAACCCATTTAATCAGTTCCTGCGTAGCCCTGCTGCTCTCCCTCGATGTGCATGTTCATCCCTCCTTCTCCACAATTTGTCTCCCTCCCATCAATGTCGCAGACAGGGAGGGTTTTAAGGGTAGGCCCGAACTCGACCCTAAAGCACACATCCGGTCCCTGTCTTCGACTAGAGCATAGGTTACCACTGCTGTTGAGTTCATCTCTGTAGATCTGTTCGGCGTGATCTTTCCTCAATGCGGCAATCTTACGGTTGGAGACGCGGCTTCTACTATGTACTTGAGTCGTCGTTCCAGTCCTAGGACGGAGATGACAGCTATCTCTCGTGAAGGATTATAGCTTAGGAGCGGAGCTTTGAGATGAGTACGCGTTCGTCGATGATGAATCACACTCTTGGGCCTCTTGTCGCAGCAAATATGGCCATGAGTAAATCTACGTTGTGGCTATTGTGCGGATCGGTTCTTGGACTCTAGGCCTCTCACCGATGGATCGAGAAAGGTCTGTCGATATGGTCGTGTGATGCTGTATGGTGACTAAACTAGGAGCATACAAAGTGCTCTCTCTCTCTTGGGTTCCACGAGGCCCTGTAGCAGTGTACGTCGTCAACGAAGAATCCAGGTTGTTGAACGGAATGGACTAGCCTCGTGTAGGCCACGGGCATGCAAACACAACAATACATACAACGGCTCAGTCACCTCTGTACAGTCATTTCAAAGGGATATTTCACTAACACAGATGCTCGGCCTTTTATTCTTACGGTTTTTTTTTTGTTTGAGGGCATTTTCTACTCCAGTTTCTTCATACCTACTTAATGGGGTCATAGAGTTGTGATACAACCTCAGAACTTTGCGACCAACCAATTTACAGTGACAAATTCCCAATTTCTTATTGACTGAACTATTTTAGTCATGTTTCCCTGGATGTTAGGTGGTTTATGTTGGCTTAACCGAAGTAACCGCTCAATTCTCGTCGATGATGCTCCTTCATCGCCACTTCAAATAGTCTTAATTCAGAAAGGCAGAATTACAACTTCACATCTCCAAGTCTGAGTCTATCACTGTAGCCACGGCCATCTTCCCGTTTCTGTTTACTCCAAGTTTAATGACCATAGCAAATGCATTCCTGTCATTGCCCATTTGTTATTGAAGACATTGTGAAACCTCCTTGAGAGCTACCCTAGACGTTACGTTTTCAAACGCTTGTTAGTCCGCGCACACCAAAATTCGACCATTCCTCATGTTTTCACCTAGCAGACGTACATAATCTCTGAGCAAGGTCATTCAATGTCACCGAGGTATTTACCTTGCTGTAGTGGCAATCTACGTTGATCGAGCCTTTTTAACCCACGACAGTCATACATACTTGAAAAAACCAAGGTGTGTTCATAGAAACGCATTGGGAGATAACAGCTTCACATATTTTAACAAACCTATGAAAACTAAATTACAAGCCTAGAACGTATTTGGAAGCGGAAAGAAGAGACCAGAGTAGCGTAATTCATTGTGACACTGACGACACCGACGTGATGGTAAGTTTCCACACTTCAGCTTTTAAGCATAATGCCTATCGAGATTGGTATGAGACTGCCAACAAGGCAAACAACACGCTGCGGCGCTGGTAACAATGTTTCCAGCCAGACTAACGTAGACAAATGACCGAGTTTGCGACGATACATGGAATGCAGATCGTCAATCGCGGCACTGGTATTTCCTGACCATCTAGACTAAGAGCCAGTAAGCCTTGGCACCATGTGTTTCGTTGACCTGGCTGGAATGTATGCCATTAGCAGAACGATGGCGATATCAGTGACGGAGATCCCGTCTACAGACCATGTCTAACACACAAGAAGCGTTCCAGCCTCGGAGCAATGGGCCAATGGACGGTCTACAGCATGTCTGTTGTGTGATAAGAGAGGAAGGGTCCAGGCAAAGATAAGTCATAAATCAAGTACCCAAATGTGTGCTTCTCTTTCTTACCATGATACCGTACAGAAACCGTGAGATACCAGACATGAGAGAACACGAGCTGTCGATGTTCGAGTTCAGCCATATGGCGTGCGAGCCGAGTGTATGCCAGACGGTGATGTGCGGGTTTATTAAGTTTCCTACGAGGCTAACAAGAGGAGCATCTCAGATCTCGGGGTCAGTTCAATATGCCAGGTTCACTTTCGGAATCTACTTGATTGGATACACCTGTAAGTATGTAAATAAATAAAAATACGACGAAACAGGCGTCGACACGACGTTGGGAGTTGCGGTTCTCAGAGGTGAGGCGCCCTTCATTGGTGGCTTCGTGAGATCGCCATTTGACAGCCGCAGGTCCACAGGAGCCAGGAACTAATATGCCAGATGCTAGATGCCAGATGTTCACTGCCAGAGGTGACACGACACGCGTTGGGCTGAGAAGGCCGGAAAGAAGCACAACATGACGCGCCGCTGCGACAACGACGATACCACAGGAAGATCGATAGTTCGCATCCACTGTATTCGTTGTACGTGCGTCATTACCACCACGCGACACCACGCGACACCACGCGACACCACGCGACACCAACAAACGCTACCGATTAGCTGTGGCTGGCTGTCCGCAGGGACCCGGAAGTGTCTCAAACGCGCCCGCATGCTCCTCTCGCGGTCCATGGACCCATCACCAGCTGCGTTGAAGTGGACGAGCCTCAGCTTTCGCGGAGCCAGCCCACTGACACGTCAAATTGGCTACGGCGCAGTCTGACAGGTTCCTGTACCAGAGCGGACAGGCGCTTGTTGATCCCAACATCCAATCTAGCCAAAGACAACGATGCGGGCCAACGATGCGAGTTGCCATGGCGGCACAGCAGTTCGAGAGATGAGATGAGCGCCGGGATTCAGCAAGGCTCTGCACAGTCCGCGGGCCTCTATTGGTCACCGTAGACGTTGTCAAGCCGGCCAGGAAGATCCTGTAAGTTGGGCTGTACTTCGTACGAATGAGTGTAGAGGTCATCATCCCGGAGCAAACCCCCTGGTCCACAGCCGATCCCAAGGCGCACCAACCATCCATCCCACAGCGCGGCAGTCGATGCCAGTATCCAAAGGCGATGGCGGATGATGGGGATTGGGTGATTGACAGACTGGGCTAACCAGGGTACGCCTCCGCGCCGCCCACCAACCCACCCGCGCAGCCCACTACTGCGTACGGCCTGAAGGGCTTTGGTCTTTGGGTGCTTTGGTTTGGGTGAGGCCTGGTGGCCCGAATGAAGATCTGAGGTTCCGAGGTGCGGCAGCACGATGAGATCATGGACCGTACCGTGATAACGTCACTCGGTCGGCCGCCGGGGCTCCGTCATTGGCCAGCCCGACCGGGAGTATACGGTACCTCGATCGGGAGTACTCGTGCACTCACTCAAGCCTTCATCGCCCTCGCTCGCGTGGGCTGGACGGAGCAAGGCCTCGGTTGCTTGGCTTCCCTGGCGTGGTGGGGATGGCCTGTCCGGTGTTTTCGACTATTGATATCCGCCGGCGAGCCCCTGGAAACTCTCTGGTGGTTTGTGCTTTGTGGTTTCTTGTGAATGGCTTTGAAACCTGAAAACCCGAAAACCCGAAAACCCAAAAAAACCCGACCAGTTCTTGTTCGCTTAAACCGGATCAGATGGAGGTGGACGATGGTCCCTCGTCCACTGGAGAATGAAGCCCGGCTTCAGCTGGATGGACCCAGGCTGTTGGCGTTGAATCCCTCCCGGAGCTCTTTCGGATTGGTCCACGGCTCAGCGCCGCGACAACAGGCACGACTCGACTGCCGTGGCTTCCGTGGCTTGCTGACGGACTGACCTGAACGTGGCGCATTGTGGCGCCTCCTGGAGACAAGGATGGCGGCGGTTTGGCCCCAGCTGGCCGGCATTGGCCCAAGCAGCAGCCAGCATTGAGAAACATTGAGCCACCGACACGAGGCGACCCAGCATGCCTTTTCGCGCCAGGCTCGCCCATTGGTGGTGGCGGTGGCGGTGGTGGTAGCCTGTGTGGCCTTGTGTGGCCGTGGCCCTGTGTGTGTCCCAGGAGTCTGTGACGTCCCAAAGAGTCTGTGACGTTATGGCGAAGGATTGAAGCAGTGGCGGAGCAGGCGCCCGGTGGTCAGCCACACTAAAACAGACTTGCTGCTTGCTCTCGTAAACTTTGAGTCTGGCCCTGAGTTGTGAAGCCCGCGTTGCCTGTCTGTCACCAGGTTGCCCACCCACCATGGCCCAGGATGCGGCGCACCGTTCCATCTGTGGTGGGCTTTCAATGGGCCCACCGTTGCACCGCCACTCTCGTTTGCTCACCTCACCCGGGCTTGTTCCGGGGGCTGACAACCAACTGATTGGTTGTTCTTCAGTTCTCACTAGGGACAAGAGCACCTATACGAAGAGGGCCAAGACATCCAACGTCGAGGACTCCAAGGATAAAGAGTAATAGGTAAGTCGGCCTGACAGTGGAGTCCGCTTTGTTGACTTGAACACGCCCAGTTCCGTTGGCCCCCCCATCCCGGGATTAGCGTCTCCAAAGTGCTTGCAACGACAGCCTCAGCTGCACGAATAATCGTCCATCTCGCAGCACCTAGGAAGTGTCTTTACTTCGTATTAGCTGGACGAAACCTGGGCTGTTACTTTTCGGACAAGCCATACTTCCGGATGATTGGTACAGCCGTGTCTCAAAGTGTAGTCCATCGGTAGTTCCCCTCTTGATTCAGGTCGGTAGGAAATTGCCAAAGTGGAGGGTGCCTTACAGTAGTTTGTCGGGCGAGGCCAGGATCGTGCAAGCCTCACTAATTCGTTGATTAAACAAAGGATTAAGTGCCTCGGCCGTGTCCTTGAGACTGCCCTGGAACGGCATTTTCGTGGCATAGCCGATAGACCCATACGAATACAGAACCGTCATCGGGCTGACCCGCGAAGGACTGAACGAAACCTGACCGATAAGTTGTTGGATCGATCGATGGCAGCTCCTGAAGCGTGAAAGATGATGAGTGCTGCCACCGGCCGGAGTGTGCTCCATCCACCTTTTAGGTGGGCACGGCAGGCCTACTGCCTTAGTCGCATGGAGGTACCGCCCGTCGGCTAAGGTGGCAGGTACCTGAGGAAACCTGGGTCGCATGTACACCAGACCTTGCACCCATGCAGTGCCCCCCCCAAGAAACAACGCCCCCCGTTGCTCTTCCCTAAAACGTATTGCGCACCGCCCGCCCTCGCCCTGTTCGGGATTTTTTGTGGTCGCCGCCTCCTCCCGTAGCCCGTTCCTTCCCCCTTCTTCCCTCTGCCCTCCGGCCGTGCTCCTGTATTCGTAGCCGTCCTGTATCCGTCAGAGTTTCCGTCCTCTGCAAGCCTTAGTACCCCAGATGCGCCGCAACACACTACGCCTCGTTATAACCTACCTGTCCGCAGGTACGAATACCTGCTGTGGATTCCAGAGTACTTCCCACCCCCCGGCTTCTGTCGAAATTCCAAGGTTGAAGGTTCCCCCTGTAAAGCCAAGCCCGCGCAAGTCCCTGAAGAACAGCCCCACGCCCGGCAGCTGTCAAAACACAAGACACACAGGGACGCTTTGGTTGGCTGGCTGGCTGGCGGATTGCTGGTTAGGCAGGCTGCGTGCTAATGCTGCTTGACTGCCAGACTCGATCACTGCCACACTTCTTTGCGCTCTCACTGGGCGTAGGTACCTGGGGCACGTCGCTGGGCCGTGTATTCGTACCTACTGCGCGAAGTAGTCCATCACCCACCCACCCGCCACCCTCCCGCCCATTCGCCCACCCGCCCACTCAGTACTTCGTGCTGGACTGGACAGTACTCGCCCACCCACCTCTGCCTCATACCTTGCTCGCTCTCAACTCGCACTCACACCTCTCTTCTCTCCCAGTCCGTCTCATCGTCTGGCGCAGTTCCATCATCGCAATCAACCTTCTTCCAACTTCCTGGCATCAACCAGCATACACGCTTTGCTCCTGCCTGCCGTTGAGCTGCAATTCATGCTCCAAGTCGCTCGAGCCACCAGCTGCTCTCGTTCACGGCTTTTCCCGCCGCGTCGCCTCATCGCCTTGTCTACCTGACCCGGGGCAAAAATATCCAGCTCTCGCCACGCTCTCCAGCCACACATAGCATCACCACCCGCCCCCGACATGTGCCTTTGACCAAAGGCTACGGCGAACGTCAACCTCACCAGACTGGCTACATGCTGCGATTCCCTGCATCTTTCTCACTTCAATTACACTCCCCATAGCTGCGTCTATGGCCTCGGACGCCTCCGCCTTTGCCGCGACCGACGCCCCGCTCGCAACGCGCCCAGGTGCAACCCCTCCCGACTTCATCCCTTCAGACGATCCGGTCAGACTGCTTAAGCGTCCTCGATCGCCCTCACCTGCATCTCCGCGCTCTCAGTCCCAGCACACCATCTCCATCGGCTCCCCGACGAAGGCGGCTCGCCTGGCTCTTGCGACCGGTCCCTCCCCGCCACCCTTGACCGGTGCCGCCGCGCTCGAGGACGAGCGCCGGCGACGCGACAACAACAACGACGACCACGACGATATCGAGACCCGCTCTCAAATTCCCCCTCCAACTAGCGAGAACCCCGGCCACAAGGCTCTCGCTTCCCTCATGTCGGGAGCAGTCCAAGCCATGAGTCGCCCAGTGGATGCGCCCCAGGTAGCGCCCACGGCGACCATGGACGCATCCCCCAAGGACCCGAATCCCGTAACCCTGGCGCAAACCGCGGCGGCCCAGATGGTCGAGCCTGTCGAGACGAGTCCCCAGAGCACATCCGGTGTCGATGGAGTTACGGTCACAGAGAGCCCATCCCCAATGGATATTGACCCCAAGTCTGAGCCCCAGCAGACGTCGCAACAAGTCGTCGGCCAGGAAGACAGGCCTCAGCCGGGATCTTTGTCATACCCAGGATCTCTCCAGTCAAGTGGCAATCTTCCAGAGCCACCAACTCGCGGAATGAGCTTCCCTATACCTTCTCAGGGCCAAACATCTCCCACATCTGGGTCGAAGAAGCACAAATGCCCTTACTGCAACACCGAGTTCACGCGCCACCACAACCTTAAGAGTCACCTCTTGACGCACAGTCAGGAAAAGCCTTACGTTTGTACCGATTGCCAGATGCGCTTCCGACGCCTCCATGACTTGAAACGTCACGGCAAACTACACACCGGCGAGAAGCCCCACGTGTGCCCAAAGTGCGATCGCAAGTTTGCCCGAGGCGATGCTTTGGCTCGCCACAGTAAGGGAGCTGGCGGGTGTGCGGGGCGACGCTCAAGTATGGGTAGCTTCGCCGATGGCGACGAATTGGACGGGAGCATGATGGATCCAGACGATTCCACCCTGTCAGGACTTCCCTACGATAACGGGGAGGAGGACGAGCTGAGGCGACAGAGCTTGCCAAGTATCAATCCTCAACATGTTGCTGGAGCTCCGGAAAACACCTATGTTGCTCATTCTCGAACGTATCCACCGTCAGGTGCCCGGCCCGGCACCAGTGGATTGTACCCTCCAAATGTAAACCAGAGCCAAGGAAGCTCCAACGCCTCACCAAGCGTGTCCAACAGCTTGGCTAGCAGCCACACCCCTAGCACGAGCATCTCTTCTATGCCTGTCGCCGGGGCCAACGCCAACATATATCCCCAAACGGGCATCACGGAGAGCCCCAAGCCACTGAGCCCCGGCGTGCAGCATGATTCGACCAACATTGCTCGACAACGATCACCAAGTCTGTCCCAGCAACTCCAGTCACAGTACGGGCGACGAGCGTCAGACTTGCAATCGCCGCACAGCGGACAGCCGCGGCCTAAGCTGCCCGGCCTGTCACACCCAGGCTTTGCCGCACCCAGCTCGTCAGGATTCTCGCATGCGCGAAGTGGCAGCGGAGCGCAGGCGGCCGGCGAGAGCGGCAACATGTTTGCGCAAAGCGACCCCAGTGTGTGGGCGTACATCCAGACCTTGGAAGAAAAGGTTAAGTCTCTGTCGGACAAGCTGGTATCGCTGGACCAAGAGGTTACTGGGCTGAAGCAGCAGATTGAGAACCAGGAGGCGGCCCCCAGGGTGTGATGGATGGGCAGAAGGATTTTTTTGCGTCTTGTTACAAGTATACTGACTGATACGCCCTTTCATTATGTTGAAAACCGGGTTTGGCATGGTGCTGCTGGACGGCGTTTGGGACCTTGGGCATTTGGTTGTGGATGGTAGGGACCTCCACCTAAAATATGGCCGTGGGTATTTTATGATGAATTGGCACTCGTATTGAAAGTGCTGTACAACTACAAACTCTTGTTTCCTTCAGATAGTGTGCCTCGTGGCAGCATCCGACAGATGGGGTAGGGAATTTCATATTGTTATGCTGGATCACGCAAGCGATGAGCAATAGTTATCCTGAGTGCTTTGGGGGTACATTGGTTCAGCCTTGATCGGGGGGGATGATGAATGGATGGATGGATGGATAAAAATATGCTGGGTCGCGGACCTGGCAGTGTAAATGGCTCGGAGGGTACATAAGAGGCGCTTTAAGCCCTATAATTCCGAACACGAATACTTATATTAGACTAATATTTTTTCTTTCCGGCACTGTTCTGGATGCAGTCGGACTTGATTGCCTATTCTATCCATCAAAAGACCTCTCAAGAAGAGATCTACCGAGGCTTTGGAGGCATGGCACGGACCACGCGACGAAGATTTGGAGTCTTGGAGAACTTCACGTGTCGAGGCGAGGGCGCGCGACGTCATCGAGGCGGCAGTGGGCAGGCGAACCCAGCATGAAACCGGTCCACCCTCCCTTGACTTTTGCTTAGGTACACTAACTGTAGAAACTGCTGCATCTATATTGTGGTATGGCGCTTAGTCTTCGTATCATGTACGCTCGGCCTACATACCGATTTCTCCTTTTCCTGGTCGCTGTCCAATGCTTCTTAAGAGTGGCTGTGCTCTAGCTGTCCATAAGCCACTGTCCTGGTTGGCCCTTCGGACGCTGCCCGCACCACCACCACACTCTTACACCTTTTGACCCCTCTGGACGGAACTATACTGCTTGGCGCAAGACGATATGGCAAGCACTAATGAGGAGCCTGGCGTCCAGGTCGAGGATGGTGAGTCTGTATTTTGCGTTATTGAGCTACTGGGGCGCCTGATTGTGCGGCTTTGGCTGCTCTGCGCATCGGCTAGACCGGAGGCGGGTCGCGTCATCCTGTTGCGATCCCTTGCGCGAGCTCCAGGCTGGCATCAAGGAGCCGGCTCTGGACAGCCAGCACCGAGAAACAACTGCGACATCTACACCTCCATTTAGCTGGCGACCAGTGCTAACAAAGCCGTAGGGCCTCTTCCAACCGAATCAAACGAGAAGGTGGTGACTGTTCCGAACCCTGAGACCGACCATCCCCCGCCACAAGAGCCTTCACATGTCAAAGTATGCGCATCCACATCTCGCCTCATAAAGCCTTCGTCAAGCCATACTGACTTTTCCCAACTAGGACCCCAAAGAGACGCCAAAGACTGAAGAAATCGAACCCCAGACGAGCGCGCCTATCACCAATGGCGAAACGAACCACTCGGCGCCTCCCTCCTCGAACGGAGCGCCGAAGACATACGCTGCCGTCGTCACCGACAAGAAAACCGATGTCGCGGCCAACGGCAACAGTCACGATGACCACACATATCCCAAGCTGCCTACCCTGGCCGAGACCAATCGCGAGCGGAAGGGTTGGCGGGCGAGGGGCATTCACTTTGCCCCGTTGCGCGTTCCTATGGTCCGTCGACTTCAGACCGGTGCCGCCTTGTTTCACTGCATGTCTATCGGCCTCTTCGTATCCATTTTTTGGCTGATTTGCGCCAATCCCCTGACATGGCCGATCCTTGTGCCGTATCTCATCCATCTTACACTGTCGACGGCCGCTACGAATGGGAAGCTGAACTACCGCTCCGAATATATGCGAAGCTTGCCGTTGTGGAAACTCTTCACCGGCTACTTCCCCATGCAGCTCCACAAGACCTACGATCTCGACCCGACGAGGAAGTACATCTTCGGGTACCATCCCCATGGCATCATTTCTCACGGCGCCTGGGCTGCCTTCGTAACGAATGCTCTTGGGTTTTCTGAGAAATTCCCGGGCATTACGAATACCTTACTAACACTCGACTCTAACTTCCGCCTCCCATTCAACCGAGACTGGATCCTTTTCATGGGTCTCCAGTCCGTGTCGAAAGAATCCATCTGGAACATTTTGAACAAGGGCGGCCCCCAAAACGACGGACAGGGTCGCGCTGTCACCATTGTCGTTGGAGGCGCTCGCGAGTCGCTAGAGGCACAACCAGGCACGCTACGGCTAATCCTTAAGGGCCGCAAGGGCTTTATCAAGATGGCGCTCCGCACTGGAGCAGACCTGGTACCGGTCATCAGCTTTGGCGAGAATGACCTGTACGACCAGCTGAGCCCTAAGACGCACCCGATCGTGCGCCAGCTCCAGATGATCTTCCTCAAGGTGTTCAAGTTCACCGTGCCCGCTCTCCATGGCCGTGGTGTGATGAACTACGACGTTGGCTTCATGCCTTATAGACGCCCAGTCAATATTGTGGTTGGAAAGCCTATTGAAGTGGATAGAGCACATGGACCGCAGCCGGCTCAAGAGGATATCGATCGCATCCATGAGCTTTACGTCCGAGAGATTGAGAAGTTGTGGGAAGCGTACAAGGATCAGTTTGCACCCGGTGTCGAGCTGGAAATCATCTCTTAGATTTTCCCGATCTCTTGTTGGCATGAATAAAATAAAAAAACTTTTTCTATGTTGGTGATGGGGAATGATATCCTTTGACGGATTAGATGGGCTTCTGTAGAGGGATGGGTAGGTGGGTATGCGCGAGGTTTTATCTCACGCAATATGTATCTTTCTGGAACTCTCATTCGAGTTTTTTCTTCTTCTTTCAATGACAACTAAATCTACTTCGAACCTTGACTATCGCGAGTAAGGGCTGAATTACTGCAATAAAACGTTGACGTCGTTGAGCAACATGATCTTAAAGCACTGCTGCGATGGATGTTGAAAGTCATGTGACTGCGCGCTTGGTCGTCGAAGGGCGCACCGCGTCAATCGCGTCGCACTGTCTAAGTGGACGTTGCTTATTCAGTGGCAACCCTCAACCCCAAGACCCTGACCGACCTCCCTTTCTCATCATATTCCGCCTCACAATCTTGGAGAAGAAGACCAAACCCGAACCCGCCGCATCCGGATCCTAGACAATGGCCCGCTCGTCGCCCCGCAAGAGACAAGTCGTCAGCTACAACGAGGACCACGACGACGACGTCAAGCCCGCCGTCGCCCGCCGAGTAACGAGCAAGCCCAAGGCTGCCGTGAAGCGCAAGACGCAGCCCGAGCCCGAGGAAGAGGCCACCGTGCAGGCGGCCAAGACGGTCAAGAAGCGCAAGACTAAGGCTAAGGACGAGGACGCCATGCCGCTCGCCGACAGGACCGCCGTCTCATCGCTGAAGAAGACTATGTATCTCGGCGCCCACGTCAGCGCCGCAGGAGGTTTGCGCCGTCCCCCTTGACATCGTGTCTCCTCGTTCTGACTGTTTCCGTCCTCGCAGGTGTCCAGAATTCCGTCGCCAATGCCGTCCACATCGGTGCCAACGCCTTCGCCCTCTTCCTCAAGTCCCAGCGCAAATGGACCAACCCGCCCCTCGACCCTGACGCCAAGACGCAGTTCATCAGCCAGTGCAAGCACCACAGCTACAGCGCCGCCGAGCACGCACTGCCCCACGGCTCCTACCTCGTCAACCTCGCCCAGGCCGACGAGACCAAGGCCGACCAGGCGTACTCCAGCTTCGTCGACGACCTGGCCCGCTGCGAGCAGCTCGGCATCCGCCTGTACAACTTCCACCCCGGCAACACTGGCGGCGACATCAGGGCCGACGCAATCGGGCGCATTGCGGCGCAGTTGAATAAGTCCCACAAGGCGACGGAGACGGTGATCACCGTGCTAGAGAATATGGCCGGCACCGGCAATGTCATTGGCTCGACGTGGGAGGACCTGCGGGACATTATCGAGTTGGTTGAAGATAAGAGCCGAGTAGGCGTCTGTATCGACACCTGCCACGCCTTTGCAGCAGGTCATGACTTGCGGACGCCAGAAGCCTTCAAGAAGACTATCGACTCGTTCAACGACATTGTCGGCGCGGAGTATCTAAAAGCATTCCACCGTACGTCCTGCCCCCATCTGCCCCTTCATCACATCGCAGTAGCTTACGATTGCACGCCTATCTAGTCAACGACAGTAAAGCCCCCTACAATTCAAATCGCGACCTCCACGCCAACATCGGCACCGGCTTCCTCGGGCTGCGCGCCTTCCACAGCATCATGAACCACGCCGCCTTCCAAGGCATGCCCATGGTCCTTGAGACGCCCATCGATCGCCCAGGTCCGGGCGGCAAGTCCGTCGAGGACAAGCAGGTCTGGGCCGACGAGATCAAGCTTCTCGAGCGCCTCGTCGGCATGGACGTGGAGAGCGACGAGTTCAAGACCCTCGCCGAGGAGCTGCAGGCCAAGGGCGCGGCGGAGCGGAGCAAGATCCAGGATCAGGTGGATCGCAAGACGGAGAAGGATGCGAAGAAGGGCACACGAGGGAAGAAGGGCGCCAAGAAGAAGGCAAAGACCGAGTCGGATGACGAGGCGGAGTAAGGGGAAGACTGGCACCGGATGCCCGTAATTTCAGTATTAATGGGGAATGCACATTTATAAAGCTGTGTAGTATCTTGACTGGGGGTATTTCATCATGCATACGATTATTCTCTCCCGTGAAGGAGAGAAGAACAACAAAAGAGGGCAACTTGAGCCACGCAATCCAAACAACACTTAACGCTTCTATCCGAATCCCGACCTTTCCAACGCCAGACCAAGACCACCAAACTCTTCTCTTCTTCTTCACCTGCGGCTCCTCGCAAATGCCTCCAGCTTGCCGACCAGGGACTTGAGGCCCACGCCCCTCTCGCAATTGGCCTCGAGCCAGGCCTCCATGCGCTCGCGGACGGCGCGCATGGACCGGAGCACCGGCATCCGGGCGCCGTCCTCGGCGGCGACGAAGGAGCCCGGGTTGAGCAGCAGCTCGAAGCAGTCGGTCCACAGGTCCGTCTGCCAGTAGCGCTTGAGGCTCTCGCGGATGCGGTACTTGCGGCCCGTCTTGCCGAGCCCGCCCTGATCGCACCGCACCGTCTCGATGTACTTGCCGAAGAGCAGCGCGTGGATGGTGCCGGCGAGGCCGTGGTAGTCGATCTGCCACGTCCACGGGCGGCCTTCGCGCATTTCGGCGCAGTCCTGCGCGCTCGTCTTCCAGTCGGCGATGAACTCGACGTCCGGCACGAAGTTGCGCATGTCGATGCCGCGCCCGAAGTCGATGAGCACCACGCCCCGTGATGACCATCCGCCGCTGCCGTCGGCGCGCCACTGGCTTGCGAGGGACTGGTCGCCCGCGAGCGTGTCTAGGCGAAGGAGGCAGTTGTCGGCCTTGAGATCGCCGTGCAGGACATTCTTGGCATGGAGAGCCTCGACGGTGCGCATCAGCTCGACGGTAAAGAACATGGCCAGCTGCTCGTCCATGACGGTCGACGGCTCGGCGCGGAACAAGTTGACCACGTCGAGCAGGGTTCCGTGGGGGTGGAAGGGCAGGAAGAGGAACGCCTCGTCCTGGTAGAGGTGCATCTCGTGGGCGAACGAGAGCGACGCCGAGGCACGATGGTGCGGCCCGAGTCGAGTGTGAGCTACGCGCATCATGTGGAACTCCCAAGGCGTAGGCGGCGTCTCCATCTTGAGAGCCTCGGTCTCACTGCGATGGTTGACGGCAAATGCGCCTCTGCCCATGGCCACCATGGCGTTCTCGTCATTCTCGTCGCCCTCAGGAGCCGAGTTCTCCACGAGGTAGACAGGGGCAAAGGCACCAGCGCCGAGCTCCCTCTTGACCGTGTATATGGACTTGGTGTCGGGGAACTCGATCACCACGGGCGAAGCAAGAGGGCCGGTCCTGTCGACGCCGGCTTTGTTGGCCTTGGTCCAGGCCTTGGCGAACTTGCGGATCTCGTTACCGCGTTCGAACCTGTCCTCACGGTGGTCGTAGAACCCAGCGTATGAGTTGAGCGGCGGCTGCATGTTGGCGATGATCTCGTCGCGCACTGCCTCGTCAACAGGGTTGCATTGTACGTCCTTGATGATAGGGCCCTTGGGAGGTGGCACCTTGGAAGGAATAGCCTTCCCAAGAGGTCCGACTGACTTGGGAGCCAAGGGTACAGATATTTTCGGTGCAGGGCGAGCCTCGTTGACTATTTCTTGCAGAGGACTGCTCATGGGCTCAAGGTCTGAGCTCTCCTCCTCAACCAGCGTTGACACGTCGTGTTGCTTGCTAGGTGTCTTATAGTATTGGTCTGCCCGCTCATTCTCAACATCGAGGGAGACCTCGGTCCTTTCCGTGATGGGAGTCATGAAGGGCAGCCGGTTGTTGGCCGCGTCGACCGGATCTCTAAACGGCCGAGTTGGTGGATCGTAATCCTCAGGGGGGATGGGAATGAAGGAAGTCAGCGTTGCAGGAGGGTATTCATCAGACACCGGGGTTCCGGCTTCTTCCTCCTCTTCGTCCTCATCCCCTTCTTGATGGCCAGTCAACTCTCCGGGGATGCTCGTGTCGATCAAATCAGACACTTGAGTCTCGTTTTGGTCATCTTCAGCTGCATCCCCGTCAATGTCTGGGACATGTCTTCGAGTTGAGAAATCAGACCATTCGCTGACACTCTTCACTTCAGACGTTTCATCATCACCGACTTCATCTTCGTCCACCTCGTCATCGCCGACCTCGCTACCGTCAACTTGCCTGGTGGTGCAGGTGCTCTCAGCGTCAGTGGTGTAGTTGTCATCGCTCTCATAATCATCCTCGTCAGCACTCTCCTCGTCCTGACCAGAGGGCTTGAGGGGGGCGTTAAAAATGTCATAGATATCGTCCGTAGCAGCCTTGGTATGAAGTGTCATGGTTGGCTCTGCCGTGTTCTTCTTGCGAAGCTTTGGCCTTGACGGCGAGTCGAGCTTCGCTTTGACTGTCGACGTGGTTAGTCTGCCGACGAACAAAATGTTTGGATCACTCCTACTTACTGACTTGGGTCTCATTGACTTCAATCACCTTCTTCTTTTTCCCTCCTCGTGGTACTCGAGGTTGCTCCATGACTGCACCGTTCTCATCATAATGGACCGGATCTTGATGGATGACCAGCTTCTGAGTAACCACTTTGCTGATTTCTTCAATCTCTCTCAAGGGCACGACGGGCTCTGGGACGAGATTCTCGTCGATAGACTCATCCTCCCATTCGCAGTGCAACCAGCCACGGTTGGCAGCCATAATCTCCTCAAAGCTTAGTTCAGTGCCCTGCTCCTCGGGAGTTGGATAGATGGCAGCTAGGTCAACATAAACTCGTTCCTTCTTCCCCGACTGAGGATGGACGGAAACCTGGCACTTGGATGGAACAACGACAATGTTCTGTATTTGTGAAAGAGACTGAATTACATAGACGCCGATATACCCATCATTAGTCCTATGACCATCAACATATGGGCGGTTAGGGGCAAATAGAAAGGAACGTACCGTATCCCTGAACACTGGCATCTTGGGAGCCGCGCTCTTCTTTCCGCCTGCCTTCAGGGTCTCGCCCACCCAGGGCTTAGCCTCCACAACGTTCTCCTTCTTTCGGTCTCCCAGAGATCCGATGGTGTCCCATCCCTTGGAGGTGGGTCCGCGCGAGGACATCGCAGCTGGCTTCGCGTCACCATCAGAGAAGATGGCGAGCTTGGACTTGGCTGGCTTCGAGCCTCCCCCAGAGGCAGGTCGTGCTGCTTGGGGGTCTTCGGGGCGCGAGGCGGCAGAGAAAGGATCGACCTTGGCGGCCAAAGCAGGCCGAACGGTGGGCAGAGCTGGAGATGATGGTTCGTCCATGACCTCTGGCTGCTGGGCGACCCTCTCCTCAAACTCCTTGAACTTGCGCAGGAGCCGCTGGACGGGTCGAGCCTCGCGCTCGATGCCCAGCTTGTATACCTCTTCCGCTTGTGCCCATCGTGAGGCACCCTCGAGCCAAGCGGCATATTCTTCGTAGTACAGGGCAAGACCCTCGCCGATGGCCTGTCGAGAGAGGAACATATACGTCTCCCGCGGCGAATCCGAAAAGAAGTGAATGTAGTGCACCCAGAGCTTGAGGTATCTGGGGTCGTTCTTGTATTGCGGCGCCCCGATGAAGGCCTTTGTTGCGCGCTCGAGCAGGGTGTGAAGCTGTGACTGGGGAGTTGCTTGCGTCGAGGGATAAGCGTCTAGCGTCCAGCGCACGTATCGGTCAAAGATGTCGAGGGGGTCGTCCGACTCTGCCAGCGTCTCGACTTCGGCCTCGTACTCGGCCCGGATGCAGTCGTTGACATTTCGCGTGTCGGAGGGCGTTGGCATTGCAAGTTTGTTGAGGGGAGTGGGTGAGTAGAGTTGCGCAAGTTTCTTGGCTGAACGGCCGCCGGGCAATGACTGAATATTCTCCTTCTGCCCCTCGATCAAGTCGAAGTCGATCAGATCTTCTGAAGCGGCCATGTTGGGTTAGTACTCGCGGTCACTGAGAAGCATGAAATCTTCTACAGCAGAGGTCGAGTATCGTGATGGGTTGTCGTGCTGTTAAGGAGTGGGATGCACCGTGGGGTGTGCCCCTGTCTGGAAATGTTGATGTTATCACTTGTTTGCAAAACGCACGGTTGCTGTGACAACAGCTACATGGGGGTGGCGGTACGTACCACCAGTTTAACCTAGCCCACCGAGTCCCGGCACTTGCCAGAAGCGTGATGCCTAAGATCCAACGTCAAGGAAAGCAAGCACTGCTCCATGGGTACCAGTATCGAAACACCACGAATAGCACGTCACGGTCTTGTACGGCCATTTTTTGAACTCAAATGAGGCGGTTTTTATTTATTTCATCATCCATACGAGCCTAATTCACTTTTGTTTTCGGCCTCTATTACTTTCAATTTGCCTCCTGGTATACCATCCCACGCGATCCAACGCTAAGGACCCAAAGGCATTTATTCTGTTTTCACGATGAAAGCACGGTCCCTGTTTACAGGTTGACCGACTGGCGGAACTTGGCGCCGGGGTAGATGGCCTGGTCGCCGAGCTCCTCCTCAATGCGGAGGATCTGGTTAAGCTTGGCCAGACGCTCAGATCGGGCGGGAGCACCGGTCTTGATCTCACCAGCTCGGAGACCGACAGCAATGTCGGCAATGGTGACATCCTCAGTCTCACCGGATCGGTGAGAGACCATGACACCCCAGCCGTCGGCGTAGGAGTCCTTGGCGGCCTGGATGGACTCGGTCAGAGTACCGATCTGGTTGACCTTGAGAAGGAGAGCGTTGCAGGACTTGAGCTCAATGGCCTTCTTGATGCGGAGAGGGTTGGTGACAGTCAAGTCATCACCGACAATCTGGATGTCCTGAGTCTTGGAGAAGTAGCTCCAGGCCTCCCAGTCGTCCTCAGCGAAGGGGTCCTCGATGGAGACAATGGGGTACTTCTTGGCCAGCTCGGCGTACAGAGCAGCGAGCTCCTCGTAGGTGAGCCACTTGGTGGGGTCGCTCTCGGGGTTCTTGAAGTCAAGATCGTACTTCTTGGCGTCCTCCTTGTAGAACTCGCTGGAAGCGACGTCCATGGCGATCTTCATCTGGCCAGTGTAGCCAGCCTCCTCAATGGCATCGGTGATGAGCTCGAGGGCCTCCTCGGCGGTCTGGATATCGGGGGCAACACCACCCTCGTCACCGACGTTGCCGGCGGACTGGCCGTAGCGCTTCTTGGCCAAGCTCTTGAGCTTCTGGTAAACCTCGGAACCCTGACGGAGGGCCTCGGTGAAAGTAGGGGCATCACTTTGTGGGGTCAGCAACAGTTTTAACCAACTTGCAAAACGGAAGATGACACTTACGTGGGGACAATCATGAACTCCTGGAAGGCGAGACGGCCACCGGCGTGGGAGCTAGCAAGTGTGTTAGTGGTGTGATGTTGAATGAGGTAGGGCATCAGGGGGGAATCTTACCCTCCGTTGAGGACGTTCATGAAGGGAACGGGGAGGACATAGGGCTTCTTGGTTCCGGCGAGGTCGGAGACGTGAGCGTACAGAGGAACACCCTATTGCAGGTTAACACTGTAGCGAAGCGGGGATGAGATATCCGGCACTGACCTTCTCGGCGGCACCAGCCTTGGCAACGGCCAGAGAGACACCGAGGATGGCGTTGGCGCCGAGGGCAGTCTTGTTGGGGGTACCGTCGAGCTCGTTGAGGAAGGCATCGACAGCGGACTGGTCCTTGACATCGAGGGCCTTCTCGATCAGCTTGGGAGCGATGATGGTGTTGACGTTCTCGACGGCCTTGGTGACACCCTTGCCGCCCCACTTGGTCTTGTCACCATCGCGGAGCTCGCAAGCCTCGTGCTGGCCTAGATTAATCTGTTATTATCACTGCAGCATGCAGGGCGCTGGGGAGGGTCGGGACGAACCGGTAGAAGCGCCGGAGGGGACAATGGCACGGTGCAGGCCGGTCTCGGTAACGACGTCAACCTCGACGGTGGGGTTACCGCGAGAGTCGTAGACGGAACGAGCGAAGACCTTGGTGATGGCCATGTTGAAGGTGGTGTGATGGATGATTTGGTGAAGTAGTTTCTGGATGGGCTGATGTATTAGTGGATGGAGGTTCGTGCGCAGACTGCAGGCGATTGCAAGAGAGGGGGCGAGGAGGGAAAAGCCGAACGCGCTGGATGATCCGGGAAGAAGAAAAAAAGGGGGGATGGGATATTGGGGAGTCTGGAAGCTTCGGTGTGGTTGGAATATGCCTCAACTCAACAAGTGTTTTTGGTGTTGCTCGTCAGATCACCAAGCTGTTTTTGGTGGGGTAGGTTGGGCGAGGACAGCCAGCGAGCGTGGCATGGCGGGGAAGAGGGAAGGGGAAGCAAAGCAAAGAAAAACAAAACGAAACAAAGCAAAGCAAGGTGAGGGAAGGGAATGGAGGGGCAGCATCTTAACAAACTGTGTAGCTCACTCACCTAGAGAGAATGGTGGGAGAGCAGAGGGAATCTGGTCTCGAGAGGGAGGATGAGGAACAGAGGAGGGAAGAGGGGAAGCACTGGGCGAGGACGTGTCGAGTTATATGAAGAGAGGGGGCGACGAGGGAGAGGAGACGAGACGAGATGAGCAAACAATTCGATGACACGAAAGATGTACTCTCGACGAATTCGCAGCATTGGATGACAGCACAGCACAGGTCAGGATAACTGGACGCGGTGGGTTGGTGGGGCTGCAGGTTCGATGGAGGGGAAAGTCCAGGCGGGGCGGGGAGGGGTGAAAATGATCTCACCTCTGGCTGTTTGTTCTGTTTGTTAGAGGGGTACCCCTGTCCACCGCCTCATTATGCATTCGCCCGGCGTACCCCGCTACGCACCCAATCCACGCATCCCACGCAAGTGGAGGGCCTACTTACGATGCCGTACAGGGCTACCCACAGGGCTACCGACAGACGACAGGCATTGCGTGCAGCGGCGTATCGTATCTCGACTAGAGGTCGACTACGGCCCCCTCCCACGCATCCCACCACAAATCGCCGCCCGTCCTCACCAACTTCACCTCACCTCACCTCACCTCACTGGGACTCATCGAGTCGGTCCGCCTTTGTTGCTGCACTGATTATTGCGCCGCACCTAATTACCACCCAGATCGCCCACGCACCCAAGCAGCACCCAAGCAACCTGCTTACGCACGTCCTCAACCTACACACACCACTCACCCGCCTCGCACCACCAGTCCACCCGTCCGTCCACCACACCACACACACACACCACGCATTCGATACACCGCACGCACGCACGCACGCAGCCAACCCAATCCACGACCTATCCACTCGGCGCCGTCCACGGCCAAACCAGCCACCAGCCCCATGCAACTTCGGCGCCGCCCACGTAGCCCGATCCTCTTCCTTTCACTCCCCCTTCCCATCGCCTCCCTCCCTCCATCCCTCCCGTTCGTTCCCGGACCTGCGGCCCTTCCCTGTCTTGTCCCAGCCTTCCCACGTACCACGTTCCAGCTCTCACCGTGCCCGCCTCAGGGACATCATCCGGTTGGACAATCCCTGTACCGATCGGAAACTAGGAGCGCAGCACCCGGCACAACGCCTGGAAGATGGCCGTGGCTCCGTAGTCCCGGGAACCTGCATGGCATCATGGACAGATACGGGAGCCGGGTCCAACCATGCCAACCATGCGTTGAGACCTCGGACGTTGTTCGAACTGTCGGTCAGGGAACGAGCATCAGTCGATGCCATGACGGGACCTGGATGGGCACGACTCCTTTCAAGAGACATGGATGACCATTGACGGATAGATAGACGATGCCTTTCCACATTCACCGAGGGTGCTTCCGCAACGCCGCACCTTACCACGTCCCAGCAAGTGTTAGCCCCGGCCGCCGGCGAGATCATCGCCTCTCTCCGCTGTTTCCATTCTGTAACGACGGGGGTCGTCCGAGGCGTCCGATATCTGTAAGTGAGCTTCACGGGACTACCGGTGCATGTTAGTCACAGCAATCGCGAGTGCTCCTCTGGCTGTCGGTCCGTCCGCATATGTGTGTGGGTATCCACGAAACATCAAATTGATTTCATCCCAACGTATCGTTATCGACATGCTATGCCTTGCCTCTTTTCAAGGAACCCGGAGAACTTAGAATTATAAATGCTCCCCACCCAAACGCCGGATCAACCCAAGTCTATCACTAGCACCAGCTAGAAGCGCTCCTTCATCCGCGCAGCCACCGTCCTCAAGTTTCCGTAGACCTTTCCAGGGGGCTTTCCGAGAATCAGGCTGACGACCGACTCTCGCGCAATGTGGATGTTCTTGAATCCACCCAGGATGTGGATCTTGGAGTCGGCGAGCACAATTCGAGTCCGGCTGGCGTTCTCGATCGCAAACTTGGTCTTTCCATCCTTTCCAGCAATACGACCAATAGCCCGAGCCCCGCTGTCGCCGTGCATCGTCCTCACATCCTTGATTTCAAACGTCTCGATGTAGAGGTCGTCTAGTCGTAGCAGGGCGATGGCATCGTCCACATCAAATCCTAGGGTGAAAGCCTTGACAAAGTCTTCGCCCTTCTGAAGGGCACCCGGATCCGAGGTGTGCTTTGAGGTTCGGAGCTCGACAGTCTTTCGCTTGATGTTCATTCGACATTGCAGCTTTAGGTGCTCGACGAGGGGAGGGTAGATAGTAGCCCACGAGTGCTTCAGCGGCGTCATTCGGTGAGGGGGGATGGGGATCTTGCGAGTCTCAACTCGGGCAATCGGGTCCTAGCATCGAGATTAGGAAAAGTGCTGCCAGCTGGAGGAGCTGTTGGATATGATCTTACAAAGTCCTTGGCCGGTGCAAATCGAGGCCGTCCCTCCTGGTCGATGGCCATCCCATCGTCACTACCCTGCTCCGCAACCACGACGGCGCTGGGATCGGTCGGCAGAGCGTCCGGCGCATCTAACAAGAACTCCTCATCGTTGTCTGCATAGGTCATTAGCACAGCGTGGGGACGGAGGCTGGTTTTGGAAGGGTTTTTACCTGGTGGGAGTGGAACACTGGTGGCAAGCGGGGTATCCTCCGCCTGCTTCAGGGCGGTTGGCGCAGGCATTCTGATGGCGAGCGCGGGATATTGAGCGATATAAGACTGGTGATCTAAGCCGAAGAAACCGCAGGTAGTGATTTTTGAGTCGCGCAACGGGTAAAAAGGGTCGTGGTCGGTATCACATCAAAGTATGAAGGTCGGTGGTGGGGGCTCGGCGACGACTTTCACACTCCGAATCAAAATTTTGTGGTGGCTTATCGCGGCTTATCGATTGGCCCAGCGTTCCAGACCGCAACGGCGTCCACGGCGCGTCATGGAGTGACTTTTCCGTCGAGTGCGGTGCGGTGCGGTGCCACCTGCTTTGCCGTGGGACTAGCTGCCAACTTCTCTTCCATCACCTGCTCTCCGCGCTCTCGACTCAACGTGCGACTTCAATACTCGTTGCGAGGATTCTGCCCCGTTACATCTCAGGTGTCGTATTTGTCCTCGAGGCAGGCACCATGTGCTTGAAACATGGCTAAGGGCATTCCCTCCTTCTCGATCGGGCGCCGCTTCGGGATCTCCATCTCCACTATATCCGAATCCTCACCAGCCCTCCGAGTCTTCGCATCAGCAGCCCGACCATGGCCGGCATCGTCAGCGCCGGTCGTTTATTCGATATACCGACTCGGTCATTACCAACCGAAATGCCACTCCCTCGGTCGAGCTCGAACCTCTGCAACATGCAGGACCAATGCGCCAAGCACAGCATACCTAGGGCGTCCGGGCCTGGGAAGCGCCGTCCTTCCTGGGCGTCCGAGCCTTCTCTCAAATATCCGAGGCACACGGCATAGTCTTTCTTTTTCAGCGCCCTGGATGCGACAGCAAAGATGTTACGGCGATGATGGAAAAGGAATAAGATGTTCCTGCGGCAAGGGAGTCACAGGAAAGCATCCTGGAGAAGCCAAGACAACGGCAAACCCGGTTTCAAAGGAAACACCACAAGAAACCCCAAAATCGGGAACTGAGGGAGAAAAGTCAGGCGTATCAGATGCGGACTCGGAATCAATCGCTTCATCTATGTCCAAATACCTGCATATTCCGCATCTACCGAGGATGCCCCATCGGCCAACCAAAGAGGAGCTACTCGCCGCAGCCAACGGGTTCGGCGACAGATTAAAAGTTCGTTTGAAGTGGATGTCAATCCGGAGCATGAGGCCATGGAATGCCGATGAATGGGGCGCATTTGTGTCATGGTTCATGTTGGGCCATATCGTCTGGATCCTACTTGGGACGACGACCTTCTTCTCTATCGTCATCTTCTCGATTAACACCGTACTTGCTCAAGGTATGACGGATCTCTTTCTAAGCTGAATTACCAGAGTAACTGCTAACATGCTATAGAAACCTTGGCTCAATGGGTAGGCGACTATCTAACCCAATCCGCCGGAGTCACTGTCATATTCGAATCTGCCATTGTTCCCAAATGGGGCGATGGCGTCATCTCCTTTCGAAATGTGTTCGTCTCTCGCCGACCTGGCCAAGGCGAATCGTCAGTTAGCAAGGGATCATCAGATGCCGCCGCTGCCGCGGTTGCTGCTGCAGAACGACAGGCCAAGCCGGACAATTTCTCTGACGAAGAAGACGACGGCAACTATACACAGTTTGATGTGAGCTTCGCAACTGTCAATGTTACACTATCCTTCCTGAATTGGTGGAACGGTAAAGGTCTTCTACAAGATGTCGAAGTCAAGGGCGTTCGGGGTGTCATCGATCGAACGTCGGTCGTATGGCCCGAAGAAGAGATCGATCCTTTATCGTACCGACACGTACATCAACCAGGAGACTTTGAGATCGAAAAATTCAAGATGGAGGATCTCTTGCTCACTGTTCACCAACCAAATGGGTTCCGACCATTTTCCGTCAGCATCTTCTCATGCGAGCTGCCGCAACTACGAAAACAGTGGCTCTTTTATGATTTTCTCTCCGCAAATCACATGTCCGGATCCTTCGACGGTTCGCTATTTACAATCCATCCTCGACAGGTTCATGGCGTCGTTCCCAGTCAAGACCAAGCGTCAGTGTTTGGCTTTGGGGACCCCCAGGCATGGAAGAAGTTCAGCAGACTTCGGATTGATGGCCTGAAGATTGACCACCTCAACCGCGGAGTCGAAGGACCCTTCGGATGGATCTATGAGGGGAACGTAGACATTGTGGCAGATGTCATGTTCCCGGCTGATTCCGACGAGGGAATAACGAAGGTGATGACGGACTTTTATGACCAGCTAGAAGAAGTCGTCATCTCTAACCGCCACCGATTCCTGAAGAATGTTAGGGAGCAAGCCCCTGCACTCCTCACCTCTGGCCACCTCACGGATTCTGGACTGGTTCAGGGTGACGCCCCGATAGAGAAGGCGGCCCCGGAGGACGAACGTCGCTATCTCATCATGGACCTCCGTATCCACATGAACGACGTCAAAGCCGCGGTGCCCCTGTTCACCAAGGATATGTCATACGTCAACCAGGCTCTGGTCCGCCCCATCGTGGCATACATCAATGCCAAGAAGACTTATATCCCGATTGGCTGCCGTATTGTCAAGCGAGCCAGTGACTTTGAGGGCAGCTGGTCGATCTTCGACTGCGGACTCATGAACGACATGTCGGCCGAGACGTACGTGGCCTTCGCCAAAGATGTCGAGGACCAGCAAAGCCGTGTACGCCGGTTCAAGAAGGTCGGCTTCTGGACACTGTCTCTGGCGGTTCACGCCCTCTTCATGGGAATGGCAGGCAATGTCGTCTGAGCCCAATACCAGCTCACTTCACTCTGCTCTATTGTTTTGTTTTTATGTCTTGCTTCGAGACTACGCATTGATGAGCTCATGCACAATGTCGTAAACTTATTTCGGATGGGATACGGCGGTTATGTGCTAATGCAAGGGTAAACGATACGGCGTTGGGTTCGGACAGGACGGGATGGTTGATGGGGAGTTTGATCGGGCTTGATTTTTTAAAATAACAGAGTTGCCACATGATGACCATCAGAGTCTTGATTTCGAGGGGCCAGATGCCGGCTGATGAAGATACGCCTTTCACGTTTGGCATGTTCATCAAAGAGCGTCAAATGGGTGGTATGTATACAAGTGGAAACGAATGGACGTGTACATCGGCTCTGTAGAGGGTTTGAAATAGAAACAATCAGATGTGTGTTTGCGTTCTGAAGGTCTCTCCAGTATAATCTAGCTGCGAGAAAAGGCCCACGAGGATACGAGACCCCGGTACGTTTCAAATAGTCTTGTCTAACGCCTATGCAAACGCAGATGCATGAATGGACCATGTAGTACAAGTATATCCCATCCTTATCAAAGAGGCTTCTTCATCCTCACGTTAACTCGTCAACATCCATCATCATCATTACCTCTCCCTCCAGCTACGGTACACCCAATACCACCAGATACAGCCCCTACATCTATCCGTTTACACGGTCGCGTCGAGGCGGAGCCATGTAAATCGGCGTGCAGTGGCTTGGCTTCGTCGAAGTGTTGCATCTTCCCTGTATACAAGGGGTAAGCTCACCAGGCGCGGCCTAGGATGCAAAATCCGAGAGTGAAGGCATCGGCTCGGTGTCAGTGATGGAAGCGTAGCACGGCTTTGTCGCCGTATAAGAATGCCGCTTCACATAAAGTCATCACTAAAAATGCGGTCAGTATTACTTCCGAGTGTATTAGAAATGAGGGCTACGAACTCTCCAAAGCCATCGTCCTCGTAGACGTGGACATCAGCGACGTTAGCGCGGCCAGTGACCAACGAGGTCTTGGTCTTCGCAGCCTTGGTCTTCTTGCTCTTGTCGGCAGCCTTCTCCTCCTTCATCTTCTCGTTGCTGAGGGCAGTGAGGGCACTAGCGAGCTTCTTGATCTGTTCGCTAGGCATATCACGAGCCAGACCCTTGGTGAATTCCTGGAGGAAGAGGCTGTAGTGGGCCTTCTTGGAGTGGGCCGAGATGACGGGGCCGAGGGTGGTGCGAAGAACTTCAAACTGGGCCTTTGTCTTGGGGTCGAAGAGGGGCAACTTGGCAATATCAACGGTGTTGGTAGGGTCCTTCTTGTCCACAACGACGGCGGCAGTCTTGGTCTTAGCACGGCCGGCACTGAGACCAGCATCTCCAAAGAGGTCGGCGGCGTGGGCTAGATCGGCGTCTTGCTCGGTACGGCGGAGACGTTCACGCTTCTCGCTCTCGCTCTCATCCAGGTCTTCTTCGTCATCGTCTTCTAGGGCAAGACGGCGGAGACGCTCAGCCTGTTTTTCGGCGATGCGAACAGCCTTGGGCTTTTTCGCGGCAGCTTTGGCGGCGGCCTCGGCCTTGGCTGCTTCTTCCTTCTTAGCCTTCTCGCGCTCTGCCTCAGAGTCGTCGGCATCCCATGACTCGAGGACCTAATGAAAGGGACAAGGGTCAGTCCTTATCATGCATGGGAGGGGTGCGGGATATGTGACTTACATCACTGTCATCCTCTTCGTCGTCAAACTTTCGGCGAGCGACGGGAGCAACGGCAGAAACGGCAGGAGAAGAAGAAGAGGAATCGGAGTCGCTATCCTCCTCGTCTACAGTAGCAAAAGGTCAGTCATAGATCGCGAAATGGAAAAAGGCCGGGGCCGTGGTTGTCAGGGTAGTCGAGGGGCATCCAGCGACGACCCACCGAGGGGAAGAAGGGACGGGCGCATCGAGAAAAGAAGTAGGATGCGGTATTCTGGGAGAGTACGGGAAACAGAGATGTGGTCAGGTCTTACCCCATTGCTTAGGAGGCATGATGTCGGTCGTGGGAATGTGGTTGGTATATTTCGAAGGAAATTTGTTTGTGCGTTGATGGTTTCGTCGGGGCGTCGGAAATCGTTTGGGTCAAGAAGACGGAGAGAGTCGTAGTTTCGTTTTCAGACGGAGACAAAGATGGAGACAAAGAGAGGAAGGCGACAAGGTTAACGGTTAGGGGAAGTAGGTAAATGGAAGATGACACGGCCGGTTCTCGGACAGGGAGAAGAGGAGGAGTAGAATGTTTGTGGTTGGGCCGGAGAAGACTGGAAGCGGGCGAGAGGGTTAAGTCTCGGGTCAGGCACAAATACAAGGCAGTAGAAGGCACCCAATTTTTGGCCGTGGCCGCTGTGGCCGCTGTGGTCGTGGCCGCCTGAACCCGATGAACGGCGCAAGGGAGGGGCCACGGGAAGCAACTACGTAAGGGAAGGAAGGAGGGGCAACTGGGCGCACGGCGCGTGACAGTGGAGGGGTAATAAATTCCTTTCTTTTCTTTTCGCGCTTTTTCTAAGGTGCCTTATTATAGCGCGTCGCAATTAACGACGCTTCGCGTTCACCCATTCTTCTGAGGACTGGTGGGAATGCATCGTGGTGATGATGTGAACCGTAGTCCACGTCTCCGACAGCCGATGCTCACCTTCATGATTTCCCACTTTAGGTCCTTTTTCTCCTTGTAGGCTCCCCGTCTTTTATACGTATCGGCGATCGCATGTAGTCCGTAACAGTCCGTTGACAGGAAGAATGTCCACCTCCCCCTTCATGGTTGGTCACGCATTCTCCCAGTAAATGGGTCCGCCAAAGACGGCGCTTCCACCGGACCTCCGAGACGCGCCGGGCTTATTAAGCCGTGGCCGTAGTCAAAGTCTCAGTCAGGGTCGCCGACTCCTCTCCGTCTCGGGCATGTAAATGAGGTATTTGGCATACTCGCACGGCCTTTGGTGACCATGCATCAGTCATCACGGCTGTCGCATTGATGAGTCACGTCATGCGCAATTTCAATGGGTGCCCGGGTACGCTCATCCCTTACATCTATTTGCCCAAGTTGTCTATACTTAAGCTACCCGTGAGAGACAGGCAGAGAGTGTTGGATATACCAGCCAAGGCGATATTGAACGTTCTATTTGGTATGCCATCATCCTTCTCCTTCGTTCATGGTTTCTGTGTTTTCAATAATAAAAATCACAATATTAATACGCAGCCACGAAAGACTGTCGCACAAAGCACCGGTCACCCGAAGCCACAATATTGCTGTCTCATTGATATTTAAGTACTAATCCTGCAAATGTTTTACCGCCTTACATAGTACTGAAATGCCGACCTACCTACTTCATAGACTACCTGTTCTCCGGATCAAGTAATTTTACAGAACCTAGAGCAAATACCAGAACCTGGCTCAATGTAAAAGATACCACTAGAGTAAGCTGGTCACCGTCCACTCTTTGTGTTTCAATGCCCCTACGGTGTCCATGGATCCTAATCGGAGAAGCCTCAAGGAGTATTGACGATTCCTCATTCATTGCGTCAGCACTCCCTAAAGCCAACCAACTGTTCCCCGGTCAGGTATTAGATTTACCTCCTTTCCAAACGAGCTGAGGCATATGCAGATAGATCCATGCGGCCCCATGCTAACTACCCGTGACCATCACGACCCGGTCCTATCAACAAATCACAGATACGCAGATCAAGGATGGCCTCGGGCTTTCGCTTCATAAGCGCGAGCACGAGGCGAGACAAGCTATTTTTCTAATCTTCACCTTGACGGACCCGTCTCCGTCAAGCCCCGACTCGTTGGAATGGTTTAGTTAGCTAGATATCGATTTCCCCTGTTTGGGTCATCCGTCGTCTAAAGTTCCAAATCCGACCGCGCCCGCGAAACCATCGAGCCCACTTCCGAGTCCTCCCGATGCGGCACTCTCACGTGGCCGCCATCCACGCCGCACACGCCGCACACGCCGCTCAACCTCTGACGAACACCTCGCCGAGCAGGGTTTTGAGCCTCACGGGCCCGTAGCCCGTAGTTCGGGGCCCCCGTCACCGCGGAGAAGCAGCCTCAGGCCTTCACCTTGGCTCTCCGGTCTGTCTTCGTGGACTCGTATTGCCTCCGCCAGCTAAACCTCTGCTAGCGCAGATGCATTCTATTCATACTTGCTCCTGGATGGGAAAGGTGGTGTATAAGTGGAATTACCCTTGCCTCGGCCGAGACTCCCGCGTATATAAGACTGGTCCAACCTTGTCAGGCATGAACTTTTGCTGTGTTGTATACTGTATCGAAACAATACAAGCCTCCTTTTGGCCTACTCGAAATATCTACATCCCTATATCAAGACTCGACTAGTCTTCCTCCTCACCTCCATGCTCTCTACTCAGATCCACACCCAAGCCCACGCTTCGAGGCAAGCTGCTCAGCTGGGTAAAGCTGCAGCGCTTGGTTTCGTCCGTTCGGCTTCCTCATCCTCCTCCCTTCTTCGATCTCCCGCTGGCCTGAGGTTGGCATGCGTTGCCTCTCAACAACACTCCCAATCCTCACGATCCTTCTCGACAACTTCAGCTACTCAGCTTCGCGACTTCTTCCCTGCCAAGGACACGCCTCATATCCAGACCACCAAGCCCGCATGGCCTCACCATCCTCACACTTGGGAGGAGATGACCTCAGTAGTCCCGGCCCATCGTGCTCCTCGAGGAGCCGGTGACTGGGCGGCCTGGAAGCTTGTGCGCATCGCCAGATACTGTATGGACAAGGCGACAGGCATGGATCGAGCCCAGCAAGTCGATAAGAAGCACCCGACAACAGCCGTCGAGGCATCTAAGCCCCTGACAGAGGCGCAATGGGTACGGTTTTTCCTTACATTCAAGCGCTTGCCATTAGTTTGAAGAACTAACATGTGACGCAAGTTGATCCGCTTCATCTTCCTCGAAAGTATAGCCGGTGTACCAGGAATGGTTGCAGGAATGCTTCGCCATCTGGGCAGTCTTCGCCGAATGAAGCGAGATAATGGCTGGATCGAGACGCTGCTCGAGGAGAGCTATAACGAGCGCATGCACTTGTTGACGTTCATGAAGATGTGCGAGCCTGGTTGGTTCATGAAGACGATGATCATTGGTGCCCAAGGCGTCTTCTTCAACGGGATCTTTATCGCGTATCTCTTGTCGCCCAAGATTGTGCACCGCTTTGTGGGATATCTTGAGGAAGAGGCCGTCCACACTTACACGCGATGCATCAAGGAGATTGAGGATGGACAGCTCCCCCGGTGGACGGACCCCAAATTTCGAATTCCCGACATCGCAATTCAGGTAAGCGACTTATGCAACCACTTACACGCATCCTAAAAGCGCCAGTGTGCTGACGAGAAACGTGACTAGTACTGGGACATCCCCGAGGGTCACCGCACGATGAAGGACCTCATCCTCTACATCCGAGCCGATGAGGCAGTACACCGCGGCGTCAACCACACCCTCGGCAACCTCAACCAAACCGAAGACCCGAACCCGTTCGTCAGCCAATTCAAGGACCGCGAGGCCCCGAAGCCGGCGCTCCAACCGGCGGGATACGAACGTGCTGATGTTATCTAAGTCGCACAGCCCCCGATGGCACAATGCACTTGATAATACCACGCAACCTGTATACAAAGCCTATTTCTGTTATGCGTGGGAAAATAAAATGGGGACTGTAGGATAGACAAACGATACCACTGGACACTGGCGCTATGAGCCCCGAGGCGTTTTATTTTTGTTATTTCATTTGTTAGTTTTGCGGCTTTGGGGCCCCCAAATCCCAACTCTTTGATATAGACTAGGTATTCGTGCGAGTGCCATATCGCTCTTAATAGACGACCCACATGTTTGGTGCCATGGAAGTTTCCAAAACCAGGAACACAGAGTTCCAACCAGTGAACGATCCACTTTCAGTGTGGCTGTGAGAACGTGGAATTTGGAATATTACCGTCACCGCCGCCAGCCAAAGGAGCTGGCAGCTTGTGCGAGGCAGAAAAGGCGGCGGCTGACGACAAGACGGATGTAATTCGTCGTCATAGAAGTTTCTCTTGCAGAACGTTGGTCAGTCAAGCAGTCAGATATGTCAGACCACAAATGGACCTTGCACAAAATGCACCGCCTCAGCGAAGTAGTGCTAACCACACAAGGAGCGAGATGGCCTCATAATGGCCGCCTCACTATCAAAGAAGAAAGTGTAATTATGGCTTTCGACAGTCCGGTGTCAACGGGATTGCTCCAGAGAGGTCGACGGGCGACAGACGGCACGGGGTCAGTCGTTGACGGAGCCGATCGAAGAAGTTCGGGGTGGCTTGGAGAGAAATGGCATCGTGTGAGTGGGAGAACGTAGGTACGAAGGCGGCGTGGATCTACATGAACGAAGTACGAGGTACGAAGCCACAGACGACGGCATACCGCTCGACCTACCTGATCCGGGGCAAACTTGGTTAAGCTTCTTTCTGGGCCGCGTAACCGCAACCCGATCGGTCGGCCTGCGGAATGCTGGAGATGTGCCGAGCGTGCAGTGGGCAGCCGAAACTGATGTCATCAACGCAGGCAGCACGATTAAAATGGGGGACATGCAGTGTTATCCCCGAAGATGATGTTGCTGCTGATGCTCACTGTCAGTGCACACGGCTGGCTCACTACACAGGTAGTACCGTCAGTGCTCGTCGACACTGGCCTCAGCGACTGCCTCATGAGAGACGTAGAAACAGCTTAGAGCCGTGGCACAGCACAGCCTCGAGTTGTGGGGAGCCAGCAGATCGCATCGCGGGCCGCGTGTAAGGCTGGGGCGGAGTCGCGTGGAGCAGAAGGTTAGCAGTTAGCCAGGCGAGCGAAGCAAACCGGAAGTTCGAAGCTCGAGAGACATGAGATAAGTTAGTTGGCGGTGGACTTGTCGTCGCTGTCGTCGCTGTTGTGGGTTTGTTAGTCTCGGGGGTATTTCTGAAGCAGAACGCAGCAGAAGCGCGTATTCTCTAACACGCCCCCCCCCCCACCCTAGCCTTGTTCTGGGGAGGGGACGATGCCGATAGGTACAGGACGCTGGGACGGAGGGGCAGTGTTGCGGAAGGATCCAGACGTAGTACATCATGATGGAGAAGCCAGGGCCTCATTCATGGTGATATTCAGGGATGCAGGGGCCCAGACAAGTCCAATTCTATTCTTGTGGTTTCCGTGACGAGACGAGATGAACAGAGAGGTCTGAGGATGAAGAGTGGACGGGGGGGAGTCGGGCAATTGGCAGGTCATTCATCCTCATGCGCTAACATTGGTGGTCCAATCGCCATAACTTGTGGGTGCGTGCTGTCAAACCAGGCGGAGGGCAAAGCATGCTATCTGACTGCTAGCCCCGGAGGCGATGCAGAATAATACCTTGACATCTACGCTTATCTTTAACAAGCGTGGACTTCGTGGGGATGTTAGAGCCACAGTTCGGATCAGGTAAAGAATTCGTATTGAGACATGTTTGTTTGTGCCAGCAAGATAATTTGTGTTTCGGGTTGGGCGTGCATGTCACAAGAAGACGGGAAGCACAAGCAAGTGGAGAGACGCCTCTAATTCTAATTTCGCTGCTCGGATCACCAACCCAACAAGCAAGTCAACTAACCCTGGCATCCCACCAGCCGACTCCCAGCCTTGATTTCTTAGCGCTTGCACCCCCGGAGATGATGGCCATGGAGACGAGTGACAGAGGAAAGCGGTTGAATGTGATGCACAGCCTCGGTGATTTCCCTTCTCGTCGAACCGGAATTTGCTTAGTGACAGGACAAGACTCCCTCCCAACTTCAATTGCGCAGTGAATTAGAAAGGCGTTACAAAGGGACCATGGATGGATAGGCTGGGCGGGGGCATGAATGTATCAGGGCATTGAATGTCTGCGTAGTATGTCGGGCGTGTTTTGTTCTCTATTCGTATCTCTCCATCTGCCAGAGTCGGTTGGAGTTTGGGTGTGTACGAACTCACCCACACCCTCGTGGGCCACCTGGGCACATCACATCACAGTCATCCCTCGGGCACGGCAAACATTAGTTGGTGCCTTGTTCAGGCCGATCATGATGTGTATGCACTACATAATTGTCACCCGCTGGCTGAAACTCGTGGGCTTTCCGTGCTAATGCCATCCACAGCCGGCGGGTGTTTTGCATTGCTGTGATGAGTTGGTGTACGGCGGGACCAATCGCTGGCGAAAACCACACTTTAGTCCCCACCATCCTTGTCACGTTTAGCACCCCTCCTTGCTGTCTAGGTGCCAATAGGCCCTACGGTGCCATGTTTAATTTGTCTGTAAGGCGGGTGGGGGATGTAGGTAACTGTGCGAATGCGGGAGTCGCCGACGCGGAACATGTTGAACATGAAAAATGTGGTACGGAATAGACGCTTTTCGAGTGTACGCAGTCAGCCCTGATAAGTTATACGGCTCTTTGCGTTAACACAGCTTCGGGAGCCTGGATGTCTCTACGGCCTTAGCTTTGGTGGGTTTCCGCAAAGGTACCAGCCGAGCTCGCCTATGTACCTCGAGTCCCTTGCCAGTGGGGTACCCGCGTAAATTGAGAGGAGGATGTGCTTGGAAACACCAAGCAATGAGGCGGCCGAGTCACTGGTAATGCAGTGAGCATCGCATTCACGTGTAAATGAACGTATGTTGGCGTTGGTAAACTCTATCAGCGTGCTGTCCTCGTTTCTGGAACATCGCCTTTTCTGCCGCGCCTGCCCTGTTGTCCTCTTCCGGCGGGTAGGATAGTCAGTCAGCGCCACCCTCCCCCACACCACACCAAACCCAAATCCCACAACCCAGAACGACCTAAACCTCCAACATCACCAAGGAATCCGCAGCCTCCACCTCGCCAATATCGCTACCGAGTACCACTAGTTCACCACAACCAACAACAACCGTTCCAACACCCCCGGACATCGATAAATTTAGCAGGGCTATCGGCGCGCCGTCTTCTTGACCTGCTCGTTCCGTTCGGCGTCGTGAGCCGGCCTGCCCTGTCTCGTTCGCTCTCTCGCTTTCGCACCCCCCCTGGTACCTTTCTCTAGCCACTGTTCACTGTCAAGCAAGCTAGTCGCCTGGCTGCCCCATTCGCTCGACGTGTCTCTCTCGGTCGCTCTGCACAGCCTCGCCGCCCTCCGCTGGCCGTACCGCTTGCTCCTCGCCCGCCATTCACAACGCCGCAGACAAGCCCGCCCCCGTTTCTCTCCGCCCTTCCACCCTTCCATGGGAATTCCTCCTCCCCCAGTCAGCGTCCAAGTTACAGACGGCCAGTCCCAAGTCCCAGTCACCCCCCCCCCCCCCCAAGTGCTCCAAAAGCCCGGTGCCCGCACTCTGTGCCCCGTGTCCCAAGTGCTCGCCTGCCGACCGTTGCCCGGAATCGTCAGTGTCACCAGCGCCAGTAACTTGCCGTCTGGCCGCCCGCTCGCCCAGCTTGAACCAGCTTGAACCAGCTCGCACCCAGCTCGGCCAGCACCCAGAGCTCTCGCACCCAACCCGCCCCATCACCCGCCTCGTTGGTCCTGCACCAAACTAAACACCAACATCACCACATCCCCACCGCGCGCCCAACCTCCAGCACTCCCAAGGATTCAGAACCCTTCAAAGCCCGTACCCCAAGCGCCCGCATCCTTTTCCTGACGTCGCATCTCTCTGTTCGAAACAGGGCCCCTCTGTGCGCGCCTCCCACCCCCATCCACGCGTCCGGCTGCTGCGATAGGACCGTCCCCCCGCCTATTGCATCACCCCCGTGAGCGCACAGCCCCCGGCATCGCCACGGTGCCTGAAGGCAGACTCGGGAGTCTGCCTTGTCTGCTTCTAAACTCGGCAACATCATGGATCAACAAGCTCAACGAGGCCGGTCACCTTCGGCCGGCCATCATCAGCCTCATATAAGTCAATCTCACTCCCCATCGCCAACCCCATACCCACCCAACGAGCAATCTGTCGGTCTTGGTCTCGGCTTGGATCAATCTGTTCAACAGTTCGCCACCGCAAACAACTCTTTTGACTCCTACAACGGGAACAACGGCTTCTTTAGCCCCCAGCAGTCGCCCTCACTGCCGCCGCCCCAGCAGCAACAGCAGAGCCCCTTCACCCAGGCCAGCCTCGCCGACCCCGCCGCTTTCGATCCCAACAACACCAGCCCGTTTGGCCAGCCGGCGCCGACCACCGGCTCCGATCCCACGCTGTCTTACAACGCCCAGGCGCAGCCCGCCTACCTGTCGCCCAACCTCAACGACGGCGAGTTCTCTCTTTTCCCGTCGTCTGGTGCTCAGAACGATAACTTCAACGCTCCGTTGTTCGATCAACCTACCCTCAACCCCAGCGACATCAACAACATGACGTCTCCACAGACGCATCACTCCCCGACCCCGCCTCACCTTCTCCAGCCCGACGGCCACCATCCTGGCTCGGCCCATCAGTCGCCTGCCTTCAACCAGCACCAGTTCTCCTCCCCGCCTGGTGGCCACTCGAGACATGCTTCGTTGGGTCCTGAAGCCGCCCTGCTTCCGCACATGGGCGACTGGACCCAGGCGCAGTTCCAGGGTCATCGGCGCAGCCCTTCAGAGTACTCGGACGTGTCCTCAGTCGCTCACTCGCCGAACCTTGTCAGCTCCGATACCTTTGATGGAGATGTTGGTGGTCACTCCCCCAACCAGCGCCCCTCGGACGGCAGTATGTATGAGTCGGTGATGGGCATGGGCAACTTCAGTATTTCAGACAATAGCCCTGGCCACCAAGGCCGAAGCCCATCCCACAGCCCGGCAATCAGCCCTCGCATCGTCCCGCAGCAGATGCCTGACGTTATCCAGCAGTCTCACTTTGGTCTCCCAACCCTCAACCACGCATATGGAGCCCCTTCGGCATACCCAGAAATCCCTGGGTCTGTCGAGGCTTTCCCTACCCTCCAGTCCACTGGTGGTCCTGACTTGTCCCAGATGGCACCTCCTGCCATCAACATTGATTTTGCGCCCTCAAACTCCAAGCCTATCGCATTCGACGGCCCCAAGCCGCGCATGGACCAAGACTCGTTGACGCCCCCCGACCGGGGTAAGTTTTTTACCCTTTGCTATATTAAGCTTGTCTAACATGTTCTCAGGTCGTCCTAGATCTCGGCCTCGAGCTGTCACAGATCCCTTTCACCCTGGTGGTGGCGGTTTGTTGAATCGCCCTGGCAATGTCAACGGCATGTCCCCGTCTCTTGGCGCTGACCTGGCAGGGCGATCAGACGCCTCCAGATCGTTGTCACCTCTTGATAGATCCGCGGCCTCGCCTTCGCGTAGACGCCAGTCCACGTCGGCAGTGCCCAATAACGTCATTGCGCTGCGCCTGGCAGATCCCGAGTACCAGAACAGCCAGGACAGTGGTGCGGCCAAGCGAGTCCAAAAGCATCCCGCAACGTTTCAGTGCACGCTGTGTCCCAAACGCTTCACTCGAGCCTACAACTTGCGATCGCATTTGCGCACCCACACCGACGAACGACCGTTTGTGTGCACCGTATGTGGCAAAGCCTTTGCCCGACAGCATGACCGTAAGCGGCACGAGAGTTTGCATTCGGGCGAGAAGAAGTTCGTCTGCAAGGGCGATCTCAAGGTTGGCGGGCAATGGGGTTGTGGAAGGCGGTTCGCTCGTGCCGATGCCCTTGGTCGTCATTTCCGCTCTGAGGCTGGCCGTATTTGTATCAAACCCTTGTTGGATGAAGAGATGATGGACCGGCAGCGGGTCTGGCAAGAACAGAGGATGCAGCAGAACATGGCCCACAGCATGGCTCCTCCTGGGTCCATGCCCATGGAAGCCTCTCCGGCATACCCCATGGATGCCAGTGGCAACTACATGCTCCCTGCAGCACTACTGGCGCAGTATCCTGTTCTGGCGCAAATGAACTGGTCCGGACCCGAGGTCGGCGGTGGTATGGACGACGACATGAGCGGTCGGTCATCGTTTGACGCCAGTGACCTCGACGAGGCCGACGACGGTGGCTACGTGAGCGGGCCTGGGACAGGTTACGGTGAAGGCGGGATGAACCAGAACTTTGGAGAGATGGGATATGCCAGTGACTTTGGAGGTCGCTAGTCTGCGCGTTCAAGTGGCATATCCCCGTAGTTTCCCTTCTCTTCTTAGGCTCCTTGATAGCCGCCAGTGTTGGTGGAAATGTTTGGAGGCTTCTTTTACTTGGTTGTCAGCGATCTACTCTTTTTTATATAGTCTCAGGTGGGATCTATATTGATGTATACCGGACGGACTCGGCACCGACGACGGCGATTTAGGATCACCTCTGTGGTTGGACAGGAAGGTGTGGATATGAATATCTTGACTTTTATTTTCGGGAGGGCTCTGGATAGACGGGAATGCGTATAGATACCAAACTAAGTCTGTTTGTCTCCTTATTTTTGTTTGAAGATCGCGTACCGATTTGACATTCTGTGATGATCTCAACAACGTGGGAATTATCTATAAGAAGAGAAACGAAATCCCCTACCCAGTCTATGTTAGGTATATATAGCATATTACTCTTCCCAATCGAGCAGAGAGTCCTCATCTGAGGTTTATCGTGTGATCGATCCTCTTCCTTATGTTCGTTTCACAGAGGCAAGTCACCCTCTAGGGTATCTTCAAAAGACAACCCTGAATATTACCTAAAATAACCGAACGCCGTGCGAAGTCTAATTCGCCCATCCCTTGCTCCCTGGCAGTAATCCCAACACCTAAGGACTTTGCTAAGCGCAAAGTAAGCAGCCCGTATACTATCCATACCCTGCCGAAAACGCTCCTTCCCGTGGATCTCGTCGTCGGGGGCTACCGTATGCCTTCCGGAGGGAGTTGGTTAGACTCCTGTCCCAAAGTAGCTCTTGGCCACCTCATCAATGACCCCCACGCAGATCGTGTGGTGAGCTGTGACAACAGAATCAATGATGAACGGCATCATAAGAGAGTTCGCCTCGACGACGACATCCTCGTGGAGCTCGTATTCGTCCCCCACTGTGGTAATCGTACTACCGGTGCCGGTACTGTCCGACCCGGCCGGAGACGTGGGGTTGGGGCGGGGCCGGACGGTGTATTCGGCGCGAATGACTACGCCGGCGGGAGCTTCAGCTCGGGTGCGCATGCCGTCGGAGACGCGCTGGAAGACGACGTGGTAGGTAACCTCCTTGGAGAGACCTGGGGCCAGGGTGACGAGCTCAGAGGCCTGGTAGAAGCGGAAAGAGTCATCCCCGAGGTTGAAGAAGGGGTCATTGGCAATGCTTTCCGGGCGTGGAGGGGTTTCGTTATAACGGGTCATGGTCTTGTGGTTATCCAGGAAAGGGATGAAGCTCTGCACACTGGCGAGAACGACCCCGGGGGGGAGGTTGCCGGGAATAGGGATAGCGTGGCTTAGTAGGCGTTGCGTCCTCATGGCCGGTGATTTAGTTGAGTGTCGAGGTGATGAATGCGGTGAAGATGTTGATATAGAGTAAAGTAATTATGGGGTGATGGCAGAGACGAACTGCCTTCTCGAGTATAATGACCGTTTCTTATATAAGTGGTGTTGATAGTTGCAACTTATCGTCGCCACAGCTGGTGAGAAGGGTGAGAAGGGTGATCAGAGCGAAAACAAGTGATACAGTGAAGTTGACAAGGTCGGCTATGGTGACAATGGTATGGCGTGGTAAAGCCTCCCGTTGTGGACATGGTGATGATATATCAGGTCGACAACGCGCAATGTCGAGCGACGATAAGAAGCTCTGCCTCGAGCTGTTCCGTGCTTCCAGCGTGCTCGTGAGCGTGAGGCCGTCGAGGCGCGGCACAGTGCTGAGATGAGGCCAAGCACCGGGAGTGAGCAGGCCACCGGGGCACCGAAGATGATGGGACTGTATCTGGCGAAGCCGCTTTGAAATAACGGGCGACGATGGCTTCGGCGTGAGGCTTCTCCGGCGACGGGAACGGGAAGGGGAAGCTCCGGGATCGCGGGTCTGACCAACGCCGGTGCTGCGGGATGAAGCGACCGGGGGCACGCTGGCGGGGGGGGGTAAGACAGTAAGATAGGTACGAACGAGGTATTGCAGGTGGTGGTGAGAAATGGATGGAGTGAGTGAGGATTGAGGGTGATGAGACGGTGCGACGACAGTTGATTGGGGGGGGGTTGTGGCGGGCGGATCTGCCGAGCGTGGCTGATGGATGAGGTAGCAGAGATAAAAATACTACAACACTGCCGCTGCCGCTACCACTGCGCGCTACTGTACCTGCTGGGTACCCTGCCAGAGGTAGTAATAGTAGGTGAGATGCTCTGGAAAACGTTCGAGCTCTCGGGCTTCTACACTTTGTACTGGTGGCTGAGGAGGGGCGGTGCAAACGGGCTCCTCCAGGCTGCTGTATTTTACTTTGCTTCCTTTCATCTGAGAGAAGGGGATAGATAATCTTGGTCAACGGGAAAATCACGTCCAGGAACATTCAAGGATGCAACGGTTAGCCTTGGCCGTTATTTGTCATTGCTGTCGACTCCCGTAGAAGAAGAGGAGGGACTCCACAGGGGCCGAACAGGAGCGGGGGATGCTTTATCAAGGGAAAGCCGCCAGCGGACGGTCGCCAGATGCGGATGGACAACTTCCAAGATGAGTAGGTGTCATTTCCGTGTGCGTCAAAGGACCGACACCTGCGTACTTAGGCAGTAACTAGGTAATTACATGTGAAGAAAAAAAAGAAGAAAAAAAGAAGACAAAAATCCGAGTGTTGCGGACTTGAGTCTAGAAGCCTTCACATATATGGGTGAGAAGCGCTGGTAATCCGTAGTTCCTGTTAGTTAGCCCGCTCCGTCTCCGAGCCAAGTCATCGTGGGGCTGACCGATCTCCGGCCGTCCCGACCTACCCGGCAGCCCGATATGTTGAGGAAGAAATGCTAGAAGCATCTATGCTGCAACCACACTACTGTATCTCTCTTCTGCAGGACAGAAAAAAAAATCGCATAAAAACGTGGTTCGTTAGCTGCTAAGAATCGGGAGAGTCGTTTTGGCTTAGGCCGGAATACCATCATCGGGTCGCGTGAGGCTGCAGGTGGCCTGCATGACGTTTGACATTCGCGGCCCAACACAGTAGTACTAGCAATGGACTTGCAGACTACCACAGTTCTGGCTGGCATACCTCTCACCAGTCTGGCTTCTCTCTTACGGATCACTCACATGCTGCAGTAGCAGTGTGCTTGTTGCCATGTACGTGCTACGACGCACTGGAATAAGCGTCCAGAGGCCCATGTGCACAGCCAGCACGGGAGCTAATAATAGCCCTACCACCCAATTATTTGGGGATCAATCCCGTAACTGATGTCCGACATCCGCAGGACGTGATGAGGTGACAAGTGATGAAGCAAACAATAGATGATCAACTGTGGAGGATCGTCGCCGATCATGTCGTTCACCAGTGACTCACACAACGTGAACGTATCGTAAATGGCTCGAGGAGGTACGTTACTAGTCCACAGCGTGCCTACCAGTCCTGGATGACGCTGCAGGTCTCGACGAATGGGCACGCAAACCTCTTCGACCAATGTCGTCGACTCCCAATTCCGGGGTGGCGGGCATCGTCTTACACACTAGGTCTGTGTCTAGCAGCATGAACTTGACTCGGCGAGCTTATACCAACTCGATGGCTTAGAGGAGCCACGTACTGCGTAAGACTGAGACCGAGATTCAAACAATTCAGACAGCTAAACGCATCAGCAAGACGTATCCCCGCGGGTCAGATCATGGATGCACGCTTCATGCGACTGATGGGTAGGGTGTCTTCGGCTCCCGTTGCCAAGGGGAGTCAGAGACAAGGGTGACATGACAGACAGACGGGCTCACAGTGACACACAGCGAGACAGACAGACCTGGACACAGCAATGCAAAAGCACATGGCGTCCGTCTCGCTCTGTTTGGGCTGTTCGATGACGAAGGTGGATGGCTTCGGGTCTGACCGCCAGAAGTTTGGTTGGCCGGGATTGGACGGGCGAGCGGGCTTCTGGGTTTTGCTGGTTCAGAGAGACGAGACAACGCGTCTTCCCTCGCCTCCCCTGCTCGCAACTCTACGCCCCCCCTGGACGGCAGAAACTTTGCGGCTTTTTGAAGCATTGCACGTTGAAGCGGTGAGAGGTTGACGATGCCTCTTCGGGCCAAATGCTGTGGGACGCTGCACGAGGCTAAGAGACCGGAGGCACTGGGCGGGCCCGTAGCAGCCAAGCATGCGCCAGTTAGTTCCCGACGTCTGGATCTCGCCCGCAGGCCGCAGGACGCCAGTGGGTTCGCGGACTGGGGACGACGACGATGGCCACGGCCGTACATGCTGTACCTCTGCGTTGGCCGTGTTGATGCCCAGCGGCGCATGTAGCGGTACCGCGTTTGATCTCCTGCCTTAGTTATTGCCTTCTTTTTAGAGAGAGGATCCTGGGCTATGAATACTCCCGGCAGCCAAATAGACTGGGCTGGCTGGGGCTGGGGGCTGGTCTAGTTAATTAGTCCTCTTCTCTACCCGCTGCCGCTAGTCGGCGTTGGGACGGCTTGGTTGTTGGAGGGACGGACAAGCTCCGTCCCGTCTGGGTGTGAGTTCGGCTGGTCGTCGTGGGAACGGACCGGGCCAGGGAGCGAGTCCCGTCCCACCATGATCCGAGGCCGACATAATGGAAGAAGCACAGTCGCACAGTATCCGTATCTCCATCGTCAGGGTCCAGAAGCGTGGGTGATCGCGGACGCGGGGAAGAGAAAGATTCGGCAGTGTTGCCGTCCTGCGACGAGCCCCCCCGGACGGCGCAATGACTTTAGTTGGTGGATAGGATAGGCAGTTATGCGCAAGGCTGTTGATCTGGTTCTTTTGATAACGGAGTCGCGTTATTGTTACCCCTCCTTAACCGAGGAGCACACACAAACCGCAAAATACCACACGACACAGACACCAGACGCACACATGCCACATGTTGTACTGTACACACACACGCACACTTGTCTCAGGCTGTTTCCAGGTTTTGATATCTGGGCCCGCTGGTGGCGACGACCTGGGCTGGGTTAGGTTGTCTGAGCTCGGCCCCCCGCGTGATGTCACGGAGATCGAACGACGGGGCGCAGGGTCTTTTGGAGGGGGTACGACAAGGGCTAGACAGTAGACTACCTCGTAGGGATGGTAGAAGCAGTCCTACGTCCGATTGCGAACAACCAGGTAGAACTTGTCGGGAAGGACAAGATGTTTGGATTCGGGTAGCGGAGAATTATAGCAGAGGAGTTACGTGTACAAACTGGCAAGTGAGGGACAGGTATATCCCTTCTACGAGTTGGTTGGGAGGCGATTACTAGAGTAATCACTAGAGGATGCCTTAACTAGTTGCCTAGTATCTACTTACCTTGCTGGGCGCGGTTCTAGCCTTGCGAGTTGGGCAACAAAGACGCATCATTGTCCTTCGATGTAGAGGGGACATCCCAGCAGTCTGGCTCACACCCCTCGACCATGGCGTGTATGTTGTCACCATTCCGTAACCATTCTTTTCTGGCGTCGCCATCAGAAAGTTTAGGTGAGCAGTTGATACCGTCGTGCACACAGCGTCTGTTCGCTCCTCCAATTCCAACGCGGACGGAAGCACTGCTTTTTAAAAGAAGGTGGCTGGGAATGGAGTCGATGAAGTCCCTCCGCACATTCTTATTTGCCCAAGAAAAAAAAGCGAAATGCAAAGACAGGCCAGTGACAGGCCAGTCAAACATCCATCACAGACCCGACAAGGGGGGGGCGAAGATCGGGTCCAGCCAAGCAAGGCGAGCGCCTGACTGGCCTGGCCCTGCAGAGGCAGCATCAAGCAGGGCAGATCTGGTTGGCTGAGGCCTGCACCATGGTGTTGCACGAGGGTTTATCCTGATGTCCTGCTGGTTGCTGGGTGGGTTGCCACTGCGTGGTAACGGGATCAAATGGGATCAACTGGTGTGTGTGGTCAATGTTATGCGTAACAAGGAACAAAACGACCCTGACGCTTCCTCAATCGCTGCCCCGTCCAGAGTGTACCTGCGCCTACATATATGCCCCTTCCTCGTGGCAGGTACCTCGACGACTCCCCTTTTTTTCTCTTCTCTTGGTCCCGTCGTCGGTTGAACGCACCCCCATCCCTCCATCTTGAATCTCTCGCGGCGTTGCCACATGCTGATATTACCCTGCTTGCCTGGGCAACAAGGGGATGGAATTTCGAGAAGAAGGGAAGAATTAGCGAATAAGGGAGAGGGCGCTGAAAGTACCTTATCAAGGGGTAAAAAACAAACAAAGAGACAACGCCGTTTCTGCTGAACATCGCGAAGTCACTGGCCTTGTCTTTTCCCTCTTCACCATTGTTTTTAATACCTACACCCAACCCAACCTCCCCCCCATCTTTGTCGGTCCCGGCCAAATAGCGGTAGGTACCTTACCTATCATTGCCTAACGTCTCTCCACCCGGGCATTGAGAATCCATCTGGGAAGTACATAGTACGCCTTCAAACGGGCGGCTTTCCGTGGCTTACTTACATGCCCTTCACACATAAACCTAACCCAGTCAGACCCAGACGGACGGAGACATGCTAACGGGAAACATCCATCTCCAGACCAAAGACGACGACTAGGAATTATTAACAGTCGCCCGCTTGCCCGTCCCCCCCTGCCTGCCAGCCCGCTTGCCAGTCATCGTCACTCGCTTGCTCGCTGCGGTTTATGGGGCCGCCCCCCGTCGACTCATCCCCCGCCAGTGGCCTCTTTGCATTACGCCTGGTGTGACGACTGACATTCGTCTGGCCGGCGATCCAAACAAGCACACCGGCGTCATTGGCTCCGCGGCCTTACCCGCTTGTCTTGATCTTTCGGACCTCTCCCTCCCAAAGGGTCATTCTCTCCTTCAACTATACTCCCTCTCTTTGTTTTCTTGCTTCGGGAGATAATTCCTGGCCATTTTGCCCCGGCGTGGCTCAACCTAACCGCACATCGCCTGAGCTAAGGTCCCCCGGCTCGACTGGCACAGACCGAATCTATCGCCTTTGTCCGCGCCTCGACCACCCCAAGAGATTCCCGACTCACGACTAAGATTTGGTAAAAACGGGACGGCGCCCTTGATAAGTCCGTGGCCCAGGGTCTTGATAGTTACCCTGGGAGCCATCTAATTATCGACTTCGCTTCCTTGTACCCGATCTCTTTTTTTCTTCTTTTTTTCACGGCCCTCGCTCCCACACGTCGGCCAATCTATAGCAAAAAACCATTGTCCGCGACATCGACCTTCCCTGCGCGACATTGCATCACGACTCGTTACGATTCCCGCAGATTCGCACTACCTTCCGTCCGACTCGCTCCCGCACCTGTTCGCCGACTTACACGACCCTCCCCCGTGAACGATATCGACATTTCGACCTCGTTCTCAATCTCCATTTCCACTCGTCTGGGTTCACCGTCCAGCATCCCCGCTTCGATCTCCATCCGGCCCCCGCCGTCCACAGCGTCCATGATTGCAACGTCGCTTCGCCTTCGCACGAGCTCCATCTACCACAATGGCCGCGGCCGACGTTTTGGCGTTCACAGAAAGGAGGATAGGAAGCGAATATGGCTGGTCAACGATCCGGCATTCGCCGACGACTGGGTGGGATGAGCGCTCTCTGCGCCTGCAGCTGGGCACAATCGCCCATGCCTGGGTTGCGCAGACCTCACACCGGCAGGTATGTTGTGATGTTTTGCCTTGATCCATTCCCTCGGGCCGCGCCCGTTGCAGGTTACTTGTAGGCGGCTTGCGGGTGCACTTACACTCGACTTCCTCGGGTGACGGGTCGGTCCATCATATCCAAAGCTTACCAGCTTCGTCGGTGGCGCTCAACGGTTAAAACCCCTCCGAGTCTGAGTCGATCAATGGCCTTAAGTATGAGGGGAACCTGCGACGCCACCTCCCGTAACCCAGCGCGACGGCACGCAACCTCCTCAAAGTCTATCTAACATTCCATCTCTCAGATCCTCCCGACCTCCTCGTCGCATCGACGTGTGGCCATCAAGGCCCTGATAATCCCCGACTTCACCCCGAAATGGTCGCGCTGCATCCCCCGCACGTGCGAACCGTCCGAATCCTCCAATCCCGTCATGGACCCCAACGATCCCGACGACCACGCGCGCCCGCAGCTGCCTGCATGGATGGATGCGTTCGCGCCGCATCGTCCGTCCAATGCGCCCCGAAAGCGCCGCGAAAGCGATGACCTATTCAGCGACCCCGCGTTCGACGTTTCCATCGACTTCGACTCCCAGGAGGGCTTCTACGAGGCGGCAAAGAAGAAGAAGCCGACGAAGCAGTCACTCCCTCCTCCACCCCCTCCAGCGCCGCCACCTCCGCCTGCTGACGAACCCAACAAGGACGACGGCGCTGGCGGTGACGCCAATGGTGGCGATGCCGCTGGAGGTGCTGGCGATGGAAATAACGGCAATGGCGCGGGCGACGGGTGGGGAGACTTATCATCAGCCAAGGCACCCAAAAAGAAGAAGGCCAAAGATGCACTTGGTGGGGGGTTGCCCAGCATACCCACGAACGACTTCGGCGCCGACTCGTTCGATGAAATCAAGTTGGGTGATGATTTAGGAGGGAAATTGGACTTGAATCTCGGCCCCCCCGACGCGAAGGGGGGGTTTGGGTCATGGGGGGGCATCGGAGGCGCTGGGGCCGCCCGCGCGGGCGGTAGTAATTGGGATTGGGCCGGTGCCGGCTCGGGTGGAAATGACACCGTGGCAGCTCCTGTCGACATCAACATGGACGATAACTCCTGGGGCATCAGTCGCGGAAAACCGAAAAAGGCTGGAAAGTCAAACCTCTCGTTCGACGAATTCGGTGAGAGTTCCGGCCAACCCGCCGAGGACGCCAATATGGAGAAGGAGGACCTCTGGGGCTTCGGCGCTAAGAAGCCCCTCGGCAAGAAGAAGGATAGCACCACTTGGGGATCACCTCCCGCGAACGACAAGAAGGATCCCCTTGGACCAAGCGATCTTTGGGGCTTCGATGGCTCCAAAAAAGAAGCCCCCGCCCGAATCCGCATCATCCGACAAGAAGGACCCTGAGGATATCTGGGGCACCTGGGGCATCACGAAGAAAGATCGGACGAAGAAGAAGGGCATCCTCGACGATTTGGGCCCCCCCTCCCGCACCCGCACCCGATCCACCAGCAGCCGATGAGATGTGGGATGGCTGGTCTAAGAAGGATAAGAAACCTGCTGGCTGGGGCGAGTCAGGCGTGCCTGACGCAGCCCCAGATCCGCCCATGCAAGACGACACCAAGAACGAAAGCGATGACTTCTGGAGTACATTCGGCACTAAGAAGAAGAGCGTCGTGGAGGAACCGCCTGAGGAGAAGCCTGCAGACGGGTGGTCAGCTTGGGGCCTTGCAAAGGCCGCCAAGAAAAAGGCGTCCATTTTCCCAGAATTCGGCGACGACAAATCCGAAGAACCCCAGAAAGGAGACGATGGCTGGGATCTCTGGGGAACTGGGAAGAAGAAGAAGAGCGACCTTATCAGTTTGACGGACTCGGTTCCCCCACCCGCCCCAGAGCCCGAACCCGAGAGCAGTGGTGGTTTCTTCGCCTCATGGGGCCTGGGCGGTAAGAAGAAGAAAGCTCCCGAGCCTGCCCCTTGGAAACCAGACGCCATCGAGGAGCCAAGTGATGAGTTCTGGAACTCTGTTGGCAAGAAGAAGTCCGATCCTCTCCAATTTCTCGACGATAATACCGGTGAGACACCTCAACCTGACGATGTGGAGGAGTGTATGAACAGCAAGGCCAACCGAAACGACGATTTTGGTTGGAATTCTTTCATCCAAAAAGAGACATTCAAAGACTTGAACCGGCGCCTTGACTGGCTCACCTCCTCTAGCGCCAACCCCCCTTGATATGAATTATGCTAAACCAGACGAACAAATAGGAAACCGATTAGCCGAGGAGCAGGCTGCTCAAGAAGCGGCGGACAAAGCTGCTAAGGAAGCCGAGGAGACTGCCGTTCGTGCAGCGGAAGCGGTGGAGGCAGCAGCGGAAGAAGAAGAGCTTGCTGGCTTATTGGCGAAGAAGGCTAGACGAGGAGGCAAACTCTTGAGAAAAGATGCAGAACGAGTCGCTATTCTCGAGGGCAACGCTGCGACCAGGGCTGAGGACCGAGCCATCCGCGAGGCGGAGGAACAGGCTGCGAGGGAAGCAGAAGCTGCTGCCGCCGCTGCAGTTGCCGCCGCTGAGGAAGCGGCAGCAGCAGAGGTCGTCGCCAAGGAAGCTGCAGACGCTGAAGTGGCTGCGGCTATCGCTGCCGAGGACGCAGAAATCGCCACCTTGGTTGCGAAGAAGGCCAAGCGTGGAAAACTTACGAGAAAAGAGATCGACCGACTCACCATGCTCCAGGCCAACGCTGACGGACGAGCCTCGACGCAAGCAGCCCAGGAGGCAGAAGAGCAAGCTGTGAAAGACGCAGAGGCTGCTGCAGTCGCCGAAGCCGCCGCGGAAGCTGTTGCCATCGAAGAGGCTGCCGCCGCAGATGCCTGGGCTGCTGAAGCTGCCGAGCGGGAGGCTGTCGACGCCGAAGCAGCTGAGATTGTCAAGGAAGAGGAGGAACTCGCAGCCCTTATATCAAAGAAAGCGAAAAAGGGCAAACTGACTAGGAAGGACACAGACCGATTGACCATCCTCTCCGAAAATGCGGCGAAAAGAGCCGAGGCGCGAGCGGCGCAGGACGCCGAGCAAGCTGCCCAGGGTGCCGAGGACCAGGCTGCAAGGGAGGCCGAAGAAGCTGCCGCGGCCGCCGAAGCAGCAGAGGCTGAAGCAGCAGCTCAGGCCGCGGCCGACGCAGATGCAGACACCGCGACCGCGGCCGCCATCGACGCTGAGGCTGCTGAAATCGCCAAGGAAGAAGAGGAGCTGGAGGCTCTCAAAGCGAAGAAGGCCAAAAAAGGCAAACTGACCAGGAAGGACACAGAAAGATTCACCGTCCTTGTAGGCTTGACCGTGAACCGAGCCCGGGAGAAGGCTGCCAAGGAAGCTAGTGCCAAGGAAGCAGAGGAGCAAGCGGCTAAGGAGGCCGAAGAGGCTGCCGCTCTCCAGGCCGAGGAACAAGCTGCTACCGAAGCAGAGGCGGCTGAGATTGCCAAAGAAGAGGAGGAGCTTGCAGCATTGGTAGCAAAGAATGCCAAGAAGGGGAAACTCAGCAAGAAGGACACTGATCGTTTCAACATCCTCACCGAGAAGGGCAACGAACGAGCAGCGGCTCAAGCAGCAGCAGCAGAGGCAGCCGCCGCCGACGTGCCACCAGTGGAAGAGCTTGCTGGCAAGCCCCCGATTGAAGAACTTCCGGTGGAAGAACTTCCGGCGGACAACCCTCCAGCAGAAGACCCTCCAGCCGAAGACCCTCCAACCGAAGATCTCCTCATAGACGACCTGCCGACAGAAGACCCGCCGGCAGATCCTGAAGTCATTGCAGCGCAGGAGGCTGCAGAAGCTGAGGCCGCCGCCATCGCCGAGGAGGACGCAGAGCGGGCTGCTTTGCTTGCGAAGAAAGCGAAGAGAGGCAAGCTCGGCAAAAAGGACACCGACCGTCTGGACATGCTTACCGAGAACGCCAATCAACGAGAAGCCAAAGCTGCTGCTGAGGCTGAAGAGCTTGCTGCCGCTGAGGCCGCTGCTGCCGACGAAGCTGCTGCCGCCGCCGAAGCTGAAGCTGCCGCCGCCAGAGAGGCTGAAGCTGTGGAGATTGCCAAGGAAGAGGAGGAACTCGCGGCCCTAACGGCAAAGAGGGCTAAAAGGAGCGGCAAGTTGATTAAAAAGGATGCCGAGCGTTTCAATATCCTGACGGAGAATGCAAACCAACGAGCTGAGCGGGCAGCGAAGGAGGCGGAAGAGGCTGGCCCTTCTGAGGCTGAGATCGCCGCCGCTGCTGAAGCTGATGAAGCTGCCGCCGCCGAAGCTGCTCAAGCCGAAGATAACGCAGCTGCCGAGGCGGCGGAAGCTGAAGCTGCAGCTGCGGCGGAGGCGGAGGCCGCTGTTATCGCTGCAGAGGAGGCCGAGCTGGCCGCTCTGTCTGCGAAGAAGGCAAAGAAGGGCAAGCTTGGCAAGAAGGACACAGACCGTTTCAACATTTTGACGGAGAGCGCAGCAACACGAGCCATGGCTAATGCTGATGTGACGGCTGCTGCAGAGGCTGAAGATGCTGCAGCAGCCGAAGCCGAAGCCGCCGCCGCTGCAGAAGCCGCGGCGGCGGAAGAAGCAGCGGCCGCCGAAGCAGCAGCAGCTGCAGAAGCCGATGCTGCAGCCGCTGCAGAAGTTGCTGCCGCTGCCGAGGCGGATGCTCCCGAAACTGTCGATGCTGAACTCGCCGCCATTGCGGAAGAAGAGGCAGAATTGGCTTCTCTAGAAGACAAGAAGGCCAAGAAGGGCAGGCTGGGCAAGAAAGACACCGATCGCTACAACCTGCTTACTGCGAACGCCGCGACACGAGCTGAGAAGGCAGCAGAGGAGGAGGCCGCTGCTGCCGCTACCGCTGAAGCCGAGGAGCAAGCTGCTAAGGAAGCTGAAGATGCCGCTGCAGCAGAGGCTGCTGAGGCTGAAGCCGCTGCCATCGCTGAGGAAGAAGCAGAGCTTGCGGCCTTGAATGCCAAGAAGGCGAAGAAGGGCAGGCTGGGCAAGAAAGACACAGACCGATACAATATCCTGGCCGACAACGCCGCTCAGAGAGCTCAGAAAGCGGTAGAGGAGGAAGCCGCAGCAGCAGCCGCAGTAGCAGCAGAGGAGGTTGAGGCCGAGGTTGAGGAGGCTGCCCCTGACCCTGTAGAAGACGCTGATGGTCTCGATGACGCGGACGTTTTTGAGGATGCGGATGTTTTCGAAGATGCAGCGGATTCTATTGTTCCCGACGAACCTGCTATCGATGAGGAGGCTGATGCTGCCGCCGAGGAGCAAGCTGCCAAGGAAGCTGAAGAGGCAGCTGCAGCAGAAGCGGCCGAGGCTGAAGCCGCTGCTATTGCCGAAGAGGAAAGCGAGCTGGCTGCTTTGGAAGCCAAGAAGACAAGGAAAGGCAGGCTGGGCAAGAAAGACACGGACCGATACAACATCCTGGCCGACAACGCCGCTCAAAGAGCTTCTAAGGCAGTAGAGGAACAAGCCGCCGCTGAGGCAGAGGAGGCGGCAGCAGCCGATGCTGCTACTGCCGAAGAAGCTGGCGCTGCCGAAGCTGCCGCCGTCGAAGAAGCCGCAGCTAAGGAGGCAGCGGATGCTGCTGCTGCTGCCGTCATCGCTGAAGAGGAGGCAGAGTTAGCAGCCCTAGAGGCAAAGAAAACCAGGAAAGGAAAGCTGGGTAAGAAGGATACGGACCGGTACAACATATTGTCTGAAAGCGCAGCTGCGAGAGCTGAGCAGGCTGCACAAGAACAAGCTGCCCAGGATGCGGATGATGCAGCAGTCGCAGACATAGCTGCCGCTGAAGATGCTGCCCTCGATGAGGAGGTTGCTGCTGTCGAAGCCGCCGCCGCCGAGGCCGCGGCTGCTGAGGCGGCTGCTGAGGCGGCTGCTGAGGAGGCGGCTGCTGCAGAAGCTGCCGCCGCACAGGAAGCTGCCGCGGCTGAGGCCGCCGCCGCCAAAGAGGCCGCTGTTGCTGCCGAAGAGGAAGCAGAGTTGGCCGCCTTGTCTGCTAAGAAGGCAAAGAAGGGAAAACTTGGCAGCAAAGACACCGCTCGCTTCACTATCCTCACCGAGAATGCGACACAGAGGGCCGAGAAGGCAGCCGAAGCGGAGGTAGCAGCAGCTGCAGCCGAAGAGCTTGCTACCATCACTGCAGAAGAAGAAGAGTTGGCCGCGTTGTCTGATAAGATGGCAAAGAAGGGCAAACTTGTCAGGAAAGACACCGAACGCTTCAACCTTCTCAGTGAAAAAGCGATGCAGAGAGCCGAGAAGGCTGCTGAAGAACAAGCAGCCAGGGACGCCGAGGCCGCTGCTATTGCAGAAGCCGAAGAGGCTGCTATTGCAGAAGCAGCGGCAGCAGCAGAAGCCGAAGCTGCCGCTGCCGCCGAAGCTGCTGCCGCTGCAGAGGCCGCTGCTCAAGAAGCTGTTATCGCCGCAGAGGAAGAAGAGCTTGCTGCGTTAGTAGCCAAAAAGGTCAGAAAGGGCAAGCTGGGCCGGAAAGACACGGACAGATTCACTGTCCTCACCCAGAGTGCCACGGAGCGTGCTGAGGCAAAGGCTGCGAAGGAAGCAGAGGAGGCAGCTGCAGCCGCGGAAGAGGCCCCTCTCGAGGAGGAGCTTGAGGAGGAGCTTGAGGAGGAGGGCGAGGAGGAGGAGGTCCCAGAACCGGCCCCTGAAGATGAGGATGCCGAGGAAGAAGCCCCTCCTGAAGGTGAAGACCTACCCGCGGAGGAGCCTGAAGAGCCTGCTCCCGACGAGGAAGCCGCTGCTGCCGATGACGAGGCTGCTGCAGCCGAAGAAGCAGCCGCAGCAAAGGAGGCCGCCGAAGCCGAAGCCATTGCTGCAGAGAAAGAAGCAGAGCTTGCCGCGCTCTCTGCGAAAAAAGCCAGGAAAGGCAAATTGGGTCGCAAGGACACCGACAGGTTCAACATTCTGACCGACAATGCCACCATGCGCGCTGCAGGGCAAGCTGCCAAGGAAGCCGAGGAGGCTGCTGCTGAAGAAGAAGCAGAGGCTGCTGCCGCTGCCGAGGTTGATGCTGAGGCCGATGACGCTGAGGCCGGCGACGCTGAGGATGCTGAGGTCGAAGATGCTGAGGTTGAGGATGATGCTGAGGCCGAAGACGTGGAGGCCGATGACGTGGAGGCCGAAGATGCTGAGGTCGAAGATCCTGAGATCTCCGAAGCTGCTGAAGCTGAAGCTGCCGCTGCCGCTGAAGCCGCTGCGCAGGAGGCTGCCGCCGCCGAAGCCGCCGCTCAGATTGAAGCAGAGGAGGCAGAGCTTGGGGCGTTGAAGGCGAAGAAGGCCAAAAAGGGAAAGCTTGGCAGAAAGGATACTGACAGATACACCGTCCTCATAGGGCTTGCCGACAAACGTACCGAAGAGCAAGCTGCCAAGGAGGCCGAAGAAGCAGCAGCGGCAGAGGCGGCAGCAGCAGAAGAGGCTGCTGCGAAGGAAGCCGAAGAGCAAGCTGCCGCCGAGGCAGAGGAAGCCGCTGCCGTCGAAGCTGAAGCTGCCGCCGCCGCCGAAGCAGCCGCCCTTATCGAAGAGGAGGAGGCTGAGCTCGCAGCATTGGACGCAAAGAAAGCCAAGAGAGGCAAGCTGGGCAGGAAAGATTTGGAAAGATTCCATATCCTGATGGAGAATGCTACCCAGCGCGCCGAAGAGCAAGCTGCTCGAGAGGAAGAAGCGGCCGCTGCTGAGGCTGCTGAGGCCGCTGCTCGGGAAGCCGAAGAGCAAGCGGCCCGGGAAGCAGAGGAGGCTGCCGCCGCCGAAGCAGCGGCTGCCGCCGAGGCAGAAGCCGCCGCGATCGCTGAGGCCGAAGATGCTGAGCTTGCCATGCTAGCAACCAAGAAGGCCAAAAAGGGCAAGCTCGGTAGGAAAGATACAGACAGGTTCCATATCTTGACCAAGAACGCCGAGGAACGGGCCGAGGAAGCTGCCGCAAAGGAGGCCGCGGCCGCGGAAGCTGCTGCGGCTGCGGCTGCGGATGATGATCTGGATGTAGATCTCGACCCCGAGGAAGTGGAGGAAATACTCAAGGCTGGAGAGAAGGAACCGGGCGAGGAGGACGAAGAATCATACGAGACTCCCAACGAGGGTGATGATGCTGAGGAGGAAGAGGAGGAGGAAGAAGAAGAAGAGGACGACGTAGTGGTAGAGGAACCTGTTGAGGTGGAAGCCGCTGACGAAGAAGAGGAAGCCGAGGAGGTTGATGCGGTCGAGGAGAATGAAGAAGAGGATGAGGAAGATGCCGAAGAAGAAGCCGAAGAAGAGGTCGCCGATAGGGAGGTCTCTGAAGTTGTCGAAGAGGAACCCATCGTGGAGGAGCCTGTTGAAGAGGAGGTCCTTGAAGAGGAAGCGCCCGTTGAAGAAGAGGTCATCGAGGTTTTCGAGCTGCCCAAGAAGTCCAAGAAGAACAGGAAGAGCAGGTCTCGACGGGTGCCCGACGTTCCACCCCCCGTTCCGCCACCCGCTCCCGACCCGCCATTGGATCCCCCTTTGACGCCTCCGCCTGAGCCGAGATCATCTCGGAAGGAACGGCCGAAGATGAGTCGGGGAGCGGCTTCGTGGAAGAACCCTCGCGAAGAGAAAAAGGAGAGGAGGTCGTCCAAGTCTAAGTCCAAGGCCAAATCGAGCAGAGGAGGGGAGAAGGAGGAAATGGTGTCCTCAAAAGGCTCCTCTTCAGACAAGACACCAGCACGGCCCCGCGTGCCTCTTTTCAGCACCCCACCTATCACTCGTTCAGCACCTGCGCGCGAGAAGAGGCCCGGCATGGGCAGCAAGCGCCGACACACGACGATGTCAGCACGTGGACTCGTCTCCCCTCCTCCTGAGGACATCCCAGACAAAGCAAGAGGGATTCTCGGTATGGACAAGGACCAGTCAAGCCGAAGGAAGTCCCGCAAGACACGATCAGGAGAGGATGAAGACGTTGAGATGACTGGGGCCCTAGACCCTGATGAAAGCCCCCAGAAGCCTGAACGCCGACGGTCCAGACGTACCCCCCCTGATGAGGACATCATCATGGTTGACGCTGGCGGTCCTTCTGAAATCCCCAGGCGCAGCTTATCAAACGCGAAGAAGGCCGGCTTTGGTGGTCTCTTCTCAGGCCTTATGACACCTAAGTCGGAGCGTCCGGACCTACCACGGCGCCGTAATACTTACGCAACTACTGATGACGAAGCCTTGCGCGCTGCACAGATGGATGCTGAGGCAGAAGCTGTCGATCCTGAGCGAGAGGCCCGACGTGCTGCTCGCAGAGCTAAACGAGCAGAGCGCGAGGCTGCCGGACGCCCGGATGAGGAACCGAGACGTGACAGAGACGAGGCTCGACGTGAGCGCCACCGGCGCCGTGAACCTGAGGCCGATCGTCCAAGGGATGAAGATAGGGAGGCACGGAAACAGGAGGAAAGAGAGGCTCGGCGGGCAGAACGGAGGGCGGCCCGTCAGCGCGAAGACGAGGAACGTCGGGCTGAGGAGGATCGTGAAACTCGCGAAGCTCGTCGGGAGGAGCGACGTCGCCTGCGTAAAGAGAAGGAAGAAGCCGCAGCCGCAGCAGCCGTGGCAGAGGAGGAGGAAGAGGCACGCAGGGCAGCCAGACGCGAACGTCGAAAGTCTCGTCAGGTCGATGCATCCGAAGACGACTCTGAGCGCCGCCGCCGCCGCGAGGCGAGAAGGGCAGCTCGAGTAGACGAAGAGCCTGAAGAGGTTGTCGAGGTTGACCGCCGCCGGAGCCGTCGACAAGGTGGCGAGTCAGCGGACGAATACGGACAATCTCGAAGAGCCCGGCGGCGTGCGGAGCGAGAGGCACCGGCATGGCCTCACTCTGGAACATCATCCTGGGTCAAGGAGGTTTCGGATGCACCACCGCCTCCTGAGGACACCAGGCGGGGTGAGGCGGCTGAGGATGTGGAGGAAGATGAACATGCTGCTCGTGAAGCCCGTCGGGCCCGGCGGCGAGCCAAGCACGGAGATGGGACGCCAGAGGATACAGATGATCAACCTCGGCGACGTATGAGGCGGGAGGATCGTGAGAGACGATCTGAGGGAAGCGATGAACGTTTTCAGAACCGACGCAGCTCAACGTTTGCGGAGCAGGTAGCGCCGCCAGCTCGAACCAGCTGGTGGAGGAAGATTGCAGGATGAAGAAGGATGAAGACTAAAGGAGTGTGGGCGATGGATGCATGGGATGTACTACTGAGCGAGCGTGTTTTAAGTGTTTTCTATTGTTTTCACCACCACTATCACGATAACTACGACGAAGCGTACCACGACGATCAAACCAATATTTCGATCACTAGCTTTGATGGGATTATCGCTCTCCACTCAAAGGATGCAGGAAATAGAAGGGACACCATGTTTGACTTGACAGTTTTGGATTTTGGGCATTGTGCAGGACACGCAGCGCATTTTTTGGAGTTTAGCATGGGATGGATGGTTCTGCGGCGGTCCATCCCCTTCCTCCCTCGGTTGCCCCTTCGGACATTCGTCGTCGTCGGGAAAGGGTAGGCTAGGGGTAGAAGGCGTTGCCAACATGGCGTGTATACCCCGGAGAAGCAGCGACGTGTGAGGTGAGTGAGTGAGCGCGTGGTGCATATTTGGGAATTCAGGGATATGGAGGAAGAGTTGTTGGTGTTAACGGCGATGACAACTGCGACCTATCCTCCTCCCTTATATTATCCTGCCTTCAGACCTGCCTATTCAAGGGGTCTTTGCCTTAATTGTGTGTTGTACGAGTGTGGTGTATCCATACAGGTTCCCCCGTACGATATCAAGGTTTGGGTTCAGCGTGGCCCGATACAGAACCAAATACCAAGTTGATGATTTTCCCCCTTTGAAACCTTGAATATTGACTATGAAGTAAAGTACTTGAGAGATCGCTTGGTGTAAAGAGTTCGAAGGAAACCCGGCGAATCGGGCGGGAATGGAACGTGGAGCGTGGAGCGGGATGAGCCGAGAGGTGTGTGCCTGCCAGTGGTGAGCTGTAGTAAGTACTGCCAGTAGTAATCGGGTGCGAATCGGTACCTGTAAATTGTTTTCATTTCCTGTTTCGACTCTAAATCGTAACGCAGTCTAGTGTCTGGGAGGCGTTTCTTAGCAGGCTGTTATTGGGAATGTCAGACGCCCCCGGAAAAGTCCAGGTCCCTGGGTAGGTAGACTGCTATCTCACAATCCCATATAATGGGCATCTCGACTATTATTTGACACCAGTCCACATGTTTCGTCTACGCTCTCTTTCTGCTTCGATTTGTTTAATATTCTCTTATTCCTCTGTGATAGTCTCCACGCTCGCAGTTGCCAGGGTACCTGGACTAGGCAATTGTCTCGTAGCACTATTAGACGGCCGATGGGTACCTCATTTCTGCGGGACATGACGCGCATACCTTTGGTACTGTAGCCCGCAGTCAGCAATTGGCTGGGACTCGGTGTTAATCAACGACATCCACGTTTCCCTCCACGTCAACCTCTCAACCCACGGACGGACCCGAGTCGCAAGGCTGACGACACCTTGGCCAAACCCGCGACAACGTCCAGCTCGTGCGTGACATGAACGACTGACGATCGGCCTCTTTGCTGCTGTTCTGCTTCTGGCTTTCTTTTCTTTCGCTCTTTTCGACCCTCCTGCTCCGCCACCACCACCATCTCCTCCTCCTCCTCCTCCCACTGACGTGCGATTCACGACCGACACGACACAACGCAACGCAACACATCACGAGACCCCGCCGATATCGCCAGTCCAGTCGCTCACGCGCATCGCAACGCCCACCATGGCTGCCCCGGGCAAGCAGGCGTCGTCGCGCTGGGGCTCCTTTCTCTCGCAGGCCGTCGCCGGCGTCGAGTCTCGCCTCGACAACATGCTCACCGAGGGCGAGGAGGCTGAGCGACAACGCCAGCAGGGCCACGCAAAGTCCGGTAATGCCAACAAAGCTGCCCAGCCTGTCCAACCAACGAAAGTCGCCGCCAAACCAGTTCCCGGTGCGTCTGCTTCTGCAGCCTCCCTTTCCTCCCCCCGACCACCTGCTGATCCTCCAACCCTCACAGCCGCCACCAAGACCGCCCCGAGCTCGAGGGCCAATGATCGCCTACAAGCACGACTTGCCAAGGCCGTCGCCGCCAGGAACGCCCAGGCTGCCGGCTCATCCTCTCCGCGCAGCTCCGTTGACCAGCCCAGTCCTCGCGCCTCGATAGACCAGGAGGCTTCTCTTGGTGCCGATACTGCTTCTGTCACATCTTCTCCGGCGCCGTCGCGCTCGACGACACCCGCGCCAGATGCCTCGGCGAGCTCCAAGGATGCCGACAAAATCGTCAAGCAAGAACCTCCGAAGCAATCCATGATGCCCGAGCTGGCACCGAAATCTACAACCAAACCTCCCTCGATTGATAGCACTACGAGCAACGTGACGCCCAAACCCGAAACAAAGCCTGAATCCAAAGACGAGATCAAAGCCGATATCCAGTCCGAGAGCCAGGCCAAAATCCCTCCCGAGCAGACGACACAAAATGAAGAACACAAGCAACAGGACACACCAAAAGATGACGACAAAAAGGGAGATGATCAGAACCATGATTCCGATAGTCTGAAAATAGCCCAAGGGGACACCGAAAAAGAAGTTCTTCAGAACCAAGATTCTAAGCTGGATACGCCCAAGGAGAACACCAAGAAGCAAGACATTAAGGAAGAGGAGGCCAAGAAGCCGGCGCAAGCACCAACACCTCCCACCGGGACCTCATCAAGCAATGAAGATATCGAGGCTATGAAGGCCCGCCAGCAGGAGGAAATTCAAGAGTACGTTGAACGGATAGACGCCCTCCAGGCAAAACTACAATACATGTCCAAAAATTCCGCCGACGCCGCCAAGAAGATCAAGACAAATGCCCTGTCCGGCAGCACGGAACGCAAACTGGCCGAAAAAGATGAGAAGATTGCCCTCTTGATGGAGGAGGGTCGGAAGCTGTCCACCTCTGAGCAAAAGTTCCGGACTGCTATTCGAAAACTAAGAGCTCAGCTTGCAGACAATGAAAAGCAGCACGAGGAGCTGAAGAAGAGCAAAGAAAAGGCGGCTGCCGAGCTTGAGGCTATGCGCAATCACATGAACAGCAATGAGGAACAGGAGAAGCAAAACGACGAAGTGCGCAAAGTGAGCACTGCGCTACAAAAAGAAATTGATGCTCTGAAGAAAGACAATGCCGCCAAGGATGCCGCCTACAGGCGTTTGGAACAGGAGACAAGGATGAAAGCCGAGCAGGCGGAGATGGCGAGTGCCGATGCCCACAAGAAGGCCTTGGCCGTGGAGCGAGCTCGACAAAAGGAGCTCGAAGACACTATTTCGAGCCTTCGGGCGGAGAATGAGTCCCTGGCAAACAAGGCGCGACTGGACCTCTTGGAACGACAGGAGAAGCTAGACCGTGCGGTGGAACGCAGCCGTAACGTGGAAGAGGAGCTTAAGCTAGAGTTGCGGGTCGCGGAGAGTAAGCTTGAAGGGATGCGAGCAGCAGCTGAGGAGGCTTCCTCGGGCTCTGGGGGTGACTCTCAGATCAAACTCATCCGGCAAATTGAGACGCTGCAGTCGCAGTATGCCTCAGCTAGCGACAACTGGCAGGGCATCGAAGCTTCCCTGCTCACCAAGGTGTCTAACCTCGAAAAGGAGAAGGACGAGGCCCAGCGACGTGAGTCGGAGATGCGAAAGAAGGCTCGGGACTCAGTAAGTTACTTCATTCCTGCTGGGCAAGTTATTTCGGGTTTGTACTTACTGTTTAATAGGCCAGCCGTTGTAGACGCCTCGAAGATGAGCTGCAGGACGCCACTCCGGCTCTCTCAACTGCCCAGCAGGAGCTCGAGACATGCCGTGAACAGCTCTCTGCTCTGCGCATTCAACACAAGATTACAGAGACGGCTCTTGAACAAGCACGAGCAGATCTGGAGAAGCAGCAACGCTCCGCTAACAGAGAATTTGCCGTCGAGGCCGAAAGGCGGCAGTGGGCGGACGACGTAGCTGGATCCATGTACAAGGGCCAGAGCCGACCTGATTCGCCACTGCTCTCAGTACCTCGAACATTTAGTTCTGACTTGATTGGTCTTCCGGTGCCCGGCCGACCATCACGACGATCGCCAACTCCCGGTAGTATTCCTGATAGTGCCGCTGAGGGCATGTTCTTCGGCCGACGACTGTCGAACCAGCCTCCTCTCCGAACCAGCACTCTCTCTACGTTTGGGTCGGGAATACCACCGCCCCCGATGTCCCCATTTGAACAGACAGAGTCGCCCCGAGCTACGTCGCCACCGGGAGACCGGGATGACGACCTCGAATCATTTGCCCCACGGAATGTGGCGCAGGATATGATATCTGTGTCGACTGTGGGAGCAGGCCCCTCGGTGCAGCTGGTTGAGAGAATGAGCGCCGCCATCCGTCGACTTGAGGCCGAGAAGGTGGCCGCAAAGGAGGAGATGGCGCGTGTGTCTGGCCAGCGTGACGAGGCGAGGACTGACATGGTTGGACTGATGAAGGACTTGGAGGCTGCCAAGTCGGCCACGGCACGGGTGACGGAGCTCGAGACGGAAGTTAAGAACATCAACTCGAGATACCAAACTACCTTGGAGATGCTCGGGGAGAAGAGCGAGCTCGTTGAGGAGCTCAAGGCAGACGTGCAGGATGTCAAAGATATGTATCGCGAACTCGTGGAGCGAACGGTCACATGAACGGTTCCGGGCGTCTTAGATAGATGACGGTTTTGTTTCTCTTCCATTTTCTTGCTTGTATTCATAGCTACCCCGACAGCTCGATACCCTCCCGCTCGGCACCCTGTATCACATATTGGCGCACCTTTTATGAAGAGTTAGATGGAGTTTCTGTTTGGATGGGAAAGAGAAGGGGATTAAAGGCCAGGGAGAGGTTTTTGTATCTTCCAACAGTACATACTTCCTTGTCTGGAGCCAGATCAATGGCCAGGATTTCTTCGCTCGTCTTGAGCGTGAAGTCGGCACCTTCTTTAATTAGGACAACGGCCGTGTCGCCTGTGTGCGCTGTGTCAGTGAAATCCGGGAGATGAGGTATCAAGAAACACAAAAGGAGGATCCATACCATGACCCTCTGCGATGGCATGGTGGAGCGGTGTGTAGCCCTCGTTGTCAGCCGCATTCAGAGGGCTCTTGTTCTTGAGTAGAAGAAGAACCATGGGCGCCGAGCCCGCGGCGGCAGCACGATGAATGGGGTATTGGCCACGGCGATCGCGGACACGAGTTGATGCTGGTGGTTTGCAATCAATGAGGATACGGGCGACGTCGAGGTTTTTCTTGGAAGCAACGAAGTGGAGGGCAGTCTGGCGCCATGAGTTATCATGTGTTAAGGAGCAGTAGCGAGGCATGGAGAAGAAGTTACCTGCCCGCGAGAATCTGCGAGAGATATTTTAGCATTTTGTCTCGAGGATATATCAGAAAAGTACCCACTCTTAAGGTTAATATCGGCGCCTCTCTGGATGAGCAGGTTCAGGACGGGTTCGCATTCAGGAACGCTGGCAGAGATCATGAGCGGGGACCATCCGATGTCGTCCTGGAGGGTATTGGGGCGTCAGCTTCTTCAGAGACCCAAGTTGCTGAAGATAAAGAATTCATATGTACCTGTACATCCGGGTCGAAGCTCTCCTGGTTGGCGAGCATGAGCATGATGTCTAAGTTGTTGGAGGATGCGGCCCAGTGGACGGGATATCGGCCATCGGCGTCCTTGCGCTGCGAGAGCTTGGGGTCGGCCTTTTGGATGCATTTTGTTAGTCTATGTATGAACACATACCCTCGAGTTTCTAGAACTTCATCCAACCTTTAGCAGGGCCTCAGCAACCGTGGCTGTGAAATGGTTAGCTTGGCATCATGAAGTTATCGTGGATGATGCGGGATGCATCATGGATGCTTGTACTCACCCCGCCCTTCACGGGCTGCCGTGTGCAGCGGAAACCGGTCGTTGTCACTATCCATCGGATCAGGATTTACGATGGAGAAGCAAGAACAAATGAGAAAATAATAGGACAATTCGATGTCAGAACTTGTGCAGGCCGCAGAGTGACTGAGACGCTGAGCAGGCAGGTAGCCCTGTTACGTATTCGTACCTCGACAGCGTTGTACGACAGTGCGAGCTCACTGAGACTTGTGGCGCACCACCACGCGACGCCACACGCGGCTGCACAGCCTTCAACCTCCGTCCCATCGCAACTTTTGTTCAACCTCGCAACTTTTTCCATTCCTCCATCTCCCCTCTGTTGCCGCACCACCACGCACCATGGAGACACCCGAGGTCCCCCAGGATGCGCTGCAGCTCAGCGCCCTCGCCGCGCAGAACGCCACGGCCTCGCGCGGCCTCTTCGCCCACGTCCACACCCTCGAACACAATCTCCACGCCAAGCGCCCGAAGCTCGACGACGCGTCCGAGGACCCCCTTCTGAAGCGCCGCTTCCGCACCGAGTACGCCGACGTCGAGTTCCTCCCGCTCTCAATCACCGCCAAAATGCCCACCAAGCAGGCCGGCAAGAAGGTCGCGAGGCCTGCCGCCCCCGGGAGGCCCGCCCAGAAGCTCCTCGAGGCCGCGCCCGGCTCTAAGGCGGTCAGCAGTGAGCCACAGAGCATGAGCCTCACCATGAGAGGCGCGTCGGCTATCCAGCAGCCCAAGCCGGAGTGGCACGCGCCGTGGAAGCTGATGAGGGTCATCTCGGGCCATCTGGGATGGGTACGCAGTCTGGCTGTCGAGCCCGGCAACAAGTGGTTCGCCAGCGGTGCGGGTGATCGCACCATCAAGATCTGGGACCTGGCGTCGGGCTCGTTGAGATTGACCCTCACCGGCCACATCAGCACTGTCCGCGGTCTGGCCGTGTCCCCTCGACACCCGTATCTGTTCTCGTGTGGCGAGGACAAGATGGTCAAGTGTTGGGATCTCGAGACGAACAAGGTCATCCGCCACTACCACGGTCATCTCAGTGGCGTATACACCCTTGCGCTGCACCCCACGCTCGATGTCCTTGTGACCGGCGGCCGAGACGGTGTCGCCAGAGTCTGGGACATGCGCACCCGCAGCAACATCCACGTCCTCTCGGGACATACCGGGACCGTCTCCGACCTTGTCTGCCAGGAGGCCGACCCCCAGGTCATCACCGGCTCGCTCGATTCCACTGTGAGGTTGTGGGATCTCGCTGCAGGCAAGACGATGGGCGTCCTCACACACCACAAGAAGGGCGTTCGGGCATTGGCGACACATCCCTCCGAGTTCACATTTGCCACTGGCAGCACGGGAAGCATCAAGCAGTGGAAGTGCCCTGAAGGCGCCTTCATGCAGAACTTTGAAGGTCATAACGCCATCATTAACACGATGAGCGTCAACGAGCAAAACGTTTTCTTTTCAGGAGGTATGTTTGCCTCCCCCTCTACCGTGATGACAGAACCTCGACATCATACTAACTGTTTATTTACTATAGCCGATAATGGTTCCATGAGCTTCTGGGATTGGAAATCTGGCCACCGCTTCCAGTCTCTCGACACCACCGCCCAGCCCGGCTCCCTTGACGCCGAGGCCGGAATCATGAGCTCGACCTTTGACCGCTCTGGATTACGTCTCATTTGTGGTGAGGCTGATAAGACAAGTGAGCATTTCCCCCTGATTAAAATTACGTCTCTCAGTATACTAATACAAGTTTCTAGTCAAAATTTGGAAGCAGGATGAAACTGCCACTGAAGAGACACATCCCTTGGACTGGAAGCCCACTCTGGGACATCGGAAATTTTAGACGCCCGGCGAGGCTCCATCTAATCAATCATAATGACCGGATTGCTTAGCCCCTACTACCGGAGACGCCCTCTCCGGGCTCTTATTATTACATACATCATACACCAATACCCAAGGCTCTAAGGTCTCCGTCATCGCGAAGCGCCATCTTCACTTCTTCGTCTGCGATGGCCAGACGCAATTTGCTTGACCGGTCCGCGCGCTGGGCTTCAAGGTTGATGAGGCCAGCCGCCACCAGGTCGAGTGCCGCCGCATGGATGTGTCCGGGCCTGGACATCTGGCGTTGTCCGGCGGCCTGCGTTCCCTTCAGGCCGTTAGTAAGAACTCGTGCCATGCCCGGTAGCGCAGACGGAGCTCGGAGGCTTGCTCGATGAATCTCGTCGAGGGTATCGCCAAAGGTCGTCTCGGCCAAGCCCGCCCTACGGGTCCGCAGCAGCAGCGCTGCCATAAGGAGTTTCGACATGAGGGGAAGACCTCGAATGTGTTGCTGGATGGGATTGGTGGTGGCCTCGTTGATGGCCTTTTTGATAGTGGCAATGGTGACTCGTCCGATGTCCCGTGGCTGGCCCTGGGACTCGGCCAACCGCTCTCGCTTGCTGGGCGTGGTAGGATCGCCTGGGACATCGGCTTCAGCTAGCTCGACGGCTCGACGGCAGATGTCCAATGCTCGACGGGCATCTCCGCTGACGGCCGCGACTTTTCGACTAGCGAATTGAATAGCGTCTGCATCTACAATCTTGCCGGGAACTCCTTCCAAACGTGATTGTATAATCTTCATGAGTTGCTCATGATTGTATCCGGGAAACGTAATTCGAGTAAGACCTGTCGTGGTTAGCAAAATAAGTAACTACGGCTTGACGAGTAAAGTACCTAGACGACTGCTGATTTTGTTGCTGAGTGTTCGCTCAGGAAGATCCATGGTGTTGGCAACAGCGAGAACGATCAAACGACTGTGGCGTAGCGTTGGCCAGTTGAAGAAGTTGTACATGACGGCCTGGTTCTTCGTGACCAGCTGATCGAGCTCGTCCATCAGAACAACACAGGGAATACGTCGTGGGCTGGGGTTGCTGAACTCCCGCTCCAGAAGATCAAGAGCCTGCGCAGGACTTGCTCGTTCGCTCTTGAGGGCCTCCCACAGGAGAGTGTATGACTGGTGAGGATCCGTGATTTTCATACCATTAATCTCCACGAAAATAAAATCGTCGAGTTCGTCGGAGCCTACAGCTTCTTCAAGTCGCGAGATGACCTCGCGGACTGTAGCTGTCTTACCAGTTCCAGGCGTGCCAGAGATGTAGATACAGTTTCCAGTACCATCTGTGATGGCAGCTTCAAGGTGTGAGTAAACGAGGGAGAATTCGCCTTCTCGGCAGGGGAGGCTGGTTGGAACAGAAGAAACGTGGAGACGCGAACGGGCTATTTGGAAGGGGGACGATTCGAAGTTGCTTGGTGAGATCTTTCGGGTCGCCAGTGGGGTGAACTCAAGTCTTTTGCTGGCACTCCTGTTATGTTGATTAGCATAGTTGAGCCGAAAGGCAAGGTGAACCTATGCAAACCTCTTGGTTCGTGACCCTGGCTCAGCCTGGCTTCTCCTCGACTGCGGCGTCGTGGCCGCCCCCCTGCCGGTCTTTGTCGGCGTCTGAGGAGGATGGTAGGGAGCATCTTGGGGAGATGGACTCCGGACCTTTCTCTTGCGACGAGTTGCCTTTGTTTCTTTTTCCACTAGCTCTACTAGAGCAAAGATATCACCCTCGCCGTGGTAGATTTCCTCCCAGATGAACTCGTCTGTGTAGGTAGCCGTGCGGGTGTTACAGCCTCGGCGGCAGATGAAGGTCTTGCCAAAGTCGGGAGATTGACGGGGAATGCGGCCCTGTGGATATTTCGAAAGGAAGACGTCCAGAGAAGTCACCTTAGCCTTGCCGTTGATCGAGGCTAGGGGGTTGATGTCCCATGATGGGGAGACGTAGAGCTCGTTCTAGAAGCAGGTCAGTCGGGCGTGATCTTATGATGAGACCATTGTGTAGGCACAGTACCCATTGGAAGTCGGAACGCTTCTTGTCCTTGTTTCGGATCTCCTTCTCAGTTGAGAACCACATGAAATTGGCTGCCTTCTCTCCCTCACCGTCATCTTCGACGAACTCACAGATGAGTGCCACCCACGCCTCATTCGACCCATCCGCCTTGAGCAGCACGCAATCCCCAACGTGGCACTCGAACTGGCCGACCCGCGCGCCCACGATCTTGTTCCCAGACACCTTCCTCCTTTTGCGATCACTCTGCGGCTCGTTGGGTTGGTCCTCGGGTGACGGTGAAGTGTTGTAGATCCATTCCCAGTGAGCGTCGTCGCTGCCGAGCTCGTCATCGGATTCGCCCCTCGAACCGCCGGCGGGAGCTCGTCTGCGCCGCAGTGAGGGCTCAGCGGCCTTCGCTGCTGAGGAATTGGGCGCCATCGAGGTGTCGTTGGAATTATTCGACAGCCTGGACAATTTACGCGTCTGGGAGACGAGACGCGACGGAGTAGGAGGTAGACGGTTGCCAGGTGGCATGCATATACCGGGGGTTTGCATCTACAGGCAGTATAAGGTTTGGTCACTGAGCACCTTCCTGGAGAATCGTAGATTCCTCAACAGGTTTGATAGGTGGCATGAAATATGACTCAAATAATAAACCCAACCTATAGAATTCTAGGAGTAATTTATTTATTATTGTTTGTGAGCACATGCCTAGGTGCAACTATTTGCCATTCATATGATTTGCTCCAGCAGCAAATAAATCTTGTAAGTGGCTGCATAGCGGATTGTCTTGTTCCAATGAACACTTGAGAAGTTCATGGGTTACCTTAGGCACCTAGGTTTGATGCCTTAGTTTATGGCCGTGAATCAGTGCCTTCTAGATTCAGAACATCCCAAACATTTTTAAACGATAAGTGCACAAGAACCGCACGCCTCGCTCCTACATCCTCCACTTCCAACCAGCTTGGCAGGTCTCTAGTCACTATACCCCTCTCTTGGTTCCTCAAACCCATTCCTCCCGCAGTCATACATACCAAGCGTTACTGAGCCACTATGGGCCGCGGTTCCAAACGTGGTGGCCGTCAGTCACGTGGTGGTGGACGAGGAGGTTCAACGGCAGGGACCACGGCTCCCAGAGCATCCGGCGAGAGGGCCTGGGGCGCAAAAAATATCATGGGAAGTGCGAGATCCATGAGAGACGCAAGTCGTCAGAAGGCTCGTCAAGATGAAGGAGACGAATATCTCGGCCTGCCTCCTCAAAATCAAGATCTCTTTCAAGTGAGTTTTTGATTGGTCTCAAACTCCGAAGGAACTACGTTACTGACAAGCTTGTTGACTCGTCTTGTTCTCCCAGGGAAGCACATGCTTCCTTCTGGTCTGAATGATCCTGGAGTACTTGATGATATCCGTAAAGGTCACAAGGTCTACATTCACATCGAGTCGAATATTCTCGATATTCGTTGCGACTCTATGCGCAGATTGCAGCAAGCTCTCCATGCCGTGAACTGGGCCATTCACGATATGCGACTCTGCAATGAACATCCCCCAATCCACTTCCTTGCACAGGAACCTACGAGTGGAGATACCAACGATATGGTCAGAGTGGAGATTGGGTCACGACCACGACTCGTTTCTCAGAAACCTACACTTGGCAGCAATCACTCGGCCATGGACAAGCATCTTCATCGACTTACGACTGAGATGTGGTCCACAGCGGATACTCTTATGGCACTAAACAAGAGTATGAAGATGCGTGTTAACTTCGGACACCTAGATGTCCGGGCGAGAAACACAAGGGGTCGCGACGAAATACCACATGATGAGTTTGTCAGAATGCTGGACATGTATTCTACCCGCGGCGGGGCTAGCTTGGAAACCAAGTAAGTATCTCTCCTGGATTGTCCTGCCGTTGTATCTAACTATGGTCAGGCTACCAAAAGCAACTCAAACTGAGCATGTCATTCGATATCTTATCGACCCCAAGCAAGGAGTTTGCAATAGTCTCCAAGAGGTAACACGGGCCTGTGAGGTGACGTTAGTCGTTCAGGGCCAAGAGATTAAAGCCGATGCAATGGAGCCCGTTGGCAAGAAAATGCAGCTTTCCATGGTCAGGGCCATGAGGCCCGAAGTGTGGGGGCGTATGGACTGGACAGTGGTGGCCCCAGACATGTGAGTACGGCGCTCGTGTAAAGCATTCAGCGCCTAATGGGCTCTCCACTTTAGGCAGTACGACTGGAACTTGAGAGTCGACGCGTGGGACGACGTGGACATCCCGGCAGCTTTCAAAAACCTCCCGCAAGAGCTGTTGCTCACCGTCAACAAGAACGCGACAGGGTTTCTCAGGATTCCCTATGTCGACATTGTCAAACTCGGGGATGCACGGAGTCAAATCGGACAACTGAAGCTTAAGTCATCTGCCATCATTCCATATAAGGCGACACCGTATGTCATCGAGGTCAGCATCACCAAGACTTGGAAGGAGGGCAATATGAAGGACAACCCGGACATCACTTGGGGCATCGAGTTGCATGCCGTTCATTGGGACGAAAGCATCAACCACGTCGGAGGAGGTGATCATCGCAAGGATTGGGGCCAAGGGCTCAAGCACGTTTGGCCAGGTAATGAGCCAGATCTCGAGTCGAGATTTGGGGAGTTTCTGGAAACCATTCTAGAGATCCAGGCACTCTTGGATGATGCGCATTCCAACATGACCTCGCAGTAGCGGACCTCTGGATGCTTGCTCATCTACGGGACTCTCCCCTAGCGCCTGGGCAGCTCCCGTCCGGGTAGGAGGCTGAGGATTTCCTTTTGTTTTCACTTCTTTCATGCCGCTTGCTGTCCGCCTTGTTGCCCCTGAGCAGCCATGATTTTTTGCCTTAGGACTAGAGCAAAGGACGGTCAGTTGATATCATCATATGAGTGTTGCTAGAGAAAAAGATACCTTCTTCGATCGTACGCGCGTTCGTTTGCTTTCTTTGTACGATGGTTTCGAGGTCTCTCAAGTTGTTTCCAAGCTCGTTCACTTTGCCCTCGTAGAACTGTTCCGCAGCCTTGAGCTTCTACAGACTAGTCAGCGGGTTGTTTTTTTGATGACGGGAGATTGTCCGACCTTTTCTACTAAGAAACCAGTTCCGACGTCCACCAGAACAGTATCAGCATCGGCAAGCTCTCCTCGGACGTATAACGAGTTGGTCAGCGGGACCAGGACGGAGTTGGACCCTGTCGCATGTTAGGAATATTGTCTTGTATCGTTCGTCTCGTCTCGTTCGGTCTCGTTCGTGGGCTACGCACCTTCTTTGGAGGCAGATCGTGCCTGGACGCATCTCAAACACTCCTTGAACTTGTTCTGGGCGCCGTGCAGCTGTGCGAACGACGACGTCAAATGCTCAAGCTCCTCGTCGAGCTGCTTCTTAACTTGCGCGAGTTGCTGAGGTTCGAGCGTGTCAAGGTTGACTGTAGGTGTGCGAGGCCGTTAGCAGGGGGGTCTGAAAGCTCCAGGGCAAAGAATCGTACTCACTCGTCTCCTGCTTGCCGGCCATGATTGCGTTTTCTGGGTTGCCCACGCGATGTTGTTGTTCAAAGTGGCCGCGGTGGTGATCCCCTCCAAAGTTTCGCTTGGTGAATATTATGACGTGGGGTTGTGGAATTCTACTAACGGGGATGTCCTGCCGTCTCCCACCACCAAGCACCGACAATTGAACCCGCCAAGCTCAACGACAGCACGAGGTTAAGACAAAATTTTATGAAGTGGTGGTTATTTGTGATATGATCTTTGTTATATATGTTACAGAGGGCTTTGATTTTGCCCAAGTACAACACAATACAGTGGTGGGTGACTCATGCCTATTTCCCTGCTATAGTCTCTCCAACAAGCTCGACACAAATACAGGCAGCGCTTCAACAGACACCTTCTCGTCAACAGAGAGTCTCCTACACTGCACCTCACAGATACGGCTCTCTTTCCACAATTTGCCCATAATGACGACGACAGGATACCCAATCATGTCGGCGTCCTTCATTTTCCATCCAAATGACAATTTACGGTCATCAAGAACAACGTCAAAGCCAGGCCCAGGGCCATTGCGACCTGCAAGAGTATCGTAGAGGTCCAGGGATTGCTCGTCAACGCCAGGCGTTGGAATGAGGGCGACCTCGAACGGAGCGATAGATCGTGGCCAATTCAGCCCTCTCTTGTCGGCGAGAACCTCTGCGACAGCGCCAAAGATTCGGGAAACGCCCACGCCGTGGCATCCCATATGCACTGGGTGACGGGTTCCTGGTACCAATCCTTCATCGGCGGCTTCTGGGAGCTCCGTCTGAGGAAGCATCACGCATGCGTCGAGGGGAGCTGAATATCGAGTCCCTAAGTGGAACGTGTGACCGACCTCAAGTGCGCGATGGATTTTGAGAGTTCCTTCCTCGCACTTGGGGCACCCATCGCCGTCCGCAAGACGCACTAGGTTCAGGCTCTCATCAGTCTCTACACCGCCGAGGAAGGAATGGTCGGCATCATGAGATTTCAGGCTCTCGGGTAGTAAAGGGAGCTCTTCCCGCAGGCTGTCAAAGCTGGACGCCAGTCGAGTGTCAATGACACTAATAACCTTTGCCTTTCCACGAGAAAGAGCATCTTCCCAGAATGCCACGGAGTTGTCGATGCTGGTGTCTAGCTCTGGAACAGCGGACTTGACTGCATGGAGATTGGGGCCGAGATCGGATTGCCCATTGTCAGCTTGGGGGTACCAAGCATTGATGAGGACATTTCTATCTTGGGAGATGCCGCGCCACACACGGATCTGAGACATCGAGGCGACTGCATTTGACGGAGGTGGTGGTCGAGCGGTAGCAACTTCGTCGTTGGCAGCATACTCACAAGAGTCGCAGGTGACGACGGTGTCCTCGCCAACGGCACTGGGTAGGTGATACTCATGGCTGAGGTCACCGCCCATATCTCCTGAGCTGGCCTCTGCGACTATGAATGGCAACTTCAGCTCGGAGAAAAAGGCGCGATATGCTGCGGACACTTCTCGATATGTCTCAATGGCAGCACTAGTTGTTAGGTCAAATGTGTAGAGGTCTTTCATGAGAAATTCTCGAGAGCGCAATAGGCCATGGCGAGGGCGGCGCTCGTCCCTGTACTTTCGAGCTAGAACACCTTGTTAGAGGAAACAACAAGAGGAGAGAAAATAGCCTCACTGATTTGATAAACCCTGATTGGCAGGTCTTTATATGATTTCAGCGTCCCAGCAACAAGAGAAGTGATTTCCTCCTCATGTGTCGGGGAGAGAATAAGGGGAGTCTCCTTGCGGTCGACGAGGCGGAAGAGCTATGTAGGTTAGCCTAACCCCTGGTCAAAGAATCAAGACGATTATACCTCTGATGCGACAAGTTCTAGACGGCCACTCTTCCGCCACAGGTCCTCAGATGATATGGTGGAAAGAGAGAGTCGAGATGCACCTTCAAGCACTACGTGAGCACAAGTCTTTACAAGGGTTGACTGAAATCACGAACCGACTGACTGCATGTGTTTGTCAATGAGTTTCTCGATCTTATCTTGCACTCTGAGCCCCAATGGGAGCAATTGGAATACGCCCGAGTGCGCCTGTACCAGATCATCAGCACACTTCCCACTTTGGGTGTCAGGGATCATCACGCACTTGACGGAGGAAGCCTGCTCGGATGAGTTTCCCGTGGCCGACTGAAAAAGTCCTAATTAGCCTCTTATTCTCGGAAACTTGACCACAAGCTCTTACACTCATCCTCGCATGCAGTGATACCGCCAGTTGGAGCCCATATCGTTGACAAGGTAGAGCGAGGAAGACTGGACCTCGCGACCGAGACCGAGAAAGCTCTGGTTTGAAGGGCGAGTTGGTTTCCTCGCGAGACAGCCCCACCAAACCAAACTAGCCTTGCAGGGAGCATTTCGATTGAGGTGACAGATACTTTAGATATCTATTCCATCCTCAAGGATTGTTCGTTATAGCCCTTGTTGAGGTGTTACACAAGTTGCCAGTGGAGGTTGTCTTGATTCCTGGATGGTTTCGGTCAAATCGCCCGCCCCGAATGAGTGGAGCTCGTCCCGCTGCAGTCGCGGCCCGCATTGGCGCCCCTAAACGCGCCAAGCGCGGGAACGTGGGGCACCTCAAGAAAAATGCACCGCTAAAAAAAAGTCCCTTGCGACGCTGCATGAAGAATTTCCAATTGAGATTTTCAATCCTCCACGCAACTTCGCCAACATGCCTAAGCCTTCCAAGAAGGGCAAAGGCCCCCGACGCTCCCAAGATGGCCGGGGACTCGATGACAGCTCACTGAACAAGATCACGGCCAAAATCGACAAGAGCTTGGGCTCCAACGATCACAAGCGCAAGCAGCCACCAACCAAGTCCGCTGGTGACCAGCATCTGAAGAGGCAACGCAATTCTCAGGGCACTCCTGCTGAAAAGGGTAGCTCTAAAATTGACGACGATACTCTTCTCGAGGAGATCAAGGCTTTGGGCGGCGATGAGAGCGATCTAGCGCTCATCAAGGACATTGACTCGGAAGATGAGACCTATGGTCAAACCTCCAAGGCGCCTGTCGACAAGAGCTTGAAGGATGAGCTTGCCGCCCTCTCCAAACAACTTGGCTTTGCCGAGGTGGTTATGAGCGAAGCAAGTGATGAGGATGAGGGCGATAACGATGAGGAGAGTGCTGATGACGACGATGAGGAGGGTGAGGAGGAAGAGGAGGAAGTCAAAGAGGCTCCCAAACCCAAAGAACCAACTCCTCTCAAAGTAAAAGGCTTGGTAAGTCAGTCCGGATTGTTGGAAGCGTCTCTGACGACTAACTCAGTTCTTAGGCGTTTGAGCCCAGGGCGGATTGGCATGCTGCTGAGCTTCCCCCGTTGCCTACGCCATCCAATGACGAACCCAGCTCGTTCAAGTGGTCTGGAGAGGCTCTGAAGGAACATGCGAAGACGCTTCTAGAGCAAGATGTCACCAAGTACAGGACCAGCTTCTTTGCTTCGGCTACTCACAAGTTCTTATCGACCATCATGACCTCTGGTACTCTCACTGACAAGGTCTCTGCACTGACCTTGGCTGTCCAAGAATCTCCCGTTCACAACATCCGAGCTTTCGATGCACTCATGAGCCTCGCCTCAAAGAAGAGTCGAGGCCAAGCTCTTGGCGCCATTGGCGCACTGGTCGATCTTCTAGGATCTGGAACCCTGCTACCTTCTGATCGTCGCCTCCGGACCTTTCACACTCAGCCTGGCCTCATTGGAACCCTGCAGAGCAACCCGGCGACAACGTGGACTGCGGACAAGCCGCTGCCTGGAAAGATAACGGCGGCGCATCTAATCGTCTGGCTTTACGAGGACTGGTTGAAGGAGACGTACTTCCGCATCATTCAGCTGCTCGAGGGCTGGTGCTCTGACGAGATTGAGTACTCGCGTAGTCGGGCGCTCGATTTCGTCTATGGTCTCTTGAAGGAAAAGCCCGAGCAAGAGTCAAATTTGCTTAGACTCCTTGTTCACAAGCTCGGTGATCGTGATCGCAAAATCTCATCTCGAGCCTCATACCTCTTGCTCCAACTTCAAAACTCACATCCCGGAATGAAGCCGATCATTGTGCGCATGATTGAGCAGGAGATCCTGCTCCACCCTTCCCAGGACCACCGCTCGAAATACTACGCCATCAACACTCTCAACCAGACCATTCTCAGCAACAAGGACCCCGCTGTTGCCGAGGCTTTGATGCGGATTTATTTTGAGCTATTCTCCATCATTCTCAAGACTGGAAAGCTGGGCATCTCGGTTCCAACTACCGAGCTGACGACGACGCCGGAGGACGTGAACGGGTTCAACAAAGTTCGGAGACGACCTCGTGGCGGCAAGACATCCGCGCCTACTACTACGGAACCAGACACGGAGGCGGCCGACAAACTTGTGTCAGCCATCTTAACTGGAGTCAACCGAGCGGCGCCTTTCATGACTGGCAACGATGCTATGTATGCCATCATGCCTTGTCCAGCACTTCTTGTCTGATTAGAAGCTAACCGTTACTAGTATGGAAACCCATCTCGATACCCTGTTCAAGATCGCTCACTCGGCCAACTTCAACACGGGTATCCAGTCCCTTCTCCTTATCCAGCAAATATCCTCTTCCAAGAGCATTGCCAACGATCGATTCTACAGGACTCTGTACGAGTCTCTATTGGATCCTCGACTAGTCACTTCGTCGAAGCAGTCACTCTATCTCAACTTACTCCTACGTTCCCTCAAGAATGATGTCGACACCCGGCGAGTAAAGGCATTCGCCAAGCGAATGCTTCAAATTTCGGGTCTGCACCAGCCTCCGTTCGTTTGCGGCCTACTCTATGTCGTCGCACACCTACGGGAGACGTTCCCTGACATGAAGACCTTGCTTGAGGAACCCGAGGAGTCGGTATTTGATGATGAGGACGAGCGCCCCGTCTACGACGGACGAAAGAGAGACCCTGAGCACAGCAATGCTAACCGAAGCTGTCTGTGGGAGATGGTAAGTAATGCTTTCAGAGTGCAGTGGCTAAAGATGCTAACAATCACGTAGCTTCCCCTGCAGGGACATTATCATCCGTCGGTTACGGTCTTCGCGGCCTCTTTACTGGTGCCCAGTGAGAAGGCAAAGAAGCCTGACATGGACAGCCATTCCCTTATCCGGTTCTTGGACAAATTCGTGTACCGAAACCCCAAGGCTGGCGATGCATCCAAGGGTGCATCGATCATGCAGCCTCTCCGAGCGTCGAAGGACGTCGGCGATATTTGGCTGGGAAGCAAGGGACCTGGAGCGTCTTCAGCTTCAGTCAACTCGGCCTCGTTCTGGAAGAAGAAGGTGCAGGATGTGGCAGCTGAAGACGTCTTCTTCCATGAGTACTTCCAACAAGCCTCCAAGGATGGCAAGGAGACGAAGAAGAAGGCAGCAACGTCTGGCGACGGTGATGACGAAGAGGACAAGGAGGATGAGATTTGGAAGGCTCTCGTGTCGGCTCAGCCTGGTGTCGATCCTGATGGTGAAGGTTCTGACCTTGGATTTGACGATCTCAATGATTCAGATATGGCTTCCGATGGATCGAAACCTGACCTGGACCTGGAGAGCGATCTCGATGACGAGGACTTGGATGACGAAGACATGGATGTCGACATTGAGGGTACGGATGACGACGAGGGTGGCGCAATGCTGAGCGAGGACGAAGAAGGATTCGAGGTCAAGGAAGCGGCCCCCAGCAAGCCCAAGTCAAGGCGCAGGCAGCTCAAGGATCTCCCCATGTTCGCATCGGTCGACGACTACGCGGAGCTCCTGGCGGGAGACGAGAACGACATGTAAAATGCGGACACACAATCAATTGGACTATAGACAGACAGGGAGGGAGGGTATCGAGATACATGGCGCCCTCGGGCGTCGCGAAAAGAGAGACAAAGAACGAGACCGGGAACAAGAACAAGGACATTTCAAGTATCAAACCACTCCAGCTCGTCGTCCTTGGTAAAGATGGCACGGTACGTCTTACCGCCCTCGGAGTCGTCCTTCTCCTCGGTGTGGATGCTGTGCAGCTTCGCGGGCTCGTCTTTACCGCCGATAAAGGCGCGGAAGTGGATGTACGCCGGGCCGTCAGCGGGCAGAGCGGGGATGCGGAGCTTTGCCAGGAGGTGGATGCCGTAGGCAGACTCGGCGACACGGACGGACTCCACGTCGTCGACGGAGAAACCGGCCAGCTCGCTGTTGCTGAGGTGTTTCTAGCTGTCTGTCAGTATGCTGGTGGGGGAGAGTGAGGAGTGTATTGGCTACGTACCACAGCAGCAAAGTACTCGGGCTCGTGCTCTAATGGTTGACGACGGGTTAGTCAACGGTTCAACCGCAAAAAGGGAATATTGCCTACTGTCGTGGTCGTGGCGGATGTGGACAAGCTGCTTCTTAAGCTCCGGGAAGATCTCGGTGAAGCAAGCGATGGAGTCCTCCTTGGGGGGGTGGGCGGGGCCCAGGTTGACGGTCTCTGCGGAAGCCTGTGCAGGACGCGGAAGTCAGTATATGTACGAGTTCGTCTGGTATTGCAGCTTGACAGGGAATGTGGTGAGGGCAAGGTAAGCTACCATTGAAAGCGGTTGGTTGTTTAAGTACGGTAGGGTAGGCAGGAATTTAGCGGTGGTGGGATAGGTTTCTTTGTACAAGATCTACGGGGATGTTGGTGAGGGGAAGACATGCTGTATTTAAACCAGGACCGCCCATTCCCGTGTCGCACGTCGAGGCATGATGTCACCAACCAGAAGCCATGAATCCATCATGATGCGTTGGTGGGAGGGTACATAATATGCCACCGTCGCTAGCGGGGCGGTTTGGTTGGCGCCCGTGTCGCAGGTGGACATGATACGACACTGACACGGCATTCACCACAAGCCGATGATGGGCCTTGGGGTTTCTATTTGATGGTACCCGAAAGGGTTATTACTTGGTTGCTAGCACTTGGAGCTCTTTTGAATGTAGTGTGTATTATTTGTCAAATACAGCTTCGCCGCGGATGGAAACCGAGCTGAAGAGGTTCCCTTGTTTGAGGGGCTTTTCCGAGGTACATAAACCAAGATGCCGGATGCTGCGAGCTGTAGTCTGTAGTCAGGTCAGACAGAGTAGAGTTTACTTTGGCGGGAAGTGTCATTATCCACTAGGAGCAAGTAAGTACGTAGTATTGACCTCCCAGCTGCCTAACGCCTCTGCCTTGTTTAGGACTTGTGCGATCAATCAGTCTAACAGGTAATTAGGTACCACGATGTGATCAAGTTCATCACTTATCAGATGACAGCATTCGTACTTACTTAGGGAGTACAGCCGTTGTGGCTTCGAGCGGTACGTAGCGTCGCTTCTCGAACCGAGGCAACGTTGCCGGCTAAGTGCATAAGCCGGCCGACGTCATTCAACAATGCGGGCTTGTTTTTGCCGCGGCAGGAACCATAAATCTTATCGGCGCCGATCTAGGGACTTCTTTTTTTGGCCTGGGATTGGACTCGGACGTAGACGCAGACGCTCGCTGAAAGGGGCGCGACAACACCATGTTCACGCATCAGATCGGTCGCAACGGCCGCCAGCTTGGTCAGATGGCCAGGCGACTGGCTCAGACCGGCCAGGTACGGAGTTACGCAGCACCAGGTGAGTTCCAGTTGGCGGACGGCCCGTCAGCACTTACACCGTCGAGACCTCGGCAACTGACACTTTCGGCGGGAATGCAGCATCACCCAGCAAAGGGGGCTTTCGACGGGCGGCGACGATAGCGCTCGTAGGCCTGACATTCAGCACGGCCGGCGCCGCGGGCATGTGGTACGCGATGCACTCCAACGGCATGGGCTTCCACTCGGACGAGGAGAGCCTGAAGCGTTTCATCCCGGGCCACCGCGAGGCGCACATGGTCGAGAAGACCATCAACAGCCACCCGCTGGTGGCGGAGCTACGCGCGAACCCGCTCCTGACCGAGTCGCGGCCGCACATGAAGATGCCGGCGTCGTACCGCAGCCGCAGCCTGACGGGCGGCGCGCTGCTGGGCGCGGGCAAGATGACGGTGCCGCCGCACATCTGGCTGGAGGACGGCGGCAAGTCCATCGTGTGCATCTCGTACGTCGGCAACGACCTGTGCGGACACCCGGGCATCGTGCACGGCGGGTTCCTGGCGACGATGCTGGACGAGGGCCTGGCGCGCTGCTGCTTCGGCGCGCTGCCGCACAACATCGCCGTGACGGCCAGCCTCAGCGTCGACTACCGCAAGCCGACGCCGGCCGGCAGCTTCCTGGTGCTCCGGGCCAAGACGACCAAGGTCGAGGGCCGCAAGGCGTGGGTCAAGGGACATATTGAGCTGCTGGCGGAGCCGGGCGAGACGCCGACGATCCTGACCGAGGCTACGGGGCTGTTTATCTCGCCCAAGTATGCAGCAGTAAGTGGATGTCCCCCCCCCCGGTATTGGTTCTGGTGGACTAACAGTGTGGTGCTCGTAGATGATGCCCAAGATCAGCTAGATGAGATGACATAAGATGAGACATATGGACGACCGACACGGGACGATAAAGGACAATCGATGGACGGACTTAGACGAGAAGGGAAGGGAAGAACGCCACACAGGCATGGTGCCATATGTATAAGACATTAGACAAGACGGGCGCGTGGCCAACGGATCTTTGAATTATAGATGATCTGGTTGGTAGGACTTCTCGAGCCTAGACTCCAGAGTCGAGAGTGTAGTACATAGGTAGAACTCTGCAGGGCCCGACTTCCGGCCACCGACATGGAAGGTCGGGGTGGGCACCGATGGTGTCATCGGCCGCGCCTGCCTATAGAAAGCGAGCATCGAGCATAGAGTCGACTTACAGTGGGTTTCCCCTACCCGCGGCCCCAGTGCAAAACCAGTTAAAAAAAAGATGCATTGCATGGAAAGAAGAAAAAGGCTTGGGGAATGAATGGCCAAGCCTGCTGCCATGTGCGCCATCCAAGGCGTCATTCAACTGTTTCTGGGCTGAGTGAAGTGCCCGGACCGGGCCGAAGGAAGTGCGCACTCGGGAGATACTTGACGGAGGGAGAGAAACAGTAGACATGAGTAAGTAGAAAAGGGAGGAAAAGGGGGAATAATAATCCAAAGCTAGAGGAAGGTGCGAACAAGCAGACGTAGACGCACGTAGCATGGTAGGGGTGCGCAGATCTCCTAATATCCCAGAAACACACTCCACGTAACTTGCACACGCACTACATCGATCCATCCCGCAACCACGCCCACGCCCACGCCCACGCCCATTTAACGCCAAACAAAAGCCGGCATCGGACGACTACTGGTCTCTCTCTTTTCCTCTCCTTTTCTCCTTCTTCTTCATTCCTCCTTCACCCTTCCCACTTAATAGAAACATATTCCTGTGCAAACCGTCGCAATGGCTACGTGAGTGTTTCCCTGCTTCCACCTCCCACCTCCCACCTCCCCCCTCCAGTTCCCTCCCCTCTCCTCCAAAAAAGAACTCTACCCCGCCATCCCACCTAGTACGAGAGAGAGCACAAAAGGAAGAAACAAAACAGCAATCAGTCTTGTTTACTAACCCTCTCTCTATAGCAACATCACCTGGCACCCGACCCTCTCCCGCACCGAGCGCAACACGCTCACCGGCCAACGCGGCCTCACCCTCTGGCTCACCGGGCTGTCGGCCTCGGGCAAGTCCACCGTCGCCACGGCCCTCGAGCAGCACCTGCTGCACCTCGGCGTCACGGCCTACCGCCTGGACGGCGACAACGTCCGCTTCGGGCTCAACAAGGACCTGGGCTTCTCCGAGAAGGACCGCAACGAGAACATCCGCCGCATCTCCGAGGTCGCCAAGCTCTTCGCCGACGCATCCACCATCGCCATCACCTCCTTCATCTCCCCCTACATCGCCGACCGCCAGGTCGCCCGCGAGCTCCACGCAAAGTCCGCCCAGGACGGCGACGAGCCCATCCCCTTCGTCGAGGTCTACGTTGACGTCCCCCTCGAGGTCGCCGAGCAGCGCGATCCCAAGGGCCTCTACAAGAAGGCCCGCGCCGGCGAGATCAAGGACTTCACCGGCATCTCCGCCCCCTACGAGGCCCCCGTGAACCCCGAGATCACCATCAAGACCCACGAGAACTCTGTCGAGGAGTGTGTGGCTCAGATTGTTAGCTGGCTTACCGAGAAGGGCTACCTCACCAAGTCCGCCTAAGTGTGCCCCTTCTGATCTGAATGTGTTTGAACAAGAATTGGATGGTGTTAAAAAAGAGGATTGGATATTACTGCCATTGCGCTCCCAGTCATCACTCCTGGGCATGATAGAGTTGAATACAGGCGTCCATGCATGCAACCTCCCGTTGCCTCCCCAAGTCCGTCATCGCCATCAAGGGAACTTTACTTCGTAGTAGACGTATGCCGTGTATTCGTGACCCTCCCCTGTTCCCAGTCCAGCTGCTGCCATCTCCGAGCTCAATGCCGCGTCGTCCTTGGTGATCTTGCCCCGCTTATCTCTGCCGAATGCGTTACCCCCTAGGTACGAGTAATTCGAGTCGAGTGCTGTCTTGACCTTGGGGGCCAGCTTGGTCGTCGTCTGTAATTGTTGTCAGCCGGGGCCCGTGGCCTATGCACAAAAGGAAGGGAATCAAGCCAGCAGCATACCTTGACAAGGACCGTCACGTATTCCAGGGGCAGGCCGTACCGCAGAACGGCTTCAACGAAAACCCTCAGCGTCAGGACATGAATCCAGACCATGACGCTCTCGCTCCATCCCGTGCGCCCCATGCGCAGGGCCTCTCCGCACACCTTGCGCTCCTCATTGGTCACGCGGTCTAGCTCTCGCTGCTCCTCTTCTCGGCCACCCTCGACGTGCTTGTATTGGCGTGGCGTCCACTTCTGTTCTCTGCACTTTTGGAGGAACTCGGCACTGTGCTTCTTAAACGTGGCGACGGCGAAGAGGACGAACTCGTCATCCTGGGCGACCTGGACGGAAGATCGGGGTACCACCATAGGAGAAAGGGTCTCGTAGCTCTTAAGGAAATCCTTCTTCGAGCTTGCCGGCACGACAATGAGGTGTGTCTCGATGTACTCCGAGTCCTGGACGAGAAGCGATGGATCGACAATGGGGGTTAGGGACTTGGTCGACAGGTTGCCACTGGAGTGCAGGCTGGTCAGTCACCGAAGCTGGTTGAGGGTCATGATTATTAGACTTACGTCTGGCGACGGTGCAAAGCGGCGAGGTTCGTCTTGACAGAGTTGTATTGGTTGAACTTGGATTTGACGTCATTGTCAACAGTGACAAGCTCCTAGACAGAGGCAGTTAGCAAAGCGTAGCTCAAGGTAATTAGGTAACAGCTGCAGGCGTGCCTTTTGCAGAATGCTAATGAGCTCGCCGAGAGACTTGTCATCTCGGTATCGGATCTTGTTCCAGCTGAAGCTATTCAGGTACTGGTCGGTGGGCTCTACGGTGGCTGTCAGCGATGTGGCTCGGCGGAGGCGGCAACAGCACTACCCACTGTCGTTGACCATCTTGTACTGGGCGATGCGATCCTCATCGCCGTCGAGGACTGTCCGCAGGGAGTCGGCGACCTTTGCCACAACGGCCTCGCAGGAGGCTTCGAGCTTGGTCAAGTCATCGGCCTGCTGGACCAGGCCATCAAGGGTTCCGATCTTGAACTCGGGGATGTTGAAGGGCACAACGGAGCCGTTGTCGGGAGACACCGTGGCGCTGAGGGCGGAGACGGCGCCTCTCTGGTCGCTGGAGTCGAAGACGCCGAGGGGCAACGACAGGAGCGCGTACTTGGTGGACATGGCGTTGGAGTCGGAGCGAGGTTGGTGGATAGGTCGGTTGGGTTGAGGGGAGGTGAAGGATGGAGGAGGGTGGAGGGAGAGGACAGGGTCGAGGAGTGGGACGGCGGAGGGATGACGCAGGCGAGGAGCAAGTGATGCTCTAAATCCCGAGAGCTGTAGCGTTCGGCGAGTGTCGGGATCACGGACTCATTGATTGGGAGTTGGGAGGATGTCTCGCGGATTGAGGGATTGATGTCTGAGTGATCTTGCCTGCGGATGAGCCAGCTCGGAGCAGTAACAAGTGGTGGCAGGCGTAACTCAGGCTGGTAATAGCTCTATGCCAGGTTGGGGGGCACGTCAACTTGGCATGGATGGTGGCTAGTGGGGCAGAGGCAGAGAGGCTGAGGCTTGCACCCCCGATAAATGCATCGGGCCTTTGATGCGATGTCTCCAACTCAGCATCTTTCTATAGAGCTCCTGTGCACGTGCCCGCCCCTCCAGCGCCCGCAGACCGAGTGGGGACGAGTACGTATATCCAGGTACCCTCCGCTCAGCGCACTGGACTCCAGGAGCGAAGCTTGCTTGCTTGCTTCCGCCCTTTGTCACGGGGGAGCCCTGTCGCTGTGGTTTGCTTTACTTTAGCCCACTAACACACTAACACACTAACACTAACACCACCAGCAACAACACGAACAGGTCAATCTCTTCTACGATCGTGCTCCCAACACACAGGCCGCGGGCCATTGATTCCAGCGCCTCTTCAGGTCGAATGCTTTGTGCGTAGCGCATCGCCCGCCATCGCAAACCAATCTGCGCCTGCTCGTCTTTTGCTTCGGGGCATGTAGTTCTGGCGGCGCACCGGGACCCGGACTCCTCCCGCCGCCGATGCCATGGCCTCGCCTGCGCGTATGTGGTTCCTCTCTCTCGCGCGCGCGCAATCCCTCTCGCAGCCTTCCTCCAAGCAGACAGCTCTTGCGACTCAGCGATCCTGACCAGAAGACTATAGCCTCCCCCGTCGCGATAACCTTCCCCAGTCCTCCACCGCCTGTCGACGAACCCACTGTCGCTGATCTAGCGCCGCGTCCAGCCCCGACCCCATCCTCGACGCCGACTCCGACAACGACGACGCCGCCGGTGCGCAGCCAAAGTCAAGGTATACTTAACCAAGACAAGGTCCCTCACGAATGTTGGCACACTTGCTTACCGCGCCTACACAGATACACACGACAGCAACGAACATGCGCCCACGCCGGGTTCATTCGCGAGCTTCAATGGCGTGCTTCAGGATGGCCGTGTCAGGAACCCCGTGCCGAGCAAGCTTCAGGGCAGGGTCGATGGACGGAACGGCAACTTCAGCGTCATGCACATGGACTTTCCTCGACCGCAGATGACGCAGCGTGACCTGGCAGCGAAGCGGTCCAGCGAGGGCACTGCGGCCGCTGCAAAACTCGCCAACAAAGACGGTTATCGTGCTGTGAAACGGAGCCAGCTGGCCTGGCCGCCCCGGCCACCAAAGGAACCTATCTCGGCGCCATGGCGCATTCTTCTTCCTCCACCGGCTCACCCCAATCCTCCGGCTTCAGCTCCGGTCCCGGCTTTGGCTTCGGCTCCGGCTCGTCCTCTCACTGCTCCGCCAACTGCTCCGCCAACGGCCGCTTCAACGGCTCCCCCAGCAGCTCCTTCAACGGCTCCCTCAGCCGCCTCTCCAACAACGCCTCCGACGCCCCGTTCAGCGAACCCAACCTTCCCTCCAACTGCGCTCCAATCTACCACGCCGCTTGCTCCTTCGACTAATACACCAACTGCTCCTCCAACCGCCACTCCATTCACTCCAGGTCCAGCTCCTCGTCCGACCTCAGCACGAAGAGCACCTGGCTCTACGCCTATTCCCCGAGCAAGTCCCCCCCTTACCGGCCCAACTCCAGAGGAAACCAAGATTGAGCAAGCACGTCTTCTCACCCTTCTAAGAAGTCTGCATCCCGTCCTAGTAGTGGACCAGATTTGCAAAGCACTGGCATATTTCGGCGGCATCCCTGGAGCCCCGGCCCCTGCTGATGGCGTATTCCCCGATAGCGACTCGACGAATGGCCCTGGGTCACTCTTTGTAGGCTGGATTGCCGAAATCTTCCCAGAACTGGACGCGCAAGGGGAACCTATCAAAAAGCAGACACCCGTGCCCACGCCCATGCCCGCTCACATGCCCGTTGCCGTCCCGCCTCCCGTCCCGCCTCCCGTCCCGCTTCCCGCCCCGCTTCCCACCCCGCTTCCCGCTCCAGCTCCCGTCATGGAAAGCGTGGATACCTCTTCTTCACCCGGCGGAGTCTCAGTCCCTGTCAAGCGAAGTCGGGGGCGTCCAAAGGGAAGCAAGAGCTCTAGAGCCCGCAGGGACAAGGGGCTGAAGAAGACGCGACTCGTACCGTTAAGAACTACCTCAGTTGATGTCCCAGATGCAAACCAGTCCACGCCAGCGAATGAGCCTCCTCCCACCTCCAAACAAAGCCACGATGCCGAAACGCATCAATTCCAGAGCCAAGCTAGTGTTATCGCCCAGGCGGCGTTGAGGGAACAACATGTCGGCAGCTTCCCTGTCAGCACACCTGTATCTAAGAAGAGAGGCCGCCCTAAAGGGTCCAAGAATAAGCCAAGGCCGAAGCCTGGCACGAATAACGATCACGCAGATACGGAAGCACTGTCGCAGTCTCAAAACCCTGTTGCTGGTTCTCCTCTGGCTCACAAGTCATCTACGAATCCAACAGAACAACTACAATCTAGCTTTAATGAGAGTACCGGGACCACGCAAGATACAACAGCTCCTAGCACGACCCATGAAGACACTTTGAGCCAGGTTCCTCTTGGAAATGGACAAGTGGCTTCACCAGAGACAGATAACGATGCAACTCAAACGGCACAGCCCTCTCAACTTAGCAATCAGGATAACAGTTCAACTCCCAGTGCCCCTTCACGGAAGAGGAAACAGCCCCAGCTTTCGCAAACTGCGAATCAAGCAGCAGAACCTAACGTCTCAGAACCACCAGATTCTGCTACAGGGCAAGAAGGCTCTTCTCAGATTCCGCAGGCTAAGCGGCGCCGGGTCTTTACTGGACTGGGTAACATTGAACCGCAGTCGTCTGCCGCCGAATTGCCTGCATCGTCGAGCCTTTCAACTGCAACTGCTGGAGAGCCTTCATCAGCATCGAGTAGCTTTGATTCCCAGGCCCAGATGACTAGTTTGAGGACCAATTTGAATAAGATGGCACAGAAACAACACCAGCACCAACACCAGCAACAGCAAAACCGACAACGATCGCCAAATATGGCGCTCCCTCCGGCTGGCTACACTCAGGGGTCATCCCCTGTTCAGGGCAGGCAAAGGCTCCAACCACCGGGAGGACAGGGACGTCCTCAAGCCGCCATGGCTGCTCAGACGTTCTATCACCAACAACAGCAACAGCGACAGGCGGCAAACCAATACGGACAAAGCAGCAACTCCAGTCAGTTACAGCAGAGCATGATGAGCCCACCGTCTGGCCAGGGCAGCCAACTGCAACAGGCGCAGCCACCCACGGGAGTGTCAACCCCCATGGACTCGTTCCAGGGCTACGGCAACTCCAATTACCTTGGCATAAACTATCCCAGCACAAGCACCAACACCGCGGCGGCGGCGGCCTTTGGCGGACATACCCAGCTCGAGGCAGCGCTAGCAGAGCCCAACATGCGTGAGAGTCTCTACCACGCCATTGGCCGCCCGTGAGACTTGCGCCACCGTAGAGCCTTTTCTATATACATGTTCGTACTAATACTCCTCTACGATGAGAATGGGACCGGTGTTTCAGCGAAGGGCGGATGGGCACGGAGGGGAGAGACGGAGTCTAAGCGATACCAACAATGGGGAAAAATAGGATTCGAGGGGTGATTTATATGGATGTAATGAATGACCGGCACAGGCGTTAACGGCAATGTGGTGCTCTTTTCTCCCGTCTAGTTTCGGTTCTATCACAGAGCTTTATTCACGGGACAACGGCCTAGGTAATGCAAGATACACACACAAAGCAGGTGCACATGCGTGAGGAGACAATGATAGTTGACAGCAGCACAGGCCTGAACGTGACCATGGTAGATATCATTTGAATAGCACGGTATTTTTTGCATCCGAGGTAACCACTTGTTGCTTCCCCGTACCAGATACATGGCGGCGCTGTAGTGTGATTTGATGTCGACAATGAGACAGAGATGCGTGCGCGGGATCTATCCGTCCGAAGCTCATTCCATGCAGAACCCAGGCCATGCCCAAGCGTGCAACCAACGTCCACCATGTAGCCCAAAAACAAACAAGACAAAAGCAAATAGAAGACAATCGGTATAATTTGACCGGCGCTCCCTTCCGGTGTTGCACGAGGCAACACTGTATTCCCTTCTCCGCATCCATATAACGCCTTGTAAATGCTCATGTTCCCCCTCTTTCACACACAGCCCGATAACAATAGGAGTATAGAGAAAGAACAAAATGAAAAAGGCGAAGGCCATGAGTGAAAAAAAGTGAAAGAAAAATAATCGGTCTATCGCCAGCCCGCTCAATCCGCATCGTCATCAGTCACACCGGCAGGAGGCCGCACAGAATCGGGAATGTTGCGGCCGTACCACCATTCGTCCTCCTCGTCGATTCCGTCTTCGCGGATCAGATCGAGCATGACCTGCTGATTGCGCTTGATATCTTGCGGCCGTTCCACCACCCTGCGCTCGTGCAGGACGGCCTCGGCAGTGACGAGCCATATTTGTTGGAGGACCGGGAGGTCACCTAGAATGGCCTGTCCCTCTTGTGGGCTAAGGGGGGACATGGGGGCACCGGCGGCCAAGCTCGTGTTGAAAATCAGGTTGGCATCGAAGCCCATATTACCGTCAATCGAGCCTGACGAGCTCCTGACCCTGCTCAGACCGTCGCTGGAACTCCGAGGCAGGTCACCACCGCCTGTCGACTTCTTACGGCCGAAGCCCATGAGACCTCGCCGTGATTTTGGTGTCGACTCGACCGGATGGGTTTCCTTGGTTAGGCCATGACAGAATGTGTCGACCGCACCACGCCGAGAGTTGTACCCCTTGATTTCCCACAGCTTCTCGACTTCTCGTAGTCCACCGATGCATAAGATAGCGACATGGGCGTCGTCGGATGGCTTCTCCCTGATATATCCACGAAGGGATCGCTCGACTCTTCCCACGTAGGTTGGAGGCCGCAATCGCCGGCAGAATGATGAGATTACTAGCGGAAAGACTTCGTGAACCCGTAATAGAGTCTTGTCGTCGTACATTTGCATAATCTCGGCCTCGATTGGGTTGAGGGTATAAGGCTCCCGTTTCAGGCCGTATCCTGGGTTCTCGGCCAAGTATTGTAGATGGAGCTTTCGGTAGGTTTCGAAGAAGTGGAAAATGGTAAAGAGGAGTGGTATTAGGCGTCGACGCATGCGCTCGTGCTGGGGCGCAAATGCCAGCCGTTGTGGCTCCGTCTGACGCAAGAAGATGTCCTTTGTAATCCATTCGCACATGAGGAAGGCAAGCTTGGCGGCGACGTGTAGGCGATGCCATAGCCCGCAAAGATAATGGAAGTTGATTTCGGTAGAGTCTGCGACGGGGTATAGGCGAGCGGCGTAAGCGGGGATATGGTTCTCGAGGTGGTATCGGGCAATAGTGTTTTCGTTGAGAGTGATGAGGGTGTGCCATGAGCGGGAGGCGAGTCGGAGATTTAGAACATCGGTTAAGGGGAGAGAGGAGATGATTTGGATCTGTAACTCGTTGGGTAGGGCAAAGAAGATTTGGTCCAAAGGTAGCCTGTACGGGTCAGTGTCAGCAAGTTGAAGTAACCATGGAAAGACAAGATGGGTGGGGTACCTTTGTTGAACGGCCTTAGCCGAGGAGCGTGACTGAGATCGAAAGACTGGAGGTGGCGCAGAGGATTGAGAGACGGATTGTTTAGAATGAAGACGTGAAACCTTGTGGCGGAGGGAGAAGAGAAGGCCCTTGTCTTTCTTATGGTCAGAGGGCCGGACGGGTTCGACGTCGGTGGATTTGGACTCTCGCAGCGGGAGAATGAACCTCGAAGGCTGGGAGGATGTGGAGGGCTCGAGAGATTCGGGTACGGGTGGTTGGTGTTGCTGCTGGGCGTTGAGCTGATTGAGTTTCTCGAAGTACCGCTCTGAGGCGAACTCGGTGATGTGAGGCGGGTCCATGGCCATAGGCCGGGACGGGCGTTCAGCGTGTTCTGCCATGGCGGGCGTCGGGGAGAGACGAGCGACGGGCGATGATGAGAAGGCCTAGTGGACGAACCCGGGTGACAGCGGGCGTCCGTCTCTATTGCAGTGCGCAAGGGGCGAATCGGCTCGACATGACGGTAGCAAAGGTGGGAGGAAGAACGCGGAGGAGTCGGGATCGGGAGCAGCGGAGGATGCGAGCGGGCGACGGGCACAGGCGCGGGCGCAGAGCAGAGAGCGTGGAGAAGACGAGGGCGAAAGGATGAGTAGAGGAGACGAGCGATGCCTGAGATGGGAACGAGAGTGTCGGCGACGTTGGACGCGGGCGGGAAGTTATCGTGAGAATCGCAGGCGTGGTGTTTCGAGTTCGAGGTGGTTTGGATTGGATAGGATTGGACGGGGCGGGATAAGTTGAGTGAGTGTCGGAGCGGAAAGATGGGGGATGGTACAGGCCAAGGCAAGAGCGACTTGGTGGCCTGCCACAGCACGGGGCCCAGCTAGTATAGGTTTGGAGCAGGCAATGATGATCCAGGAAGGAGCATGGAGCATGAAGCATGGGGCAAGTGGCGTGGGCGTGGGCGTGGGCGTGGACATGGGGCAAGGAGCCTGGAGAACAGAGAATGGAGAAAATGGGGACGGCCGGCGACAGCGAAGGAAGGCACACGGTCGACTCGACAGTGGACGGCACTGGGCAGTCTGGCCAGCGGACAGTGGACGGACAGTGGACAGTGGGCAGTGAGCAGTGGGCAGGTCGACAGACGGTGCAGGTTCCATTGCAACACACGCCCCTCCCCGGAGAAGCTGAGGTGTGTGTGGTGGTGGCCCGCCGATGTGCCAGGGTCGGGGGTTTTAGTGGAACGTGGGGGGGAGTGCCCGCAGGGGTGTTCCCCGTTCCCTCACTCTCGGGCTGGCTCAGCGCTGAGCGCCCCGTGAGCGAGCAGCTGGCCTGGCTGCAAGTGGACTCTGCAGCAAAGTTGAGCAAGGTTACTGCTTGTACCTGGCTGCTCCCTCCGGCGCAGTGGGGAGCCCCGAGGTACCCGCGGCGGCGCCTGGTGCTCGCAGGCTGCGCGGGTACCTCCAGCGGAAGGGTCCTTCTTCGGGCGCTCTCGACGTGGGGACGGTACCTGGGCCACTGTATTTTCCCACTGTAAACCCGAATGGCGATGTCCGAGGCCTTGGATTGACCCGGCGGGAAGAGTCAGGTCAGAAGAGAACAGAGCAGAGGGTGCGTCAATCACAAGAGATTGTAGTGAAATTCACCAGGGCGCAGAAATCTAAGATAACAGATGCTCCATTCAGCTCCATCGTAGAAAAGTATGTCCATGTCTATCTCTGCTTGCGCCCGCGTGATAGCGGATTGATTGACGAAACCCGTCTGTGAAGTGGACGATGATGATTAGCCTACCTACGATGTAAACTCACCAGTGTGGAGCGGCCACCCTCGCAAGTCTCAACTCAGGACGGGGACGGACCGACCGAGCCAGCAGGGGCATGGCCTGGCAGCGACGACAAAAAGCCAGACAATTCCTCACAGAACAAGCAGACAAGCAGACCTGATAAAAGCGTGCTCGCAGGCGTGACGGCCTGTTTCGTCCCAGGCGGCGGTTTGGCCGGCGTAACTGTGGGGAGACAGGTCACCCCCGGGACAGGAACCATAAGCACACACCCCCCCCCCCCTTCAGCTTCTCGCCTCTTGGCCTCAGTTTCCGTGGCGGTTCCCCCTTCTGGATTCTGGGAATCTGAACCCTTTTTCGCTAAAGTGCTCCCCTTCCGGAAGTGCGGTTAATCAGATTTAAGGTAGATAGATAGTGGGCTGGGCTAAAACAGGTGCAGGTGCACGCTATCGCGGCGGCAATGTGCTCGAGTTTTTGGAGTCGTAACCAAGTAACTTAGTCCAGATCCTCAAAATTACACGTCGTTCGTTTATTACATAGTGATGGATCGCATCGAGCAGCAGGAGCCCGGTCGTGGCTATGCACAGCACAGTCACAGTCGCAGCCAGCCCCAGTTCTACCGCCTTCCGAAGTTCGAACCTCTACCACACGTGCGCCAGGAGCCGCACAGTGCGAGCCTCCGACATCGCCTATCCCCCCGGAGTCGGCCCAATTGGTCGGCCCTACAGCGAGCCCCTTCTTATCCATCGTCACATTTTCTCAGCGCCGTCATGTCCATGCTCGCTATTACCCACCACGGGGTTCCTGTAGGCGCGGGTACCGTACCTCCCCGCTTCTCGGTAAAGGGCCCATTGTTAACGGCCACCAGCTGCACAGTAGGCCCGTCCACAGCTGCGCACGGTGGCTAGCATCGGAGGGCTGGGCCTGGAGCGTCTTGGCTGCCCCGGAACGACGCCGTCGGCCGTACGTATCTCGGCCTCTTCCCCCAAGATTTCTTGTGTCTTATTTAGCCGAGAAAGCTGGGGTTTGGGTTGAGTCCACTTGAGCCTTTTTGCGAGCAACGGGCTCTTGGCGTTGCGGTTTATCGTAATTTTGACATTTTGCCAGAGATAGTACGAAAGCAACGCGGCAAGGGAGGCAACGTAACATATCTGCCGAACGGAACAACACCGGCCGACCGAGTTGAGGCCGACGACTACCCCAACGATGGAAACTGAGACATTGGATATGCATATAGCTACAGGAAGAACAAACGACGGCAGCAAGCCGGTTGATGGAAAGCCTAGCGAAGCCCCTGGCCAGGGCCAATTCTCTCTCGCCCCTGTTCCCGGCGCCATCAAAGACCCACCGATGAAGTCGGACGGGGTCGGTGGTGGTTGTTCCGGCCCGATGGGGCATCTCCGATTGCATCACGGATCACCAGGTGTTGTCGAGATCGTTTGTGGGCGCCATCACGAGATAATAAAGTGAGTATATACTGTGCTGTAGAGACGCCACTTGAGATTCTCGTGGGGGCGTGGTGCTTGCAGAGGCAGGTTACAGACTACATTACAGACTAAACAAAGCCTGTGTATGTATTCGTACTGAGCCCTACGAGGTTAGCTGGTGCTCGTTCGGGTGGCTTTTCCACCCGAAAGGATAAAAACAAGAGCGCCCAACAAACAGACGGCATCTACGAATAAGTTCCAGCGTAGTACCGTACCCCAAGATAGGTAGGTACGTCACCCCCAGACGAGGGTGGGTGGTTTGAGAAAAGCAGAAAAGATGGGGGAATATGGGGTTGGGTTTGTGGTGTTGCATCCGGGCACTGTGGGAGTGGCGAAGGGGGCAATCCGGAAGTGAACCGCGAGCCTTGTCACCGATCAAACACCTCTTGCCCGAATCTCTCACCTGGACACCAGACTCTTTTATCCCCATGATCCATCATCGCACCACTACCATGCCACACCCGTGCCCCGGGGTGTGTTTGGTCCATTTCCCTGCGGAGGTCCCAAATGCGTATCCTCCTCGCCCGCCAAGAAAAAGAAAACAAAGCGTTCTACGTCCAACAGTTCCTGCGTTTGCGCGACTTGCATTTGGGGTTTCTGATAAGACATGTCTGACATTACCCAGGCGCATCCACCATTTTTGCAAAATGAAACAAAGTCCCCGGAGAAATCGCAGGTTTGGGTATGTGTATGCCTACACGCGGCTGGGCTACCTCCATCTCACCCACACCCCCAGATGGGAGATCGCGAAGGAGGCTTGCTTGAAAGTGAGGTGACAACGCGACTACGAATAATAACACAGGTTATAGATTCTTCCAGATGAAGAACCAGATAATTAGAGAAGAGTGAGAAGGTCAAAGATGGGATGAAAAAGGCGTGAGAACCATCCTCACACCCCCCAGGCGTCACTCTACCTTCTCCCCCCGGCCCTACTCCGGTCGCTTTGGGCGAGAGCCTGGTCCCGTCGGCGACAGGCCAATGTCCACTGTCTCGTCGACGCCGATCCGAAATCCCAGCGGTTTGGTTGGTTCGCACTGGGCAGGGACGGACCGGACAGTCCCGCAAAAGAGGGAGGAGAGAGGGCAAAGGGCCGATCTTGGGTTTTGTTGCGGCCGGGTAGACTACAGTGTGTGTTGTACATACTATGGTATGCCGAGTCAGGTAACTTATTCGTGCCTACGAGAAACATCTCTCGGGTTGGTGGTTTGGTGTCTTGTTGTTAGTTCACCTCATTCATCACCTTATCTCACCTTGCCTCACCTTCGCGAGGCCCGTACATCGACAATTCAGCCGCTTGTGAAAAGGCCCGTCTGCCACATCGGCCTTTTCAGTCGAGATTTCTGGCGTTTTATTTTCGTCCCCTCCCTCCCGGCCTGGCCTGGGGTCGCATACGACTTCTTCCAGTGTCCTCATACGGCAGCAGGGCGACATCATCAGCAGCACACACATGTTTGAAATTCCCCGGTCCGGTAAGATCTCGTAGCCGCCGATGCGGTCATGCTGCTCTGTTTGCCCCAGCTTAGCCGTCATGCACCGTGGTAGGATGTCTGCGACGCGTAATAGCAACCCTGTGTCGTATGTATAACTTCTACAAGTAACGTATCCCGTCCGCACGTCGTCGCTAAGTCACAGTCCGTCCGGTCTGTGGTGGTTACATTACATCAGACAGGTCAGAAGCCACAGCAACCACATGTCAATGACTGAATAATTGAACGGGAGTTGATCAACTGAGCGTGTATGTCGATCGGTCTGCGTCAGAACAACCTGGACTCATTGATCGGCGGCGCAAGGCAACTCTCATCAGAACCCAGAACCGAATTTAAAGATAAATGCTCCGATGCTGCCGAACTCTGACCGCACTGTCTCCGGGGCCGGCAGAACTACTGGGCAGGTCGTCAGTAGACGTGCACCGCCCCGTTTTATGGGACTGGTTGATTGTGTTTACTTGCGAACCAATGGTAGTCCTACTACGGATTCATAGGTGAAGGTCGACTTGTATGAAGTCAGCCAAGCATCGGCTGAGTTGATTACTGTAGAATGTATCCACGAACCACGATAGGCAAATCCAGGAATAGTCAACCATGGAATAGACATGTAGGAAGGATCCAGTTGCCCTCAACCAAAGACCGGACTATCCGCTGCCCTGACTGACTGACTGACTGACTGACTGACTGACTAACTGACTGCCGGCACTTGTCCCGCCAAGCACGCGTACGTACCGCATCTCACGTACTTCGTGACACCCCCAGCAACTTACCTACAAGATACCTCTTTTCACCCCGTAACCGCAACCGCGTATGCTACCCGCCGTTTCCCGCGTCCCGCATCGTCCACGTCGCAGCATCACGCCCGCCTTGCAAAGCTGCAACGCTCCTCCACCAACAATGTCCCTCACCGTCGTCCCCTGAATCGACCGAGCCTCCCCCACCCCCAGTGGCCGACGTATCGTCGTCGAACTCGATCGTCTTCCTCGTCCTTCTCTTGGGCGTTTCGGTTCCCATTCCAAGATACCTCCCCCCCCCCCCCCTACAACTATCCGTGTCGTGACCTCGGGTGACGTGACCAGCACAAAGACGGTCCGAGCAAAAACACCACCGGGCGCAGCCGTACAAAAAAAGAGAGAGAGAGAGTGGGAACAAACCCCCCAAAGCAAAAAAGAAAGCCAGAACCACACCGGACCGAAACCCAACTCGGCCCATCCTGCCGCCATCCCAGCAATCAGGCCGGTGTGACTTTCATTACCCTACTATCGCGTTTCCTCTACTGCTTTGGTCGCTTTTTTTTCCTCCCCGGGCTCGAATTCTGATTTGATTTGCCATCTGGACCTATACGCACACGCACCACACACCCCCCGCCTGCTCACGCAGACCAGAACGCCGCAATACCACCAAAGAACCTCCTCCGTTCGTGGCTCACTCATGGACCCGTCTTCGGGGCCTCCTCGGCCTGCCCTGCAGCCACTGCCGGCCGAGGATCCCCCTATCACCGCCGCCCACCTGGCCAGGTTCGAGTTCAGCGACGCGGGCACCAAGATCGTCATGGTCGAGTGGTATCCCGGCGCCGTTGCGGAGGCGACGCCCGATGCCGACTCTTCCGGAGCCCTTGACGCCGCCCCGGCCCCCAACCCCGACGACGTCTCCGCCCCGCGCTCCGCCCCGGACGATGGTGCCCGCCCCGGCGCTGGCCTAGCGAACGCTACCGACGACGTCCCTCCGTCCGCGTCGGCCTCGTCTAGCTGGGAAGTCTCATGGCCCGGCAAGACCACCGTCCTGCGCGCCGCCGATGCCGACGCCGACGCCGACTCCTCTCCGCCGGCATCCTCCGCGGACCGCCATCCCACCCGCCGCCGGGTCTACTTCCTCCTTCCCCCGGATGCCCCCGTGCCTGCAACCATCACGTTAAGTCCGCCCGCCGGCGATCCTCGTCCAAGTCTGACCCTCAAGCCGCTGCCGGCAATCTTCCCTCCCGGCTTCGACGCCGAGGCCGGCACCCGCGGCGTGTTGCATACCATCTGGGCCCGTCGCCGGGTGGCTGCACTGGACCGCGAGATCGCCGAGGAGATGCGTGCCAATGCTGAGAGCGTCGGGTTGGAGATGGCTGCCGCGGAGAAGGAATGGATCCAGGACACCTTTCTCAAGACTCCCACCCGGCATAGCCCCGTGTCTTCTCGGTCCCCTGTTGTTAGCAGGCTAGGTGACAAGCTCAAGGGCCTCAAGTTGGCGACGTCCCCAGCGGATCTGACACCTAGCTCATCCCGTAAGAATACCTCACCCTGACCTAGTTGGTCGTCCTCGTCACCAGACCTCTGACTAACACACAACTCACAGCCAACACCTTCACCACGGCTGGTAGCCAGTCCCACGCTTTCTCCCCCCAAGGCGCCGACATCGCCGTCTCGTCCTTGTCTGCCATGACCAGCAACGCCCCCGCCGGTCCCCTATCTCTCAACGCCGTCCTTCGTGGGGACATCACTGCCGCCATCTCGGCCCCCGTACGGCTGGACCACCAGGATCCGGAGGATGATCTCTTCGCCCTGCCCCTTAGCCCACGCAGCCCAGACATGAAGAAAAGTCCCTTCAGCGCGTTATGAGAAACAGGGAGTGAGAGGCTCCGACTCAAGGCCAAGTCATCTCAGCAGTCCTAGCTGCAAGTGATACTTGGCGCGGAGATATCCAGTCCTGTTGACTCCTTTCTCTTCAAAAAACTACAACATTCCAGCTTTTGTAGGCTCTGCTCGGCCAAACATGACCGACATACCCTACGAACTGTACTTCACATACCTTGTTTCGGATATACATATCAGGGGAGACGTAGGGTAGGTTTTAACGAAGAAACGAACACACATATCCCACGGAGAGAAACAGAAGCTATGAAAAAAAGAAAAAAGAAAAAAGAAAAACTGAGGAGCTGACAACGATTAACACTCCAAGACCGTGATATTGACCATCAGTTTCGTTTAAATGACTCCGTTTATATGCTTTCGGGGTATTCACATGAACCTCGTCGTAAATATGTAGCTGGACAAAAAGCCAATCATCAATCCCTTCCAACCCAACCAAAGATGCACCATTCGCTTCACCTCCAGCCCCCAACCCTTCCCTCATCCCACCTCTCCTTGCGCTCCTCCCGCAAGTAATACTGCAGCTTAGCCTCGCGATACCGCCGCACCCAGTCCGTCGTTTCGCGCTCCGTAGCAGGCGCGCCCTCGCCCTCGCCGTCGAGGAAGCTCTCCTCCATGACCTGGCACACGAGGGCCTGCTCATGCAAGCTCTGGGCAAGCTGCTGGTACAGCGCCGCGGGAGAGAAGGGTGCGAGCGCGTGGTCCATATCCGACTGCTTCTGGCGCCATTGTCGCTCGAGAGCGTGCGTCGACAGGAGTTGCGCCTGGGTGGTTGCGCGCTGGTGGGCGAGCCGCGCCTCGGCGTCAGCCAGTTGTTGGGCGAGCTCGATGTTTTCGCGGAGCGAGGCGGAGAGGGCTTGGGCGGAGGCTTGAATTGAAGGGTGTATCGAGTCGGGGGCGTGTGTGATGGCGTTGAGGAGCTTTGGGTTGGCGAGGATCTCAGCGAGGTCTTGCTTCCTACATGGAAGCTGTCAGCACACAAGTCAGAGCACCACCGAAACCACCGAAAGACGAACGATTTATCCTGCAGTATCTGCGGCAGCCACTGGTCGCCGGGGTCGGGGATGTCCACCGGGGCAGCCATGACAGCGCCGGGCAACCGACTTCCGCCTGGACGCTCCGCATCAGGCGGCTGTTGGAGGGCAACGGAGTTGGGAGTGGCGATGCGACTGGTCTCGTGGCTGCCGGGCTTGGGCGGGAGAACCGGGGGCGTTTGACCCTGCAGCTCGGGATTGAAGCTGGCCATTGCGACTGCCGAGTGAACGGTTCTGTAGAAGGGCCGAGATATGGCGGGATGGAAGTGCTATTGAGGTTGGAAATCGGTCGTTGACGGATGATGGTTGATGGTGGAGTTGGCGGAACGTGGGGGGTCCCCTTGTCGGTGCTAGGTACCTTAGAGTTGGCTGTTGCGCCGCTACACGCGGAGACTTGCAGGTACCCCACATACCTACCACTGCCCATCTTCACATGGGAATTAGGTGGAAAGTTCAGGATAGCCAATGCTCGAACATGACACCAGGTAACAATATCCCCATTTATACTAATTATTAGAGCCGGACATCCCTTGAAAACCCCAGTAGGACGGTATATGACAATGCTAAAACAGCACACCTTGTTTTACGCTGAGAGACCGTCGTGTTGCTCCGGAGTGGATTTCTCTCACCACTCGGAAGCTTAGATATTCTGCCAGTCCTATGTTACATCCATACCCCCGATTGCCAAGTATCTAACGCCTAAGAGTGCAAGCAGGCACCAGCAAGGAAGAACTGGGCCCAGGTCTAGTGCCAGGAAATCAGGGCTTCACCGCCCAGAGATCCCGAGACCATCCCATCTCCCGCAGCTTCTTGCTCCCGGCACCCGTGGCCCTCTTCTCCCCAGTGCTGATGGCCAGAGCCTTGCTACACGCCGCAAACACCTCGAGCAACTCCTTCATTCGTCCGGCTGCCACGAACACTGTCGACAAGTCCGATCCCCTCTCCGCAATGATCGCCGCCAACTCCATCGCCTCCAGCAAGTTGTCTCGTGAGAGTCCGGTGCCTGCAAAGTGCAGCGCACTCACGTACGCCAGGATTGTCTCCGGAAGGTATGCCTGGCGGAGCTCTCGTAGCTCTTCATCACCCTCTGCTTCGAGGTTAGTGCCTGTGACTGTGACTATGGGCTGTGTAGGTCCAGTCTCACCTTCGATGCCCACAAGCAGCCAGTTGCTGAGAAGCGGCTGCATGTTCTCCTTGGCGTTCTTGATCTCACCGCCCACCTGACCCCATAACTCGCGGTTCTTGGCGGGAAGCCTATGCTTCGTTAGTGTTTCTGACTGATCCTGGGGATTTGGTTCAACTTACTCCCCCACGAGCTCCACCAGTGAGGCAATGGTCTCCAAGCTGTCCAGGGCTCGCACCAGGGCTTCCAATTCGCGGAAGTTTCTGGCGTCTGCCGCCACCTGTTGTGCCGTTACACCTGAGAGTTGGCTTCGCTCAAGCTGCTGAGCCCAGAACTCTGGATCCTCGAACCAGGCTGCTTCCAGCTCTTCTTGCTCAACGAGACCAGAGAGAACAGCAGTAAAAGGCACCCTCTTCATTAGCTGCCGTGCGGCGTTGAGGTGCATGTTTCCTGTCGTAGTATTAGATACTGCCCAGCTGGTTAGGTTGCGATTGGCACTTACTGAGGAAGAACTTGTAGACCTTGGTCCCAACGGAAAAGACGTTTGGCCATGTCTCGCCCACCAGAAGCAGCCACTCCAGAGAACGGATTAGATGCTCGTGCCTGATTTCGACGACATCTTCCTCGTCACCGAAAAAGTCTGGCTTGATTGGTCGTCCACGTCGAGACGACGGCGGTCCAGCCTGGATGATAGTAAATGATTCCTTGGCCGGGAATGTACTCTTCGAAGGGCCGAGGTCATCAAACATGAGCCATGCTTGAGTCTTGACGAACGTCAGAACATCAATGCCAGCTTTCTTGATGAGGTTGAGCTGAATCAAGCGCTGCTTCGGGTCGTTCTCGGAGATGAGGCTGTAGCTGAGCACCTCATAGGACCTGGGCGGGTCTAGAATAGAGCAGTAGAGTGGTATTAGCTCTTGCATTTGGGCGAGACGCAAGAAGTTCGTGTATCCGGCTATAATGTTGTCCTGGGCTCGTCTCCACTCAGGAGGCGAGGACCGAGGGGTCATAGAACCGGCATCGGAGCCCAGCTTTTCTAGCAATGTGATGAGTAGGTAGATATGGGCGGTAATGCGAAGTCCGTGATGCTGATCCGGCTGGAAGAACTTTTCCTTGTTCACTTGCAGACTACTGACTCCAGACCGATAAAGCTTGGAGGCATCGTTGTTCCCTGCAGCTGCAGATATGACCAAGCCCTGCTCGTAAAGATGAGATCCAATTTCGCCTGAGATTAGCGAGGCTTGAATTGCCTTGTTTGGTTCAATGGCTTCGTTGCGGATTTGCTGGTTGGACTCGAGAGAGTGAATTAGGCGCTTGTTGACAGTCTCCGGTTCGCCGTGGAACTGAACAGCGTCGAAAGACGAGAAGGATTGTGTCAGATTCGAAGCGACATCAGGAGGACATTGCCCCAGGATAAAAGCGTCCAGCTGCGTACGCAACAGAGCGTTGTAGTTGGCAAACAGGAAGTCATCCCAGGTAAGGGCGATCTTTTCAACGCTGGCAATATCGCCGGAGAGCACACCATATACAGCACGCTCGTAATCGTCGCAACCACCTTGCCGAGCCAGGCTGAAACACATGCGCCGCCAGAGGGCTAGAGAAGCTGGGTTGGTCACAGGGCTAGGTTTGCTATCGCCAGATGTTAGGAGCATAGCGGACGCAGAGATGGCCCGCCACATCTCCGTTCTTTCCTGGCACCAGTCTCTAATGACACCCAGGCTGGACCCCCGACGGAGGTGCTCGAAGCACCCGAGCCAGATAGCACGCTCGAAGTATTCATCCTGGGGCTCCAACTTCCGGTTTTGGCGAGTAGTCGCATCGGGATCCAACTGGGTCACAAGCGGCGCACCGTCGGAGTTGACGTGTGTCTTTGCGATTCCCGGAGACTGGCGATCCAGCAGGTGCGGCCAGGCAGTGATGCTTTTCCTCAGCTTGATTTGCGAGCGCGTATGGAGCCATCCGTGGGCGATGATGTCCCCTCTGTCCGCATTCTGCTGGAGCTCGCGCGCCAACTCATCGATATCCGGGCCCGAGGCAGCGTTGCTTTGCAGCCACTGGATAACGGCTTGGCGTTCTTTCGCTGACGGATCGGTTTTCAGGAAATCGGCCAGAAAGTCAACAGGCGCAGCTTTTGAGGAATTGAAAGTCGACTGATCCGCCGTTGAAGTTGGGTATCTCAGAGGCAGAAGTCGGCGGACTAGATCCCAGGTCTGAGCTTCCTTCTCAAGACGCTTGATCTGTTTGGTCGAAGGGTGGTCGTCATTGGCTGTGTCGGCCTCGTCCACGTCCATATCGGCATCGTCGTGGGTGCCTTCGCGCCTGGCTCTCGGTTTCACGCGCGCTAGTCGTCGCAGGGTATCTTCGTAATACTTTCGTGGGAGCTGAAGTATCCGGTCTCGCTTGTCTGATGGTGATAGGAGAGGAGAGAGGCAGCTGTCAAGATCGTTGGCGAACTGTTCGACCTCCGGGCCTGCGCTGGGAGGCGGGCGGCTCTCCTTCTGAGCAACGACCTCCATCCTGCCTGCGCCGAGAGTGTTCCTTCGAGAAGAGTCGAACCGAGGCTGTAGTGGTGCTGGAATGTGGCAGAGGCGTAACAAAGGCCTTGGGCAATGAGCTGGAGCTGTTGACCCTAATCGGCTTGGTCCGCCGCTGGGGTCCAAGGCTTGTGCTCGTTCAGGGTCGCATGCATGCCCAGGCTCGGGAGCAAGAAGAAGATCGCGCGTGTCGAGATTGCGGAGGGTGAATTGTTGAGTCAGTCGTAGTTGGGTTGTGGGAGCTTTCGCGGGTTGTTGCTCGATGCAAAACTTGAGAAGTGCTGCACTGTTATGTTGCTTTGTCTGGCGCGCCTGAGCCTGAGTGCTTGGAGCTTTTCCTGCATCGGTACGTACCTCGACGCCTGGCCCAAGCCCACTCGCTGTAGCAGGCAAACGCCAAATCACTGGGCAGCCGCAGGTTGGCGCGACGGCGCGTGCCAGCGACAGTCACAGTGCGATACAGTTCAAACCCAGATAAAATGCACTGTGATACTTCATGTACAGCCCCACCGAGCCTCAATTTTTTCTCTTTCTTCTTCTTCTTCAACATAATGTCAAGGCATTCATATTAGAGTCTCGGACCAGGCATTCAATGCTTGTTCAGATCCCATGAGGGTCTCTTGCGTGCTCATGATCGCCCAGAAAAGCTTCGGCGCTCTTCAATCCAGTTGCCTGAGTTATCCAAACCGGCGGACATCATAATGATGAGCGTTACATATCATTTTCCCTCCTCCCTGAGCTGCTGCATCTTGAGCCGCAGCAGCTTGGGCTTGGGGCAGCTTGGAGTCGCTGCCTCATCGCCGTACTGTTCGTAGAAGACCTCGCAGCACTCGTAAAGCGCCTTGATGGCGGTCTGGCACTTAGCGTCGTTATAATTGTTGCGCGTCAGGCAGTCTGTTTAGGTCGGAATGAGTAAGTCGCTTCTAGGATCCCCAGGAAGATGCTCTTCGTACCTTGGATTGCACACTGCATCAAGCTACAGCGTCAGTCATCATAAATCCTCCAAGTTACCCGTGGTTTTGTACTCACTGCGCGAGGATGGCAAGCAGGCTTGGCCTCAACATCGTCCTTGGGAGGCTTCGTCGAATTATATCAGCGAGGTTCATCAACAATTAAGATAATATACGTACCATTGCGGCTGTCTGTCTTCAGGAGGCTTGACCAGTGAGTGAATGACGAGGGAGTAAGAAATGAGTACGAACGAACTTGCTGCTGGACGAGTAACCCGACGTCACAGACAGGTATTGCCACTGCTCAAGCCACACCCATGCTGGGAATATGGAGAGCAGCCACACTCATAGTCTAAGGACCTAGGTACTAGGTACTGTAGACGGGGTTTGCGAAGTACTAAGATGTATGATAACAGTACCTCTCATCTTTTATGCTGAATGCTAAAAAGACCATAATAACACGACGAGAAGAGAGCTGCTGCACATTGAAGTTGATACGAGGATTGAATTGGTGGCTGGCCTACGACGCGCTGTGGCTATTCTCGCCTGATCGGAGGGAGGGAAACAGTTGCCAGTAACCAAGTTCCTGTGGTCGATGTGGCTCGTAAAGCTACAGGAAAAAACTGTTTATGATGAGACTCTGAGTGTAAAGTGTACAGTGATAGATAGAAAAGGGAAGCCTCGGCTGATGTCATGAGCACGTAGTCTAGAAACCCGGAATATGCTGTGCTTCCGAGCATGAAGAGTTCGCTCTGCTTCGGAACGCTGAGGTCAGCACTCAGTTACTGCACTCTCACTGTTCTCCGTGCACCGGCGCAGTGGCTGGTGGCCAATAAGACGCGGGCCTCCCCACCTTCCCGGTGCCTACGCTCCCTCTGCCTCGTTTGCGACTGGGCCGCCTTCACTTCACCTCACGCACGCTCCCGTCTTCCTCCTCCCAACAGCACACAACAAAAGGCCGAGAGCCCATCTCTGCTCCCTACTTTCTTCAACCACCAAACCACTCTTCTTCATCCCATCCTCCAGCTTGACGCTGCACCACGCTTCGTATCGACGAACTCCCTCGGCGCACCGCACCTCACGCAAACACCACGCAAAAGGTCGGTACGGTGAACCCAACGAGAATCCTCTCCCGCCGAGTCGCGTGCTGACCTCAACGCCAGGCGCAGCCTTCCAGATCAACCCCCCTCCGTCGCATCAAACCATGTCCGGCGAGAACGAGAACGGCGCCCCCAACGCCCCCGGTGGCGAGCAGGGCCCCGGCAACTCTGAGCACCTCAACATCAAGGTGACCGACAACAACAACGAGGTCTTCTTCAAGATCAAGCGCACCACCAAGTTGGAGAAGCTCATGGGCGCCTTCTGCGAGCGTCAAGGCAAGGCTCTCAGCTCCGTCCGATTTCTCTTCGAGGGCACCCGTGTCCAAGCCTCAGACACACCGGATGCGGTAAGTACACACCACGACCTCTCGCGGTCCTGTGCGTACGGGATAAAATGCTGACTCACGACGCTGTAGCTCGAGATGCAAGACGGCGACACGCTCGAGGTCCATCAGGAACAAGTTGGCGGGTGCTAGATTGGCGGGGAGCTGGGCCGAGATCCCAGGCTGGATTTCGTCCATCTCTAGTATGGCTTGTGTACATCAGATAACAGACATGGAAGCAAGATCGCCGATAATTTACGATAAAGATTCACCCTGAGTGCTCTGACTTTTCCCTACTTGCTTTTTGCTTGCGTTGTAGTTTTCTGAACACGATGCATTGTCAAACTTTTGCTTTTGCGAAACCAAAATGCATATACTTTGCCATTCTAGACCAGACCAGACCAAACCGAACCCGAATCCCATCCAACTCAAATCATACACAAAACGCCGCCCTTCCCTGACCAGGCAACAACCGAAAATCAAGCAACTACACATTATCTCGACAGTCCACTCCATCCGAGTCCATGATACGCCAAAATCAAAACCGATATCACGCCTTGAGCTCCATTGTGCGGCAAGTAGTGCAGAGCACTACAAACCTGCCTGCTACCTCCTTGGGGAAGATCTGACCGTCGTCGAAGCCTCCGTGGCACTCGGCACAGCGGAAGCAGGCCTCGTGCCATTCACCGCCGAGCGCTTGGATGTACTGCCCGATGACGGCCGTCTTACACATCTTACACTTGGGCGCACGACGCTCAGTGCGCTTAGTCTGACAGTTAATGCACCAAGCATACCCATCTTTCTCGATGTGCGTCATGCCATGCCCAAATGGATCACCGCACTCGGCGCAGAAGAAGTGACCATAGTGCCAGTGTTCTCCGAGAGCCACGATGTGCTCGCCAATGATGGGCGTGTGGCAGTGCTTGCAACGGGGCGCAAACAGCTCGTGCCAGTCGAGATGGCAAAAGAAGCGCAGGCGTTCGTCACCGTCTTCAGCCATGGTCATTCCTGGTATCTCGTCGAGACGTTCGCCTCGTGCGCGACGCTGGATGCGCTCAAGTCGCTCCTGGCGCATCTTGTCTGGCTCTGGGCTGATCTCCATTGCTTCAAGGCCTGTGCCGCAGGAGTAACAGCTGAAGCACTTGGGGTGGAATCGCTCAGAGCCGCCAGCTAGAGCCACGAACCTACCTTCGATGGGGAAGCCGCACTCATGGCAGATGGTGTGGCCACGCGCGGTACTGCCCGGAGCGGGCGACCAGTGTCCTCGTGGACGCTGAGCTCGACGAGGAGGGCCAGTCGCCGTTGGGGTGGGCAATGGACGGGCACTAGAGGCGGGTTTATCGTCGGGCGTCACAATGGAAGGGATGCTGGAGTCGTTGGGTGCCTCATCTACGGCGATGGTTGGAACATTGATGGTCGGGATGTTGATAGACGGAACGTTGATCGAAGGTATCGAGCCTCTTGGCCCGTCGTCGGGACCGGCTACGGAGATTGACGGGATGTTCGCACTGGACGACATCGACGCACTCTCCTCTGCCACAACGATACTAGGTATCGCCATGGGTTTGGCCGTCGGTTGGAACGAGGATCTGGAGGCGACCGGGATTGACCGGTCTGGGGTGATATCAGTTGACTCGTCCGGGGCTTTCCAACTAGCATCGAAGCTTACAATGGGCCGTCCCGGACTGTCACTGACGGCGGAAGGCTCCGGGAGGTTTGGACTGCGATCCTTCAACCGCATGCTGGTCGCCGCGCGAATGTCTTGGCTGCGGACCTCCATTCCACTGATTCTCTCCACCTTGTCGTCCACGGGAGGAGGCGTCTCAGACGCAGAGTTGGTCGTGTACTGGGGATTGCGGGACCGCGTAGGGGGGTTGCGGTAGATCTCGACGCGTTCGAAGGGCTTGGTGGTGTCTGACTCCTCCTTCAGAGGCTCGAAGCGGACGCGGCTTGTTGGGTTCTGGGGTCGGCTGCTCAGCTTCTCAGGAGACGCGCGACCCGAAGGGCGGACTCCCTTGGCTGGCGATGACTCAGGTTCCTCCCAGATTTGATCGCCAGAGAAAGGCCGTTCAACCTCGCCGCTGATGTTCCTCTTCAAGCTGCCGTGGCGTCGCTGCTCGGAAAATTGACCAGAACGGCCGCCAACGCTCCCGTAGGACTTATTCTTGCGGATTGACTTCTCGCCCGACTGGCTTTGATCCAACGAGGGACGTCTGTCGCTGTCTGAAGAGCTACCCGAGAAAGACCGAGAGGCATGTTTCCCATCGCCGACGCTAGCGGTGCGAGCATTCGCATAACTGTTCTTTCTAAGATGTGATCGGTATCGGTATGGGGCGTCAGGGGGTGGCGAGGTCTTGCCATGTTCGTGTCGCCAGACGAGCTCTGCGGCTTCGTCCAGCGCAGCCGTGTAAATGCGAGTATCGTCGTCAGGGGTATTTTGAGTGGTGGTGAGTGTTTCTTTCGCGCTCTTGCGCAGGTCCATTTCTTCCATGGCATCGCGCAAGGAACCGGCCTCCTCCTTCTCCATCCATCTGTGTCCGCGTTCAATGTAGGTGGCAGACGGGACGACTTCACCCGGCTTCAGGGGCTTAGTCCCCGGCGTCAGGACATAATCGCGGCCTCGTCCGCTGATGGTGGAATACCGGGACCGGATGCTGCCAGCGCCCACGCTGGGGACTTTGCTGTTCAAGCTGTCGGCCTGGGAGACGGCATCGGGACTGAAGCGCCCGTTGCTCGATTGGTGGGTGCTTACACGGCTGCTGGGAGCGGGACGGGCTCCGGCGGGTTGGGGCCTTGCACCGCCGGGACGGGCAACGCGGTTGGAACGAAGCTCGGCAAGATAGCTCGCTGTGAGGAGAAGCTGGGTCAGCGAGGGAGCCCGTGAACATCTTCACGTGTCATGCGTACCAAACTGATCGTTGGACATGTAAGAAGGCGACGGCGGCGTCACCTTGCGCGACTTGCTGTCGCTTAACTTCGCCGTGGATGGCATCGTAACCGCAGGGCCTGCTGGGGGAGACTATATCGATATTCTGTACTGAGCGGTGTGTAGAGGCTCGGTGAGTCAACGGATGGTTGACCGCAGGTGGTGCGAGGACGGACACTTTTGTAGCGACAGCCGGCAGGGTGAACGTTATGCGATGTTGGCCAGGCAACGCCCGCCATGGCGTAGCTTGCGTGCCTAGCTACCCCGTATCAACTATGTCACCACCAGCAACAAAAGACCAAGCACAATCACAATGACAAGCACATGACAAAAGAAGCGCTCGGAACGTTGATCGTATTCTGTTCTGCCATGCCGGCAGGATGCTAAGATATTTATTGTACATGGCTTGTGACTGACAAGCTGATAGGATAGAGCGGGGCGTGGGCCTTCCCGTCGTGTCTGCCTCTCATTTGCCCAGGTGCACATCTGCACTTCAGCGTGCAGCACCGCTCGCATATCCGTGCTGGTTTTTTTTTTACCACCGCAATTCACCCTTGACGCCTTTCTCGGGTTCCTTTGGGGGCGGTGGAGGCTCTGCGAATCCCAGGTTCTTGAACTCATCCCTCGCCATCAGGTTTCTGAGTCACCGATTAGTCCGTTTCATTCCGCGACGCGTGTGCCATACCAGTCCATGTCGTGTTCGTGTCGTTGGACATGGCATCATGGCATTGCAGTGCGGGTTCTCACCTGTCCATTCTGCACCCAAGGTATGACTTTGCCAGGTCACGGCATTCGTCTTCGTTGACGCCGCGCACCTTCTTCATGCAAGCTAGGTAGTTTGTCATGACCGCCTTACACTCGTCTGCGGTATAGGTGATTAGTTAGTATTCTTTGATATGGAAACATGATAGGCAATGGCACTGACTGTCATGATCGAGAGGAAAGCTGCCACGCTGCGGCCTGCACGGGAAGGGTTAGTCAACCATGCCGGAACAAAAGAAGCTGCCAGAAACACAGAGCCATCAATGGCCACTCACGGCTTGGGCTTCGTCGTCGGTAGTGCCCCGGGGCTTCCAAAGGTACTCATATTCTCTGAATTGGGCGTCTAGCTGAGCCTGAAGTATACTCTTCGTCTCTCATGGCCGTATAGCAAATGTAAAAGTCGTGCCACTGGGCAAGCCACGATGCCCCGGTACAGTGCAAAGCCATACCGCTTAACGGCATCCCCAGCGCATCCAAGTGTGGCGAGTGGCACTGTGGCTGATGACGTGGCACGGACGGGCTTCCAGCGAGCGTGCTTCGACGCCCGGGCCTTGATTCTCGAGTTTTACCGAACCTTAGGTAGGTACCGCAGAGCCGAAAAGCCCCGGGTGGGTGCTTGGTACCTCTACAGTAAGGTACGTTAGGTTGGGTTAGCACGAGCCCCATTACACCGTACAGTGAGTGCCTGGACGAATACACACGTGAACCCGACGCCAACGCCGCAACCCTGGAAGCCTGCATCAACGCATGAATTCCTGGAATTGATCGATAGCGACATCGACGAGCGCAGATCAAAACTTCGTGTCCTGGCCAGCCAGCGGACCTCCGACAATCCCAGCTTCGAGTCGCCTCTGTGTGTTTTGCGTGCCGTTCCTGTCCCGTTGTCGCCCTCCGTCTCCTGCCACTCGTCATCATGGCTGCTCTCGGCGAAGATCTGCTCAGCACCGTCAACAAGCTGCAAGATCTGGTCTTCAACACCATCGGCAGCGACTCGCTTGATCTGCCCCAGATCGTGAGTATCGTGCTTCCCTAATTGGTCGTGCGGCTTTTGGCTGACATGCGCCCTAGGTCGTCGTCGGATCCCAGTCGGCTGGAAAGTCGTCTGTCCTCGAAAATATCGTCGGCCGGGACTTCCTACCACGCGGAAGCGGCATCGTCACTCGCCGGCCCCTGATTTTGCAGCTCATCAACGTCCCCGACGACGAGTCTGCCCCTGATCCCACGAGCGACCCCTATCACTCGCCCGGGGCTGCCCGCCGTTCCGAGTGGGCAGAGTTCCATCACATCCCGAGCCGGAAATTCAACGACTTTTCCGATGTCAAGCGAGAGATCGAGAACGAGACGGCCCGCGTCGCTGGCAGCAACAAGGGCATCAACAGGCAACCCATCAACCTGAAGATCTACTCGCCCTACGTCCTGAACCTGACGCTGGTGGATCTTCCCGGTTTGACAAAGGTGAGGCCTCTCCGCGTTCGCACTCGTTGACCGTCACAGAGCCCCACTGACCAACATTTTTGTTCAGGTCCCCATCGGCGATCAGCCTACCGACATCGAGAAGCAGACCCGAAACCTCATCTCAGAATACACTGCAAAGCCCAACAGTATCGTCCTTGCCGTGTCCCCCGCGAACGTCGACATCGTCAACTCAGAAGCTCTAAAGCTTGCCCGCCATGTCGACCCTCTTGGCAGGAGGACTATCGGTGTTCTGACCAAGGTTGACTTGATGGACCACGGCACCAATGCCCTCGACATTCTCTCCGGTCGTGTCTACCCGCTGAAGCTTGGCTTCATTGGCGTCGTCAACCGCTCGCAGCAGGACATCTTGGGCAGCAAGCCCATGGAAGAGGCTCTCCAGGCCGAGACCGACTTTTTCAAGCATCACCCTGCCTACCGCAACATCGCAAACCGATGCGGCACCCAATTTCTCGCAAAGACGCTCAACACTACTTTGATGGGTCACATCCGAGAGCGATTGCCTGACATCAAGGCTCGACTCAACACCCTCATGGGCCAGACCCAACAGGAGTTGGCCAGCTACGGTGACATGCACTTCAGCGGCAAGGAGCATCGCGGTTCTCTTATTCTTCAGCAAATGACCCGCTTTGCCACCTCCTTCATCTCATCTATTGATGGTACTTCAACCGAAATCTCGACCAAGGAGCTTTGTGGTGGTGCCCGCATTTACTACATCTTCAACTCTGTGTTCGGGAGCTCACTTGATACTATCGACCCAACCTGCAACCTCTCCGCCCTCGACATTCGAACTGCGATCCGAAACTCCACCGGTCCCCGACCAAGTCTCTTCGTACCAGAGATGGCCTTTGACCTCCTCGTGAAGCCCCAGATTAAGCTCCTTGAGATTCCCAGTCAGCGTTGTGTTGAATTGGTCTATGAGGAGCTCATCAAGATTTGCCACACTTGCGGCTCCACGGAGCTCTCAAGGTACCCGAGGTTGCAGGCCAAGCTGATTGAGACTGTCTCAGACCTTCTCCGTGAGAGACTAGGCCCTGCTTCTTCCTACGTCGAGTCCCTCATTTCGATCCAGCGTGCCTACATCAACACCAACCACCCCAACTTCCTTGGCGCTGCTGCTGCCATGAGCAATGTTGTCGGTGCTAAGCAAGAGCGTGAGCGAAAAAGGCTGATCCAGGAGGAGCGTGATCGCCGAGAAAAGCGACGAATGAAGGAGCTTGAGGCCAACGGTGAAGGACCCGAAGGCGAGGATGGCGTCACTCTTGTGCCAAACGACACGCCTGAGATTACTGCCATGCGACCCAAGGCTACAAAGCCTCCCCGCAGCCTGTCGCCCCCTCCCAGGGAAAACGGGAAGGGCAGTCTGGCAGCGGCCATGAGCTCTACCAACTTGAACGGTCTACGATCAGCATCGCCGGCCCGACTTAACCTTGCCAACCAGCAAGGTCTAGGCGGTGCCCGGGATTCCTTCTTGAACTACTTCTTTGGCAAGGACGGAACCAACATTGGCGGTCCTTTGCCCAGCCCCATCAACGGCCGACATAGTAGCCACCCCTCCGCCTCTGAACTTGGCTTCCCAGTTGTCCGTCGAGAGGAGAAGATTCCTCACCGACCGTCCTCTGCCCAAGAAGATGAGTATGATCGGACAGGGAAGAGCTATGGACTGGCATCGCATTTTGTAAGTGCACTCAAAATCACGCCCACCATGACGCATCCGCTAACTCATTCGTAGGGCGAGTCTAATGAGCCTGCCATGACTGAACGCGAAGCCATGGAGACGGAGCTCATCAGGGCCCTCATCTCCTCCTACTTTAACATCGTCCGCGAGTCTATCGCTGACCAGGTCCCCAAGGCTGTCATGCACCTGCTCGTGAACCACTGCAAGGACGTGGTCCAGAACCGATTAGTGAGCGAGCTCTACAGGGAGAGCCTCTTCGAGGAGCTCCTGTACGAGGACGACACCGTCAAGAAGGAGCGCGAGAAGTGCGAGCGCCTCCTTCAGACCTACCGGGAGGCCGCCAAGATTATTGGCGAGGTCCTCTAAAGCGCCGTCTTAGAAGAAAGGGGACGAATGCAGTAATGAGCGTCACAGGATCTAGACACAAGGGAGAAACATGACGGAGCGTGTTAAACCAATCGCGTTACACAGCGGCTGCACACCTCTTGATGGTGCTCATCGGGGGGAGGTCTGTTGTAAACTTGTTCATTTTGTACACCACACCACCATCGGCATTCGGATTTTGCCACTCAGCTACGGACGCCTGCGAAGAAGAGAGGAAGAAGACGAAGAGAAGGGGAATAAGAAGACCAAGAACGGGGAGGGCTTGTATGTAAAAACAACTCGGGCTCGTCATCCTCAACACTATCAGAATACAATGTACCACTTGTTCGGCTCTCAATATGAAACTCTAGATACTGGGGCGGAGGTGATGATGGTGCTAATAACTATCTACAGAAAATGACTTCGAGAGAACCATGGAAGACACCGGCCGACAGGGTGCCATATGACTTGGGCTGTGATTGAACAGTAATTGAAACCACGGTAGTCATGACTGTGCGATACAAGGCTTTGAGCCTCGATGGCCTAGGCCGACATGATGATAAAGCATGGTATTCATGGCCTGCATCTACATAAATACCCCCAAACATTCCCTCTCTGGAGTATGGGCGTTTGTGGACGAGGCTCATACTATCTGCTTAGTGTCTGCTCTGACGGGGTAGAGGCTCTCCAGGCCCTGTTGCCGGATACCGTGGGTCGTAGTCCTCGCATTCCGTTCTTGAGTTTGGTCGAGCTTGTGCTAGCAACGCTGGCCTCGGGTCAGCTGCATATCCAACTGTCCTGGAACTCGGATGACCGTCGACAGGCTCATATGGTAGGTACGCTGCTGAATCTCTTGGCGCGGGCCGAGGTTCATAGGCGCGAGGGTCATGCAGGTCTCTCCGAATGGGACGCTTGATGAAGTAATCGCCTTGAGGATCACGAACTTCGACAAGCTCGTAGGCCTCCATGGGGGGCCCAGGCGGCGGAAGCCCGTTGTCATAGTACACGTGGCGGGGAGCAGGCTCCAATTCATGACGGTATGTTTGTGGCGCATACCTTGGCCTGAGGTCCCGTTCTTGATAATCCACCGGAGGGTATGATTCATATCGGGGAGATTGAAGGCGACGGCGCATCTCGGGGCCTCGACCTAGGTCATCGTGGTATGCAGGCCGGGGAGCATTATGGTGTGTTTCTATAGGCCTGGTCGCGCGCCCCAGTTCCCGACCTGACGGATCAACGTATATGATTTCTTCGTGCGCTCTTTTCAGATGGGACTCAAGAGCATCTAGGAGACCAAACCCATCATCTTCTGGACGAGGTGCCAACGTATTGGGAGGAAGTGGGTCTGGCTTTCTTTCTCCTCGCCAAGGCTCCTCTTCCCATCTTTCATTGGGAGGAAGAACTCTCTCGCGGGGATGAAGTTCGCTGTTCGAATAGCGTTGCGATTCGATATCGCGGTAATCAAAGTCACGGTCGTTCCGGACATGGGGCCTTTGATAGTCGTGGGGAGAGCCAGAACGTTTGTGACCAGACTGAGCTTCGCGTCGTTCACCCAGCATGGTATGCTGTCTTGTCGGACCAACATCGGGCCCTTTGTCGACATCGGAACGAGGAGACTCGCGACCAGAGATTCCATGGGGGTACCTGCCTTGCATCGGTTGAACCGCACCTTTCGTCTGACTGTAGATTTCACTGGCTGGTCGCAGATTCGGTATGTCGTGTGGAGCTGGGATGTGTGCTTGAGGGCGCGAATGCAGCGGACCACTTAGCGGCTCTCCCTCCTCAATACACTCATGTTCGCGATGCCGAGGATCTTCTACTCCTGGAGACTTTCCGTTGCTCCTAGAAATATCCGGTTCGTGCTCGCGGGTCTGATAATCGCTGGGTCGTGCGTGGTGATCATCATCCGACTTCCGCTTCCTGGTGTTCCGCGGTGGATCCATTGATATTGACCCTGGCTGTCTGGGCGAGATGTACCCTGGGTGTGATTTTTCGAAAATCCAAGGAAGAGCAGACGTGACTAGGTCATATGCAAGGCGATGTTTCCCTAAAGATCTCTCCAGTCCTCGTAGGACGGACATGTCGGGTAGTAATACCATGTCGACTTGCCAATCCATTGGAGCGAGGCCGCGAGACTCTGGGCCTTCAACATGTTGTTTGTTGAAGTGGTTTGCCAGCTGCGGTAGGGAGAAGTTCGTCATCTCGGGTGGGTTGAAGCTTGCGGAACAAGCTTTACACGCCAGACCGTTAGTGTTCCGGATAGACCGCAATTCCCTATGTTTCGACAGCCCATCGATGAACATTGTCAAGGGCGCGGCCTGACCGTATTCGTCTTTGAACGTTTTGGCCATGGAATGGATAACCACGTATATCTTCACGGGCGCGGAAAGGTCCTTCGCCCCGGAGAATTTCTGCCACGTCTCCTTTGCAGCCTTCATCATGGTTTTAAGCCGCGCCTTATACGGATCAACTGGAGGTTGCTTGTCGTACGGCCCTCGAGGATCAGGATATGGAGCGTTGTTGAACTCAGGGAGAGTTGAGCTGACGAACCCTCCATACCCCCCAGGAGGGTCATGGGGGGAGTATGGAGCCCCGTAGGACTGTGGTTGAGGATACGAAGAATAGCCTCCGTCCACAGCATAGGGGAAAGGATGGTGAGATGCTCCGTATGCAGGTGGTCCACCTGGCTCTTGAAAATTAGATGGCTGAAAAGGTGCATACTGTCCAGAGTTGAACTGATGAAGGGGCAGTGGAGCTCCGTAGCCAGGAGTCGGATATCCAGCCGGTGGCCCAGGGTTGTACGCTGCATAGTCGGGGTGAGGCTGTGCGGTACTAGAAGAATGTGATATTGGAGGAGGCTGGCTGAACTGAGGAAACTCAGGCAGACGTGGGTCTGGGCTGAAAGGAGGCACTTCTGGCCACTCCGCTCTCCAGTGAACAACGACGTTACCCACACTAAGGGTACTCGTGTGCTTGGCTGCGTAGTGCTGAATAACTCCTTCGAATCCGTAGAATTTGTGGTTTCCGACGCAGCCATTGCATAGAAAGAGTTCTTTGCGGTACGTCTCCGTATGAGGTTTGATCTTGAAGTCGAAAACCCACTTCATGTTCTCCAATGTTAGTTTCTGGGTCCATGGACCCCCTGGGGGATCCAAAATCGGTTCTAAGCCCGCTGCCAGGGCTGCTGCTGTGTCTTTCGCAATCTCGGCATAGAATCTCTTGCGAACGTAGAGGAGAACTTCAGCTGCGAACTGAGGGCAGCTCTTCTTTTTGACTTTGTCGCCATCGTTCCAACCGTCTCGAACGATCTCATCTGCAAAATTCGATATCCGAGCACGAAGTGGTCCTTGAATGTCATCCCAGTCTTTGTCAGCGACTTCTTGAAGCCCATTGGAGACTTTGATACTCTCTTTCTGGGCCTCCATTCTTTCTTTCTGAGCCTCCAGTCTCTCTTTGAGGGGTCGGGTATTGGCAATGATCTCCTGATCTCTTGACTCAGCTTCTTCCCTCTGAGCAAGGAGTCGCGGTTTCAGAAGCTCCCACGCGTTATCATCAAGGGGGGTGATGATTTGTAGAGCCGCCTGAAAAGATGGGATGTGAGCGAGGACACTTGCAGGAAGGGGAGGGTCAAGAAGCAATGCGCGACGTTCGATCTCGCTGCGCCTCTTGGTCTTGAGCTCGGCTACTTGTTCTTTTGTTCGTCTTTGCTGCCCCTGGGGACGCGATTGGACATTGTTTGCGTCGCCTCTCGTCGTTAGACCTGGGATCCCGTTTTGGTCTGACGGTTGCCGTAGATGCTCAGCCTGTCCGCGATTTTGAGGGTTCTTCTCCGAACTGTGACCTGAGGATGGATGCGATGAAGAGGTCCCTACGCCGTTTATCTTGGCAGGTTCCACGAGCGCGGGAGAAACATAGCTTGGGCATGTGCGCATTCGATGGACTCCCCCAGCTAAGTCCCATTTCTCCCAACGGGACGCGTCAACCAAGGCTTGCTTTCCCCGAATCTCAAGGCCCTTTACCCATTCCTCGGCAGCAGCGGAGCCCAGCAGCTTGACTGTTTCAAACTCCTCCTTGATCTGCTCAAGGTGACGCGACCAGAAGACCTTTGTTACCTGTGATTGCGAAGGTAGGGTTCCCGTCTGCATAACACGGGGTGGTATCACATGCAGCTGGTCCGTGACGAAGACCACTGGAAGGGCTGGAAGGAGCAGCGCGGGAATTGAAGAAGACAACAAAGCGTCGATTTCCTGCGTTACAAGTAAGATAGTGCAGTTTGCGACGCCCAAGCTGGTACTTACCTTGACGCTGTTGCTGGTGAAGCAACTTCCACAGATAGACACAGAAAAGGGAAAGATAGGGGAGACGCCCTTGGCGCCTGGCCCACGATGCCATTGATCGCTGGCCACAGTGGTCGGTAAGTCACCCTTTAAACCGCAATACTGACACGAAAGGGAGCAGGCAAGACGCCACATCTCTAACTCTGACTTGCCCCTCAACGGGGCAGGCATACGAGGCCAAAACAGGCGTCTTGAGGTTTGCCATATGATGTCAGGTTTCAATGGCTGGAGGGCAGGACGTGAAGCAGAGCGGTGGAGCGGAACGCTGACAGAAGCACAAGGATTTAGACAAGAATGGAAGAGTTTGTTGACAGGCAACAAACGACCCAGAGCTCTGGGCGGAAGAAAGGTGAAGATATGGTGCCATATCTCCGCTGGGAGTTGTGTCGCCCGATCCACCGTAGAGTCTGGAGCAACTCTTGAGCTTCCTGGCTCGTCCGCGTCTAGTCTTACTCTCTTTGCATGTGAGGACTGGCTGGGACTCGTGGAGTCCGACGGTTTTCGCTTGTTGTTTAAGGGGCAGGTAGGTGTCGAGGTCTCGATTGGTATTGACGCGGTAGGATTGTCGACGGAATCGTGCGTAGGCTGAGAGTCGTCGTTGGCAGTTGTGGAAATGCCCGGGCTGTATGGATCGTCGTCGGCCTGCGCAGGTTGGGTGAGCATTGCGTCCGGGGCAAATCGCCCCAAGTCTCCAGCCCTAAGACTAGACATTGCTTCACAGCAATGCAGCCCTGGAAGAGCAAGGCGGAGAGAAGGAAATAAGAGACGCTTGCTGGATCAAGTTGCAAGCATGGGAAAGGTAACACTTGTCAGGCAGGGCATGAGGGTCACAACGATGGTGTTTCAATCGTTGTAGAATGCCCCGATGAACAAAAGACCAGGGGATTGATGCTTCCACTAGGCCTTTTCTGCGAACTTGGATCCTTTGCGACAAGCGTTAGTGGATTGTGATGGGTGATGTTGGTTGAGAGGTGTGAAGAAGAATTGGAAGTTTAAAAAGGCAACCCCCATTATGACGTAAGCAGGCATTGGCCAATTTCCATCAACGCCCATCCTCTGAACATCGTAAGATGTAGATATTGAGTAGAGATCAAGTTCATGGTACCAAGTACGTCGCGTAAAGAGGCAAATAGTGCTTTTATACGTTTGAAGTGTTGAGTGGTCTTTTTCCCGTCGTAGTCCCAACAAATAGGTAATCATCAACATGAGTTTCATGAATCCCAGCATAGGTATCGTACAAGGTCTTTCATGACTACATGCTCATGCCGTCGCCTCCTCCTGTTCCCCTCCTACTGGTACCACCCCTTCCTCCTCCTCCTGTTCCTCCTCGGCCGCCACTTGCCGAGCTCTGGTCAGGCGAAGGCTGGTTCCCTCCAGCACCGTAGATCTGGAAGCTCTGATCGGCTCCCCAGTTGGCCACTTGTGTGTAGTTCTCGAACGCGTTCTATGCAATTCATTAGTCAGGCTTGCTTTGTGAGTATTCTGTAATGCGCAACTTACCCAGTCAAAGTTGGTGTTCAGGTCGATCCCAGTGCTGGAGCCACCCCCCAAGTTGTTAAACATGGAAGAGAATGGAGATGCTGGACCTGCACCGCCGAATCCCTCCATCTGCATGTTGACGCCCTCGTTGCCGGACAAGCCAAAGTCCATTCCCATAAACGGAGCCGTGTTTGGCGTTGAGAACGGATTCATCCCGGTGTTGAACTCCTGCATGCCGGTGGGGGAAACGAGGCCTGGAGCCATGGTTTGGGAAGGGTGAACACCCATGGTAGAAGTCAAATCTTGCATCGACTCTACCTGGGGACCTGGCTGGGCCTCGGTGCTGGATTCGGGATTTTTAATCTTGTCCAGCATGAGATCTATGATCTTAGTTGCCTTGAACGCTTCCATCGACGTGTCTACAATTGTCTTCCAAATATCTCTAGCTGTCTCCAGACTTCCAATCATCCTTGATCGTTGTTCCCGAGTCCACAGAAATGCGCCTTCGTGGTCTGGTAGACTGGCAGATTGCGATCCAATGTTGTCAAAGTGCAAGTCCAATATGACAAGCATTGCAGGAAGAATGAAGTCCTTGGTTGCGATGGACTTGACGTACCAGTAGACCGATCTCAGTCTGCCAGTGGATTGGGACTCGCGGTGAAGAACTGCGAGATGGTCGAGGGCCTGCAAAGAGGCTTCGATGGCGCTTCGTCGTGAGTGCGCATATCTCGGGCTCTGTCGTGCCCTCGGGAGATATTTCCGGTGGAGCAGACACACGATCTTTTGATACAAGATGTCCACGTTGAATCGCGCGATGATCAACGTCACCGGGTCGTGCGAGCCCTCCAAATTGGTCAACTTTAGATGCGGTGGTAGTTCCTGCATCACCTGCCGAAGCTTCGCATCAAACCGAATAACCTCGTCGTAAGGCACATGTTTCCCAAGTCGGTTAGTGGCTTGAAGAATATTACCCAGTTCGTTGCAGAGCCTTGACTTAGCAATCATGTACGCGATCGGAGTCGGTTCCGTTGGGGGCCGGGAAGGAGGCAGAACTGTGGAGTCGGGATGAAACTCGTCGTCAAATATGTTGTTGGGGAGTTGAGTATCGCAGTCGTGCTCAAAGATCATGCTTGGGAGTGAGACCTGATGTGAGAAGATGACGTCGCACATTCGCACTAGGGCCCATGTCCGTCGCCTCATTTCCTATGAGAGTGTTAGACATTACAAGAACATCAGATCATCAGGATCATTTCCTGAGTTGATTCTTGGAAGCTGGACTCACGGCTTGGAACGGGGTGAGGGAGGTGAATGACTTCGCATCGCGATGGTACCCCATGCGAAATGCGATTCGTGTGATTAGGGATACGACCAGCCACAGGCCTAAATCAGCATCCCATCGAGATGAGTATTCCCCGAAAACGTAGAGAATCATAGTCTCGACAGTGTAGTCCACCGGCTTGGTGTAGTCCGACTTGATGAGGCACTGAACGGTCCGCAACCGGTACTCGTTGGCCAACTCCAGTGTTCGGCCTTTCCACTCTGGCGGCTCATCGCCAACCTTGTGGTAGCTCAGCATCGCCAGACAAAGTATGGAGTAGAGCAGGCCCAACCACATAATAGGGGTCTTGGAGGGATCCTGCCAGTGAGCTCGCAACTGTTTTTGAAACGTCGGCCCGTGAATGATGTTGACGGCGTTATCCATCGAATTGAAATAGCGACCGCAAAGTGCTAGAACGCTCGATTTGGGAGGTAGCTCTGCACGGATCTCGATTTCTGATGCGGGAATAGCCCCGAAGAGGAGCGTGGGCCCTTCCCGGGCATCCATGGGTTTCGATGACATGACCCGTTCGTAACTCGTCTCTAGTTCCTTCTTGTGAGAGTTGAAGTAGTTTTTCACTTCCGAAATGTCGGCCAGCATCGTATGCCAGTGCTGCTGTCCCACATATAGGGATTTACCTTTGTCAGTATCGACCTTCAAGAAGCCCAGCGACGTTGCCAAGCCCTCTTCGGTGTCGCTTTCGTCGTCTTCGTCGTCGTCCACCATGACGGCCTCGTCTCCACGACCAACCTTGGCAGACGAGCCGCTGTCGGTGGTAGATTGTGTCGCGGCGGCTCCAGCAGCGGCAGCTGTTGCAGCATCCACGTTTGCGCCTCCATGCATTAGAGATAAAACTAGGCCTTCCAAACGGTCAATACGATTTTGCATGTCATCGGGACTTGAGTCTCCTTGACTTTGGTTCTTCTTGCGAGTAACTGGAGTGGCATACGAGCAGGACGTAGTGCCCATACCTTCCCGCTTCGTACAGTTACTGCAAGGCTGACTTCTGTCACATTTTCTGACAGCGGTCAGTAAGGTCTGACGAGATGCTTGGCTGTCTCTTGTATTTCGCTTACAGTCTGTGAAGATGGTTAGCGTTGGTATAACGAGACTTGCGTGGGGGGTTTGGCATACTTCCTTGTCCTGCAGGGATAGCAGCTGAGCGGGACGCGATTCCTCTTCCGAACGACGCGGAACTGATCCTCAGGGGAGCGGCCACCCTGGGAGGAGTTGGTCGAAGGGGGGGTTGGAGTCATTGTGATGGAAGAATGGGCAAGAGACTTGACTATCTCAAGGGACAAGGCTGAATGCGAGGAGGTCTAACGATGGGCAGATCGCGGATGGACGCCAGCTCCTGGGAGCCGACGTCAATATATCACGGCGCTGAGTCCCGTCCCAGGGATCAACGGACCTCCACTGGAGATGGTGGAGACGGTTGTCAACCGGCAGTTCCAAGCCTTGGATCTGGAAGATAGATGTCGCCCGGCGAGTGTGGTGGGGCGTCGCCCGAAACCTCGGTGTCCCGATGCCTTGGGATGCTGGGCGCTGAGGAATCTGTCGCCTCAACTCTTTCTCAGAGCCTATCGTCCCCTTACAAGGTGCTCTCTTTGAAGCTGTTGCCTGTCGTAGCCACAGCTTCAACCTTGGTGCGCGGCGCAGCTGCGCAAGTCGTCCAAGAGTGGCGGATTAGGGTGAGACTGGAGATTCGGGTGATCGCGCGCGCGCGGAGGTCTCGGGGAGGGATGTGCCAGGTTGTGAGCCACGATGCGCGTCAGGCCAGCACGGCTTCGGCGGGCACGGAAAGCGGGAGGCAAGGGGGAGTGGTGGGCGATGGCACGTCGCGAAGGCGAGAGAAGCAGCTCAAGGAAAGCTAGAAGCTAAGAGATCATTCAGTATGCCGCAGCGGGAAGGGCGCAGGAGAAGATGTTGGACACTTACCAATCGCCAGCGACCCAGGCGATCTTGAGGGGGGGATGAGGAAGAAGCGCAAAGAAGAAGAAGTGAGAGGACACAGAGATTTTGCGACAGGACGGAACTTGGCTGAGGCGTCAGCATCAAGTCAGCCTGATGGACGCTGGGGTTGAGATGGAGGGATGGATACCAAGTCAAGTCTGGTCTTCCTAGTCTTTCTCTACCTACAATGGTGGGGGTGATGCACAAGGGGGTCGGGATCCACAGCGATGATGACGCCGCGTTGCTTCTGTCGTTCTACGGCCACAAGCAGCCAAGTACTGGTCTAACTGCTCTGCGGCAGCCGGCAAGCGGCCACTGCGGCGGTGGTGGCATGCCCTCTCCATTGAGACTGATCGACCGGACCCGTCGGCCGGGGATTCGCACCACCACCGCCGACGGAGTAGCGGGGAGATGGTCAATAAGCCAACAGCACCTTACGTATGCCATCCGTGCTTAGTTTCCAGCTAGGAAGGCTGTGGTTAAATTATGCGGAGCAATTCTTGTCCGAGAATGTGCCTGAACGACGGGGTTTTTTATTTCTATTTTTATGGTTACGTGCGAAAAGGATGAATTGCAATCCGATCGCTTGGATACAGCCACGTGCACCCGCCAACCTCATTCATCACTGTGATGCAAACTTGAAGACTCGGCCATAACGGGCATACCTACGAGAACATGAGAGACCAGAACCACCCACCTCGTACCACCAAAAACACAAGTCGGTGAACATCATCTCCCAATCCTCCAACTTATTCCCCTGTCGTCATGCTCATAAATCTGGCTGTCTTGGGTACCAACCTCGTACGAAGTAGTGTATCACTAACACCCATGGGCAAAGCGCCATGCCTTCTGTGGGGTTGCATCTTCGCAGTGAGTCATCCGTCGCATCCACAAGTCTAGCACCACCAATAGTTGCCCGTATCCCTTGTCGGCGACGGCAGCGTCGGGAAGACGGCCTACATTGTCGCCGTCATTTGTCAACGCCTGACCTTCCATCCACTACCTCTAGAACTGAACTCCTAGACTACAACTATTGTGGCTCAAAGTTGTCTCTTTCGCCAACGCCGGTAACGAGAACAAGTTTTGGCCAAGGCTGCAACACGCGCCCGGCGTTCCTACATTAATAACGGTGATTATGGCACATGTCCACCCTAATTTCCCTTGGCAGTCCTGCAGCAGGTAGATAACTCGACGGTGACCCCATTCGTCCGCGGCGTGTCCGAGGTAACTAGGCCGAGGCGTCTACTATACAACCACCATTTAAGGCCATGAATATCATAAGTTGTGCGAATGAAGCTTGACTAGGTAGGTGGATAAACACTTTGCTGTTCAAAACGGCAAGATCTTCTTCTTCGCCAGCGTCCCTCGAGTTCAATTGTGCTGTGTGGTTTTCCTTGCTGCTCTCTAGCCTGTGACTCGCGACCCGGTTCTTGAATTCTTGCAACTTCCAACACCCGTAGGCTATAGGGTCTTCATCTGACTGTCTCTGCAGTCTATCACTGGTAGCGGAATATTGACTCATGACCCCACGGCTCGGTACTCATCAATGGCCGTCAAGGTTTCACATCGTTGAAGGGAAATGTGCACGCATTGCAATCTTTCTGTGCAAATGCCCAATTCAGGCCGAGGCTTCGCCAGTTCCCACGCTGTACGGCTTGAAAAACTCCTCGTTGTTGCTAATCTCTTCCTTGACCTGTACCAGTGTGAGTTCGAGTACATGAAGAACAATCCAAGTGGACTACTCACAATGTCCAGCCCGCCAACGAGCTCTCCATCAATCCAGAGCTGAGGGTACGTCGGCCACTCGGCATACTCCTTTAGTCCTTGACGGACTTCATCGTCGGCCAGGATATTGAAGAATCCGTATTTGACAGAGTTCTCTCTAAGAAGCGCGACCATCTGGCGCGAGAAACCGCATTGCGGCGAACTTGGCGTGCCCTTCATGAAAAGCATCACAGAAGCGGCCTTGACCAGATCAGCAAGACGCTTGAATAACTCCTCCTTCTTCTTCTCGGGATCCTGTTCCTCGGCCGGTGCGCTGTCGACATCCATTCCGTTGACCGTGGCATCTGCCGAGGCCTCTTGTCCGGAACGCTGAGCGTGGGTCTCGATTGCAGTTCGCACTTTGAGAGCGCTGCTGCCGCTAACCGTCTCCAGAGTTTTGCCGTTCCTCAGCAGAACCAAGAAAGGAACTGCAGTAACATCGTAGGCCTCGCTGATATCGCTTAGATCCTCGGCGTTTATGGACACCCACTCGGTAGCCGGGGGGTCGGAAACCGGGTATTCGGAAGCGAGTGTAGACAGAACCGTGGCCATCTGGGCGCAGGGCGCGGCCCAGGGAGCGTGGAACGAAACCACAAGGAGGGTCGTCGGGGGCACGGATGCCAATACCCGCTCCCACTCGGAGATGCTGGTGACTTCGCTGATGGTCGACATGGTATCGGTTTGGAGGTTTTTCGAGGCGGAGCGGAAGTTTTGTGTTGGATGGTGAATGTTGAATGTCGATCCTCGCAGGGCGAAGGTGCGAAGTTGCGAAGTCCGAATTTTGGCGGGGCAGTGGCGCGGAGGGGGACTCTGTCGCTCTTGCGTCACTTTGGCTAAGGTGGGCTCAATCCCGACACCCGAACCCCCGATATTTGCATCACAAAAGCCTGAAGAAACCAGAGCTTCTGGGCATGCACTTAAGCCGAAACCCAGCTCACCCCGCCCCAGTCGGGCACCTTCGTACGTACAGCTGCCGTACGAACTTGAAGCTACATCATCAGCCCCAGCTTGACCGTCTGCCAATTCTGCAACTTGTCTCAACTCCCGACGGACACCGAACATTCGACGCTGTGCTTTCTCAGGTGCCAAAGCGTCTCCCTTCTCACCTCCTCCTTTGCTTTCTCGTCCTCCTCCTCCAGTTCCCCCCGTCTCCGGAGCTCCGCCACCTCCGTGTCTCTGTGGAGCTGCTTGCCGCAGCAACCAGGTGTCAACGTCACCCCCAAGACCCCAAACCCCGTCAACTGAACCTCACCATCTTCATCTGCTCTCGTCATCCCACAACAGCGGGCAACGATGGCGTCTCTGAATTTGTCAATAAACGGTCCCTCCATAAAGAGCAGTTACAATGGCGTCGTCAACGGCCCCGCGCCATCCTCCGACTCGCCAACGCATGCCCAGTGGGCCCTGTTTTCGGTCCAGGCCCCCTCTTCTAAATGCCTTCCAGGACAGCGGTGCCAAGGAGAGCATCCTCAAGGTCCAAGGCACGGGTGGTATGCCAACTACTGCAGGACTCTGATTTGCCTCTCTCGCTAACATGACGACAGATGGCGAGCTTGCCGACCTTATTGAGGACTTCAGCGAGGGCCGCATCCAATTCGCCTTTGTCAAGGTCAAGGACCCCAACAGCGGTCTGCCCAAGAGCATTTTGATTGCTTGGTGTGGAGGAGGCGTTCCCGAGCGAACAAAGGGCTACTTCACCAGTCACTTGGCTGCCGTTTCCAAGGTACTCCACGGATACCACGTCCAGGTCACCGCCCGCTCCGACAGCGACCTCGAAGTCGACTCCATCATGCAAAAGGTCGCCGATGCATCCGGCGCCAAATATTCCGCAGGAAGCTCTGACTCTCGCGCTGCCGCGCCTCCACCGCTCAAATCTAAGCCTGTATTCACCCCGACGACAAGCAGCCGTGCAGTCAATCCCCTAGTCGCAGCTCGATCTAGGAAAGAGGAGGGCGTCGACGGGGACGGCTGGGGTGCTGACGCCCCTCCGGTTACCAGGAGCCAACTCGAGAAGGTTGAGCCCGCCTACAAGCCTACAAAGGTCAACTTGGCCGACCTTACGAACCAGCCCAGTGCAACAACATCCAGCAGCGGCGGTGGCTTCCGGGACGATGCGCCTGGCGATGTTGTCAAGGGTGGATATCAGCCAGTTGGAAAGATAGATATCGCAGCCATCCGTGCCCAAGCGCAAAAAGCTGAGGACGATCGACCAAGCATCGTCAAGGGAGCCTACGAGCCAGTCGGAAAGGTCGACATTGCCGCAATTCGAGCCAAGGCCCAGAAGCCTGCTGCCGCCGAGCCCCCCGAGGAGGAGCCACGACCTGTCGCTGACCGCATGGCTGCCTTCTCTCAGCCCGCCCAGTCTGAGCGACTTACATCGCTCCCGAAGCCCAAGGTTGCCAACAAATTCGGTGCGGCAGCAAGCTTCTCGGGCACTAAGGCACCTACCCCTGGCGCGCTCGGTCTCGGGTCCCCGGCCGCTCCCGCCGCTCCTCCCGTTGGTGCTGCGAGCCGCACCTTTGCTGATAAGGGCGGCAAGACTCCCGCTCAACTTTGGGCCGAGAAGAAGGCCAAAGAGAGAGGTACCGATGTTTCGAGCACGGCCACTCCCGGCGCTCCTAGTGCATCACCCGTCACAGCCCAGAAGAGCGGAGGCGAATGGAAGAGCGGTTACACTGGCAAGAGCTGGGCAGCTGTTCAGACCCCTGGATATGGTCATGGCGCGACCAAAGACGTGAGCGCGCACAACACGGGCGAGGCTGAGCAGGATGCTGAGGAGGCGCCAGCATCGCCTCCTGGTGGTGTATCTGCCATGCGTGATCGATTCAAGAACACGCCCCCGATTGGATCTGCACCACCTCCTGCTGTTCCTCGTGCTGTTGAGGATGAGCCAGCGCCGCCACCCGTCCCTGCCGGCTCAAGACCGGCCGGGGCCTTTGCCCTCCCTGGACTTCCCAGCCGACCAGCCGCGGTGGAACAGGACAACGAGCCCGAAGATCCCACGGGATATCAACCTATTGACGACCGAGATCAATCCCGAGATCAGTCCCCTGTTCGTATCGCAGTCCCCGTCAGCCGTGGTCCTCCCGAGCCCCCCCTCGCGACTCCGCCAGAGCAGCGAGCTCCCCCGCCGCTCCCTGCCAGCGAGATTGACGTGCCCAGGGAGCAGGATCTTTCTGATCAGAAAGAGTCCTCGCACTCGGCCAGGGCTGCTGGAGCCACGGTTGCAGGTGTTGCTGTCGGGGCCGGCGTAGGGGCCGTCGCTCAGCAAGCGTTTGAGCAGGAATCGGAGCCGGAGCCGGAGCACGAAGCAAGTGCGGCTCAGGGAGGCTACCGAGCAGTGGTCCAGTACGACTACGAGAAGGCCGAGGATAACGAAATCGAACTGGTCGAGGGTGACCTCGTGACGAACATTGAAATGCTGGATGAGGACTGGTGGATGGGCACCAACTCGAGAGGCGAGAGCGGTCTCTTCCCAAGCAACTACGTAGAGATTGTGGAGGACGGGGAGCCTGAGGTTGAAGCTGAGGCTCCTGCGCCGCCCCCGCCGCCCCCGGCCGCCGACCCGACTCCGGAGCCCCAGGCGCAGGCCCCGGCCTCTGAGCCGGCGGACGCAGCCGGGCCCACCGCAACGGCCTTGTACGACTATGAGGCCGCAGAAGACAATGGTGAGTCTCCCTATTCTTACCGTTAGGTCATGTGTCAGGAAAAAGCGCTAACCGTGATATGCAGAACTGAGCTTCCCCGAAGATGCAAAGGTTACCGGACTTGAGTTCCCCGACGATGATTGGTGGTTTGGACACTATGGTGGACATGCTGGTCTATTCCCGGCCAACTATGTGCAGCTGGACTCCTGAATGGGGAGTCGTTGAGTATCTATACGGGCCGGATAGTTGATAGGGCAAGCTTCAAGGGAAACTGTGAGAGGGACGGTAGGAAGAACGGGGAATAAAAAGGTCTGTGGCCATGGTTTTATGGAAAGCAAGCAATCAATTCCCATGCGATGATCCTTATGCACCCATACCCACGTCAATTTGCAGTGACAACCCCATAAATTATTCAAATCGTGTGCGGCGCCCGTACACCTTCGTAGGTAGGAGGACACTGAGACTCGTAAGGTCGATCATGATAAACAAAAAGCAGAGCAAGAGAGTAGAGCAAGAAATGGTCATTAAACAAGACAATGAACCCTAGAGCCGGCTCTGGAGGGGGCTCTCCTCATTGATACATATTTCCAGCAACACACAGCATATAAACAGGGTTTGTCGTCGCATATCTCATCTCCCGTATTCCATTTGCCGTTGTTCCGGTTCCCACTGATCCTCTTGATGGTTCTCCACCAGAACCTTTCCACCTGTCGCAACGCCCAGCAATCGGGAAACGGGGGGGGGGATTATGTGGGATCGGGTCGTTTCCCAGGGATTCGTATCGGAAGGCCTTTCAATCGTGGTCGAGTTCGGGCATTGGGCGTCGGGCGTCGGCGTCGTGACAGTCGGGGTTTTCAGCCGAGGTCGGCTGGCTTAGCAGAGACATTCGCAACATTCGAAACTAGGTCCAAGTCAGCAACGAACTCAAGCGACGACGGGCGAAGGGCAAAAGAGAAGGGGGAATAAACGTACCAGCATTCACAACCCTCTTCGCAGGCGCAGCAGCAGCACAGCGCAGCGAGACAGGCCGTGAGGCAGTTGCCACCACCACCGCCCTGCTTCTGCTGCTGCGGCGGCGGCGCCTGTTGGTACTGCATGGGCGGCTGCTGGCCAGGCGGGGGGTAGTACTGGCCCTGGCCCTGAGGGTGGCCGTACTGGCCTTGGGGAGGACCATATTGACCCTGGGGAGGACCGTAGGACTGGGAAGAGGGGAGTGTTAGCTTGGGGAGCTTCGAGGTTGTGCGCGGAGGGGTTGGAGGGTGCGGCGCATTGGGCGCGAGCGGACAGGCGGTGATGGTGTTTTGCTTACGGCTTGGGGATGTTGGGGATAGCCGCCGCCCTGGCTGTTGTAGTAGTCTTGGTTGGACATGGCGGGATGAAATGCGACAGGCGATGGGGATGGCGATGGCGATGGCGATGCGAGAGGATGCGGGATAGGTAAGTAAGGTCGGCTGACAGTGGGAAACAAAATATATTAACCAAGAATGATGATGATGACGGAGAAAGGATGTGAAAAAGAAAATCCAGCACAAGCCAAATGCTTGCTGTAATTAGATCCGTCCCAAAGCTCGCTCAGGTTTGGTCTGGGTCGGGGTGGCCGTCCCATCGCTGCGTCAGTCAAGTCGGAGATGCGTGGGCCGGGTGGAGAGAGCTACGAACTACCGCTGGGCCACCAGCCGCAGCGGAGTGGCTGTGCATCGGGGACGGCTGCAGCTTGACGGGAAGCACCAGCGAACATGTTACTTGCCGCCCGACTTTCATTGTCTTGATTTCCCTACGGTGGTATCGGGAGAGCTCCGTACCTGTCCATCCATGCAATCCTCTCGGCATCTCGTTCCGGCTTGTCTGGCACTAACACCGCCGCCGACACTCTAATTACTGCACGTGGATCGCCGCAGCGGTGTGTGAAGGTCCCAGGTTCTGCGCAAAGCTCCCAATGGGATGGATAGCTACGCAAGCCAAGCCACAGGTGATGCGCACGCTCTTTCAGCGCATCTGGGGGCGTGGCTGATGACAGTGATGCTTGCCTACCTTGGACTACAGAAGACGATTCATCAGCAGTCAAGTATGCGTGTACCTTCCAGCTCCTCCCATCCTCTTTCGGCCCAGAGTTACCGAATATTCCCAGGAATGCAATCCCGCCAGGCCCCAGCCACTTCGTCTCCCCTGTGGCTGTTGTTCACGGCCGGTCCGAGACCAAACCAAACCAAAACGCGCCAAGCACCCGCGTTCGCCGTTGCCGTTTTTACCGAGGGATGGGGAACTTATTTTGGGGGAGCGCGCGTGGTCCGTCCGCGCCTGACTTAGTCCCTAAGGAGTCTAGCCTGGGCCTCCTGCTGGGAACGACGTAATTGTTGCCCGCCCGACGAACGGTTCACACTTTTGCTTTAGTTTGCTCTTTGTTTTATTGTTAGTGGTCATTTTCTCTACGTCATAAACGCACCTTCTTCCAGTGTGTAACTCGGCTAAAGGGTTTGACAGCCACATGAACAGACCGACAACCACTTATTAATATCGTCACTCTAACAAGGCATCTATCTACCTACCGATCTCCTTACCTCGGACGAACCCTAATATTTGGCCCGTTGTTAACCGCGACACACTATCGCGAAGCCATCTTAGTGTTTTTTACGAGTCATAGATGCGCTGTCATCAACTCCTTTAAACAGCTTGCTTCTTTTCATTAAATGCTCACAAGCCTTGATGTCCGAGGCTTTACTCCTTCAAACTTCCAGTAAATCTTTCACCCTGAAGCCCATGGTCAGTCCATCCGGTGTATTATCAACCAAGTCCAGTGTGGCCGTATGGTTGCTGAAAGTTGGGGTGGCTGTTTGAAGACATCATCAAATTGGTCAAAGTTTGGTCAAGGTGAGCGCGAGTTCGGCAAACATACTTGAAATGGGCCAGATTTCAAGCAAACGGAGAGTGATTTGTCGCCCGGTCTTCGGAACTGACTTGAGGCAGGTTTCTAACTTACTGTAGTGTTGGCATTTGACCGTATAGAAACTGTAACAGTCAGGCGAGGTGAAGAATATCTTCATATTTCACCCCTGAGATTTTATGTATGGGGCATAGTATCTTGTTGTGTTTTCTACTGTATATTTTCTACTGCGTTGCTTGATCTATCTACCTGTCTGGATGATGTTGACTAAAGCTAAAAAACTTACCTCGTTGTATTTCTGCATTCGCTTAACAATGCGCCAGATCGAAGCGTAAAAGGATGTGAAGATGATGTATTAATATAAAAGTGTTGGTTACACAGGGGAATTGACCAGTCATACTGTCACAATTCTCTACTTATCTACCTACCTAGATGATTATCTGATTACACTGCATAAAACCTGCAGCTTAGAGAAAGCTACCCCACACAATAAATAATCAATGATCGTCCTGTCTCGTCACATTCAACGGAACTGCCGTTCCACGTTGTGTAGAAATGTCGGAGGTAAGACCCTTGGAAATTGATACCCACTTCAAGGACTATCACTGAAATTCAAGGCTCAAGGCTCAATGCAAAGCTAGTTGACTACTTAGACGTCAAGTGTATACATTAATTAACGGTGCGTCTCATAGGCGGTCGTGATATTCTATCGAAGAGCACTAACTTGACCTTTGTCAGAAGCAACTTGAGCTACCCAAGATATAGTAGTGGCTCGACTACACCTAGCTTCCCTCTTCTATCGGCCTCAGAGAGAGATGCATCACCGCAACACCAGGTACACATTAACTGTTCTTACAGGTCAAGCTTGATTTGTATTGAAATGTCCATCAGGTCTTTACACAATCATAGTGCATCCAGCCTATCGACACACTTTCCATCCGCACATAATCTCCAACAGCACTTTCAGGTAATAGCTAGATCTCCAATGTTCTCCCCTTTTTCTTACGATCGTTGTTTTTTATCCTCCCCGTATTGCTAGGCTTAATATGTGACGAGAACAGCGACTGGTGAAGATGAGATGACACGGGTTAAGTCTCTGGTGAACACACTTGTTGTGGGTATTATATTGGTCCTCAAAATTGTGCTTCATCTGTAGTAGCACCAACTTGGGACTGGCACCAACGAGGTTACCAGTAATATTTGTGCGAGGAGCTCATTAAGAACGCGAATGACCTCGTGCGCAATATAAATGCGGACAAAAGTAGTTTGCGTGACTGGGTGACCTGAGATGGACTGTGGATATGGCTGTCACGAGCCTCGGGGGCACATCGATATGACAGTGGCTTTATCACTCATCAACGGCCTCATCAGAGTGTCAGACAGCCAAAACAGAATCAATATCCTAGAATTATAATCCAGTCGTAATGTAGGGAAAGTTCGGTACATGCCAGTTTCAACAGTCTTGTTGGCTATCAGTGGAGAACATCATTTCCTCAAGAGCCGAGAACTGTACTGAAGGTGTTTTCTGGCTTCTTTCCCTCGAGTAAAAACTCAGGCTGACCTGATGAGGCGGGTGCCTGAGTTAGTCAACGATGCCGGCTCCATTTATCCGACTTCCTTTTCAGATGGGAAATGCTACAAGTCGAAACACGAATCATTTGAATAAAATCAATGCAAAGGACCTTCAATCAAACCAAGTTCACCCCACTATCAAGGACACATACGCCTTTATCGCCGGTAGATAGTCCGTTCACATGTGGAAGCCATTCCTTCGCCACTACGTCCTATTCTACAGGTTTCCTGTTCCCACAAACGCCTCTCTTTGGCTACATGTGGAGCAGCTTTTCCAGGTCCAATTACCGGTAGCAAGCCAACCACCAAGGGAGCAATGTGCAGGCTCGGTTTCATAGGCCAGATTAGAGACCGTCAGCACATGTCAGAAAATGTTGCACTTTGGAACTTATTCGGGAGCATGGACGACTCAAATCGGCAAAACTCAGCGACAAAAGTGCACAGGGGTGGAGGTGCCAGGGTTAGAAGCAAGGGAAATGAAGACCAAAGCCAAGTCTTGAGGATTACGACGCACTTCCGAAAGGAGCAAGATGCGGTGACATCCATTCCGTCAGGTATCGTCCAAAGTCGAGGTCCATGCCGCCGATACACGCTGTGTCATAGTCTCCAACAATGAATTTCTCTCCGTGATTGAGTTTCGACGACTTGGTCTTGAAGGCAAAAAGTCAGAGCGCCGCATCGTTAGATGTCCGCCGCGAGGTTTCCCTTAGGACACCCTTTATTAAAGGGTCAATGAGATGTGGTCAATAGAAACTATGAGAACTGAGATGGCCTTGTCTGGTCTGCCCTTCCATAATGCGACACTCCTCCCACTGACTGGCATGTCAACTTTCTGATGTCCATCCACGTATTAGGCAGGTAACATTATGGAACCTGAAGACGCTAGAGTTCATTTACCTCTCCTCATCAAACGTGGTAAACATTGTTGGCTAGGCGTTCCAGTGTGAGGAGGTATGTAATCTTAGGTGTTCTGCCGTTATGGGCCGGTGATCCGTAGGGCCTTGAGTGTAAGTGAGTCCTTTCAAGAACGTGCTGAACTGCTGTACCATCAGAGAGATAACTCAGCGTTGTTCTCGGTGTTCAACACGAAAAAGAAAAGAAAGTAAAATATCCGCCGTTTACTCAGTGTACCGCATGCTGTTGTTGCAGGGGGTTTATAGATCGTCACACCGCGACTTGCTTGACAAGCAGGGTGATTTGACAGCCGCGTCAGCTCTGCATCAGTTACCATCTAATGCCTCAACCGCACTTTGTGTTTAAACGACCCAAGAAATTGATTAATTAAATTCATGTGCCGATCAAGTAGCACCAAGGAGTACTAACGGAGTAGTGAATGTAGCCCATCGAATTGTCGGACTGTAGGGTAATTAGTCCGATTTCAGTTGAACCTCGCATATTGAAAAGAAGAACGACGAAGATTAAGCGCCAGATCGACGCCCAAATTTGACAAGCATCCTTCAGAGCGCAGGTATCCTTGTCGAAGCCCCTCCCAATTGAGTGTGTGGCGCATTTGAAGCCGTTTCGTTGATGTCAAACGCAGGGTGGATGGCTTACGCGGCCAATAAGCTTAAAACTCTTACCCTCCAGCAGCTGGGTGGGAATCCACCTTTCCATCCCTGGGGCTTTTCTGCTTTGGAAATGCTCTAGAAGGTATTTTTGATATTCCCGAGGCATGCTGTTTATGCAGCCTCGTCATCAATGTTTTCTCAGCCATCGGCGTGGCGAAGCAGCTTCGTAGCCCGCCGCGTGGGGGGGATAAGTGTGATGGCGGTTCGTGGGCCGCACAGGCGCGTTTATTGTCCTAGAGAGGAAGTGATGGACAAAGGTACGAATACTCAATCCGTGACATATTCTCCCAACAGACCCAATCGCGATTTGTTCCTCCAATGAGACAAAGTAAAAACCTCCCTTCATCCCGTTTCTCCATTCTGCGTATTCCGCACCGTGTGTTGTTTTGGGTCAATGCAGGGCACCTACCTCCCTCGGGTTGTAGTCGTCATGAGAAACAGCGGGCTTCACATTGGTCCTCGGCATTGGCAATCCTGGCTCCGGCTGACAGTGGAGATGGGCGTCACGGACGAAGCCCCCGAAATGAGAGGCCCGTCGAGGAGTGCATTCGGAGAAGCCGAGGGAAGGGCACTGACGTCGATTGCTACGGCTGCCGTATCTGTGTTTGGCCAGTGTATTTGACTTGGAAAGGGTTCCTAACTGTGGTTTAGGACGACTTAACGACCGTCTTGCACCAAATTCGACTTCTAGAATATGTACAATAATCGAACTAAATCACAAGCATCCTGGGTTTTCGGAAGTTTTTCGCATCCCTAGCAATGCAAAAGGGTCATCAGCCAAAGTTTAAAAGACGATTCATTTCTATGGTTGCACCAGGCAAGGATTGGACGCTGCATTGACACGGCGTCAAGGCGCCAAGACCAATAAGATGCCGGGTATTCGGACGTCGTTTTTGCCTCGGACGGCACAGCCACCTTCCGGAAGGTGGGGGTCGACCCGGGACGCCACCTCCGCAGCCTCTCCCGAGTCGTCCCCACCGAGACGAGGCTTGCGCGTCTCCCGGCCGAACCCCTGAGATCTGCTCCGTGCAACTGCAATTGACCAATGGCCGCCGCCTCGACGTCAGTATTTGGTTTCACGGGCTTTTTGCCTGTGGAGTATTCGTCTGCTTGCTTTGTTTCGCCGTGCTCGTGATAGGCCCGCGCGCTTCTCAAACAGGCTGCGTCAGCGCTTCTCAAAGGGCCGCCGCCCAAGGTGTCATTCATGCGGGTTCCCGCCCTGCGGCGCACGAGTACCAGTCCAGCGTTTGCTCCGAGCCTGTCCCGGACCCGGTGGAGAGATCTCCGCAGCCTGGCTGAGCTGGCGGCGTTAAGAGGAAACATGACTGGAATAGGGACCATGATGACGAAGCCTCGAGCCGTGATGGTACGCGTAAGTGAATCTCCCTGCGTTGTTAATGGCCAGGGCAGCTTTTTTTTGTTTGACCCCGCATTCGAGGCAGGGGAGATAGGCTTGGAGTAGATGTGTAGGGGTAAGTAGATGCCATCGAGTATTCGTATGCTCGAGTTGGCTTGTATATATACCAGTCAAGAGGATGCCTCTTATAGCATCTTTCCCATCACCACCAGCCTCAACTCACTCACACATCTCAACTCCGCTGCAGGTCTCAGCACTTCCATCACTCTCACCTACAGCCTAGCTTCCAACCTTTCCAAGTCCTCAACAACCCTCGAATCTCCGTCTCTCGCCTATCATGCGTTTCGCCAACAACGTCTTCGCCGGCCTCGCCCTCCTGGGCGGAGTTGCCATTGCCCACCCAGGCCACAACGTCGCCGAAGAGGCTGCAGAGCGCCGAGAGTTCCTCAGCTCCGTCAAGCGTTCGTCTCTGGCTCACTGCGCCGAAAAGATGAAGGCTCGCGGTGTTGAGGCTCGCAACGTCGCCCGTCGCTCGGCCCAGATCGAGAAGGCTCGTCAGAAGCGCGGCCTGAAGAAGCGAGACCTCGACACGATCCTCGCCACTTCTCACAACAAGACCGACCAGGGATACACTGTCAACACTGATGCTGCTACTCTCTTCGCCGGAATCAACTCTTGTGTTCTCACTCCCGAGGTTACCCAGGGACCTTACTGTAAGTCTACACTAACAAAGCCCCACATTAACCATGCTAACATTCGACTTCAGACGTCGCTGGCGAGTATGTTCGAGAGAACATCGTTGAGGATCAGGGCGGCTTGGACATCGTCCTCGACTACCAGGTTATCGATGTCGAGACCTGCGACCCCATCCCTGACGTCTATCTGGAGATGTGGCACTGCAACTCCACTGGCGTCTACTCCGGCATCGTCGCTAGCGGCAACGGAGACAGCTCCGACGAGACCAACATCGACAACACTTGGCTACGTGGCATCCAGCTGACCGACTCCGACGGCGTTGCCCAGTTCGAGTCCATCTTCCCCGGCCACTACACCAGCCGTGCCACCCACATCCACATCATGATTCACACCAACGCGACTCTGCTCGCTAACCAGACTCTGGGCAGCGAGAACTACGCCAGCCACGTCGGCCAGGCCTTCTTCGACCAGGACCTGATCACCGACGTCGAGCTTCTCGAGCCCTACAACACCAACACCCAGGAGCTCACCACCAACGCGGACGACTCTATCCTCAGCGAGGAGGTTGCCACCGATGGCGTCGACCCCGTCATGGAGTACACCCTGCTCGGTGACAGCGTCGCCGACGGTCTCTTTGCTTGGTTGGCCTTCGGAATCAACTCTACCCAATCCTCGTCCGTCACTCCCGCTGCCTTCCTGTACGCCGAGGGCGGAGTCGCGAACGAGAACTCCGGCATGGGCGGTGGCGGTGGCGGCGATGCTCCCGGCGGCACTCCTCCTAGTGGCAGCGGCGCTACTGGAACTCCTCTCAGCGGCTTCGCTACCTCGGCTTCCACGGCCGCGGCTACCACGACGAAGAACAGCAAGTGCAAAGTCTAAGTCTCTCTTGAGACTGACCTTGAAGCTTCAGAGTGATTGGAAAGTCGGGCATGGAGAGGGCGTCGAGCAACAAGGATGGTTTATGGCAAGTCTTTGTCTTTCAGTTAGCTGCTGGGCTCTAGAATCCCGAGTGCTTATTCCGGAGAGCTGGTCTCTGAAGAGTCAAGAATGGGAGGATATCGAGTGTGTACACTACAGCTATGGCGTTAGAATAGATCGTTGAGAGATTTGAGTTATCCGTCTCTTGTCTTGAAAACAATGTTATCTTCTCACACCCTCTAGATCCTAATGACTACATTGACGAGATGTATGCGTTCTACTATATACTGATGAGTAGTTGCGCGGAATGAATTAACAACCCAACCACTCGGATGCAACTTTCGAGATGAGATCCACGCAGATCGCCCATTATTCCCAGTGGCCCATAGCCTAGTCTAGAACTGAGTCAAGGAAGCTAGCTCGGTAGTCACTTGCTTTATGATAATTACCTTATATCAGATCTACATACCTGGTGGAGTAGCAACTAGAATTCAGGAGTTCTGCTAAACTAGCTATACATTTTAGACGAAGACTAAAGAATAAGATGACGTCTTAGAGCTCATGTAGTAGAGAGAATGAGTCACGCATGATAGGTCCAGCTGATCAGGGCAGCAGTATCGGCAAATCGGGAGTTAACAAGTTGATTATTTTCGACTACTCACCAACATAGGCAGCAAGCATAAACTTCAAGGAAAGCCTGGAACTTCTGTACCGTTAAGAGGAGAAGAGAAAAAAGAACAAAGGGAAACCTCCGTTTGACAATATTAATCGTTGAACCACGATGCTAGCTCAAAGGAAGTGCCAGCACTTGAGGTCGCTCTCGTCTCTGAGCAGCCCGTCATAGCGCTCGAAAAGTTTTAGGACAAAGGCTGCATCCCCACTGCGGAAGGCTATCATAGTCAATTACAGCCCAATTGTTCGCATCTCTCAAAGCGTGGTACATAGTTAACCCTAGAGAAATTAGGGGTGTGATGGTCTAAGATCAACAACATGGTTCTTGAAATGCAGAAATGCAATGAATGTCATGGCATGTCACAGAAGAGGCAGGTAGTGGAGGTGTTATCTCTTTTCCTCTTGGCTGTTTGCCAAGCGTAAGCTCAGAAGCTAGATACCTCAGATGGCGATCGACACGCTTTGTTAGGGGTAGAACCATCCTAGAGTTTATCTCCCGACCAACGATACGAATAGGGAGACCCTTCGAGACAATAGAATCGAGGGTGTTGGGCTTGTTTCCTCAAAGAGATATTCTCAGGAGCGCTTCATCTAAAAGCGAAAGAAATACCCAAGAGTGATATTGCCCCTGAGGCTAAGGTGTATGACGCGACGTCACGTCGTTACATCCAGGCAGCAAATGCTCGTCCTCGGTGCAGCTTCAACCCCAGCCTAATCAGATTCGCCTTGACGGGGAAGAAACAACGGACCAACGGTTCTCCCTAGACGCGATGATCGGGACCGTTTTGAGGGGATTGGAGCTAACTAGGAACAGATTCGATCGACAGGACGGGAAATGGCGTCGACATGGGTTATGCCAAAACAGCGTCCGAGCCAAATCATCCTCCCCACATTCATTGAAAGTGGCCAGCACACTACAGATTATTCCGAGACAACTTCTGAGGATTCATGTCTAATGATTCGGTCGTCGGTGGCCGAATGACGTCCATGGCGGGGGAGTGCAGAACGGCGCTCTAGAACTGCAAGACGCGCCGATTTACTAGTGATGCCTATCTTGATGGTCGTCCTGCTAGGCTAACTGAGCATAGCCTATTTTCGTATGTAGCTTTCCAACACATTCCTAGGATAGGGGTAAGCTTGATGCTGTGGAGATGATGCTGGTCGAACCCTTCGTTCAGAAACGAGCTAAACACACCGAAGGGACAGTGAAGTGAGCTCAGTATCACGGCGCAAGTCGATCAATTCATCCCAGGAATGACGACTGTGCTCCCAAAACTCAGATGCCGGCTGGGGGGGAAGAGAATAGGAGTCGGGACTTGCCGGCCTCCTATAGATAAACATGGACGATGAAGGCTGACAGTCCACGCCAAAACACAATCCCAACAGACCGGGATCCCTACCCAGCTGTTACATGCCCAGGAACCAGCATGTCGATCGACCCGGTTCCTGGTAAAGGCGGTAAACGTCTATGGAGTGCCGATAGCCGTGGGTGACATCGGCTGAACCTAGACAGGGTGCCGAAAGGACGATCAGCGTTGATGCCGCAACACCTCACTTACTGGAGCTGTAGAGTGAGCCAGGCTCTGTCATTGCGACTTCCCGGTGAGCCCGAAGATCTTTCTGGGCCATGGCAGTATAAAGATCTTTTACTTTCCGGCTATCTGCTTCCCAACTCCATCCTCACCACATCCGCCTTCAACCACCACCTTCACCCCACATTCTTTTTTTACGAGCTTCTAACTCAATACACTCTTTTACAATCCCCAGATTCAGTTATTTCAAAATGAAGGCCACTTTCTTCACCACTGTTGCCGCCATGGCCATGTCGGCCTTTGCCGCTCCCCTTCTGGGCACCGACAAGGCTCTGAACCTCGTCGGAGATGTCAAGAACACCGTCGTCAAGACCACCGAGGGTGTTGCTCCCATTCCCGAGGTCCCCGTTGTCAGCGGTGTTCTCGGCGGTGTTGCCAAGCGCGAGCCCATCGACGTTGGCGGCCTGATCACCCTCCTTACCGGCATTGTCGAGAAGGTCACTGAGCAGTCTTCCGCTCTCGGTAAGACACAGCGCTAATCCACGCGTCGACGTGATGCTAACTGATCTCCAGAGACCATCGTCAGCCAGGTTAAGAGCGGCGAGCTCACCAAGGTCGCCGGTGCCGATGCTGCCGTTCCCCAGTTCGAGGCTATCCACGCCACCATCTCTGAGGTTGTCACCAAGCTCACCGGCGTTGTTGGCCTCAGCGTCCCCGACGTCGATGTCGACAGCATCCTCAAGCTCGTCGTCTCCCTCGTCACCGTCACCGTCACCAGCGTCAAGAACATCGTTGCTGTCACCGGCCTGCGCCCTCAGCTCATCTCTGTCATCCACTCTGTCTTCTCCATCCTCGGAAGCCTGTTGGTCCTGGTCACCGGCCTCGTTGCCAAGATCATCCCTGGCCTTCTCAGCGCCATCGACCCCATCCTCCACGGTGTTGTCGACGGCGTTCTGGCCCCTGTCCTCGGCCCCGTTGTCAACATCGTGTCTGGCCTGAAGGTTACCATCAGCCTTTAAGAGTATCGCGAGAATGTAGCCATGCTACTGAAGGATGCACGATTTTGGAGGTGTCACGGTTCACGAGCCCCGGTTGGCACAATGTAATTTTCTTGCACATTTGCAATTAGCATAATGGGGTCGTTAAGCAAAACATGAGCCTAATTTTGATACCAGTTGAAACTTGATTGCCACTTGAACTATTGCTAGTGACTGCGTTTTGCCCATTAAATCTTGAGTTGATTATAAGTAGGCGATGGCCTAGGAACAATGCATTTCTATACTTGTGTTAGAGTACGAAGACGAATCTTATAAGGAGGACGGACTGCTGCTCCAGTAGTAAATTTAGGCTATCTATTGAACCATGAGTGGTTGACGATCTATGTGGTGCACGCTCATGACTTTCAGACAAGAATCTCATCCGTCAACTGGATAAAGTAGCTTTATTTTGCTTGACCATTATAGATGCTCGTTAGAGAAACTACTTATTTACCAATAGACAGTCTATAGCGACCAGAACAAAGCTAACCGAAACAGAAACAGATCTAGGACGGATCTCAACTACCATTACCGTTAGAAGGGCCAATGCAGCGTGAGAGGCCGCTTTTGGTCCCCGGGTGAGGCTCAGTCCAGCGGTGCATTAGCCCCTTCAGCCCAACCTGCCTCAGCCTCTTTTAGTCCCCAGTCTGTTCTGTTCTTAAGCGACTCTTATTGGCACATTATTGGCAAATTTCTATACTCATGGAATTGAAAATAGTTTAAGACTAAACGCTTTGGCTACTTAAGACGAAAAGACGAATTAGACATAATCACTTATGACTGCTTTGAAGCTGGTTTTTTGTGTCTGTTTTATGTCGCAGGGTGGCGACCCCATCACAAACACTTCTGCAGTGACCTATTCCTGGCTTTGAACATCAGCAACACCAACTCGTCTCTCTACCACCACATTCGCATCATGTTTTCGGCCAAGTCCTCTACCCTCTTGGCCCTCTCCGCCCTTGGAGGAGTTGCCTCCGCCGCTGCCCCGTCGGTCTGCAGCGCCTTCGACCCTGCGCCAGATGGCCTTATCTGCGGAGACGCCGGCGACATCAAGAACCTGAACGGAAGACTCACAGCCATCGAACAGCTCAGCGTTGGGCAGTGCGCCAACTACTGCGGCACCATGGCTGGCTGCACCACCTTCCAGTACAGAGACACATCGGGAGGCAGGTGTGTGCTGTTCTCCAGCTCCCTGACCGACCTCGGCTACCTCGATGATCCTTACTCTTGGGATGTGCTGTACGAGATGGGATGTTTCGAGTGTTCCAGTAAGTCTTGAAGTTCATGAGAAGCCTCCGAGTTCACGGTCCTAACATTCGACCTAGACAATGCACTGATCGACATTGATTTCTCCACCCTCGAAACCCTCGACGACTTTTCCATGACTATGGATACCGAAGACACCTTCTTCTTCGACACCCAGAGCGTTGAGGCCCAGACAGTATTCAGAGTTCTCGAAGCCACAGACTCGGGAGCCGCCCTCGTCAGCTATGCGCCCAAGTTCCAGATGGAGGCCGATGCCACCTACAAGCTCGGATTCCAGGTCAAGACGAACCACCCCGACGAAACCGACCTAAGCCTGCTGTCATTCTATGTCGCCACTAACAACGAGGTCATCTTTGAGTTTAGCCCTGAGAATGCCAACAAGATGGGTGGATGGTCCACCTTCTCGCCCGAGTTCACGGTTCGCGCCATTGATGCGGGAGAGGGTGATTTCTCGATCCAGTTCCATGCGAGCGGACTACAGCTCGACTGGTTCTTGTCTTACATCTACCTCCAAAAGGTTTAGAGGTTCAGCGTGTTGGTTCGATATAATAAATAGACTTAGACAATACAATAGCGATATATAATTATGAAGCACCTTTTTTGTTGCCATGCACTTGCTTGAGTCTTTCTTCCATCTGTTCTCTCGGGCTCTTCAGATCGACCTCTGGAAACCGCGGGTCGGATACCCATGGCATAACATCTGCCCCTTCCAGTAACCACTTCAGAATAACTTTTTCCAGTTGATCGACCAGTGCCTTATGCGCATTGTCTTGCGCCAGATTGTGTAGCTCACACGGATCGTTTTGCCGATGATATAGCTCGGCCGGCTCATATAGCCGGTACACATACGTCCATGTCTCGTCACGCAAGGAGATTGCCTTGCCTGCAAGTGCTGTATCTTCGTGTTGCAGACCGGCTTTCAGATCGTATGGATACGGGGCCTGCTCTAACAAGGGCTCTTCCGAAGTAAGAAAGCCGCCTTCGGAGAAAGCGTACTTCTTGTGCTTTGTGGCATTGCCGCACAGTAAGGGAATCCAGGAAAGGCCGTTGTGTGCAAATGTCTCCGCGACACCGGAGATTTCCAGCATGGTTGGAACCAAGTCCACCATTTCTGCCATAGGATGAATCGTCTTTCCCTCAGGCAACCCGGCACCACCGATGATGAGCGGTTCGTGAACCAGAGTTTCTGACAGTCCGGATGGCCACTTTTCGATGAGGCCATGATCTCCAAGATACTCGCCGTGGTCCGTGAAGAACATGGTGACGGTATCCTTCCAGAGTCCCAACTCATCTACGCGCTTCATGACGCGTCCAAACTGATCGTCGAGACGAGAAATCATGCCGTAGTAGGTGGCTTTTATTTCTCGCCAAATCTCATCCGTGGCTCGACTTGTTCCGTAACGCTCACGAATGGACTTCATGTACCGTGGTTCGTAACCCGTTCTCTTCTCCGGAGCAGCATCGATTCCAGAGATGTCTTCGCGGTTATACATGGAGAAGTAGGGCTCTTCTACCTGGAATGGACAGTGGGGGAAGATCAAAGGCATGAAAAGCACCCAAGGCTTGTCTGTAGGAGGACAGTCGAGCCAAGTGAGTGCCGATCTGACCACAGCCTCGTCGTAATCGGAGGCTTGGTCCGCGTCTCGTAGTCCTCTATAGAACAATCGACCCCAAATGCTCTCATCCTTCTCTCTCCCCCCTCCCGCAAAGTTGGGAACATACTCTGGCGTCTCAAGGAAGCCGTACTCGGTGACGCTCAGCTCAGTCACCGTCGGCGCAAAGGTGTCGCCGCGTGGTGCGAGACACGCCACGTGATAGCCAGACTCCTTAAGACTGCGGAAGATGTTGGGTTCCCAGGGCTTGATGAGATTTTCGAGACTGCGGTGCCCGCTGACATGTGGGTAGGTCCCTGTGAACATGCTACATCGCGACTGCGAGCATACGGAAGCTTGGGTGAAGCAGTTGGTGAAGAGGCTTCCACGAGCAGCAAACGCGTCGATGTTGGGTGTCTTGATAGGGGAGTCGGGACCAGCTGTGCATCCGAGAGAGTCATATCGCAGCTGGTCCGGCATGAAAATAATGTAGTTCGGCCGGTCGCCTCCATTTTTGGAGTCGACTTTCAGGGGCAATGGTTTGGCTGGAAGCTGGTGTGAAGGCATTTTTGGTCCGAGAACCGAGGTTGTGGTTCGTGAGGGGGGGGGATACGGTGTTGGCTTCACAAATGAGCTTGGAGCACCTAAACCATGACCTATTTTATCTTCTATTTTATGTCTCTCTGTAATCCCCAGACTCCGCATCTTGGGATATCCTTTTCACCCTCTCGGATGTCGTAGTGGGAACTGACACCGGATGTCGTCCAACACCATCCGCACCAGGATGACGTGATAGGTCGATGCGCATTCATAACGAGATCCGCCCCCGCAAATCTCCCGGGAACTCTCCAACTGCGCCGGATCTCGCCCTCGGCCAAGCTTCTGACCTAGAGACATGGCTCCAGAAGACAGCGACGCGCTTCCCCAGATCCAAGTAGCTGGGTCGCCGGGTAAGCGGCTCGCGTGCAGGCAATGCCGTGCCCGAAAGGTTGGCGACTCTGCGCAGATTGAAGGGAGGCCGTGTTAACGAGCATCGTGTAGGTCAAGTGTGATCGTCGGCCATCTGGATGTCTGCGGTGCGAGCGCCTCGACTTTGCCTGCAGCTATGTATCTGCAATTGTCCACAGCGCTGGCCTGCCTGAGGACGACGATTCCTCGCAAGAGCTGACGCAGGCAGGGACGAGACGACGACGTACACCGCAGGCTTGTACATTGTGTCGAACTACAAAAGCAAAGTGTTCGGGGAGTTATCCATGCCGGAGGTGCGTGTCTCATGGCCAAGATTGTCGGTTTCCGGGCCAGAGAGCCTCAGCAAGAGCAGATCTACCCCGAGGAGCTCTTGTGTCGCCTGTCAGTGCTCCAGAGAGCGAACAGTCTGTCCAGCGGCCAGCAACATCGGTGAGTCCGGGAGACAAAATAGCACAGTATGTATGCATAATCTGTACGAGAGAGCAGAATTCTAACCAGGTATCAGTGTGTTTGAGCTCGAACACAAAGATGCCATTCGCGATTACATCCATACGTACTTTGACAAGACCGACTTTCTGGACTGTCTCTTCCTCCACAAAGCAACTGTTCTTGCGGAATGGAGTCGAGGAACCCTAAAAGGGAACCTCCTCAAGGCCATCTGCGCCTCAGGCCTCTGTTTAATGTCTCCGTGCGATGCTAACCCGACTCCTCGTTTATGGATGGACGAGGTCCAGCGTGACCTAGTCACCCAAATAGGCGACATCACCATCCCCAACCTCCAGGCTTTGGTACTGGTCATTCATTTCCGGTCCAATCAAAAGTTCACTGGGGACGTCTGGGTCCTCCTCTCCATTGCAGCAAGGGTTGCTTTCACAAAGCGCCTCAACTACGAGAGACCTGCCATGGACGCTGTCACGCAAGAGTGTCTTCGTCGGGTGATGTGGTCCATCTACCGACTTGACAAACTATTTTCTGGGGGTATTGAGGATCTGACTGTTTGTCCGACGGAAAGACTCCATATGAGGCTTCCCAATAGCCATCATAATTTTCAGCTTGGGCTCAGATCCACGGTACCCTTCCTGCGCGACAAGGGCGAGAGTGGTGTGGATATGAATGTGCTCGCCGCTCTAATGAAGATGTTTGATTTTCGTGATAGAATCCTAAGGTCAGCGATGTTTCTGAACGCTTATGCACAACTATTAATGTGCGTCTAGATACACTAGGCGCGTTATACTCAGCGGGTCCAGCCCGTTCGCTAGCAGAGAGCAACTGCACTCACTCGACCAGGAGCTGATTTCGTTCAAGACTTCTCTCCCAGAAGCCTTGCAACTTGATGCCAACCGATTGATGATTATGTGTCACTCCGAGGACGCATGTGGGTACATTGTCCTTCACACGTTTCTTTACCTCTGCCGTTGTGACTTGTTTCGCTTTCTGATTCCGGGCATTCGGGAATCCGTGTCAACAGAAGCAATGGAACAAACACCACAGACATATATCGATTATTGCCAGCAGAGGTGCTTGGAGAGTGCGGTCTGGTGTTGCGAGTTTTGGTCTCAGATTCACCACTCCGAAATGCGCCATCCCGTACAAGGCGGGACTTTGGCTATTGCCCTATATCAATGCACCAAGATCATAGATCATCTATGCTTCCTCCTACCGCCTGAAGGGGGCCACTCGCTGCCTCAACTGAAACAGAAACTCGACGAGGCGTTGTCCATTGCATCTCGAAGCGGAGAAAGATGTGAATGGGTCGGACAATGTGTGAGTTGTCATCTACTTACCAAAGGCTTTGTGCTGACGATGTAGGTTGCCGACGTCGAGAAGCTAATTCCTCGCTTGGGGATCCGGGCTCGATCATCAGATACCCCGTATGTCGCCAGTCCCACTGGTATTCCCAGCCAGGCTAACCATCCCAGGCCACCTCCGGGGGCTCTTAGAACCCAGGAGAAACTACACCGACGTTCCAAGTACGCATACGCGCCCGAAGACGAGGAGGGGATAGACCCAGCGGTGAATCCACAGCAGTATATCCCAGACGAGTCGTTGGCGACAACGGCCTCTGATGCGGGCACCGGCAGCGAGACTTGGCCCTTTTTAATGCTTGATCAGAGTGAACAGGGTGTTGGATATCTAGGGAGGGATCTACTTGACTCCGCCCAATTCTTCGGAGACGGTCTTGTGCCATACACGTTATCGAACCCGGCCGGCTCTTCGTTCGAAGATGGAGATCTGGCGTTTCCTATGGACCCTTTCGACATGCAGATGAATGCATACACGGATGCGAACCTGACGCCGTTTCTGGCTGAGATGGAACAGTAAATCTAGTGTATTTGGTATATGAAAACAGATGCTTGAAGCCATGATTTTACTCTACAAAACCAACCCAACCGCCAAAACAAGGAGACCCAGCATGAGGACACGCGGTGGTGACCAGTGGAAACCCAGGGACTCACCCTCCTTGAAACCCCTCTCTTCGCCACCAAGATACATAGCCCCGAGTTCAGTCAAGCCTCCATCGCCATCAAAAAGCGAGACGCTGTCCCCGGTCCATTCATTCGCCTCGTCAGCACGGAACGCCCCAAACCACGCATAGCCCTCGACGTAGTCAAGACTATCCAAGTACTTTATACTCTCATTCATCATCGCAACCGTCTCGTCTGTGTCCTGCTTCGGCAACGCCATCTCGGTGATCCAGAAGGGCGTATCCGAGTCTGTTCCGTTGTAGAATTCACGGAGTTGCTCGAGCCAGGTCTTGAGTCCTGAGTAATCGCCGTACCAATGCACGGCCACAAAGTCCATGGGGCATCCATCGTCAGAAATCTCGTAGCAGGTCTCGTTGAAGCTGCTCAGCCAGTCGAGGCCTTGACTCGACCCGGTGACGGAGGGATAACTAATAGCCCACTTCCGCGACCGAGATTTAGTCGACGTTCGCAAGGGGGCAATGTTGGACATGTAAGAGCGGGCAGCCTTTTCGGGAGAGATGGAGCTGCCTCCCGTATCGGTGTCGCCGTCGGGCTCGTTGAATGAGAGCAAATGAGTCGAAGATGTCGGGAGGCTATTCAACCGAGACACAAGTTCCGAGTCCGAGGCGTCATCTAAGCCGTGTATCAGCGGCACAAAGGGCACAGAATTGCCGATTTTTTCTGAGGGCCACAGTGACCAGGTGTAGTACCACGCGATGGTTGAGTTTTCGGAGATCAAGATCTCGACATCGGAGTCGTGGTCGTCCCCATTGAAGGCCAGCCCGCGTTTTGATGATGATAAGTCGGAAACGCTGTCGACGACTGAGACCAAAAGACTGAAAAGGGCCCAGTGCCCGGCTATTCTTCTGTAATTTGACATTGATACTATACGATACGAGCTGCGCATGGAGCAATTATGTGGAATAATGATGTGTAGTTGCTGATGTAGATAGATGATAGATTCAAGAAACTATATTAGAGTAACATTGCAGCCTCTAGACTATATAAGCTGCAGTAAAGCAGCAGAATTGACAGCTTCACTAAATTAACCTTATAGCACACCGTCATTTTCATGGCACCCTTGAAAGGGCGTGGCCTTGATCAGGGACTGGAGTCTTCCCAGATTTGGCCCTTAGATGACAGAACCTGGTTTTTGTTTTAGCAGAGGCCGTGACGTCATCCGCCCTGACCGATGGATTGACACGGCAAATCCACCAATTATGTCTTCAGACGAAACCAAGATTATCTTACCGATGAAGCGGTCCGTATGCGGCTCTAGTTTCTGATTTGACACGCCATTCAATGTCGCGTGGCAGTCTCTTGCTGGATGGTGGATGAAACATGCCGTGGGGATGTTTCGGCTGAGTCCGCGCTAGCGTGATCCAACTTGACCATGATGTAACAGCTCAGCTTCCCTAGAGAAAATGTTATCCACAAGGCTGCCTGCTCGAAGACCCTGAAATAGAATCTACTAGTTCCACTAAGGTTTCTTCGCAAGCGTGACGACGGAAGATGAGGCACTCGTGGGATGTTATCCCTTTGTCCTTAAACCAGAGATCAAGGAATGCGAAGGAGGAGAATAGGTACAATAAGATCAGATCATGAATTCAGCATCTCAGTAACCCAGCTCTGTACGAATATATATCATACTCCTCTGCAATGTGTATGAGCATTACCCTAATTCTAAGAGTAGCTTTAAGGGGTGTCAAACAGCTACAGCACACTCAACGACTTTCAAGTTCATCGGAAACAGTCACAACCCCCTCCTCCCACCATTTATTTTCCTCTCTGAATTTATTTAGCTGTTAGGCAATGATCAAGCGTAGAGACTGATCACAGACAGCCCCAGCTGGTCATGGGGACTAGACAGATTTTTGACTCCATTGGGGCGCCCTGAGCAACTCATAACTGTTTCTAGAGTCTCTATGGTCTGCAAGAACCCCTGGTGCAACCCAACCTTTGTTACGACACGGCTACTGAATTCAGCTGTCGAGTTCATGTCGAGCCGCTGAGGTGTGTCATGACAGGCATTTGCTTGATTCAAGGAGCTTCCTCACCCGAACATACTAAGTGCAATATTGAGAAGCATTACGCGAATATTACCAAGTAAATACTGAAGGCAGACAAAAATAGAAACGCATAGGGCCTGACACAAGGAACAATTCTCTCGTTACTGCCCCCTGGAAATCGCAGACATCTATTCAAAGTGCTTACACACCCGTAAGCTAGAAACCGGCAGCTCCAAGACACGCTTCGAAAACCAACGGCGGGGGGGGGGGGGGGGCATCAGATTTAACCCAAACGGGATGCGCTGCCGAGCGCCCCCTCGGACTCACTCCGCAGTCTCCGGGCCCCACCGCGGAGAAGCTACAAGGAGATGCCGGACGCCTTGCCACATGACGTGATACATCGGCGAGAAGCTCGCTCTGGATACTCGCCGTGGGTAACTAGTGTTTTTTTTTCTGCTAACTAACGCGGTACAGCGCGCTGTTACGACAGCCGCGTTCGCAATGTCGCAGTAGGTTGGGGTAATGTGTGGGATGCGGGCTCGTGGTTACGTTCCGTGTTTGTGGATTTCTAAGCCAGCTGTCCGAACGGCCCATTACAAATCCCCAATGCGGCTCCATGCCCATCCCCAATGCGGCTCCATGCCCTTTGTGGGAAGCCTTTGCCGTTGGGTTTATAAAGGTGGTCTTCGTTTCCGTCTCTATCTACCTACCTCTGCATGACTTCCCGTATCACACAACTGCAAAGTCACTTCTTCACCATGGCCACCAAGACAAAGACCGATATCACGCTCTACACCGTGGGCACGCCCAATGGCATCAAGGCGTCTATCCTGCTCGAGGAGCTCGGGCTCGACTACAAGGTGCGGGGTTCTGTCCTCTATCGACCGCGTGTGGACGGGTGGAAGGATTACTAACTCGGTTCCGTGGAATAGGTGTACAACATCAAGATGATGGAGAATGAGCAGAAGGAGCCCTGGTTCCTCGAGATCAACCCCAACGGCCGCATCCCCGCCATCACCGACACCTTCACCGACGGCGAGAAGATCCGCGTCTTCGAGAGCGGCGCCATCCTGGAGTACCTCGTGGACCGCTACGACCCGGACCACAAGGTGTCGTATCCCCGCGGCTCTCGAGAGCACTGGGAGACGACGAGCTGGGTAATTAAGCAGTCCCTAACCCCAATGTCTTTTGGGTGATTGCTAACTCCGGCGACAGCTTATGTGGCAGATGGGCGGCTTGGGTCCCATGCAGGGCCAGGCGAACCACTTCAAGCGTGAGTCTCGCCAACCAATTCCGCCCTGCGGTGTCTAACACAGCGTCCGAACAGGATATGCGCCGGAGACGATCGAGTACGGCATCAACCGCTACGTCAACGAAACCCGCCGCCTGTACCGCACCATGGACACCCACCTCTCCAAGTCGGCATCCGGCTTCCTCGTTGGCGACAGAGTCACCATCGCCGACATTTCCTGCTGGGGCTGGGTCGCCGCCCACAGTACGTCCTCCAATCCGCTCCCCCATACATTACCGTGATGTGCTAACGAAGGACACCCACAGAGTGGGCCGGCGTCAATCTCGACGAGTTCCCCCACCTGGAGAAGTGGCTGTACAAGCTCCTGGAGCGCCCGGGCTTCGAGGCTGGTCGCAACGTGCCGAGCAGGCACACGGCGTTGGACAACAACAAGTTGTCGGAGGCGGAGATCGAGGCCAAGGCTGCCGGTTCCAAGGCCTGGATTCAGGCTGCTATGAAGGACGATGCTAAAAACTAAGTAAATAAAAAGGTCAGTCAGATGACTTAATGACAACATCATCACATTTCATGACAGGCGTTCGTATTGCGGGAGACACGATTGGCACTCTCCAGCGAAAGAGGTATCGATATGAACCAGACTGCGACGGCCTTAATACGCTACGTGCGCGACACTTGTGAGCAGATAATGCAAAGTCTGAATATTTTCCTATTCATCTACACCTGGTCTTCTCTCCAACACGCTTGCAAAACAAAAAACTTCCTTCATCATCAGATCAGAGGGTATCGTTACCCAGCTCGCCTCGAAAACGGTCCAAGCTTCGAGAGGACAGTCTTCTCGGAAAAGGTCCAAACAGGCTCGCCGTTCATCTATCAATCCCCTTTTACCTCACTCTAATCCTCCTCCTCCCTCCGTTTCGCCAAGGACTTAGCTGAAAAAAACACCCCGCACGCAAAAGAAAGAAGAGCTCGCGAGTGTAAAACAACAATATGTAGAATAAGCTCCAAGGTCCGTGATTAAATACATACGATTGAGGGAACCCTAGGTCGAGGCCCTGAAGACTCATCGGCAAGACTGGAAACCAGTCCACTTATCCACAGCGAGTCTATCGCCCCACGGGCTATCCGACTCTGCCCTGTGGATGCCGTAGTTTGGTAGAAGAAGACTTGGCTGGGCAGTATCCAGTCGAGGGTTCGGTAAAGTGGCTGCGGAAGATAAAACAAAGGGAACAGCAGTTGCGTCGCTAAACAGGCGGCTTGTTGGTATGGTACGGTTCAACTAACACAATGGCCGAATGCAATAAGTTGACAAGGAAATTCGTGACGTCGTAAAGTGTCGTCGGGACACATTGGGGTATGTATGGTGGAGGTAAAGAGATGACCAATCTGAAAACCGGCCCGCGTCAGTGTCGAGTGTAGATTGACCGGTTTGTCATGTTATGGTGGTTTACATGACGACACAGCAGCCGCATCCGCCCTTATCCTCAACAGGCTCCGGTGCTCGTTCTGGGGTAGGCTTCGGTGTTGGCTTCGGTGGTTCTTCCACCTGTGGTGGCGCATGGGGAGTAACGGGGGTTCGGGGGCTGGTGAGAGGCGTGTGTTGCTGTTTGTCCGATATCTTAGGCATGGTGGAGTACGAAGAGCCTTGCCTAGGGCTCTTGACCGGTTCCACCCTCAAAGGCCATTCGTCTCCCGGCTGGTTCTCTTCTGTTGGTTCGTTCTTCTCCAAGTCCAGGGGCTTGAGCAGAATGTGGTCATTGAGCGGCCGGAACTCTTTGTCGTAGACGTCACCAAACTTGCCCTCTTTCTCCCACTTCTCCTGCTGTAGACGTCTGGCCACGGTTGGCAGAAGCTGTTGGTCGGGTGGTAGTCGGGGATCGGGCTTGTAGGCGTTGATCAGCCATGGTGGGTCGCCCTCAGGGGCTTTGTTTCCTGGCGAAAGCTCCCCAGACCTAGTTGAGGGCCGGGTCGAGATGCTCCCGTTGGACTCCTTGTTAGAGCCAGATCGAGTCTTTGGTCTTCCTGTTGGCCCTGTTCTATTCGGCCCTGATGTCTTGCGAGGGCCTACGGCGCTTTTCTTCGGAGACACGTCGGTGACGGACCGCCTTGCGGTAGGAAGTGCACTGCCGTTTAGTGATGTGGCGTCAGACCCCTTCATACTAGCACTCCGGGACCGTGTCTTTTGGTTCGTCAGGGGCTGGTCCTCCTCGAGACCATCAGCAGCCCTCTGCGCAGCTGCCGCCGCCGCTCGCTCAGCGGGGTCGAGGAGGAGCGGAGCGGGGCTCACTTTGGCAACGGGAATCCGCGAGCCAATCTTGGACATGCTCGGGATCGAGGTGAAATACGCATTAGCCTCCTCCTCTGCAATCTCTTCCGGGGTTCTTAGATCCCAGCTGTTGACAGCTTCGGCCCGCGACTCGCTGGTTCGTGACTCAACCGCCGTTGAGTTCTTCCGAGATCGATTGGTGTGGTTGTGTTCTGAGGTATCGGTCCCTCGGCGCATGGCGCTGCGACTGCGTTCTCTCCGTTGCTTGCTAGTAGCCCGTGCACGAGGGATGAAGATGCCAGCGGCCTGGAGTTCCTCACTCTCTATCCTGGCCAACTTGTCTCGATGGATCCACTTGGAGTTCTCTTCGTCAGGTTTCTTCTCGGAGATGGCGGCAGAGCTTCGTTTACGATCATCCCCGTTTTGGTGGTGGTTGTGAGAGTCCCAAGACCCATCTTCGAAGGTCGGGCTGGGTTTCAACTCACCGTAGGGCGACGTGGGACCTCCGTCGGCAGACGGGCGTTGCCTTCCCCCACCTAGGTTATCAGTTGAGTTCATCTTGCGGGAGGCCAGCTCGATCCCAGAGTGATATGGCGACATGGTTGAGTTGCCATTCTGGGTGGCAAAATGGCTCTTGTGGGTGTCTTCGTGATGATTCGCGGCGTTATTCATGTCGAGTTCTAGGCCCTAGAGTAGAGAGAAGCAGAGTCAGCAGACCGGCCTTCAAACATCTGATGCGTGCTTCTCGTTGCGGCTACCGCGTCAGTTTTTTTACGGGCCGGGGGACGCGACTGACCTCCTTCTGAGGCTCAGAGTAGCCCCAAGAATCACGGATACCATGACTGCTGCGTGGTGGTGTAATGGTTGCGGTAGTGGTCGGGCCGGGTCCCATTGTGGCCATCTCGATGGCGCCCGCAACCCCTAAATGGTGAACAAGAAAGCAAGGAGCCCGACGACGGTGCCGGGCGGACGAGGGCTGAGAGTCAATTAAGGTCGATATTATAGTGGTCAAACGGTCGAAGGAGTGTCGGTGAAGAGAAGTCGACGGTCAGTGGCCAACAGGGGCAAGGTCGTTGGGTCGAGGAAACGAGAGACGCAGGCGTGGGCGGGTCTTGGAGGGGGCGCGACAAGCTCGACGGAGGGAGGCCGGACGCAGACAGGCAAAAGGAGAGCCAAGGATGGATGGCGGTTGACGGAAGGAGACGTGGCGATGTCACAGCGCGCGGATGGAGCGAGCGTGGGCGTAGACGACACAGCAGACGAAGTCGCTGGCGATGCCAATTCGTCCAAGGGCAAGGCGCGTCGGGATCGGGAGGCGGGAGGCGGGCACGAGACGAGATGTAATCTGTATGTGAGAATGGGGGATTCGGAGGTCCAAGGGGACGGGATGGATGTTTGGGGGAGGCTGGTTGGTTGGACGGCGAGTTTCTAGCACTGTGCAGCCAAAGAGTCCGGGTTGGCAGGTACCCTGGGGGCTTGGCTGGCCGAAACCAGCAAGCACCAAAACTAGGGGCTCGCACGGGAACAGCGCCCTTCAGAAGGCGCAGCCGGGACCTGGAGCTCCCCTGCTGGCGCCCCGTCGCCCAGGGCATGTGAGCCTGTAATCCAGCTGCCCCTCCCACTAAGCGGCGGGGGGGGGTGAGGCCCATCGATGCATCGATGGGGGCAGATGGGGCTGACGGGGCTTGGACGGGAGCGTCCCTGGTGGCTTCCCGTGGATAGATGGAGATGAGGGCATGGAAGTCGACCGGAGAAATGATGCAGAGACGGATTCTAAGTAAGAACAATAACAAGATAGACCCGTTGGGTGTCGGTTTCTAGGCCGGGCTAGTCGTAGTTATTCACGATTAGTGACTTCTTTGGCTTAGCCGCGATGTCCAGAAGTCGGTAGCCACGCGCGTGCCGTCCATGGCTTCTCGTCAACTCAACTCGTGACGTCGATCAATCCAGTGGGATGAGGAGGTGGCGATGGCTACAGCCCAGTTACAGTGCAGTACCGCATGTACAGAGCACATCGTGCAGCGCAGCACTACAGGCAGCAAGTCGGACGGCAGCCGCTGCGAGTAAGAGGTGCATCACCATGAATGCCCACTCTCCGCTGTCACTTGTCCAAAAGGCCCCGTCTGCGATTTCATGCTGATTGCTCAATGGACGAGGCAGCGGAGGAGTTGGATGGCGCGCAGCAGATCCCAGTCCAGCGCGCCGTATTATGTAGAACAAGTGGAGGAGCACAGCAGCGCCCTCAGACAACTGGCTCAGAGAGCTTGACCTCCGTCCCGACCGCCAGCGGACTACGGATACCGACTGCGGTGACATGCGCGGTGGTCATATCGGATGACAGGGGGCTGGATGCACAAATCCAGCACCAGACAGACCGGTCGCCCTACGCCCGTTATCGATCTTCGTACCTGGGTGACCGAGTTGGAGACCAACAAGGGGTAGAAGGGGATAGACAGGATGAGGAAGAATGAGGAGCCAATGCTTTACTATCAGTCAAAGCAGAAGTCTTGAAGACCATGATTGCTTTTTTTCCCACCATGTCTCAACCAAACAAGAAGTCTGCTAGGGCCCCGGTGGCCTTTTCTCATCTCCTCCCTCTCGACTCCTTGCTCGTCTCCTTGCTCGTCTCCTCGCCCGTCTCCTCGCCCGTCTCCGGCATCCCCGTCTTTTCTCTCCATCTGTCTATCTCTCGCGAGTCTCGTTTTCTCTCCGCCATCCATCCAACCAGACAGACAGACAGACAGACACCAGATGAGATGACTACACCGCCCGCCCACCGTCTTCATCTCCTCTCCCTTCATGCAGCGTGACCACCCCCAAGGCACAGCAACGCGGACGTACCGGGCTTGCTATAATGACAATCTCGACATGGGCGGACCGGCCGTCCCAAGCTAGGGATGCCGAAATTAGCTTGTTGCCATTCTTCGTCCTGTTGCACTGGGAATGGGCCACTCCTTTGTGCACGTTCCCCCAGCCTCGTTTTCTCTTGATAGGAGACACCAGATGAAGAGGGTCTGGCCGTTGAATTCTAGAAGAAATGACATCTCATGCCTGGCAAAACGGCCAAAAGATGCACTCCTGCACTGCTATGTCGTAGCCTTCTCATCTTACCATACGCCATGCAGTCCTCACGCAATGGTGAAATCATCCGTCGCAATGAGGTCAGAACTTAATAGAGGCTTGATTGCGAACAGAAGTTTCAAGCTTCAGCTAAGAAAAGGTATAGAACCTACTTACTAGCCCACGGTACTTCGTACACTCACTATAGGTGTTCGTTCTGTTGATGGTGCAGAAGCTCCAGGTCGACTTGATCCACACTGTCCTCACACTGTCCCCTGCACTTGTCCTAGAACCATAAAACGCCCCATAAGCTGTTATGGCACTTGTTTCTCTAGCATCTCGGTTGCAGCTGTCATCCATCGTCACCTCCGTGCCACCTCCCTCCGTGCCACCTCCCTCCCTACCAAGCCTTCGTTCTATTCTTCATTAAGTCACCAAACAAAACGGTAATTGGCCCGTTTCGTTTCTCTGCAAGGGCGTGCTATATTACTGTATTTATCTTTCGAATATTCCTCTTATTGACTACTCCTATGCATTATCATTGAGCGCTCTCTAAGGCATTATACCTCAGTAGTACTGTCATTAATACAAATCGAACTAGGGATTCGTCCATTAGACTATATTCCCTCATTTTCTTTGTTGAGAACTTTAGTCTACTCAGTCTATAGTTCTTAAGCGCCCTCCCAATGCTAACGATCCACCATTAACCCCACAAACACACAGGAGAGAATGACGGTCATGGCTGCCTGATATGTTGAGTCAGAGGACAAACAGCATATAAACTACTAACTTCGCGCTGAAATGATATGAGTTGTTTCGTTCAATCACCTAAATCTATAGACCGCACCTATTTGAGACAACACCCACTATCTATCTCCACGGCCTCGACTGCTATCACCGCTCACTAGTTTGATTCAAGACACGCAGCGTTCATATTGCTCTTCCTGCAAGACGGCGAGACCCTTAGACGTGGCTGAAACTGTCTAGATGCAATGGCATCAGCGCCTATGCGCAGGAGAACGAGAATTGTCTGTATCTCAGACACTCACAACTGCACTGTGAAACTGCCCAAGGGAGATGTTCTCATTCATGCCGGAGACATAACAAATCAAGGGAGTCATTCCGAGGTACGCACCCTATCTTGTTTGTCGTCATGCTTGCAGCCGCCTTATATGGTCACTTGGATCAACCTTTGTCAAGCATTGGACGCTCATTGTTGTTGGCTAGTTATCCAATGTTGTCAAATGGCTAGAACAAGCGGACTTTGAGGCCAAGATTGTCATCGCCGGTATGTTCACTGCGACTTATACCATATTCAACCTTAGTTATGGGTCACTTATACATACTAGGGAATCATGACATCACGTTAGATAAAGACTTCTTTGTAGAGCATGGCCTCTATTTCCACAATAAGAACCCACAATCGCCTGAAGAATGTCTGTCCTTATTCACTTCATCGCCCTCGATAACCTACCTCAACCACGAGTCGACTACTGTCCGTCTAACGTCCCCGTCAGGGCCACGTACACAGTTCACCATTTTTGGCTCTCCTTTCTCTCCGCGGCATGGGCTCTGGGCATTCAGCTATGATGCTCCCCAGAATCCCAGCAATCATGCGGACCTAACTTCCATCTGGGAACGAATTCCCCTCGATACGGATATCGTCGTGACGCACACGCCATCGAGAACACACTGCGATGAGACTGCGGATCGTCGAGCTGCCGGCTGTGAGGCTTTAAGACAGGCTCTCTGGCGGGTGCGGCCTCAGCTCGCTGTCTGCGGACACATTCATCCCAGCAGAGGCGTCGAGCGGGTGACGTGGGACTTAGGTTGTAGGAACATATCGTACAAAGAAGAAAGCGTGGTCCGCTGGCAAGATCTAGGTCTAGGAAACAACAAAATCAGCCTCGTTGATCTTACTGGGAGGAAAGCTCCCTCGCTCGCCAACGACGGCTCCCACCCAGGCCGACCCCAAGAGCCAGCAGCTTCAGGAGGCACCAACGCAATCCCAATCCCCAATACCACAGCCTCGGAGGTAAACCCGTCATTTACTTTCGGTTCTGGTCATGTTGGTGCCCAGGTTTGCCGTAGCACCGTCGGGCTGGGCGGAGATCCCAACTCTTCAAGGAGCGATCAGGCTGCCCTCTGGGGAAGGATGGGCCGGCGGGAGACATGTATGGTGAATGCTGCCATCATGAAGACCAACTATCCACATGTTGGGGGAAAACAATTCCACAAACCGATTGTGGTCGACCTAGATCTGCCGGTTTGGGAGGAGTAATGGTCCAGATGTCGTCGAGGTGGTGAAATTGTGGCCGACTGATTGGTATAGGGTAGGCAGTAGAGAATTGAGCTGCGAGTATAAATGAGTTGATGCCCAATGCAACCACATGTTAGTCTCTAAGAGCACCTCGAATACGATTCACTCGACGTCCATATCTTGGTTCAATTGGCGATCGGAGGTGATCTTGTCTGTGGCATGCATCATCATCAAGATTCATTTGGAGCTGGCAATGACGATGCAAGCGACTCCAATGACGAACGTGGGCAGCACACATCACCATTGAGCAACGGCAAACATGATACGCTACCAAACACACTGCCAACCATAAACCGGAAACGTGGCTTTCCACGTCAGAGTTCTTGATTCCTCAAGAGAACTGACACGTTGACTGGCGATTGATTTGCCGACGCTGGGGTCTGGTATGGCCTCAAATGTGGAAGTGGGTTGGATGGGTCAGCTTAGGGATCGATATCGCCATCTTGTCTCGGAGAACGACGAAGGCAGCACTGCTGGTCTAGGAATTCCGAAGTATCTGTGTAGTCTAGGACTCCGTGTCTGCGCTTACTGAGATAGCCATATTCTACCAGTTTAGTATAATTAGTGGCTTGTTGTTTGAGCTGCTGAGACATCTCAGCTGGAGCTCGGAGGAACGAACGGTAAGCTGCCACAGCTGACTATCCATTCTGGCCTGGCTTGTGTACCGCCACCATTCTGGACTCTGAGCTATCACATTCATTCCAATTGATCACGAGGATAATGGTCCGCCCCTGAATGTTCAACCGCAGACTAGCAGATGGTCGGATCAAGTCCAATTGCTCGTCCAAGTTCCTCTCATGTCGACCCTCTTCCCCTCCGAAACCGAAACACGACGATAGGGAGGGGCGCCTCTTCCGGTCAATCAATCTGCGGGGCAGCGAGAAAAGCGAACGGCGGGCCCTCCCTCCTTGGCTGACAAGCTGGCCATTTCGTGTGTGGGGGAGGGGGGAGCAAAAGCTCACCGCCACAGAGGATCCGATGATGAGACTCCGCCGGGAATGACGCCTACAACGGACGACGACGAGGCCGGGGTGGCTGAGCGGGCAATTAATCTGTTGCCTTGTTAAATAGGATTCGCACAACAGTTGTGATAAGCTTCTTGGAGTACTTCGTACGAATACATCTGGGACGCTTTCAGGGGTTGGATCGACGTTGGTACTTTACGCAGGCGTGGGATTTGCTCGTGATAGGTAGGATTCCCGATGCACTTCTCGTCTCCGTCCACAGGCAGGACAAGATGCACAAAACGCCCGGACCAACCCCGCGTTTGGCGCCCACCGCCAAAAGGAAAAAGGCACAAAAAACAAGTCAACAACAACACCAAGTTCCCAGGGGGTTGCCGCAGTGAGGGTGAACCCCGTCTGTCGTCGCAAAGTTGGTCGCACTTGGAGGGGTAGAAACACACGGGCAGCCGATAGTGCGATGGAACGAGGTCGCAAATAGCGCGGGGTCGGTCGGGATGCAGTCTAGGGCGTTTCTGAAGCTTGCATCGGCCAAAGTGCAGCATCTGAGGCATTTGAACGGATGGGGGACCGATGAAGCTAGGCCTCGGGGGGGAAAAAGACGAGGGCGTCGGAGTGGCAGCACTTGACGGGTTGACGCGGGATATCTGGTTGCCATGTAGATTACATAGTACTTCGTAGACTACGGAGTACCTCACAGATGTAGACCTAAAAGGGTCCAATGGATCAGCGCATGGCATCGCTAATCGCGGGATGATCCTGGATCAAGCAACCTTGGTTTTAACAGGTGGTACAGGTGGAGGGAGGGTAGGCGAGAGAAGTAACCGTTTCTGCCAAGTACCCGTCAGCCTAGCAGCCGGCGTCTTGGATTAGCCGCGAGCTATTAGAGCTCCGTCAAGCTTCGAGGTCATCCCATCAATTACATAGTACATAGCTCATCCATCACCTCACCTCCCCATCGCCTCGCAGCTCACATGCTCTAGCTGAACGTCATGCTACAGGGCACGTGGGAAGGACCTGCAACACCTGAAGTGAGAAAAATCAAGAATGCTCCCTCGTCCCGCTGTAGTGTCACAGCACACGCCAAAGTCACCACCACGAAACAGCAACATCCTGCGGCAAGGGCCCACGTGGTGCTGGGCCCTCCACCGCCCGCTGTACCTTGAGGGAGGTTCCGTTGATCGACCGAGAGGAGCCCTAAAATGGGAGAGCGGGCATGGAGGGGGGACTCGCTCGGGTGCCATCCTGCGGGCAGCAATGGTCACGACCTGATGCCCACGCAACCGTATGATGGTGGGCTGTCTTGTACATAGTATGTCATAGGAGCTGGCGCGCGATACAGCTGCTTGCTCAACCGCCGTTGTGGACGGGAAGGGAAAAAGCAAATGCCTTGCGGGATCCTCTGATCGGCGGTGCCCGTCCTCCCCGTCACCTTGCTCTTTTTTCTCCGGACGAAGCATTCTAGAATTCCCGGGACCGGAGCCTTGGAGGTATCTCGTGTTAGTCGACGGTGCTTCGTGTTGGGCGCTGACACCGACTGCACCTGTCTTCGACTGCCGGGCTCTCTCCAGTCCGCACGCACCGCGTACGGCCACTTAAGCAATGGGCCATTTCCACGCTTTGGGCGATGGAGGGCTGAGCAGAGCCGGGATGAACCCAGGCGAAGGCCTATAATCCTCAAGCCACGCTCCGATCAGATCAGCCAGGTCCCGGATGACAGCGGGGCACCTGGACACACCCTAGCGATCAAGGCCTTAACTCGAGGTGCTCGAGCGAGAGGGCACGCGCCCGAAGAAAAAAAGAGGATTCGATTTGAAGCTTGCTCGATCTATCTTGCGCTTGTTGCTATTCCTATCTTGCACTGGGCTCGTCGAGGGATCCACCGTCCAGGCCGCAAGCTACCTAGATTGGGAGCAAAACAAGAAGGGGACCCCCTGGTTGAACCTGGAGGTTCGGCGTCGAGGTTTTTCTGCTTGGCTTCAGCAGCGGAGGGGTTCTTGTGTCTCCATCAGAATGCCTCTCTGCTCTGCTTTGGGTTGTGTTCTGGATGTCGCATGTCTCCTTGGGGGTGTTTGCCTCGCCGGGATTCCCCTTCTGTCTCCCATGTCTTATGTCTGAGCTGGACTGCAGGCCGACCAGTCAAATCCTCGAGAGAAGCTTGGCTCGAGGTGAGTCTCTGGTGCCAGGTTTCGCCGGGTCTTGATTGGCAGACGACGTGCTGTGTTTGTGGGAGGAGTTGCGAGCATGCTGATTCGATGGTGGCCCGTCCATTCGCGGGGCCGGCCGCGGGGATGGGCGTTGTCGAATAAAAGCCCGCCGCTAGACCCTCTTGGTCCCGAATGGAGACGCTACTTGCCCTGTCCAATGGAGAGAAGTTCTTAAAGAGCCCGCCCACGCCGCTATTAACGGTAGTCTGTCAAATGTGTTTCTTCAGCCCAACGGCTCTGTGGATGACAGTGATCGTTGATGACACCGATGGCGCCGGCTGCACCCTAGTATTTCTCTTTTGGGCAGTGTGATTGTGAATGCCCGAGTATGTTGTGTGTGTGTGTGTGTGTGTGTGTGTCAGGCAGACAGACGGCTCTTACAAGTGATCTTTGGGGGAGCATCTGACATCTGACATCTGACGCCACGGGAGTCCGGAGAAACGTCCAACCATCCATCCCGCCGTCAGCAAACCTCTGCCTTGCTGGTGATAGTGATAGGCTACCGCGAGTCTCTTGCGTAGATCTGCCAGAATTACCACCCTCCCTTTTGCCCGTGGAAACAACAGCCAGCAAGCCAGGGCAGAGACTCAAGCGCCTGTGTGACGGGCGATGCAGCTGTGAAAGGACCAGGACTGTGACTGACCGACATGGGCCAAACAGATGGTGTCATGCATCGCTGCCCCTCCCCTCCATCCCATCCTGATGTAGTGTAGTTGTAGGTATTCCATTCGATCCATGGGCGAGGAGGGCACAGGGCACGCTCGTGAGCGAATTCGGCGGTTGCTAGAATCTGCAGGTCCGTCGGATGAGGAATGGACGCTGCCACCATGACAGGACAGGACCTGAACAGGACATGGCCGCTTTTCTCGGGACGACAGCACTGAACTTGCAATCGCAGTGCCACTACAACTCCACCCCATTGCCCACCTGCTGAGACACAGACGGCGGCCAAGCTTCCCCCATCGGCGATAGTTGGGCCCCAGCCGGCTCTCCAAGAGGCCAAGCAACATCCCACGCGGGTGGCCTTGTGGGGGCCTGACTTTGGTGTCGGTCGGTACGGCCCACGGTACGGGAAGCATGGACGCTTCAGTGGAGCCCTGTCGGCGCGTTACCGCAATAGCTGCCGGCTTCCCTTCCCACGGCCATCTCGCGTCTCTTCCCCGTCCGTGCCGCCTGCACTTCGTCGGATTGTTGTTATCCACGACCGATAGGCGACGGCGACGGCAACGGACATCATCGATGGGAATCGCCGGCGGGGCAGAGGGGGGGAGACTGCAGGCCGCAGGGGCGGCCAGTGGCCGGGGAACTCGTCGAGCTTGGAACTGCTGCAGGGCAAGACCCGATGGGCCATGGCGAGAGGCTGGCCCGATCCTCTCGACCCTCGTGATGCCCTGCCGAGCTATCGCTGCAACTCGATGCCCTTTGGCCCCCAGTGATAGGAAGACGGGACCGCAGAGGTGTGGGTGGGCTTGTCTCCCTCTCTTGCACTTCGTACCTACAGAACCATGCGTGCCTGGCCCGGAAACGCTGCCTGAGCTATCGTAACACCACGCGCTGGTAGGGCAGACGAGGCCGGCTGCATTGCCACGGTGCATTCGTACGTCTGTGAGGAGAGACACATCGAAGTCCTAGGTCAGGCCAGAAAGCCTCGCCTACTGGATGAGCTGACGCAGGGCAGCCAGCCCGGGGATGGGCATTTGCATCCATCCGCTCTGACAACCGGGGTGGGAGAGCTCATGATGTCAGGTACGAACACAGACGGAGGGGCTCTCTCGGAACACAGCAATTGTATTTCAACGAAAGGCTGCATTGCGCCCCAGACAGCTGCAGCTTTGGCCTGGCTGCCTTGACCCAGCCCGGCGGCCGCCTTCTTGTTACTCGACGAGGAAGACGCCGAAGCATCGAGAAGAAGAACAGCTAGCTAAGCTACCTGGTCGGATGCCGATACGTGGACGGACAGCTGTGCTCATGCTCATGCTCATGCTCATGCTCATGCTCATGCTCATGCCCTCCGTGATCTGAATAGATCGAGCCAAGGAGCGGCAGCCAGGGGTGTTTGTGTGGTCACCGTGGACTCGTGGTGGAGGGTGGTCGGACGTTCGTGACCAGACCAGGCCCGACAGCCAACACCAAGGCCCAAAGAGAGGGCCGCATCGTACCGCCGACCGACAATCGGGGAACGACCACGGATCGAGTGGAAACCACAAAGAAAAGCAGACGCCAGGCGACCCAGGCAGGTTGTCAGAAGTGCAGCAAATCTACAAATGCATCTACAACGGTGCCAGCTTGACGCCTTGCTGATCTTGCCTGGATCTCACAAGCGCATCGGGGCGAGGAAGAATGCCCTTGTCTCTCTCCTCCCACCGACTCTTTAAACGTAGCGGATGTCCTTGTCGAGGCCGGCCATTACTGATCTTGTTATACCTCCCACTCCCATGCAACTTCCCTGGAGCCACGAAACACCACTACCTGGCACATCTGGTCGGCCTCGTCTGAGCTTGGGCAGACCAGCGAACTAGCCTAACGAGTTAGCCAGCAGGCTGGCCCGACCATCTTTGGTTGCTGTGGCCAACCAGACTGACAAGCATCTGCACCTTCATCACCGCATCCTGAAGTTGCTTGCTTGCCTTGCCTTGCCTTGCCTCCTCCTACGTAACTTGGCTAGTAGACTACCCCGTGGCCTTGATCCGGTGTTGGCTGGGCACACCCCTCTTCGACCCTCTCACAACTGCGCCGGTCTTCGTCCTTGCTTGTGTCGCTCGATTCCACTGCCTCGCCTTGTTTGATATAGCTTCTCTTTCTATTTCGACGTCATGGAGCCCGTTCAGCCTCCGCCGGTCCGCTGACAGCAGCGCGTCCTCTAGCCTCGCACCGCCCCCGAACCGCTCAGCTCATGACGCATTTTCGCTCTCTCGTGAGCCTCTAAATACAGCAGCTATTCATTAGTAGGGCGTTCTATCGGAGGAGTCAGCCTCAAGCTACCCGCTCGCACACCGCCTTTGGCTTCCTCCAAGCGTCCCGCTCCCGCTCCGCTCCCTCGCTCCCGTTGTCCAGGACGATCGGGCTCCCAGGGCACCTGGAAGCTTAATCGACACCCCTTGGCAGGAGGAAGGCCAAGCCAAAGGCACAACTATCACGCGCGCTGGCGCACACGGCGGGTTGCAGCTCGCGATGCCACTCTTAGTTCCAAGTTTGCCATTCCAGGCGTCTGTGGGAATCGGGGCTGGGAGCTGTTAGTCTTCGAGTGGGAGGTTCTCGCCCGTCTCTTTTTGGTCTGTTTGCTCTGATGTGTCTTTCTCCATCATCTTGTTTTGCCCCTTTTGGAGCGTGCGTGACTCTGTTTCGGATGGCTGATGAGCTTGTGATTCCATCCAATGCTTTGCACTTCCCGCTTAGTCCTGGAGTTCCTTGGCCTCCCCAGTGGGCTTGACTTGGTCCCTTATTTTGGGCTGGGCATTGTCTCACCAGGCGGTGCCTCTCCATTCAACCTTGCCCGAATCCTTCCTCTGCGGTGTAGCTGCCCGTTCACTTCTTGCCAATCCCAAGCCCTCCGCTTCCTTGCCGTGACTCCTGTCACAAAGTACAGAGGCATGCTTCGCCGGGCTGCCCCGGAAGGCAACGGACGAGTCAAGCAGCCCAGTTCGCCACCACCAGCTCACCAGCCACCGACCCAGAGACGGAGAGTGTGGCACTCTGGAAAAGGCACTATTGGGGACCACGAAAGGAACCCAACGCGTCCATTCCTCCGGCCTCACCAATTCCTGACTCGGCGAGGCGTCATCGGTTTCACAACTTTACTCAGCTGCCTTCTTCTCCTCCGGGGGCGGTGCCTTGAAAAGCCCATAATTCCACACTCCTTGCCGGAGTCCCAAGTCTCGCCGATGCCGTTTCGTGGTCGCCGTGTGCCCGCGTTGCCCGGTGCGAGGCGTCGGCCTCGTCGCGGTTCCGTCGCTCGGGCTCCTCGGGGTTCCAGGTTTGGCTACAGCGGCCGCGAGTTCCCCTGTGGGTGGCTTTCTCAGCACGCACTGCGACGGCCCTGCGCAGAAGGGTGGCTGCCACTGGACAAGTCGTAGACCCCACACCCTTGTGTGCAGACATTGTACAAGCGGTGATACCTGACTCACTCCTGCCGGTACCGGGCGCTCCACTAGCACAGTCACCAAATGACTCGTACTCCCACGTCTGCCCCCCCGTATCGCCCGCGTACACCACACTGCGCGGCAACACGCCACCCACTCCCACGTTGGCATTCTCGGAACGACGCTGCGGGTATTCGTACAGTACAGTCCCGGCTCAGTCAGTGCAGTCGCCTAAGCAGTCAGTGGATAGTCACTGCTCCTCCGCGGGCCGCCGAGTCGCTGACAGCCTGACACGGCACAGCTTTTCAGTGGACCAGGCCCCCGGAGCGCGTCCAATTGACGGAGGTGCCAAATGCCGGCTGCATCAGCGGGACGACGGGCCTCGGGCATTCCACTCAGGTCCATTGCGTCTTGCTGCATCTCGCTGCACCGCAGGCATTCGATGCCCTTCCATTCTCGCTTCCTCAGCGCCGGCTGTCATTCGCGGGGCGGACAAAAATCCCCTTGCCCTGACCAAGCAGGTCGCTCCGGCACAGTCAGTTCACTGCTGGGTGCTAGTCAGCTCATCATCGCCGCCGCCGCCGCCGCCGCCGCCGTTCAAAAAGGGACGCCCGTGGCGACTTGTGCTTCAACTCGAGCTGGAAAGTCTGGAAGCCTGAGGTTTCCTTTCGCGTATTTGCTTTCCAGGGGAAAGTTCGCCCTCGCCACTTGCGTTACGTATTCTGCGCTTGCTGCCTTTCTGCGTCGTCACACAAGCCCCCGTTCCATCCATAGCCTCCGAATCGCCTCGCGGTCTTCCGTCCACTGAAACGACGACGACGGCACGGCGCAGAGGTACAAAGTACAAAGTACTTGAGTGATATCCCACGTCCTCGGCTGCCTCAGGCACATGCCTGACACCCTTTCTCGACGACCCGCGTCTCCTGGCGTTGTGCACAAGTACCCAGGTACCTGCAAACATCGGCGACACACCAACACACCAACACACCAACACACCAACCACTCCTTAACGCCATCGCACACCCTCACGAGTCGCCTTTGGGTCCCTCGGTCCTCCACTGCCCACCCTCCTCCACCCTCCCACTCGCCTGCCCACCCCCCCCGGCACCGAAAAAGGCCCCCCTCCACCCAAGCCAGGCCGGCCTATCAGCCACGCCTCCCAGGCCCCTCCCGCTGTCCAGTCGACCAAGTCCGCGTCCTGCGCCAGCCCACGACTTTGCTCCACCACCAACTCCTCCACCACTGCGAGACCACTGCGAGACCAGACCCATCCGCCCAAGACCATCCAAGGGCCATTGAGGACTGCCCACGGACTCCACGGCCGCTGGGGACCATCGGAGACCATTGGGAACCACCGAGGACCGCCAGAGAAGCCGGTGGACCACCCCTAAAGACGACCCTGTCGCCCATTCACAGGCGTGGCCCTCCTTGGGTCTGATCGTTCACTCTAGTCTCTCGTCCCCCCTTCTCCCCTGGGACTGGACGAATCACGTCTCCGTCTCTTTCAGTCTCGCCCGTGACCTCATCCTCGCCCGTTGTTCTTCAACTCGCCAGGGCCACCTCTACGAACATCCCTCTCTTTCGCATTGTTCTCAGTTCCTTGTGGACCGAACAATCGATTCAACGCCAACATCATCAACTTTCCCTCGTGTTCAGCAGCCGGCTGCAACACGTAAATAGCCTCCTCCCATCTCGCCTCCCTCCCCCCCGGCCCTTCGCTTGACCCATTTCCCCCAGCACTTGCAAGCCGAGTTTCTGCCTGGTTCTACCCTGCCAGCCAGCCCGAGAGAGAGCATCCACATCTTGCTCTGGAAACGAGACACAGACACCGCCCCAGAGCCCTGACCACCTGCCACCCATCACTAACAACAACACCGCTGCTACCGCTACTGCCACCACTGCCACTGCTGCCCGACGGCGCCCCCAAAATACAAGCAACAGCCACCCAGCCCTGCTGTGCACGACGAGAAGTCAGCCTCACATCCCGCCCATAGCCTGGCCTTTCAACTACCTTTGGTTCGATGCAACGATAGCCCTCGCGGCTTTTGACCATTTCCAGCTTATAATCGGCAACACTCGAAAACGAGGTGCCCACGTCAAGACCCGACCCCTTATACTCAACCATGACTTCGTTGCCACCCGACCCTTACAAGGCCTTGGGAGTTTCCAAGGATGCGCAAATCGCAGAAATCCGATCCGCGCACCGGAAACTCGTCCTCAAATGCCACCCCGACAAAGTCCAGGACCCTGAACTGAAGGCTCTGAAGCAAGACGAATTCCAGAGCGTCCAACAAGCCTACGAGCTCCTGAGCGATGAGAAGGAACGACAACGTTACGATGATCAAGTTCGCCTTGCTGAGCTCCGAAAGCAGGCGGCCAAGGCCAACTTGAGCCAGACGAAGACCAGCTCAAGTCCTCGCGCCATGCCCACCTACAAGTACGACATCCGAACCGCAGAGCCTCGCTCATCGTCATACAAGTCGGGTTCCGGAACCTCGCCGAGCGCCAAAGTCTACTCATCCTACTCACGATCATGGGAAGACGACGTCACCCGCGCCCCTCACATGTTCGAGCCCGATACTCGAAATGTGAGGCGGGAATCATCATATTCGGACAAACCGTCGAAGCGGGATTCCGAACGCGAGCTACGTGAGCGAGCGAGAGAGATGCGTGAGCGAGAGCGCGAGCGCGAGCGCGAGAGAGAGCGTGAACGCGAGAAGGAAAAGGAACGCGAGCGTCGGAGGAAGCTGGAAGAAAATGCCCGCCGCATCGAGAAGGACGCTAAAGAGACCCGTCGAGCTGAGAAGAAGTTGCGAGAGAAGGAACGCGACAAGGAGCGCAAGCGCGAGACGGAAGACAAGAGGCGTCACACCAAGCCCTACATCGAGGATGACGACGTGCCCATCAAGTCGGAGAAGAAGAAGTCGAGCAAGAAGCACGACGAGAAGCGAGAGCGATCTACCCACCGGGAAGAGGTTCGACCCCCCAAGACGAGTTCAGCGCAGCCTCCTCCGATACCCCAGGAGGAGTCATGGGGTACCGCATTTGACTATGCCGCTTCATACATCGAAGCATCAAAGCTGAAGAACCGCCCCACGGCGTATCACATGCGAGCCCAGCCTCCCGCAGTTCCCACTCCTCCTCCGGCCCCAGGGCTCTCGTCTCCCTTCCCCGCCCCCGTCCCTGTCTCGGAAGACGACGAAGTACACCGGTCCGCGGCCAAACCCAGAAGAGGATCCTCTGGCGAGAAGGCGTACGTCAAAAAGCCATCGCGAGAAGTTCTTGAAGATCCCATCATCGTGGATACTTCGCCCTCAGCGCGCCACGCTCAAAAGACAGCTGCGACTGCTGCCGCCTTGTCAGGCTCGCCTCCCCGACGTGATCTTCCTCGACAGCAAACCATGCCCAGTGACAGGTATCCTGCCCGTCCGATGCCGAGCATCTCCAGATCAGCAACTTACAGCGGTCCCTACCCTGAGGCGGCCGATCCTCGTGGTCGCAGCCGTTCAAGACTGCAGCCCCAGATCGAGGAGGAAGACTCCGAGGAGGAGGAGGCCGCCCGTCGACGAGAACGCAAGCATCGCAGCAAGAAGCATCGCTCGCCCGAGCCACGTGCCAATGAGTATATCAAGTACAAGGTCGAGAGCGGCCGCGCAACGCTGCAGAACTCGTATTCTCGCAGCTTGGAACAAGATTACCCGCACTATGCATCAGACAGCTACGGCGTCCACCCCTCAGAGTCCACAAGGCCAGCAATGCCACCGCGCGAAGCGAGCTATTCGAGGTCTGCTGGCACCTACCTCAATTTCCCCAAGGTTAAGACCTCAAAGGCCTACGACGTCGACGACGTCGCCTACAGCAGCCAGTACCCAATTTATCGAGACGAATACGCATACTAGGGAGTTATTCGACTGGTTACACCGTTTCAATTTTCTCCATCTTGTCATCGCGACACTACATTTCACGGCGTCAGAACGCATGTATTCCATCATACCGTTTTTTATTAACGCTTCGCGTTTGCTTTATTGCGTTTGTTTTTCTTTCCCTTCCATTTCTGGTTTCATACAGGAACGAAACGAGATGTGTCTTAACGAAATATGAAATTGCCCGGGTTGCAGTGGCACCCGTGGATGTGGGATGATATAGGGCGTGTTCGGTTGTTTGGATAGTGTTTTCACTCTGATTTCTTTGGCTTTTTGTTTATACACCTTTTGGCTCCCGGCATCTCGATATGGACAGGATCACGGTACACGAGTTGCTCGCTTGTTGGATACTCTTCCCCGTTGCCTGCTTCTACGAGGTCATCCGCAGAGGGCCTTGAGTCTGAAGCCGCCCGATGTACGTTGCGAGGGCGGCAGATACAGGTGCTTGCATTACACGGGAGGGAATGTTGGTTCTCTCATTCATTTTGCTGGGTTTTATCATCTTTTCCAAGGAAGAGGGGCGTTTTGAGGAAATACCACACTCGTTTGGACTGAGGCGTGTGAGAGGGGGGGATACGAGCAGATAGACCTGGACGAAGGGTACAAGACCAAGCGAAAGCCGGTCGAGGCCTAATTATAGTCTTTGAGGCAAAGACTAGCCTGAATTCTCAATGAAGACAGTAAACCGCCACTTTCAGATTCCGCTTGTCTGTGTGATTGTCCTAGTAGCCAGATCATGGTTGTTAGTGCTTCATCGATCTGCAACTTGACGCCAACATGGAATGAAGCTTTAATGTTATTAATATCTTAAAACAACTCAATTGTGACTAACGAGATGAGCAGCGTTAGAGACAAGTCAAACTGAACCAGGCCATTTACCCAGCTGCTTCCCGAACTACCCCAAGACTGCGGGCCAGCCCGGAAGGCTAATTCTCGGCCCGCGTGCCTGCGGGCGGCCGGCGAAGGCTCACGGGATGAGCCATGGTGGTGTGGCGAAAAAAGGCAAACAAACTCTATCTTGGAAGAGGGTGCCTGTTTGTCTCGGGGATGCTTAGGAAGGGCGCCTGGGCGTGGCTGAGCTGGAGATGGAGGGCCTAGTTAGGGATGAGCCGTTGAGACGGAGTTGAAAAGCTGTGGTTACAGACGGGATGGAGATACGGTGCGATGTGGTAGCCCAGTAGTGATTACACGTGGAGCTGTACGAGTACTGTGTACGAATGTGGTATTGGGACGGGCTGTGAATACGAATACACGTGTACGAATACTCCGTACCTACACATCGACATTTCAAGTCTAACAACACAGCCTCCGTAAGCGACACTGCATCTCGGTGCTCTCTGCCCATCCAATTCTGTTGTTGAAACTACAAGAGAAACCATTTTCAACGTCGGGGTGTCAATAAACTCAGCCACTCAATAACCAGTCACACGACTACGCCCAGTCAGAGTCCAGCTGAACTGGAAGCCTGGCAGTTGTCGCCTCGCCTGCGGTGCCACTGGATCGGCGTTGAAGCCGGCCTGGGATCTGCCCGCCCAGACTCCCGAATTAGACACGGGGCGGTTGAGTGGCTGACACGCTGAGCCCGTAAGCCGTCCATTTTCAGGGGCGCCGGGACGGACCTGCAGAGTCCCCAGTCGTTCCAGCGGCTGATTAATCGTTCACTCCACTGGAGAAGCCCTGGGTTTGGTGGGGCGGGCTGGGCCGCATTTCTTCCATCTGCTGTGCCGGGGTTCCGTTTTGCTGCCTTGGGGGCGGGCGAGCAGCTTGTTTTCTCTTTCCCTCTCGTCGTCTGTCCTTTCTGGTCTCGGGGTTGTGTTCTTGACACTGTAACCTTGCAATCCTGCAGCTTCCCTGTGCTCGTCTGTGCTGACCCTGACTGCGACCCTCTGAGCGGTGGGAGCCTGTCGCGATGGTGGTTTGTCCGACGTAGTATTGTCAGATAGGAGAACCACCAACAACCACCGTTCTGTTCGCCCGCTCTGAGCAATTCAGCTTCGCCTCCAGCTGGGTATTATTGGGCAGCAGGCCGAGACACACACGCAGACTAAGACAAGGAAGGGAGAAACGAGGACGCTCGCGACGACAGAAACCCGGCCCTCAGCGACGACACGCTCCCGCACGCGGCGCAGAACATGCAGTCAATGGACGGACTGGCCCAGCGACACGGAACCGGGACCGGGAGATGGATGTCGTCTACGTGCAATCGCTTCCGGCACGACGGCAAGGGCTAGCATCCGAGTCGCTGCCTGCTGGCGGTCGAGTCCCGCCAGCTGCGCAACGCGAACGCGACGGAATCCACAACCAGAGCCAGAACCACGACGACGACCAACTACTTTACACCGAGGCACGCAACACCGCGGAACAACACCGTGATATCTACCACCAACACGATCACACCCTGACCTCTACTTCACACCCCCCGCAACGTTACCGGCGGTGGCACGTCACCATCAAAGTCAACGACCACGATGCTACACCCGCCACCATCACCGACCCCTTCCTCGAGCCCGAGTACGAGTCCGTCTTCGAGCACTACCTGCGCGACTCCGACCGCCCCCGATGGAGCGCCGAGAGCATGAACGACACGCTGCAGGACAGCGGCGCCGACGGAATCTCCCGCCTGGAGCACCAGATCGGCGTCTATGGCGGTGACCTGCTGGCCCAGCTGGAGCTCAAGCCGAGCTACTTCTCGCCCGGCGCCACCGAATGCCAGGTCTACATTGTCGACGGCACCTCCGATGACATTCCAGGTTCCGACTCCGGCTCCGGGCCCGGAATCCACTGCCTGGCCTGGGAGCTCCTCGAAGCCGTCCACCTCGCCCACTCGCCCAAGCTGCGCCTGCGCGTTACCCGCATCAGCAACGTGCCCGTGAAGCTGCTGCCAGTCCGCTCCCCGCGGCCCGAGCATTGCCCGCCGTCGTTCTCCGCCGTACAGGCCGACCCGGCGCTCAACTTCCACGTGCTTCTCGTCGTGGCCCGCGACTTCAGCCGCACAGGCGCCGAGCGGGATCCGGAGCCGGACCTGGCCCAGTGGCCGCTCATGAACGTCCAGCGAAAGCTGCGGAGCCGACTGCTGCTCGAAGTGGTGCGTCCGGGGAGCCGCGAGGAGCTCGAAGACCATTTGAAAGTGCGCTCGATGGAGGGGGTGCATTTCCATTTGGTTCATTTCGACCTTCACGGACGCATTATGCGTGACGAGTAAGTATTTCACTTTTCGGGGGTTGTTTTTTTCGACTCCTTAACGTTGGCTAACAATTGTGATCTAGTGATGGAAATGAGGTTCCCTGGCTTCTCTTTACCCGGCAGGACCGCGTCTCTCGCACATACGGCTATCAGGTACCCCAGACGTCCCTCGCAAAGGCCGACAAGGTGGCGGCCGTCCTGGCTCGCTACAAGATAGAGAACGTCGTCCTTAATGCCTGTCTGTCAGCTTACCATCGCTCCGGGTCCAGCACAAGCCTTGCCCACATCTTCCTCGCGCACGGCATTTCCAACGTCTCTGCCATGTGGTTTTACGTCCACTGGCAGACAGTGGCAACGTACCTCGACACCTTCTACGACGAGCTGCTGTTTCACTGTAAGAGCTTTCACCTCGCGGCACAACGTGGCCGGGAAGCTATCCGCCAGAAGCCCACGAGCAGGGTAGGACGCGAGTACCAGGACTTCTTCCTGTGCGTCAACTACTCCCGCAACTTGCCGACAGCACACGCACTCGACCCTGTGATACGCGAGCCCAGCCCGGCGCCGTCGGCTCTCTCCCAAGGCTCGACAACATCTAACAACTCGGTCAAGAGCTACTGGAGCGGAGTGTGGAAGCCATCGACACCGCGGCTCGGGGACACGCTCATCATCGGGGGCGAGCCGGTGATGCGGATGCAGCTGCATCTGCTGGAGCTCGAATACAAGCTCATGACGTTCCGCATCGTCTACGCCAGCGACCTACGGCGGCCGGGCTCCAAGCTCCACAGCACCATCGACCAGATGGCGAACATGTGGCTGACCACCAACCTGGTGGACGAGGTGCTCTACTACAAGGCCAAGGACTTTGCGCGATCGCGCTTCCTCTCCGGCAGCGTGAAGCCCCGAGAGAGGCGTGCGCGGCCTACCAAAGCCGGCTACCTGCAGCTGCTGTATCCAAAGCCGGTGCGAGCGCTCCGGCAGACACTCCACGTGGTGCAGGAGGTGGACGGGGTGGTAGCGCCAGGGTTCCTAGCCGACGCCGGGCGCAACGCGCAGCTGGAGCACCGGCGGTTCATGGCGCAGGCGGGCCTCCAGCGGTTCGCGGAGCGGCTGCACGCCGACGGGCACAGCTATCTGCTGTTCCTGGGCAGCGAGGACGCCCAGTGGTGGCGGACGTATCTGCAGCACCTCCAGGGCGAGTGGTGGGTGCATCTGCCGTGGAGCTACACGGTGCACAGCCGGTATATCCGCGACGTGCGGCTGCCGACGGAGGAGAGGAAGCCCAAGCTGGGGATTCAGGGGTGAAGCCGGTGACTGGCCTGTGGATCCAGATTCGAACAAGAAAAGAAAGAAGAGGAGGAAAGGATACCTGTGAGAACCAACGGCTGACGGGGAGCGGGTGCTCTTGTCGTGTGGATCCAGATTCGAAGAGGACAGGATACCTGTGAGAACCAACGGCTGACGGGGAGCGGGTGCTCTCTCGTCGTGTATACATACCTCTGTATAATAGCAGCATCTAGACATCCAGCATTGGGAAGCCGGGAGCGTTTAGGGTAGTGGTTGGATTTTGGTAAGGCTCCGGCGGTGCCGATCACAGTTGCAGGGATTGCAATCGGTGTAGAATCTCAGTAAATTCAAATAATCTAGCATCTCCACAAAATCTCTATAAACGCAATTGGAAACTGGCGGGCTTGTCGAAAACTGGAGACGCTAGATCGTTTGAATTTAACTGACATTCTACGGTAAGTACCTAGTGTGAGATTTTAGTCACGTCCATCCCAGCCCCCAGTAAAAAAACCGGGTGGTCAAAGTGATAAAGAAGCAAAGTTGTCTTTCCAAACTAACGGGTAGGATGTCCCTTTGAAACCCCTGAATGTAGGTAACAGGGGGTGCTCCCTCTCGCAGTGAGCCCCGCGCTTGACCGTCGGCCTCAGCACCTAGTACTTTGGCCACAGACTGATCCTCCTAACATGAGTTCAATACGGTGCGAACATGCTGTCTGCCTATGGACATTGTGTTCGAGAGTAATCTGTACTCATGTTCAAAAACAGGCGTCCCCCGGTCGGTACTTTTTGGTGCTGCTCTCTCATTGGCCCTAAACCCCTGCAAGATACCTGCACGGAGCCTCACGCAGCCAAGCCAAAGGGATCTCGCAGAGCTGCTAGTGCCAACCTCTGAACCAACAGGCAAATCATGGAAGAAAAATGTCAAAAAAGTAGCCCGGGTGATTGACAGTACCACTTATGCTCGCACCATCAGTGCAAACCAAAATACTGCTATCTCTTCCATTGTTTTTAATCGCTGTCTAGTACGTCACTGGCACCTCGACGCACCGGAGGAGACAGGACAAATCGATGGGGCAGCTGTCTTCCACGGTGAACGGAGCGAACATCGTTTGAACTAAAATCACGTGCCGAAGGCCTGTTCCCCACAAGCCCCGCTGGCGATACCTGCCCCGCTCGCGGTACAGTGGGGTGCAGAAGATTTGAACCCCTTTCAAGTCACTAGTCACGTGCCGAGATCTTTCAGTATGCGTTTATTCCTTGATTAGGTTAGTGTCCACTTTCAGTACTTAAAAACGGGTTCAAACTTTTTGCACCCCACTGTACCTTAATCTCACAACAGACCGCTCATCTTCAATCAGCCCAATTGATACGTACCACAACGCCCCCTGTTACGACATCTTTTCGTCCCGAAATACTGTAAGCGGAAATGCCCAATCTAATCATGAGTTCACTCCCGAGCAGAGAGCTGCGACGGTGGCTGGGCTGTGACCGCCAGCATCGCCGAGCTGGCCAGCGCCATCCCGCCGTCGGCCGGTGTACCACTGGGCCTCGCGATGTTGCAGCGGATCGCAACACACCGTGAGTACGTTCTGCAAGACAAGAGCGACGCTGGGAAACACACCACAAGAACGGTTCATCCCAATCATAAAGACAAGCGCACAAAGCCACACCAGTGGCGTAGTGCACTGCCTCAGACATTGCTGCTTGGAATCTTCTCAAAGTCCAGTGGGCAGGTGTTCCTTATCGCTCTTTATCACAGGTTTCGTCTCTTTGTGGTGGAAGATCACGAACCAGCTGGTGTCGGTGGGTTCAGTTGGATATTTAGACGCCTGTAATATCCATGCCTGACAGAATGCAGCGAGCATTCCGACTTCACTCTGATCTCGACCATCGACTTGACAGAAAACAACGTACAATTCCCACCGAAAATTACAGTAGGTATGTCACAAACAAACAAGGCAACTTATCATGGGGCGTCTCGCCATCTTACCCAACGAGATTCTCATTATGTTGTTTTGGCATCTTTGCTCTTTTGAGGACAGACTAAACTTCCTCAGAACATCAAAGACATTCTACCACATGCTTCACATAGAGCTATACAGGGTGAGTAGTGTCAAGCTCAACTGGCTCCTCTGTTTTTCGGCGCGATGAAGGGCTCCATTCCCATTATCGAGACATGTCTCGCGCCTGGTGCGCCGCTGAACCTCGAGCTGAGAGATACAAGCTACAAACCGATCAGTCGGTTTATGAGCTTTTGCGAAATTAGCGCGCTTCACGTCGCCATCCGATTCAGGCATGTTGAGGTGGTGGAGTGGCTCCTCAAACGCGGAGCCAATGCGGATGGACCCGACCGCGACGAAAACACTTCCGAACCGCACCCCCGCTGCTCGCTTTTCGATTTGGCGATCCGCGAATCAGTCGTCGATTGCAGCAAAGGGTACACCGGATTTGAAGAGCAACAGAAGATAGGGATGTACCATAACCGAGTGTTCCTGGCTTTGCTCAAAAAAGGCGTCAACGTCAACGTCAGGGACAGCCAGTACGAGACCCTGCTGGCCCATGCTACGAGGGCATGGACCACACCGCAACAGTGTTGCTTCACATTGCTTCTGCAATACGGGGCCAGCCCGAACCAGCTCTGCAGTTGCCTCCCCAATAATCTGTATTATTCCTGGGAAATGATCACGAAGCGAGTGGCCGGTGCACAACCCCCCCATGTCGTGCGGTTAACGTGGCTGACGCATTGAATCTTTTGTTCTAGAAACTATTTGGACTACGCAGCGCTGAGGCTTGCTACTATCCTGCAAATGAATGCGCTGCTTGTGTGAGACAGCGGACCCTGCAGTTATTACTTGACAGGTTACTTTTTAGTGACAGTCCTTTTGGTACTGACGGCGTGCTGCGTCGTTGGAGCCTGGACTGAGCCTGAACACTGGCCGCCGGAGGCTTGTCTAGACCTGAAGAAATATCGATCTTGACTTGGACTAGCCGTTTTGTACCAGTCAGTTACTCTCGGTACCTTCTAGCCCCGAGCAGGCTGGAAAGAATAAGTGATGCCGATGTTTCCCCCCTGAGTTGTCGATACCGCCAACACCAACCAAACCACATTTTTCCTTCCAAGCCAGCCCTCTTCATCAGACTTTTCCGACTGTTCATTCACTTATCCATTCTTGTATCCCAAGCCAGTTCGTGATGGATGCCATGGAGTCATCAACGACAGACCTAAGCGGACCCTCGGCGACGGACCCTTCCGAGCCCCCCGCCCCTTGTCGTACTCGATACGGCGCAGTCTTGCAGCCGCGACCACTGAGACTGAGATACAGGACCCCCTGTCGTATTTCGTAGGCAGGGTGCCGAGGCCACGGTCCGCGAGGCCACGGTCCACGAGGCCAGGCTGCTCTCGTCGCAGGACTGGGGCTTCGAGTTCGATGACGTGAACTACGACGCGGTGCGGATGTGGCATGGAGTCGAGGACCAGAACGCGCCGGTGGCGATGATCCGGTACATGGCGGAGCGGCTGCCTCACGGTGTTTTGCGGGAGTTTGAGGGCGACACTCACTACACCATGTTCAAGCATCTGGAGGGTGCCCTGGCAGAGCTGGTGGGTGCCCTGGCAGAGCTGGTGGGACAGGAGGCGAAGGTCACGGACGAGACTTGACTTCTGTCTGTGTACTCTGTATAACCATGAGTCTAGCCTGATCCCCAAAGTCAACTTGGAAGCTCATCTTACTTACAAACTCAACTCATAACCTCATCTGCTACAACACGTTTCATCCTCGGCGTCGTGGTGAGTTGGCGGGAGATTTGCCAAGAAACCAGCGACGGGACAGCGGCACGTGTCAACAAAAGCCCCCTCGACGCCCAAGGCGCCAAGAACCCTTGTCGAACCGTTCAAAGTAAAAATAGAAGAAGGGAAAAGCAACGCAAAGGCATTTGCAATTCCAATTTTGCTGATAAACCGGGCGTTTGTATTTTTATTTACACGCGTCGGACCGCCCGGGTTAATTAGTGGGCAAAGCTTAATTCACTGCGTGTCCGGCAGCCCGGAAATTGCGAAGGGCGACGCTGCTAAACTTTATTCAACCCGATTTCCCCAGCGCGCGGCCACGTCAACTCTTCCGTCGTGCGATGTAGGAGCCATGTTCCTTGCTGGTCTGTCTGCGTCTAGGCCGCATGCGGTAGAATGCCAGAACTTTGGTCTTTTTCCTTCCTTGTCTAGGTTTGCCGGAAGGCCTTGTCATTTCGTGGCTCCAACGGCAGTCAATGGCTTATTAGTGCCTATGATACGAAGCCGTAGTCTAAGACCTAAACATACATCTAGCAGCGCGTTGCCGCCCAGATAAACCATTGCTTTCACCTCTTCAGTTTCAATTCCAACCCCAAGTCCCTCCTTCTTCGTTCATTCATTCATTCATTCATTCATTCACTACCTTCACTACCTTCACTACCTTCACTATGCGATCTCCCTTCCTCATGCTGGGCGCGGCCGCCCTGGCTACCGCTGCCGTCGCTGAGCCGAAATACGTCCTTTACTTTGACCAGTGCGTCCATCACCACGCTCAACTCACTCAACCCTTGAGCTAACCACGTCTCCAGATACCACGTCAACGACCTGCCCGACAAGAGCACCGCCGCCGGCATCAACTACGTCATCACGGCCTTTGCCAACTCGTCGCTCTTCGCCTCCGAGCCCGCAGGCGTCTACACCCCGTTCAAGCCTCTGAGCGAGGTCCGCGCCCTCTTCGACGACGGAGCCAAGGTCTGCATGGCCATCGGCGGTTGGGCTGACTTGAACGGCTTCGCCGAAGGCGCCAAGAGCGACAAGACTCGCAAGAGGTTCGCCCGGAACGTCGCTAGCACGCTCGACCGTCTTGGATACGACTGCGTCGGTACGTAGACATCTTGCCCTTGTTCCCGCGCGTCACTAACCAGACCTAGACATCGACTGGGAGTACCCCGGTGGCAATGGAGATGATTACAAGCGAATCCCCAACTCGAAGAAGACGGATGAGATCGAGTCTTACCCCAAGCTGCTGGCCGAGATCAAGTCCGCCATCGGCGACAAGGAGCTGTCCATCGCTGTGCCCGGTCTGGAGCGGGACATGATTGCCTACACTGCCAAGCAAGTCCGCAAGATCAACAAGGCCGTTGACTTTGTCAATGTGAGTTCCCCTAATGAAGATGTCTCGTTTTCGACTTGGACTAACAGCAACAGGTCATGACCTATGACTTGATGAACCGACGAGACAGCACCACAGCTCACCACGTCTCCATCCAGGGCACTCTCAAGGCCATCGAGTCCTACATCGTCCGAGGCTTCCCCGCAAGCAAGCTCATCGGCGGCATTCCCTTCTACGCAAAGTGGTTCACCACCAAGAAGGGCGTCGAGTGCACCGGTCCCACCGGCTGCCCGACCGAGCTGTTCGAGGCTGCCGACGGCAGCGACACCGGCCTCTCGGGCGCCATCACCTTCGAGAAGAGCAACTTCACCCCTGCGCCCTCGAACCTGACCGTCTCCGCGGATGCGTCCTGCGGCGCGGGCACCGCGTTCAAGTGCGGCGAGGGCAACTGCTGCAGCCAGTATGGCTTCTGGTGAGTTCCAACACCATTGCAATTATTTGATAGACGGGAGAACTGACGAGCTCAATAGCGGAGATTCAGCTGGCCACTGCGGAACCGGATGCCAGGCCGACTACGGCAAATGCGACGGAACCGACATCCTGGGCTCATTCCAGAAGGCTCTCAAGAACGGCCAGACCGACCTCGTAGCCGGCGCCGAGTGGTACTGGGATGCCGACACCAACCTGTTCTGGTCCTGGGACACCCCCGACCTGATCACCAAGAAGATCTCCATCCTCCTGAACTCGGGCCTCGGCGGCTTCATGGCCTGGAGTCTTGGCGAGGACGGCCACGACTGGAGCCATCTTACGGCCATGCAGAAGGGCATCAAGGCTTTCTCGAAGCGCTCCACCGGTTACTACCATGTTAAGTCGCATATCGGCCGTCGTCGTTAAAGCCGTATCGGTTTGTGGGTTTGCAGACTGGCATACGTGAATTAGCTTCATATGGTCTCGATTACAACGAGGCTCATGCAACATCATAGATAATTATTAAAACCTATTACTCCCCGAGCGTGTTGCCTCTTCAAATCATCTTTTTTTCGTGAAGACTTGTATATTGTGTCTTAGGATCACTTCGTTTAGTAAAGGAACTAAAGCTGATTGGATTGAGTGTAGACATTCAATTGATAAACGAGATATAAACGATTGGCGTTGTAGTCACCCAGTGTTCGATGCGTCGTGGTGAGCACTCCGACAATCGGGATGGTGTTTATTCCTTGCACGTGACCCGGTTCGTTGCTCAATGATCAGTCTCAAGATTCCCGGTTTTTGACATGTCATCTAAGAATATCGCATTTTTCAACAATCAGATGCTGCGCCACATATTTCGCAACCATGAGCAATGAAGCGAACGAACCTGAGCGACAGGACGAGGCAGAAAAGGTTCTGTCTCCTTCTTCTCAAATAGTTGCTGGCTGCCGCAAATCGGAGCTCGCACTCATCCAGACTCGCTATGTCATATCCCAGCTGGCCAAGACACTCATCCCGGCTCCTGCCTTTGTGATCGCCACAGCGAGTGTCGCCGGCGATGCAGACAAGCACACACCATTCATGCTCCTCTCCAAACAAACGGGCGGATCGGACGTTGGGAAAAGCCTCTGGACAAATGGGCTAGAAGTAGACTTGGTGTCCGGCAAGGTCCATTTTCTCGTTCATAGTCTGAAGGACATGCCAACAACGCTGCCGCCGGATTGTCTCCTTGGAGCCATCCCTGAGCGAGAGGATTCTTCTGACGCCGTCATCATGAGGCCTGATTCGGATTTCAAATCCATCGATCAGCTACCACCGGGCTCCGTGGTTGGATCAAGCTCGTCAAGGAGGAGGGCTCTGATTCGACGGAATTGGCCTCATTTAGACGTGGCAGAATGTCGCGGTAATGTGTGGGTAATTATGCTTGATTATTTTACCGTCATCGTGTCTGTCCGGGCGGCCGTTTCTAACAAGTGCTACCTATTTTAGAGACACACGCCTTGCTAAGCTTGACGCCCCTGACTCGCCGTTTTCATGCATTCTCCTGGCAACTGCAGGATTATTGCGTCTGGATCTTGGCCATCGGATCACGCAACGGCTCGATGCTAGTGTTTTCCCCTACGCCATTGGTCAGGGAGCACTCGGTATCGAGGTCAAAGCAGACCGTGAAGACATACTGCAGCTTGTTCGCACCGCTGACCATCAGCCGTCGAGATGGCGCGCTCTGGCGGAACGGGCGATGCTTCGAAGTCTTCAGGGAGGATGCTCGTCTCCAATAGGCGCTTATTCCTCTTTTGAGTCCCTGGACGCAAACAATCCTGGAGATGCGGAAGAAAGAGGCCGCGTTGGCGGCACGCTTCGGCTACATGCCACGGTTCTCGATGCCGAAGGGACGACATCGGTTTCTGCGGATGGTTCGGGAGCTGTTTGTTCCGATAGTGAAGCAGAACAACTAGGTGTCTCGGTTGCGGATATGCTCATGAAGAAGGGGGCACATGAGCTGCTGTCGAGACAATTGTGATAAAATTCACAGTTGAATGTTTTGAGAAGCAACCAAGTGTATGTCTCTATTAGCTTCTTCATGAATGTTCCTGTGCACGCTGTGGTTCACTTTGTAGCACGACGGTTGCTTAATAATTCTTTCAACGTTCGCTGCCACACCGGACAAATAAGCATCTTAACAAGATTAACTTAATTCTTAGTACTACAACAGTATTATATCCAATGCATGGCTGGGTACCAGCACTTGTGGAAAGCTCCCAATACGGCAAACATTGAATAGACTGACAGTAGTGTCGCGTTGGATTTTACGGAACCCCGGATTGATGTTAGTAGCCAACACAAATTTGAATTGACCGAACGCAAGATCCTCAACGTAACTAAACTAGAGCAAAAACTACCACATAAAAATACATGAGAGCGTAAGTTGCCGTTCATGCTGGGAGACTCCCTAGGGCGGCATGTGCCAGCTCTACCAGGGCGACTTTAAGAAGTTTGGCTTCAAGGAGCACGAGAACTTTTCGTTTTGGTATGAGATGGGGTGTTTTAGGTGCAGCAAGGGTGAGTCCCGGTTGCGAACTTCCCCTGAAACGTGTAATGAACTAACGTGCCGTGTCTAGACGGGACGGTTTTCAGATGGACTTTGAGGGCGACATAGGGACGTGGCAGCTCCACAAGGACACCAGAGATTCCTTCTCCTTCGATCTCAAGGCCGAAGGCGCCGCGGGCTCAAAGACAGCACTCAGGATCTTGGAAGACACTGACTCAGGCCACGCCCGAGTCGAATACACAATCCCGATCGAACTGCAGGTAGGGACAAACTACGCCTTTGGCATCTCTCTCAAGTACAGCAGATACGACCTCGGATCGGACTGGACGCTGCTCGCAATCGACCTGCTCAGCCTCCATCTGAAGAAGGACGGCGTCAGGATCCTGGAGACGAAGCCCAGCAACCCCGAGGACTTGACCCACGACTGGATCCAGTTCACCAGCTTGTTCGCCACTGCGCAGGATCAGGGGGGCTCGGTCATCCTGTCGATTGAAATTCAGACCACGGGCGTGGCGCTCGAGTGGTACTTTGATGATATTTGTATCAAGAAGGTGGACATTTAGATATCTGTACATTCCCGCATGGCAGGCGTATTGGGAGACTTGATGCTTTACATAGGACGCATTTTACTTGTACTAGAAATTTATTAGATACCATTAGTTAGTCAGTGGTTGTTGTTATTCGAATGAGCGTTGACGCTACAACCAGGCTATCGTAGAGTAAGTGGAGAGGACCAACGATGGAAAGTCGGAAGATTAGAGACCTAGTAAATCTTTATTTTAATTTTATTTTAGAAAATGAGTGTGAAATAAGGCAGCATTCACAACTGCGAGAGTTCTGCCATTTCACCAGACAGACTTCCAATTCCGACATGTCAGCCCAGTCACCCTACTCCTTAGCAACAGGTACGAGAAACCCATTGAAAAAGTCCGAGACACGGCCAGAGTCCTCCAACGAAACCACCATCGCCACATCTACAAACCGTAAGCCAAACCAACGTCGCCAACCAAGAGAGCAGAGTCACCAGTCTGCGGCACCACTTACATTGATCAGGGCGAACAACCACCAAGCACCCGCTTTTCGGATCGATTCCGTATTTCTCGTACGCGTGGCCGTGGCCGGAGTTGTAGCTTTCGTCGTCGGCGAACACCTTTTGGAGACCTTCGCCCCGGGGTTAGATTATCATTGCAAGCGGGATGGGTACTCACACTTGGATCGCCATTTGCCGGTGCTGGGCGTGAAGAACTCGGGGATCTGCTCCTGCTCGACTTTTGTTCGCTTTGAAGCCAGGACTAATAGCGATTGGATTATGGCGTCTGCGTCTTGGTTCGTCGACGTGAACCTTTGGACGATGCTTTGTAGCTTTTCCGAGACCTTGGGAATATTAGCAGTGGTTGAGTGTGTCGTCTGTTCAGTGTATTATAATAGCTAACCTTGTCAAGTCTATCCGCAGTCTCTTTGTCAAGAACATCTCCCGCAAACAGCACAATATGCCATCGGGAATCAGCAGGGAGTGCTCTAGTCAGCTGCATAGCGCGGGCGTCGCAGAACCGCACAACTTGAGCACTTGGAAAGCGCATGCCAACAACCAGACCCGTAGCCAGACTCTGTCCATCGCCTGGAGACGTCAAGAGAGATCCGTTGTATCGTACTCCTTGGCCGGCCGTGTATCGCCCCGCCTTGACGAACTGCGTCTTGAAGTGCTCCGGCGTGATGCCGTTCTGCTGGCGGTACGACGACGAGAAGAGCTTGGTCCACGATCGATCAAACTCGACCAGTTCCGTCGCCGTCTTCTGTCGCTCCGAGACGTACGTTTCCAACGTCTCTGGAACGGCTTGCTTCTTCAGCACGGCCGCCAGCTTCCAGCCGATGTTGTATCCATCCTGCAAGCTGACGTTCATGCCCTGTCCCGCCTTGGGAGAGTGCGTGTGGCACGCATCCCCCGTCAAGAAGACGCGGTGGTCCCTGGTGAAGGCGTCGGCGAGCCGCTGGCCGATGGAGTACGCGGACCACCAGACCGTCTCGACGATCTCCGTCGAGTAGGGGTTGAAGATGAGGCGCGCCTTTTCCCGAAGCTGCGACAGCCCGACGTCTTTGACCACCACGTCAACCAGCTCGATGTAGAAGCGCACCATGGAGTCGCCCTCGCGCGGGATGATCATGAGGTTCCCGGCGTCCGCGTGCAGGATTGCCTTCTTGCGGATGTCGGGGAAGTTGGTGCGGACGTGGACGTCCATGACGCCCCAGATGGCGTCGGTGCTGTCTCCGACCATCTTGATCCCCAGGGATTTCCGCACGGCGCTGTGCGCTCCATCACAGGCCTAGTTTAATGTTAGCTGAGCAGCAAATACTCAGTCCAGGTGGGCATTACGTACCAGCACATATTTCGAGTGAAACACCTGCTCTGTCCCATCGGCGATCGCCGTAGTCGTCACGCAGTACGCCTCCGGGTCGTCTGAACACGCGCTATCGACCTCGACACTCCTGACATCAACGCCATAGCTGACTGCCACACTTCCAGCCGACTTCTCAATACTCTCCATCATGAGGCCGTTGATCCTCGCCTGGTTGAGGATAACGTGCGGCTGATGGCTAATTCCGGGTTCCAAGTCAGGAGCATAATGAGTCCGCCGCACGCCCCCGTCGCCGTCGGAAGCCCAGAAGGCGATCTCGAGCACGTGGTATGCCTCCTTGAGCAGGTCCTCGGAGATGCCGAAGCTCTCGAAGATCTCGACCGTGCGGCATTGCACGCCGTCTGCTTGGCCGTTCTCCAGAGGGCCCGGCCGGCGCTCCAGGATGCGGTAGTTGATTCCACACCGGGCGAGCCAGACTGCGGCGCAAAGGCCGGCAGAACCGCTGCCGCAGATGAGGACGTCGACTTGCTCAGCCATGATCAAGGTGGAGGTGTTTAGGTGAAAGGACTTTGAGGAGTCACGTCGAAACCTACGATCCGCAGCAACGAATTAAATAGTCGTCGTCCATGCGACACAACTCCCGTGCCCGCAGAGAACCACCACGAAGAATATCCCGTATATACTACCCGGCCGAAGTGCAGTCACATGGCTTGCACGGCGTCCAATGGGGATCGTTCCGGCCTCCTCGGTGCCTTCAACGAGACGGCTGCTAAACACGGGAATTAACCTAAGTCTTAAGTTAACTTACGGAATTAGCCCGGATCTATCGACGAGCTCAATCGACTTGCGGCAAGACTAGTTGACAACAATGACGAAGAGTGCGGGGGAAACAAAGCGGGGGAGTAGAGGAGTGGTGCGGACTGCACCCCGGAATTATACCCGCAGTCGTTCTCCTTCTACGATGAAGTCTTGATGTCCCATTGGGGAGTTGGTAAGGCGATATCCTTAAAATGGCATTGGCACAGGATATTTTGTTTGTACAATCTGGCTTTGGATAGATATCCAGAACCCAAAACACTACGCAAGTCCCTGTTGACGTTAAATTCTTCTCTCAAGTTAGGTCCTCCTCCATATCTAAAAAAGGAGCAAACGAAAGCCACTTGACTGCCGATAAATTCTTTGCTAAAGGCCCGTGATAATAAGCCTGCGGGTCAAACATCATCTGTTCAACCGACCCGAGTATCTCGCTGCATTGCACAGCCGACTTGCTACGCGATCCATACTTGCGTAGGAAAACGAGACAGCGCTCCCAAGCATCGATGATTGAGATTTCGCTGACAGAAACGATGTATTGCGGCGAGCAAAGACGGCCGATGATGAGCACGAGAGCGCAGCTGTGAAGGTCTACATCCGCCAATTAACCAGTTTAGCAGCTTGTTCCGAGACAGCGGGCACGGAAGGACGCACAGAATGTGTTATACCAGGGTGCTGGCAGCAAGTCCGGATTTGAGTTGAAAGTACCAGTTATGAGATCGACAAGCTTTTGCGTGACTGAGACGCACATATTGGCCGCCTGAATGAGCATTTTCTGACGCGGTTCTGAAGTGAGCATGCCATGCTTAGGCGGCGTTCTGCGAGCCTCATTGACTAGATCGCACAGGATAGACAATCCTGGCCGAAGGATAACTAGACGGGAGTGTAAATATCTGTGCCCAGAATGTCAGTTCTACTTTTTTCGTCTTAAATTATTCCAAGTACCTTGCTTCGAGCACAACTGCTTGTCTCTGAAACATGAGCTTTCTCTCAAGATTGGGAGTGCTGTCAGGCACACCCTTTTGCCCATCCGTGTGTACTAACAAGTGATTTGCATATTCCGTACGCTCTGCAGTCAGTAAACCATCGAATTTAAGGATAACCTGGAGGCCAGCGTCCTGGATGGTCTGGTGTTTCCATGAATCGGGCCCGACGGTGTGCGCAAGGTCGAAGCCTACATGGTCTTTGTTCTCGGCACCTGAGCTTCCGTAGACTTTGATGAGAACAAGAGCCAATATTTGGTACAGCCATATGGACCGAGCGTAGCATTCTATCTTGCTGAGAATATGTTCTGGTTGCGATCCAGGAGCATCGGGAAGCCGGGTCAAGAATTCGTCGTCTATTTGCGAAGGGATAGGGAGCATGCCCTGCCCCATGGCGAAATGAATCATCAACGGACGCCCGTAGGCCAGGGATAGATCGCTTCTAGGGATTAGTGACTCTTCAGGTAGAACTGGAAAGGTCGCCACTGGGATTACCTACCGGTCAAGACAGACGCATCCCGTCCATGCCCTTCTGCGCATTTCAATCTCCAGCTGGTCGACAGTTTGTTGAGCACCCTCTTCCTCATCCTCCTGCCGTTCGCGATGTAGTCCGAGGCGTTGCGCCACGCGAATTGCCAATCCAACCATATTCCAACACGAGCTGGCCATATCCGTGAGTTGGAGGAACTGGCCCATCAAGAGAAGTGTTTGGACCAAGGGCAGGCTCCCTTGCGCCAACATATCGAAATCGAGGACTGACTTTGAACGCCCATAGAATGAACGGCTTACGCTCTCACGCTGAAGGTCGTCAACTTCCGGACTGAAGAGTGCTCCCAGAGCCAAAACAGCATTGAGAAGACAGCAAAACAGCCTGTCGCTTATGGCGTCGTAGCACCCTAGCATCTGGGAGGAATTACCCCGATTTGATACGTTTTGTGCGTCCCAGATGGTGAGGTAGCGCTTCTCAAAGGAAGGTTGATGTATAAATGGATACAAGGAGTGTACCCAGGTCCAATAGCTGTCAATGAGACTGTCGGCCTCAGAGCGGGGTGGGAGACTCAATCCAAACATTGGAGCACGTCCGCCATTCCAATCCAACAATGCTTCGGATACCGCCAGGGATGTGGCCTCATTTACGCAAGTCTCGCAGGGTTCCGAAGCGTCAGAGGTGAAGATACTATGCCCACAAACCCTCCGGCTCATGGCATCGTCTTCTGCTTCACTGTCTTCGAACTCACGCTCATTCATCTCGGCATCTGTGAAGGATGGTACCTCGCCAGGAACCCCCAATGCTGACTGAGATGCAGGTTCATCCGCGGGTGAGTCAGAATTCTGAGCAATTGTCCTCCGTGCCTGTGCCAGTGACTCCTCGAGTGTCTTGATTTGGCTCCTCAACTCTTTGACAACGCTACGAGCAGTTAGAAAGCGCCAATTTCACTTACTTGTGGAACTGCATTCGAGCCTACCTGCTGTCGCGAGTGTGCCTGCCTATGAGCTTGTTGTCCCAATCGCAGCACCGGTCTGTCCGACCGGTGCATGGCCCACACACGGGATAGATTCCATCGCATTTGCGCTTCCTGGTGCGACATTCCAAGCAAGCCCGCGGCGACCGAGCAGAAACCTCGGTGCGACGGCGTTTATACTCCGGCAACTCTTCTGCGGAGGTGGACGACGCCGGAGACTCGTAGGGTTCAGGAGGAGCAAGGAATTCACGAGCCTCTGGATTGGATTGCCACGACGGTGCTTGGTTGATATCCATGTCCGTCAACAAAGCTCCCTCGGTGAAGGAGATGACAAAGATGGCTGACGCGAACCTGGCAAAGACCCCAGAACTGGACAGTCAGGTGACCACCCCGCATCCCCACGTTCTACCAGTAGCTCTACACCCATGTATTCTCAGAGAATGATGCTCCCCACCAGCCCCTAGGAGGAAACTTAATTTGTTGATAAATGGTCATTGTTGGATCAATTCTGGATGTGTAAAGTTGAATGTGAAGGACGTGGTTGTTCGAAATTTGTGGCTGATTCGCGAGACAGGGTTTAGTCCAGTTCTTCATTCAGGCACGCGTGATACAAGACATGGGAAACCCTCTATCTCATGGCATATATGTCTTCCTGCTAGTAGCAAGGCATTGTTTTGTTCAGGTGGCCTTGGGTTTACAACTGCATATCTCATATGTACCATGTGTTCTTGTAATGACCCGTTATGCAGGCCGGTGTTCTTGGTAGTTCGATACTTCAGCGAGCTATGACAATACATACCAGCAGTTGATGCGGTGAGAGGAGGTGATGTTATTAAGTTTGGAGCTCTTGAGCTAGACAAGTAAACTACTTTTTGGTACACGTGGCTAAGAGCACAAGAAGTAGCTTATTATTATGCCCTGGACACCAGGCGAACTCACTTGACGGCAGCACCGGATCTCATCCTGGCCCCTGGCGTCATACGGACGAGGGCGTAAGTTGGTTATTGTCCGAATACTCCGTCTCCAATAAAGAACCACCAATCAGCGCTCGCTGCCCTCAGAGACTCAACGACAGATTGCACCTGCGTATCCATCGTACGTGGTATTCTTTTCTCCTTCGGACCTCATCGACGCTCCGCCAAGCTCCGATTCAGCCCGCCCACGTCGTAATGCGGCGCAGCGTGGCAGTTTCGAGATGAAGGACGGGGCGGCGCAGGGGAGGGGACTAACCCGCATGACGATTGTGCGCACCGAGGTTCCTACAAATAGATGCTTTACGTCATACCCACGGCGCTGCTGTGTTAGGCGGCTGTTGATTTAGCAACTAATCTTCAGCGAGTAATCGAGCACGCACGCACGCACGCACGCACGCACGCCCGACGGGAAACGGAGTTTGAGCGTGCTCCGTTCGGATGCAGAAAGTGTCCGTATTACGACCTGATACAGATTACTCGGACCCGAGCTACCAGATAAGGTAGTCCTCCCACCTTAACGGATTAACCGCAGCTAATAAGGTACTTTGTCCTTGGTACTGCTTCCATATTGCGACAAAGGTCGGGGCAAACGTCGTCTCTCCCCTCCCCCCCGTCCGTCTTCATTCTCCCAACGTCGTTGACGACTGACACAACTCCGGGATCCAATCCTTTCCTCTCTTCTCGACCTGGTTTTCTTCCTGGCGTCGTGTGGCTTTGTTTCCGGCTCGTTCGCGGTTCTACTTTTTGTCTGCGCGCTCCCTTCCCCCGACGTCACCATTACCACCACTACAACACAACACCAAAAGCCGCCACCCACGATTTGCATCATCAAACACGACCGCCCAGGATGAGTTCGTCGGTCGACGCCACGGCGACTGGCCACGCCAACGACCACGACCACGACCACGTGCTCCGCCCGCGCCCGCGCAAGCCACAGCACGCCCAGGTGTCGCAATTCCGCATCTCGTCCGCCAGCGACGGCGACGGCCACCTCGCCATGACCCAACCCGACGGCCTGAGCACCACTACCGCCAGTGGGATGACGAGGTGCGCCTCCTCGAATACATCCCCCTACCTTACCTTCACAATCGCTGACCTACTCTCTTCAGCGGCCGCTCCACGCCCATACCCGACAATGCCCCCCCGTCTGTCAAGTCGCTCTCCACGGTCCGCAAGCTCGTCCGCGCCGAGCAGCGCCGTCGCATCTTCCCGACCATCGAGTTCGCCTCGCGCGTCAGCCATTTCGACCCGGCCAGCGACTACCGCGACTTCCATGGCTTCTTCAACCTGTTCTGGATCGGCCTCGCCATCATGGGCATCACCTCGATGCTGCGCAACATGAAGGACAACGGCTACCCGCTCCGCTGGCAGATCTGGAGCCTCTTCACCGTCAAACTCTGGCACCTTGCCGTCGCCGACTTCCTCATGGTAGCTACTACGGCCATCAGCTTGCCCTTGCACCGGGCAGCCCGCGCCGCCCCGAATGGAGGTGCCATGACCTGGGCCCGCGGCGGCGTGGCCCTCCAGAGCATCTTCCAGGTCACCTGGTTATCCCTCTGGATCGCTGTGCCGTTCCTCCTCGAGTGGACCTGGACCTCCCAGGTCTTCTTCCTCCTGCACACCATGGTCCTTCTCATGAAGATGCACTCGTACGCCTTCTACAACGGCCATCTGTCCGAGACAGAAAAGCGACTCCGGGCTCTGGATAACCCCGCCGCCGCTGCCGTCGCCGACCGCCGCCCAGCCTACCTCTATCCCACCGCAGATGGGGCCCCAGCCGCCGAAGATCCCTCTGGCGAAGGCACAATCTTAAGAGGCGCGGGCAAGAGGCGCCGTCGCCAGCAGAGCCGACGAAGACATCAGCAGCAGAAACAGCAGAAGCTGGAGCGGAAGCAGCAATCCCGGATCGAGAGCGACAGCAACAAGAGCAATGACGAGGACGAGCCCAACGGCCTCACCATCCCCGGCATCCAGTCACCCTCCAGCCCTGGTGCCGGCGCCAGCGCAAACACCAGCGGCGACGAGGTCGAAACGCTCCGTGAGAACCTCGCCCGCGAGCTCACCAGCCCCATGGGCAACGTCACGTACCCCCGCAACCTCACCTGGCACAACTACTGCGACTATATCCTGTGCCCGACCCTGTGCTACGAGATCGAGTACCCGCGCACCTCGTCCGTCAACTGGACCTCGCTCATTGCCAAGATCGTGGCCACGTTCGGCTGCATCTTCCTCCTGACCATCATCTCCGAGGAATTCATCCTGCCCGTTCTGGTCGACGCCTCAACCCGCCTCGACGCCGTCCGGGGCTCCGTCTCCGAGTCGCTCCTCATCCTCGCAGAGACCATTTCCTGGCTCCTCTTCCCCTTCATGCTCACCTTCCTGCTCGTCTTCCTCGTCATCTTTGAGTACATCCTCGGCGCCTTCGCGGAAATCACCTGCTTCGGCGACCGTCACTTCTACTCGGACTGGTGGAACTCCACCGACTGGATGGAGTTCTCGCGCGAGTGGAACGTCCCGGTGTACAGCTTCCTCCGTCGCCACGTCTACGGCGCTTCCCGACCGCGCGTCGGCAGGAACGGCGCCACCGTCATAACGTTCCTCATCTCCGCCGTCGGCCACGAGATCGTCATGGCCTGCATCACCAAGAAGCTACGCGGGTACGGCTTCGTCTGCCAGATGCTCCAGCTGCCCATTGTCGTGCTCCAGCGCACCCGCTGGGTCCGCGGCCGGGAGACCCTCAACAACGTCTGCTTCTGGTGCTCCATGATTCTCGGGCTTAGCTTGGTACGTCCCCATTCCTGTCAATCCTTTCCGCGGAACACGTCCCTAACAACCCATCAGATTTGCGCCCTTTACGTGCTCGTTTAGTCTCAACACAGAACATCTCGTTATAGAATACTTTCACCCCCGAGAGGGGATCTGTACGATACCCAAGCATCAAGGAGGCGTCTCATTTGTATTTTTCGTGTCTCGGCTCTTCAACTTCGGGCACATATTCGGCTACCTTGGAACAAGCATAAATATATGTACAGTAGGAAATGGATATGGCGGAAGGAATGGAAGGACGGAAGGGAAGACACCGAGGTGACTAGTACCCTAGCTATCTTATTTAGATATATACCCACGTAGGTCCTGTTGATTTGGACAATCAATCTCTTTTATGACTGGCTTGAAGACGGTGCTGGCAAGACGGCAGGTCTAACGAGGAACCTGGAGTCACAATTCTTATGGCGCCACTGTTAGTGGTGATGGGAAAAAAGCATCGTCTCTCTCATCTTCGCCATGTTGGGACGATGGACGATGATGGACGATGGATGAGCTACGACTTCATGATACACATTCACAAGTAAAGGACACAAAGTTGTTCTATACCATTCCATTTCTCGCATCTACCTCATCATGATCATAGAGCTAGCTAGAGTACACCCCATCCCCTTCCGAAGAGGATCGGGGAATTATGGTAAAAGCGGCTGCGCATCATTCAACGTGGCCGCGTCAATAAAAACCAGGAAGACGCAAAGGCCATTGCTCTCAAAAAACCGAAATCCCTTCAACTCCGTAGACTTTTGTGGTATCCCTTGTCTTATTCGCTGACCATTTAGTCGACCTCCTCCATGGAGCTGTCGCCAGCAACGGGGGCAGCGGCATCAGCGACAGGAGCCTCAGTGGGGACAGAGTCATCCTCCTCAATGTTGAGGCCAAGCTGGACAAGCTTGTGGATACGCTCAGCAAAGCCGGCGGGTTCGTCGATGGTGAATCCGGAGACGAGGAGGGAGGTCTCGAAGAGGAGCTGGACGATGGACTTGACGGTGCGGTCGTTCTCACCATCAGCCTCGATCTTCTTCTTCAGCTCCTGGACAATAGGAGACTTAGGGGAGATCTCGAAGGTCTTCTTGGATGACATGTAGCTGGACATGGAGGTGTCACGGAGGGCCTGGGCCTTCATGATACGCTCCATGTTGGCGGACCAACCGAACTGGCCAGTGCGGATGGCGCAGGGGGAGGTACCGAGCTTGTGGCTGACAACAACCTTCTCGACCTTCTCGCCGAGAACGTTCTTGAGAGCCTTGGCAAGACCCTCGTACTCCTTCTCCTCGGCCTCACGGGCGGCCTTCTCCTCATCAGTCTCCTCGAGCTCGAAGTCCTTGGTGATGTCGACGAGCTTCTTGCCCTCAAACTCCTTGAGCTGAGTCATGGCATACTCATCAATGGGGTCGACAAGGAAGAGAACCTCGAAGCCCTTGTCCTTGAGGGTGTCGAGGAAGGGAGACTTGGAGACAGCCTTGATAGACTCGCCGGTGATGTAGTACATGTTGTTCTGGTGCTCGGGCATGCGAGTGACGTAGTCAGAGAGAGAGGTGAGCTCGTCGCCAGACTTGGTGGAGTTGAAGCGGAGAAGCTTGGCCAGAATGGAGCGGTTCTGGGAGTCCTCGTGGATACCGAGCTTCAGGTTCTTGGAGAAGGCAGTGTAGAACTTGTCGAACTGCTCCTTGTCCTCAGCGATCTCCTGGAAGAGCTCAAGAGACTTCTTGACGATGTTCTTCTTGATGACCTTCATGATCTTGTTCTGCTGGAGAGTCTCACGAGAAAGGTTGAGAGGGAGATCCTCAGAGTCGACAACACCCTTGACGAAGCCGAGCCACTCAGGGATGAGATCGGTGGCATCATCAGTGATGAAGACGCGGCGGACGTAGAGCTTGATGTTGTTCTTGGTCTTCTTGGTCTCAAAGAGATCGAAGGGAGCGCGCTTGGGAACGTAGAGGATGGCGCGGAACTCGAGCTGTCCCTCGACGGAGAAGTGCTTGACACCAAGGTGGTCCTCCCAGTCGTTGGAGAGTGACTTGTAGAAGGAAGCGTACTCCTCCTGGGAGATGTCCTGGGGGTTGCGAGTCCAGATGGGCTTCTGCTTGTTGAGCTCCTCCTCCTCGATCTTGGTCTCCTTGATCTTCTTTGTCTTGGGCTTCTTCTCCTTCTCCTCCTCCTCGTCATCGACCTCCTCGATCTTGGGCTTCTTGTCATCATCAGCCTCCTCGGTCACCTCCTCAACCTCGGCATCCTCATCGGGGACCTCCTTCTCGGTCTCCTTCTCGACGTGGAGGTAGATAGGGTAAGAGATGAACTCGGAGTGCTTCTTGATGACCTCCTTGATCTTGCTCTCGTTGAGGAAGTCCGTCTGTTCATCCTTGAGGTGGAGAATGATGGAAGTACCACGGCCGATCTGCTCGCCCTCGGTGTCGGCGACGATGTTGAAGGTACCACCGGCGGAAGACTCCCAGGCGTACTGCTCGTCATCGTTGTGCTTGGAGATGACGCGGACCTGGTCGGCGACGAGGTAGGCGGAGTAGAAACCGACACCGAACTGGCCGATCATGGAAACATCAGCGCCAGCAGTGAGGGCCTCCATGAACTGCTTGGTGCCGGAGCGGGCAATCGTACCAAGGTTGTTGACGAGGTCCTGAGAAGAGTCAGTAACTGGTGGTCCGAAATCGGTCGAAAATGTGAACTTACAGCCTTGGTCATACCAATACCGGTATCACGGATGGTCAAGGTCTTGTTGACCTTGTCGGGAATGATGTCGATACGAAGGTCCTTGCCAGAGTCGAGCTGGCTAGGGTCCGACAGTGCCTTGTATCGGATCTTGTCGAGAGCGTCGGAGGCATTGGAGACGATTTCTCGGAGGAAGATCTCCTTGTTGGAGTAGACGGTGTTGATGATCAGTGAGAGAAGCTGAGAGATCTCAGCCTGGAACTCGAACGTCTCAGACATGATGTCGGGTATCAAAGGAATCGTGACTGTGAGGGCGAGAGTTAGCAACTGCGGTCGGATTGATTCAAGTTATGTGTTTGGCAGTGAGGCTATTGGCGGTGGAGGTGGTGGTGGTAGAAAGTCATGGAGGGGTGTAGAAGCTTGGCGAAGGAGACGGAGCTCCCTGCAACCGCAGCATCTCGGGGAAAATGCGGGGGCCTTGCGAAAATCGACTGCAGGAGAATGCAGCTGACCGCAGCTCTAAGATGAAGACATCCAAAAGCTTGGCCAAGTGGTGAAGCACCAAGAACGCATCTCCCGCGATAGAAGCCGGGAGGGGGGAAGCGAAATGGCGGGGGAAAGGCGGGAGCACGGCGGCGTCGAACGTACCTTTGTGTGATCGTTACAAGAGAAAAAAGGAAATGGGCGAGAGATGAATTGACTCCTGGGATGAAGAGGGTCTATTTCTCAAGCGGCAGCAGAGAGGAAGAGGATGTTTGGGAAGAGAGAGAGGGAGGAAAAAAGGCGAGAGCTGGTGGTGAAGTAGAAAAAAAGGGCTGGCAGCTGGCGGGCAGCGGGCAGCCGGCTGGGCCCCTCCTTCCCCCCTGGGCGCGAGGCTTCCATGGGATTCTACGGCCAAAAAGCGCCCACCCAGCCAGGCAACTCGGTTGCCTGGGGGCGACTCAAGGGAAGGCGCCCTCCTCTCCCCTCAGGCACCTTCACCGCGACGACGGGCATTGCCTCGCCCGCCTGCCGCCCGCTGCCAGTTTTCTTTTTCCCAGTCAGCGCACTGCCGCCCACATGCAAACCCCCCCCCCCCAACGCCAGCGCCGCACGCCACGCGGCCCCACTGATTGGCCGGATCTTGCTAGAGCCTTCTACGGGGTCAGTGCGCACGATCAGCCCAGGCCTTGAGTTGCAGGGCAAGTCCAGCGGGCTGTTGAGCACCGGGGGGCGGGTTTGTGCATGGAGGCTCTCCGCGATTCAGAGCATTGGGTTCACATTGCAACGGTCCGAATGAGCGTATAGAGAGTCTGAATCATGCATTGTATCTTGCTTAACCAGGATAGTAACTCTGTGAGGTTTCCCATTGTCTACCTTACGTATGGAGTACGGAGTAGTAGCTCCTAGATTCCAGTCGTCTCTTTTCTCTTCGAAGCTGAAAGGTTGGGGGGCAACTCACCTCATCCTTCTAGTTTGTTCTCTCAAAGCCGGGTCCCTACCGTCGTACCGACCAGGTACCGCTCTATCCCCCGCCATCAAGCGGTAGGGGTGCGTTGTGCGGCGTACGTGCACTCGGTAAAAAAAAAATGAAACGTTTGTCGAAGCTTCTAGCCATCCAGCCGCAAATGTTAGACACGGGAATTACGACACAGCCATTCCATTGAGGCCATCCAGCCGAAATGCAGTTTGCAGCAGCGCCGTGTGCCAGCTGCCCAATCAAACAGAGCACCAAGGCACCTTTCCAACACGAACAAGCATAAAATCCACTCCCAGCGAAGCTGCCTGCAACTGGATGTGACCAAGCCCCCCAGGCAAGGCGGCCATCGTGAACTGGCTACCCACTGGAGCGCACGGCGAGGCTGAGCAGGGTGACATCCAAAGTACTTCTACACCTTTTAGGAAAAAAGCAAGGACCAAAAGTGAGGCGGTCGGCCCCAGACTTTTCCCCGGCCCCTCGTAGCCTGATTCTACAAGGGTCTTCACTGGTCGTCTTGGAGTAAGATAGCCTTGATCACTGCACCGACCAGCCTGTGACCATGAGACTCTCAATTCACTACAGATTAGTCTTCCACCAACCTTGTGGTTTTCACTTTGTATTGACTTGCTTATTCTACATGAAGCGGACTGCATGCTAGTTTGTGATAATGTAACCTAACCTAGAACGCTCACAATGCGGCTACCCCCAACCTTGTCCAGCTTTGAAACAACTGCGTCGCACAGAGCCCCGGTATTGCTTGTATCAAGGGGAGACGAAAAGACTCAAGCGGCGGGCACCCGGTTCTTTAGGAGGCTGCTTGCATGCATTGCAATTTATTCGTCGGCATATTATCTTCTCATTTGTCGATAACCGCACTGTTTCCGTTCTAGTTATACCTTATCCCACCAAATGCTTAACATTGTAGGCGAGTAGGCAAGCACAGGCAAGTAAGTTTGACCCAAGCCTCCTAATACTATGAAATTCACGTCACGGGCCGGCGCGATCAGTATACACGGCAATCATTGTAACTCAACCCCCACATCACTTTATCTTTAATTCTACCAAAAAAGCGCCCCCATATTTTGAAGTCTATCCATGTCTACGATAGTTATACACTCTATACAGCATCTTGCCTCTCCTACTCCTTCTCCAACACCTCCCCAACCTGCCGATACCGCCGATCCGCATACACAAGCCCAAACCCCTTCTCCCCCGTCACCGGCACCATGGCCACGACCTCACCAACCACGATGACATGATCCCGCACCCGAACCAGCCCGCCCTCGGCCGCATCGTCCAACACCCGGCACCGCAGCGCGAACAGCACGCCCTCGCCGCGCAGCACGCCCTCCTCGTCGCATGCCACGGCCTCCAGGCCCTCGAGGACGTTGCCTCCCAAGTTCCCCCGCGTGAAGTGCGCCGCGACCGCTGCGCCTGCGGCGTCGCCCGCTAGGATGTGTACCGTGAAGGCGCCGCTTGCGCGGATGGCGTCGAGGGTCCGGCTCGGCGTCGCGACATTGAATGTGACAAGCGGCGTTGGTGAGAGCGTCAGCGACGTGAACGACGACATCGTCATGGCGCGGAGGCTACCGTTGGAGTCGGGTTGTTGGGAGGTGCACACGACGACCGAGTGTGGTAGCAGGCGCATGACGGACCGGAGCTGTTCGGGGAGGGGCTCGGAGGTAGTCGGATGTGTAGTCGGTGGCTTCGCGGGCGAGGTATGCCATGAGCTTGGAGCAGAGGATGTTTGTATGCTTCGTGAAGAGGGATCTAGACGACGAGATGTCAGTATTTGCTTAAGAGCTTACTTGAAAGCATGGCGGTCCTCACGATAGTGGTGTTCCATGGTGACAGCTCGTCGCTGGAGAGGCGGCAGATGTGATGGTCTAGCAGGAATTCCACGAATCCTCCCACAACCCTCACACTTCCTCGGCCTCATCTCCTCGTGAAAAGTGCTCTGCATCATCCTCGTCGAGCTCAATGCCCTCTTCGACGTTCCCATCCCCGCGCCTCGCAGCCCCGTCTCCCACCAAAAGCCAACCCCATTGCGCAAGGGACTCTTCATAGCTGTCCAGAGACCATTGTTTTGACCGAAAAGTCGATCGTATCGTCCGTCGTCTCGTTTGCGAAATAAATCGCTGTACGAAGCAGAACCGGCTAGAAGTGTCGTTTATTCAAGCCTTTGCTTTCTTTGCGGCGGAAATGATGGAGGTTCTGTTCTTATCGATAAGAGACCCGGTGCCTCCACGAGCCCCGAATCGCGAGCATCCACTCTATCCCGGCCCAGCTGGAGCCGCCCCAAATTTTACCCGGCGTCCGTCTCGAATGTTGAAAACCATCGACGCTCACATCGCCAACGACAACAACCCGCCGCCACCACCGCCAGTGGGCCCAATTGCTCTCCCCGACCCCTCAGTCCTCTCAAGGCTCAATACCGAGTCTCTCACCGCTGCCGGCCTCATCCTCAGAAGCCATGGCAAACCTCCGCGCCATGCCCGTGGCCCTCACGCCCACGCGGACAACTACTCTCCTCCTCTCCTCAACGACCTCCTCGCCCATCCCCAGTCTCTCCCGAACGCAGGTCCGCCACGCCACCTTCATCGCTCGCCCGCGCCGCCCATACACCTTCACCCAGCTCATCACCCTGTCCGACGGCTCCGCCTACACGATGCGCACCACCTCGCCTCAGCCCATCTACCGTGCCTCCAAGGACACCCGCAACACGCTGCTATGGCAGCCCAGCGAGAAGTCGCTCAAGAACGTCGAGCTCGATGAGGCCGGTAAGCTGGCTGCTTTCCGTGAGCGCTACGGCCGCGCCTATGACGCTGGAACCTCGACTGAGGAGGGCGGCGAGGATGCTGCGGTGGATGAGGGCTATGCGGATCTCATTACCGGTTATGCGCCTGCCCAGGAAACAACCTCCATGAAGGATTCAGGCCCCAAGAAGCAGGCGAAGAAGAGAAAGTAAAATAATCCCTCTATGAGTGTTGGACTGAGGCCATGAATACACCATTAGGACTATCGCCAAAACACGCCGAGTCAAAAGATGGGAAGCATGTATCATGCATGTACTGTGTCTAAAATACTACTTGTACTGGCAAGATTTGGAGAGGCCGGAGCATGGGTGGGTGGGTGTGGTTCAATATGTACAACAGCGTGAGGCCTCGAGGCTTGTATGATATAAAAAGGCACGCGTCTCCGGACTCGGAAATTCAACAGTCAAACAATTCCCCATCGATTTGGAAACCTCCGTCATTCTCCGCTGTGGATAATCCCCATTTTGCGCTCTGAAATGGGTCATCACGAAATAAATCAAAAGGAGTCTCCCCCTTAGTCCGAGTCCTCGTGTATCCTTGCCCGAGCTCGGTCAACCGCAGTATCGCCTGTGGGCCTCGACTGCTGTTGATGCACGGCCGGTCGGTAAAAGACGGCCTCGTCGTCCTCCGCATCGAGCTGCATCAGGAACGTCTCCCACTTCTCGATAAGCTGCCAGGGATTGTCAGCATATTCTTGCAAGTTCATACATTAGTTCGAGTCGACTCACCTCCTTCTGCGCCTCAACAGCACCCTCCAGGAACGTCTCAACGCCGCTCTTGAAGTCCTCCACCTTCTCGCGCTCGAACCGGTCCAGCTCGCTACGCATCAGACGGCCCATGTCTTCGAACAGGAGTCTAGCCTGGTGCACTTTGCGCTCTGACTCGCCAACCTCCGCGCCCATCTGGTTTAGGCGATCCTGCTGGCTCTTGCCCTGTCGGAGCAACTTGTCCTGCGTCGCCTTTTTCTTTTGAAGCTCCGACTCAGCAGAGTGCCACGAGTAAAACGCCTTCTGGCGCTGTCCGAATGCCTGCTTGACTGAGCCGATAAGTCGGATGTACTCCTCAATAATAATGCCAAAAGTCAAGACATCCTGCTGAGCCTGGCGGTCGTAGACATCTCGGATGGTAAGCTGGAGCTCGGAGAGGGCGTCGAGGGGGCCAGATAGGGAGGGGGAGAGCTCGACCGTGGACAGGGCGTGGAGCGACGCTGAGAAATCGCCGGCGGCCTCGGCCATCATCTTGCGCTGACCGACCATGGTCTCCATAGCTTTGAGCAAGGACTTGAGCTGGTTCTCGAGCGCATCAAGGTAAACCTTGCGATCGTGGAACCAGTCGTCCTGTTCCACAAACTTGCTCCCACCTCCGACGCTGATACCCAGGGACCCAAACATGCCCTTGCTCTCGCTGGGGATCGGGTCTCTCCGTTCCTTTTGCTTCACGTCGACGTTGAACGACTCGCTCTCGAGGAACAGCTTGAGATCAGGATCGTGCTGTAGGGTCGCATGTATCGCAGTCTTGTTGAGCATCTTCTCCAGGGCAGCTCGGCGGCTCTCGACAAAGTTGCTGTCGAAGCGGCCAACGGCCTGCTTGTCGGGGGGAGGCGGCACGACAATGCCGGGGTTGTTGCCATGGAGGGTGTTGTAAAGCCAAAGGAAGTCGCGATATCGGCGCTTGACTTCGAACTCGGGCTGCTTGTAACCCTTGGAGGTGGTCTTGGGTGGTTGGTTAGCTGTGTTAATGGGCGGTAGCACCCCCAGAAGCTCCCGGAATGGACTCACCTTGGTTCGCACAGAGTAGACGATGTGAGAGCTAGTCAGATCACCGACCTTGTGCGGGTCTCCGACACTGATCTGGAAGCTGGGCTTGGCGGCCTGCTCAACACTGACGCTGGGCTGGGTGCTGCTCCTGATGCTGCTGGGTGCGGCGGCCTCAACGGGAGGAGGCGGGCGCGGCCCCCGAGGCCCGTCGGTCTCATCGTCATCGATGCGATGAGGATCCGCAGGTCGTCGGGCCTGCTGCTGTTGCTGCTGTTGTTGCTGCTGGGGCATGGTGGTGCGGATCACCACCTGCTCCTTCTGCGGAGGCACCGGGGGAGCATCCTGGGCGGGGCCATTGTCGTCGGAGGCGGCGCCGAGGGGGCCGAGGGGGTCATCGACAGCTTCGAGGCGAGTAGGCTGGGCGACGAGGCGGCGGGGGCCGCGCGAGGGCCGAGGCGTGGACGACGAGGAGGCGGCGGGCGCTGCGGAGGCTGCCTTTGATGGCGCAGCGGACGAGCCCTCGGGTTGGGGCTTCTGGGACGAGTCGGCCCAGGGCGACTCTTCGACGTCCATGGCTATTGGGGAACCGAGGCGGCGGACAAAGGGGATGATTGAAGCAGCTCCGCTCGTTGGCGACGAGCGAGGTGGTGGAGTTGGGATTGTTGCGAGATGAGAGGTGAAGGTGGTGGTGGTGAGAGGTGGTGATGCGATGGACCACCTCCGAAGTGGCGGCCTCGCGTGGGAATTGGAAGCTTGGGGACGGGAATGTGCTGGCCCCGCCAGATAGGTACCTACGTAGGCTACCTGCCAGCCACCTGAGTGCGGCGTACAGGCAGAACCACCCACTAAAGCACTGACCACAGTGGTGCTACTGTAGAATATTCGTACCTACCCGACTGTGCGAACCAGTAGCATACGGGAATTGAAGTGAGCATGCATGGCATCGCAACACCTTCACAGTTGCGCAGCCACCAACTGACTACTCAATCAAACATCACAGAACACTTCAAAGATGTCTCCTGACTTTTTGTCCTTGTAATTTACAGATTCTTTGGTATGCATCGCCTGGAAAACTAGAAACCCCTGGTCATCAACCAATAGCAAAGGCAACGCAGCTCATGAGCAATCCCCCCTATCTCCTAAAATCATGTGGATCCTAGCCTGTTGAGCCTCCCTGCATCCTGCAACTCCAATAATCCGCATTCAATATTGGCCTAACTCTGCTGACTTCTTGGTTCCAAACTGAGTGTTGGACGAGGGCAATGTCCGCCGTGCTTGGCACGTTTGTCCACTCACCAAATCTAGTCGAGTGTCTCTCGTGTGAAGCTCATCTTTTCCTTTCCGGGTCCGAGTTTGCTGCTTGAACCGGCTTCCTAACGCTCGGGATCGTAGCAGCCGCCAACTATCACCAAGTTCATCCGCGTAAACTTAACCTTCATCACCGGTGTCTTCTTGGTCGGGAATGCGCTGATCTGGTCGGGTGTAATCATCACCTCCTTGTTCTTCTTCTTGTGTGTCCCGCTGCTCGTTCCGGTGGCTCCCGCCTGGCCTGAAGTGCCGCCTGTGGCCCGTGATGCTTCACCCGGCGCAATGCCGGCAGCTGGCCCGTCAGTTCCGGCCATGGCCGCATCGAGCCCAGCCTGTTGTTGAGTCGCCTTCTGAGGATCAGCGGGCAGCTCGACATCCCACAATCTCACAGTGCCATCTTGGCCGCCAGACGCGAGGACGGTGGACTCAACGCTGAAGCTGAGAGACCAGATACCGCCTTTTCCATGGCCGCGAGATCGCTTGATTCTGGTACCTTTGACGAGATCCCAGAAAAAGATATTGCCCGCGCAGTCGGCACTCGCTAGGACTTTTCCGTTGGGTGCACACTCCATAGCGCTGATGTAGTCGTTGTGACCGGTGAAGACTCGCACGCAGGCACCGGACACCACAGACCACATACGGATCGACTTGTCTGTTTCGTCAGAGGCGGAAAAAACGTACATGCCATTGGGGTGCCATGCCAGCGCCGAAATGGACGTGTCGTGACCGACTAGTAGTCGCTGCGGTGAGGCATGATCCTGCATCCAGACTCTGACGGCCTTGTCGTAGCCACCACTGAGAAAGTAGTGCCCATGAGGGCCCCAAACAGATCTGAAGACGGCGCCATCATGAGATTTGTAGAGGCAGAGGCAGCTCCAGGACTCGAGGGACCATAGGCGAATGTGACCGTCGGCGGACGACGAGAGGAGAAGCTTGGGCTTCGTGTCAATCGCCGGGTTGGACTTGCCTTCATCGCCAAACAGCTTCTGAGGGGGGCCGGACACGGCATCCGAGAACGACACATCATACACCGGCGCAGAATGCCCAATGAGCTTGCGACTGTTGAACTTGGCATCTTTCTCGTGCGCATTCATGGTGGGAAGGGCTTTGCCATCCAGGGACCACACCCGGATATAGGATTCAGTCGTACCAGCTGCCACCATCTGACCATCGTTGGAGAAATCCATGCATGAAATGCTGTCTGTTGTTAGCATCCGATGTTAACATTCGAATGAGGATACGAGACTCACCTTCCAAGGCTGTTATGAAACGTAAACATGCATGCACTGATGGGGAGCCCCACGCCTCCAGTCGGGCCCTCAATCTTGAATCGATCTCGATTCTCCCTCAGCTTCTGCATCTCGAGCATAATGTCCCGAGGTCGCGAAGGAGGTAGTGGGAGGTCTGCTCTGTTGGGTGCGTCAGCGCTATCTTCGCGCTTAATTTTCTGGTCGAACTCTTCCAGCAGGCTGGTCTTGCCGGCAGGAGGCGGCTTTCGTCGCTCTTCTTCTTCGATCTCGGCCCGCACATCCTCCCGAAGGTCGGCATCCATGGGGAGAGGGCCGAGCTTGAGAGGTGTGGTCGGGTCCAGGATGTCCTTGTTGGACAGGCCGATGTTCACACCGGGGATGCCTTCATTGGTATCAACTTCCTCAATCTCCATATTCCTTGTCTTCCTATAGACAGCCTCGAAGCTGAAGGGAGTGATGGGTCCTCGAGCGGTTGAGTCGACCTGGCAGTATGTTACTAGCAGCTGTCGAATAACGGCGCCACCCTGTTCTGACTCTCGCTCAAGAAAATTGAAGAGATCGCCCGTGGCGTGCTGATTTAGGGGAATGCGATACTTGTTCTCTCTGTACAGCTTTGTGACGGCGTTCTCGTTGACGTGCTGAGGGAGAGTGATTGTTGAAAAAGTCTTGAGGTCATCCGCGTGGACAGGCTGAAAATGAGTGCCTATATCCCGAAGAAAGACCTTGGCATCCTCTGCGTAGCCATGGTTGATGAGTTCCAAAAACGAGTAAACGAACATGGGCCAGAGAAGTTTTGATAGTTCAAACTACATCTGATTAGCAACAGAAAAATAGAGGAAGTTGTAAAAGATTTACCTTGTAGAGGTCCAGGTTGTTTCCAACCCATTCTCGAAGGAGACTAAACGCTTTCTGATACTTCTTTGGCCCCAAGTTGGCAAGTTGTTGGATAGGTTTGCCATCAGGACCGAGGTGTTTCGACTCTTGACGGAAAACTTCCTCTGTCCGGTTGAACCCTCGTTTGAGAAGATAATCGGTGACCTACACGAATGAGAGTCGTTAGCGTTTGTCCTTTGTAGTTAATTCATCTGGGGCTCCAGCTGAGAAAATGCTTCATGTGCCGAGACCCAGCCAGAAGAGGGTATGAACTGGTAATGCAGCAGTAAATGACAGCACTGCAATATCAAGGCTTGCCTGTTTCCGCTCCTGGGCCCTTCGGTTCAACTTGAACATGATGCTTGCTTCGTGGCTCGAGGACGAGCAAGTTGTGTTGCGTGGTGAATGTTTGAGACGTAACATAGCACATCGAAGTGTTTAAAAGCCGAGCCCAACCCAAAAGCGCAAGGCAGCATGTTCATTCAGAAAGAGAACAATGATTCACAGACGAAATCTGACTCGCATTTGATTGACAAGTGACGAGCCACGTTTCGCGTGGCATTCACCTCATCCGGTTGCCAGAATGAATAGGAAAGCCGGTATTGTGCAAACAAACAAACGAACAAGGAAAGTCAACTCACTATTTGATTCAAGTTCTGATTCGACATGGCTCCTCCAGTTGTGCCCGTCTGTCCCGTGGTAGTTGTCGTTGCGTGAGATGCGGCTGGAGCAGACGTGGTTTGGCCTGTGTAACCACCAGGTGCAGCGCCGCCTGGTGGGGGAATTGGAGCGGCCATCTTGGCGGCGCTGGGAAGCTATGAGGGCCAAGATACGGCAGGCAGCACACAGAGGTGCAGTCAAGCTTGCGATAAAAATGATGCCGCTCACTAAACGCCAAAATTCCAGACAGCGCCTCGCTTGGGAGCACTCCTCAGTCAGGCCCCACGGAAGTTGGCTGGGGAGTGATGCAAGGTAGAGGCGCAAGTGTCCAGAACGGCGTTGTCGGGAAGAAGCCGAGGGAGCAGGTGTATTTGCTACTGGGTAGATGGAAAATCGCTTTGAAGGAGACGTCGGCAGGGAGCGCGAAAGAGGCCAAGGGCGACGAGGCTGAGCATGAGGTCGTGGTGAGGCTCGAAGTTAAGCAGCTGCAGGAGTCGCGTCTCTAACCGTGTTGGACTACGAGGAGCTTAGCCGAGAATTAAGCGGTTTCCACCAGATCACTAGCCTAGGTATTCAAGGAGCTATACACAGAGATGGCAAAATATAACAGAATACCGTTGAAATTCGATATGAACTATGGTCCTATTTGGGAAGGATTAGAGTCAGAAATTCATTGATCTCAACACTATGAGCTCCCGTGGTGCTAGTGAGATGATGCTCGAGACGCCTGCCTGCCAGACCAGGATCCTAAGCTGGGATACCTGTGGTGCACAGACCACCTCAAATGGGGAACGTGCCTCTCGGCCGTGAAAGGTGAGCGCACTCCTCCTCATCTGAACGTAAAATCCTCCGCGACCACGGACACAAAGCATAATCGGAGCGGCGAATATCCCTTGGTTTGGATAGCAGGTAACAAGATAGGAGGTTAAGACACACTCACTTTTGCTGTCTGTGGCGCTGCATTTGCGTTAGCGCTTCACTTCGACATCAGATCAATATCCATCTTCCATAGGGAATTCAACTCCACATCCCAGACAAATCCGAGAGACTTCATTATGGCATCTCCTCAAGACGCCGTCATGGAGGACGGCGATGAAGCCTGCGCACATCAGGCCTTCACCGTGGAGGAGAACATCCACCAGCTCAACGACATCGACAAATGCATCGTCCAGCTCATGAGCCACACCACCACCGCTCTCAACTCCCTTACTATCCCCCCAACCTCGTCCGCAACCGTCAATCCGCCTACCGAGGGGATCAAGCCACCGCTAGATCCACCTGCTCAGAAGGAAGCCTTCCGAACCTCCACCGACTCCTTCCTTACTACCCTCCACGCCATCGACGTGAGGATGAAGCGCCAGATCATGGCTCTTGAGGAAGCGGGCATTGTGAATCTCTCCAGCACGCAGCGACAAGATCACAGCGGCCCAGTCAAGGCGTCGTTGAAGCCGAATGGCGTCGGCGCAGTGGGCAATATGGATGTTGGATGGCTAAACAGCCGTGGGACACGGGTTGAGCGCGACATGGAGGCGGAGCTTTGGGGGAAAGCGAAAGTTCTCTTGGAAAAGAGCGGAGAGACGATGAAGATGGACTAAAGACCCCAGATGAATATGGAAACGGGATTAAGGCATATTATTTGGCGTTTCGGGGCACCCTGGTAGACTCTAGACGAGAGAGAGTGGCGGTAGAATTGAGTGTTATTACTTTGGCTTCGGAGGTTCTGTCATTGAAGACGATGATGATATGCTGGAGGATACACCACTTTGATTGGCCAGGAGAGGGAAACAGCATCACTTCCACCTTCGCTGTTCAAGGCGCAAGGTAATTGCGCTTCCAGATAGAAAATCGTCAGAATGATGTATTGGGGAAACAAGGGGACGAGCTGAAACTCCACTAGGTGGCCGGGGACTGTTTAGGTGCGGTGCCATGGGACTGACGAAATAAAGGACAGCGGGCATCCAGAAACGCCAAAACCATCAGATGGCCAAGCTATGGGCTCAGTGGTAGCATTGTTTCCAGGCAGAGAACCAAGAAACGGAAAGGCATTCACTGGCTTACTCTACACGTGACAACGTAGATCGTATCTAATTTATAGCCTGTATTTGTAAACCCCAAACCACTATGCAAACTCGAGTTCCTACGGAAATATTGAAGTACCGGGTAAACCGGACGCAGTCTTGCTTTGCGCTCCGGCTGCTCTGTTCACCGAGTTGGCCGCCCAGCTTGCCAGCCCTGTCTTTTTCAAGGTCGGCTCCATCTCGAAGTTCCTTGGTTTCCTTGGTTTGCTCGTTCACATGCGCCCAGGTGGCTCCCCTCCCCAAGAAGCCAACAGAGCCAATCACCGTCAGGCTCAGTGCGGTCGCTAAGCGTGCCGACGGGTCCGGACCTTGGCAGGTACAACCCCAATGGCGTCAAGTCGCACTTATGACGGAGACAATTCGTACCTCCGAATATCCGTCCCGTCTTATCCAGGCCATCCGATGCGGCCTCTCTTCTGTGGTTCTCTGCCGGGCGTTTGTTTTTCTTTCCTACCCGCTTCTGTCTCTGTCCTTCCCCTCCACCAAAAGCCGTCTCTCATCGCCCATTACTCGCCCTCTTGCAACGCAGCGAGATTCGCCTGTTCTGTTTCCGACCCCGGCTGTCGCTAATCAAGCCTCCTCTGGTCGACATTTCTCCACTTATCCCGTCCTGCGACGATCCCCTTCCCGCGAAGCCGAAGCGAGAGCCTTGCGACACAGCGGCTTGAGACGCTGAAAGGTAGCATCAAACGTCCCCGTCGGGCCATTTTGAAGACCCCGAAACACAACTTCGAAACGCGACCTCGAAACTTGCGCCATGGCCGTGAAATATAAGGCGAGGGCATTCGCTACGCCCTCGCTGCCAGCAATTCTGGCCTTAAGCTTATTCGGCACCATGGCGCAGGCCCACGATCACGACGCGAGCCACATCCCCGACGGCCAAACCACCTCCCTCAAACCTCTGGTGGGTGTTTCTGGAAGCCTACGAAGCGATTGATTTCGAAGCTGACCCGAGAACCAGGATGCAGTATTATGGATTCACATCGCCATCCAGATGCTGGCCTATGGTGTCATTTTCCCAATTGGCATGGTGCTTGGTGTATGTTGACTTTATTCCCAGACTATCCGGCGGCATTGCTAATCTGCAACAGATGACCAAGAACCGATGGCATGTACCGACTCAGGCCGTTGGCACAGCTCTCGCCATCGTGGGTTTCTTTCTAGGTCACGCACACAAGGGCCGAGAATTCATTCCCAACCACGTCCACGGAAAATTCGCCCACATCCTCCAATTGCTCCTCGCTGCGCAGGTCATTTTGGGTATTTACCTCAAGGGTCACTGGGAGAAGGGCATCCATGGGAAGATCCGGAAACTGGTTCGACCATGCCACGGCGTCATCGGCAAGTTCATGCCAGTCCTGGCATGGACCCAGATGATCTTCGGCGGCATCACAACGCTAGGCTTCTGCCAGGGAGACCACCTTGGCCAATGCGCGGCTCACTTCATCATGGGCGGTGCCTTCATCGCCTACGGCATCGTCCTCACCCTCATCCTCATGGTCGGTCAGCTCTGGATTCGAAGCAGCGGCCGGTCCCAAGAATTCTACGATAGCGTCGTCATTGCCGCCTGGGGCTGTGTCAACACGTTTACCGAACACCGCTGGGGAACGGACTGGGTCAAGAATGATTGGCAACATACCACCATGGGAGTCATCTGGTGGGCTGCTGGCCTAGTCGGAATCTGGCTCAGCAAAGACCGCGATGGAAATCCGAAGCGCAACTTCATCCCTGGCTTCGTCATCTTGATGACTGGGTGGGCCATGTCCACACACCCGCAGGAGCTGATGGTTAGTGCCGCAACGCACAGCATGTTTGGTTATACCCTCATGGGCGTTGGTATTACTCGAATCATTGAGATTGCGTTTGTGCTCAAGGATGCACAATCCATTTCGGAGGACGGACGCTCCATCAACAGTTTCCAGTACATCCCTGTTTTTGTAAGTCACCCGTCTAAAGCTTGGAGACATCCACTAACATGAGCAGCTGTTGTACGCCTCTGGGTTCTTGTTTATGGGCGCGACTGAGGAACAAATGGCCCTTGTAGACGGTTCCCGCATGGATCACGTTTCCTACATTCTCATCATCTTCTCGCTGGCCTCTCTCATGTTCCTCTTCGCCAACATGCTCATTCACCTGTGGGACCGTCTCGCTAATCCGAATTCGAACACGAAGGATTATAACCACGGCTACACACATATAAACGGCCGCGCGGTAGAGGATGGGCATGTTCAGCATTCTCAAGAATTCGAGCTAGACGGATTAGTGAGCGACGATGAAGAGGACTCCAGCCGGAGAAGCTTGGGCAGGAGGAGCGTGGATAGCACGAGCCCAGACACACCAAGCACGCTTGGTAAGAACAACGAGACGCGAGCGCGTTGATGAATTGAACAAGAAGGTTGAAGGAGAAGTTTTGGATTACGATACATATTAAAGGGCAAGCAATACTGCTGGGGGTTTTCTGGATGGCGTCTTGGTACGGACGGATTTGGATGTTCACTTTGGTTGTAAATGGCAGGAAAAACAAAGAATGCACAACATCAAACGTTTCTCTGATCGGGCAACAGCGCTAACGCAAGTTACACCCGAAACATGTAATTGATACATACAATCAAGCTAAATGCCGTGCTCCTCATGGAGACGACGTGGAGTTGACTGCCATGTGGGTTGCGCTACCAAGGTAGTTCATCGCAGCGGGGTCTAGCGCAAGTCTTCCAAAGTGGTGACCGAAAACGAACTTTTGCCCGCCGCAATTCTTCCCACCGCACCGCAACCCACGAACCTCGTCCACCTCGCCGCACCGCAAACCCGTCCCGCTCCCCCCGCGTGCGCGACTACCACACTCGAAAAATGCCGTCCGGAGGAAACCTCAATGGCCCGTCGAAGAACCGACTGGCCGCGCGCCGTTCCAGGGGGCAAGGCCGACCGGCGCAAGCGCTCGCAGATGCCCAAGGACAAGGTCGCCAAGGCGGACACAACCCGCGGCGCTCGCCCGGGTCTGATGCCCACCAGCGGCCCGCGAGCGAACTTGAGCTCGAAGAAGGCGAAGAAGCTGGAGAAGAAGATGGGCTATGCGATGAAGAGGAAAATGGAGGCCGACGGAGAGGCCGAGATGAAGGGTGGGCTTGCCTCGACCGGAGCGTGGAGTTTGGGGAGGGCGATGCTGACTTTCTGGCTTTAGATGCGCCTTCGTTGGACGGAGATGAGGAGAAGGTCGACGAGGTGATTATGGAGGAGATTCAGTGAGCGAGGCTACTGGGCGACATGGCCATGGTGCAGGATTGGCATCGTGGGTCTATGGACTATCGACGTTTGTTCTACGTCCACGGGCCGTGATGAGACAGCGCTGGGTTGGTTCAACAGCAGTCTAAAAGAAAACATCCAGGGTTGACGTGCGAGAAGGCTTTATTGAAACGACACTGGCTTTACGAGGACGCTATATGGGACGGCACAAATGGGCATATCAAAGGATAGACAAAATGAATTTTCAGTTTCAGCACCAATTTTCTGGTGTTTCTCCATCGCTCGCTCATCAAAGTTTTCAACGCGCTACGCCATCCCATCCCACACTTCCCAGCCCTTCTCTTTCGTAACCTCCACCCTGGGCTTCTCAGAACGACCTATTTCCCATTCTCACGTCGCCATCTCGGTCGACGGCTGGCCTAGCTTCAGGCGATGGGGCGTGCTGACGCGGGTATCTTCGAAGCATGTGGTTCCTTTCTGAGCCGGCGGAGTCATATTCGAAGAAACGGCGGAGGGCCCATCTCCACCTGCGTGGCGGTCTGTTGGGCGATGCGTCGGGGCCGTTGATGTTGCCTGGGCGACTGTTGTCACTGGCCCAAGTACAGCAGAATACAGTGAAGATCGGCATGAGTAGATGAAGTTTTTCGGCGAATAAATGAGTATTGTCTTTTTGTCTCAAGGAGGAAGGAGAAGGAATGCGTCTGGGTATAAGTATGTTCGTTCATGTTACCTCAGATGGCTTGTATTGTCAATGTGGGATGGTGCGCGCTGGAGGTGGTCATTTGATCACGGGTTACTGGATTGCGCAAATAGCATGGGCGGTCTTGTTCAGTTGTCAAGCTGAGGTGCGGTATGTGATTCACGGCACTTCGTCTGGGCTTTCTCCCAGTGTTTGTTCGCAAAGAGGATTTAGTGAGCAGCGGTGCAACGCTCTCTCGCGAGCGAGCTGGGAGGCACGTGGACGATTAGGATAATCAATGACTAAATTACCTAACAGGATAAGTATCACTGGACTAGGGCAGTCAATCTGTAGAACAAGCCTTTCATCCTGTCCAACTATGGGCATGGTTATCTCTGTCTCCACTTCAGTTCTACATTCCCACCACGAACGTGGGTAAAGCGTCGAAACTTGGAGGCCCTCTGGGGCATCGTAAAGATGAAGTCTAGTTTGTCTACTATTATGCTGTTAATGAAGTCTGTTGGCATTAACCCTATGCAGCATGGGGTGGAGAAATTTTCCTATGAGGTTGCATAGCAATGACCATGCATTTTCCCCAAGGGCGAGTCCAGGGAGAACAATGCAATCCAGGTACTTTCTATTGTCCGAATTTGGATTATCTGTACGGCGAAGCGGTTTCTGGAACGACGACATGTCCGTACTGGGATGCTGGCATTGGCGTCAGTCCCTGGCAGCTGGCAAGTGAGATGATAGTGACAATGCCACTGACCAGAGACGAAAGCCCACCTGCAATCTAGGCCTAATTGGGGACGTAGGAAACAAAATACAATAGGTGCAGAATCCATATTGGGACTTGGAGGTGGTGGCGTTGATTGAGGCACGCAGGCCTGCCATGTATCGCCCGTTATGGCATCAAGACGACACGCATTTTCTGGAGGATGGGACATTCTGCTCACAACCTCATCCTCTCTTAGTATTTAATCTCACTCATCCCGCTCTTTTTCCTCTTTTCATCCTCTCAACATCATCTTTGGAGAGCAAGAGTCTCTCTTACTCTGGTTCTCACTTCATTCCCCTTGCAAGTCCCACTTGCCAGCTGCCAGCTGCCAGTCGCTCCTACCTAGACAGTTCTCAACTTGGTTTCTTGCCGCACAACTCACCCACCACTCCTTCCCAATCACCCACACGACTCAGTTCAACTCTCGCGATCCCCGAGGTCTCGTTTCCGTCTTCACGATGCATTACACCACCAAGCGACGCTCCCAGGACATCTCCTCGGACGATGATGACGAAATCGAGAGAATTGACCTTCCTATTCATATCCGCAAGTCCCCTCGACGAAGCAGATTCCCTTCCTCTCCCGAGAAGACCAGTAAGATTTCATCTTAGTTCCATTTCTTTGCAGCTCTTGTCGCTGACCCAAACGGCGCCTACAGGCAACTCCAAGTTCGACCGAAAGGCCTTCGCCGAGTTTCTGGCTAACAACCTCCCACTTGCCTTTATCAAGCCCGAAGTCAAGGCCGCCTTGATCTCCGACTCGAACGCACGCCTTGACGAAGCCAGACGCGACGGAGTCAGCATCAATGATATTGTCATCGGCGAAGACTGTCTGCCTTTCTGGCCCGGCGGCAATTGGGATCCTTCTGTCGAATCACTCCACTCTACCATCCAGCGTCGTCTGACCGATCTCGAACGAGCCAAGAGGCTCGGTGATCTTGTTCGAAGCAACATCATCTCCAAGGGGAATCGGAGGCTTGACGAGGCGCGACAGCTCGGTGTTGAACTAGACAGCATCTTCATTGGAAATGGCCTGCTCCCGGTGTGGGAAGGAGAAATCCTCATTGGCCTGGCTCCCAACAATGAAGACGGCAGAGATGATGAGACTTCGCAGAACACCAGGAACTTTAGTACGAGCACTTCGTCTACTTGTGTCGAGAGCGCCTCCGATGCTTCCACCATGGTCATGCTTGTCGACTCGGACACGAGCCGCAGCCTCGTTACCTCATCGCCTATCAATTTCGACTCCGACTCCGACTCCGACTCCGACTCCGACTCCGACTCCAGCTCTGAGATGGAGGACATCGTACCTTGCCAAGAAGAGGATTGCCTCTACTCGATCGATCTCAACAACACAGTCCATGACCAAGCCTACTACTCCGATGATGAAGACGCTCTCAACATTGTCCATGATGTCGAAGTGTCTGGCGCTTCCCAAGAACATTCTCTCGTCGACCTACAGGTCTACATTGCCCACGAGGATGACGACGTTTGTGACCTGCCCGAGATGGAAATGGCAATTAACCGGGACGCCTTCGAGCACTGGCATGAGATGGAGGAGGCCATTGACATTGAGATTTCTGGTGCCATGATGCGCTGCACTGGTGAGATTATCTCGATTGAAGAGATTGATGACGAAGAAGCCGCCCGAGTCATCGCTGGTAACCCAGACGCCAAGATGTTCCTTAGCCCAATCCCAATCATCGACGAGTCAGACGAGGCAGACGATTCCGACATGACATTCGCCTAGCCCAAAGACCTCGCATATTCAACGAGTGAGAGCAGGATTTACGATTCGCAGCAGGAAGATCATGTGGCTTGGACGGTGAAGGTCACTTTGCACTCGGCATCAGCATTCAGCTCGTTCATCCATCCGAGGTTCATCATTCACTTCTGGGTTGCTCCATTGTTATTTCGTCATGCGATGATATTTCGCGTCTGGTTTTTCGGTTCTCGCAGGGTCTGCAATCGGGGCCCAGAAGGTTTACTGGTTCATACTTACTGCTAAGAGCAGATAGCATCTCCAAGAACGTATGATATGATATATTCATCCATACGCAGACGATACATGTCACTACGAGTTTAGCACACTATGGAAAACAGAATCGTCGCATCAATTTGACTCTATCGCCTTGGTTGTTTGGTCTTTTTCTAGTGGCACGCTCATCATGGTTCTCGACTCATCCTCCACCTATGCCAAAACCGCATAGTTTCATGCCATGTTCCGACACAAAGCTGCGTCGCTACATTACAAGACAATCATTCATCAAGGTTGAGGCCGCCCATTCTTTCCAACACTTGGCGAACTCTCTCGTATTGCTCTTCGAGTCGCTCAACCCGTTTCTCGAGTTCCTGGTTCCGTTTCTCCAACTCCCTTTCCCGCTTTGCGGCAGGTGACGAGCGCATGGTGATGATACGACTTAGGGGATCCTTTCTCGGAGTCTTTGCGGGCATGACAGGTCCACGACCGGTGGATGGACTTCCGGGTGTCTTATCTTTTGGCAGGGATGGGAGTTCCATTGACGAAAAGAATGAAGTCGTAAAGGGTCCCGTGGGAGTCGAGAGGGGGCTTGGGTTGGGCGCGCCGTGTGCGCCAGATGCCTTCACGTGTGACGCGGAGTTAATATGCATCTTATACCCAGTCCTAGACAGAAAAGGATAGCGAAATTTGGGACAGTCTTTCTCTTTACACCGGAGATTAGTCTCGTCGAGATCTTCATTGGCGTCCTTGTTCTGCGATTCCTCAGCACTTTCCTCATTTTCATCCACCCCAGACAGATGCTCCGGCTTCCTCAAGTGGTTGTAAAAATCTCGAGGAGTGTTGAAAACATCTTCAAACTTTGGACACGCCGTTTTACTGCATCGGAGGCTGCGGAGAGCTTTCTGTTCCTCATCCAAGGCTTCGCCTGGGGGTAGACGGGCGCGCGTGGCCTCGCCGATGGCAGAAGCTCCAGCATGAGAACCGCTCTTGAAATGGCGCGCCCATTCAGATTTGCAAAAGAAATCTGTGCCATAGTAGTGACAGCAAGGCTCATGGCAAATGTAATCTCCTGCCTGGTTTACTCCCCGAGTGACGCTGTTCTGATCGTCGTTGCTCGAGGCGACAACAATGCTGTCCATCACGTCGCTGTCTTCCTCCGCCACTGGGTTTCGATGAGCTGTGGAATCACGGACATGTTTCAAGTATGTTCCTTTGGACGCGAACTCCATTCCCGAGCTCTGGCAGTCCGCCTGCTGACACACCCATTCGGTATTGTGTCGACTGGCACGCGCGTGGCGTCTCAGAGCTGTGGCAGCCGCAAATTCAGCATTGCACTCAGCGCACTGGTACGGGCCTGAGTGCCAATCTCTCTCGTGCTGGATACACTTTTCCGCAAATGGAAAGACGAACCCATCACATCCCTCGTGGGGGCATGAGAATGTGAGGTCCTCTCCGTGGTTTAGCGAGGTGAGAATCAGGTACCCTGGAGGTACGATCAAAGACTCATCGTGTTGCGGGTGTGACATCGGAATCGAGGGCGAAAGTTCGAGGCTTGGCAGCTGCGTCTCGGCGGAATCGTGAGGCTGGGTACTATTAAACCTGAGCAAACTATCAGCTATCCGTTATCAGCGTCAACTCTCTGCTCTTTGGAGAAAGAGGCGGTTACAAGTACTGCGCTGCTTTCTTCATGTATTGCAGTAATCTTCATAGGGGCAAAAGTATCACATTGGCTGTAATGGAGCGAATGAGTGGCAAAAGTCGTGACAAACGAGGGAAGTGAGGTTCTGAAACCGTCCTCAGAACATAGAAAGCACCTGCAAAGGACAAAAGAAAAGGCGCTGAAAAGAAGTTAGAGTCGACGCAACATCTTATGCTTGAATCTCAGATTCTTAGGTAGTTTTCGCTTTGTTTTTTTGTTGCTTTGGTGTTTGTTTTGGTTGAGTCAGGGTGAACGGTTGCCAGCTGCCTACAACCGGCAACGCGTACGGTTTTTGTTTTGCTTGCTTGTTAACAGTGATTCAGCGTTTTATATACTTTGACTCATTGGTGTCTCTTCGTGTGAATAACTCTTAAAATTTGCTAGGGAGTGTTCAGCTTTCAGGTGAGATCGTTCATTAATTAGTTCTATGCTTGTTAAGGTAGTAGAAGATCGTCGTGGAGAAAGGTTTGTGTAAATAATTGAGGAAAACTGAGCGTGGCTTTATTCTTTCATTTTAACAAAATCACTCAAGTTACTAAAGTGCAACTTCAAGGTTCTGACATTTTCCAGTTGAGGATTTGAGGACTCTACAGTTGGGACAGGAGGCAAAAAGTCTACGATTCCCTGTAGAGTATTATAATACAGAATAAGAATCTCGATCACCAGCAATAGCCACCTTATCCGGTATGGTGTAATGGCTAACATTTCGCGCTCTCATAACCTGAGAGATTCATCTTGATCCGCGGAGCTCAGGGTTCGATTCCCTGTACCGGAGAATGTCTTCTTTTTGCTGTACTCGATTAAGTCTTCTGTGTTTTTATAGTACTTCCTTTCTTTTGTAGTTGCAAGTTGCAAGTGCTGTGCTTTGACTTTATTATGTCTAAACTGCAGTGAAGAACTTTATTGAACTTATTCCTGATCTATAGCGCAGGTTTAATGAGTAGTTTCCGGGTTGCAAGCTCTATTTGTTAAACGCAGACGGGCGATATCTTTTAGTCTGGGTGCGGTCAACCGACCAGCTCCGGTCCGGTCCGGTCACACAACCCCACCACATCCACTGACCAACCCCGCCAACTGAAAATCCGGCGCAACTACCCACCATCCATCACTTGCGCTACTTTCTTAATCAAAATTACCAAACCAATAGATATGAACAGCCATTATCCGGTATGGTGTAATGGCTAACATTTCGCGCTCTCATAACCTGGGAGATCATCTGATCCGCGGAGCTCAGGGTTCGATTCCCTGTACCGGAGTAACGTCGTCTTTTTGACCATCACAACTCCCTGTATGTACTTGGCGTGTTTTTTTTTGTCACCAGGACGGACAGATACATTGATTGCCCAGGGTGCATAAGTGAGACCAGAAATTCTTGTCCTTTCTCTGCGTTATTCTGAAGATTGTAGAATCTCAAAATACTTAGTGCGTTGAGAGTGGTGCAACCTCTATGATCAGTGTAATACCCTACCTACCTAGCTTTAGGCTACCCAAAAATCAGTTAGTATTAATTATTTGTAGGCATGGTATGTATGTATGATAATTATATGGTATGGCTGTTCCAGTTCCCTTGTACGCATGACTCTATCACTCATGACATTAGGAGTTAATGTACATCCAGTTGATGACCCGGTTATAGCAAGCTAATTGGGAGCGGCAGTTTAAAAGATGATGTTTAATGGGTGACAGTAGACACCGTTCCTTTTCGGCTAGGAAATACGCCTAGATCCAACGTTGTTCCACGTATTTGAAGATTAGCCCCCATGAGATAACAATAGGCTCCCTTGAGACACTATTCAGATTATCGCGCTACTATCCCAGCCTCCGTAGGTAGCCTCGGCCTTTGAGCCGACAAGATGTAACGAACTGCATCACATTTTATCTCACAAGAAATCCACCACATCGATAACACCCGACGCTGTCATCTAATTTAAAGTCAATGAGCCGCGAAGGCTGTCCCAGTCTGTTCCGCAATGATGCGCAAGCTGATCAATACACATTCATTGGGGTGGGTGGGCACTATGTCTACTGGTCTGAAGGTGTCGCCCGCCCACACCTCCACTAGATAACCATCCGTATACTCGCTCCCGTTTTGAGAGGAAAATTGCAAACCGTAGATAACTAGTTCAGCAATGTCAAGGAAGACAAACCCCGCCGTTGCAGCATAGTATGAAGGGTGTGAATATTCAATCCAAGGCAAGGGCCTTTTTCTGCTACAATTAGTGTCGCGGTGCATTTCTTAATCAATTCAATCTAAAGGTATCGTCTTACAAAGAAATACCAACATCCTCCTTCGCAATGTGCCCAACACACGAGAAGCCTGTGATAATAGACACTCGGTCACAAGCAGAGCCTCCATCTTCATTCCCTGATCCTACTTGCGCCACAACGACATAGCATACTCTCTTGTCAGCGCCAACCACTCCCTCCTCTTCACTCAGCGCCGGCATCGCCGTCTATCCTTCTAGGGGCACACTCGCACTACATCGACATGAGCAAGCAGAAATCTACTACATCTTGGGGGGGGCGGGCGAGGTGGAAATCGACCGGAAAAGAAACCGCGTCTCTGAGGGCATGGTGATTTGGATACATGGAGATGCGGAACATGGCGTGTTTTGTGGCGATGGGGAGTAGTTGAAGTGGCTCTACGGTTTCCCAGAGGGTAACTTCGAGCGCGTTTATAGATTTAGTCATGAGACGGAGGACGATAGCAAGATTATTGTGGCGAAGCTCTAGGTGCTGACGCTTTTATGCATCACCTACCACTGAACTGTCTGCGCTCTTCAGGCTAATGCATAGCTTGCACATCCAGCCTATCAAATGTTTCCAGCCTGGTCCTCGTGCAGATTTGTGTAACGATGGCGCGGCAACGTAAGAAAAGCCTTAGGCTGCAAGGCTGAATCGGGCGCCCCTCAGCTTATCCAAAGCATCAGGAGCTCGCCGAAGCCACGAAAAGTACTTGAAACCCATCCAGGTCGATTCCTCTCTCTGCCAGCGTTGTCCAGATACCGGCAGTCTAACAGCCGAATGCTTATGTCGGCAGTATGGATCTAGCAACACAAAGACTGTGCCTGTTCTGCCGGAAACTTGAGGACAACGACAAGCCCTGTGTTTGGCTGCAAAATCAACTCAAGCTTCCGACCAAATCTACTGCTCGTGGCAGCCAACAAGTACTGACAGAGAGATGGACGGCGCAAGATGATATTCTCCTGAAAGATCTCCGTCGATACCCTAGCGCCCTATGCCAAAGGTGCGCCGACTTCGACATCCTCCGACTTTTCAAACATGTGAACCCTCTAGATGAGGAACAACGCAGACAATGTTCAAGGCGAGAGGAGATCGAGTACGATGAGTCAAAGTATTTTATTCGAATGCCCCTGAGGCTTCTTTCCACCTTTCTTCTTACCCCTTCATGTCAACTTTGTCGGTTGATTTATCGAATACTCCCCCGACCACCACCAGACCACGATAACAGTGTGCTGAGCCTGGACCCATACCGTTGTTACCTTCGACATGACTCGTAGGAGGCTGTTTCGATGGAAATAAGAGAAAGCTTTGCCGTGTTTTTTGGAATAGCGTCTCTGGAAGTACCAGTAAAGACAGGAGCGAGTAGTCACACAGACGGTCACTTTAGGCGGGCAGAGAGACCTGGGGAGGCAATTGCTCTCTTCATTAAGTGCGGCTCTCCAACCAACATCAGATCCAATGCCCGTCTAATCGACGAGATGATTGAATTTACGACAATTCGGAACGCCCTCGATCACTGCACTGCATCCCATCCTCGGGATTGTCGGCCGACCTTCCAGAGAGGCCTCCTTAACACGAGGATGATGGATATCATGAATCGTACGGTGGTAGCGTGCCCAGATCAATGCGACTACGTTGCGTTGAGTTATGTTTGGGGTGGTGTGCAACCCACTGCCGGCGCTTTACAGGCTGGGACACTCCCTCGAACCACTGAGGATGCACTCACTGTCGCCAAGAAACTCGGCCGGAGATATATACGGGTACGCATACTGTAGCGTTTCTTGTTTGAGTCCTATTCAGTGCTGACACTAGCAGGTCGATGCCCTTTGTATTGATCAATCTCCAAATCCAACCCCCCAGCAAGCTGCAGCCAAACAAGAGCAACTGGAACTGATGCACCTTATCTATTCTTGTACGGCGGTCACACTATGCGTTGTATCCGGAAAACATGCGAACTCGGGAATCCCTGGTGTATCTCGCAAACGGATCCCCTCTACACAAGAGGTCATCAACGGTGTGACTTTGATTTCTGTCCCGCCCCAAGTCAATAAAGAAATGGAAAAATCAGTTTGGAAGACTCGTGCATGGACATTCCAGGAGCAATCTCTATCCTGCCGGACGCTGTTCTTTACAGAGACTCAGTATCTGCTGCAATGCGCTGAAACATTGGGCCCGGGCCATCTATCTGAAGCTTGCGAGCAGATTTCTGGCATGACACCAAGCAATATTCCCGGAGCGAAGACAAAGGTAGGTTTCATCCATCTAGGTCGATGGTTAGTTTATGATGCGCTAGAAACAAAACTAACAACTGCATCTAGACTACAGAAACGGAGGTTCGCAAACGATTTCCCGAGTTTTATCAGAACTTGGTTTTCGAATACACTTCCCGGGCAATGACAAATGAAAGTAATTCCCTTAATGCCCTCAAAGGTGTATTGAACCGATTGGAATCGAGGCAAGCCAATCCCAACGGATTTCTCTTCGGCTTGCCATTAAGGGAGTTCCGCAACTGATTGGCTGGTTCCATGATGGAGCTGTCAAGCCAAAACGGCGGTCAGATTTCCCAAGTTGGAGTTGGGCCGGTTGGGAGGGAACGATTAAATTCCCTGTTGGGCTGGTTGACACGCCCGACGCTAAAACTGATCTACTGCCACACGTGGAAGATATCAAGGATAAGGAGCTTACCGTTCGAGGCTGGGTGTTAACGTTGGAAATTCGAACCGATCCTTTCAGTGAGGTTGTCTTTCCTGGGACCAACTCGACGATTGGATGCGTACAGGAGAGGAACTTCACTCACAACAACACTCTCCCGTCAGGCCGGTATCAATGCCTCGCAGTTGCAAGAGTCAGAACTGGGGTACTAAGAAATGGGTTGGAAAACCAAAGAGTGTTCTTGTTGGTTTTCAAGGGTAATGCAACTCCGCGTGTTGAGAGACAGACCGTGATCACGGTCAGCAGGCTGGCTCACGAGGGTAAAGACTTTTTGGAATTCGGTCCGCAATTGGAGAAGATTAGATTGATTTAGCTGTACAGGAGCTATGAATTACTGTAGCCAGTGGTCGCGCAGGTGGTTCGTATGCCTCAGCTCTTCTTCCACTCTTCCACTGCTCTCCAACAATTGGAGCGTGTAATGACAGCGGTTGAAGTTGTCCCCATGCTGGATTATCTATTCACAGAAGGTTTTCCGGCAGCTGTGAAAAAAAGAGTTCCTAGTTGCTTTCCTCGCTTCAGCATTACGTTGCATTAGTTCTAATCTATCATCACATTCTCTATCTTCTCTCGGTCGTTTCTTGGATGGCCCTGCGCCAAGAGTCTTGAATGGCCCCCCAGTACTTGTCCGGAAACATTCGCATGTGTCCAACATGGCTGGTGCCCTCGAACATCTCAGCGTCAGTCTCGTAGCCCTTCTCAGTAGCCTGCGCGCGGTACGACTCGATGTCATGCCAGGGGATCAGGTCGTCCTCCTTGCTGTAGAGGTACAGCCACCTTGCGCTCTTGGTCTCGAACGTGGCATCGTCGATTGCTCTGATGCTGAACACGGCTGGCGGCTCTCTCCCAGTCAACCACCCAGCGCAGATGTTCAGAAGTAGTGTCAAGCCCCAGATCGCCTGTGTCACGGCAAAGGGCCACGGGAAGTACGCCGCGGTGCCTAGAGTCATGGCCCGGGACCATCGCTTGAGGTTCTCCCACGTCATGAAGGGACTCCCAGGCGTCGAGTCCAGAACCAGGAGCTGATGGGGCAGTGGCGCGTTGTGCTTCTGCTGGAAGGCGTTGAGGGTAGATGCGTAGTTGGTGCCGCCGGTGTTGGACATGGCGTGCGCCAAGACGGTAGGCATCTTCCCATCCGAAGACACCAACGAGTCGAGGGCTTTGAGCACAGGCGCCATCTGGTCGGATCGCTGTTGCAGATCGGTGAAGAAGGCCTTTGAGATGGGCCCTAGGATCACGATCTGCTTGGAGTTCGGGAAGAGCTCCCGGTAGCCCTCGGAGTATTTGGCGACGTGCTTGGGCAAGCCATCTCCCCATCCGAAGATGAGGATGGCCTGCGGGTGGTCTGGAGGCCGCTGAGACTCATCTTGGTTGTCCTGCACCAGGACCTGGTCTGACACGGCGACGAAGCCTGGGATCGAGGGTATCTTCTTGGCCATTATGGACTTTAGGGGGGTTTCCGACTTCGGAGGTTCAGGCTTCAGGGGCTGGCTCAGATCTCTAAAGTCGAAAACGTGAAGTGGAAAGAAAAGAGACAAGATTAAGAAATAAAGTAATAAACCAGCAACCTAGGACGGTGGGTCTCTTATTAAGACTTACCGACGTCTTCCCAGCCGCTGAGCCGCAAGTCCATCCGGCGGTCTACTGACGTTAAGAAGGCCCGGAGAGGTTGAGATCTCAACATAATTGGGACCATCAATTGCGCCGACCCTTGCAGCAGTGGAGATTTCAGCGCCAGCCGAGGCACTCTAGGGGATCACTGAATCGCCAAGTTTAGCGCATTGCGTCAACAGCGGGCGCCCCGTAACTGGGGTCGACTGTGGAAAAGTCCAACGGACTTTTGATCGTGGAAGGGACAAAACCCGGCGCTGTCTTGGCCTCGATCAAGCCCCGGCGACTTTATTCCTGAATCGAGCTAGCGCGTTAATGTCAACTCGAGGGCTAATCCTTGTCGAAGGCTAGACGATTAAACTCCCTGCAGTGTCACGTCAATGGAAGACAGTTTAGAACTTATATCATTAGAAAAGCATTGATTCAACCTGGCATGTCCATGATCACAAAGCCCTGATAGAGTCTTGAATAAAGCAAGGGAGTATTTGAATTGTTATCTTTCAGCCGCGTGATGAATTGGGTCTCCGAATATCATTTCTACGTACTTCATTTGTTCTATGTTTACCTTGTTTTTGTCGTACCAGGAACTACAACGTCTTTTTCATCTTCTATGACTTATTCTGAGGTAGAGTTGCGTTGCTGTTGGTCAATCTCATAATATGAACCACCACCTTCACCAGCCAAAAGCCTCAACACCAACATCAGGCATCTGAAGAGCCCAGCCGTGCATCAAGTGGGGATACACCCTCGCAACGACCACTCAGCGTGATTGGTTTAGTGGTAAAATTCTCCGTTGCCATTCGAGCAACGTCGGGGAGCCCTGGGTTCGATTCCCAGATCACGCAGTGTTGAGCCTGTCTCTGAAACAAGATGTCTTCTTTTTGCCCATCGCGACATCAAGATGTGATGAGTAGAGGGGAGGAGTTTGACACAAATCTGAGAAGAGTTGGCGTTAGGATATCCATCATGGAATCTTTTTGTTCTTCAACGTCCCTTGTCGAGGTATCTACGATGCGTTACCCCAGAGGAATTAGTCGGGCAGCAGTATCACAAGATTACCACGTTCACACTGTCGTGCCATCAATCTTGACCAATTCATTACCTTAACTTTCCTCATCTATAAAGTATCGATGAGAGTAGCGACTCTCAGTTTAGGCCACCAGTATTGAACAGATCAGACACAAGTAGGGAACGTGTATCGTGCCGAGAGGCGACAGACCTACAAAACGGCAGACAATCAGATTGAGCGCGATTTCTGGGGCCAAGACGGGTTGAACAGTATTTTACCAATTCGAATAATGAGTTGTCTAACTGTTGTGTTGCCTTCACTTTGTATCGCATCCCTACGTTGAAGAACACCATAAGTTTCCCTATCCATGACAACTCATATGCACTGCTTCATTCTGCGGTATTCAACAAGTTTCAGGTGAGAATCAAATGCCCTTTTAGTCAAGTTACTTCTGTGAGCCTACTCGACTCGTACTTGGGACTAGGACTCCTGTTGTAGAGAAGAAGCTTGTTCATTTGAAGCTGGTAGTCATAATCACGATAATTGAAAGACAAACATATAGCCTAGTTACGGGAACGGGCGCCAAGCCCATCCGCAACAAACCACACTTCAAGAGAAGACAGGAGAGGAATCCGTCTGTGTATATGCACATAATTTTCACCCATCTGTTGAGTTGGGTACGCCCTCAGCATAAAGGACTTGCTGCCAGAAACAAAAAGGAAAATCCTTCAACGGGACTGCTATCTCTGCGTGATCTGGGAATCGAACCCAGGGCTCCCCGACGTTGCTCGAATGGCAACGGAGAATTTTACCACTAAACCAATCACGCTAATTGATGGTTTTGCGGCTCGAAATCAGTTGCTAACTACAGTAGCGTGCAGAGAGGACATAAGTCAAAAAGCAAGCCCGCAAAAAAGACTCCCCATACGGTGATAAACTCTGAGAACTCTACTTAGCCTAACATAAGCCGAGCAGCTAATACTGGCAACTCAGGTATAGTCAATGAGTTGGACAAAAAGATAGTTGACATCCTTAGAAGACTTGACAATGCGTAATCTGGGAATCGAACCCAGGGCTCCCCGACGTTACTCGAATGGCAACGGAGAATTTTACCACTAAACCAATTACGCTGTTGATGTTTTTGGCTTTCACCAAGCCCTACAAGTTTGGCCGTGGAAGACATGAGACTGAGGCTTCAACTCCAAACAAGGCGATATGGTTGGGTGAAACTAGGGGGCAGGATTAGAGATTTGTTGATAGGTATTATATAACTACAGTACCAAATTATGTGTCTATATGCATCGGTGGTTCTTCAACCCTCTCTAATTACTTTCCAAACTGACCCGACTTCGTCCGTATTCTCACCCATTCCGTCGACTATGATTACCAAGTTTAGGTAAAGCGCAGACAATCCGTGGAACTAGACTACCCGTGGAACTAGACTACCCGTGTATATCCATGTACAAGACTCTCCTAAGACTTGGATCCTAGATGCCTCAACCAAGTCCCCAAATCCGCAGCCGCCGCTTCTCCGATCCTTACATCGATGACCTGGTCCTGCCAACTGACTCCAATGGTCAAGTCACCGCCCTTCACAGCAACAGGGCTGACGACAAAGAGCGGCCCAATGACATTGGCGCCGAGCGAAAAGCTCGCTTGCTTAATAGTCCAGTCTTCGGCTGAGCTCGTTCCCTTGGCTCCGTCGATGACACCCAGGTTCGTGACGAGCCAGGAACTCGCTCGTTGATGGTTCAGCTGGTCTTTCATGTACCCCCGGTAATCTCCTACCACTCCCATTAAGCCGCAGAGCTCATTCTTGAATCCCAAGTCTACCTTGGCCTGGATTTCTTCCCGCACGGTCGTGGAAACAGACCACATGAGGTCCTTGAGAGCAGCGATCCTCTCCGCCTCGGTGGTAGCGCTCCGAGCCTGATCTCGGATCTTCGATACCAGGACTTCGTCGAATTCGTGCCCCATCCTCCTGACGTAGTTCGCCATCACCGTGCTGGGTTCGAGCTCGGGGTAAGCCGATGGCTTTGAAGGGATCAATCGTCGAACGTTGAGAGGCGTTGCGCTGGCGATTGCTGTCAGTGGTTCGTCTTTCAGATGATTCACCAGCGAAACAAGAGATACGCCGTGCAGAAGACCCGTCAGGGTGGTCTTGTGTCCCCGGCACGCTGCTAGTACGTTCTTCAGAGTCTCGTTATCAATGTTCAAGGTCCTGGACTGTGTTCGGAGCGGTGTCAAGCTCAGTGGCGTCCGAGTGATGTGCGGAGTCAGCTTCTTATTGAACATTGGGGGCTTCAGTTCCTTCCAGATAATAGTTGCAGCAAAGCCAGCAGTGAAGCTGAACTCGCCCACGGTAGTTAGAGGTGGGGGCATGGTCTTGGCTGTTGCGTTTGGCTTGAACGAGTGGTTGTCCAGGACCAGGCTGCTGTCATCGCCTACGTTGTTGAGTGATTGAAGCAGAGTCTCGTGGAATATCTTTCCGCCAGTTCCATCCAGGTTGGTGTGGTTCCAGACAAACATAACCTCCAGCAGGTCCTCAGCATCGAGCTGCAACACCACCATCCGCCAGCCAGGTTGAGTGGCATCGCCGGGGAATTTCGTGTCAGTCTGCTCCTGACGGATAACATTGGACGTGGCCTCGTATTTCTCTGGGTTGTCGAGGAGTCGCCATTCGATAAGTTGGGATAGGTCAATACGATCCAGGTGGATCCAAGCTGGCTTTTTGGAGTTCCTCTTGACGATGCCAACCTGGAGAAGTGGGTGTTGAAGGACAGTATGGGCAACGGCGCGCTCCCAGAAGCCCACTAACTCGTCATGACGGTCGGCGCCCCGTAGGTTTTCCGGAATAGCATAGCGACATGTTACAATGGTACCGCAGTACAGATCCAGCTGGTATAGTGCAGATTGAAAGCATTCGCTTCGCAAAACGCCGTCAGTTTGGTGTTCAGATGAACGATAACAGAGATACTCACAACGGACCCAAGGGCCGAATAACGCGTGGCTTTGCGGCCGGGGCTGACGCTAGCTTGGACATGGCAACGGCGTACAGAAAGTCGGGAACAGAATGCAGATCAACGAGACAGAGTACTCGGGTTCTGGATGGAATTCTCGTTACAGCAAATGTCTCGAGCCCTGTGTAGTACTTACACCAGGTAGTTATTCCGGGTCTCGAAGCATCCTTATACAGATCAACCCCGGTCCCCGCGGACGGCCGACCGGAATGGCGCGAGTTGACCCTGCGCCAAAGAGGCGCTGTAATCCTGGGGCAGGGCCAGCAGGCGCCCGACTCCAAACTGACCAATTTAAAGTGAGGAAAATTGATCATTGGCTAGTATACAGCTATGCTACAGATTCTTACCCGTTTATTGTCAGTTTTTGTCCAAATACACGGAGGGAATAGCCCTCAGTGGGCACGTACGGAGGACGATCGGGACCGTGAGGACCCACATACCTCCGGCTCCGTGATGAGCACCGTGTGTGCAACAGAGCCAACGCTGGCTTCGTATCTCGTATTCCGGAAGGATTAAAACCCCAGTGTCATGGCGTGAACATCCTACCGGAGCAGGAATCAACAAGCAAAGTCCGGTCGATAGCCAACCACTCTGATGAGGTTTCCGGGTCGTCCGGCAGCCCGCAATCCTTGCTTAGGCATTCCAGACACTCTCGTGTAGGCAGCCGCAGAACAACACCTAATTACACGTGTAGAGCCGCGTACGACCGTAGACAGTGTTAGAATGACGACCTGGCCCAAGTTAATAGGGCGGAAAAAAGGCCCTAACTAAATAAAGTAGTGGTATACCTAGCCACCCTCGCATTCGGAGTCGCATGGATCTGACTTATTCGTTCGCTGTGCCCATACTGCCTAATTCGTTGCTTAATCTCATTCGGCCTGCCGCCAAGGGTTTCGTGCATTTCTGCCTTCCGGTCATATCCAACATGAGTCTTGCATACGTACGTGTATGACGAGTTCACGCCGTTTTTGCACTCACCCGACGAAGAAGAAGAAGGTGGTATCACCAATCAGTCACCATTTGCCAAATACCTTGGTACCGACCACTAAGTTCGCACGAAGACGAATCACATCCATGATTCATCTTCGCAACAGTACACGTAGTCCTTTTCGTCAGAACTGCCTGCCTAATAAACGTGCCGCTTTCATGATGCCGATAAAAACAAGTCTGGAAAGATCTTACAAAGTACACAATATTGATGGATGAGTCCCTGAATGCAACGTGTGTTACCCAATTCTGAATTTCAGTAGCAGTTTCGGGGCTCTGTTTCTCAGAGTCAAAGAGCAATTCGTAGTAGGTTATAAATAGTACTCATCTTCTTCACACTTCCTTTACTGACTTTACTAAGAACTCTCCTCCGCAACAGCTTTGAAGCGATAGCCTGCCAGGCCCCCTCCATCGACGAGAATGTCAGTGCCATCAATGAAGCATGCCTCTGAGCTCGCAAGAAAAGCCACGACATTGGCGACATCATCTGCAGTTCCCGCCCGCGGAATGGGCGAATTCTTAATCATCCCCCGGATTGCAGCGCCTCCCTCCGTCTGCAGCTCATGGCGCACCATTGCTGTGGCTATAACGCCAGGACTGACCGAGTTGACTCTCACCCCGTTCCTCTGACCGGCTCGGGCCGCCGCCTGCACGCGAACCATGTTTCCCTTCTTGGCGATGCTGTATGCCAGCGCGGGTAAGCCGTCAAGGTCGATCTCCGGGTGATCCAGAAGCTTGTCCCTTGGAGCGGTGGCCAGGTGCAGCTCCAGCTCCGGAGACACGGCTAGGCCCGCCATGTGGCCCGCCAAACTAGCGACGCAGATGAGCGAAGAGCTGGGTGCCATGACCTGCACGAAGGCGTCGATGACATGCGCCGTGCCCAGCAAATCAATATCGTAGATCTGCTTGGCGGTGCCCATGTGCGGGGAGATGCCGGCGGTGTTGACGACGGTGTTGAGCTGGCCCGTCGCGGCGGCGAATTTGGCCAGCTCAGAAACGGACTCGTAGCTGGATACATCGACAATCCGAGCTTCAACCTCGTGGCCGTGATCTCGAAGCGACTCGGCTGCGGCGTCGAGTGCCTTTTGTGAGTGGTCGGCTAATACCACGCGTTGGCCGGAGCCGAGGCGCCTGGCGATGGCGAGCCCCATTCCGCCTGCCCCAATGACGACCAGCGCATTACGGTAAGCTGCCATGAAGATGAGTATTTCTTATTGAGTATGCGAATGCAGAGGCAGGGTGAAAGTAAGTGTCCAGTGTAAGTGGCAAGGGTATGTGCAGTTGAATCGAGTTGGAGATTGCTAGCAAGGACGCAAACCTGCGTCTTTAAACGCTGAAAGTTGAAGTCCCCAGTTTCGGGGGACTTACCACAGTTTATAGACCAATCTTAGCACGTGGGTAGCGAGGGCCTTCCCTTTACCACGGAACATATCAGATGATGGTTCACGTCAGGAAGCCAAGTAAAGTGAACTTGCATTGCGGGGAAACCGGGGCTCCCATTCGTTCCCTACCATGCCACTTGAGGACGCCAAGGTGAACTATCTGTTTGTGTTCGTATTGTTTTCGGGGCCGACATACCTAGGACAGATAACAGACAGATATGGCCAATTGTGCCTGGAAGGGTGGTGAGTCTGTAGGTCTGTCAGTGAAGTGAGTGCTCTCAGATACATCAGCGGTCGATAGACTCAAACTCAACGCTAGATCGTTTGACTTTCACGTTGCGACTGAAGAAATACAACGGTAGCATGGAAATACCGAGGCATACTTCGGCGAAACAACGCCGCAACGTACGGAGATGTTCGAGGCAAGGCACTATAATCGCGACGGATTATATACTGTCATTCCACGGCACCGTTCATCGATCAGCCAATCACAATCCGGTATGGTGTAATGGCTAACATTTCGCGCTCTCATTACTGAGAGAACATCTGTTCCGCGGAGCTCAGGGTTCGATTCCCTGTACCGGAGAGCTTTTTTTTTGCCTGTAGCATCTCTGAACCTGTGCCTATCAATTCTACTTTTGCTGGGGGCGAGTGAGGACTTGGGATGATGATGGATGGTTAGCGCTCTGATATGACGCATGGAATTGCACTTTAAGAGAGAGGGGATAAGACGCTGAGCTGCTCTGAGTATGTACCTTTTTCTCTTCTTAACCCACTATGTGTGTTATGGACCTAGAGCTAACTCAAGTTACTGACAGCTGACAGCCAGTTTGTGTCCATCTTTTTAGAAGATGGACACTTCACTCTTAGTAAACCCCACTGGTTCCCCGTGAGTGCGGCGTTTCCTTAGTCCCCAATAACGGCGCCTCCACTCATCAAACACCATCCGGTATGGTGTAATGGCTAACATTTCGCGCTCTCAAATAACTGAGAGATTCATCTTAATCCGCGGAGCTCAGGGTTCGATTCCCTGTACCGGAGTTACATCTTCTTTTTGCTTCCTGCTCGTCTTTTTGCTGGTGGCTGTTTTGCATGATGATGGCAAGTGCTGTACAAAGGGGATTGCGGGTAAGAGAAGTTTACCTGAACTAAGCTGCGGGTGGACCCCACGGGCTAAGAACTATCGAATAGAGTTATACTTCATGCGACTCCTTGTCAGGTGAGCAGAAGGAAGCGGATTATGCAACACGCTGCTGGCTCCGTGGATGGGGCAAGGGCCGAGTGGAAGTATACACACAGCAGCGCTCCAGCATCCCGTTGAAAGAGCTCCTGGTTAATCGCCATCTCCTTACTTCAACCAACCTTTCTCTCGTTACATCTTCTTACCAAATTGCCTGTTGGTTGTTCAACTCACTCAGCCAGCCAGGCCCTCCCTCCTTATCCGTCTGGATTGGACTCAAGGTCGTCCAAGCACACGTCAACTCAACTCAACACAACACGAAAACAACAAACCACCGGCAAAAAGATTACATCGTGCGTAAGAAGGTCAAAAACATAGATTAACTCCGGTACAGGGAATCGAACCCTGAGCTCCGCGGATCAAGATGAATCTCTCAGTTATTTGAGAGCGCGAAATGTTAGCCATTACACCATACCGGATTGAATGATCGGCTTCAACTTCAACACTATGGGGGAATCGTTCGTTGATTTGGTCCTGCCTGGAGATGCTTCGCTTCGCGATACGTGCCAACGTTTAACGGAATTGTCATCTCGAGATTATCTCCTATATTTAACACGAGAGACGGGGACAGCAGTACTCAGTATGTCTTCCGCGACTGAAGCTTTCATCAAGAGCTGCAATTCTCTCTTGGCACGACAGTGTACGTAGTAAGCAAAAAAGTAGTAGGACCGCGATATGATCATCGTCTGTCTATTGATATAAGTACACTCCTAACCGACCCCATGAAAGCCGCGGTCCCTTTCTGTCTTCTTTTTGGCTTTTAGGTGTCCTCGTCTAGCAACTCCCGTTCAAGGCCACGCGGCTACGCAGCTAAATGCCCAGACCAGACACTCCAAAATGTCAAAACAAAAAAAGTGACAAATAATATCCGTCACTCCACTGGCCGTCCGTATGGCCCCGTCCTTGCGTATGTTATTACACGCGCCCTCTGACTCGGCGCTCTCTGCAAGTCCATGTCTACATATCAAACCATACCGTCAGCAATGGCGAGTCGTTGCTTGGCCGTCTTGGCTCTCTTGCTTGACCCCTTTCCCTTGCCCTTCTTTGCCTTGATATCGCTTTCAGCCGGTGTGGCAGGCGTTGCCGTTCCAGAAAGCGCCTGTTTGGAACCATCATCAAAGTTGCCCTCGCCTAGTAGTCTCGTTAGTGTTTGTCGCAACATGTTAGAACAAATCGACTTACCTTCGTGATACATCTCATCCAAGCTGGCCGTATTCTCAGCCTTCTTTTTCTTGCCGCCCTTCTTCTTGGTCTGCTTGTCAAACTCGCCAGACTCGAGCATTTCCTTCTCTCGTTGCTCGATCAATGCAGCCTGCTCGTCATCCGCCAGCCACATGGCGATATCGCGGTTACGGTTCTCAGGAGCCCGGCGACCAGAGAAGTCAACGCTCGAACCGCCACCAGTAATGACGACCCGTTGCACCTCTTCCTTCTGCAAGGCTCGTTTCCGGATACGTTCCTCGATAGTGCCGCGAGTGATGAGGCGATATACCGTGACCTGCCGTGTCTGACCCAGTCGATGCGCTCGGTCCATTGCCTGAGAATCGATGGTGGGGTTCCAATCCGAATCGTAGAAGATGACCGTGTCAGCACTCGTCAGGTTGATACCCAAGCCACCAGCACGAGTCGATAGCAGGAAGATGAAGATCTCAGGACGGGTCTGGAAGTCGTGCACGGTGTCACGTCGATCCTCCAGCTTCGTCGAACCATCCAATCGACAGTACTTGTAGTTTCGGTACGTCAAGTACTCTTCCATCATGTCGATCATGCGAGTCATCTGGAAATACAACAGAACACGGTGGCCCCCGTTCTTGAGCTTGAAGAGCAATGTATCCAGCTGGGCCAGTTTGCCGCTGTCAGTAACAAACCGGCGCATTGACGGAACCGCGATGTTTGTAAAGCGCTTCTTCTCGTGATCAGGCTTAGGTAGCAGCTCCCTCGTAGGGAACAGGCCCAGGGGCACCTTCTTCTCAATGAAAGCCTTCTCGTCCCAGATCGTGGGGCCGTAGAGCATCCGGCGGATGGGAACGTTAAATAGAATGTTTTCGCGCTCGATTGCAGCACTCCGGGTGTTGCTCAAGACCTCAATTGGAGGAGCGGAGGCACGAGGTCTGCCGGCCGGCTCCAAACGTCCCAAGCCAGAGTCGTCATACTTGGTTCTTGAAAGACTCATCAGCCGCCTTAGGATCCCCTCGTTGGTGATATTTGCAACAGGCTCCCGGTTCTGTCGAGCTCGAATCTGGAAGAGGGCATGCGCAGGTGTAAAGTTCTTGTCCTCGGGTTCGGTGTATGCAACGTTCAACAAACCAAGTCTGTCAGTCTTCTGCAGCTCGTTGGCTGCCCGGTTGATCAGGCTCTGGTGAGTGGCGTCATAGACCTCTCCGGGAGAGGTATCTGTGAATCGAAGCCAGGAGAATGCGTCGGAGCCTTCAGTACTGTGCTTGACGTTCTCAGGGGTCCAGATGTTCATCATGTGGTTGAGTGCCTTGTTCCGCCAGCCAGCCGTTTTGTTGCCGCGACTAGCTTTCCACAAGCGGCCACCCTCTCCCCACACAAGACGGGGCAGGTGGTATTCGATAAGACTGCGGCTCGAGTAGCCCACGGGAACGTTGTTGCCCTCGCGGACAAATGAGGCCGTCTCGGCGAAGTAAGTGCAGGCAAATGACGACGTCACCTCGGCACGCTCGAACAGATCGGGGTGGTTGCAGACCTTTCGGAACTGCATCACCAGGTTCATCAAAGTGCCTGAGTCCTGCTCGTCTCCCATGGTGGCCTTCTCGACGAGGTCCATAATGTTGATCTGGTTCCGTAGGTTGCTGTAATAGGCGCGCTGTCGATACGTGAGATCACAGAAGATGTCAAGCTCAATCTTGTCGCCAAGCTCCTTCTGTACATGCTTCTTCACACGTCGAAGCATGAAGGGCTTGAGAATCATGTGTAGACGCTTCAACTGATCCTCATTGAGCTTGGTGTTGCTCTGCGCGTGAGACTCGATATCCTTGGAGAACCACTCGCTGAACTCATCGTGCGAATCAAACAGGGACGGCATGATGAAATGAAGCAGAGCCCATAGTTCCTGCATGTTGTTCTGAATGGGAGTACCCGTAAGCAGCAGTCTGTTTCGGCAATGGAAGCCAAGCAGGCACTTCCAACGGGAACTCTGCGAGCTCTTGATCGCCTGCGCCTCGTCCAGAATCATGTACTGCCACCTCATTTTCTGGAAGTAAGCAACGTCTGAGACAACAAGCTGGTACGAGGTCACACACACGTGGAAGGCGGCGTCCTTTCTGTACGTGGTGTGCTTCCGGTCCCAAAACTTTCGGAGCACCTTTCGGTCGCCAGCACTACCCCAGTACGGGAGGATCTTGAACTCGGGGACGAACTTGGCGATTTCTTGCTGCCAGTTGTGCAGTGTAGAAGCCGGGGCCACGACCAAAAAGGGTCCCCAGATGTCGTGCTTCTCAGCAAGGTATGCCATAACAGAGATCGACTGTACCGTCTTTCCAAGACCCATTTCGTCGGCCAAAATACCGTTGATGCCCTGTTCGTACAAGTTGACGAGCCAGTTGAGACCCTTGAGCTGGTATTCCTTGAGCTGAGTGTTGATCAACTTGGGCTGTTCAACTTCAACGTCACCCAGGCCAGTGGGGTTCTGGAAGTTCATTTCGCCCTCCTCGTCCATACCCTCGTCTTCGTTGTTGAATTTGCGTGCCTTCTTGCGAGCGTCTGCGATGGCGTTTTGGGCATTGGCGATGGCGGCAGCCTGCAAGTTCTCCTCGTCTTCTTCCTCAAATGTGAGATTTTCAAAGTTGGTGACCTTGCTGCCGACAGCGGTGGGCTCGTTGACAGTCAACTTCTGCTGCTGGATCTGGTGTGGATCCTTGGCGATATCAGGATTGTCGGTACTTCGCTCCACCTCGTCAGTCTTGATTTTCTTGCCGATAAAGTGAGAGTACAGCTCAGTCTGGGAGATGAGGAAGTTGAGTTTCCTCTTCTGGCGAGCGGCTTCACGGTCAGCCTCCTCCTTTCGAGCGTTCTCGATCTCCTGCTTCTCGGCCGCCTTGCGAAGGTCTCGTTCCTCGCGCTCGTTGCGCTTCCAGAAGCCCATCATGTCACGCATGACTCGCTTGGCGCGGGCCTGGAGGTCCTTAGTGCCCTTATTGGTACGCAGCTGCCATCGCTTGGCCTCCTTGGACGCCAGAATGGCCGTTTTCTTGAGGTTGGAAGACTTGGTAGCGTACGAATCGACAGCCAACTTGAACGTCTTGTTGACATCTTTTCGGGCCATGTCTCGCCAAATCTGGTCGTAAATCTGGTTGTAGCCCTTGGACAGGAATCGCTTCTCGTTTTCGGGGATATCGTCCACCTTTTCTTTCTGCCTGTCCTTGTCCTTCTCCTTGGGTTCCTTGGGCTCCTTCTCCTTTTCGGCGTCAGGGTCGCCACCCTTGGACTTTTTGATCTTGATGCGAACGCGGGTCTCATCTTTGCTAGGAAGCTCCTCACCAGCATCCAAAGCAGCCTGGGCGGCCTCGGCTGAGTCCTTCTCCGCCTGCTTCTGCTCCTTAGACTTCTTAGGACGAGGTCCACCACGGCCCTTGCCTTTGCGACCTGTCCCTTTTTCGCCGGCAGCCTTTTCACCAGTGCTACCAGCGGCGGCGACAGTAGCACCACCTCCACCAGACTCCATGTCGGAAGCCTGGAAAGAGGACATGGTGCCACCCTCGAGATTGAGCTCCAGGTTTCGCGCAGGACCCTTGATACCCTTTTGCAGAATAAGCTTGGTCTGTTGGGCCTTCTTGCTAGCGCGCTCGGCATCGCGGAGGTGTCTCTGGCGTTCTTCCTCGTCTTCAGCAGCCTCTGCTCGGGCAAGAGCGGCCTCCTTTTGCTCCATGGTCACAGCCATAGACTTCTCGCGACGACGCTTGCGCTGCATGTCCTTCTTGCGCTCCTTCTCGGCATACAACTCTTGCTCGCGGACTTCGTGTAGAGCCTCATCGTAAAAGACATCATCGTATCGCCGCTTGCCGAGTTCCGAGTGTGTCACGAGCTTCTTACTAGCCGTGGTGGCAAAGGTGTCTCGGCGAAGACGGCCCTGTTCCTTGTCCAATTCTGACATGACGCGACGACGCTTCTGGGCTCGTTCCATGTATTGTTGTATGTCGAACTCCTCAGCGTCGAGAGAGGCGGTATTGTTTTCGATTTGCGCCTCGGCATTCTGGATCTTCTTTTCCATCTCAGTGGACCAAGTCTTCTGCTTCGGCTGGCCGTTTGCTTGTCGTTTGGCAGGAACGCGGGGGGTGGGCGACTCCTTCTTGATCGACGACCTCCGTCCGGGCTGAGGAGTAGCAGCCTCCCGGATATCAGAGGCCCGACCTTTGGTAGACTTGCGACCACCCCTCTTCTTAGTCACAGGTTGCCGCCCCTTGGCGGGGATGCGCTCAGGCTCTGTCTCCATATCTCTCTCCATTTCGGTGTCATTATCGCGATCGGGCTCCTTCTCGGCAGCCTTATCAGCTTCTCTCTTGAGTTCCCGCTTGAGCTCTCGCTTAAGTTCACGCTTTTGGTCGCGCTTGGCTTCTCGCTTGGACTCTCGCTCGAGTTCACGCTCGGTGTCCCTGGAAGGCTCGGGTTCGCGTTCCTCAACGACCGGAGTGGGATCCCGGGGCTTAGGGGCCGGCTCAGCGCTGGAGAGAATGTTGGAGAAAGACATGGGATCGGCTCGACTAGGAGTCTTGTGGGGCGTTAGCTCTGATGCATGGAACGGGTGTTGGAGATGGCCTACGCTTGTTGCCGGAGGCGGCTTCTGGGGCGAAGGTGCAGCCAGGTCAGACTTGCCGCGAGGCGGAAGGGCGGAAGCCCCGTTGGTAGTTGAGCTCATGCTGAGCGGTGGACCATGTCTCAAGCTCGGAGAGGCCATAAGCTGCTGTCGCCCCGGGGGGCTGTGAGACCCAGCCGACGGGTTTGGGTGCGGATGGGAGAGCGGGCTACGGGAGCGATTGAATGAGGATGACGCGCGAGGCGAAGTGTAGGAGCCGTTGTAGTAGGGTGCGTGCTGGTCGGCCGGCTGTGAGTAGTTGTAAGGCTCACGGGCCTGGTGGTGGAGAAAAAAAATTCAGGTCAGCAACGAGACAAGGTGATGATTAAAGTTGGCCAGGATGATGTAAGGAGAGGGAGATGAGGGCGGAGGATCGGGAAGGGGAGTCGAGGATCGGGGTGGTGATGATGAAACATGGAATGGGAGAGAAAAAAATGGGGGTGCGGGATGATGCAGCGATTGATTAAGTTAGGAGCTGGAAGGAGGCGGATGGGGAACGTGATGGATGGGCAGTTGAGGCCAGCACAAGCAAATCTGGCGTTTGGCGTTTTGGCGTCGGGCTCAAAGCTAGGGCGAGGCCATGTGCGGCGAGTGAATGAATGAATGGGTCAAGAATCAAGGGCCAAGACCAACCGAGAGCGTGAACAATGAATGGCTCATGATGGGTCTTGGAGGCGCAGGCAAAAAAAAAAAAAAAAAAAGTCAAACAGCAGGAGAAGAACAAGTTGAAGAAAGAAGAAATATCCCGACCAAGTGTCTCGCCCCTTACGTACCTTGGGAGTGCCGGCTGGGGGCGCGTTGTGCCACGAAGAGGCGCCCGCCGCGTCAGAAACCTGAGGTTCCTTGGTAGTGTCGGTTGTAGGATCGTAGAAGCCGCGCGAGGCAGGCTTTTCGCGCGCGTGATGGGCGTCGGCCGTGGAGGGAGGGTAGTAGCCGGAGGGCGGATGCAGCGGCGAGGCGGAAGGCGGCGGAGCGGTCGCGGGCTGGTGCTGGTGCGGCGGGTGATGATGATGGTGATGGTGGTGATGATGGCCAGGAGCTCCAGCAGAAGGCGAGCCGCCCAGGGCTGCCGGGGGCGGCAGGGAGGGAGCGACGGGGCCGCCAGCTGAGCCCGTGGTGGACGAGGGCATGTAGGGATTTGGCAGGGCCGGGCGAGGCGGGGACTGGTGGGCGAGGCTGCCAATGTTGTTGCCGGCGTTGGAGTTGCTGTGGTTGTGAGATTGCTCGTGGTTGTGGTTGTGGTTGTGGCTACGGTTAGGGGAGGAAAAGGGAGGCGGCCGGAACTCGGACTGCTGCTTGGGGGAGCGCAGGCTGAAGGTGGAGTGCCGGGGCGCATTCGTTGTCGCAGATCCAGACCCAGCGTGCGCATTTGCCGACGACGTCGATGTCGATGTCGCACCAACCGCACCGCCAGCTTCAGCGCGAGGCGCCTCTGCGCCGCCCATCACGTCGCGACCGTGGACGTGATGGTGGTGGTGGTGGTGATGGCTAGAGCCACGGGGCTCTCGCTCGTCGTCACCGTCGTCACCTCTGCGCTGCGGTCGCTGCAGCACCGGAGAGTGATAGCCGTTGTTGTCCATGCTGGACGAGCGCTCGAGGCAGACGGGGCAGCTAGAAACACTAGAGAGGAGCACGAAGGGGAGAGGAGGAATATGTCGGCGACCGAAGGTATTCAGGCCTGAGGACCCATATGCACGAGTGCGGCGACGCGGCGAGGGGATTCGGAGGTGGGGGAGGATAGAGATGCGCGCGACGTCGGGAGTCGCGATGCGAACGCGAACGCGAACGGGGTCGTATCTCGCTCGATTCACGGTCAATGTTGTCGACGTTCGTGTGCGAGGATGCAGCGAGCCGAGATGACAGGAGATCGATAGGGACTCGTCCACGCGAGCGAGGAGGACAAGGTCTATGGCGTTGTGGGGTTTGCGCTGTGGCGACTTTGAGCCGAGCTCAAGTGGGTTCGATGGGCAGAGTGAGTGCCAGAACGAATGAGTGTGTCAAAGAGTCAATGGGAAACGACGGGTAGAAGGGGAAGGAGAAGGGCTTTGGTGGTGGTGTTTAGGAAGGGAGTGTTCCGGAATTGAGGTTCTGAAATCGAAGGTAGAGAGAATTGGGGGTTGTGAGTTGATAGTTGGGAGTTGAGGGCTGAGGGCTGAGAGTTGAGGGTGGAAGGTGCGATGGGGGGTGTGGTCAACAATGTTTAGGTAGTTAGTGGGAGCGAAAGAGCGAAAAAGCGTGAAGGCCCGGGGAGGAGGATCTATGGAGAGAGGGCGGTGATGGGGGGCGGACACTATGGGTGGAGGTGGGAGTGCCGGGTTGAGAGAGAATACGGGATGTGACGATGATGCGCCGCGCGGATACCTACGTGTGGGCGGAGTGCAGGATGGGAGGAAATGGAGGTGACGAGGAGGAACCAGAGCAGGAACAGGGAATGGGGACCCAGGGAGCGGGGAAATGGGAAACGGGAAACGGGACTGGGAATGGGAATGAATGAAAACAGGTGCGGAGACGGACGGACGGGGGAGGAGGGACTTTGTTGATGATGGTGAGGGCTGGGGCTGAGAATCTCTTCTCTCGCTCTTGTCTCTGTCTCTCTCCCTCTCCCTCTCTCTTCTGCTGTTTTGGGGGGGTTCTCTGCCTTCTTCGGCGTTCCAGATCTGGCGGATTAATTGATTTGCAAAGGCCCAGCGCGCCAGGGCCACCCACACACCCGCTTGCGTGTGTGTTGCTCAGCGCTCGCAAACTCACAGCCCTGCGATTCCATTGAATCCCTGCCCCCGATGCGCCATTGGCATTGGGCCGTTCGCTCAGGTACGTACCCGCTAGGTCCTTGAGGCACAACACCCGGGGCGTCTTTGCCGCCATCCGTCTGGCTCGTTCTCCACGCTTCCCACGTCCACTTCCACACGCCGCTCCACATCTCCACGGAACCTGGTGTTTGCCGTGCCCAGGTTTCAGTTGAGGCCAAGTCCCTAGTTTCCCGCGTCCGGGCGACAACAAACAGTTGCCAGCTCATTCTTTCAGTCGACTCATAAAGTCCCCGAGGCAGTAATATGCCCCAAACTCCCGTCTTCAAGCCTGCTAATTAATACACTAATAAAGTCACCTCCTCTGTTTCCCGTTCGTCTCCGGCCCCCCATTATGGGTCGGGAATTAACAGCTCGCCGTAGCCCCTTTGGGAAGTCCGTCACCCGGGCACCGCGGGAGTGGGCGTGGAGATCTTGACACTATCTATGCCTAGGTACAGGGTAAATCTCTTGTTGGGAACAAGGAGGACTGTAATGTTGGGGGTTTCTACGAATCCATATGCCGTCATCTTTTTCCAGTAATTAGAGTCGATCTTGACGATAACACCGATTTATTCAGTCCCTTAATGTGATGTGCAATACCTGCTCAGCTCCATGTCTTGACGATGAATCATCCAATTTTCAATGACGAGATATCCTTTGCTGTGTCCAGCCCTCACTCGTCAAGATGCAACAAGGATAACCCTGCTTTAGTGCAACCAAATCACCACCACTGTTCATGGCGGTGAACCGCCTGTGAGAATTGGGATGCGTCTCCGACAGCCTCTCTTTCAAGAGCCGTGATGCCTCCTGTCGCCCATCAACAATTGGGTTAGTTGCACACGTCTTCCTCTCCTTGACTTGCCAACTGCCGGTCTATAATGACCCTAGCGACGACTCAATATGACGCCCCACCTCCGCCTCACGGGTGCCTTGGGGTGGGGGGGGCTTGACTCCTGTTCAACGCCCCAACGCTCGTACTTCGTAGCCTTGCTAATAAGAAGCACAACAATCCTGCCCTAAAGGAATCCAGAAGCCATCGGCGAGTATCACAGCCTTTCAACGTGACACCTTCTGTTATGTTTCTTGCCCAATTTCTCCATCTGATTACGTTGCCGAGGCCCTCGCGTTGAAAAGTCTACGCACAAAACGATGTCGCGTCATGGTAGAATGTAAAAACGTTAGGGGGAAAAGCAACGGGCGTGTCGCGTTGACCGGTTTCCGAATTGCCCCTTCGCCCGACACTTGTCGCAAATAACCCGGCCTGCCCGACTGATTGTTAACGTCACATTGCGTGCGAATTTTCCGCTCGACTGAGGACTCCGCATTCACATTGCCAGACTGATCGCAAGGAACACTATGAGCTTGAACCCGATGCATTTCATACTAATCAAACCCTCTAGGCAGTAAAACCCAAAGAAAACAACAATTCTATCCCGTAAACATACCCATATCTTCATGGACGCTTTATGCCTCTCTATGTCAAGGCAATGCCCATGCGTCGGCTTCGTGGTAGCGTCGTCTCACATCATCATCGTCCGGATGACTCGTCGCCTGCCGCTGCATTACCATGAAAATACCCACGATGTCATCAACACAACTTTTGTGGTGGACGGAATCCTCTATATAGTTCAATTTTCCCTCATCTTTGTCTCCCCCGGCACCGTTTAGACGGCACCGGCTGAGATCATCTTCTTGCGCAGGTAGTTCTTGTACTCCGCGATGGGGCCGTCCCACACACGAATGGTCTGGTTCTCACAGACCAAAATCTGCTTGGCAATCTTGTCGAGTAATCTGTCAATCCGTTAGTTTGGCCGCCGATTCTAGGAATGTCACGAGTTGGAGAGTAGCTTACCGGAAATCGTGTGACACGACAACGACACCTCCACTGAAAGCGTTGATGGCATCTGCTAGACTGTCGATGGTAGGGATATCTAGACCGTTGGTGGGCTCGTCCAGCAACAGCATGTTGGGGCTTTCAATGGCCAACAGAGCAAAGACGATACGCGACTTCTGACCCTCGGACAGCGTACCCATCAGGGCAGTCTGGGAGTCGCCAGTAAGTCCGTACTTGCCTAGCTGCTGGCGCCAATACTGGTAGTCCTGAGACTTGGATGAGTACTTGTCACGGACGAAGTCTAGAGCGGACTTGGTGAGATCGAGCTGCTCAGCACTGTGCTGAGAGTAAAGGCCGAGCTTCAAGTGAGTGTGACGGGTGACGGAGCCACCGGTGGGAGACAGCTTGCCGGTCATGAGTCGGAGCAGAGTTGACTTTCCGACACCGTTGGGGCCAACCAGGGCAGTTCGGGAGTCCATGTCGAAACCGAGATCGAGGTTGCGGTACAAGTCATCGTCGGGGTTGCCAGAGTAGGAGAAGGTGACGTTGTCGAACGACAGCACAGGAGGAGGCAGCTTGTCAACGTCGGCGAATCGGAAGGTGAAGACCCTGTCCTCCTCGACCTTCTGGATGAAGCCATCGGCCTCCATCTTGTCGAGAATCTTCTGACGAGACTTGGCCTGTCGGACAAGGTTGGCATAGGTACCGGCACTGGCGATGAACTTCTTGATGTGAACGATTTCGTCCTGCTGCTTGTTGTAGGCCTTCATCTGGTTCGTCTCCTGCTCGGACCGGGTCTTGTGGTACGAGTCGTAGTTACCTCCATAGTACAGGAGCTGCTTTCCGCGCATGTCAATCATGCTGGAGCACACACCGTTGAGGAAATCCATGGAGTGAGAGACGAGAACAAGGGTTCGGTCCCACTTCTTGAGGTACTCCTCGAGCCACACACAGGCCTCGAGATCCAAATGGGCAGTGGGGTCATCGAGGAGTAGGAGCGCAGGTCGGACGAAGAGGGCCTTGGCGAGGGCGACTCGCATTCTCCATCCACCGGACATATCCTTGGTCTTCTTGTGAATAGTCTTCTTGTTGAAGCCGAGACCGGTCAGGATCAGGGAGGCACGGGTAGCGAATGTCGAAGGGTCCATCTTGTCCATGTGCTAGAAAGGATACAGGTTAGCAACACATACGCGGATGATAGCAATGGGGCAAGGAGATACTCACATCATAGAGATCGATGAGGACAGGGCTCTCAGGGCCCTCATCTTCGAGCAGCTTCTCGGCCAAGTGGTCGAGACGCTCCAACTCCAGCTCGGCCTCCTTGACAACCCACTCAAGGGCACCAAGATCGCTGGGAGGGGCACCCTCGTTCAGGAGGTAAATGTCGATGTGCTCGGGGACGGGGTACTCGCGGGCAGCAATAGCCTTGAGGAAGGTACTCTTTCCGCAACCGTTCTCACCGAGCAGGCCGTACCGCCTGCCGTAGGATAGCTCGAGGGTGGAGTCGGTGATGAGGACACGGCCGTGGAAGACCAGACTGGTGCTGGTGATCTTGACATCCTTGCTGGTGTAGGTCGACGACAAGACACCGGTGGTGACACGGTCGGAGATGCCGTGCTTGTCCATCTGGTCGGCCAGACGCTTGACCTCGTCCATCTTCTCGCCAGAAGTGGCAGGGCTGTCAGTGTCCTGGACGGGGTTGCCGAAGGCATCGAGCTCGACCTCATCGGTCTTCTTGCCCTTCTTGCCCTTGAGCTTGCCCTCGGCAGCCTTCTTAGCGAGGCGCTTCTCCTTGGAGCTGGAAGGGGCCATGTTGAGATGTGAGGTGGATGGAGACGGGTGAAGGGTGAAGGGTGAAGGGGAGAAGAAGCGACCGCGGGGTCGAAAGAAACGGGGTTTATCGGTGGTGGGGGCGCAAAGTGTTATCTGGCCGTGCCGAGTCCAAGCCAGAAGGGGGAGAAGAGAAAGACCTGGAAATCACCGGTCGTTGACTGGAGAGAGAGAGGGATGGGGGAAGGGGAAAAAGTCTGACGGCAAAGAAAAAAAAAAGGGCCAAGCAACGTCAAAGAGTGGCGGTTCCAGTCCTACCCAGGCGTTCTGTGGTGGTGTTCGGAGGCGAAGGCGGGGTGAATTTTCGTTGGTGGGGCACATTTTCCAATTTTTGGGCTTGATAGCGGGCAATCAGGCAGCAATCTAAGGCATCAAGGTGTAAGTTGCCGCAGATGCCTCAGAAAAGAATGCACGGCTGCATGTCACTGTCAGCCTCTCTGACTCGCCTGGCTTGAACGAGATTTTGCCTGCGGTCTCTAGGGGCTGCTTTACTGCAGGCTCAATACTATGAGCAAGCCAAATGGGCTCCTCGTTCTGGCATTCCGGCACAATCCATTCTGGGAGGAACAATTCACGTCCATGTCTCATCCGTCTCATGAAAAATGGACCCCCAGACATTGTGGCTCACTGACCCTGACCCTTGACGTCATGTTTCCCGAGTTCATGATTGGCTGATAAGATTTCGGGGTTTTCAACACATTAATTTCATGGTTTGTGAACGCCTTCTAGCATGTACAAAATATCTCAATCGTTAGACACTGTTTTGTTGGCGGGATCCGGAATATTGCCGGTGGTAAAACCCGTTCGGCCGGAGCCTACTTCATGCTGGAAAAACTGGCGTGGCCAATTCGCGTTGTTGGACTCGACAGGCAAAGCAAGCCCTGCAAGCACTGCCTCTCCCAGCGCAATCCCCCCATGACTCATTCGCCTTTGGTTGGCAAACGGTGATAGGCAGTGGTGGCTTTACCCCTTGCTGCTCGGTACATCTGTTATTCATCACTTGATGGGTATCATGACCAGAGCTCTAATGCAAAGTGCGTTCATAGTTGATGTGTCTGATTCTTGCATCATGCTCACCCCACCAGAATGCTATAACAAGGAACAAAAAATTGAACAGTCTTTGTTCTGGGTCGGGTCTGTGGAATGTTGAACTCCCGACTCTCGTAGAGAAAGCCAATCGAGAGTGTTGTTTGGGTGGTGTCCTTTAATGTCTTTGACGGGATACAAGCTGGGAACAGTGCTAGTGGATATCTTCACAAGTGCATGGCCGATATAAGTGCATCTTGTTCTGTCTTGTTTGCGCTTCTCGTTTTCTCGCCTTGGCATCTTGCTGCCTGCCTCAATTGAAACCGGCGGGCAATTATGTATATAGTCAAATGTCTGCTGCGTTGCTTTGATCTATCTATCTATCTATCTGTCTGGATGATATTGACTAAAGCCAGAAAACCTCTATAATTAGCTAAATGTCCTTGATGGTGAGAGATCTGGACTGGATATTTGGCATGACGCCAGACGCAGTCGTTGAGCGATGGATGAAAACTACGACCTGGGCTACCGTGTTCCACGATGCGTCCTTGGGGTTTCGAACGTGATTCAGATACGAGACAAACGTGTATCAGGTGCTAATGTCGCTAATATTCATCCGTAAATAGCTGGCCTTCTTCTTTGCTTGAACTTCAAAGCGAAAAAAGGTATGTAGGCGCATCATGGCTGTGCCGGGGCGTAGCATGTTCCCAGGCTCTTGGCAAAAGGTGGCTCCATATTTTCGCTTGACCTCTCCATGATTTTTCAAGACTCATCAGTCCTTGGCAACGGCCTTGGTGAGTATGAACCTCGTATCTAGTTCCCAAGACTTGCCAAGTTATAGCCGCATGCACGCAGACAGCACAGCCACGAGTTTGATTAGAAACAGTGGCACCATCTCAGCTGAAGCGAGATCAACATTGACAGGAGAAAATCGTCGATTAGAAAGCGGCCACACAGGAATTGTCATGGTGTTTCCAATCGTTGTCAGCTTACCGAGTTGTCCTTGGGTGCCTCCTGAAGGCTGCCTCCTCTTGCCTGTATGACGTGCCATCGGACGGTTGTGGTCAAGGCGAACCAGCTGTTATGATGTGCCGTTTGCCGTTTGCCGTCTGCCGTCTGCCGAGACAAGGCCAGACGTCACCTGCTGACCGTTCCCCAGACCAGCTGAAAATCCCAGATAGCAGACAGCGCATCGCATCGCACCGTTTTCCTGATTCTGGCGTGAACCGTGATGCTAGGGCCGTCTGCCAACCCACACGCCTTGGCCTGGCGCACTCAGCCCATGCCACCTCATCAACTGTTGGTCTATCTTCGGCAATGCTCGTGCTTGGCTTTGGAAGTGCGGTGCTAATACCGCCAAAAAGGTCTAAGTATGGTATGCAGCCTTGTTAGGCTTACGCGATAGACGCCATCATGTAGGTGGGCTCCCAAGACCACTCGTCGAGAACCCGTCTTACGAGGGTGGGTGGTGCAGTTGGTGCCAGCATTGGTTGGGTTACTCATGGATTCCAGCGCGACTGTGACGATGCTACGCATGATTTCATTTAAAGGGCTGTGAAGCTGCGCTGAAATCCTCCTGGCCCGACCCGTCTCAGTCATTTCTTCTTAGCTTTCGTCGATAACCCGGTACTGAGATCGAAGCATGTCAAAAGAAAAGGGACCCATACCATGGAACCGGCCTCATTGGACCAGGACGAACCACACGCGTAGCAACAGATGGATTAAGGCAATGATCTTACTGGTGTTGATTCTCGGCTCGTTCCACGTGCCGTCGATGGTTTATGTTCACCGCAAGGCGTTGCTTGACAAGTTCACACCGACGACATTCGATCATCTCACTTCGGAAGACGAGCAGAGGCTGGCGAGGAAGCTTTGGAAATGGAAAGACCCGACTGGAAGTGAAGTCGATGGCCGCATTCACTCTCGGCGGGATATCTGGACGCATCGGCATGAGTGGAGGCTGTTGGGCTCAGGTTCCGAGGGCGAGGCGTTCACTTACAACGGCACTGTCATTAAAGTGTATAAGACGGTTCACCATCCCTTTCGAAACTGTGTTCCTGGCACATCGCCTGAGATGCGATGGCCGACCGAGATCGCCGCGTCTCTCTTACTCGGAGGAGTGGTGGACTCGCAGTCATCTCAACAGGATATGGACTTTCTCCCCGTGACCGACTACTTTCTGTCGCCCGCGACGCAGACCGAACCACAGAAATGGCATTTCCTGACGCAATATCTTCCTCTAGGGAATCTTGCCAAGCTAGCAGAGCACTTGCGCAGCTCGGAGCATTCGTACACTGGGCTTGAGCTCGACATGCTATTCCGGGCTCCAATGGAGCGTCTGCTTCAGGCGTTGGATCGGATGCACCGGAAACACGGCCTCTGCCATGATGATATCAAGCCTGACAATATATGGTTGAGCGGCTCGGAGGAGTCGGATGCTGCCAAGCACTGGATCCTCGCGGACCTGGGCAATGCGCGAGAGCCGAGCCATCCTTACCACTCTTCCATACTCTGGTCAAAGCTGAACAACAACCTGCCGGATTGCCGCATCAACGATGTCCTAAGACTTCTCAAGTCATACGTCCAGTTTATGCGGGAAGCCGTGCACGATGTTGCTGCGTTTGATGACCAGTTCTTCCAAGCCCGGGAGCCATGGGCGCAGCTCTTCTGGAATACATGGGATACAGTCCAAGCCCGGCGACTGGTATCAGCATCGTCGGTTGGGTTATTATCGAGGGACCTCGACCCAGAGAGCAAACACGTCCGAGACGCTGCGGCGCGCGGGTGTCGGCCTCCCGGATCATGGAACCCACTCTCCACACTGCTTCTAAGCAAGGAACACCTTCGTGCAAGGGCCGCGAGAGATGTTTTGAAGATAACCGGAGCGGATAGTGTTGCGCGAACATGGGGGATGGCATCGTTGTTGGGTGTTCCGGTGGGGAGGTGCAAGGCATGAGTGCAGTGAAGTACTGAAGTGGTAGGATTTCTTTACGAATGAGGGATGAATAACGTATACCCACCTCGACAGTCCAGCTGGACTTTTTCGAGTGTTTTTTTGTTCGTGTTTCACAGATACTGCGGATAGCTACTTGGTGTTTCAATGAAGATACCCATGGGAATCAGCTTTAAGCTTGACGTGCTTCCCTTGTCATGCAGCTGAGCCATCCTTGCAGATCCAACTACCGGCCTCCACTGAATATAGTTGCATGAGGTCGCCAGGGAAGGCGGAGGAGCTGCAAGCAACAGCCTCCAAAGCTCAGAACCTCTGTGAGTATCCCTGGTTTCATTGTAGGGTCCAATTACATCTCCGATCTGTACAGCACTTCGTATTACTATCACCATCAAACCGGCATAAAGGATGCCGCTGACATGATGAGTGGCGCTCTATATATTGTGGCTTATTAGTGCCTTCGCACTAGAACAATAGGTGGAGAGTGCTAACTTGCATGCTCTTTATTAGGCTCACGACTAGCAGATTAATTCTCTCATTACTGCCTCGTTAGTGGCCTGCAGCCTTGCCACAGCCAAAAGGGATGGCAAGGCACATTGGCACATTGCCTTCTGACGGAAGAATGAGCGCCTCGGCGACGGAGCGGGAGACTCGCCACCCGCTGCGCCGGACTATCACGGGGCTCAGGCATCTGATCGACGGGCGGCGGAGTCATCCGACCGGCTTTGCTTTGTGGGCGAGTCCGAGTTCAGTCTTCGGTATCGCGTTGAGAGACCTGCAGACCACGGTATTAGGCAATCGCGCCACGGGCGGGAGATGCTGTTGGAGGATTGGTAGCTGGTTCCGAGTGGCTTGTTGCAGAGTCATCTGCCGCCAGCACCTGCTGGGGTAGGGCTGCAAAAGTGGTGCAGGTAGGATATTTAAGGGAGCCTGTCGAGTGTCAAAGATTTCAGGAGACAATTTTCTTGTGTAGGAAGCATTCAGCATTCTCTGATCAAACAAACCGGATAGCTCTTTGGCATCACCAACACGACTTCGTATCCGCAGAAACCTCACGATACCACTATGCCTGTCAAGCTCGTGTACCACGACGGCCACTACCATACCGCCCAAGTCACACACGAGGACGCAGAGTCCGGGCAGAAAAGCCACCAGGGCGGCCTGTTGCAGAAGACCTCGGAGGTCTGGGACCAGATCCTTTACGGCATCGGCAGCGTCTACTTCAAGCTTTGCGGGCGATAGAACGACGCGGCGCCTAGATGATAACTAAACGGGTTACGCATCGCCGGAAACGCGGCATTCCCGGGTGCCGAACATCCATCGCGGACGGAACAATCGGATCGTCATCCGTCAACGTCAAGTCAACGTCAACCGTCAACGGGGTGGCCACGGACCTTCGGCAGTCGTCCGTCCGCAGCCGTGTGGATTTTGGATGGTAGAACCGAGTTGGGTCCGAGGAGGATTGGGACGGTTGGACGGCAGCATCGTGGAGAACGAGGCACGCGAGAGTGGTGTTTGGGGGTGTTGGTGTTGATGGGCGAGCGAGAGATGACGACCAACAGTCGCTGATGTCGATCAGCACGAGGGAAGAGGCCGAGGCCACCGACACGAGGAGGAATTGCCCGAGAGTTAAAGATGGGCCAGAATGACATCGGTGCCCCGGCGATGCACAATCCCGCCATGCATTGATTTGCATCGTCGCACCCGCTCGGGTCAGTTTCAGAGAGTCCTTGTTTGCGTGTCTCTGCGTTGCCCAAGTATGGACGTGCGAGGGCAATCCACAACACACGCGTTAGAGATTCATTGCAACAACATCAGGCAAATCAAACACAGACAGTGACAAACGACGAAGCACAAACGGAAGCCGTGGAGACCGACCCGCTTGTTGGATTGCGCTGGATGAAGTAAACTGGGAAGATGGAATTAGGGGTGGGTTGACCCAGAATTGCCATCAACCGATAATCTCGATGGAACTGGGACACACGTCAGCGTTTTTCTCGCTCACCTCACGTCTACTTTTACTACGTAGTACTGCGTACGTCGGTACCGGTAGATGATGGTTGAACAGATTTGCCCCCGGCGTACGCATTCGCGCTTGCTGGGGATTTCGAGATTGTGTTGTTCATGCTAGTTGATTGTTCCGTGCCCCGTACCAGAGATGAGACATTGAAATGGCTCAGCGACAAGGGACCAAGTAACGAATACTAGTATTGCTTGGCTTTTCCGTCGATGCGAAATAAATAGTCTCCCGAGTTAATCTCGACGGTTGGAGATGCAGCCCCAGGATGGAGAATACGGGCTGGCCCTCGTATCCACCGAGACGGCTTCTCACAGACGCTGGCGTTGGAAGCGTTGCAGGTCAATCTCCCGCTCCAGCGTGCTTCAGTTGAGTCAGTGATGGTTCTGCCTCTCGCCTTCTCTCCATGTCCCGTGTCGACTGTGTGAGTGGCTCCAGGGCGTCGTCAGCGTAGAGGCCCAATCCCCTGGACGCTGGCCGCCAAGGACCGAGATTCGGTGGAGATTATCCCCTATTTCAGAATTGTATCACGGCAGCGGTGACTTGGCCGTGCGAGGCCGTGGCCTGCGCCGCAGTGGAAGAGCCGTCGTACTAGTCTGGCGGTAACATGAATGCTGGGAAATTGAGCTTGCGGGAAGATAGTGCCGCCACGTGAAGGTGCTAGCGAAGGCCTAGCTAGCACCGTGGGAATAGTTCTATTATGCACAGTGCCACCGCCCGGCGCGAGATGAACGTCCAGGATGCCTAGCCCTGATTGGCTGTCGCTGCAACCTCGAGGGCCCAAACAAGCTTCTCCTCAGTCTGCTGCGCCTCCAAAGACGACCGGGGCGCAGCGGGCCCTCGACGGCACCACCGCTTAGCAAGGAGCACCCGAACCGTAGAAGGCGATGCGGTACGTACTCTGTAACTTGGCACTTCCTGGGCACCTGTCGCGTCGCAGACGTTGCAGGGATCAGCGGGGGGCGTTGGCCTCTACGGCCGACTGGCGCTACGGGCCTTATTGGATGGCAGGTCGCGCCCCCTGAGCTTCCAGTGGTCCCTGGCTGGCGGTTGGCGGCTGGGCCTAGGGACTCCAGTGGACCGGGCCAGTGTTCTTCAGCGGGCGGGCCCTGGACTTCTCCATTGTCCTGGGTGCTGGCCACCCCCTGGGAGCGAGCGCCAGTGGTTGCATCTCTTTTGGGAAGGAAGGGGGGCGTCGTGTTAGGCCGGGTGGACGGTGGACCACCCAACTTCGGCGGTTCAGTGGTTCACTCAAAGCTCCGTGCTGCCCCGGTCTGCTCGTCCGTTTCTTCGATCTTTCTCCGTCTTCATCAAACCCGGGACCCTCTGCCACTCTTCCTCTTGCCCCTTCTCATCTTTCGCTACCTTCTTTAATTGACCCGTTTCTTCCTTGTAATTGACCTTGACCGAGGCCGATTGCTCACCTTCCCGACACTCCTTTGCAGTTCCTGCCCAGATTTTTCCGACGACCAAACAAAAAGGGGACCATCCGCATTCCTCCACCTTGATCCTGCGACCCGCGAGTTCCTCGTCCAACACTTCTTCTTCCATCTTCCACTCGCTCTCCTCCAGTCCGTCCGTCGACACCACCAATTCACAATGAAGTTCTCCGCCGCGCTCGTCGCCGTGACGGCCGCCAGCGCCCAGGCTGCGCTCCAGCCCATCGTCATGAAGGTACGTTTGGTCCCGTCCCATCACGTTGCGCCTGGGAACCTCCCGGACGCGTCATCAACTGCGAACATGTAACTGACTGGTCTTTTCGCGAACAGGGCAGCAAGCTCTTCTACGAGAACGGAACCCAGTTCTTCATGAAGGGTATCGCCTACCAGCAGGACACTGCTGCCGCCGGCGCCACCAACTCTGAGACCAGCACCTACGTTGACCCTCTCGCCGATGAGGATGCTTGCAAGCGTGATGTCCCTCTTCTTAAGAAGCTTGGCACCAACACCATCCGAACCTACGCCATCAACCCCGATAAGGACCATGCTGCCTGCATGAAGCTGCTCGACGCCGCTGGCATCTACGTCATTTCCGATCTGTCCGAGCCCAGCTTGTCCATCAACCGTGATGATGGTGCCTGGAACGTTGCCCTCTACACCCGCTACGCTGCGGTCGTCGACGAGCTCGCCCAGTACGACAACGTCATCGGCTTCTTCGCCGGTAACGAGGTGTCCAACAACAAGTCCAACACCGATGCTTCCGCCTACGTCAAGGCCGCCGTCCGTGACACCAAGAAGCACATTGCTGACAAGAACTACCGCTGGCTGGGTGTCGGCTATGCTGCCAACGACGATGTCGATATCCGTGACGAGATCTCTCAGTACTTCAACTGCGGTGACTCTGACGAGAGCATTGATTTCTGGGGTTACAACATCTACTCGTGGTGCGGCAAGAGCTCCATGGAGAAGTCCAGCTACTCCGAGCACGTTGAGTACTTCAAGAACTACTCTGTCCCTGTCTTCTTTGCCGAGTACGGCTGCAACGAGCCTGATGGTGCTGCTGCCCGTATCTTCGAGGAGACTACTGCCCTGTACAGCGACGAGATGACTGAGGTCTTCAGCGGTGGCATCGTCTACATGTACTTCCAGGAGGACAACGACTACGGTCTGGTCAAGGTCGGCTCCAACGACAAGGCCGTTCCCCTGAAGGATTTCACCAGCCTGTCCAGCCGTGTTGCCGCTGCTACCCCCTCCGGTGTCGAGTCCGACTCTTACAAGGCCACCAACACCGCCGCCTCTTGCCCTGGCATCTCCGACAACTGGAGGGCCAACCGCCAGCTTCCCCCCACCCCCGACAGCTCTCTCTGCGACTGCATGGTTAAGGCCAGCTCTTGTGTTCCTGCCACCGGCCTGAAGGTCAAGGGCTACAGCTCCATCTTCAGCTACATCTGTGGTGAGGACAAGTCTCTCTGCATTCCTATCAACGGCAACGCCACCACTGGTGTCTACGGTGCCTACAGCATGTGCTCCGACAAGGCCAAGCTCGCCTACGTTCTCGGTGCCTACTACGAGTCCCGGGATCAGGCCTCTGACGCCTGCGACTTCGATGGTGATGCTACCACTCAGAGCCCCTCCACTGCCTCGTCTTGTGAGGACGCTCTCGCTTCCGCCAGCTCCGTCAACGCCATTGCTGCTACCGCCACCGCCGGCAGCTCCACTTCCAGCGACGGTGCTGACGCTTCCGAGTCCGACAGCTTCGGCAACCCCGCTGCCGCTATGGGCCGCATGTTCTCCATGGGCGAGTTCGCCGTCGGTGCCTACCTCGTCGCCGCTGTTGGTGTTGGTGCTGGTATGGTTCTTCTGTAAGGCAATGGTTTGGCTGAGATAGTGGTGGATGGGATGTAGATCGAAGAGAATTGACGGAGTGATTCCCTCTGCTTTGATACTTGTTTTTCGTATTTGGTCGTGCGTTTTGGTTTCTTGTATCAAGCATTGCAGGTGTTGCATGGCTTGTTGTGATTAGAACGAGGTAGTTATAACGTTTTAATGCCACCATGAATGTGGGCACATGACATGCCGTTTCTGGATATAACGTTTGGATGAACCTTGATGGTGTGGCGTAAGATGTTGACTTTCTTGTGTAGCACGGTAGCATGTCTCTTCGTGTCATTCGACATGCACGCACTTATGAGTCGAACAGGTAGCTTCGCATATTTCCTCCTGCTTGGTGTTAGTCACTAGGATTCAGCGATCGCCAGCATCGGTAAGCATGCTCATCTAAGCTATGATGTCTCCGAATACACTGTCGCCTCGAGGCCCACCCTCATCGGTTTCTCAACACCTTCCTATGGGTATCATTGGAAACCGGCTATTCGGGGGACAAGTGAGGAAAGCAATGGGTCAACTATACAGTGATATGTGAAGGTAACTCTGCTCTGTTAATAGTCTCCGGAGCTGGCGATGACATCTATCTACTATCGGAACGTTCGACGGAGAGGAGGAATGGGCTTAACAAAAGAGGACTTCTAGAACATCCTTGAACTAAGAATGTGAGGGGACAACACATGAGGGTTGGGCGATTAAGGTTGTGGATATGCTTCAGTTTTGATGCAGTCGAGAAGTCACGGAGGTACGGTCTGAGCTGGCATTTGACTTAAGGAGTCTTCAGACTGTTGCAATTTGAATGGAAAGCTGGGCTTGACCCGAGCTTAAGATCATAGGAGCACTTGCTGAGACGGCGTTTTGAGGGGAGTGCGCAGGAGTCGATCGGTTCGACGTCTCGTGAGATGAAGCTATCGCGATGCTTTACGGACTTACAGTTTCGTGTCCCATGAAAACACTGAACTCTATGCCGTCCGACCACGGCGGTTTATCAAGCTCCTAGGGCATACAGACATTATTACGTCTTCTTCGCTTCTTCACTTCTCCTTCTCCCCTCGCCACTATCGTCAACGAGATGTCCTCCGGCATCGAACACCACCCGCTTACATGCCGCATCGCAACCCCGGACGCGGAAAAAGGGGCCACCAGCCCGCCCTGCGAACCTCAGCAGCCTCAACAACAGCAACGACATGTCCGCGGCATCGAGACCAGCGATGAGACGGCCCTGCACCGCGCCCTCAAGGCCCGCCACATCACCATGATTGCCATCGGCGGCGCTCTCGGCACCGGCTTGCTGCTGGGGACCGGGAAGGCCCTTGCCGGCGCGGGACCCGGCGCGGTCGCTATTTCGTATACGCTTGTCGGCTTCCTTGTGTACGTGGTCATGACGGCGCTTGGCGAGATGGCTGCTTGGTTGCCCATGTCGGCCGGCTTCACGGGGTATGCGTCGAGGTTTTGCGACCCGTCGCTTGGGTTTGCGCTCGGGTGGACGTAAGAACCCATTTCCCAAGCATTTATTTCTCTGCGGCTTCCAGTTACTAACCTCAACCCCGTCTTCTAGCTATTTCTTCAAGTACATCATCGTGACGCCCAACCAAATCACGGCCGGCGCCATGGTGCTCGAGTACTGGATCCCGCGGTCGCAGCTCAACCCGGGCGTCTTCGTGGCCGTGTTCCTGACGGCCATCGTGCTGATCAACTGGCTGGGCGTGCGCTTCTTCGGCGAGTTCGAGTTCTGGCTCTCCAGCTTCAAGGTGCTCGTGCTCGTGGCCCTCATGCTCGTCACCGTCGTCATCGCGGCCGGCGGCGGCCCCGACGGCGACCCGCGTGGCTTCCGGTACTGGCGCGACCCGGGCGCCTTCTCCGTCCAGGACGCCTGGGACGTGTCGCCGGCCATGGCGCGCTTCCTCGGCGTGTGGTCGACCATGATCGTCGCGACGTTTGCGTACCTGGGCACCGAGCTCGTGGGCGTCACCGTGGGCGAGGCGCAGAACCCGCGCAAGACGATCCCGCGCGCCATCCGGCTGACCTTCTTCCGCATCCTGTTCTTCTACTGCCTCAGCGTGTTCCTGCTGGGGCTGTGCGTGCCGTACGACTCCAAGGACCTGACCTTTTCGGCGGCCGGGGGCGCGGCGGCCGGCGCGTCGGCCTCGCCGTTCGTGGTGGCCGTCAAGCTGGCCGGGTTCAAGACGCTCCCGGCCATCGTCAACGGCTGCGTGGTCGTCTTCATCTTCTCCGGGGCGACGTCGGACCTCTACATCGCCAGCCGGACGCTGTACGGGCTGGCGTCGGACGGCGACGCGCCGGCCATCTTCAAGAAGACGGACGACCGCGGAATGCCGTACGTGGCGCTGGGGGCGTCGTCGCTGTTCGGGCTGCTGGCGTTCATGACGGTGGCCAACAGCACCAAGGAGGTGTTCGGGCGGTTCGTCAACATGGTGACCATCTTCGGGCTGCTGAGCTGGATCTCCATCGTGGTGACGCACATCTGCTTCCTGCGGGCGCGACGGCTGCAGGGCATCCCGGACGCGGCGATGCCGTACGTGGCGCCGTTCGGGCTCTGGGGCTCGTACGTCGCGCTGGCGAGCTGCTGCACCATCTCGCTGACCAAGAACTTCACGGCGTTCCTGGTGACGCCCGTGGCGTGGGTGGACGTGGTGACGGGGTACGTGGGCATCCCCATCTACCTGCTGCTGATATTCGCGCACAAGCTGGTGACCAAGAGCAAGCGGGTGCTGCCGCAGGAGGCCGACTTCTACACGGGCAAGGATGCCATCGACCGCGAGGAGGAGGCGTTTCTGGAGGAGCAGGCGCGGAAGAGGGAGATGGAGCCGGATTGGTTTGTGGCGAGAGTGTATGGGAGGTATCTGTCTTGGCTTTTCTGAGATGGACGATGGGGGGATTCACGAACGGGTTGCTTCGATAAGTGAAGTATTAGGGAGTATTGGAGTTTGCGAGGTGGATAGGATGGCGTTAGAGGATGCTTTCTTTATATTGGTGTTACTGCATCGCGATGTTCAGCTGGAATGGGTAATACTTGGAGTAATGTCTAGGGGGTTAAGTAAACATCATATTTTGACTTTTACTCTGATGTTAGTGGTAGGGCTGAGAGTTGAGAAGGTTCTTCCAGCATGGAGAGACATGTTGAAGATATCCAGCTTTAGTTCAAATGAGAGCCCAGTAACCCGGTGGCCTGGCCTTAAGTTAGCTGGTCTTAATTAGTGGTTTTTGTTGCACTAGGGACCGCAGCTCCCCAGTTTCTGTTGCTTATTATTCGACAGAGTGAGCCCTGTAGTCTCGAGTTTCACCGCTCCCTGATGTCGCGATAGTATGCGTGAGATGGATTCACGGGGACATAGACGGCAGCAAGATCGAGACTCATCTCTGGGTAAGGTTGGAATGGTGTGCTGAGAGGCCCATCGGGACGAGCATTGCTTGATCAGCTTGAGAATCAGGGCTTCGGAGATCTAAACACAATGATGAGTTCCTGGACGATACATTGGGAAGCATTCTTCGAGATGGATGACTATGCTTGCTTTAGTCGAAGACATGCATAGTACCAAGAAGCGATGCGACGGGACGGCCCATCAAACTCAGACAACCTGCCAATCGCGACCACCAGGCCCAACAGGGAAAATCGTTTAACGATACCCACCGTGATATCCCGGCCGTGATTGCTGTCAGAGCCCGTGTAAGCCCTAGGGCCGAAAACAAGAGGCTCGCCTGTTTCGCAGACCCTGGACACTCGGGCTGAGTCAACGAGATCGGCCGCGGGACGGTTTGTCGTGGGCTGCGAATAAATAAATTCATGCTTGATGGAATCTTTGGGTAGTTTATGGTTAGTGGACCGGTATCAAGGTGTGGGAAAGGGCATTTACTGTTGAGACGGGATCTCATCTCGGGGTTTACATGTCGGGCTCTTCATATCGGGCTTTTAGCAGAGAGATCTACCTGAAGCGTCAGATGAAAGATACCCGGCCCCCAAATTGAATCAGTCAGCAGCACCAGCCCAGCCATCTATATCTAGGACTTCACTGACCAAAAGCCCTTTTCCTCCTGGAAATGAAGAGGGGCGCGCAACAGGGGGGAACCGCACTTTCGTGGGGGCTGCGCAGCGGTTGGTTAAGGTGTAAAAATAGCCGTTGGGCTAGGTAATAAGCACAAGCGAGCTAGCCCAGAAGGCGAAAAATTGGTTCTTCAGCTCTGGTTTGCCTCGAACAGTCTGAATTGCATGTGGCGCGGAGTCTCTTTGCAACTTTGTTTGAGTCAAGGTCGTGAGGGGTTGTTCATTGATCTGTTTGTCTATCTGTCTGTGGGTGTTTTCTGTATGGATTGTTTTTGGTGAGTGAGCGTAGGTGGCTGGTTCTTGTTCTTGGTGTGAGCGGACCTGCAGATGTGTAACCAGCGTAAGCAGGAATCTCACCCGTGCAGGCATGTCGGTGTAATAAACAGTCAACAGTCAGAATCTAACATATCAACATTAAACACAGTCAGTCAATCAGTCAGTCTCTTGTCCCGTAAGCCACAAGCGAGACCCGAGCCAAGCCAAGACACCCCAAGAATGGGCATCCCAGAACCCCATCTTCGCTTCACAGACAGTGTCTCGGGATGTCTCTCTCTCCTCAAGCCACCGACCAAAACCCAAGTTCCATCCTGATCCGTCAGCACCAAACAAGTCCCACCGTCAACTTCTCCAGCCCCTCCATCCTTGGCGGAGCTCAGCCCTGCTGTGCCATGGACCGGAAGGATTCCCAAGGCCCGCTAGGGACCTCTAGGGCTGCGCCACGCGTGAGCTGGGGGGTCTGGGCTTCACGACGGCGTAGGCTTTCTGCTCGCTGTTAGGCCAATACTGGGGTTCGCAGTAGTCCAAGTCCAAGGCAGTCAGCCGTGGGTGCAGCTCCATCGTCAGCTGCATTGTATTATAAGATGGCCCGTTGGCGCCAGAACGGCCCGCGACGGCCCTCCTCAGCCCTATTGCTCATACTGACCCTCTAGCCTCCCGTCTTTTCTTGCCTCTTGCTTGGGGAATCCTGCTTTTGTGTCTTGGTGTGATCTTCTTTTCAGTCTCCAAGCCATCATGATCCCCGGCTTCTGCTTGCTGGCCCTCGCCGGGCTGGCCACGGCCGCCTTGGAGCCTCGCGAGATCCTGCACCGGGCCCTCAACCAGCCCACCTTCAACTACAAGCGAGACATCGAGGACCGCGACTCGGCGCCGTGTCGCACCCTCGCCAAGGCGTACAAGGCCGCCGGCGCCAAGGCCGGAGACACGCCCATCGTCGACGTGCCGCCGTCCGTCGGCATCGCCTGTCTCAAGTCGGTGCCGCTCGCCAAGGAGCGCGACCTCGCCCTGCTCGAGTACCTCGGCCCCTTTGTCGAGTTCCAGAGCACCCTCGAGACCCTCGCCAACCCCCCCGAAGAGTACCTGTTCGAGGGCGTGGATGTTTTGGGCGGCATCGAAGCCGTCAAGAGTAAGCTGAAGAAGGATGAATATAAGAACCAGTACGAGTTCATGACAGATCTGCGAGCCATTGTAAGAGACATCATCCCCTGAGGCTGAGACTGAGACTGAGACTTACACCCGCCAGTTCGCCGCCGCCAACGACAACCACTTCGACTACCCCCCGGCCCTGCTCAACGCCTTCATGTACGTCCGCCGCGGCCTGGACATTGTGCCTCTCTCGCGCGACGGCACCCACGTGCCCGAGTTCTTCATGGCGCTGGACGTGGCCCGCGGCAACAACCACCAGCTGGACTACCACCCGTCGGCCATCTCCAACATCGACGGCACGCCCATCGCCAAGTGGCTCGAGAACGACGCGCTGCGCAACCCGTCCAACTACCAGGACCCCGACGCCCAGTTCAACAACATGTTCAGCACCGTCCAGCGCACCGCCCTGGGCTCCGTCGGCGCCGCCCTGCTGACCCAATTCGAGATCCCGGACTCCTACACCGTGTACTTCCGCAACGGCAGCGAGCTGGAGGTCGCAAACACCATCCTCTTCCTGCCCACCGCCGACTTCAGCGGCATCTACTCCGGCAAGGACTTCCAGAACGCCATTGAGATCCCCTCGTCCAAGGCCAAGGCTCGCGCCGTCGAGGCCAAGAAGGTCCGCCGCGCCGTCGACGAGGAGGAGAAGAAGGAGAAGGAGACCTCTCCCACCATCCCCGGCTACCCCTACCCCGTCAAGAAGCACTCGCTGAACTCCATCTCCGGGTACTTCCTCAACCACACCTCGTACCGGGACACCGCCGTGCTCTCCATCCTGAGCTTCCTGCCCGTCGGCTTCGACCTGGGCGACCTGGACAACTTCAACATTACTGAGTACGTCCTCGAGGGCCGCCAAGTCATCGTCGACTTCTTCAAGCAGGCCCAGAAGGAGAGCCGCAACAAGCTCATCATCGACCTGTCAGGTAACGGCGGCGGCTCCGTCGCCCTCGCCACCGAGGTTTACCGCCTGCTGTTCCCCGAGGGCGAGTTCAGCGGCTGGGACCGATACCGCGCCAACGACATCCTCGAGGTCACCTCCGAGGCCGACTACGACACTCTCGTCAACGTCATGATCACGCAGAGCGAGTACTACCCCGTCGGCCCGCCCAACAACACGGCCATCAAGACGGGCAAGGCGTGGTTCGGCCCCTACACCGCAGCCGGCGGCCAGAACGTCACGGCCGCCTTCCAGCAGGACAAGGACCTCCCCTGGGACCCCTCGGTGCCGGCCTACTACAACGGCGTGGACGAGGATACCACGGTGATCAAGAAGGCCGTCTTCAAGCCCGAGAACATCCTCATCGTCACCGACGGCACCTGCGCCTCGGCCTGCAACATCCTGACGGGCCTGCTGACGCGCAACCACGGCATTCGCACGCTGGCTCTGGGCGGACGGCCCCTCGACCTGGCGATGCAGGCCATGGGCGGCGTCAAGGGCACGCTTCTCTACCGCAACGCTGACATCGTGGCCGCCAGTTCGGCGTTCGTGACCGGCATCAAGAAGGACAAGGCCGCGGTCAAGCTGATCCAGGATGCGGCCAACGTGCTGCCCAGCCTCAAGGACGCGCCGCTGCTCCCGCTGGTGCAGGGCGCCGACGGCGGCAAGGTCAACGCGCTCAACGGCTACACGACCGACGACCTCGACGGCTACCCGGTGCACTTCCGCTACGAGGCCGCCAACTGCCGGCTCTTCTACACGCAGCGCATGACCAAGGACATCCGCGAGCAGTGGCGCTTCGCCGCGGCCGTGGCCTGGCACGGCGCCAAGTGCGTGCCCGGGTCGACCGACCAGGCCGACAACACCATCGGCAACGTGACGCTGGGCTACGACAACCGCGTGCGCAGCCACGCCACGCCCCTGAAGAACCTGGGTCAGCTGTACTGAGGGAGACAATGGCGCTGGACCTTTCTTGTATATATGGACCGTCTTCCGGCACAGGGCGTTATTACCGTATGCAATGCGATATATAGCATGGCCACGGATGAATTGGATGAGCGGGCATGGCACGGCGTTATATGATTTGACCTAGGTATAATGTAGAACAAGTAGTTAAATATAAGTTAGACTTGCAGGTTTACCTTGCTTCATCGTTTCACATGACACTGTCCGTTGAACTCACATACTTCGTCATGATGAGCGTCCTGTTTTATCGATAATGAGTTACGGATAGATGGTTGAGTGATGAATTGAGGTTTTGCTTAGCTCAACAAGGCTAAGAATTGAGGGGGCTGGGAGTTGCTCTCGTGGTTCAATTCTAGCCCCTCCATTGTCATGACGTCAGCGTATCTAAAGGCAGCACGCGATAGGCAGCCGTAACCGGAAGTGTCTGAGTATAGTCCTGTGATCAACAACCACGTAACGAGATGCAGTGAACCCAGCTCTTCAATTCTACTCCAAGTGTTTCTCTTCTTGGCATTGGATTTCTTCATCAATTTTTGTTTGGTTGTGCGACAGGCATCTTCAACGTTACATCATGCCTTCCCTGCCTCAGCCCAATCGCCGCCGTGCCGCGACGACAAAGACGCAGAATATCAGGAAGTTTGCGGTGCAATGGTTCAGACTGACCTGGCTTGACCTCGTATGCATGGCTGTGGTTGGCGGTGCTGCAATGGCTGTACGGCTTTCTCCCTGCCTACTTCGTTATGATGGTGATTCTGACACTTCCCCAGCTCTACCACTCCCCAATCCCAACCCTCGTCACGAGAACCTTCCCCATCACCTTTGACGTCTCTGGCGACATCATCTACCCGCAGTGGGCGTATCCCGACCGCGGCTGGATCATCCCCTCGTGGCTCTCCGGCGTCATCTCCATCGCCACGCCTTTCGCCGTCTACTTGCTCGCCCAGATCCGCCTCAAGTCCGCCTGGGACGCCAGCAACGCCATCATCGGCACCACGTGGGCCGTCATCCTCGCGTCCGTCTTCCAGGTCGCCCTCAAGCAGCTCGTTGGCGGCTTCCGGCCGTACTTTCTGGACGTGTGCATGCCGGACATCTCCCTCGCGGGCTCGCACAACAAGACGGGGCTCAACGGCGTGGGTTTCCACCAGGTCATGTACACCATCGACATCTGCACGCAGACGGACCACGCCAAGCTCAAGAACGCCATCACGTCGTTCCCCAGCGGCCACTCGACTGCGGCCTTTGCCGGCTTCGGGTTTCTCTTCTTGTGGCTCAATGCCAAGCTCAAGGTCTGGGCCGACCACAAGCCTTCTTTCTGGAAGCTCTCGCTCACCTTTTTGCCTCTCCTGATTGCGGCGCTCATCGCGGGCTCGCTGACCATTGACGCCGCGCATAACTGGTACGACATCGTCGCCGGGTCGACCATCGGCATCGTCATGGCCCTGGCCGCGTACCGCACCTCCTACGCTGCTGTGTGGGACTGGCGTTTTAACCACCTTCCGCTCCAGCAGAAGCAGGCGTTCCAGTTTGGCTTCGATGGCGATGTCGACTATGCCAGTCAGACTCTATCGGCGTCTGTTGGATGGGGGGCAAAGCGAGACTGGCCCCAAGGAGGTCTGGACAGCGCGGCTAGTAGCACCGTGTTTGCGCGTAGGACGAGTAGTATCCAGGATGTCTCCAACGTGGATGTGGATGTTCCAGGGCAGTCAAGGATGAAGAGACGGGCACCTGTGGGGGACGAAGCCGTATAATGGGAACAGACAGGGAATATCTCAATGATTTGGACTAGCCGCGGAGGAACAGAAGGGTAACACTGCTTAATCTTAGACTTGAAACAGGGATTGTGCTCTATAATTGAAAGAATGACCGTCTACCCGAGAATTCGACAGGCCAACGCCTGGTTCATTCTTTCGGGATACAGAAGGCATGGCTTAGCCATGTTGCTCTTCAGAGCCAACAGTTTTGAGTAACCCTACAGACATCGCAAAGACTAGAACTCCGTCTATGCATGATGAAAGCCTTAATTGCACATAAAAACTGACTAACCTTGGCCGATTCCCTAGCAAACTTACACTACCTAACATCCACTCACGTGTGTTGCGTATCCAAGTGAGACAGTCGTACTACTTATCACATCTGATAAGCTCGGCCGAGCTCCTCCGCTTTCCGGGCGCCGTGTGGTGTAACTTAGGACAAGACATGCCTCTTACAACCACTACCAAACCCTCATCTTGTTAAACTCCCTAAATCAAAGCTTTCGGTCGTGAGTAAGAGATACGTCAAGATTTTGTCTGTTGGTCCATCCTTGAAAATGTCGACAACTGAGGCCCTCCCCTTCGCCTTCTACGGCACCATCATCCACTCTAGTAGCATCCAAAGCCTCGAGATCCTCGAGGACACACTCCTCACCGTGAGTCCCTCCAACGGCCGCATCCTCACTCTCCAGCCCAACACTCCCCAAGACCGGGTCGATAAGGCTCTCACAGCCCTCGACATCCCGCCATCCCGCACCACCCGTCTCCGGCGCGGCCAGTTCCTCATCCCCGGCTTCGTCGACACGCACAACCACGCGCCGCAGTGGATGCAGCGCGGCCTCGGGCAGGGCATGCAAATCCTCGACTGGCTCTCGGGCGTGACGTTTCCCAACGAGGCGCGGTTCTGCGACCCAGAGTATGCGCGCCGCGTCTACGCCGGCTTGGTGGCTGGCATGCTGCGGCAGGGCGTCACCACGGCCAGCTACTACGGGTCCTTGCACGGCGAGGCGACGTGTATCCTGGCCGATACGTGTCTCGAGAAGGGCCAGAGGGCCTTTGTGGGCAAGTGCAACATGAATCGCAACTCGCCGGATTACTATCGCGATGCCAGCACCGAGGAGTCGCTCGCTGAGACGGAGAGATGCATACGCCATATCCAGACCATCGACCCCTCTAGCTCCCTCCTCAAGTATGTCATCACGCCTCGCTTCGCCATCTCATGCGAGGCAGACCTACTCGCTGGACTAGGCACTATCGCATCCCGCAACCCAGACCTCCCGATCCAGACGCACTTTAACGAGGCCGAGCAAGAAGTCCAGGCGACGCTCTCCCTCTTCCCCGCCTTCACCAACGAAGTCGACCTGTACTCACACTATGGACTTCTTAAGCCACGAACTATCCTTGCTCACTGCACCATCATGACGGGCGCCGAGGCCCAGAGCCTGGCCGTGCTGGACTGCGGCATCGCCCACTGCCCCACGGCCAACATGACCGTCGGCGGCGGTTTCATGGCCGCCCCCGTGCGAGACTTTCTAAGCCGCGGCATGAAGGTCGGACTCGGGACTGACTCTGGCGGCGGCTTCTCGTCGTCCATCCTTGATTCCATGCGGCACGCTCTTATTGCTTCGTTTTCGTGGGAGGCGGCGTCGGCGGGCCGTGAGAAGGGTTTGACGCTGGAGGAGGTGTTTTACCTGGCCACCATGGGAGGCGCGAGGGTCATGGGGATGGATGATAAGATTGGAAGCTTTGGTGTTGGTAAGGAATTTGATGCCGTCGTGGTAGATATGAACACGGCTACGGGCGGAGTGAATGCACCGGTGGAGGAGGAAGATGAGATCAGGAGGGTTTTTGATAAGTTCCTGATGACGGGGGACGACAGAAATATGGTGCAGGTTTTCGTCAGAGGACAAAAGGCTCATGCGTTGTAGGTGAATAATTACGTCTCCTATTTTTTCCCGCTGTTGTGGTCGCACTTATAGCGAGTGATAAAGTGCCCAGACCACCGGGTAGACGGGATGACCTGGAGCTTCTGTCGATGGACTCATGAGTAGCTACGAGAAAGATGGCCCAATGCATGAGTTATAATGTGATTGTATCATTCGAACTAGTTAAGAAAATAAAGGAAACTTATTCATGTCATCCATCTATTACGTCCAAGAAACAATCCTCAACCCAAACAATGCTTCCCATGACAAAGGAGAAAGCGAATAATTGAATCAATACCCTCCAGATAACGCCCCGAAGACAGCTCTAGTACCCCGACTTGGCAAGTCTCGCCTTCTCATCCGCGACCATGTCGTACTCCTCGTCATCCTTGTTCTCGGGCTTGTCACCGTCCTTGTACTGCGGCTTGTCCTCGTCGTCCTTGTACTGAGGCGCAGGCTCGTCCCTGTATTGGATCTTCTCGTCGTAGACGGACCCGTTGGTCTCCCCGATGTGGTGCTCCGAAGCGACCGAGACAGATGATCGCTGGTCGGACAGGATGGCGTCGCCCGGGGGAGGAGCCATGCCGACCTCCTGGACGACGGTGCGGTCATAGTCCATGCGGCCCTCGAGAGCCTTGAGCACCTCGAACAGGGGCTTGGCTCCCATGGGCCAGGCGACGTCCTCGCGGAGGATCTTCTGGGCAGTGATACCGCGCTCGTTATAGAAGAGGCCGTTGGCATCAGAGCGGCTGAGGATGATGGTGCCGTCGATCTGGACACCGGCCCAGAGGCCACGGCTCTTCATGTAGCTCCACATGGGCTTGGCCGTCTTGCTGACTGCGGACTCGACGTGGCCACCGGTGCCGACAGGGCCCATGGCGATGGAACCCTCGGCGCCGAGGGACACGCGGGGGTTGGTGAAGGCGGAGACCTGCTCCTGGGTGTTGAGGACGCAGACGCAGTCGTAGACGTCGAGGCCGAACATGAAGCCGGCGCCGAGCGTGGTGACGACGAAGGCCGAGGGCGGCGACCAGGTGCCGTCGGCGCGGCGGGCGACGATGACGCCGGACCCGGCGGCCAGCGAGCTGTGGCAGGCGCCCGCGCGGAGGACGTTGAAGATGGCGAGGCCGGCGCAGTTGCGGAGGACGGCGGGGGGGATCTTGACCATGGACTTGCGGGTGAGGCCGGTGGGGTGCATGGGGCCGCTGGCCTTGGGGGGAGCGGAGGAGTTGAGCTCTGAGAAGGATGTTAGTGAGGATTTGGTTTGTGTAGAGACGATGAGATACGTACGGGTGAAGGAGTGGAGGATGCGGGCGGCCTTGTTGCATTCCTTGTCCATGCTCGTGGGCCACCAACCTTCGGCGCCGATGACGTTGGCGGCCTTGTTGAGCGGCCATCCGGCCTTGGAGCTGATCTTGTGGAAGCGCTCGCCCATGGTGGGCTTGGTGGGAGCGGCGGGCTCAGACATGGGAGCGAGAGGCGTCTGTTGGTACTCGGGGGTCTCGACGTGGGGGGAGTAGGTGGGAGGGACCTGCTTGAGCGGGTCGATGGACTCGATGGAGCGGTTGGAGACGGAGTAGACGGTTTGGGTCATGTTGGAGGTTGTTTGTGGTGGTAGTGGTGGTGGTGGTGTAAGTGGTGGAGATAGTTTGCGTGGTGTTGTGAGTGAGTGTCGAGTTGATAGTCGAGAAGATAGATGCTAGACAGGAGAGCAAGGGTGTAAAGGGTCAAGAAGCTTAATGATATGCTTAAGATGGATTGTTCTGTTGATGCTCTGCTCTGTTCTGAGTGTTGATGCTGCTGATATCCCTTCCTGCATCTCGGGGGCTCAACACCAGCCTTATATGCCAGCTCTCAACCACACGCCAGCCGCTCGCATTCGCACACATCCACGCCTCGACGATGTAAGGCAGCCGTATAACGAGACACAACCTCCCCCGAAACAGCAAGGAGCGGGGCGCCACATCCGCCGGAGAGGTCATCTCACAGCCCGGAACCCGCGTTTGCGTGGGCGCGTCGTGGACTGCAGTGGCGCAGCGATTTCGCTGGGCGGTGGTGGGCGAAGGCGAGGGCGAAAGGGCGAAGTGCCGAGGGCGCGCGGGGAGATAGCGGGGTACTTCGGATGATGACCCCGCTGTGGTGCGGTTTCCACCCAGAGCGTGTCCCGCGGATAAGTCCCTCGGTAACGTCGCGCCCTCGCCGTCGCCATTGCCTGGTTCTCCACACACACCGACCGACCCCGCCGCCAAGCAGCGAGCAACGCACAAATCCTTTCCCCCACAACATAGATTCCCTTTCTTGGGCAGCATTTTCTCTAGCCCATTCACCAAACACCAGAACACGTCGGTGTGGCTCAGTTGGTTAGAGCGTTGGTCTCATATCGCATATATATGACTTGACCAAAGGTCAGGGACATCCAAAGGTCGAGAGTTCGAGCCTCTCCACCGACACGTCTTTTTGCTTTTGCCAGGTTTTTCCAATCATTGTCCTCACTTATCAACATTTATTGACCAGGGACAACAACAGACAGGTCTGGCAACTGTCAAATCTTTTTTGGCTATTGGACCTTCTCAGTCGAAGAGATCGAAGCACATAGTCTACTTCATTCATACTGTCTGTCTGTCTCAGCTCCCTCGCTCATAATGTGCCAAGCATTCAGTGTATCACGCATTTCGGTGTCCCTCCGTCAATAGACGGAGAACCCGCAAAAGATCAAAACGCCAAGCACCGACTCCTTGTTCAAACCCTCAAACTCGCATTTACTTCTGACCGCATGCCGCTAGCTACACGCGTTCTATCTTAAACTTGAACCCAGTCACCTCGCTCTTCACCAACAGATCGTCCCTGACTCCCGGCCCGCATGCCGCCGTACCAACACCGGCAACCTTGGCGTCCACTCGCAGAAGCGTGGCATCCTCGTCGACGAGGTCGGGCGGGTGCTCAGCCGCCTGGATGTTGTCCACGCTGTTCCGGCTGGCCACGAAGCTGAACTCGGCGTCGTCCAGCCGACTCACGCGAAGCCCCGAGCTCTGCGCGCGAGGGTCCGTCAGGGCCACCCACCGCGTCTCCAGGCGGTTTCCGTTCTCCTGCGGCACGTCGTAGGGCACCTGCAGCTCCGCGACCGACTCGGCCTCCCAGACCCCGACCCGCTGCGAGGACTTCTTGTCCGGGTAGCTCTCGCCGGGGCCGAGGCCGAGCCATCGCACCTGGTCGAGGGCCTTGCTGGCGTGCACGTTGAGGCCGATTCTGGGAACGTGTGATGGGAACGATCCCGTCGGTGTGAGGCGGGTGGCGTTGATGATCAGGGCACCGACGTTTGTCACCGTGTACTCGATCTCGCAGTCCCATCCCCAGCCCAGGACCGGCGGCGTCATGAAGGTGTGCGCTTTCAGTACCGTCTTGTCCGGGCTCGATGAGTCGATCTCTAGGGAGCGGAGCTGGGATGTCAGGTCGTCGACTCCGAAGCGTCGCCAGTATGGCAATGACTGGGGAACATCGTTATCGGTTGCAGGCCGCCAGAACGACGGCACAACCGCAACGCCGTACTTCGGGTCGGCGTCGAGCAGCGTCTGTCCATTGACAGTCCAGCTCTTCAGCGCGCCACGGGCTCGGTCAAAGGTGAAGACAAAGTCGTCTCCAGACACCAACACTGACGATCCCTTGGTAGAAACGGAGAGCTTCGAAGAGGATCGGTTCAAAATGGGCCGCTCCGTCGATTCGACCTTGGTGGTTTGCAGTCGATGCTGCGTCCAGGCGACTTCGTGGCCGCTGGGTGCCCAGGACGTCTGGTGCTTGAGCGTCAGTGAAATTGTAAGGTGGACTTCCTTGTCGCTCTTGTAGTTGAGGGCTTCTGCTGGGATGGGGAAGGTGGCTTTCTCTCCCGCCTTCACGGTGGGAAGATCCAGCGCACCCGCGGCGAGGAGGCGTGTCCTGCAAACTGTCAGTTATGAACTTGCGAGCGTTTCGGTGCGGCACGTACTGGTTGCCGAATTCCTCCAGCTTGTAAGTGGCAGCAAGGTGGCTCAGGTCAACAAAATTGTAGTGGTTCTCGACGGTGATGGTCTCGCCGCTGACCTCAAACCTGACCGGTTGGATCACCTTCTTATACTCGGTCAACCCGGGCGTCGGCTCATGGGCGCTGTTGACCATGCCGTCCATGACAAAGGTCCTGTCGTTGGGAAAGTCGCCAAAGTCTCCGCCATAAGCATAGAAGCCAGCGCCGCCCTCGACGTCCTTCCACAGTCCGTGGTTGGCCCACTCCCAGATGAAGCCGCCCTGAAGACGGGGGTAGTCGCGGAAAGCCTGCTCGTAGTCCTCTAGCAGACCTGGCCCGTTGCCCATGGCGTGGGCGTACTCGCAGAGGACGATGGGCTTCTCAAACTTGCCGTCTGTGACGCCCTCTTCCTGGGCGTGCTTGATGAGGCGGTCGACGGATGGGTACATGTAGCTGTACATCTGGGTCGTCTCCGCCTTCTCGTCGCCTTCGTAGTGAATCAACCGGCCGGGATCGAACTTGCGGCCGTACTCGGACATGGCCTTGTGGTTGCCGCCGTAGAAGGCCTCATTCCCGAGACTCCACACGATGACGCTGGTGTGGTTCTTGTCGCGCTGCACCATCGACTCCATGCGGTCCAGGTAGGCCGCCTTCCAGGACGGGTTGTCCGAGGTGAACTTGGCGGCCTGGGGGAACGTCAGCTTCTTGCGCTCGCCGTAGTCCATCTCCTCGGGGATGTCCAGGGGCCGAGCGATGGCGTCGTAGAAGCCGTGGCACTCGAGGTCGGCCTCGTCCATGACCCACAGGCCCAGCTCGTCGCACAGCTCGAGCACCTTGGGGTGGTTGGGCTGGTGCGAGCAGCGCAGCGCGTTGATGTTGTGCGTCTTCATCAGCAGCAGGTCGCGCTTGACGAACTCGAGCGGCACCGCGCGCCCGAACAGCGGGTGGTGCTCGTGGCGGTTGACGCCGCGCAGCCGGATGCGCTGGCCGTTGACTTTCATGAGGCCGTCGATGAGCTCGACTTTGCGGAAGCCGAGGCGCTGCTGGATCGTGTACGGCGTGTCGGAGCCGGCCGTCTTGAGCGAGAGCTCGACCTGGTACAGGTACGGCGTCTCTGCGGTCCACTTCTCCGGGTTCGAGACGTCGAGCTTGAGGTCTACGCGGGTATCTTTTGCATCAACGGATGCGGCTGTGGAGCCGAGAACCCGGCCACTGTTGAGCTCTGAGAGAGTCAGCTCCAGGTCGCCTTTCTCCTTGGCGAGGATATCCACGGTCGCCAGGAGCGTGGCATCTTGGTACTTTTCGTCCAAGTCGGTGCGGAAGAACCAGTCTTCGATCCTCGCATCTGCAGGGAACGCAATGAGGTGCACGTCGCGGAAGATTCCTAAGGCGTTCAGCAAGATGGTCGTGTAAGTTGTGTCGGCTACTTACCGGACAGCCACCATTGATCCTGATCTTCGATATAGGTGCCATCGGACCACTGATAAACCCTCACAAAGACCTCATTCGGCCCATCGCGATCAACGTACGCACCCACGTCAAACTCGGACGGGTTCCTCGAGCCCTGGGCGTACCCCACCAGGACGCCGTTGACCCAGACGTGATAGGCGCTGTCCACGCCATCAAAGCGGAGTCGCAGCTGCGAGTCGGCCGCCCACGTCCTGGGCACGTGGAAGACGCGACAATAGGTGCCCGTGGGGTTCTCGGTGGGCACATGCGGCGGACACACGGGGATGGGGTACTGGACGTTGGTGTACCAGGGCTTTCCGTGGCCCTGGAGCTGCCAGTGGCCCGGGACGTTCAACTTGCCCCAGGTTACGTCCTGGGACGACGTCGTCTCCGGGGCGTCGAGGGGCGTGGACGCGAGGTGGAAGTCCCAGGCGCCGTTGAGGAGCACCGATGTCTCGGGGATGTGATAGGCGCGGGTGGGGAGACAGTTGCGTCGGAAGACGGCTTCGTTGGAGTAGTCAGGGCGGGACTCGTCCTCCTGGGGAGGGATGCCTCGCTGGTCGACTCTCATCTTATCCTTTCAAGTAACTTGGGAACTATGTGTTTCTCGCCCGTGTCATGTTCAAAACAGGAGGACTGCGTCCCAAGCGAGGGACCGTCGGTGTGCTTTTAACCTCACGATCCCCCGCCCACGGTGTTCCACCGAAGCCTCCCCGAACCGAATGCCCCGAATTGATCGCCGCGGATGGGCTGACCCCGCTCTCCGTCTTCCCCGAGCCGGGTGGGGATGTCCACGCGGGCCAATAAGCGGAGCGGGCGCAGCGAGCATCGCCATCCGTGCCGGGGAAGTCGGAGCCGAGATGGGTCAGGCCAACGTCGGGCTTTTTTGTTCTTTTACACTTCCAAGTCCGGCGTTGCCAGTGCGGGGAAGCCGGAGCTGTCTTCGGGAGAGCTGATTTATGGTTAGTATGTACAGATTATTCCTAACTCCTATCCATAGTTAGCTAATGCCTGTTAGGGCTAGGATTAATGTCCTAAAGTAGTTAGCTCAGACCCTAGTCACTTTAAAATAAACAAGACCTAAGCAAATATTATTTATACCCTTTGCAATACTCAACATTACAGTTTCTATAGAACGGTTATATCATTTATGCTTAACCGAGGCCATCCTCGCTCGTATCCTCATCCATATCGCCGTCGTCGCTCGCCTCAGTTGTATCTCCATCATCATCCGAATCGCTAGAATCAACATCCTCATCTACCTCCTCACCGGCTCCGCATAAAGAAGCTATCCTAACGAGGTCCCATTGAAGACAAAAGACATCCCAGTTGGGAACTGTCGACTCGTCATACGTAGGCGCTGAATCGTCGTTGGGATCCGATGGCTTATCCTTGGCAGTGATGTCGATCATTTCATCGTCCATGAACTCCAGGGCTTGCTAGGGTTTGTGGTAATTTGAGAACCACTCTTGTCCAGTCTGGGGCATCCTTGCCAGCGTATGGGAGGATGTGACATATATGGGAATTTGCAGCACCGATGATGATGCAACATCCGTCTCTAGCGGCAACCTTGGCCTTCTCAAGCTGATTGCGAGTTACTTCGATGGTCTCTGGTACTTCCGTTGATGGTCCTCTATTATTCTCCAAGGGAAGTCCTGCAAAGAGACATTCTGCTTTGGATATCCTTTTATTGAAAACTATTCCAAGTTACTGTGTTAACGTGGAGTTAAGAAAATGTGGACTTACAAAGATTCATCGCCACAGGCAGCGATGCATGCAGGGTGTCGAACATGCACATAAACGCAGCGGACTCATGAAGCTGGTTTCGAAGCCACCTCACTCTTATCAGTGGTGTCACCATAAATAATGACCAGAGAGCTGCGTTGAGGTAGTGCTTTTCACCCCTATGTCTCTCAAAGTCGCGTTGGATATCGCGCAGGAGATGGATCCTGGTTTCCAGATTGTCGATGTAGCTCGTCGTTGGCTCTTGACGGCGGGGAGATGCACGTAAAAAAGCCCTGAGTGCACGAACGTCTTCAGGTCTTCTGGCGGTGTCATGGAGGAAACGATCCAAAGACGCAAAAAGCGAGTCCTGCTGGGGGATCTGACCTGGCTCCATGGTGATTTGCGGTGACGTGGATAGACTTAGCCTAACCGGAACACTGCTCCTACCTAACCTAAGCAGTGCCTCCCTAACCTAAATAAAGGTAGGTTAGTTGGTTAGTTGTTCAATTGTTAGGCGAATGTAGGGCGAGAGAGAGAGAGAAAGGGAGACGAGAAAACATGCGGATGATAGTTTAGAAAGAGAAACATACTGGAGCGGTGGCTGTGAAGATGGAAGGAGCAGTTTTATATCTGGGTCATTCAAGGTTTTCCTGTGGCTGCAAAACAAGCAGAGCCATGAGGGTGTAAATCACTGACCAAAACATAGCTGGATTTCAACGGGATTATTCCTAGAAAATAGGCACTGGCATGCTAGAGAATCTAAACCCGAGATGAATGCAGAGGGACGGATGGTCGGTTTCCATCCCCAGAGGCCTCTTCCACGTACTCCCTTGGACAGGACTCTGGGCATGTCTATCCTCACCCGTGATTTATCCGCTGGAGCCTGCAGAATATCCACCAAGGTTGATCAAGAGAGTTTTGAGGCTGAGGCCTATGGGCAGTCCGAAATCCTCTTCAAGAAACTGGATCGATTAAAGTGAGATTTTAAGCAAACTGGCCAGCGAGGTGAACACCGGGAAGGACGTCTAGAGGCCGAACTCCAGGCAGAGGCGGAGGCGCATCGTAGATAGTCTTGTTGATGTGGGCTATCTGCTCTTTTTCTGAATATGGGCGTACTGTACGAATAAATGCAAACATTCACCAACACAGCATATTAAATCTGATTGATTTACGAACTACATACCGAAGAAACACCCACGCGATAACGTTCGCCATAAGCTCGTGTAAAACCACACTGCTCTTTCTGGTCGACGCATGCCGTGCAGATTCTCCAAGGGTGCCTTCCGGCTTGGAGTTAGCTAGATAGTATCAGTAGACTCACTATGGGAACTCACGATCTAGTTTGTGGATCACGGAAAAGGGGGTTGGTATTGTTTTAATCAATCGAACGGTCCTCATTTGGAACGGAATTCATCTAGTAGAGATTTCCTGGAGACTATGAAGTAGCTAATAAGTGTAGATGAGTTTCGATTCTCTGACAACCAGTCAAATGACAACGTGATGCAAGTTCCGTTTCAAAGCCACAGTGTATGCCATTCCTATGTCGTGTGTGTGCACATGTCAAGCGAGAGCGGGAACACTGAGTGCATAAGGTTCGTGTTCATAGACTCCAGATGTTTCAACCTGGAATAGGGATTCAGAACAAAAAAGTATTTTTGAAGTTCCTGGCCATTGGCTTGACTCCTAATGTCACAAATCTGGGAGATAATCCATACAAGACTCGGCAAGGAAGTTGTTAGCAGTCCAACAAAGGAATTACTAGTCTCAAACCTGGTCTCAAAAATCGAAGTTAACCTGGACTTGACGCATCTCCAATTATGGACAAGTCCCGCTTCTAAAGCTCAATAGCCATGCCTCAGCGTGGTGGGCGTCTCGTCTAAGAGTCTCGCTCGGTACTAAAACTTATTCACATTACTACGTAGTGAATACTCATTCAGGGAGGATCTAAACAGCATTTCTTTAGGCAACGGCGGGAAAGTCTCGCGCATAGACGAGCTGGAAGCCAGTGTAGGACAAAAAGGTTCGAGGCGTCGAGTTGAATGCAAGAGCTGAATCAGCCACGAAGGCCACAACAGTAAGATTAGACAAAGGAGTGATGATTATGACGAATACCAATGCGACACAAGATAGGTCGCCTCAAGCTCAACACTTTCAGGCGCCACACCAGAGCCGATCGAGATGTCGGTGACTTGAGCTGAACGTTAGCCTACACTAGACCAGGTCCAAGAAATAAACTATCTAAAGCCATGAACTAAACACGCGGGTAAGCCCCTTTAAGATGGTCCAGCCTCCCCCGCTTCGACCAACGGCTAGACGCCTTGATCTCTCTCAGTTGGGCTGCTGACCCCGAACCCCGTAATCCGTTGGGCCCAGGCCTTCATGCTCAGACATACAGAACCAAAGCATTTGGACCAATGCTAGTTTAAGCTATCACCGTAGGGCTTTCGAGGTCTACTGGCTTGGCGGGGCGGCTTGAGGAGACTTTTGTGGCGTATTAACCGCTGACTACATGGTAACAGTCTTGCACCAGGCATTGTTAAAAGCAATAAGAAGCCACTATCCTCTTGTCGGGTTTGCAATAAAAGGAATCTTTACCTCGTTCCTCCCTTGACTCAGTGTAGTCAACTCGTTGTGAGAAATCGTCCATCTGCCTTTATCAGAATGAAGGCTCACTCGCTGCTATTGATCGCCATCCTGCGACTCTCATCCCTCGCGAAGCCGATGCTGCGGAAGCAGCTACCGTCACTCTATTAACCCAAGAGGATGGTATAGTAGAGGTGACCGAGCAGCAGGCCGGTAAGTATCAATCCTGCAAGTATGTCAACGAGAGGAACTTTGGCTAATTATTGGCAACTGCAAAGACGCCATCTTCTCGGGCGAGAATGTCCACGAGGTAATCCACGGCGATGCAGAGCTCGACCGCAGACACTACGAGGCCCCTTATGGAAAGCCTTATGGAGGCTCCAATTTTAAGAAGTTCTGCTCTAAGTACCTCTCCATTACGCCCTACGCTACCACCAAGACAGCCGCCGTTACTGCAAAGTGCAGCAAGATGATCACTTGCGAGACCTTGGCTACGGTCACAAGAACAGTGACGACGCAGACAGAGTTTATCACCGAGAGTCCTACCGTTATAGAGTATGTGTATTCCTCTACCAGCTTATGCGCATCATACTGATTCTTACTTGAGATACGTCACCCAGACAGCAACCGACTATGTCACCACCACTGGCGTTCCGCGACACGAGCCCGTCTTAGATAGCCGCCACGTCAATAACGCGAAGAACGGCTACTTTAAGAGCAAGCAACTATCATCGTCATGTTGGAAGGCCGTTCAGCCCAAGACCAAAACTATTACTCACACCGCGAAGCTCACATCAACCATCTTCACCACCAGGACCCAGACCAGCTCGGCCATGGCCCTCACCACCGCGACTGTAACGCTTCCTGTGATCGAAACAGCCACGACCGTGGCCACAGTCACCAGCAAGATCGCAGTCTACCCCTGCGAGGGCGTCCAGGAGAAGGGCTGGAGTTTCATCACGATCCCTCCAGGTACCTCAAGTAACAGCATCCAGGCGCCGACGTTTCAGGACTGCTGCGAGACCTGCTACACGACCTTTAGCTGCGTGTATTATACTTACTCCGCGGGGGTTACAGGTTGTAGAGTGACTTATCAGAACGGTGCGACTGATGAAAACACGTGTCCTGCTGGAACACAAACAGTTGTCTACGGGGACGGGCCTCCTGCCTTCCAATTTGGGCCTTGTGGTGTTGGAAACCACTGAACGGGCAGGATATTTCAATTCAATTAGCTGAGTAGCACAATACATCTATAGGATATGTGCAGCAAGTAAAGGTTCAACGGGTTGTGATACGGCACTCCTGAGAACAACTCATGAAATATCGCAAGTTCAGGTGATCCCATAACTATCGAGCTTACAACATAATGTTAGTTTTTGGGGTTCATCATTTCATTCTACTCCAGTCGAATTATTAATGCTGATATACACTGTAAAGCCGTGAGTTGATATCACTTAGGCCTGGGAAGTTGCGACCGTTCGCAAAGTCTAGAGGTATATATATCAGTCGTCTTAAACTGAAGCATAATATCATTGCTCCTGAGCCTACAAAGGAAAAATGAAACAACCAGTACCAACGCTACGTTTCATTTTTGATTTAATACCGTTTCTAGTGACTATGAACCTGGTAACAATTGGCGAACATCAGCATTCTTTGTTCGTCCTGGGGTTAGTAGCCCAGTAGGCCTCCTAGCTTCTGTGCCTCCAAACTGGGCCAGAACAAGAAACCAAGAAGAACGGAAACAGAAAAGTGACCGGGTTCAAAGAATTGTCTCCGGATTTTAGCATTTGTTTTCTTGGACGCATACTACTGTTTTATAATCTTATTGCTTCAGTTTCCGTACTAGTTCCATTCGTATTCTGAGCATTGCATTCCCTATGTTCCGTAACCTGTTCAGTCGTGCTCTTGGGTCATTGTTCTGAATGCTAGGGACTATATATAAAGTCGATAAAAGACGGAGAGCTTTGACAAGCATCCGAATATAGCTGATCTAACTGACTTAAGTATAAGTTGCGCAAGCTAACAGCGATGCATAAGGAAACGAGGAAGAAAAGTAGCAAGGAGACCCATTAGATCTCCATGTACATAGCTATCTATCAACCCGACGAAGGCAAATACTACCACTGGGCTATTGCTATCTACGACGAGAAGAGGTCAAAATGGCATACTTACGAGGCCATCCGAACTCGAGAGAAAGGACCATTCACAGCGAATTACAGTCAAGCCGATCCGCAAAGATCATCTCGCTGCCTCCCCTTGATTCCCGTGAGCAGGATCTCCAGGTCCCATTTTGATGGCGTGACTGATATGTTTAATAGTGTCATCATTCCGGGGCATGACAAAGCTTATGACTGTCAAAGTCATGTCGCCGAAATCTGCTACGCTCTAGCCGGAGTGGGATACTTGGACCAAAACACCTTGACGGCTACGATGGAGCAACTCTACGCATATCACGGTAAGCAAAGCGTTGATTTTGGGAGGAGAGATAGGAGTAGCAAGAGGGTCGTGTCCGACAGATATGTGTATGACTCAGAGTAGTACTCTACACGATGGAGGTTAGCTGATGAGTTATAGTAGGTGGTCTTCCTTCATCGTCCTGCTTTAGAGAATTCGTTGTGATGTATAAGTTTATTACTACGCATGACATGGAAATATGGAAATGTGTTTGTTTAATCTAGTTCCAACTAAGTAGAGTAATTGAACTCTAAAATGTTCTTCAAGTTCTCCGCCATGCCAGTCAGTTGCTTAATCAGTCTCATCGTTGTTTTGAAAGAGAAAAGAAATTCCGCTATTATGTCTAAGTTCCTTTAAGCCCTATATCGTCTAAATAATCACCCATAAAATCGTCTCCTGCTCCATTCTCCTCTTCAAGGTCATTCTCATCGTCCGATTTGCTTCTCGTATTAGGCACGTTGCTACCACCGTCACTGACTGACTCGGCATGTGACGAGGGACTCGCGTACTCTTCGATATCAGATTCACGCTCCAGAATATGATCCATCCCGTCCCGTTGGGTCTCACGGCTGTGAAATATTGTATTGTGGGCAAGGCATTTAGTACACACGTCGTAGTCTGGACAGTCTTTACACTGTAGGAAAGACCAAAGATTTGCTAGAAAGTGGTGAGCTTAAATAATGACACGGAGGAAGCTAGGGGTCTTACGTTGAGACAAATGTCACAGTTGTGAGAGTGTAAGGCGTACTGTTGAACTGGCTCGTTGACCCCTTCGATGGACTGGACGTCTTCGGATTCCTGCCTCTCCCGAAGACTAGCTAGGAGTAAGTTGGCGACGTGGTCATCTTTGTTAGACCGCCGGGCAAGGTCCAATGGCGTGAGAGCCTCAGTGGTCGTTCCATTTTGGCATCGGACAATCGGGTCTGCCTTGTTTTGGAGAAGGCATCGAACTACACGGATGTAGTCTCTACTTTCGGATCTCATCGCCTCGCACCTACCGCTGTCCCATTGACGGACCGCCCAGCACAATGGAGTCCATCCATCGTTGTCTGGCTTGTTGACGTATTCCTCGCTATTTGGCGGATAGTATGTATCCAACCGTCTTGGCATTACCAAACTGTGCCGCCCAGTGAAGACAGTTCTTACCCTCCTTGTCACAGACCATCACGTCACCCCTGTAAGGGAGCAAGATGGTCTGGAAGTTCTCGAGGCCGTTGGCCGCTGCATAGTGAAGGGGCAGACGACCAGAAACAAGATCAACAAGCTGCGCGGAAGCGCCCTCATCGATGAGTAAGTTGATCGCTCCCACCCCAGCGCTGAAGCACCCGGCCGAGAGCGCAGTGTAGAATATATTCCCAGGCACAGTCTGTTGGACGGCCAGGCCTTTGAACACAAGCATTCGAACGATCGCGTCTATCTCTATGGCATCTTGGTAGCGTACCACTTCAGAATAGGGAAGTAGGGCCGCCATTAGGGCAGTGCTGGTGAGCTCGCTAGGTACAACCGCATGGATATCTGCCCCATGGTCGAGGAGAACCTCAACGGCCGACACACTGGCCAAACGACAGGCAAGCCACAACGGACTCTCGGTACCGGGTATCATGCAGTTGATTTCGGTGTCTGACTCTCCAAGAAGTATGTGAAGTACATCATCGGAGCACACGGCTTCGTGCAATGCTGTCTGGCCGTTGGCATCCTGTACGTTGAGGTCGGCACCGGTTCTTATGAGAAGCTGCAGGTGCTGAATGTGTGACATTCTATTTGCGCAGAGAAGCGGTGTTTGCTTGGAACTGTCCAAAGCGTTGATTTCGATGTCCTTGCGGAACTCAAGGAGAGTCCTCAGCTTCTCCGGGCTTTCATCTAGAAGCGAAAGGTGAAGTAGGCTGCGACCGTCTTCGCCGCCTATCGTGACATCTAGCTCAGCACCGCTCTCGATGAGCAAGCGAAGCATAGAAGTACCGGAAGAGTATAGAACAGCCCAACAGATGGGTGTGAGTCCTGAGAGACCCTTTTGGTTGACGTTTGCGCCCTTGTCAATAAGCATTTTAGCCACATCTGTTTTACTCCCCGCAGCGGCCACAGCGATGGAATTATACTCGCGGTGGTTGACGAGGTTGGGATTAGCACCCGCTTCAAGAAGTAGTCTTACAACTGTGGCTGTTCCGTCCCCTGTCGGCTCTCCGATCGCTGTGTTCAGGATTGGCTCCCGTGTCTCCCCCCTCAAGACATCTAGCCTTGGTTGACCCTTGAGGAGTTCCTCGACCACGAGGGGTTGGATTTGATAGACGGCCCAGTATAGAGCACTTTTGTTGAGCTTATCCAATGCGTTGATATCAGCGTCGTGGCTGAGCAACCAACGCACGAGGGTCACGTTTCCGGTCCGCGAGTCTATCATTAGAGCGGTATCGCCTTCGGAATCCGCTGCGTTGACATCGATGGGACGTTCGCCAGCAACAAGGGCGTCACAGATCTCGGTGAAGGCTTCAGAGTGCTTGGCAGAGTAGGCAATCTCATGCATAAGCGGCTGTTCGAACTGCTTGTGATTGGGGTCACCGCCGTGTCGGAGCAAGGAACCAACACACCGGACCATGTGACTAAACACGGCGGCATACCACAAGGGCGTGTCCGCGCCGTAGGGATTTAGGCGGTTGGGGTCGGCGCCATGAGAAAGAAGCAATTCCATCGTGTACGGCAAGGCCAAGTACGTGGCCGTCGCAAGAGGAGTCCATTCCCAGTCAACCTCAGGAGGTGCAGCCCGAGAAATGTTTGGATCTGACCCAAGCTCAAGGAGCACTTTGACGGCTTTCCGATTCCCGTAGTCCGAGGCGGTATACAGTATAGTGCTTGGTTGTCTTGCAAGTATGACTGAAGGATCCTGGGCGATGAAAGCCCGAAGCACATCGGCGTGGCCCCCGTGAGCTGCTGCGTTCCTGGGCCCATACTTGTTGTTGCAGAGAACATCTGTTTTTGCCCCATGACGAAGAAGGCTCTTGACTGTTTCTGTGTGGCCATTAAGTGAGGCCACATAGAGCGGAGAGACGAAGAAGCCAAGAGGTATGGCTGGTGTCGAGGCTACACTGTCTTGCGGATCAGCCCTGGCTCCGTTGCTGAGCAGCTTTTCTACCAGATTGTGCATTTTAACCATTTTGCCGCCCATAATACCGACCAGGGCCATGAGTATGTGTCCAGATTCGATTCTAGGTGAGAGAGAATGCTTTGAACTGCCTGCAATGCTGTGCTTTCGTCGCCAGCCTGGACAGCAGCAAGGAGGACATCCGTAAAAGTCTCGATTGGAGGCTGCATCTCTTTCAAGAGCTTGGGTACTAAATCACCAGCATTACTCCTCACCAGTGCAACCAAAGACTCAGCTCGCGACATATCATCCGCCTTCTTCACCTCTTGTTCCGAAGCTAAGCCTAGGCCAACAAGCACAGCAGGTGTAGACTCTAGCGGCCTTCGGACCCGTGTGAGAGGATTGCTTGTTGTCCAATACACCTTGGCCCATACAGTCGAAGACTCAGTCGCAGAATTCGCGAGCAGCAACTGCACAATATTGGCTGAGTAGCCTGGCTCACATCGGGAAAGATGATAGGGCAATGCTTCTGCCAGGTAGAGAGTAATTTCCTGGCTTTCTGAGATCATTGGAGCAACGATTTCGTGCGTTTCTTGTTGTCTATCGACTTGAGACTGGTAAACTCGAAGCAAGGACTTGAGTGCGGCGAGCGTGCTGCCATAGGAGAGATGCGCAAGACAGAACTCGACTATCGTCTCGTGTGCCGATCGTCGAATTTTGTTCCACGAGAGCTCTTCAAATCCCGTATCGTTCCCAAGTCCCGCGTCATTGCTAAGAAGGTCCCAGATGTCCCGACGGATAGTCACTTCGTCGCAAGCGAAGTCAGCAACCCCCTCAGCTAAGACTCTAGCTGTAATTGGGACGCCTCTGTGGGTTCTTGGATCAATAATGACGCTTGGGAGGTAGGTTGTTCGTCTACTTGATGGTTGCGATGTTGGAGCAGTATCGCGGCGAGCTGTCGAGGGTTGACTGGACGGTGGCTAGATATTGGCTAGTTTAACGTCCAGCACAGCTCATTGGATTGGGCGTGGGACCTCAGAATCTTGTGCAAGACTCGCTCAGGCGTGTCGGCAGAGTCAACAAGCTCCAGCAAGCGAATGAGGTGAGACAGGCACTGTGGTGACAGTTCCTCAGACCATCCGGTGTGAGCCTGGAGTAATTGGAGTATCTTGTGGAGGCGAGTTGGATTCATCGCAATCAAGCCGTCAATGAGTTTTTGAATCCGATCGGTTGCGTCTTTGATCGGACAGAAGCGTGATAAATCCCCAATATTGGTCTCCAGCTCGCCTTTGACGGGAGAGAACGCTATGCCATCTACATCGAGTTTCGTCCACCGCTTAAGCTCGGGCAAGAGGGAATTGGGCTTCTTTGACGTGATCAAGAGTTCCAGGTCCTGCTCGGTCTTCTCAGATAGCTTTGCGTAGTAGTCCAGAAATAGTGAGCGACCTTCAGGCCTACATTCGTCAAAGTCGTGGAGAAGGATGACTGCAAGCGGGTTCACGAAGAAGAAACCTGATGCACTCAAAAATGGAAAGACAAGACTGATCAGTCCACCCAGCACCTTAAACCTCGATAGTTAGCAAATGCTAGTGTAGATAATGGGAAATGGGCTATCAGGATTTGGACATTTGGGAATCACGGTAATATTGGGATGGAGATGGGGCCGTAAGACGACCTAGAGTAGAGACTTTAGCTCTGAGAAATATACCTATAAGAAACAAGTCTTGAAGCTTCTGGTTTACATCCTTCCTATATTCATGAAATTGGCCCGTATTCATGGTAATCTGAACCACCAGGGAAGCCATCACGTCGGAAATCGAGGCTCGAAGTGGGTCGGTAGAACTGAAGGTAAAGAAAAGAGATTTGAAGGCGTTGCGATCATCCTTCTATCGTTGTTTTGATCGCCAAGTGAGGAAACATTTGTTTGCAAGCTCGTGCGTCGTAACGTAGTATGTTCCGTGAATATACAGGATTTGAGAGTCAACGGATCTGTCCCATTTCTTATAGGCTGGTGCGTATAGAAAGGGCTCTAGCGCAGGTGCCGGCCTTAGATCGAGTTGAGACGAGCGGTGGGTGCTGAAGGCTGAAGGAGAGTTCGCTCCATAGGTATCCAGCCGGGATCAGCAAATCTGGCTAGATGTCGAGGTTGTTAGACCCGATATAGTGAATTCAGGAGCTTCGACACGCACATTTAGGACTGTACGGGGTATGACCTGGTAGTGAGCCGCCATCATGAGGTTCCTCCATAGGTATCTCAGTTGGCGTTTCAAGCGTTCCAGTAAAGCAGTCCAACTCCTATAGACCTATTAGTTTTGAGCCCATATTTCTTTATTTAGAGGATGGAATGTCTGACGAGATGAATCTTTTCTGATTGTCCCTTTGTTGCATATACACTTATAATCTGACAGCGAAGGGTAATCTTAGAGCTGATGAATAGCTCCGTCGTGCGAAGTACGGAACGGGCAAGGGCAGAAACGGAAGATACTGCGGTACGGTACGCCCATAAGCCATCACTCTTTTGATGAAGAAGTTTGAAGAGCTTTGGCGCCAGTGACTGGGCATTTGTGTCGCGCAGGGGACACCCCGAAAAGACCTTGCAACATGAATGTGAGCAGAGTCATGCGGTTGAGCTTTTGCAGACGATTATATATGCAATCTTACAATTTGTATAGTGTTGAAGAAGATTCCACGATATACGTCCTCGAATCTTGCGGCGAGGGAGAGAGCCTAGTCGTCATACCGAGGAGCAGGAAACTGGGAACTATACCATTTTGACAATGAGAGAGCCGAAATCGTACGCTACAAAAATGATTGCTTTCCCGGGATTCTGTAATACATATTACTGTTGGTAAAACTCCACGTACAGGGAGTGAATATACAGACAGAGGTGCTAGTTTGCCTGGCTATAAGCTCGTGTAGGAAGCGGGTCGCTTGTAGCTCAATAGCTTTATTGGTGAGATCTCCTATTAGGATGCTAGACACGTCGCACTGGAAGATGAGCTCCCTGGTGTCAATCACCTCCACATCCATGAGCAGGTCGTCTGGATTGTGCAAATCCTCGTTCGGGCGCATCGTGGTGACGTGCACAACACTGTCCGCCGTAAATGATAAGCATTGCTTGCATAATGGCACGAAAGACCGTGGTTTGCTAAGTACTCAATGTGTGGCAGTTCGCTTTCCTTCTTAGATTCGTCGGTAAGCTTGATGCCTTTCACGGTGAGCCATTGACTTTTCCGTGTTCTCACCCTCGCTCGGCTGACGCTCCTCCGACTCGACAGGGACGTCGACCTCTGCGGCCGCGACCGGTGGAGAATGGGACATGATTGCAGAGGGCAGGAGGACGATGGACGGGAAAGAAAATAACGAGAGAGAGGACGGAACGAGATCACAGTTCGTAAATTACTGCGTGAATCTCCTCAAGTGTGTCAGAGAGAAGGATAAGAGCTTGGATGAGGATCAGTTGTCGATCTTGCCATTCATATGTATACTGTACCTTGGAGAAGCGGGCGCTTTGTCGCAACCCCCCCCTTCATACACAATGTGCACATTATGATAGTGTAGTGGTGAGTCAGATCTGTAGTGACGAGAATTGATGACGAAATGATCTGACAGTAAGTGCAATAGTCTGATCATGGGTGGCTAGGAGCTGCTCAGCGCACCAGTGGAACGCGTCGGCGATGCTGGGTTGTTGGATAACAAGGAGGGTTGAAGAAGGAGTTCTGGCGATAAGATACAGATCAGTCTAAAGAAAAGTTCACAGCGAAAGATCACCGTAAAACCTCTTCATCATGACCTCTTTAGTCTCGAGACATGGATGACTCCGAGCTTTGGATGCCCGGCGAGGAGGACGAGGATGACCAGCAAGTACCGAGCATGGGAGATGCTACCTTCTTCAAACTCGATTTGGGGTATCAGGGCGAACCCGGAGGTAATGTGTCCGCTCGTATTCAAACCTCCTCTATGCTGGACTAAACTGATGTCTGAAGACTATCGAGTCCGCAACAAGCCAGGACAGAAGCAGCGAGAGGCCGTATCTGGGTTTGGTTCAGGGTCGCGGAAGAAGCCAGCCTTCAACGTCAGCTGCACCGCAAAAGCCATCATCCACGGGAACCTGGATCAGATTTCCAACACGCCTGCCACGCTACGACTTTTACTTCTTCTCGTATCGGACCCCGCGCATCGAAAAAACGCCCGTATTTCGTTCGAGTTCCAGCCCAAGAAAGACGGCACTGACGTAGGGCCGACGGTGAAGAAAGTGGCTCCTTTTGCGAAGCATGTCATGATGCAGACCACGGAGACTAAGACACGAAATTTTACGACGGGCGGAGGCATTACAGGTGGCACTGTGGTCTCGGCCAATGTGATAGTGAATGCCGAGACGTCGGTCGAGAAGACGGCAGCCCACACGGCCGAGATCATTGGAAACAATCCCTTCGACGACTGGGGAAATCACTTTCTTGCCCAGTGGTTCTTGAAAGAAAACGAGTCGCAGAAGAGTGGCATCGTGTCCATCCTCAGGACCTGCATCCTCTTGACTCGGCCCGACGACGAGGAGTTCTGCTGCATGCCAAGTATCGAGGTAACGCCCGACTTCAAGACGTGACTGGGGACTCTCGTGTCGTGCAGGGCCCCGGACGACCCCATCATATTTGATCCCGAGTATGACGTATACAATATGCTGGAAGGGCGTCCTCAGATTGATAGGCTGAACTTGGGCACAGAGAATCTAGTCGACTTGTGGGACTGCACGTTCCATCAGACATTCGGGGAGGCCGTCAAAGTATCTAGGATATTGGCTGCGTCGGAGGACACCGGGACTGCCCTCGAGAAGCTGAAAACTGTGGCGGAGGTGAAATCAGTCGTACCGTAGGAAATACTGAATGGCTGCTCATACATACACGTAGCTATTGTGTGTATACACGCGTGCTACGCCCAGATTTGTTCCCAATGCCGGTACCCAGGAGAACGGCAAGAACTGCATCCATCATATCTTCACTTGGCAATACACCTCAACGCAGAAGAAGGATGGGAGGGAAAGGTTCCTGGACCGCGTGCAAAAGCTCGTCCCCATTGCAGAAGCGAAGGCAATCGCTGCCATGGACAAAGATGGCAACACGCCGATTCACTATGCCATGCACTATCGGCAGTGTCGTGGACGGTCTGAGAAGTACGTCGAGACAGTGAAGGAGATGATGCGAAGGGCCGAGAAGCAGCATGTCTGGGTTAAGCAAATGGAGGAGTTCCGCAGTGCCTTGAACCAAATTCACAGACACAAAGAGATAAATGTCAAAAAGATCAAGGTGAGTCTGCATTGATACAGCGTCTAAATTGCATAGTTCCTGACCCGTCTAGGTGGCCTTGATAGACGACGGCGTTGACCTCGGCAACCTCGACACGTACAACAACATCGCAAAAGCTACAGGCCTCAGCTACTGCCCGCCAAGCGAGCGCGGATCCGAAAGGCCCTGGCACCGCTCCAGCACTGGCCACGGCACCATCATGGCTAACACGATTGTGAGGCTGAATCCCTGGGTCTCCCTGTATGTCATGCGTGTGCAGGATGGCGCGTCCCACGACGCCGGGCGCACCATCTACGCTAAGAGCGCCGCGCGTGCTATTCGCGGCGCGATAGATCTGGGCGTGAATATCATCTCCATGTTGTGGACGGTGAAGCAAAAGGCCACGTCGGCGACGGGTTCGACAAGGAGCAATGACGGGACCGGTAGGTCGACGATGGAGACTGCGGCGATCGGGATGCTCCAGGAAGCCATCGACGCTGCTGCTGATGCCAAGATCCTCATGTTCTGCTCGGCAAGTGATGGCATCCAGGCCGGTGCCATGGGCACATACCCATACCGCCAGCGACCCGGCTACATCTTCCGCATCGGCGCCGCCCTCACGCTGGGACAACGAGATCCTCACTCGGAGGACAAGGACAAGATCGAGTACTTCTTCCCCGGCAACCAGGTAGCCGAGGCGTGGAACCCCTGGTCCGCGGGGACGGTGAAGTACCACGACGGGTCATCTGTGGGCACGGCGTTGGCGGCGGCCGGGCTGGCCTCGATGATCATGTACTGCGCGGCCATAGCCCGACAGCACTACGCAGACAGCAAGTCTTCTCTAAGCAATCCGTATGAGAAGCTCGTGGATGCGTTGCAGGACAGGGAGAATATGAAGCGGGCTTTCGACAACATCGAGAGTCTGCATTGGGCGGATAAGAAGTATCTGCCCGTGTGGGATGTCTTTGGGCCGATTGCAGATAAGATGAACCAGGAGAGGAATGGAAATAAGAGTGTAAAGTTGCAACATGGTGGCATTTTGATGATGCTAGACACTTGGATGAATGGTTGGCCATCAAATGCAAAAGCTACTTCGCCAATCGTACAAAATCTGGGGCCAGATCAGATCGCGAACCCACCTTTGATCTGGCCTAGTGGAGAGGTCCCGGGACACGAGTATGTGTAATCGGAATCGAGGTCAACTACAATGCAGATTAGTTTCGACTGCTGTAAACTTATGTCGCAATTTGTTAGCGTGCACTCGTACAATCACTTCATTATTGAGATGCGTAATCTGTAGTCATTCATTCGTACTTTTATAGCCACTTCTAGGGATGCAAGAAAAAGCGGGACTTCCATGTGTGGAAGCTCTGCTGCATGTAACTTAGACAGACAGACTACGTGCGCGACGAATAATGGACGCTCTGAATCTCAGGAAAGAAACAAGATAAATCAAGTTCTAATTGGCTTCTCCTTTCTTGACTAAAAAAAAGGACACCTGTAGATAATATCTAGAGTAAGCCCGTCATTGACTTAGACGGCACGTCACTTCACCGTAACCGGCATGTACGACGCGTCACGTCATTGACCCACGAGCTTCCCTCCGCGATCATGACAAGCATCCATCCTCCCTCATCACTCCCTCGTCTAAAGAACCATCGCGCATTCCTCCCTCCCAATCCCCTTCTACGCGAAGACTACTCCCGCAATGCCCGCCGCTACTACAGACCATCGCGACGACATGGCCGCCGTCGCCGGCGAGAAAGCCTCCGGGCTGTACTCGTACGCCCAGCGCTCCCTCGATCGCGTCGTCTCGCCCTCGTCCCGCCAGCGCGCCTACGACCAGACGGCCGAGTTCGCCGCGGCCCGGCCCGTCCTCTTCGTAAGCCCACCACCCTGTCCGCCTCGCCGCAATCGCTGACAATTCGCTTCTTCAGTCCTTCATCGTGGGACAGTTCCTGTTCTCCTTCCTCCCCGTCCTCCTCTTCGCCACCTTCTCGCTCTCGACCGTCGCCTTCTCCCTCGGCGTCGCCCTCGTCTTCGCACTGTTCTGGATCGGCGTCGCCTTCATGGTTCTCGTGCCCACGCTGCTCCTCACCTCGTCCATCGCCGTCCTCATCTGGGGCTGGGCCGTCGGGAGCTTCCTTGTCGCCCGGTGGCTTTACAACCACGCCTCTGCTGGGGCTTATACGAACGATAAGAGCGTGGGTGTCGTGAAGAAAGAAGGCACCTTGGATGGTGGCAACTAATCAATGATGCGTTGATTATGGGCTTTGATTGATGTCGGCAATGGTTGGGTGGGATGGATTTGGAGCACACGGATGGAATGGGATTGGTTTGATCATTACGACTGCCGTTGAAGGCATGGGATATTCAGGGAGTCTTGACGGTTTTCGTCCAGCCCGGCTTGGCTGGCTAATTACTGCGCTTTCATCAAAAGGAATGGGATCCTAGGAATGGAGCTAATGATTGTCATACGGCATATAATTATGACTTCGACTTCTTTTCGTCATCTTTTCAGCCTGTTATCCTTGCACCGGCATCTGGCCGGGATATTTAGAAATAACCTTCACAGTGTTCAGAAGCAAGTGAATACCAAGTCCGCCGCAGTATTCTATTCCTCATTGAGAGGCCAACCTCCTTCCTCGTCTATCTCACGATCCACCCACAGCGTTACATTACAAGTACAGACCCTCCGGCTCACCCTCCTGCTTCGTGCGTAACACTCTCTCACGCGCCGACCGGAAGTCCGCCATTTGAACCCGCATGCGGCGCTCTCGGAGCGCAAGCAGACCAGCCTCAGAGCAGATGGCCTTGATGTCAGCACCCGAAAGGTCGTCCTTCTGCGAGATGAACTCCTCCAGCTCAACATCCTCGTTCAGGCTCATCTTAGAGGTGTGCAGGGTAAAGATCTTTCGCTTCGTGTTCTGGTCGGGGTTCTCGAATAGAATCTTTCGGTCGATACGTCCGGGTCGGATCAGAGCTGGATCCAGGGTCTCGATCTTGTTGGTGGCCATGATGACCTTGACGTCGCCGCGGTCGTCAAAACCATCAAGCTGGTTAAGAAGCTCCAGCATGGTTCGCTGGACTTCTCGCTCACCACCCGAGGTGGAATCGTATCGCTTCGTACCGATGGCATCGATCTCGTCAATGAAGACGATGGAAGGCGCATTTTCACCCGCGACCTGAATATCATTAGTACATATGTATAGCAAACATATCGAGATAGCTTACCTGGAAGAGCTGTCGCACTAGTCGCGGACCGTCACCAAGATATTTCTGGATCAGTTCACTGCCCACAATACGCAGGAAAGTGGCAGAGGTCTGGTTGGCGACGGCCTTGGCAAGTAGTGTCTTTCCGGTTCCGGGAGCACCGTAGAGAATGACACCCTTCGGTGGCTTGATGCCCATCTCCTCGTAAAGCTCTGGATGGAGTAGTGGCAGCTCCACCGACTCTCTGACCTCCTGAATCTGCTGCTCCAAACCACCGATATCTGCGTATGACTCTGTAGGCGCCTTGTCCAGCTTCATGACGCTGACGATAGGATCGGCATCATCCGTCAGTACACCAACGATGCTCACACTCTTGTGATGCAACAAGACGCTGGCGCCGGGCTCGAGGAGGTCCTTGTCGACAAAGCTCATGATGCTGACGTAGTACTCGGGGCCGGTCGTACTGCTGACGATGGCATGGTCGTCGTCAATCAGCTCCTCCAAGGTTCCAACTCCCATGGGGCTTCCACGCATGTCGTCGACACGACCACGCTCATCGGCTAACCGGTCGACATCGGCGTCGGGGCCAGCTACAGCTCCCTCCTTGGCAGCCTTGGCCTTGCGCAGGCGTTCCTGATTCTCGACATACTCCTCCTCAAGCAAGAGGTGATCGTGGATGCGCTGCATTCGGAGAAGACGGAGCTTGCATCGGCTGGTAGGGTAGACGGCAGGGAGCTTGGCGGCAGCGGTACCACCGCCAGCCTTTCTCTTCTTACGACCGACGCGGGTCGTTGGTCGTGGTGGAGGCTCGTACTTGGGCTTATCCTTCTATTGGGGGTGTTAGGATGCTCATGTCGTGAGTCGGAGACACAATTCACTTGCCTTCTTGTCCTTGTCCTCTTTCCCATCTCCCCCCATGCCAGATTGTCCTTGACCCTGAAGAGCTATTGTCAGCGCCTGCAATAGTACAGATTCAGCCAGGGAAGCTTACCATCTTGTCTGGCCAAGCTCAGCGAGCTCGGAATGAAGCGGAGGTTGTGTGGTCGGATGTGGTTCGGTAGCGGTGGTGAAGGGAGGTTGGATGTTGTTAGAAGGACGAGGTCGAGCCCAGTCCAGCTTAGTGATGATGAAAGCGAGGCGCTACAATCAGGCGCCAGGAAACACGACAGCTCGAATAGCGGGTCACGTGCCGGGATTCCGGAAGTGCACGTGACCCGGTTCTCAGCACGACCTGGGTGAAATGGCGAAAGCTGGAATCAGCGGGAGGACGTCGTCAAGTGTTTTGAAATTGAAGAATCCTTTGGGGAGTAAAACTTTTGATGGAATTCAATCCTACTTGATTCTTTGATGTAGAGCTGTAGGCTGAAGGCTGCCACTCGAGGCTTGAAAGCTGACGACATCGACTTCCCAGCCCATGTTCAGCTTCAACGATACAGCTTGACACTCGGAGAAGTGACTGTGACGCCGATAACCCATCCCCATGTAACTTGTGGGCGCAGCGAGTTTGATGTTCAAAGCAATTCACTGGCCCCAAAACTGGCCATCGTATACATAGATGCTTTGGCGAGCCTCTAGGTACCTTGCCTGGTCCTCCAAGAGAGACATGCCGGGAGAGCTACAAAGGATGATGACCTGTCCGAAAGTAATCAGCCGCATGCTATTTACGACATGTCAGCCTGAGCCCGGAACTCCCAGCCCGGGATTTTATGCCACATTGGCACAGAACCGTGATGCCTCGGCCAAGGCGTCCGGCGAGGCTTCACAGCGTGAGCACAGCGTTGCCCTCGTCCTCGCCAGCTCATAGCACTTCAGCCCAAGGTCGACTCCTCACCCAGAACCTTCCCGACCACATCTCCCACCCCGGAACGAAAAACAACAACAATTCGTGGCTGGCTCCTCGTTGCATAATTTATCCAAAAGCAACAGTGAGGTGCCGACCAGCTGGACGGCGGCGCCCCGCAGCACGCTAGAGGCTAGCGCGCTCTCCCAATGCATCAGCCGCTGGGATGGGAGTGTGTGTGGTTACATGGAACTCTCCATGACGAGAGGACGGCGAGGTGACGCTGATGAACACGGATAACTAAGGTATGTAGGGCGGGAAGCCAGGACCCAGCTGGACTACCAGTAGTGCATCGACAGCCCCGGGGAGAGTCTGCCCTGTGCTACTACCCGTGCTACTACCCGTGCTCACCACTGACGCTCACTAACGACGCTCACTGACCACCCCACCCATGGCTTTCCAACTGCATCTAATCCATGCCAGCCAGCACGCCTACGTCGACACTAGCTAAAGCCTGCCACCAACCGCCAAAATCCATCCGTCCTTCTCCTTTCTCTGCCTTCTCTCCCAAAATCATACAACATCTACATAGTACTAGTTTCAGCCCTTCTCCGCTCGCCAACAGCAAAAACAGACTTCGAACCGAGCCCGACGAAACCAACCTTCTGTCCCATCATCCCACCCCGCACTGCTCCTCTTCGTCCTCCCCCACCACCACGAACCACACGTTCAAGATGAGTCGAGAACGCCGTCTCATGAAAGAGCTCGCCGACATCCAGGCCGACCGCGATAACTCAGGCGTCTATGCCACGGCCGTGTCGGAAGGCGACGTCACACACCTCAAAGGCACCTTTCCCGCGCCCCCCGACACTCCCTACGCCGGCGGCACGTTCCAGGTCGACATCCAGATCCCCGTCACCTATCCCTTCAAGAGCCCGACTATAAAATTCGACACCAAGATCTGGCATCCCAACGTCAGCAGCCAGACCGTATGTGTTCTCTTGCCTTAAAGACAGGGAAAGAAGAGGGCTCCCGACTAACAGAAACTGCTGCGTACTAGGGCGCCATCTGCCTCGACACGCTCGGCTCCGGTTGGTCTCCCGTCCAGACCATCAAGACCGCCCTCCTCTCGCTTCGCATGCTCCTCGAGTTTCCCAACCCCAAAGACCCGCAGGACGCTGAGGTTGCAAAGATGCTCATCGATCACCCCGAAGCCTTCGCCCTCAAGGCCCACGAGTGGGCTGTTAAGTACGCCGGCGCTCCGCAACGCGATGTCGACCTCACCAAGTGGAAGAGCGATGCCCAGACGAATGCGATGATGGCTAGCGATGATAACAGGTATGTTCCCACCGCACGTGGGCCCGGATTTTACTCCGTGGATCAGCTTGCCTTGGACTGGGCTGCGTGGGGTTGTACAAGCTGTTGACCGAGGTGTATTAGGTACATGGGATACAGCAGGGAGCTCGTCGACCGCTTCGTCAACATGGGCTTCGACGTCGAGGCAGTAGTCGACGCCTTCGTCTTCGTGGGCATCGATCGCAACGGCGGCCAGGACTACGAGCTTGAGGAAGCCTACATGGGGGACATCACCGCCCGCCTTCTCGGCGAGCAATAAGCACCAAGCCAACCCTCACACCGGACACAACAGAAGAGCAGGACTCCAGATTTTTCAGGACACACAAACTCGCATGCATGGAAAGGGGAGTTTATTTTTATTTTTTTTGGCGCAATAGACAAGTAGTTGGGAAACCCTGATGGCTGCCATCTGTATATACAGCCTGGCCCAAAGGACTTAGGCCACACGAAGGGGAAGTAGTGGCGTACGGATACTAGCGAACAGTGGGTGAGACTACGAACGAATTCCTTGCAAGGAATGGAGGGGGACAGCATATTTGCGATTCGGCGTTTAAATGGATATCCCAAGCCTTGTAGAATCAGATGAACTCCAACCCACTTCACACTACACATCCTGCGTAAGAGTTCTAGATGCATCATTTACTTCGACGCCTGCTTTTCATTCTACTCCGTGCTATGGTCGAGCCCGCTCACAGTAATTTAAATAAGACCTTGCATGTCGTATATGGATGTACACCGCCCAAAATGTGATGGCGTTCGCAATCCAGCGTCCGCGCCTCCCAGGCCCATCCTTGTTCTATCAGGTTACGATGGAAATCACGGAACAAATGCAACCAGCCCGCAGTGAGCAGTCCTCGGCGTCTGACCGGACTCTACTAAGCTCACTCGATCCCAAGCTCTAGCTCTCCCTCCCCCGCCGGACTGCCCAACGGACGAGTCGAAACAACAAGGAAACGGATGATTAAGTTACAGAAGGTCTCGGCGGACGAACTCGTCGTACAGAGCCTTGCCGAGGCTGGCGGGTGAGCGCTCGACGATGACGCCGGCGTCCTCAAGAGCCTTGATCTTGGTGTCCGCACCACCCTTGCCGCCGGAGACGATGGCACCAGCGTGACCCATTCGTCGGCCGGGGGGGGCGGAGATACCAGCGATAAAGCTGACGACGGGCTTGCCGCCGTTGACAGTGTTGTTGGACTTCAGGAAGTCGGCGGCGTCCTCCTCGGCGGATCCACCAATCTCACCAATCATGATGATACCGTCGGTGTCGGGGTCCTCGGTGAAGACCTTGAGGCAGTCGATAAAGTTGGTGCCGCTGAAGGGGTCACCACCGATACCGACGACGAGGGACTGGCCGAGGCCGGCCTGGGTGGTCTGGTTGACGGCCTCGTAGGTCAGGGTACCGGATCGAGAGACGATACCAATGCGACCGCGCTTGTGGATGAAACCAGGCATGATACCAATCTTGCACTGGCCGGGGGCGATGATACCGGGGCAGTTGGGACCGACGAGACGGGTCTTGGACTGGGTCTTGAGCATATCGGTGATGCGAACCATGTCTGGGAGGGGTTCGGGTTAGACGACGTAACATGCTCAAGCTCGAAGATTGGCAACTCACCATGTTGGGGGATACCCTCAGTGATACAGACGATCAGAGGAATCTCGGCCTGGAGAGCCTCCTCAATACCAGCGGCAGCCACGGGAGGACTATTTTGCTATTAGTCGCGCTTCACCGCTGCGGGGCGTTGTGTTTGGGACGTACGGGACGAAGAGAGCTGTGGCGGTAGCACCGGTCTCCTGGACGGCGTCGTAGACATTCTTGAAGACGGGAAGGCTGAGATGAGTCTGGCCGGCCTTCTTGGGGTTGGTTCCACCGACGACCTTGGTTCCTATTCAACACCATATCAGCCTCGACTGCCACCCCTGTCACATGCATCATGACATGTGTCGCAACATGGATGCGGTCTGGATCGTACCGTATTCGATGGCTTGTTGGGCGTGGAAGCTAACCCCTTGATCAGTATCCTGTCCTCTGCGATGCTCGAGACGGCAGCCAAACTCACGTTCCCTGCTTTCCGGTGAAGCCCTGGAAGATGACCTTGGTGTCGCCGTTGATGCGCAAGTTGTTGATGGTCTGCGAGTAGGGCGACGAGCTATAGGCACGACGAGCGACGCTGCGCAGCGACGCAGCGCGGGCGGCGGATCTAGAGACGGACTGCATGATGGCTGTGAGTCGGAGGAAGGGAGGCTGCGATCTGGGATCTTGAAGCTCAAAGGAGGGAGGGACGAGCAGGCGATTTGTTGGGTCAACTGGAAAGGAGCTTGCAGTGGGAGGGAAAACGTCGATGACACCCAAGAGCTCGGGAGGTTCGTACCAAGATTGTCCCGTGGCGAGACCTTACCCAAAAGGGATGCGCTGTGAAGTGCCCTGCCGCTACGGAAGGTCACGGAGACTGCTGTGCCGAGAGTCGGCAGCCGGGTACTATTGTTCCGACCGATGCCGCCGTGACAACGGCCTTGATGCATCCAAAGTGTCGGCGACGCCTCGGCGAGGGAGAACCACTCAGCAGGCCGTTTTAGAGGGTCTTTACGTATTAGAGGCCCCCTAGAGGGTTTTTAGAGGGGCGTTGCAGGGTCTCTGCAGGGCTTCTGCAGGCGGGGGGGGGAGGCCAAGCAGTTGGAGGGCTCTCTGCTCCCTCGTGCGGCTAATGACGGGTTCGCGGTGAAGCTGCGTCATGCCCTTCCTGTTCTAAATGCTTTTCCAGAGGTTTTGGCAGAAGCAAATCCGTGGTTAGGGTCTATTTGGCAGTCTACTGCGGACTAGTGTCTGGCACACTTGGTGGTGGGACGTGGAATTGCAGTTCCTCCCGCTTTGCAGCCGTTTTTAACCCCACCGTTTCGACACCTGCCTGCGCGTCATATAAAGTTGCACATGGCGAAGTTGAGCTTCGTGGAATTGCTATGAATACTATAAAGATGCCTCACAGAAATTGTCTCTGAAACACATCTGTCCTATGCTTTTTTGATCCCACCATGGCTACGCAAGCCCGATGAGTTTTTTTCCCCTTTCGCTGAGGGTCGGGACCTCTCCCCCACAGGGAAAGCAACACCGCCAACGAGCCGGACTTCAAATGCCGGAGAGACCATCACGATAATCGGGGTTGATTCACCGCGGGGCTGACCGAGGCACGGCATACTCTGCCTTGCTCAATTAAAATAAACAGTCCAGGTGCCTCGGTCCGGTATCTTTCATTGGCTCGCCGAGGAGCATAACGTTTCCTCCCTGCCAGGGATGAGTTTGCACAGGCTTTCATTCAGGCCGCAGACAGGAGCATCTCTCACAGGAATGCTGATAAATATCTTCAGCTGCGTTGTTATCCTGACTTTTGTATGCCGTAGGAATATCACCGTCCGTTGTGGCTATCACCACGCATCGCGTCTCTCCACTTAGACCACACAAAAGCAACCCTCTCGTCGCTCCCTGATATGCCGTAGGGAACTATTTCGTAGCGCAAGCCTCCTTGCTCCAGAACCTGGCAAAATTCCCGGTGAATGTCAACCCAGTCCTCCCTGTCGCGGGGCATCAACCTCACACCACTACCATCAACTACCGGTACAAGCCAGTCGGCGCCAGCCTCGCACACCAAGATCAACGACGTAGACATTCTCGGTCGCAACTCTTTCCACGCAGCGCTCCTCATCATAGCCTCTGCGGCTTCATGCCCCAAGTGGCGATGGGCGTAGACAATCGGATCTAGGCCAGAGCGGTCCGAAATGATCCACCCGCTCCCTCGCAGCGCCTCTCTCTCCGCGTCCAGCTGACCGTTCAAGATGAGCGTCTGCAGCGTCAAGCAGCGATCGGATAACGATATGATGTCATGCGCCGTGAACTTGTGCGTCTTCATGGCAGAACGAGCGAATTCTCTGACAATCGCTGGAGGCGCGACATCTCCAGCGGTCTCAAACGAGCGCTCTAAGGCTTCGACAAGGGTTGTCTTGCCGGTGCACTGAGCGCCGACGATGTAGATGTTTGACGGTGACATGGTGTTGTGAGACTACTGCTGCCGCCCAAACCACAAGATGCACGAACAACACTCAAGGATCAAGGCACTCACTCTGTTAAAGCATCAGACATAGAAATGCGCATTTGTATCTCTTTGAAGTCGGCCTCCCGCCGAAATGTCAACACAACATGTTGTGTTGCGGCATAGAGATGTGACAGTGTTCATAAATGATTACACTGTACATCAGGCCACGCAAAAGAGTGAGACCTGGACGATATTTTAAGTCAATAAAGTCCCGGATCTACCCATGCTGCCGTGTCTTGTATTCGCGTGCGTAAGATATCGGTGCTCCTCTGAGTGTATCGCGAATCCACGATCGACTAGAAATGAAGCTATCTTCACTTCTCTCCAACCATGGAGTGGAAACTCCGTAAGGATATAAAAACTCAGTACATGACAAACCGATTGTTTTGTAGAATTTTGACGCTCACTCACTCACATTTCCCGTTGAATAGGCAACCACACAGCGTGCAGAGAACGCCGAAAATTGGTTTGCCTTTCCTCCATAAGTTCCCTAGACCTGAGTTCAAACCTGCCTATTCAGCTCCAAAACACGTCAAAAACTGTGTCACGATATAGGGTCGTGTGCGAGTTTAGTGAAGTCGTTTAGCATTTCCACGAGGTACATTTTGCATCATATATACCAAAAGCGACTTGAGAACGATCGTGTTTGGGTTCTTAAGATTTTGGCGGACCTGTTTGGGCGTCGTCAGATTCAAGGTGTTGATGAGTCAAGGAAAGAACCTGCTCGATCTAGTTGCGCAGAAGCAACGGTATCTTCGTATGAGATGATTAACAGTAGATAGCCGGGCAAATGGCTAAGCTGGAAGTGCGCTGTAGTTTTGCATCGCTACACAATACCACTGAGCAATACGCGACCAGTCCTCCGCCAGAAACACATACTAGAGCGGTGATGCACCTGAGACTTCCATATAGTCGTGTAGATGTTGAGAGACAAGAAGAAAGCATTGTCTAGTTGAAAATAATGACTTGATGGCAAGGAAGTGGGTGGACTGTGAATGGTGAATGGCGAACACTGAACACTGAACCATGAACCGTAACAGCAGTGAAAGATAAATGTTCCAGAAAGCCCTCTCAGGTAACCCGCGATTCTTTACCAACATATTTTTAACATGATACTGAAGAAAGCGTGTGGGAATTAATTCAACGAGTTCGTCTTTCTAAAGCCCCCGCGTGTCACAAGTCGGACTCATTAAGTACATATGGTTTCCTCCCACGAGGTTGTCTCCGTATTCCTACCCTGCACCATCAATGAATCCTTCAACTTATCCAAAATATGACGAGTTGGTGCACCCCCAGCACTAAAGACTTCTCGTGCAGTGACAATGGCATCAGCAAGATACCAACTCTCCATGAAACTGTTACCCTGGAGTCTGTGCAGATCAGCTAGATCTTCCTTCGTATACATGTTCATCTCACACGAGGTGTCGCTCGGGCTGTGGGCCAGAAGTTGACGGCATGTCGTGATGGCCTCATCATAGCGCATTTGATCCTTGAGGATATGCGTAAGCTTTCTCAGCGCCTGTGGCAATCTTCCGCGAGTGGAGGGCGAGCATTGTGCGCGCTCAATAAGTACCCCGACAGACTGCTCCGCGGCTCTCAGGTCCCCATTCATCCTTTGGCATACAACTAAAGCTATAAGTGTCTCGAACGTCTCATGGTGGCTTGAGCTAAGGCACTTTTCCAATAAGTCATTCATGAGATTGAGAGTCACCTCGCCCGTATGGCCATCTTCACTATTGCATAATAATTGACGACATATTTGCACGAGCGGGTAAAATTCGCCGAACTTGATCTGAAGTATATTTCCGATAAACTCCAGTACTGATTGAAGCGCTTCAGGGAACTCTTTGAGTTTCCCAGTAGGAGATAAAGTCGTGGCGAGTTTTCGAAGTAACGTTGTCGGGTGTGAAATGACAGCAGTGGCTGCTTGTTCCCAGGCGGCGTGGAAGGTAGACAACCCACGCGGTGGAACCAATTCGAAGGAGATATATGGCAGTCTCGAAGTCGTGCCAAAATCTGTTTGTCACTGCATGTCCCTGAGAGCCCGACATCGGGCTGAATCCGCTGTCGTAGACGACATCAGGTTGATCCGATAGTACATGTGACGGCGTTGCTGCATAAGACCCTTCACCTAGGCTAGTGATGTAGGATCTAGTGGCATGAAGGATGATTTCGGTAGGGGTAGAGCCGTGTAATAGGGAACTTAACATTGTCGTAGTGACCTCACTGTCATGCAATGACCAGACTGGACGGACGGCTACCCGGTCAATCAAATGAGACAACCTAGTACTAGACGGCTCAAGATATGCTGGAGTGAGCCAAGCCTCTAGGCCTATGATGCCTATATTGTACTGAGAGCACAGGCAGACAAGTTCGAGACCAACATCAAACTACAAGGATCGTCTCAACGACCAGACCCAATTTCTCGGTCGACGCATTGGTCCACTGACATTCAAGCGAAACTTGATTCGTCAGTTCCTGCGGCTTTGTGAAGAAGATTATGACCGCAGCCGCTGTAGCAGAAACCTGGGCATCGAGGGTCGCTTCAGCAACACTCTGCGGGAGCCTTACTTTGGAGTCATCGACATTGAGAACGACTGCATCATTCCCTTGCCGTCCAGTGAAAATGACAAAAAGCTCATGTTTGCGCCCTATGCCACAGTCAGCTATGTTTGGGGGACACACCGCAACTACAAGACGAAAATCTCCAATGTCCAAAGCCGGCGCCAGATTGGTGTCTGGCAGGGGTTATTCCAACGCTTCCCAAGGCCTTGAGAGAAAGCATCCAGCTGGTGCACTCGCTTGGAATACGATACGTTTAGATTGATGCTATTTGCATTGTTCAAGACAGCAGCCACTCATGGAACCTCAACTCTCGCGTAATGCACCTCATATACGGCAACTCGACGCTTACCGTCTGCGCCGCAGATGGTATCGATGGAACCACCGGCCTTCTTGCCCTGGATGAGAACCATCGGCCCCAACAGCACGTTGCCCAGTACGCCCCCGGGGTCCAGTTAGTCCTGTCCCAACCGTCCGAGGCCAGCATCATCAAATCGGCATGGAACAAACGAGCATGGACGTTCCAAGAGCGTCTGCTGTCTAAGTGCTGTCTTATCTTCACGAGCGGGAGGATTTATTTCCAGTGTCGTTCCACGTGTCTGTCAGAAGACATATTCGCCGACCGGCATGGTCGAGGTTGGTCCTTGGACTTAGTCCGCGCGCCTCTCCAGATGCTATCCCAACTCAAACGCCGGGCTCTTTGGTTCTACGCCCACTGTGTTGACCTTTACACCCAGAGAGCCCTCTGGGAACCGTTCGACATTCTCGCTGCCTTTAGCGGAATATGCAAGCTCATCGAGGGCATCACGCGTGCTCCCTTTATCTTCGGCTTGCCAACGTCTCATTTTGACTACGCTCTTCTCTGGCTGCCAGTCGCTGCCGCGAACAGGCTTGTTCGTCCACGAAATCCCAACGACCCAAAGTATACCGACATGAAGTTTCCTAGTTGGTCGTGGTGCGAGTGGACGAACAACGGCATCAATTACGATGCCGATATTGTCAGTGGCTGCAGTGAAGACCTCAGGTCATGGCTAATGAACCATACTTGGATCGACTGGCATATTAGAGACGGCCACGGGACGCTACGACGGGTTTGGGACGCATCTTATAGCGGTACCAAGGAAGATAAAAGCATTGATGAGAGGTGGAGAGGCTACGCAAAGGTTCGGGGACCCGAACGCGATATTGTAGTAGAATCATCGTCCTCAACCTCAACGAGCGACATCTCAGATTCATCCGACACTGATTCGTCTGAAGTGACGAATGAGGAAGTCCCTGATTCGGGAAGAAGAGGGGGAAGGGGTCGATATGCCAAGCTGAATTCAAGGTACTACAAAGTGAGTTCATCACCTTCACCACCTCCACCACCGAAGCTACCGAGGAGAGCGAGAACCCGGGGAAGCCCAGCAGATGAAAGAGGACTCCCCCACCCACGGCTATCGATATGGCGTGAGACCCAATCTAAGCGAGTGAAAGAAAACACGATCCGTACCGTTCCTGTATCACGGGGCAGGTCCAGAGCGCGACGGCAAAATCCGAAAAGGAAGGCGCACGACAGCTACGGCAGGCCAATAAAAGGAACGACGTTGGGCTCTGTTTTTGCAAAGCCCCAGGTGGAGTTCAAACTCACTCTCCCAGAAGATCCGTACCATGTACGGAGGATTGACGGACGGCATGCCAGCGATATTGAGCTTCCCGATCAACACTTCCTACAGTTCTTCACGTGGGCAGCTTCTTTTCACGTTGTGCGCACCACAACGCGAGATGATGATCCCGCACCTGACATCAGCCGTTGCCATATCACTGATTCTCGTGGAGACAAATGCGGATCCATTGCCATCGACAATGAATGGCTTCTCGAAAAGGAAGGGAACGCAGAAACCAGCTTTGAGTTCATTGCCATCTCTGACGCCAAGTCGTGCACGAAACAAGAATTCCCGGATTGGACCTACTACATACCCAAGGAGAGAGAGGAGTCGGAGTGGGACCTGTATTTCGTGCTGCTGGTTGAGTATTCGAGTCAAGAAGGCATATATCGACGCCGTGCTGTTGGGAAGATCTTCAAAACAGCGTTTGATCAGTCAGGCGCGAAATGGACAGAAATAATTCTTGGATGAAGCGTAGTTTCCGATTACCAAGGGTTGTTTCCTTAGAAAATATATCAGAAGTAACCTACACCTTTTTCTTCTTCTTCTTTTACTATATATGTTTTATATTTATGACTAGCTAAGTATAGCTATGTGTATTACTTCTATGATCAGATGAATGTCTTATGCATAGTAGTAGATGTCTACTTTATACTTATAGAGATAAGTAATAGTTAAGAGAGCATAGATGGGGGTAGTAATAGACATACACCCTACTGAAAACTTACAAAATGGCCGAAACAAGGGTCTTCAGGCATTAGCCATACCGTAAGTACAAATAGAGAACGGACGTGAACATGTTCGACCAGCAAAGCCCAATAGGCGTTATGAATTGTATCAATTTAAGACCGCCCTTATGTGACAACGCCATCTTGATGCAGTGGCACTCACGGATATTGTAGCGGCATGTAAGCTGTCGACTGAACAAATCGATGATGTTTACGCTTGCACACCACCGCGTGAACCAGGACCGCTTCTGCTCTTCTTTGCGCGCCATGTCGTATCACTAAACGCCGCGAGCCAGAGCCGCGCGCCGACTTCAAGGAATGTGCAGTCCACTGTCTGCAAATAGATGATTCTGCGGCCAAGTTGTTTTTTTTGGCACGCAGACAATGGCTCGGCGCATCGTCCTGTACCGGATTGGTGTTGATGTGTCGCCCCCCCCCCATGTACCCTCATTTATCGAGGCAGCATGGGCGTTGACGGCATCCAGCTACACGGGCAGCGATAGGATTGCCTTTGGTCCCGTTCTTTCGCGCCGCACATCTGCGTGTCCTGCTGCGGAGACGACTCTAGGGCCGACTATCGCCATCGTGCCCGTGCAAGTGAACGTACACAAGAACATGACGGTCGAGGCGTTTCTCCGCGCCGGCAGCTCCAGTGGGCCGCTTCTCTCCAGTACGGAGTAGCCAAGGTCAGAACCATCGGCGATGCAGCACGGCACGGATCGCTTCGGGGTTCCAGGCGTTATGAGCAAGATAACTGACCGAGGAAAACGCTAGGCCGAGGAGTGATCGTCCTCCTGTGCGGCCCAGCAGGCGTGGGCAAGACGCTCACCGCGGAAGCAGGTCTGTGATGCCACCAACGAAGGGAACCAGACAACTTATTGTCTTTCCAGTGGCGGAGAATTCCAAGACACCTCTCTATATCCTAAGTGCAGGCGATCTCGGTTCGACGCCCGAGAAACTGGAGCCTGCCCTGGAGAGCGCTCTTGCGTGCTGTCAACTTTGGGGCGCCATACTGCTTCTCGACGAGGCAGATGTCTTCCTGCAGCGTCGACCCCGTCTTCCATCGCGAAACAATTTGATCGTTCCATACATCCCTCTGGATGTCGCCAGACGTAAGCAGGTCTGGCTCAACTTTCTCCAGCGGCTGCCTCCCGACGCCATCGACCTCCAAGAGGGAGACATAGATGAGCTGGCAAAGAACGAGCTGAACAGGAGAGAGATCAGATATTTACTGAAGACTGCGCTGATCGTCGCTGCCCGTGACCAGCCGCTCCGGATGCACCATTTTGAGCTGATGCTGAGCGTTCGGAATCGTGCTACATCCCTCGGTCTCGATATTACCACTTAGATACTGGGTCTAACATAAAGCGCTTTTAACTCTTACTGTGAAACTCCAGGCTTTAGGCTCTAGGGTATGTGTGTTCCCATTCGGATTTAAAAGACTATATATAGCCTACCTAATAAAAGTAAAAGTTATTAGAAGCTATCTCTTAATACCCAGCAAGAAGTGTACCCGTTACTCGTTACAGGCTAAGGTATCACCTGGAACTGATATTGGCATGCAGGCCACTAGCATAGCCACGCCGTAGAGCCTTACTGTCAACCTACTGTAATTAGGCGCAGCACTTAACTAGATTGAGGGCGTTCAAGAAAACGAGGCGCAGCGTCTGTCAAACCCCTTATCAATCTTATTAGTCTAACTTGCCCCGACCTCCTTGGCATCTCAACTCAACGTTTCCATCAATCCGCTCGCAGTCTGCCTCTGCCATGACTTCGCAGAACCCTCCACAGCGCGAAAGGGACCGCCGGCTGCTATGCTGGCCCATCATCCTCGAAGCTGCCCAGGAAGCCCTCCGGTCCATCACACTTGCACTTTACAACTTGCTCTCCAACTTTGCATCCTTCACGATATTCGTCGGCGTATGGATGGGCCCCTGTTTCGTCGGCTTCTACTTCTACTACGAGAACCATCCGGAAGTCAAGACGGTCCATCTCCCTGACCTAATAATTCCTATGCTCGTCGCTACATGCATCAGCAGATGTCTCTTCACACTCTTGGTCGGATTCCTCCACCACTCTGCCAAACGGACATGGGGCCTTGCGTACGCCAGGAGGATGCCGAAGTGGATGGCCTCGCAACAGCTTCGAGACATTATAAGCAAATTGACCTTTTCTTACGTCGATATCGAGATCTTATCCCATGTTTTGCAAGGCATCATTTGGCTTCTCTGTCGACCATGGCGCTGGCTGGTATCACGCAAGCAACCACCCAAGACCGCATGCAAGGTCTGCAACAGTCTTGATAAACACCGGGCTTCAGACTTCTACTATTCCAATCTTCGTAGCAGCCGAGAAAGCTGCGTCAATTGCGCGATCCTGTTCGCCGCAGTCAACCGCTTTTATCCACCTGTCAATCCTTCAGATCCGTTCTTCTTCCAATGGAAACACTACCGCCCAGGAGATGATCTTGTTCTGGCGTGGAAGCCGCACGAAAAAGCAGTTGCTGTCGAACTTCAAGGCATCACGACGGTCTGGCCTCGTCTGACATTTTACTGTTTGACCGAAGGCCCAGATCTTCCACTCTTTTCCTCTCCGATAGCAGCGGTCAATGATACAAAGTCTGAAGAAACAATCCACAAAGTCAAGTCGTGGATATCGACATGTGCATCCGAACATGCCCACTGCCCCAAAGCACAGCCTAAGCCCTTGCCATATCGCGTACTGGATCTCGGCGATTCTCTCGACTCTCCAATAAAATTAGTCGAGACGCAGGATCAACAAGGATACTACGCTTGCCTGAGCCACTGCTGGGGAGAGAATCAGCCTTTGAAGACCCTCCGCGGCAACTTGCAGACATTTAAGGCTGGGATCCCAATCGCTGCGTTGCCGAAGACGTTTCAAGACGCCGTTGCGGTCTGCCGTCGGCTTGAGATACGTTATTTTTGGGTGGACTCGCTGTGCATTGTACAAGACTCCTTTGATGAATGGCAGAAGCAATCAGCACAGATGGCGACGATTTACGAGAATGCATTTTTCACTATCGCAGCTACCAAAGCAAAGGGACACGATGAGGGCCTTCACAATAAGGGCGAAGGAGAGCGCGTTCACATCAATCGCATTCCCGCATCCGAAATAGGCCACGGGGTTTCCGAAGATATCTATATTCGACTGGCCTATTCCGCGCCAGGTGGGATCAAGCACTGGGATGTTCCAAGTGGTCCCAATCAAGAGCATGATGACGAATGGCCGTTGCTAACCCGGGCCTGGGTCTTCCAAGAACGCCTTCTATCTCCGCGCATGCTTCACTTTGCGAAGAAGGAGCTTGTATGGGAGTGTCGAACAATGGTCTCCTGTGATTGTGGCCAAGACCACAAACAGACTGAAGATCTAGAGTTCCGACGTCTGGTCTGCAACCAATCCATCAAGACGGCCGATGTGACTCCGGCCCAGCTGCGGCATCTTTGGTACGCTATTGTCGGGCGATACTCTCGCCTGATGGGGAATCTCACATACCAGAGCGATGTTTTTCCGGCGCTATCAGGTCTTGCAAGCCGAATCTCTGGACTCCTTGGGGATGAATACGTAGCTGGGTTGTGGCGGAGTAGTTTGGTAGAGGGGTTGTTGTGGTCGCGTGAAAGTAAAAAGGAAACCAAGTCAAGAGGCCAGCCAAAGTCATGGCGCGCGCCCAGCTGGTCCTGGGCCTCTGTGAACGACGAAATCTCGTTTCAGCACAGCAAGATAACGTTAGGGCGGCGGTCGGAGTTACGCGAGATATACGCCCGCGTGGTTGAGGTCACTTGCAACCCCACGGGCTCACAGAAAACAGGACCCCTATCTTCTGCCACTCTGACTCTGTCTGGATGGATATCACACGCAACCGTCCGGGTTTCTCTCACAGAGAGGCGGTCCCAAGACTCTGGGAAAAGCATAGCTCTCCTCGACTACAAGCTTACTTCGCAACATGACGGCTGGTTATCGCCGTTCTGCGCCGACCACCCGGAAGACCTCATCGATGGAGAATCAGCAATATGTCTAAGGCTTTCGAGAATCGATGCGAAAGACTGGTATTTGGTACTGGTCAGAGAGTATCCAGGTTCGGATACCTACAAAAGAATCGGGCTGTGCCAAGGGCCTGACATATCGTGGAAGTGGATGTCACTGGAGAGTTGGCGTCGTCGGGCAGAACAGAGATACCACGAGAAGAAGGATGTGATACGAATTGTGTAAAGGTCGTGAGTAAATTACTATGGGTTTATAATAGTAGAGTAAGCCGTGAGAATAATCGCTCCGCCTACTTCTATTAGCCATCGTTTATACGGTTCGTCCAGTGGCCAGACTGTTAACAGCTATCAAGAAGGTGGCAACAGGTGGTCGCAGGAGGTCTTAACGTTCTTGCAACACTTATCAGTTATTACTCTAGGAGACTGTCCAAAACGGGGTCCGAAACAAATCAGGAAACTAAGACCATACCATCCCAGCCAAATACAGCGTTCCAATGTGGCCTTTCAGTACCAACAGACCAGGACGTGGTGCTATAATAGAAGATGCTAATATAAAATGTAAACGAAAATACTAGTACTCCTCGCACCTTCATCAATTCCTATGTAAAACAGTCACTGCTTACTCAATCAACTCCGGCGCCGGCGTCACATCCTCGTCCAGCCCAGACCACCGACTTATATAAACCCGCCCATTCTTCATAACAGCCAGCATCGAGCTCTCAGGCTCATCCAAGATAGCCACATTCCCCAGCGGATTCTCGTTCAAGATGAGCATATCCGCCGCAAACCCTTCCTTGATCTGTCCCAGAAAGATCTCCTGCCGCAGCATCCGCGCCGCGGTGACCGTCGCCGCCTGCAGCACCGCCTTGCCGTTCAGCACCCGCGCGCGGACGCCGAACTCCCGGCTCTGCTCCGCCTGCAGCGGGCCCAGGAGGTCGGAGCCGTGACAGATGGGCACGCCGGCCTCGGAGGCAACGCGGAGCGCGTCAAGCCCCCGGTCCAGCATCTGCCGGTTCTTCTCCAGGTTCGCCGGCGGCAGGAACCCGGCGTACTTGTCCGAGCCCATGGCCGCGTACGTCACCAGCGTCGGCGTCAGATACACGCCGCGGTGCGCCATGTACTGCGCCGTGTCCCCGTCGAGCAGGTTGCCGTGCTCGATGCCGCGGACGCCGTGGTCCACCGCGTGCCGGATCGCCTTGGCCGTGTAGGCGTGCGCCGTCACGTATGTCCCGTAGCTTTCGGCGACTTCGCAGATGGCCTTGATCTCTGCCGTAGTGAACTGCGTGTTCTCGATGCGGTCAGTTGGTGATGCCACGCCGCCGCCGACCATGATCTTGATGAAGTCGGCGCCGGTGCGGAGCTGCTCCCGTGCGGCGCGGACACACTCCGACACGCCGTCCACAACCGTAGAAAGCCCTCCCGTACTTCCACAGCATTGCTGATGATCGTGGGCGCCTCTAGAGTCGCCGTGCCCTCCCGTCTGCGAGAGGGCCTTGTTCGCAATGAACATCCTGGGCCCGGGGAAGACGTCATCCTCAATGGCTTCTTTCAGAGCGAGTGTTGCGCCGCCTGTGTCTCGGATGGTTGTGAAGCCCTTGGCGAGCATCTGCCTGCAGAGATACGGCTGGCGAAAGTTCGATACCGCTGCGTCGGTGCCGAAAGCACTGCCACCGAGGCCGTCGTCGCCGGGGACGGCACTGATGTGGACATGGCAGTCGATGAGCCCCGGGCACAGATACTTGCCTTGGAGGTCGACGACACGATGTTGCGGGGATGGCGGTGTGTCTTGGCCGACATATTCAATCAGCCCAGCGGATATCTTGACGGATACATTGGCGATAATCACACCGCGGACGGAATCAACCACGTTTGCGTTCTGGAAAACGTACGGGATCTGAAGCGGCAACTTCCAGGGCTTGACCACGTTATCGGGCATGGCCGATGCATTGCGGCGGCTGTGTCCCAAGATCGACTCTCGCGTGCTAGGTCTTGCGATCACCATCTTGAGTAGCTTGATCTTGGAATAGGTTGGAAATGACTGGCTGCAGTTGTCAAGAATCAAGTGGTAGCGAATCTGTGCAGAGTCAGCAAAGATAGATACGTGAGGCGGCGAGTTACTGAGACAGAAGACCCAGTATCCATCCAACCCCGCGATCTTCCCAGCCTGGCAATGATGTTGCAAGGGCGTTGTTATCAGGTTATCAAGGGAGGTAATAATCACCAAATCAATGCCTCAATGCCACCGCTTGAGTCACCCCCATTTTGACTCGTCAGCCGGCCATCTCTAAAGAGTTTCGTCTTTTCAGCCGTCGTAACTTCATGCCCCTAGAAGCCATGTTGCGCCTTTGTCTAATTGTAAATGCACATTTTCCTTGCCGTGAGGTATTTCCAAATTCCGCCATGCCTCCTCATTCCATTCATTCAGTCCCATCCAAGCTCTTCATCATTGAGCCTCCTGTTTTCGACCGTCAAGCCACTTGCTCATGTAGGGCCCGTCCAGCCAAAATCCGAGCTTCTGGTAGTAGCTCCTTACGCCCACACCCGAGATTACGCTTAGCTTGTCGCTGCCGTGCTCCTCCCTCGCAATCCTCTCTGCCTCTTCCATCAGCAGCGTTCCGAAGCCTTGGTGCTGGAACTTGCGCGGGTCACGGGCGTGGACGGGCACAGCCGTGCCGTAGACGTGCAACTCGCGCACCATGCTCGTCGGCTGACCGGTGAGCTCTTCACGGAACGTGTACTTTTCGGTGCACTTGCGCAGTCTCAGTAAAGCAACAAGAATATCCTGCTTGGGGTCTTCGTAGGCCAAGAACGTCTCCCACCCTCCGTTGGCTGCGTAGTCTCTTCGCACCAGCTCGATCTGATTGGGTCGGATCTTGTTCTTGATTTCGTTGACGCCGACTTCGCGAGTCCGCACATCTCGGCACGTTGTTCCAAAGTCCTTCATGCGAGCCAACGCCAGCTCACGCAAGTTTCCGTTCTCCACACCAGAGGTAACCAGAGGCATGGGAATATCTCGCTGAACACGGTAAATTCGTGTCCACGGGGGGATCAGCGCCATAATCCTGGCGACGAGGTCGATCAGCCCGTTGGGAGTGTAGTTCTGATACCGGCCTGTCCGCCATAGCTCGTACAAGCCTGTGCCTCTGATGACTAGTGTCGGGTAGATCTTGAGGCCATCGGTCCTGAAGGCTGGGCTTTCAAAATACTCTCGGAACTGGTCAATGTCGCGCTCCATGCCGACGTTGGGCAAGTCGGGCATCATGTGGCTGACGACCTTGTAGCCAGCATCCTTGGCCAAGCAGAACGTCTCTGCGACCGACGCAACCGTGTGGCCTCGGTTGGTGTCTCGAGCTACGTCCTCGTAAAGCGACTGGACTCCAATCTCCAACCTTGTGCAACCGTATCTCAGCATGTCCGATAGATGGGGCTGGAGACAATAGTCCGGCCGTGTCTCGATGGTGATGCCGACACATTTGACATTGCTCATCTCTCCCGCCTCTACTGCCTCGTCGACATTCGATGTCTGGTACCCGCTCAGGGCATTGTGGAGCTGGGCAATGAACTCGTTTCGGTATGACTCCGACAACGACATGAAGGTGCCGCCCATGATGATGTACTCAACCTTGTCGACAGAGTGACCGAGGGACTTCAACTGATCGACTCGGCCGCGGGCCTGTTCGAAGGGGTCGTACCGGGCACGAATAGCTCGCATAGATGTCGGCTCGTATCCGGTGTACGACTGGGTGCTGTACTCGAAGTCGGAGTCGGGGCCGCCGGGACAGTAGACGCAGATGTTGCCGGTGTAGGCGATGTGCGGGCAGCGATGCGGCTTGCACATGACGGCGACAACGGCGATGCCCGACGAGGTCCGGATGGGTTTCGCGATGAGCTTGGGCAGGATGTACTTCTTGTAGTGCTCGGGGATAGAGGCGATGATGGCCGTCAGCGGCGGGATGTTCATGAGCTTGTGCTTCTTGGCGAGCTTGTTGCGCAGCGCGTTGAGATTGATGTCCCTCGAGGCGCGGCCGGCCTTGGACGCTTCGTGGTCTTCGATGAGGGCGTTGGCGACATCGGCGCAGCATCGCAGGAAGCGCTCGCTGTCGGGCGCCAGCTCTGCGCCCTTCTTCTTGGACGTCGAGGCCGAAACCGTCGTCGTCATCGTGGCCGTCGCCATCGTACTGCGGGTTTGCTTCGAGGTCTTTGTCTTTAAGCTTTCGGTCGGTCGTCTGTACGTTTCTTCTTCTTCGTCTTCTTCCGCAATTGCAGAGTTGTTCGTGGGTTCGGCGGTGTTCTCGAATATTGGGCTGGCGGGGAGAGTCCACAGAATGCGGGTGCAAATGATGAATCCTTGTCTGCCCCTCCAAAATGATCAAGGTGCTGAAATCTTTGGTGGGGCAGATTTTTTGCGCACAGTGCGAAACCTCGAATTTGTAACGCTGCAGGGTAGGTCAGCTGGTAAGTGGTGATTCTCAGGTAGTTAAGTGAAGTAAATGCATGGTAGGTAGGGATGGTTCTAAATCAGTTAGAGATGTTAATTGTATCAGGCTACTGTTTATTACATCTAAAACTCAGGGCGACCGGCGGCTTTATGTCACTCCTCATGTTGAACTTGTTCGTGAGTTATCTTCTCTAGTTAACTTGTCATCAATTGCTGGGTCATGCTGCAACAGCGTGTGTTCGGGATATATAAGCTACCTAACCAATTCGCCTACAGCTGAGGGAATCTTGCTAGGTACGCGTTCACTAGGAACGATATACTAAATGAATCAACTATAACCACAATCTACTCTAATATATAATCCGTGTACTAATCCTAATACTAACTCTAACACTACCCTTAACTAATGCTAACTACCATCTCTATATATTACGTTAGGTAGCTAAGGGCTAGCCTAATGTAGGGGAAGTACAGATAGTACCTGAATTTTACTGAAAAATAGGCTCTATGAACTACGCAATGACAAGAGTGTGGCATTGACAATTTCCCTTGCGACACTCGGACTAAGTAATTAGCGCTGCGAGACACTGTAAGTCACCGGGCCACGTGCTTATGGCGCAGCAGCCAACAACATCCTGCTACCAAAACGCGACGAAGCCACACGTCCTCCTCTTGTCATTTCATCGCCGAAGCTCTGAAAATTCACATCGTCTCAAGATTCATCAAGTATTAGACTCTTGGATAGACCGTCGGCGTGCAAAATGACCGATGAGGAGCACGTTCCTGGCGCCCTGCAAGACGTGGCGGAATCGGACGATGCGTCCAGTGCAAGACAGCGCAGTCCACGCCAACAGCGGATAAGCACCATCGCCCCTGTTCTGGGCTTGCTCCTTCTCATCAACCTCTCTATGAGCCTGTACCAACTGCCCCTGAACAGAGTCATCGAGAGGCGGCTGTGCCGGGAATACTACGCCAGCTCTGACCCAACGGTGGTCAACCCCGACGGCAGTGTTGATGAGGAGCTGTGTAAGATCGACGCCGTGCAGACGAGTCTGGGCTGGATACAAGGCGTGATGGATACGATTTGGATTGGAGGAGGTGAGTCTTGGTATTGGTGGCCTACGTACGAACCTCTCTGATGCGTGATGCTTTAGACTTTGTCATGACCATCCCCCTCAGCTTCCTCGCTGAGAAATGGGGTCGCCGTACAGTGCTGCGTCTCAACCTCATTTCGCGGGTCTTCATGCTGTCATGGGCCATCACCGTGGGCTACTTTGACTCACTGCTGCCAACCAAGGCCATAATCGTTGGCCCGACGCTCTCCGTCCTTGGCGGAGATTGCGTCTTCAACTCCATCACCTACGCACTTGCCTCCGACCTTACCGACGATCATGTGCTACGAGCAATCTACTTCGGTTACATGAGTTCCGTCTCATACATTGTGGCGTTGCTTGGTCCAGCGCTGGCCTCTGCCACCATGACTATCTTGCTCTGGCTGCCGTTCTGGCTTGGAATAATGCTGCTTTTGGTTGCTATTCCCACCATCTTCATGCTCCCGTCATCCACACAGTCCTTGGCTGGCAGTTCTTTGCCCGACGAGGAACAAAGAGAGCCTCTATTATCTTCCCCACTCCTCAAGGCGCAGGATTCTCAGCCGTCCCTACTTCACTCTACAGTCCAGCGGTTTCGCACACTACACACCATCGTCACTAGCCATCCCCGAAACTTCTCCTTACTGCTTCTCAGTTTCTTCCTCACATCTTTAGCCAGCTCTGACACCAAGCTTCTCGTCCAATACATATCCAAGAGATATACTTGGACCTTTGCGTCAGCCGGGTACCTGCTATCCGGTAAAGCCGTTGTCAACTTCACTCTTCTCACCGTTGTCATTCCCAAGTTGTTGAATTCAAGACGCGTGTCCAGAGGCCCTGTCTCCAGGATCGAAAATGCAGACACCGCAAATGTTCGTTACGCCAACGTCTGCCTCATGGTCTCCGTGCTCGGCGCGCTGGGCATCGCAGTCGCTGCGAAAATTTGGATGCTAGTCCCATCCCTCTTCCTCTATGCCCTTGGATCCGCGCTGCCCATCTTCACGCTCTCGCTACTCAAATCTCCCGCCGTCTCACCGCCTCATGGTAAGGACCACGATGACGCGACCAACCTCGATACCCACATCTTTTCCATTGTCATGCTCGTCAAAACTGTTGGATCTCTACTTGGCGCACCTACTATGGCTACGTTGTGGGTACGTGGTATTGGGATCGGGGGCCTTGCTCTTGGGATGCCGTACTTTGTTAGTTCGGCTTGCTACGCGGTGGCTGTAGGAGTGTTCTCGGGTATTAAGATTGACTGATTTACACTCCGCTGAAGAAGTACCCGCTCTCCCTTTCGGGCATCGGCATGGAGTCGTATCTTCTTGACGTCATCGTATTTACTCACTCAGTCTATAGAGCCCAACTGTGTGACTTCCCCCTCCTGACTGAATCATGAGGAGGTGTGAGCGCATACAGAAATGATGTTCATGAGGAGTTCATGGACTACACGATTTTTGCCACCGGGATAAACACAGTGAACATGCGTGACCATGGTACAACTGCTCCGTCTACCCTCCCAACTCTGTTAAAGTGTCGCGTTGGTCCGAAGGGCAAGCGGTTCGCTCGCCTTCGCCCAAGTTCCCTACGTGACAGCATGCGACTGAATGTAGAAGTCGGACGTTGGCGGATTCAAGCACAAGGTTTAACTACTATCTCTAGCTAGTCTTTCGGATCATGTTCTTCTTCAGCCTACCTCACGCTGCTAGCACGTTGGTAAAGGTCTGTTGGAGCGTTGTCAGATGGCCATTTACTGCTCGAAGTTCTACGGGTGGAGGATCACATGGATGGATATGGATTCAATGATTTGGCTTGTCTCTTTGCCCAAGGGGCGGTCGAGCAAACACTTCACATTTGTCCAGGATAGCAACAAGACAACTCGGTTCTGGCTTGCCCTTGTTACATACCTTAGTTTGATCAACCAGGTAACAACCACAAGCTTCTTTTAAGGCATTGCAGCATTGACTCTATTGTTGTAGAATAAACTTACGTGGTGTGGTCGATCTGTCGGTCCGCTTCCGGTTTTGGTTGATATCAGCAAACAGCTATGGATTAATTTAGAAGTTAGGCTACTGCAAGGTACGACTTCCCCTGGTTGCATAGGGGACCTAACTTGACGATCGAGTTTGCTTATAATGTCTTGTAACCACGTTGATTGCCATATAATGTAGATAATAGTTAGTGAGGCAAAACTGTATAGTGCAAGCCTATGTGTCTTGCGAAGGGGGTTGATACAGACAGGTAGGCTAACTTATTAAGCCTTGAACCTTTATAACTTGGAGATTGAAGAACCACTCTCAAAAGAACGGAGGCATTATCGCCAAGTATTACAGTGCAGAATAATTCATGAGATCACAATACTGCCGACCCAGCTGCCAGCAGCTGTTGGCACACGTCGACATGCAACCAAATAGAAGCTTTCATTCTTGTTGAATCTGTGTCACATGTGAGGCGCAGTTGTTTGCCCCTTTCATGAGATTGTAAATTCAGAAGGGAAACGAAGCTACAACTCACAACAAGCACCAACACCACAACCACCACAACCACCACGACGAGCGTGATCAGCATGCAGCCCCTCAAGCGCCATATGACATCGGCCGAGCAGGCCATGGCTATTGAGGATGAAAAAGCCTATCCGCTACGGGCCGGGCTTCACTCGGTCAAGTACTTCGAGATCTTGAAAGCCCGCCGCAAGCCTCCAATTTCCGAGAGACGTCAGGACTTCCTGGACGTCTATCACCAATACCAGGTCAGTATTCTCTTTTCTATTTTTTATTGGATACCATCTCCCGCTTAACATAGTCCACATGCGCTAACACATAGGAGGCCACTATACTATCCAGTGACATAGGATCGGGAAAGTCTACCCAGGTCCCTCAGTTCGTCTTCTTCGACGAGTTCGCGAGCGGCAAGGTTGTGGCCTGCACCCAGCCACGAAGACTGGCAGCAAAGTCCATTGCGCGTCGCGTCGCTGTTGAGATGGATGTGTCTTTGAGCCAGGAGGTGGGCTATAGCGTCCATTTCGACAATACCACATCCGACAAAACCCGCCTGAAGTACATGACCGATGGCCGACTGCTGCGAGAGGCGATGGAGGATGCTACATTCTCCGCATGTGTATGTTTTTCTCCTTGCATGAAATACTTACGGTAGTGCTTATTGTATTAACGGCAACAGAGTTGCATCATCATTGACGAGGCCCATGAGCGCACGAAGTCTACAGACATCCTGATAGCTCTGCTCAAGACTGAGATCAAAGCCCGACCAGACCTGAAGGTCGTTATAATGTCGGCCACACTGGATACTGGTAGATTCCCGGATTACTTTGTCCACGCTTCGATTTTCCAGGTTCAGGGGCGAACCCACCTCGTCCAGATCTATTACAGCAAGAAGGCGACCCCTGATTATTCCCACCTTGCGATGCACCTCGTCAGGCATATCCACCAGAACATGGATGTTGGTGATATCCTTCTATTCCTCACAACTGTACAGGAAATTGAACAGGCATGCTCAATGCTTCGAAATGCAATAGACGATCTTGAGGTTTTACCTCTTCATGCGTCACAGCGGCCATCTGAGCAGGACAAGGTCTTTGCCCAGTCTTCTTTGTGGAAGTGCGTTGTCACAACAAACCTTGCCGAGACTAGCCTGACAATTGACGGAACTGTCTACGTTATTGGTATGTTGTCTACTGTCATGGATCCCCTGGTCAACGTTCGCCTTCGAAGCATACAGGTACACATTTCATAGGACTGCGGCTATCTCGAAAACGTCTGCCATGCAACGAGCTGGTCGAGCTGGTCGCACTAGGCCTGGCATGTGCTTCCGGCTTTACGAGGAAGACACATTTGACAAGGCCCTTCTCTCGTCTACCGTTCCCGGAATCCTTGAGAGTGAGATCACATCGGAGATCTCGTTGCTCATGTCTATGGGCTTTGATGATGTGTCAAAGTTTGACTTTATCGACCATCCTCATCCCGAGGTTTACCTAAGTGGCCTGCAAGATCTGGGGAACTGGTGAGTAGTTCTAAATATTGCATGAGATACTGGATGCTAATGCCAAACTTCAGCGGTTACTTGAGTGCTGATGGAAAGATTACTCAAAGCGGCCGAATGGCATCGAAGCTCCCACTCCATCCGGTCTGGTACAACGCCATCATCGAGGCTCATAAACTAGGCTGCAGCGATGAGATGATCAGCCTCGCTGCCATCGCATACTCATTGTTAGTATGGTGAAGCAAGTCTAGATCGCAAGCAACAGCATCGTTACCGGAGACCAGACAAAAATGATCAAATATCAAACCTGGACGTTTAGACTGCCGCGATATGAATGCATGTAGTATAACGAGGCCTCGGGTAGTCCATACTTTACTACATACATGATAAACCAGGTTTTAACAAAAGATGGCTCACACCATGCGCGCCTTGTCTTGAGAATTGGTCGGAGATCTCTTATCGGTGCCCTTTTCCGTCGGCCTGCCCTGATAAATCTCTCTATTTTAGACTATGCTCGCCTGAGTATTGTTACTCGTAGTGATCATCTCGTATTCTAGATACAGTGAGTGTCTTCTAAACACAATTGATCTGAAACTCCGTTGTTACGGGGCTGAGGCATGAGGTACAGATCGAGGAGCGCAGGTGTGAGCAGCTGTTCAAAGTGGAATCGCAATGCGTGGGGAAGAGACACAATTGGCTAGGGTCAATTTCACTACCAATATGAAGCTATGGAGAGCTGCTGTAACTCTCGCGCCGAGGCCACGCCGGAAACAACTCGTGCACTGTAGGAGGTGGCGGGAGAGCGAGTGCTGAGAGCACGCGACACCACTGATGCAAAATATGCCAGAGAACAGTATTGGCGATGGTGTCGTTAGTCGATAGTCAGTCTAGACGGTAAGCCCGAGGCATAACCGCCGCAAGCAATGGGGATCTGCGATTGGGGTGTTGGGCTCGTCCTTTGCAGACGTGACTCTGCCCTTTGCGCGTCTGACTATCGTCTCGTGCCTTCACAGACCCGATGACGCAGTCAGCTGGGATATTTGGCCTAAGGATCAAGGATCTCAAACCCGACGCCATGCAAGATCCGCAACTCCCCATTGGCCCAGCGCTGCTTAGTCACCCGCCCATCAACCTCGCCGCAGCCGCCTTAACGTCTCAACCGTCTCAGCCAGAGAGGGCTCTTCGACTTCTCGCATTGTCTGCGATGAGTCGTCAACGCCATGTCCTTACGTCGCGATGACGCCCCGGACTCCCAGACCGGCGTCCTCCCGGTGCTGCCCGGCGACGGGCTTCCGGACCGCGACCCCCGCAGCAATGCCGCAACTGCCGCTTCGGCTGCCGGCGTTCGGGCCTTGAGTGCTCAGGTCGTCGCCTTCTACTTCCGCGCCCCGGCCAAGGCCTTCTTTCGCACCCGTGTCGATTACCTCGCCTATGCCCGCATCGTCCACCAGGCCCAGACTAAGATGATGCTCAAGGCCGTTGTCGCTGATGCCTCGGCGACCAGGCTTACGCTGGCCTTGCGCCAGGCCTGGCTGTTGATGAGAAGCACCACCCCGGGCGTCTTGACATCGGCTATCAAGCATCAGGGATGGAGCATTGTTCCGCAGCAGATCCTACCTCCGCTCATTGCCAACATCGGCGTCGGCGCAGTCCTGTACACCAGCTACCTCCAGATCCTCGGACGCCTGCACGAGGAGAGCGGCCAAGCACGGAAGAGGGTCTACCCGCCGCCCCAGCCTGCACACACATTCGCCGCCGGCTTCCTCGCAGGCGGTCTCCAGAGCGTCCTCGCAGCACCCCTGGACGCCCTCCAAGCGCGTTACGACCACCGGGACCTCATGCCCAACGACGGCAGCGGCAAGCCCCGGAGCATGTGGACCTTTGGCGCCGAGAAGCTTCGCGAGATCGGCCTCCGGGGCATCTTCGCCGGCTGGGGCCTGTCGTTCGCCAAGGACAGCCTGGGCAGCGCCATCTTCTTCAGCGCCTTCGAGTACGTCAAAGCCCAGGGCTACTACCGCTTCGTGACGTGGTACTACGGCGGCCTCGCCGAGGACATCGTCGACGTGCTCGCCATGAAGCGCCCGACCTCGCGACCCAGCGACGCCGAGACCACCCTCATCCGCCCGCACTACGCTCTGGAGCCCGCCTTCCTCCTCATCGCCGGCATCAGCGCCTCCTTCGCCCAGCAGGTCCTGCTGCACCCGCTGACGCACTTCCAGGTCCAGCACTGGGACCACCTGGAGGAGCTGGACGCCTCGGCCGCCAAGATGCGCGCCTCGGCCGCCGCGAACCCCGACCAGCCGCGCCGCCGCTGGCGCATGATGCGCGCCTACTACCACGCCTACCAGGAGTCGCTGGCCGTGTGCGCCGCCGACGCCGCCGCCGAGGGCCTCAGCCTGGGTCGCTGGCTGTACCGCGGCTTCTGGTGGAACGCCATCCGCCAGGTGCCCAGCACGAGCGCGGGGCTCATCATCTTCGAGTTGATACGCCGTAAGTACGGGCTAGGCATGGAGGAGGTGCGGATCAACAAGAACGGCTACGATATACTGCTCCACTAAGAGTGAGGGCTCTCTGCTCTTTTCTCCTGGGATGGGCTACCTGGGCGGGGACAACGGCGTTGTGCGGTTATCATACCTACTATGTACAGTACATGATAGAATCTTTTCTCAATCTGGCCATGGGCCTAGAAACCAATTAGAAGCATCTCCCATGCATGATATTTAAATGAAACCTCACTGACATTTCTTTTTTGGACTGATTCCTTCGTTTTTGGCGGTCAAGTTGGTGTATAAAGCTACGAGCATGCAATGATGCATAAATCACACAACATGGTTCAAGAGTAAGTGGCGCTGCAAAAATGTGATCGATTCCTACAAGTCCTCCCAGTCCGCTCCCCATCCCTGCCATCCTTCCTCGCAGTTACATGCCACAGACAGACACTCCGTCCTCATTTCCACCCTACTACCTACCCTCAAAGAACCGTGCAAGATCCTTAAACTCCATTTGCAAAACCAAAAACACTACATCCAGATGTACGCGTCAGAGGTCAGCCCCCATCCCCCGCCTTTCAGCTCGTCGCATCGCTGACCGCCCTGTCCTATCGGTGTGTCCTCTAGCCACGTGAAGGCCCAGAGCTGCCCCCAAAGTCCGGTTCTGGGTTGTTGTGGTGCTTCTTTTCCTTGCGGCCCTTGATGACGAATTGGGACATGATTTGGATGTGGTCCGCCGGGAAATGCCAGTTCGGGAACGCAGGTACTCGCTTCATGTATTCTGGCTCAGGGGGGCCGAGCAGGTCGACCACCTCCAGCGTGTTGGTTGAGTACCAGATGTAGTCGATGACATCCGCGAAACCAGGCGTGTAATTCGTGAAGGGAAGTTCGTCGGCGGTGTTCCTGGTGTGTGCATAGGAGTCTCGGAGGCTGAAAGGATGCTCGATACCATCCCGAGTGAAACTGCCGTATTGGAAGTTGCTGAGGTCCAGATGGTCGGGTGGGACGCGACCCATGGACATCAGGTCGTATACTGAGGAATCTTCGGTCGAGTTGAAATCACCACAAACCAGGAGAGGAATCTCTGTGTTCGTTCGATACTCTTGGCTCGGACCCGGCTCGGCCTGAGGAACGACCACCTCGTCGTCCGACGGTAGTACAATCATCTTCTTGTCTTTGACTGCGGGCCATCTTGCGTACTTCTCGGCCAGCTTGGTGACGTGCTCCATCAAAATACCCGTCTGGATAACCTTGACGTCCGCAAGAGCTGAGTCCCAGGTCAAATGAACGTTAACAAGGATGATACGTGCGCCAGTCAGCCGGGACTCAAAGAAGCAGATGACCGCAATGTTGTCTTTTGGCATCACTCGGTTGAATACGTCGTGTTGGTTCTTCATGTCGGGTCGGTTGATGGCGATGGTGGCAAACTCGATAAGCTGCTTGTCGAGCAGGATGAACTTGCTCTGTTTGTAGAAGACGGCACATCCATCGACCGTTTGAGCATCCTTCTCAGACATAGTCCTAGCGCGTGACTTAGGCCAGTGTACACCCTTGTAATCCATTTGGGCAAGCTCGGGGCTAAGGTCTTCCTTGAAGGCGTCGGTGGACACTTCCTGTAAGGCCAGGAAATCCGCATCCCTGATGCGGAGTTCCTCCAGGATGCAATCCTTGCGGTACTCCCAGTTGAGCGCGCCAGAGGGAGTATAGCCGTAGGTTTGAGGGGTTGCATATTTGTCGCATAGAATATTCCACGAGAAAACCTTGATTCTCTCCAGGCTGGGGGATACATCTTCCTGGATGACGGTTTCCTTTCGCGGTGAGGGAGGCAGGGGGACTGTGAAACGTTAGCACAAATCAACACACTCAGCACCATCGGTTTCAACATACTAGGAGCGCCTTCTCTGAGAGCGTTGATCATGCTTTTGGTTCCCTTTTCCATTATTTCCTGTTTCACATTCGGCTCGAGGGGATTTCCCTCAATCCCCAGCATTTCCAAAAGGTGAAGCGAGCCAAGCTCAAAGGGCAGTTCCTGGATTTGGTTGTTAAACAATAACAGCTGCTTGAGGTAGGTACACATACCGAGCTCGGGGGGGAGCTCGGAAATTTGGTTGAAAGATGCATCGAGGTGGCGCAATTGGCGAAGCTCTCCGATCTCCTTGGGCAGGCGAGTGAGTTTGTTGGAGGCAATGTAGAGCTCGTTTAAGAACTGGTACTTGAATAGTTCCGGGGCCAAGTTCCGTAGCCCCTGACCACTCATATCCATATTGTGCCAGTCCTGGCGCGTCATGTCCTTCTCCACAACCCATGGCCGTCGTCTGTCGGCGGGATCGTTTTCGCCGTCCGCTTGGGCTCGAACAGTGGTAGGAGGAGGTCCGCCGATGCCCCTGTTTTCCGATGCCTTGAGCCTGGCATAATAGTGGGGTTGTTGTTGGTCGGTCATGGCAGCATGGGCACGCTCAGCCTCCTTGTGCATTCGCAATTGTTCCTGCCACATTTCGTTCTGGGGAGCTTGTCCACCCCTTCCATTTGACGAGTGACCGTTTTGGAGAGCGTTTGTGTTGAAGGGAGATGAGTTGGATATTACGCCGGAGGCATAGGACGAATGATGCCCAAGGCCGTTGTTGTTGGACAGCCCATGGTCGTGTTGAAGACCCTGGTGGTGCTGAGGTTGCGACGGATGTTGGTGTTGGGTGTAGTTGTAGAGCATGTTTGGAATCCCTCGGCCGGCACCATTCAGCCGGCCATTGTGGCCCTGCTGATGGTTTTGGGAGTACATGCCGGCAGAGTTTTAGAGATTGACGAGATCGCCCCGGAGGGAGGGATAGGTCGATGGCGTCGGTGAGGTGCTCGGTGGAAAGTTCTGTATTTCGACGGTCGGAGAGAGGGAAGTGAGGGGGTTTTATGGCGAAGTAGATCTGGTGTTTGTCGTCATTGGCGGTCTTTGCTGTTGGCGACGTCAAGGCTAGCTAGCGGGGGTTGACGAGGGTTCGTGGGAGGGCGCTGAGTGATTGGACGCCTCACCCAAGGTTGAAAAGGATGGAAAGAAGCGATAGCTCGCGTCGATACATGGGCTTGTCGACCTGAGGCAGCGCTCTTTGTTCCTTTGCGGTGGTTCGGGAGCTTGGGTCGTCGGTGGTTCGGCCGGCGACGTCCAGCTCAAGAGGTCATGGAGGTTGACGGAACACGACAAGGCTGGGGACCTGGAAGATCAGGCAGCGGTGCAGGCAGGGATTCACTGCTAGTAGAACCGAAGCAGTGATTTTCCTTCAGGTCGGCGGAGAGGCGCAAGGCGGTTGCGGGCGGCAAGAAAGGCCTGGCAAGAGAACTGGTCAGTCAAAAGCTTTGAGGACAAAGACATCCGCGGGAGGGGATCCGAGCTTTCGCGATACGCTGAGGTGTCCTCCCAGCTCCGGCAGAGGCGACGCACAGAAAAGAGTGAGCGCAACAGGGCGAAATAATCACTGAAGATTCAACTGATACTTGGACAGAACAATAGCGGTCGATATCGAGGAGCATCCGAACTTGGCGACGCTGATGCTGGTGACACTGCGACGACAGACGAGCGTCCGACGAGCGGCAACCACATCACGTGCAGTTGCTCCGCATGGCTCGTGCAGCGCGGCTGTGGGAGTCGAGGGTCACGTGTAGCCGCATCAGTCCCGTCGCCAGCTGGGTGCAGCAAGCCAGCTCCCGGAGGCAGCTAACTCAGCGACTTGGTGACACAATCAAGACTGTCTTTGTCTAGCCGGAATTGCGTTATCGAGATGAAAGCGGCTAATACGAGAGACTTTAGCTCCAAGTCGCGGATCCCCAAACCAGATCTTGCTTGTCTTGATGATATGGCAACCAATACTGACCTGCGGCTCTCCCTCTCGGCAGTTGTACGCCTTTAAACCAGCATTCAGGTGCCGCATTATTTCTGTCGCCTTGCAGAAGCGGGACCACCGACCAGGATCCTCGCAACACCTCCAGGCTCAGCAATTAGATCTCGATGATATTTACAGATTACAGTCAGATTCAATCAGCGATTGCAACCGCACAGGCCTTTGGAGGACCACAAATCGTGGATGGATGGTTCGCCTGAGTTCAGCAGTCGCTTGGCCAACGTATCAGTGCTACAACACTGAGACGGTCTCGGATGAGGTTGATTGAGGGAATGGTAATGAGACACGGCGTCTTCCCGTCCGAGGTCCACCAACATGGTCGGTACTCTCCATTCCCAGGCCGTGTTGGTGGGTTTACCTGCTTGTGTACGCCTGCATGCAGACTGTTTGTCATACCTTCGCCGAGGGTGGTGCTGCAAAGAGGCGAGCGCACCTGTTCTCGGGGCCTTCACGGAATCGAGGCACGTTGCCGACGACGAGCCCAAGTAACGACCAGAATTAGAGGCAGTTTGAATTCAGCGATGAAAGTGGATATGCAGTCTTTGAGAATGCTCACAGCCGACAAGGATCCACACCCGCGGCGCGGCCGAACCAGTCTCTGACCGAGTATCCAACCTGGTCACCGAGGCAATCGAAATACCGGTAGCCTGCAGCGAACCATCCATCCATGGACGGGCATGAGCGATGGACGTCGCAATACGCGCATGAAAGCCGATACTTGACAGGCCACGAGGCGGCTGGGACAGTCCCTTGATTCCGCCGAAAATAGCACCCCACCGCTGATAAAAGTGGTGCAATCGGTGGGACGAGGAACATCGCCTTTCTTTTTCTGACTCTACGAATAGACAGAGCCCGTCGGAAACAGGTTTGAGCGGGTTGTTTACGGTGCTTGACGATGTCCGCCTGGTTGACGAGCGGTGATGAAGATCCCGGGCCATGTATGGGCAATGGGCCATGAACCATTGTTGATCAATGAAGCCCGTCAATCTCGGCTAGACGGCCCTGCCGAATCGTCTAGGAGGGAAGACTGGGAGGTCAAACTGCAAATCGCTTTGCTGTAGGTCTCTGGCGCAGCAGTCAAGTCTTGGTCAAGGCCCATACAAGGCCTATCCCGGAGGACAGTGTTGCATCACTAGGAGACGAAAGCCTTGTAGGTGCAGGGCGAGTACGGAAAGGATTTCGTCCCCTCCAGCCTCCTGCAGCGTATTCGGCCCAGCTCGCTGCCCGTGACGCTGATCAGGGCTCGGGTAGCCACCGCTTCTCCGTCTGCCAGCGCGCGGCAGGACGCCAAAGCCCACAAATGCACCGTCTCGTCGTCACCGCAAGCCGGCTCTCCACGCGCCGCAGACATGGGCCAGGTGCTTTTGGACGTGCGGGGAGAGAGCCTAGAGAGCCTGACAGCCAACAGATGGCCACTGCTCCACACCCAGGAACCCAGACAGCGCCAGCGGAGAGCAGTCAAATGGGTAATGGTGCCCCGATGGCTAATGAGAAGAACTGGGACTCTCCGTCTGGCAACCCGCAAGAAGCAAGACGCAGGACGCAAGAGCCCATCCGTGGTGGTGCATACATACGGACTACGGACTACGAAGTACGGACCGCGGACTGCGGGCTACGGGCTACAGGCAACCGACGTACCTTGACTTGCCATCGCATCCTTCGTATATAGAATGTGACCTCTGCCGCCCTTCTCCGCGACCTGAAACTCTGGAGTTGGCTTGTTGTTCGCCCCGCCCGCGTTCAAAGCGTCCCAAGCCGCCCAAACTCTAACTCCCGCAGAGAGCGCCCGACCCGTTTCATCGCAACCATCCGCTCGTGTACTCCGGGCTTTCACAGTGAGCACAAACCACGCTGGTGTGTACGTTGGGCAGCGCCGGTGCTTGTCGCTTGGTGGCCGGACCCTAAAGGCTGCGTGCGTCTCACCATCGCTTCATAGGCAGCGCCATGGTCAACGCCCTCTTCTCCTCTTCTAGACAACTAAGAACTAGCACCACCGCGAAGGCGCAAAAGATGACAGTCACGCTGCTCTGCTCTCACCACGAACCAGAAACCCCGACTGTGCGACCCGGGCGCAACGGCTAACGACGAAGCGTCGCCCGCTCGCTCGACACATCACATTCAATTCACGAATTCAAATCCACCAAAATCCACCAAAATCCACTCGTTGACCCGACGGCGTTCGTACAGGTTTACGAATACTACAGGTCTGCCGGTCTGCAGGTCGTTCTACCAGTTTGCCGGCCGACGGCTAGACGCCTACATGCGCGCAAGTCACGCCGTCTAGTTTGCTTTTCCACCGTCACATCCGACCGGTCAAAAACGTACGAACCCGTGTCGGCAGAAAGCATCTTGCCTCGCTGTTCAACGGCCGGAGGATTCTCACAAGAGAGAGTTTTGCTGTTGCCTGATTGCCGTGGCTGGTGGCGACGCAACTTGCTTGCTCCTACAAAGTACGTCCAGCTACTTACTTCCTTGCCCTAAGAAGCGGCAAACAAAGAAACGGGAGTCACAAGGACCCAAGCTGGGAACGGGTGGACGCCCCCCCCCTCGCGGGATCAAGGCAAAACTAAGGGGCCTCATCTTGATCGCCCAGAGCCAGAGAAGAGGCCTTTTCTTCCCCTTGTCGAGTCAGGGCACCAGGGGAAGGCATTCTAGGATACCATCCGGGACACCAGAACCCAGTTCCGCGGCGAGGGAACCGTTCTAGAAGGCCGCGACAACAGCAACACCGGTGGATACAGGCCAGGCACAGGACACTCTCCGGCCGCAGCAATTGGTGCCGCGGCTCCCAGCGCGGTCCCTAGCGGCGGTGGAACGCTTCAAGCCACCCCTGTTGGTACGGAGGTAGTCGCCGCCCTTGCTCGCCTGTCCGGGACTGGATCCCCCCCCTTCTCACATCGGCCTCCGCGCCAAACGGGATAGTCCCGGTTCGTAACAATGTCGGAATGGAGCGGATTTACCTACGCCTCTGCCGCCCCTTTACCCACCTTCGCTCGACGGCCACAGCGTGAAAAGGAGAAGCTCCCCGACGACCGTTCGCGGTCCAACTCGACTACGCGAGACCCAACTCGCTCTCGCCTTGCCTTCCGACACACGAGGACATACAGTGGCAGCCAGGCCAGTCAGGGCAGCCAGGCCAGTCGCTCGTCGCACGAGTCGACCCTGCATTCGAGCAGCAGCCCCGCCGCGGGGGACGACGAGAGCCTGCACCAGCATCCCCGGCCGTCGGTGGTCTCCTCTGACTCGCCGGCCTCTGCGTCGTCCATCCCAACCTCGCCCAGGCCTCTCTTGAGCCTCAGTGGAGCTGCCTCTTCCGCCTCCTTTCTCTTCACCCGCACCGCTACCGGCGAGAAGAACCGAGCCCGCGACCGTCGTCTGCGTCAGGTTGAAGTGCTCTCCGCTCTGGATCTAAAAAATGTCACCATGTATTCCGAGTTGGAGGCCAGCAACAAGCCCATGTCGGGCAACACGAAGCAAATAAACATCCCCTTCGCCCGCACCGAGTCCATCTCGTCCGCAAGCGGCGCCACCACCCTTTCGACTCACACAATGACCTCGACCGACCCGTCCAACTCCTCCGACAATCCGGCCACGAAACCTTTCATCCTCCGCAATGGACGCACCTACTTCAATGATCCCACGATGGAATATCCCCTTCCTCATGATCTCACCGAGCTCCACCGACAATGCCTCCGAACCATGTTGCTCATCCAGCTCTTCGGCGGGCCCATCACTTCGCCTTACTTGAGAGTCAATCCGCCGACGCGAGTTTTGGAAATTGGGTGTGGCACCGGCTTCTGGAGCATGATGTGCCACCGATACTTCAAGGAGCGCGGCCATAGCGGCATCTCCTTCACAGGTGTTGACATTGCGCCCTTGGCTCCTGGGAGCACTAGTGCCCCAACCGATGCCAGCAAGCCGGATAAGGACATGGACTGGACCTTTGTCCAGCACGACCTCCGTCAAACCCCATGGCCTTTCCCAGACGAAGAGTTCGATCTCATCATGGTCAAGGATACGTGCTTGATGATTCCAAACCTTCTATATCAGGGTTTCATGGAGGAGTACATTCGAATGCTCAGGCCCGGCGGGACAGTTGAGATGTGGGAGAGCGATACCACATTCCGGATGCTCAGACCGCATGTTCCCAATGCAGCTCCCGGTAGCGAAGAGGCCGAGGAGCATGAATCTGCCATGAACCTGGGTGCCTATCTCATGACACCCAACACACCACTCTCAGCGCCTCTGAATACGTTTCTCGTCGAGTACAACCACTGGGTATCACGGGCTCTTGAGCTTCGAACGCTGACGGGTGTTCCCTGCACTCTCATCGGGCCCTTCCTCGTGCAAGAGTCGGAAACGATGTTGGACGTCCGATCAAAGCGAATGGCAATTCCCTTTAGCGAAGTGCGATGGGAGCGGGAGGGTGTTGGCGGTGTTGTAACCAAGGATGGCAAGTCGTATGTGGAGATGAAGGGCAAGGGGCCGCCGCACCAAAAAGTGGAAAAGAAGTCGTTGACAGCTGGACAAAGCGCATTGCGAAAGACGGCAATGTTGACGGTGGTACAACAGATCCAAGCCCTGGAACCGATTCTCCGGGATGCGAGTGGGAAGAGCCAGGACGAGTGGGATGTCTGGCTGGGGAAGATGATGGCGGATTTGATGAGCGAAAATGGCACGAGTTGGGGCGAATGTCTTGAAGTGGGAGCGTGGTCGGCGAGGAAGCGGGCTAACCCTACCTCGTGAGCCACAGCGAGGTGAAGGCAAAGCAAAGACGATTCACACGTTGATTATGACTGGCGACTAACGACATCTATCTTATTGTCGGCGCAAGGTCGAGATGCTCCTAGACATTGACGTGGGGATCACAGCGTGGGGATCGCATTCGATTCTCAACCCCACGACACCGACCCGCGGGTCCAATACTATTACACGCCACACTCCCTTTACGCGTCAGGATCATATCGTTTCCTCAGCGTGCGATACCTTTTTAAATAATATCTATACCCAGTCCATTAGTACACGAACGACAAACAAGGCGAGGAGGGAGATGCAGTTGGGAACGAAGTGGGTTTGGATGAATGACAGAATTGGATGGGATGGAGTGGTGCATAACGGATAGACGCTTAGGAATTGAGACACTGAGGTGACGAGCTTGAGACCATTTGCCGTGCAAGTGATTGGGAGAAACAGTGACGGATTGACAGACTCACAGCGCTTCAACCTCTAGAACTGAGTTAGCACAGAGCGCTACAGGGTACGCATGGATTGAGCCATCATTTGGGACCATAACAAACCTTTCTTGACATACTCGGCCTGAGCAATGCCCTTACGGATCGCATCGTCATCGCGCTCCCCCGCCTTTGACATGAAAGCCTTGTGCAGACGCGGGCGGAAGTAACCATATCCAAGGGGATATTCCCGCCCGAGGTAAAGCAATTCTTTGTAGCATGTCAGTTCTGGAACAATTCCACATGCTGCGAGTGTATGAGGCATGGCGGAGATGCCGAGGTTGAGGGTGCATGGAGAAGGTGATACCTTTGTAGATGGCAATGACTTGACGTCTTAACTCGGGGTTGGGGGTCGTCATTGCAAGAACCGTTGATCCATTAAATACTTTGCGGACTTGGAACTAGGTATTTCGGATGGTGGGTTGCGAGTTTCTATTCGTACTGTAGAGCTGTGAGAAATATGATAATTGTACTTAATGTAGAGGATGTAGTCTCGATGATGCAGGGCGAGATACTTAGATTGCGCACGAACCTGTGGATCAAAGTGTGACCCCGCATCAGCCACAGCTGCAAGGCTGCGCCGCTGCAGAAGCTTTAGCCACACTTCATCACGCCGTGCCTCCACGAACCATGGCGCAACTCGCTTCTAACCTCATTTTTTTCCATCTCTCGTCAGTTTCACTCAATTCAACTTCCATTCGGCTCCGTTCCACTATGGCTTTGCCGCACCAACTGGTGCGTCTCACCCCCGCGTTCAGCGTCTTTCCATCCCTGCAACGCTTCGCCCCAAACTTTGCGCCTCGATGCCTATTCCGCCGTAGGACCATTCGGCGTTTACCCCCTGAGAACTCGCAACGGATGTTGCATCCTGAGATACTATCCTTCTACCACGATCTAGGTGTGCTCACCTTCGCAGGCGCCTCGGTGGAGCAGGTTGATCGCATTGGGCGGTTGATCCAAAGAGCCGTTACCAATGATACTCTGCAGAGTTGTCCCAATATTTGGTACTTTAGCGGTATAATCCGGAAGCGCGCCAGGTATAGACTGCCTACAGAGGATTGGCATATTGATCCAAACCACAGACCAGAGGTCCGTACTAGGAGACCCCGGATTCTCACTTTTGGAGCCTCAGGTATGGAAAGATAGTTACTGACGTCAAGGTACCGTAGGATGGGATGCTATCAACTGAGGGCATACTATACCTTAGCAAGCAGGCTGCTTTCAAGTGGGCTGAGGAGGCTCTTTCAAAACTAGACGACGTGGAACTCAAGGAGAAGGCCCTCACCGTCAGAGAAGATTTCGTACATATCAAGCAAGGCCAGTTCGCGAAAGGAATAATTCATGTAAGGCAACACCCAAGGCTCAACGACACAAAACCACCAGACGTTTCGCGTTCTGACTGAAATAGCACACCGTTAATGGGTCTAGACGCCTGCCCGTCGATGCCTTTGTTCGGATAGAAGAAATCAAAGGCAGTTGTGTGTTGCATATCGAATTATATACGGTCGGAGCAGTACAGTATGTCGGCAGGGCGACGATGCGTCTTATTTTCTTCGAAGTCTCGGACCTGAAGGAGCCCTTACCTACCGGCTCCTTGCTGCGCATACTCGAGGGATATCAAAGCCCCAATATGCCCGACGACACAGTTTCACATGCTTTCACTAGGGACCTCGCACAGCTGGAGGAGGAGATATGGATACGCCGCGTGCCGCAGTCTTTTACAGAGGATATCCAGGGTGACCTAACACGGGACGGAACGCCGTCGCCTTGGGCCTTTGGGCTCCATAAGAAAGACTCAGAAGATTAGATTCCAGCTAGGTATATGGATTCATGGACTGTTGATTAGGCGAACGAGTGAAAGAGGTGCTTTGCAGATCCTGGTGGTGTCTTTCGTCCCTAGACTCAGGGTATTAAGGTCATGCCGATGACATGAACAACTCCTGACTTTTCTTCATTACCGCAGTTCAGGGAATGGGGATAACCATGAGACCGCACGTTGTGAAATGTAGGGTATCACTCGAGATGCGCAAAGTCACTTGTTACTCAGCCTCCAGCATCATCTCAACACGAACCTTCATTCGCACATGGATTTTCACCAAAGGCCAAGTCACCAAAGTTTTCATGGCTGTTAAAATTCCAAAGTAGAAATTTCTATCCCACCAAGTACCGGGAGAATGGTACCGTACTATCATTTACTCACACAACCTGACTAGTTGCGTCAAGAGCAGCCTTGAGCTATGTCTCCTTAGCCCTCAGCCAATGATTTCGATATTGCCATTGTTGTCCCTTCTCAACTGGCAGTTCCAGCAAATATTTGTTGTCGGCGAAAGGCGCAAGCGTTCAATCAAGGGATCGGGACAGAATTCTTTTGCTCTGCGCGCCTTGCGACATTTGTCCATTTCGGACGGTGCCTCCATCAGATAGTCGCAGTAGAAACAATACTGTTCCATCACACGCTTCGTGCACATTTTGCTCGTTGTTGTAGAATCTTGGTTGACTATGGCGTAGATGTTTTGACGCTTGTTGGTGTTGGATATCGAAGTACATATGCACGAGGGAAATCACGTTGCTTTTATATAACCCATACCCTGCGTTGAATTATATTGGAGATATCTTTAACTCAGTATGTAATGCGTTCGGCGTTCGCTGTGACGTGATTCACGACGCAATGCTGATCCGTGAATCTCAGTCTCTATCTTAATATGACACCGATTTGAACGAACTGTGATACACTCACTATTCAACATGTTCTAGAAATTTACATCTGTGTAGTTACGAGATGCTAATCGATAGCCTCTTTATTGATAATACTGTAGGGCATTATGAGATACGTATCGAACTGCGTCATCCTGCGCCTCACTGTTCACTTATCACAAACAACAGCTTAGCGAGTACTTGTGAGAGATACAAGACGCACGTGGTGGGAAACGCCCAGCCGACTACATGGTTACTTCAACTATCACTCTGATTTACGTGAACTGTGAACGATATAAGGAGAAAAGTAGTAGAAAATTTAATGAGTACTGTTGTTTAGATTCGAAAGAAGGTGCGTAATACCCGAACCACGCTGTTTAATTATCCTTCTCAACCGGATCCGTAGGCATCTCATCCCCTAGTCCCATACTTTTTTCTCCATGCCCTCTCCATAGCTATCTGCTGGCACTCAGCACACATTAGATTTGGTGGAGTAAAATCTTGCTCATGGGTCCGACGCCGCTCGCAAGGGCTGCCTCTCGCCCTGGCCTGGGCACACCACTCGACCTTTGAGATAGTCGATTGGTGTGCGTCGCACTCCCAACAATAGTAGTTGCGAATGTTGTTGCGGCACATTTTGCTGTTTTCGGTAGATGGTGAATGTGTTGTCACGTTGAATTGCACGATGTGGTTTGGTTGTATAAAGTAGAGTCCGTCGCCTCTATATATAATAATTGCTCTGATGTGAGTAACAGCATTATAGCAGGAAGTCGTGAGTCCCGCTGTACATCGTAAGTGACAGTTTAGTGCAATTCACAACCACGAAGGCAAGGCATAGGTATTTACTGGGATTTAGACTCGCAAATCACCGTAAGACGATGTTGACTTTGACGATCTGCCGCCCGTTCTTCTGCTCGGAGTATTAGTATGCGATTAGGATCCCAGCGTTGACAGCGACGGGTGACGGCGGCAGCGACGGCGGCAGCGGCGGGTGTTGGCCTCAAACGAACATATACCACTACTGAATTAGTTTAGATGTGTCTTAGCTTACAGGTGGCTCTGCGGGTCTGCCGACCTGGAAGCGGAGAAATGGGGTTGATTAAGTGAGGTTCTACGCGAGAGTTCTGCCACGACATCACTTGGCGTTGCATGTTAAAAATCTTTGACAATATCTAGGCTAGTCCTGGCCATTGTAAGAATCCTCAACTTATAGCAGTATGAGCTCGACTCTAGAAACGGATATGTGTGTGTGTTTGAGGCCTGACTCTGAGTATAGTATAGTTATTAGAATATATTTATCTCCTCTTCTAGACTTGGAGTGGGTATAATAGCAGCAGAAGCATCCCTCCACCATATTCCCTAAACGGGACCCTGAGGCGATAGATGCTGTTAATGTATGTGTATTACGGGCCTGATGTGCATGACAGGTAAAGATAGGTAGTATTAAGACCTATCACCTATATTCATGAACACCATTCCCGTCACTATACCGACGGCATTCTTATAGCTCTGGCGAAGGCAAGTTTGGGGAGAACTGAAAGTCATTGCTTAGATAGCCTTCCTCGTCGCTTACCACGCTGGTAAAATTCCACGTCGTTGGGTCTCGCAAGACGTTCGGCATGCTGTAGTCGAACAGGTCATGGAAAGCCCTGTCGAGCTGAAAATAAGATGCGTCCATCCCAGGCCAGCTTTGTATGGGCTGAAAATCGGAGTCCTGGTAGTGGTCTGAAGGTGCCTGTTGAGTCGCGCCTTGGCCCGTTTGAACGGGTGTCTTGTCGAGTGTTCCGCTACTCGCTTCCATGCTACTCCGACCATCAGCCATGGCCCAGTTGCCTTCGGCTTCCGTGGGAACTGCCTCCTCCGATGTGCCCTGTGCCCGGGCATTCAGCGCCCCCGACTCAGTAAGAACCCTCCATAGCCGCTTGGCGAGCTTGGCCACGCATTTTGCGCTCGTCCACTGTTGGCTAAACGAATCTAGCGCATCGCAGCAGAAACGAAGGTCCTTGCATGCCGAGTACACGTCTCGCTGTTCATCACGGAGGGCGCGGTAAATAATGGTCGTAGACATGGACATGGCATAGGGGACGAGCGGCAGGGGAGGGAGTCTTTCGTGGCCGACGTGAAGCACGATGTCGATGATGCGGTCGGCTGATGCAAGGCGTCGGCTGTACTGGATGCTACCTGGTCCACTGTACCGACAGGAAAGCATGGCAGCGACGTGATACCAGATCTCGAGATAGGCTGTTTTCAGTTGAGTATCAGCTTGGGACTGCATCGGCTTGGCACCATACCTCTGTGCGACCTGTGGAAATGGTCGTACCTGGTCCCGGACGAGAGGTCAGAGAGCGAGGGAAATTCTAGACAGTCATCCGCAGTGGCTTTGGAGCTGGCCTTGTAGACCTTGGTTGCTGTGGCCATGAGATCGCCGAGCGCCAGGGAGACGCCCATAATCTGAGACCTGTAGCTTCTTTCCGTAGGCGCGATCCGCTTGAGTTCAACGTCGGTGTCGTCGATGATGAAAGGCGAGGCTCCCATCACGGGCTTGTTGAGCCGGTCCAGGTTTCGCAGTGTCCACCACAGGAAGTCGCACTGAGCTTGGTCCGAGTTGCCGGGGATGTTCCAATGCAGAGACAGTGACCATGCCTCAGAAATGGCCTGCGATAGGTAGTTCGCAGAACGGTCTACCCCAGCCAGTCCGTCATTGTGCAGGTGCATCAAAGCTAGGATCTGGACTTTGGTGACCCGGTCGACTTCAAGGTCTGCCTTGGTGGCCGCGTCAAGGCCAGCCAGGAGCTTTGATGCAAACTTTGCGGGCTCCAAGACCGGGCCATCGTCCCTCAGTCTTAGGGAGGGAGCCGCTTGCTTGATTTTGCAGGTGACCAGACACATTGCCCTTACTAGATATATGGAAGATTGCCCGTTGCTGTAATCACGGAAGACGCTAGCTCCGTCTACGATAGGGATGAGGTCGTCCAGCAAAGAAACGTAAAGAGGCAGGAGGGTATCTGACGTTGCCCTTGGCAAGTCAAGAAACGCGCCGACATCCTCGAGGTACTTCCGGTGAGACTCTGACAGCCTTAGCGGAATAGCTCTCCGCCGATGTCTCTGGTACCAGATTAATTGCCGCTCCGCCTTATCAGTAGCAGATGGCATTTGCTCTCGTGGAGGAGCGAGGCGGCGCCGCGGCCGTGAAGATGCCGAGCAAGCATCTGGCTCTTTTGCGAGCTCTTCCAGAACAGACTCAGGGTTGTACTCGCTCACGCGACCCGGACCGAGGCTCGACTCTCGAGTGGCGGTCTCTGAGTGAGAGTCTACGGCTGCTGGTACGTCGATCCTTTGGACACTCTTAGCAACATTGGCCGTTTCCACGTGGAAGCACCTCTTTTTGCTTGTACGGCAGGTTTGGCATGGTAGAGGGGAGAGGGATGTCAGCTGCGTGGCGGCCCGGCACTGGTCTCTGGGGACTTATCTTGTGACGTGCGTTTCCTCGCCCTTGCCGGAGTTGCGGAAGAGTCCCATACGAGTTCCATGGGCTCTATCTGAATGTGTGTCGGTGGGAGTTGATGGAATTGGGTCGGATGCCACAACGTGTTGGAGTTGATCAGACGCCGGAGACGTTTCCGGGGCGGCGACGCCATGGGGACTTGCTTTATTCCGACCCAAAAGCGGAAATCCTCCGCCGACTTTCACGGTTGCTGCAACCTGATGTTCGTGATGTGACGTATCCTCGGGCATTTACCCCGCAAGTCGCCGCTGGCTAATGAGACCCTGGTCCGGGAGTCATAAGCTGATTGGGTACTCCAGATAAGTAGGGAAGTAGGAAACACAAGGATCTTTCTAGGAAGACATGATTGACGTTGGTACCAAATGGCCCAACACTGGCATGTTCAGCGATGATGAGGGTTATTCCTCCTCACTCATATATACATCATGTCCCCCTGACAACACGGTTTGTAAAGCTGCTCCCAACTTGAAGATATCTTTAAACGTCTTCTAGCTACGGCAAAGAAGTAGATGCAGTTGGATAAAAGGGGTCGTATGACACCGGTGGTGTTGGCTGTAAGCTCATCCGTGCCACACACGGCACTGGCAAATAGTCCCGGTGGCGTCCCATGATCGACCAGCTTAGTCCGTATTGATGTTACGAATCCCCGTGGGGAAGTTGTGAATCCACACCCACTCTGGCATCCGGGGACGAACGAGATGAGACTGATTGGCTGGTTACTTATGCAGAACAAGATGCAGTCCAGGAGTACGAGAATGGGACAGGGGAGCCAACAGTGAAACGAGTCTCGCAGATAACAAGGAACCCCCTCTCGCCGGCCCTGTTGTCTGAGAATGTTCTTATTTCTGCTTCACTGAACCTCTCTGCCTCTTGACTTGGCCCCATCAATCTGCGAGTCACCCATCTACGCCTGTCTACTACCGACCTTCTAGCCCGTCGATCTGAGCATTCCTCTATACGAAATGGCCACCAGAGACTTCCACGACGGCAAGTATGGAACCCAGCACGTCGAGGAAAGCACCCCAACCGTGGGCCTCTCCAACAGCGAACAGGTCAACGATGATACCAAGCTCAAAGAAAACGCCATCTTGGCCACCGAGGACGAGCACAACACGACATTCCTTCAGGCCATCAGGCGCTATCCCAAAGCGGTTGCCTGGTCGGCCGTCGTCAGTCTGTGCATCATCATGGACGGCTACGATACTGCCTTGATGGGTAGTCTGTTTGGCTTCCCAGCGTTCCAGAAGAAATACGGACACGAGATTGGCGACACTGGAAAATATACCTTGAGTGCCCCGTGGCAGATGGCTCTCGGCATGGGGACTCCCGTTGGAAATGTCATCGGCATCACCCTCAACGGATATCTCACAGACCGCTTTGGACACAAGCCTGTCCTTCAGGGCGGCTTGCTGTCACTCACCGGTCTCATCTTCATCCAACTCTTTGCCCCAAACGTCAAGGTTCTGTTCGTCGGCCAGCTTCTCTGTGGAATCCCTTGGGGACTGTTCACCGTCATGGCCCCAGCGTTTGCATCCGAGGTGGCGCCCCTGGTTCTGCGAAGCTACCTCGAGACATGGGTTGTCGCCTGCTGGGGAATCGGCCAGTTCTTCTCCTACGCCGTTCTTTTCAGCCTCAACGATACCGAGGGGCAATGGGCATACCGCATTCCTTTTGCCGTCCAAGTTATATGGCCCGTCATCATCTTCCCGCTCGCTACCTTCTGTCCCGAGTCCCCGTGGTGGCTTGTTCGCACGGGTCGCTACGAACAGGCCGAGAGGTCCGTCTTGAGACTTACATCCGCCCCGACGCTGGAGCTAGCGCGGCAGCAAGCGAAACAGTCCGTGGCGCTCATGATCCAAACAAACAACTTGGAGCAAGATATCAGCAAAGACACGTCGTACCTCGCCTGCTTCACCGGGGTCGACAGATGGCGGACCGAGGTAGCGTCGGTGTCGTGGGGCATTCAGATTCTCACTGGTTTCGTCATCCAGGGCTATGCGACGTACTTCTTCCAGCAGGCGGGCTTGAGTGCGGATGATTCGTTCAAGATGACACTCGGAATCGGAGGGATCCATCTCGTCTGCAACCTGGCATCGGCCGCGTTGAGTGGTAACTACGGCCGACGTACCCTCTTCCTTTCCGGGTGCATGGTGTTGGCACTGTTGATGTTCGTGATCGGCTTCCTGGCACTTGGCCCTCAAACTGCTGCTTTCGGCTTCGCTACATCCGCTGTTTACTTGGTCTGGTTCGGCGTCTGGTGTCTTACTATTGGGCCACTGCCGTACGTGATCAATGGCGAAGTGTCTTCAACCAGGTTACGTGCCAAAACTTTGGCCATCGCTCGTGGCACTTATCTCGTCCTCAACATCATCAACAGTGTCGTGGCGCCCTATATTCTCAACCCTGAGTGGGCGAACTGGAGGGGCAAGACGGGGCTCCTCACTGGTGGCTTGACACTCGTTTCATTAGTTTGGGCATACTTTCGTTTGCCCGAGACTCGTGGTCGAACATATGAGGAGCTGGACATTTTGTTTGCAGAAAAGCATATGACAGCAAGGAAGTTCTCAAAGGCCGTCATCAACCGAGAGATTGACGGGATCAGAGTAACTGGGCCGCATACGAAGGGGCACTGATTTCAGCAAGGCGGCATTGGCTGGAGAGATGGATTTCTATGTATAGGTAGCATCTAGCACTATTTTATTTGTGTGCAGTCAATTTGTTTTCATTGTTGATACTCCTGTCTCATATGCAGTGGACCTACTCAACTCGCCGTGTAAGACGTCCTGCGCTGGATTCATTGATCCTTCGGTTCCGACTTCCGACCCCGATTTGGAAGTACCCGTCGGTCAGTGTATCCCTCCAACCAACTAACGACCGTTGACTTTTGACAGCGGGTCTGGTGATGCTACTCATGTAGGAAGGAAAACCGCTAGACCAAGCTGGGGTCGGATGCACTCTCACCCTCCTTCTCCGCTTTGATGTCGCTCTGCACCACCATCCTTCGTATTGGGGATCTGCGATGTGTGCCGCAATGAGCATCTCTGAACTACGTGTGAGTCTGCAAAGATGCCTTACGAGGTGTTGCTGGTCTGCCAGAGCGACCCGATGTCGTAGAGCCGACGAATATAAAAGCAGCTGCGGCAGAGCTGCACTCAGCCATTCCTCTATGGTATCATTCACATCATTACCATACAGGATTGTCTCTTAAAGCTATACAGTTCAAATATATCCTTCATCATGACTTCACCTCAGGTCAAGCGATATGCCATCGTGGGCATGGGCGTCCGCTCTTCCTTCTACTACCAAAGCATCATACAAGACTTCAAGGACGTTTCCAAACTCGTCGGAATATGCGACACCAACCAGACCCGCATGAACGCTTGCAACGACCACATGGTCGAGTTGGGAGGCGAGCGTCTGCCCACCTACAAGGCCGAGGACTTTGACAAGATGGTTGCCGAGCAGAAGCCAGATGTCGTCATTGTCACCACCATCGACCGCGTGCACCACGTCTACTGCATCCGGGCAATGGAGCTTGGCTGCGATGCCATCACGGAGAAGCCAATGACGATCGACGAGAAGAAGCTCCAGCTCATGATCGACGCCGAGAAAAAGACTGGGAAACAGATCCGCGTCCTCTTCAACTATCGCTATGCCCCTCACCACACTAAGGTTCGCGAACTGATTTCCTCGGGCGTCATTGGCGAGGTCATGACGGTCCACATGGACTGGATTCTGGATTGCGCTCACGGATCCGACTTCATGCGGCGCTGGCATCGGGAAAAGGAGAATAGTGGCGGCATCCAAATGCACAAGTCAATCCACCACTTCGACCTCGTCCACTTCTGGCTCAACACTGAGCCTGAGACGGTCTACTGCGTGGGCGACCTCCGTTTCTACGGCAAAGAAAACGCCGAGAAACGCGGCGTTACCAACCTAGGAGATCGGTACCTCAACAACGAAGAGGCCAAGAACGATCCGTTCGCCATCCAGATTGACACCAGTTCCACGCTGAAGAAGATGTATCTGGACGCCGAGCACGAAGATGGCTACATCCGGGACCGAAACTGCTTTGCTGAAGGTATCACCATCGAAGACACCCTCTCCATGATCATCAAATACAAGAATCGCGCCGTCATGACGTACAACACCTACGCGTACGCCCCTTGGGAGGGATACCGCTGCGTCTTCAACGGAAGCAAAGGGCGTCTCGAGATCACCGTGGTAGAGGGCGGCTACTCGGCTGCTCTGGAACCAGTCGCCAAGAAAGAAGTCAAAGACGCGAATTACATCCAGGGAGGTGTCGAGAAGACCAAGATTGTCGTCTACCCCTTGTTTGGAGAGCCGTACGAGGCCGATGTCGTCAAGGGAGAGGGTGGGCATGGTGGAGGCGACCCCGTGTTGCTTCATGATGTTATTGTCGGCGACAATGACAAGTACAACAGGGCTGCCTACATTCGTGATGGCGGCAACGCTGTGCTGGTAGGTGTTGGCGCGAATCATTCCATGAAGTCCGGACTTCCTGTCAACGTCCAAGATCTTGTCAACTGGTAGTTCACAGCCTTGTTTTGTTTCTGTGTCTCTTGAAGACCCTGAGGGGAAATCTTATGGTGCTACTAGCCGGGTCAGGATAGCAAAGTGCAATTGGGTATTGAGATGTAAGCAGCCAGGAAGACTGGGATAGCTTTACTTAGTCCCGACTCTGCCAAACACCACCGCATTTAGTTAGTTAATCAAGGCAGGCAAGGTTTCTACTTTCCAAGGACTATGCTGTTCATGGATAAGGCCCTCTAGTGGCCGTAAGAACTGGCGTTTCTCACTTATTCGCCTTGTTCTGCTTCTAACCTTTCGACTTGTCAATCCGTGACAAGGCTCCGCTGCTTGTAAATGAAATCCTCAATGTCAGCCAAGAAAACTTTCGGCTGCTTCAAAGTTGCGAAGTGTCCTCCCTGTCCGCAAATATGCTTACCTCTGTATAGGATTCACTTGTTTTCACTCACTTTCCCGTGGTCGAATCGAACCAAGGTCGGGAAAAAGCTGCTCCTAGCCACAAAACTGATCTCACCAGGAAAGGATGGATAGTCTAGAGGCTTATCCTTGGTCGTAGGGAGTGCCCGTTCGCCGATCACAGCTCAGTATGGCTAGAGACTGCGTGAGATGCCGTCCGTAGGCCAGTACAGGTTTATCGACGCCGGACTACTGTCCAGCTCCAGTGGCTCACGGCTATCAACCCAATCAACGAGCTTTTCGCCGATCCTGGAGGGTAAGAAGAGGGCTGATTAGCAGTCTCAGGACCGACCTCCGAAACGAAGTCTTGGTCTAATAGCAGACCAGAAGATAAAGTCTAGCCCGGGAGTGAAGGGGCGATGATGTGATATGGAAGAGTGGTTGGTGTGTTCTTTCTCTTCAGCGGCGAAAGTATGGAGAGGAGCTACATAAAGGACCATCCATACGTGACGCAGAACCGCGATGGTTAGTTTTTTTTATCGAAGCTCACAGCGTAGTTAGTCGATCAACCGTGTGTCAATATTGCCGAATATCGTTTGCTGGCTTTCCCACGTTTGTGGTCCAATTGGGGAGAGCTCTAGAAGAGAGCGAAAGTCGGATATCTTTTTCTCGGAGACATGGAAGGTGAAAAGCTCGGGTTGAACAATCGACCTCGCCGGGACCGTGCTAATATATTCTTTGGTCATCTTCAAAGAAGTCTGATTTGAGGTCTTGCAATTTTCTGAGATTCTTGAAGCCGTCCTGTTAAGAGGCCGCAGTGATGACAATTGGGAAGACGCAAGGGGCTGAAGAAATGTATACAATGTACTTTTTGACGTAAAGCAGCGTACGAGCGCGAAGATTATTCAGGTTCAGCTTGGCAGAAACATCAAGGAAAGGTGCAATTATGTTACCATCCGCTCTCTCGATTGCGTCAGCTGAATCCAAGCTGGTGTTTGGGACCCATTGACAAGCACGACCCAGGCTTGAACCGCCTGAAAACGCAACCCTATAGTTATGTAATACGAAGTACATGGGAGTCTTTGCACCTACACCTAAAGCAGTCGTCTACCCTAATATATGGCGATATCGCTCAGCCAAGCCGTCGATGCTTTCCCCACCATCGGCAATCACTAGGGCACGCGACCGCGGAAAGTCGGGGAAAGCTCGCTCACCAATAGCAATTAGATGAATCACATACTGTACGGTTTAGTCGATCGTTTAGCTACAGGGGTCAAATACCATCGGGCGGGTCGGAGATTAGGAAAAGCAACGACGGGAGAGAAAACGGAGCGGGCGCAGGAGGTAGTCGGCTTCTGCGGGCGTGTGTGTGTGTGTGTGTTGACTTGACTGGGTGAGGAGGGAGCTAAGCCTTAGGGGCTTTTCGTGCAGCGTGATATCGCGATGCTAGGTGCCGGAACCTTACGATGAGTTACTTTAGCTTGGCTACAGCACCTGGGTTGCGGCAAAGGCAATAGGTTTGTCGCAGTGTGATGGAAGAGCGTGGTCAGGGATGATTGGTGAGAGTGTGGGGGGGGGGGGCGGTGGACAGGGGAGGTGTCATGTGGAGGGGATGGTGCAGGTGAGGTGATGAGCTTTGCGAAGTTTGCTTTGGGGATTGGTGATGGGAGGTGGTATATCGATGTAGTTTATGAGACGGGTGGTGTTGGAAGAGCTGGAGATGTCTTATCGGGTTGCCTGTTTAGGTAGATGATGGAGGAGGAGGAGGAGGAGGAGGAGGAGGAGGAGGAGGAGGAGGAGGAGGAGGATAACTACCATAGTAGATCTCCTGCCACACTTACATCTCGAAGCTGACATAAACAATCACAAGTAACAACACACATGGCATGGCGTTACTAAATTACAAAGAACAAAGAACATAGAGAGTCTTTGTGCGAGTACACGGGCAGTACCACGCATCTACATTCCTCGATGTCAGCATCGATCGGCCAAGACGCTGGGTGATTAACAACGCATCCCTCACAGACCGGGAAGCGGCATTTGAAACTCGAGCATTGGCACCGAAGACTGCCAGCTCAACACCAACTGTCGATAAGCCGCCACTAGGGAGACGACAGACAGGATGCGTCGCTGCTCTGCAGGTGGTGGCGCAACGACCTGTGTGTGTCGTCTTGTTCCACGGCTTCAACCCCCCGCTTTCCCAGCTGGACGGCGGGCAGAGAGATCCAATGGCGCCTGTGTGGATGGACATGGCGATCGCGAAACAGGGTCGGAGGGGGGAGTCGAGTCACGCCACTGGGAGAAGGGCAGGTAAATCACTTCCCGAAGGCGTTGTCAACCTATGCACACCGTCATTTCACACCCCGCTCCACGAGGGAGAGGAGGGCATCATCCGGCGCAGTGCAATTGCTTTTCATAGGCACAATGTACGAATACTCAGAGAGAGCTGTGCACTCACTACACAGTACTGTACATAGAGGGAATGATGTGCAGGGGCAGGGGTGCGGAAACCCGGGCTCTCAAAACAAGCCAAGAGCCACCAGAACTGCCGACTGAAAGACGGCATCCAAAAGTGCCCCCCTCCAGAATCTAAATAATGCAAGACGATAGGTCGCTCGCCTGTATCTTCAGGCGGCTCTGAAGGGAGCAGGACCCGGGAGAGGCGCCGGGAATGGGAAGGGTTGGAAATTAACCCACCAAGGGCAGTCTGTGGGTGATGTCGCAACCCCGGGGGGAGACGACATGGCAGGGGGGAGGGATGATATGCCGGTGATGGTTGCTGCATTGAGAGACGAGGAGACTCTAGATAAACATGAGCCGAACGAGGCGGTTGTGCAAAGACAACTCGAAAATAGAAGAGCAAGCACGAATATACACGGACACACCGAACTGGCGGTCTGTCGATTGAAACGCCTCCAGGGAATGTCCCAGCAGAACAGCATAAGCAACGAGTCGACGGGTTTCACCCAATTGCCATAGACCAAAATGCACAAGTAAAAACAAACCTCCACCGTGCCGCAGACTGTGTAAAGGGGGGCGGCTGCGCGCACGCCAGACGACAGAAACCCGCTGCAATGTTCGAAACGGAGCCACAACAAGCGAACAAGGGGTCCCCGAGTCCAATGTGTGCGCTGCGCTTGTGAAGAAAAAAAAAACAGTCAAGAAGTGGAGACGAATGTTGATCGGCGAGCGGCGTTTATCGTCGGGGCCACGGCGCGGATGAGTGGTTATGGACGAACAGAAAAGACCGGCGTCGTTTCCGATGGAGGGATCCACCGGCAGGGGGGTTTGGATTGTTGCCTTTTGTGTGTTTACTAGGGACGAGACGTTGCATTGAGAAGCATAAACGAGTAAGGAGAGAGAGAGAGAGAGAGAGAAGGGTTCCTTGGTGAGTTTGCTTGTGAAACCGGTTCGCTGGATAGGGATGTCGGCTCCGTCAAAAAGCTTGCCCCGGGTTTTTAGAAGGCTCGCGGCGTGGCCGACGGAACCAGCCAAGTCGAAATCGAGAGGCTGAAATGAGCCGGCCGAGTGAGTGAACTGTCGGGGCCGGATCTTCCATCAGGGCTATCTGGAGCAGATCCTGCACTTTTGCACCTGAATACGAATAGTGAATACAGGATTGCGGTTGTTATAATAGCTCATGACATCTATGTTGCCCCCTGTCCTCTGGGCTCGGCGGTATTCCTGCTAGTACGAGCCGTACAACCTGGAGTCTCATTTCTCAAGCTCACCTTGGAAGAAGAAAAAAGTTGGAAGCGACCGGCTTGGTTTTGGTCTCGACACCACACGACTCAGACCGAGGCATCGCGAATCCACACCTACGCTCGCCAGGGGCTTGCGGCTTCCAAGGCAAAGGTCCGTGTCCGTCCGTGTCTCCCATGCTCATGCCCTACGCCCAGCCCTTGGATCGACTCCAGGGCAAGTTCTTTCCCGGCCGCCCGATTCGGCAGCCCGTGGCGCGACGACGTCAGCGAGCGAGCGAGCCAAAGAGACAAGCCGAAGAGAAGCCAGAAGCCCTAATTAACAGCATTACTCCTCCGTGTGTCGCAGAAGGCCGAAGCATGGGAAGCTTAACCTCTGGGGACTGGCGTGGCGCGGTTCCCCGCTGCTCATTCGCTCGCTGGATTGCTGTCATCGGCAAGACCCCGTTTGGTGGCACGTCTGACGACGACGCTTGACGATGAGGCTGGGCTGGAGGTGGAGGAGCGACGGCAGTTCCGGCATGGTCCTTGCACGCGTCGCGTGGCGGGTCTTGACTGCTTGCTTTACCCAAGTTGATGCTGTGAATCGTCTCTGTTATGCGTCGGGCATGAAATCCAACAACACGAGCGACGACGGGGACAATGCAGAGCCCGACGGTGCTCGCCATGGAAAAGCGCCCGTCGCACCGCCAAGGTAGTGCTATCCAGAGAGTTGAAACTCAGAGCCGCTCGTGAATCGGCGTCTTGGTGTTGAAGTGAGCCGACGTCAACAGACGGTCTTGTGACGGACGACGGACGGGGCGCCTTGGTTTCCTGCCGGGCCTGTATTTTTGGCGATGCTTGCCTTTGAAGCTTGCCCGATGCGTACACAGTGCGGTTGTTGGCTTTGCCTGGGCCGTTCCAGGCATTCATTCAGTTCTATCTATTCCGTTATCTTTAAGAGACGGCTTGCTTATGGGAATGCAGCAGCAAACCGTGGACGGGGAGACGGGGGACTCGATCGCGTCGGCGGGTTTCGAAACGTCGTCAGCTGAGAGCTCAGAGTAGCGCCTCGCGCATCCATCCGTCCAGTCCATGTCCATCCATCTCGTCTCGTCTCACCCGACCCGATCCTTGCTGCCTCGCTCGTACTGTACGAAGTATACCCATGCCCAGCGCCGCAACCCGCGTATCTGGCTGAACGAGTATCTTTTGGTCCCGTACCTCTTGGTTCCGTCTTCTTTCTGTCTCACAGTATTTCTCTCAGTCCGTACAAAAGCGGCGGGAGGGGAATGGATATTTCTCTGCTGAGCCGGTGCCCCCCACATTGCCGCCTCTCACACGCCGCTGCAAAACTTCAGCGGCCACTCGTCGACTCATTCTCCAGCTTTCGGTACCCACCCGATACCTGCCGGTCCTCCACATCCCCACCTGTGCCACTACGCGGCTAGCGCTCTCGCCAAGTAGATCCAAGTCACCTTCCCCTCAAAGCCCCCCAAGCGACGCGAACCCGAGCTTGTTCAGGCGCCTCGCCCACTGCCCTTCAATGGCTGCAGCGCACCACGCCAGAAGGCCCCCAAGCCATCCTAGCGCACAGTGCGGATTCTGCACCCCGCCGTCCTCCTCCCTCGCTATTCCCGTTCCCGTCCATCCATTCGCATTCGTCCATTCCTTTTACCATCCCATCCCATCCTCCATCCATCCATCGGCCGTCACGTCCCAGTCCAAAAATCTCCCACCTCCACCAACCAAACTCATATCCACATCCACATCCACATCCACATCCACATCCACAACCACAACCCATGCGGTCTCACAACCACGCAGTCGTACTCACCTAGGCCCTTCGAGACATTCACTATCCTTCTCTTCCCCCCCCGCTATCCCGCCTCGAGCCCGTCGACCTCTCGCTTGCCGACACGAGCCCCTTCCCACGGCATCCACGGGAACCCTCGCCGTCGAATGCACATGTCATCCTCCAAAACCACCGTCGCGACGATCCGCCCCGCCTCTCTGCCGCCTCCCAAACGGTCCTGTCCTCGCATCGAGTCTTCCTAGGCGACGCTCCGCTCCAGCCCTCCGGCCCTTCGTCTCTTCATCCTGTCCCTCCTCGAGAGACTCGCCCCGGTTGCCGGCCCTACCCTCTCGCGGTTCCTGGGTCCGTCAGACTGTGGGAGAGGCCAGAAGACGTCGCGCATGCCTCGCGCTTCGAGCTCGGGCAAGCGACAGCAAGGCGCCGCCAGTCACCGTGACACCCGCCACGAGAATGGGCTTGTAGGCCCGGCCAGGCGATCCTCCGACAAGAAAGCCTCGGCGCAGCTTGACGGCCCTGCCCGCCCGTCCGACGCCGTCGCCGGTGCTGCAGGGTCGTCGGTGCTGGCCAACAGCCTCGCGAACGGCTCCAAGCATTCCCTCGACAACTCGGCCGATTCTCGCCCCAACGATGACTCCCTGCGCCGTTCCTCCCTCACCTCCGAGACCTCTTCCGAGTCGTGCATTTCCAACATGGGCGCCAATGGCACCGTCGATGTCGGCCATCGCCAAATCGACGTCAATGCCTTGAAGAACTCCGACGTCCACCGTGACTCCGGCCCTTTCGACCTCGCCACCACCGTGCTCAAGTCCCTTCCCATGCAGGACACTCTCGCTATCCTCATCATCCTTATGCACGTCCCGCCGCTCTCGCTCTCCGCCATCTACACGGTCTTCACCTTCCTCACTTTCGTCCCTCCAGTAACCACCAGCTCGGGTATGAACGTCAACCTCGCCGAGATCTTCGACGGAAATTCCACCATGCCCTCCCTCGTTACCATCCTGTGCATGGACTTCTTCTTCCTCCTGATATGGCTGTTTCTGTGGGGTCCGATCCAGGACGCTATCCTCGATTTTGCCAAACCCGTCATTGCTATTACCTTGGGGGGAGGCACCAGTACGAGGGACGGCACCTCGCGGGGTCTCACCACATGCTTCATGTGGGTTGTTGGTCATCATCTTCTTCTTGGAACTAGGGCTCATTGGGGTCGTGTGGTTCGCCATATCCCAGAGCATTGGAGACTCCCTTCGGTCTTGAATAGCCCTCTCCAGCCGACCGCCACCACGTACGATAAGAGGAGTGCGTATGGTTGGATAAAAAGCGTCCTGGCAATCCATATCTTGACCCAGGGCATTGTGCGCTACATTCGCGAATGGTATCTGAGGCGGGAGAAGGCCAACGCCTCCGCTGGGGTGAGTGATCCCGAGGTAGGAAAGCCCCCCAGCCTGTCTGGCGACACGGCCAACGATGCTGGGTTTGCTACGCCCGACACCGAAGTCAGTTTCCAGCCGGCGCCCGGCCCATCAACAAGCAAGAAAAGAAGAAAACAAAGCACCCAGGTTCGCCTGCAGCAGCCGCTGTGGGCAGCCCTCGCAAGCACGAAGATTGTCATGGTGAAAGAATACGAACTGTCCCATGCTGCGTCCGAGTCAGCAGGGTCCAACGCGACCGACATTCACAACCTAGGCAACGCGCCATTCAACAGCCAACCCAGTCAAATTTGGATATCTTACATTGGTAGTGACGAAGTATGCTTTAGCACAAGCCATTTTATGGAAAGCGACGACGACTCTTCGCAGTTGCAACCACCCAACGGCCATGCCCCACGACCTTCAGGTATCGATACATCCAAACCGTTCTACGTCAGGGTGAACAACGCATTCTGGCAACCCACCCGCATTTTTCCCGTCGGCGACTCTGCCGAAGATTCTGAGCAAGGTGCCCGCTGGACAGGTGACATCTACGGGCTCCGACCGGCATCCAAGTATGTTTGCGAGTTTGTAGACACCCGAACCGACCAGGTCCTCTTCACCACCAGTATTCGAACGGTCCAAGAAACTCTACGAGAAGCCGACGGCGCCTCGAATGCGCTTCCCAACGGCCAACGCTCCCTCCGACCCGACTCGCCCGCCACCACGCTCAAGACGTCCATCGCCGCTGCTGAGGCCAGATTGGCCGATGAGAAGAGCCGGCTCAAGACTTTGCGCAAGGAATGGAAGACCAGGACAAACGCTCTCAAGAAGGACAACGAACTCACCGACAACCAACTCGCTTCTGCCGGAAACCACGACGAGAAATACAAGCAGAAGATCCGTCAGCAGGAGACCCAGAAGGCTCAATCTGATCGTGAGACGAGGCAGGTTGTAGAGCAGCTCAAGAACTTTGACAGCTCTCCGGAACTCGCCGACTGTAAGAAGAGGGTTGAGAAGCTGTGCTCGTCTGAGAAGAAGGTCTTTGATGCCGCACAAAAGACGTTTAAGGAACACAAGTCTGGGCTCGAGAAAGAAGTCAAGGTTAAGGAAGTGGAGAAGTCGAACCTGAACACCCGCCGAAACAAGATCGCCACTCGAATTGCCAAGGTCGAGAACGAGCTCGCCAACATCACCGACGCTAACACCCGAGGTCTGGATGAGGCGGAGCGACGAAACCAGGAGCGTGCTGTATGGCAGGATCACGTCGCGGGCATCGAGGGCAATTACAATGAGCGTCTAGCTCAGGTTAGGGCCACCAATGCAGCCCGCGGCGAGCACATTAGAAATGCGCAGATGCAGCTCCAGAGCTTCCACGACTACATGAACTCGGCCAACGGAATGCCCTTTGAGATGGCAGCCCAGCCTGAGGCTAGCCACCCGCCGCAGCTAGGACCGCCGTTTCAGCCAACCACGTCAGGGCCATGGAATCCCGTCTCTACGAACCTTGCGCAATACTCGTCCAGCATGTGGCAGCACTCCGGGGATATGCTCCCTTCCGTTTCTGCACCAACCCTCCCGTCCATGTCGATGTGGCAGCAGCCCGCAACGACTGCTCATCAGTTTGAGCCGCGAGTGACCCGTTCGAGAGGCCGAAGCTCTAGTATGCTTAGCACCGTCAGTGGTTTCACCCAATCGAGCGGCGAGGAGCTCAGTTCCCCCCCGGACCCTCACAGCGTGAGGTACATCTGGGAGAACTACAACAGAAAGCAGGGCAGCGGCGGAAGCAGCGGCAGTCCAAGCGGGAGTAGCGGCGATCCGACGAGTCCGAGGTGAAGTGGTTGCAACGCCAGTTCATCTGACAGCGCCGACAGCGAGTTTTTATTTTGGTTGATAGGCTATTGGATAGCGCATGCAGAATAAAAGCAGTGACTTTGTTACTTGATGCAGGATGGTTCGTGTGATGTCTGCTACTAAGGTAAGATCTGATGTCGGGTATCGGTGACGTTGCGTTGAGTTCCATTGTCAACAAAATGACCTGGCGACAGCTTGCAAGCCGTTATCTCTACAGCTGAGTTATCCATTCTTCCTCCGATTCTCTGCCTCTTCGCCTGCCATCAGCGCAAATAGATCCTAAAGACATTCGCTCCCGTTGCGCCGACGAGATCTTCGTCATCAGGCGCAAGCTCCGCTCAGACCCGCCCGCCACTTCACGCAGAGTCTCTGAGTGCGAACACCACCGGCCTCGACTGTCTCTGTCAAACGGCAGCTCACGAGATGAACCTACATTTGTACGGCCAGACTGTTATCCCAGCTGCGTCGATTGCCACAAAGTCTGCCCTTCTCAGCCCCTTGAACCTGCGCGAGGCCGAGATGTTCCAGTACTTGGTCTCTGGCAGCGTGCTGAACTCGACTCAGTTACTGACGTTGCGTCGCTCGCGAGTTCCAGTGACTGTGCAGACGAGGTGCCGCCACAGTGCCAGCGATAAATGGCCGCCTGCACACTGCTGTCGGCACAGAGAACACATAGGGATGTTTAGGCAAGCCGGGTGCGTTGGTGGTAGTTCACACGGTACAGTTTGAGAAGAAACACCATGACAATTAAATTTGGTTCTAAATGAAGTCACATTCAGGCATCGTGAGATCGCTCTCATCTCAGCCCCTTCAAATTGGTAGTACTCTAAAGTTCCAAGACGTTATCCATCATTTGCAATAGAATTTGTTTGCAAATGATGTCACAACCAGGCGTCGTGAGATCGCTCTCACCTCAGCCTCCCCCCAACTACAGGCCCATGCCATCCACCCCCTTGATGGTCTCGTCGACCATACGTTGGTCGACGATCGCCTCAAGGCGGGCAACTCTCTGCTTCAACTCGAGAGTTTCCGCAGAAAGCTTGGCGACATGGTCGGCGCTGGCAGCTTTCGCTGCCAACGCCTCGCCGATGGCCTCGAAGGCCAAGGACTGGATGTCCTTGAACTTCTTCTCCCACTCGGCTTTGTAGTCGTCCAGTGTCTTTACAAGACACTTGAACTCCTGCTCGAGCTGGTAGAGGGAGTTGCCGCAGTAGTTGATCATCTGGTCGTTTTCTTTGATCAACTCGCTGTGGCTGGCGAGGGTTTCTTTGAGCCGGGCCGCGACTCGCTCGACGTCTTCGCCTGTTGCCTATTTCACATCCAGTCAGCCAAAGGAATCCTAGCTGAGTATGTCTGCCACTCGAGCTGCACTATGTGACCCCGGGAAACTTCTGAACCCCGATTGCCAATCCCAGACCACACGAAAGTGACATCTGGACAGTCCCCACATGGTCGTGCGACATGGACCTGAAAGAGCCAAGGCGCTTCGAGGCTCAGTTGGGCTGTACGACTCGGGTAAACTGGCGTGAGACCACAGGGCCTTGGAGTCAAAGTCCAGAGCAACGCCTGGAAGGCACTGGTCCCGTTCGGCGGCAGCCACAAGGTACCCCGAGTCTGACCGATCTACGCCTCGCCAAACGGGGTGTCTTGAGGCTGACTCCAAGAGCCCTCGAAGCGACCTGGGCTGCGAGGCCAAGCTAAGCTTGGAGATGTTTGAAGACACCTGAATGTGCAGCACAGGACCTTTGCACCTAGGCAACAACGTCCGGAACCGGACGCTAGGACCCAGTCGCCATGCAAAGGGAACTTTATGCTCCGTTCTCACAACAGGGAAGAAGTGTTCATGACGGGGAGTGCAGTCGAGGTGGATGCGAAAAGAAATGCAGACATACCTTTGGGGGGGGGAAGAGGAAGAGTGGTTTATGTCAATATCCTGAAGTTGGGTGGTAAGTCGAGGCAAAGAAGGTAAAGGAGAAGGGGATGCAAACCTCGTCAGGCTGGTAGTGAACCGTGGTTGGGAGAGTGCCAGCCTCTCGCATGGCACGGCGCTCACGCTTTCCTGGCGCCAGGGGCTTCTTCTGGTCATTTTCCTGGGTGGAAGACATGTTGGAAGAAGAGTGAAGTAGAGAGATGAATAGTGTTAAGAAGAGAGGAGTGAAAGAGGAAGGCAAGTGTGAAATGGAAGTGCGGAAAGCAACTGGAGAAAGTTGCGGCCAAAGAATGTGGCGAAGGAAGGTGGTTGCAATGCAAGAGAGAGAGTGGATGGAAGAAGAAGAAGAAAGAAGAGATGGAGAAGATGGAAGTCTTCTCGAGATGTGTGTGTGTGATGAAGAAGGAAGAAGGAAGAGAGATCCGGGAGGGAGAAAGGCGAGATTATATAGGCGGCCGGAAGTGCTGCCAGCTGGCGGTGGAGCGCTTGACGGCTTTCTGCCAGCCGTGATTCATTGCAAACGTTGAGGTGCGTTTCTATTGTCCTCACCTGTTCAATAGGCAACACCCGTTTTGGCTGTGGGCCTTGAGCGTTTGTTGTGTTGTGGCGCGAGGAAACAGTGATTCATTGACTGTTTCTGTAGACGAAAGGCGAGGTGAATGGCGAAGTGGGAAGGGCTACATTCTGCCTACGCAGCAAACACCCAACAAACGTACTCGTTGCCATGAGTGACACGGCTAAACAGACTGAGTGCGCACCAAGGAAAAATTTGCAAGGCAGAAGTGGTGCTGCTTGTGTATGAATCCTGCGAGCTGGTGTTCTTGGTGTTGACTGTTCATGCAGTCTCGCGATATCATCCGCCCAACTCAGCACTTCACGCAGCAACAGCAACAAACGCTCGGCGCCATGCCTAAACGCAAACTCAGCTCTCGCCAACGTAAGAAGATGCGCCGTCTTCAAGACGCTCTCCACGGTGCCTGCGTCGATGCCGAGGACCAAGGTCCTCCTGCTTCTACGGCACCTCCAGGGGCGACGACTCCCCCGCCTGAGAACTCAGTGGCGCCTTTCGAGAGTGACGATCCGGCCATGCCGTGCCAACCAAAACTCCCAAGTAGCAAGAAACCACACCCTTGCAGACACCGTCGTCTCCCAGTACTTCTCTCTCTCTCTCATCTCCTTTCTCCTCAAGACATTTACTAACGCTGAACACCGCAGGACCGCATATACTACCACCGCCTGGACACCCTCGACCGTCGCTACCTCGGCTTCCACCGACGCGTCCAAGAGCTGCTGGACAGGAAGATCAACGAGGGCACCAGAGAGGTAGCCCGATGGAAGCTCAAAATTGAGAAGACCCTGATGGAGCTGGAGCGCGGGACGGACCAGTACGCGAAGCAGGAGCGGCGAGAACTGCTCGTAAGAGCTGATGCCCTTGAGTACAGAGGCAAGGAGCTCTTGGACAAGATCACATATCTGGAGGAAAAGGTCGAGAAACTGGAGGAAAAGGTTTCGAAGGTGGAGAGCCAGGCCGAGAGAGACAGGTCTGAAATCCAACAGATGCTTCTCCGGCTGCTCCGATCCCGAGGTCAGCGAGGCTCGTCGAGGCAGGACTGTCGGGCATTTATAAACCAGTAAGAGAGGGAATGTTCGTTTATTTCGCTAAGGGTTTTGCCTAAATGGATATCTCATCCAGTCTGGACAGAATCTTGAAAGTGTCGGTAGTCTAGTTGCAGAGCAGAAGAGCAAGCAAATGAGTTACTGTACCTTTCAATATATCTCACGCCGACTTGTGTACCTTCGTTATCCATAGCCCCCGCTCGTTCCCAAAGTCAGGAACGTCTCTACTACCTCGTAGTGGTGGTTAGAGTGGTGCCTAGTCGGGGAGGAGATGGCGCTCTCAGCTCCGAACACGCCAAGCACCCCCCAAAGTAATGCTGATACGAGAATGCACAACTACGACCCTTCTGCATGCGGAGTGCCCGGCTTGCCATCAAAGCTTAAGTAGCCGCCTCTGTGTGTTCCCTTCTGACTCTTTGACAAGTACATGCCTGCTCATGGCCGCCGCTTCTCGAGCGTCTCGAGGCCAGCCTTGTTCTGAACATCCACCAACCGTGAGCATTTCCAAAACCTGCACACTTGCTCACGCTCACAATCTTTCTCTCGCGATCGAACTCTCTGGGGGAACTGGTCCCCAGCATACACATACACAAGTTGTTCCAGAACATACCCGACCTGGTCCGCGACTGGGAGCTCGACTGCAACGTCGTCGGCGATGACTGCACCATCCAGGCCAGTTACGTCTCCGATCCGGCGAAGGGTCTGTGGCGGACGCACGAGAAATGGGAAGACCTCGTGACGATGGCAGTGGCTCCTATGGTACCGTCTCTCTCCAGCACTGCACCGAAGGCCCCCGTACTGACAAGCAGCAAGCCGTGAAGAGGATCCACGTGGGCCCTACACTGTCGTCTGCGGATGAGACCGATGTCTTGTCTCGAGAGCTACTGTCCATCATCAAATTCTCGCACAGGCAGGTAAGATGCCATGAGTCACTCCTACCACTAGTTTTTGTGGCTAATCGCTCGGGATATGCACAGTACCGATATTCCTCTATTCAATCATTTGGCTGGTATCACAGCAAGGATTCAATCTTCATCGCCATGGAGTATTTCCGTCTGGGCGATTTGGAGTCGAATCTCCGCGACCACGGCGAACGTCTTTCCGAAGCCGAAGCCAGGGGAATCAGCCGTCAATCTGCAGGGCGTTGCATTCATGCATCGGCACAACAACAATGTTCATCGCAATCTGGAGCTGACTGTACGCGTTCAACTCACCTCCTATACCCCCAAGTTGAGTCAAGCTGACCACGAAACCCGTTTGCCCAATTGGTGGACGAAGCTTTCCGATATGTCCAGCTTCCACCATACTGAGGCTTCTGGGAGATGGACAACATCGAAGAGTCCTCCTGATTGTGCCATTCTTCGCGATGATCTTCCTATACGGTATGTTAGCTCAGCATCCACCGGAAAGAGAGTGAACTGACTGTCTCCAGAAGTTGTCCTCCATCAGCCTCGAGGATAGTGACCCACCAAACCTGATCATGATCCCACTTCCGATCAAGTCAGGTCCTTCGATTTTGAACCAGTAAAGCAAACTGTCGAACCAACAACGAGAGCATCAGACGGAATCGAAGTCGTCTTTCTTTAACATTAAGTCAGCGCCTTCGATTTGACTACGAACATGGTGCTTACCCACTCGCGATCGTTTTCTCATGCCTCGCAGCAGCACTTATTTAGCAACGACAAGGTTGGCACCTAGTGTCTTGATACACGAGCTAATGATACAATGCACGGCACAATTGTTTTGTGGGAAGTCCACGACCTTGGCTGGTTTAGGAAGATGGAAGTAAAGAAGCAGTGATACTTGGTAAATTATGCATCCCTACTAGTATTCTGTCGGAATTTGTTGATGCGGGAGACACATGAAACCATGCTCCTACAGTGCTGCATGCACTTGTTCAATGCAAATGGCCAAGCATACTTACGCAGTGTTGGTGCGTACAAGAAACTTTTTTTGCTTTTATCGGTAAGCGTCCCTGAATTTATTGAACATGCGATTTATTTCAGCTGCTTCGTTCCAAGCCAGCGTGAACAAAGATGGAACCAGTCCCCTTGAAGATTCATTGTGAAATGTGTTGAGATTATTAAAATTAAGCAGCAGTTGGACTATAAGTGGAGAACACAGATTCAGAACTATACAAGTTAATAGAACTGAGGATATGATAACTCGCTCCCTCAAAGAACTGAAAACCTCAATCCCGTCCACGTATCTAGAGTGCTTGACAGCTACCCGGAAGATCTCAGCCACCTCAGCCACACATCCATACAGCCACTTTCGTCCCTGACTCCAGAGCCACCATCGCGTGGCGGGGGCAATGCATTGCTTGACTCGACAGGGAACGCTGTCCAACTAGTGGCCCGTGGACAGACAACCCGCGACAGCACTTAATCATCCACACCTCCAACTGCGCTGCAACGCCAACACGTCCGACTCCCCGCGGAGTAATGCGACAAAGACCACGCCGTATCTCGCCCTCGTCGTCCCGGAGATGACTCCTACATCGCCATGGACTTTGTGAGTTGCGAGAACCTCGAGTCCTCGATCCGCAGTTCCCCTCAATCCATCCGCTAACCGGCGTCCGCGCCATGCAGTGGTCGCGCCTGTTAAGCCCCCTCTCCTCCGGGAGCTCCCGCAAAGACCAGGCCAAGGATCCTGCCAAGCGCCTGCATCGCTTCGAGAAGGAATACGGCCAGTTGCTCGTGAGAAGTCCTCCCCAGCCGCTCTGTGCCGAGCCGTCGTGCCGTGCCGAGCCGAGACGTAACCATGCTGTGCGACACTTGGACTGACTTCGTCTTCGCCGCAGTCAACATGGAGGACCTCTGGAAACCTGTCTCGAGACAGCGACGCCGCCGAAAACCTCGAGATCCGCCTCCAGGAGCTCACCAACATCCTCAGCGACGAGAGCCGCCGTCCGCTGCCGCACCCGTGCATCCAGTACGCCTCCATCAAGCAGATCTACGTCCCCATAGGCAAGATTGCCACGACCTCGTACAATGAGTGGATCATCAAGGAAGCCGTGCTGTTCTTCGCGACCCTCATCGAGAGCGAGGAGGAGGCCTTTGTCGAAAACTCGACCTTCTCCGCTAGTTTGACGAACCTCCTCGTGCGCATCACCGGCGTCAACAGTGTGCGCCTGGGCCTCGACACGGAGTCCCGCGTCGTCGAACTCGCCTTCAACATTACCACCAAGATCCGCCTCGACCCCGAGATCCTCCCCGCATGGTTTAAGACGCAGCGCGGCGGACCGCACCGGGACGAGAAGGACCGAGATAGCCGCGACACCTTCGTCGGTCGTACCCAGAGGGCCGATTTTCCCTTGTTCTACATCCTGATGGACTATATCCACCATGAGGGTAAGGTGGGCGACTTTGCGCGGACGGGACTGCTGTATATCATCGAAGCCGCGTCAAGCTCGGGGCCGCTGGAGCAATGGATCGTGGAGAGTGATCTGTCGACCCTGATGGCCACGGGACTGGGCGCATTGTACAGCCAGCTGAGTCGCAAGCTGGTCATCGATCACCTTCCTCACGACCTGCCGCCCATACTCGCCTTTTCCGACTACGAACACCCGACATCTAACTACGAGGTCATCAGCTCCTGCTCGCCCGAATTTCAGTCCCACCTCGAAACCTTTCTATCGCATCTCCTGTTCTGGCAGGACGTCTTGAACCACTGTCGGTCGGTGGATGTCAAGTCGACCTTGCTGGAGCACTTCCAAGTCATTTTCCTGCAGCAATTATTGTAGGTTTTCTTCGTCTCACAAGGGACTTTTACTGACATGCTCAGATACCCGTCCCTGCTCGAGTCCTCTGATATCGATGGAGGATCGTCAGTGGCTGTTTTGACCTATCTCCGCCGCATCCTTGAATCCCTCGACCACCCCGACATGATCAATCTTATCCTCCATTATCTCTTAGCACTGCCCGACTCGATTCCCTCGAATAGGCCTGGCTCAAGGTCATCGGTTAGCCTTGCCAGAAAGCGAAAGTCGATGGATCTTGCCACCATGATGGCACAGAAGTCTGACACCACGGTTACGCCTTTGCTGTTTAATCTGGTGGACCTCATTCTCGCCTGCTTGAGGTCGCGAAACCAGCAGACTATCCATGTCACACTTCAATTGGTGTCGGCCATTTTGAAACGACACCATCGATATGCCATCATTACCCTTCTCAGAACCGACATTTTACCCATCAGCAATCCCCGCCGGACTGTTGGCGCTCATGAACAGGAGGTCGAGTACATCATGTCCCTAGCTGGAACCATTGGTGGGCAGGACAACTTCGACGACGTTTACCAGGGCGTTCTTCGAGATACTATGTCCCGACTGGAGAGTCATCCGTGTTCAATCAAGCTGGTCGCACCGAGGGTGTCCGCAAGTAACCAGAGGACTCCAGCCGTTGCTGACAGTCTGCCCGGTGCTCCCAGAGACGTTGGAGACCATACTCTCCGCCCCTCTGACCCTCTTCTGAATGCGTTGTTGGATTTGCTCGAAACCTTCTTCATCAACCCGGTGGAAACGAACCTATCTGTGACGGAGACCCTGGTGGACCTAGCTATTTGTGGTTATATGAAAATCGAAGGGTGGTTGTCTCGAAGTCCCAACTCTTACACATACGACGGGGATGAAACTGAAACAACTGAGGACCTCACAGAGGACGGAACTACTGAAGCCGACGATACCGAACTGGACATGCCCCCATCACCAGAGGAGGAGCAAATCAAAGCAATGGAGAGGTGTCGACAACGACCACAGTGGAACCGGACGTCTGTGCCTCGCGTCCTCAATGTTCTTAAGCATCTGGAGGAGCAAGTCGCATTGTACAGGAAGACGATCCCCCGCTTCGATGACTTGGTACAACAACGGCGCGAGGCTTTCCAGACCGCTGACGCGATGTTGACCAGCGTGGTTCCTACGCAAAAGGCGACTCCTGCGCAACAGGAAACACCGGATCGCAGAAGCCTCGACGAGGTGTCACGGAGTGGATCCCCTTCAAGACCGTCCGCGTTGGAAGGACTGGCTCATCGCCTCCTGTCTGAACTTGGAACTCCAAGTCGTTCAGGAACCCCCCGAGGACGCAAGGAGCAGAACAGGAGTTCCGGCAGTGGAAATGCGACCCTGGGTTCCAAGCCAGGCCTAGCTCCGCCAAAGGAGATCTACAACGAGCGAGGAGTCAGCACCGGCCGAAGCCAATCTCGGGGCCGAGTTCGAGAGGAGACAGGGTCTCACGGGACCAGGGATCAAGGCGTCGCTAGCCAAATGGCGGCGTTTGCGGCGATTGATCAGACCATTCTATCTAAGCGAGTTGGGCTTCCCGCCGCCAAGGTTGATCCTATCCCTCTCAAGTTTGACAAGAAGCCTATGCCGGAGCCTGCCGACGCCGACGCCGACGAAGAGAACGAGACCGAGCTAGTCTCCCCGGTGGCGGAAGAGGTGACAGCCGAAAACAACGAGACCAAGAAAGACAGCGAAGAGACGAAGGAAGAGAGCAAGAAAGATGACGAGGAACCAGGGACAGTCTCCGTCTCGCACATTGTCACAAACGTCATGATCCTGCAGTCCTTCATGTTTGAACTGGCGAGTTTGGTCCAAGTCCGAGCAGGTCTGTTTGATGAGGTCAGGTTTGTGTAAAGTTGTTACGAGAAGTGACAGTGAATGAGCAAATAGAACGTATAGGAGCTAGCACGGCTCTGACGGAAACAATGTCACGATTGATGAGCGCTTTTGTATTATAAGTGTTCCATGTGCTGCTCCTTGGTGCCCCCCCCCCCCCTCCCCCCATTTGATATCACCATGCACCATGAAAGATTGTATATCCAAGGCCTTAGGCCTAACTAGCAACTCGCTCGACCTTGTATATCCTAGTTCTCGCTCTTCCGGTAGCCCGCCAAGCCTTCAGGTCCCAGTTGAAAATGCTGAACCTTCGTCAAGTTCCTCCCCCCCGCGTCAGTTCGCAGTGTTGTAAATCACACAGTACAAGCACCAATCTTCTACGCGAGCTCACTATTTGCCGACTTCTCCAGCTTCATTCATGTTGCGTCTTCCGACTTCGACTCCTCTTCCCGGCCTTCTTCTTCCCAGCTTCCTCTTCCTCTTCCGTCTCCGTCTTCCTCTTTCTGCTCCGAAGATTTCGTGCTGGGGGTCCTCTTGATAGCATCTATCTTCCTGGCTGCCTTCCTCATGACGACGCAGAAGTCGTCGAAATAGTCATCCCGATGTTTTTTTTAAAATTCGCAATGTGTTCTTCGATATCAGCACCGCATTTGCGTGTGCTAATCTCGTAATCCTTCCACTTTTCATCGTCCACTTTTCATCGTAACGCTGGTCCAAGATTGCAAGTTTCAGGGGCAGATCGGCACCGCAGGTTGGTGTGCTGAACAACCAGTCATCTTATTGCCATCTCTCGGGTGTTGACGGGGCTGCACTAGCGTCTTCGATAGGCTGCACGAAGGGTTGAGTGAGCCGAATCTAAAAGGTCACGTGAATCTTCGGCGAGCATGTGACCGCGGCGATGGGGTCAAACGTACCCGGACTGTGACAGCACATAAGTACATGCATGACAAAGATGGGATCTCTTTAAAGTCTACCTCTCTAAAAGGAATTGCAGGAATTCCAGCATTATTACAAGGCTCACACGGGCTGTACTCTCCTCAATACGCGCCTCTCAATTAGGTATATGCTTGACTCGCGTCGCCTCATACCTCGGGTACGTCGATCATCGGTCAGGACGAACTTCCACACCAAGCCCAAAACAACTCGTGTACTATCACTCGGTCTGTGATGCATTCTTTTTGCTTCGTCTCCGCCAGTCGTTGGCTCTAACTGTAAGCTTAAGTATCAGCCTAAACAAGATAGCTCGTTAAGTTTTGCCTCATTTTGAGCGATCTGAGAAGTACTCGAGGTTGACGTCGAAAGTGGAGTTATGAGGCTCGGAGTCGGCGCGGCCCCACCCACCCACTCCGACACCGCCAACTTACCAACCCATTTTCACTTAAACTGCATGTCCCCGAGCCGAACCTCCGGAACAGGCAAATTCGGATCCTGTATTCGTAAGATCCAGTGCACCAACTCTTCTTCGCATGTAACGCCTCAAGGCATGTCTATTCACCGCGCAAGGATACTTTTCGGACACAATGTTGTACTTTCACTCTCGTAGCTAATTCGACATATCCTCCCACTTCTCTCACGCCATACATCCATCAATCATTAACCGTTTGGTAAATTACAAGAACCCGCCACTTCTTTCACACATAAGTCGACAATCAAGCGGCAGCCGCGTTGTTCCCAGCTCCATTAGTACGCACCGTCTTTTCCTCATGCTCATGTTGGCTGAGCTTGGTCTCGACGTCGCCCCGCTCAAAGCGGCGCGCATCACCGGTCGCAACCTTTGTCTTCCACGCCGGAGTGCCAATGTAGCGCATGCCATCGGGGTCTTCGAAAAAGGCTTCGATGGCCTCCAGGGAGTGACCAGCAGTTTCCTTGAAGAGCAGGAACACGTGGATGAACATGGCAGCGTTGAACACGCCGAAAATGATGTAGACTTGCCAGCGGATGTTGACGAAGGCAACCGGCGTGAAAAGTCCCAGCGCCGTGTTGAATGCCCAGTTCGCGGAAGTAGCCAAGGCAACACCCTTTCCACGCAGACGCAGAGGGAAAAGCTCTGGTGGGTAAGTCCATGAGACGGGGCCCCAGGTCGGGGCGTATGAGGCAACGAAGAGGTATGTGCAGGCGATGAGGCCCTTGGCGGCCGAGCCGGAAACACTCATGGAAGCCTCAGCGACACCGTCGATTCCTCCGGGAACCACAGTACCGTGGACAGCAAGAATACCGGCGTTGGCGAACATGAAAGTGCCCATTAGAGTGGCGCCGATGAGGAGCGTGGGGCGACGGCCCCACTTATCCATCCAGATGAGCGCCGGGACGGTCATGACAACATTGATGATATATTGGATTGAGGAAGCAAGGAGATTGGCATTTCCCTTGTATCCAGCCATGGAGAAGATGTATGTGATGTAGTACACTGGATGTCGTGTTAGAAAGTGTCTGCTGTATTAAAGGTTGATAGTGGGTGTGGGATATCGAATATGAGATACGGGATATGGGCTTGGATGTAGAGTTGGGGTGTAGTATTAGGCAAGTAATGACTTACTCATGACGTTCATTCCAGTCAGCTGAGCCCATATCTGCATGAATACAGCAGTTATGGTGCGGAGGAGCATGTTTGGCTTGAACAGGTCCAGGTAGGTGACATTCGCGTGCTGGCGTTCAAACTCGCACATGTCCTTGATATCCTGTAATTCAGCGGCGACAAATGGATGGTTTGGATCTCCTTGACCGTGGACAAGTTTCAAAACCGCGTGGGCTTCTTCCCAGCGGTCTTTGCGAGCTAACCACCTTGGGCTCTCCGGCAAAAGACTCATTCCTCCAAAGAGAAAGATGGCCGGAACCATTTGGAGGGCCCACGGGACTCGCCAGGACGCCGTATTATAACCAGAGGCAGTCTGCTCGCCTATGAAGCTGCAACCGTAGGATATGTAGTACTGTTGTCACGTTAGATACGGTTCTTTCGCGGATCACCGCGGTGCGTCTCCCGGGGTTTGTCGCGGGTTTGTCGCGGATTTCTTCACGGAATAAGAGACGAACCATGATAACTATTCCCCATGTGATTGAAAACTGTTGCAGCCCTATAAGACGACCTCTTTTCGATGGTGGAGAGATTTCGGCGATGTAAACGGGGACGGAACTGCTCTCAACACCCACCGCGATGCCGTTGATGACTCTGCCGACCACGAGCATTCCGATGTTTTGGCTAGCGCAACTCAAAATCGAGCCAATCATCCTACAGGGGTTAGTAGAGCTTAATCAATTATTTAACATGTCGCTGCATCAAAGGTGCGGCTGCAATTGAGCTGGACATATTGCGCATCAAAATGTGGAAATCCCAACAACACCATGGAACCCCACCACCGTGACTCTTTTTTTTCCATAGACTTACCAGACAATACAACCCGACATAATTGACCACTTCCTTCCGAGTCGATCAGACAATGGCCCAGATATGAGCGCACCCAGCCACGAGCCGGCAGCCATGGACGCGGTGATACCGCCCTGGACGAGCGAACGCGGTCCACTGCAGTACTCCGTATCCGAGTAAGGAGGCCCATGGGGCCCTTGGTTGAAGTAGCATTTGTAGCTGTTCTCTGAGAGTTGCGCGCTGACGGACGAAATGTCGAAACCGAAGAGCGCGCCGCCGACGACAGCGACGCCGGCGATAACGTAGATGTTGCCAATGGGCATGTTGGAATGTGTGGCCTAGACAGTAATGTCTGCAATGACACAATTGTCGCCAATGGGCATGTTATAGTAGTGTGACTTAATGATTTTCCAGGGCTATTCTTCTTCCATATCTTGGTCACCTCTTATACACGGCCATCAACATCGTCAACCTCACTTGGGCCGGTTACCAAAGCACTCCTTCCTCCCCAGTCCCGACCGCCCGTTCACGCCTCCCCACACATCACCCCACGGGCTCTCCAAGCGCTCCAACCTGGAGCAAGCGGAGAGAAGAACGCAGAGCACCCCGTGGCCTCGGCTCGTGACGCAGGGCTGGAAAGCAGCAAGGGCGCGATTCCTCCAGCGCGCCCGTGACGGTTTCTGGAGCAGACAAGGCGCCGAGCATTACGCCGCGAGAAAACCGGGGCCGGCCGGCAACGTGGTGCCGAGCCGCGGGTTGCGGGAGCCGCAACGAGATGACGACAGGCCATTTAAATTCTCCGGGCGGCTGCGGGAGTGGCGTTGCGGGTGCCGCGGGGAGGAAGTCACGATCCGTGAGAGGCGCGCGACAACGAGGACCTGTCTGCTCCACAGACGGTCCGATGAGGACTGCGAATACTTGAGAGGGATTGGGTCGAAGGGAGTGATATGTAGTTTAGTGGAGTATCGTGTGGATGACGGGCATGGATCATGCTGTTATGCTGGGGCAACGCAGAATTGCCCATTTTCGAAACTTGGAATTCGAGGTTGACGATGTTTCGTCGGGGGCAAACTAAACTACAGGCTTCATTTTCTAGGAAATTACCTAGACTGCAAATTATCTCTGTTCAAAGACCATCATTAACCGTTCAACTCCTTAGACAACATCAGATCAGACCTCGCCCGGCCTTCCCGGTGAAGCATCCTTATCTGGGTCGTAACAGGAACATCAGTTGTGGAGACTTGGTTGTCTCTTCTCTCTTTCATCCAGCTGCGAACCTCAATTGCGTGACACTCGTTCAACCTCTGGTCGCGAATCCCCGAGACAACGTTTAAGCTTGTTCATCTCGAATGGTGCTTCCACAATCGGGTTCTCGCTGTCGCGCGCTCTGCCATGTCCGTAAGTGGATTACGGAGCGCATTCAGGCTGTAGGGCGGAATCCGGCGAGGAATTGAGTCAGCATATCATAACCGAGGCTCGCGACCAAACTCCGTCTCATCATGACGACCGTTTAGCCGCTCGTGACATAAACGATCCACATACCAAAATGGCCCAGGGACAACGATTATTCGCTAAGAAGCCAACCGTTTGGTACGACTCCTGAAATGGAATCCCCGAACCACGGCAGCCTTCAAGTCAATCTCACGGTCACAACCTGATCTCAACTGTAACCAACCCCGACCCAACTCCGTGGATCCAAAGAGTTGTCGCATTCGGCCCGGACTCCATCAGAGACCATTACCCCGTGCTCCCAGGTCCCCAGTGGAACTTCTCCCCGACTTTCGCTTCACTACGAGACGTGCTCTCTCACTTCACCACGAGACGTGCTCTCTCACTTCACCGGTGCCTACTCGGCCGAGAATATGGGGGAGTAGCCCGGGGAGTAGAAACACGAATCCGTGATCTTTAGTTAGGCAAGCATCATTAACGAGCCATGCATGACACGAGACATGGACGGCTCGTCACAGGACACCCAGAGTATCCTAATCCCAAGGCTCCAGTCAAGGTCCTAAGCCGGTTTCCACCTCAGATTACTACGTTGCGCCGTCGGTGAATGTCCTTGTTCAAACCCTCTCTGCCTTGGCGATCTTGATTAACCTTGGCGATGCCAAGGCGTGAGGCTCGGGCTACAACCTTGTGTCTATTCGTTAGACTAATGAATAACCTGGTGTATAAATCCACAGTTTGGTTCACAGGGGAGTCCGGGGTCTGCCGATCGCCTGTCTGACCATTTATTGACCCACATCAGCTCGTACATAAAATCCAGCAACCAAAGCAACGTGACAATGCCTAACGAGCTCAGAAGCAAGGGAAAAAGTTAGAACTGACGCAACGGAGGTCAATAGTTCCGCGAGATGGCGTAGGTAGATCGCCAGAGCGATTTTGTCCGGTAGCTTTGAGATCATCTTGGTCATCCCTGAGAAAGATTCTGCTCCAAGTTGTGGATAGACATTAAACAGAAAGTTGGATCTGGTCTTGGTAACAGATTTATTTTCTAGAATAGCGTTCTGGGATAGTGAAGAGGATGAATTCTCTCTTAGGCTAACTTTGTCTGTCCTAGATTTTGGGTCAGATCTGTCGCGATGACCTGAGGTAGTTTCCCTCATATAGCTTACCCTAGGGCGTCTAGAATTAGTGCTTAGAGACGCAAGGTAATGCTGGACATATATAGATGGAATTTCATAGGCTAAAGACTAAGCAGGCAGCTAAGTAGCTTAAGACTAAGTAGCTTTTAGGGGTTACGGCTGGAGGGCAGGGGTAGAGGTGGGGTTGAGGTTAGAGTTAGCTAGTATATATCTATTTAATTGCTAAATAATATTTTAAGCATAGTGAGGAGGGCTCAATGCAGTCGCCTTTAGAGGACCCTTAGAGGGATAGGGGCTACAATATATATAAAAGAGAGAGCAGAAAGAGGGTTATCCAGGCTGAAGCAGTCAACAGCTTCGCCTACCGCTAGGACGTCGCTTTGCCGGCGGCATCAGGTTCTCGTTAGACAAAGCTGTATAGTATAATTCTGCATCTCACTTTAGTGAAGGGCGGCAGCTTCCAGCTTTGCCTCTTTAAAATTTCAGACATCCTTCACCTGCGTCTTAGATGGCAGACTGAATGCTAGCATAACTTCCTTACTGCCTTTCAGGATTCAATCTGCGAGCTGCTTCATCCCGGCACTTGTGTTCTACTTCTCCATTCCCTACGCCTCAGCGAAGGCATCGTACCCTTCTCCATGCGCATTTCAAACACCTGCACATTATTTCACACTCAACACACCACTGTTCCAACGTAATATCTACTAATTATCTCATATTAAGTGTTGCGCACTAAGGAGAACTCGGCTATGAAGATGTACAGCAACACAAGGGTTAAAAGGGATTCATTACCTGGGTGCGGTCACTCCTCTTAAGATCATCCTCGGTGAGAGTGTTTTGTGTTATGTCACCGTTATGGAACTCCAGTTTAAATAAATTGACCCCGATCTGGCGCAGTTGCCCATCAAGGCATGATGACCTATCGGAAGGCTGGCTTCAGTCCCGGATATCTTGATAAGGAGATCCGTAGTGCCAACCAAGAAAGCAAATGATGAGTCGTATGGCTTCTCACCGACGCCGCAGGGCTTTCACACAACTACAAAGCCAGTTGTGATACCCTAACGATGGATCACCGACGGGCCCGTGTGCACTAACCGTCGAAGAACGACTGACCGCCCAACCGCGATCCATCCGTTCTGGGTACAAAGTCGGCAGTATCAGTTCCAACCATCGAGCCTGCGCAGTAGCGGTAGACTGGTTGGTAAACAAGCTATATAATAGAGAAATGATAATCGTCAATTAATTGCCTACATCTCTCGTGAACAACGTGCGAAAATGCGTTGCAGTCGCCCAGGAGGAAATGCCGTCGCCAAGGGCAAAAAAGACGAATGTACGTGGAGTGCGGAATTACGGAGGAACAGGCAGTAGAACGCTGAAAGAAATTGGTAAAATGGAAGAACGGAATGAATTAAAACAAACATTGCTTTGCTTTGCTCTAGATATTCAGCACTCTGTGTTGAGTAAACTAAGTCACAGTAACTCCCGGCTACACGAGATGGACAATCAAACGTCAATAATATGCATGTATCTCAACGTCTCAAGAATTCGCTTCATCCCAGTCCACCCACCGTCGTATCACTTCATCCACCTTCCGAACCCCATCTCGAGTCGCCTCCACTTCAAACCACTCCCGATGGTCTCTCCCGCAGGCATCACAGTTGTCCTTGTTCGCCCGCAGTCCCAGACCCGCAAGCTCAATGTGCACCAGTCGCTCAACACGGTGACAGTGCGGCGTCATGTGCGGCACCACACCCGACGACTCACTGGACCCTGGCAGGTAAGGGTAGTAGCGTAGCATCTCAATGTCGTACCCGCACTGGCGCTGCCACTGGTTCATGCGTCGCTGGACGTTGGCTGCGCGCCCAATCTTGAGCACCATCTTCTTGTCCTTGGTAGCGCTGCTCTGGTCTGCGAACCGTGACATGACGTCGCTCGGACGTCGTGAGCGGGTGCCACCCGCGGGCGACGGTGGTGTGAGGAGAGACCGTGCCGCGTCCACGGGTGGAGCAGCGTCGGACACGGGTGTGAGCCAGAACATGTATATGAAGCCCGCTTCCTCCGAGTTGCCGTACGGGCGCGAGAGTTCCGTCATCAACGCCGAGGCCGTGGGTGGATCCAAGGTGTCGGGGATCAGGTTTTTGACCTGCGCGGTTTGAGAGGTGGTGGATTTTCGACTCCGGTTCGAGTCCTTCCCTGGCGATGCTACTGATGCATCCAGACGCTGACGGGACGCTTTGGAGTTGGACTGCGGCATCGAACTCCGTCTTGAGGCCGGCACTGGCATTGAAGTTCGTTGTACGGGTCGAGGTTGTGGTCTTGGCGGACGACTCTCAGCGCCTACCTCCTCCAGCGGGATTGAGAAACAGAAGCAGAAATGGAGCTTCTTGGCGGGCTTTGGTCGTGTCGTCTTGGCCGGCTTGTATCCTCCATTATCGTTTCCATTCACCGGTCTCCCCTGGCCGGGTTTCCTCCTGGACTTCTCCTGGAGGTCCACCAGCCCAAGACGATCTGCCAGCGTGTCGATACTGGTCCGGCCTTCGAGAATAGGTGTCGCCGTCCCTCTCGGCCCTGGGCTCGACTTGGCAGACAGGCTCGCCTGCTCCTTATGCTGCCAGCAGTACAGAGTCTCGTCGCTAGGGTCGGGCGTCGACGGTCGTCCGCGGGGTTTGAGGGAAGCTGATTTCGCAGCAATCGGGCGCCGACACGGCCGGCCGTTGGAGGTGATGCCTCGACATGTCGCACTCGGATTCCGGGAGTCGTTCCGGCCGAGAAAAGATTCGGGCGTGTTGGCGACAAAGGGCATCGTAGTCGTCGAAGTGGTCGTGGAGTCCGCAAAAGGCGGAGAGTGGCTAGGAGACTTGCGGTCGTTACAGCGGCATTTCTCAACAGAGCCAAAGCTGTGCCGCCTTTTTGTACGCAGCTGTCGAGTTCCTCCCGGAGGAACTTTGATTCAGGCGAGCAGGCAGAAGGGAGGCCTGCTGCTGGGGCCGCCAGCCTTGATTCACATACGAAGAGACTGTCTGGTTGGTTGGCGAAGCGCGTGAGTGAGAGAGGCTGGGCGTGACGCTCCTCGCTCGATGGCGATGGTGTGGCTGTGCTGTGTGGCTGAGTGATTCCATGACGGTCTGGCCAGGGTTCCTTCAATCAACGACACAAGGCAGGATCCGAAGAAGAAAATGGAAATATCGTATTGATAGAATCTTTGCAATCTCGCTGTGGTTGAGGTCCATTCACGGTGTTTTCCACGGTACGGTCGCATATTCATGCAGACTAGACACTGCGTTTCCAGCGGATGCCACGTTGAATGAGCAACCAAGATTTACCCGAATGCTTCAGTCCAAAAGGCAGTTGATGAATATTACTCAACAAGTTATAATCAAACTCCTAATGTTTTTTTTTCCTTCATCAAAAAAGCCTTGCAATATCTTGGTCGAGTGGTTGTTACCGTTCGGTCACGTGATCCCTTGTCAACGCTACAGATCGAAACCCGGGCTTCCGTCCGCAACTCCTCCTCCAGACATGCCTCGCGAATCATCATGACAACCCTAGCAAAGTCGCATAACGTCTGCACAGGGTGTCGCTCAAGAAAGAAGAAGTGTGATGTAAGGTTATTTCCCGTCATCTCTTGAGCAAGTGCTGAAAGCCGCCAGGGTGGACGCCCAAGTTGCGCCTCATGTCTCAAACGTGCCGACCTCTGCTTCTACGCCGGAGCTCCCTCTCAAGTGTTTTCTGCGTCTGTACCGACGGAATGGCTTTTCGCATCTGACCTAGATAACCAGAATGATGCTGGTACCTGGGCGCATGATGGTACCTACGTCACGGAGACACAGCCTGTTGAGTGGCCGTCTCTCACGCACGATCCTTTACCCCAGCTTGAATCGCCCTCGAATCCTACCGGTCTCCCCACACCTCGAGGCTCATCGACACCTTCCCCCTCGATCAGTCTCCCACCCCCAGAGCAATTAAAGCAGTTGATCGAACTCTATTTCGAAAAGTTTTATCAATTTTTGCCAATCCTTCACAAACCAACCCTCACTTCAAAAATAGATTCACTCAACTACAATAACTCTCTCCTTCTTTTCTCCGTCATTGCGATATCGGCAAGTGCTCATCCGAACCGTGAGATCCAACAGATGCAAGTGGACTGGTACAACGAGGCGAAAAGTCTCTTCTCAAGGGCCATTCATTCTCCGGACAACCCACTACAAACTATTCAAGCTGCGAATTTCATCGTTTTTCAGGCAATGCTCTTGACCGAGTATTCGAGCGCCTGGGTCGTCCTTGGCGAGGGGTGGCGGAAAGCAGTATCAGCGGGCTGCAACGTTCAAGACGGGGGAACCCAGGTGATACCGGGTCTTCCCTGGGCAAAATCTGGTCTCAACTGGATCGACAAGGAAGAAGGCCGGAGGGCTGTATAGATGCTTTTCATCTTCGACAGAGGAATGTGTTTTCCCATCGGACTGACGCACACAATCGATGATCGACAACTGAGGATCAACTTCCCAATGAACGACGATGCGTTCCATGGTACAACTCCGCCTCCAATGGAGAGTTACATTCAGTATACATCGAACCTGGACCGGCTCATCACATCGGTACAGGAGAAAACTCGAAGGAATACAGCGACGTTGATGCAGTTGATCATTCTCGCGTATATCTTTCTAGGTCGCGTCTCGGAACGCATCTATACACTGGACTTCGACTTGGAAGAGCAGAAACCTCACCTCGATACATTGACATCGCACCTGCTACGGATGCGCCTTATGTTACCTCGCTCCGCCACTGACCTCTCGGCTGCAGACTATCGCGACTTTGGCTACGTCATCTGGCTCAATGCTGTTATGAGCGTGAGCACCATTCTGCTGTATAACAAACCTCTGCGTGAAGGCGAGACTATCGACGGCCAGAGCGAACTCGTCACCAACTGGCCGCACTGTGTCGCCGCAGCCCGAGGTACTGTTTCGATCATTCGAGATGCATTCAGAACATCAGCGGATTACATCGTCAATCCCCACCTTTCCTCGCAGCTATTCACATGTGGTCGTATCCTTGCAATGGAGTATTTATGCCCGTCTACACCACGCAAGCTAGCAGCTTCCTCGGATTCCGACCCTGCGACTTCAAAAGATCCCGGGCTGCGAGATGACCTGGAAATCTTACTGCTTGCGTTCGAACGAATGAGGGAGGCGCTCAAAGGCGTCGGCAGAAAATTCCGCAATGGTCTAGTGTACTGTTTGCAGGAAGACGAGGCGCATGTCCTTGAATCCAAGGCTCGTGGATCCAGCGAGCTACTCAAATCATGTGCGAGTTGGTCTCAGGTTGACAACAACGAAGATGTTACATTTCCGATCTGAACAATCTATCTAGCTGATGCTAGACCAAGCTGGAAGCTCCAAAACACATCAGATGGTTATGTCAGCGTCCTTGCTGTCACCGACCAGTCTTCCTCCATCCGCCGTCACAGTTGTGCCAGTCGCATATGTAGACTTCATGAAGTAAAGGTAGACTTCCGCCATTTGCTCTGGCCTTCCGACACTCCGCGTAATGGTGTCTCGGCTCATTGACTCCAGCGCACCTTCAATTCTCTCCTTCGGGATACTATCGAAGAGTTCCGTGTGGATGGCGCCGGGGATAGCGCAGTTCACCCGCACCGGCTTCAAGTCGATCGCAAGGCCTCGGGCTAGAGGCTCTGTACCTCCGGCGAGACCGGCGAGGACAGACCACCCTGGGCTTGGGCGCCAGCTCATGGTCCCGCTCGTGAGTGTGAGTGAGCTACGGGAGCTTGGGGCGATGTAGCCAGGAAGATGCTTGGCCAAGATGATTACGGCCGTCATGCGAACCATGCCGATCTTTGGAAGGTCCTCGACGGCGACTTTATCTAGGCTGTAGGTCTTGACGGCGTCGCCAGCCGTGAAAACAACATGGTCGATCTTGCCACCCTGGACAGCGAACTCCAAGAGGCTCTTGATGTTTTCCTCAATGGTGTCGGGGTTTGAAAGATTGCACGTCTTTCCTGAAATCTGGCGCGGCGGAAGGTTGGCGTCCTCGACGTGCTTCTTGAGGCGGTTTACGGCGGCGTCTAGTTTGGCTTGGTTGGAGCTGCTGATGATGACGTCGGCTCCGTGCTCGACGGCTCCCTGTGCGACGGCGAAGCCAATTCCAGATGAGCCGCCGAGGATTAGGACACGCTGATTGTACAGCTTGTTGATGAACTTGAGAGTCATGGCTGAGACTGAGTCAAGGTATTAATGGTAGAAGAGTGGTAGATCTTAAAAGAAAGCAGATGTCTGAGTGATCTGGTACGTAATTAATGTCGACCTCAGTTGGAGATATCTGTCTCTTATAAACATCCTGTTGCTGCAATGAAGTCGGCCTCCCTGATGCACATCGCGGCGACAACTCCAACGGTGTCGGCGCCGGCCCACCAAGCCCGCTAGCGTCGGCGACGGGCCGCTAGCGGGCGCCGCTCGACATTCTCCACAATTCCCGGAGGTAACGGCCGTAAAATCCAGGAACTGTCATTATTGATCAAGGGAATTCGCTATGTATGAACAGCGTTTGGTAATGGGGTGAGTGTAAACCTAGCTTGATAGCTAATGCATAAGAATGCAATATCAGTACTAAAGTCCTCAGTCTAGGGCATGTTTAGTTTGTACGTGTTAATTCACACTATTAGGAGAAATTAGTTGTCCCTAACTCTGTTGACCAAACTGAGGCTGTTTTGAGCGCCGAGTCAGGTCTAGGTGTAGTCTATGGGCGTCTCAGACACGTAGTTTTATCAGGTCGTGACCTCATAGCAACAACAGTTGGCCATCAAGGTGCTCAACCTCCACTCCTCCCCTGCAGGCATGATCATCAATTAAGACACTTGTATATTCCGTAATCGGTTCTATCGCCAACGAATTACTTCGTTTATATTGGGGTTCTTTGTAGTACTGAAATGTCGTTCAGTCAAAGACCAGATGCACGTCCTTTTCTCATTCTAGGTTATTCTCGTCACTGTGGTCGTCGAAACTGAATGCGCATTCCTTTCCTGAACTACTTCCCCCGCAGCCGCGATCTCAACGGCATTCGTTTCTCAATTAGCGGCTCCATCATTGGCGACGATGCTGGCCCATGCAAGTGCAGTGTGCTTCTGCCGTGGTCGGCGCTGATACGCTGGTTGCCCCAGTTGGCGCGCCCCCGAGTCACTCTGTGCACCTTGATGGTCTGGTCATGACGATTCATGGTTCATGATGTGGGTCACCCTTCATACAGACGGCGACGGTGATGCTTGGCTCATGAAGTTAAAGCCCACGATCCCTTCGGCCACAACTACCTCATGTCCGGCTGATGGCCGCGAGTACAGGGACACTCGCCTGCCGATGATGCCCTCGTTTCCGACTTCGAGCGATAGAGGCTTGTCGAGTGGAAGCTCTACAAACTCGTCGTCGCAAGTCGCCATCGCAGACGGGAAGGCGAACCGGCGGAAGAGTCCGCAATCGTACGCGCTCCTCGTGAGGTCACCGCTGGAGCTTTGCACACAGGTCAGCATTGGCATATTATGCTGCCGTGGCGAGAGCGACTCACTGAATCACGACGTGGAGATTCGAGAGCTCTATTATGTTACATGCGTCGTTGGGCGTGAGTCTGGCGTGAGTTGCGGTGGTGCTGCCTGGACTGCCGGGCGTGTGGAAGGCCAGGTCGCCGCAGATGTTTCCTTGCGGGCTCGGGCTTGCGACGGGAGGGTTGAGGGCTACCAGAGCTCCTCCTCGAGGTCTGTTTGTGTTTTCGGGACCGCACATGTTGATGAAGCGTGTTTGTGATCTTGGTGGTGATTTTGGCGGTGGATTACAAGGAGGGAAGAACAAAGTAAGAGGAAAAAGAGTACCTTGAAAGCTGCTGGGGCTCTCGTCTTATAGCACGATCACCACAGACCAAGACCTGCAATGGCATCCCTCACGCGCTCCTACATTTGAGTCGTGTCGGAGTTCCCCGGCGTATTCGTAGCTTCGCGCAAACTTGCGCAGCGGCGGCGGTCCAATCACAGCGCCGCATTCACTGGCGCCGCGTCCCAATCGGGAAACTTGTGATGAGCAAGTTTGAGGGGGAATGCTCACGAAAGGCGCTCGCGGGAATACGTACCGAACCCATTCGGCGCATTCATTGAGATGCCCTTGCATTGTTCTATAGCTGTATGCGGGTCTTGCGTTTCTAATGAAGAGGCCATCTGACGCAATTGTTGCTGCGGAATCGGAGTATCGGCAGTTCCCCCGGTCAGCCATGTTCCGGCCCCATGCTTGACGAACTACATATCTTAAAGCTACCCCTCATCTCTCTTCTCTGCATCTTTGGTTTCTCTTCTTGAACCTATTGCCCTACTTCGATTATTCTGCTCATCCATCTACCTACCTCGCAGAACCCCTACCCGAATCGCCATGTCTGTCGGAACCTACTCTCTCCCGGCGCTGCCGTACGCCTACAACGTAAGAACCTTGATGGCATCCCAAACAAAGAATATTCATTCCGAGCTGACACCATCAGGCTTTGGAGCCCAGCATCTCCGGCCAGATCATGGAGCTCCATCACGGCAAACACCACCAAGCCTACGTCACCAACCTCAACAACGCGCTCAAGACCTACGCCACTGCCACCTCCTCGGGCGACATCGCCGGCCAGATCGCCCTCCAGGGCGCCATCAAGTTCAACGGAGGCGGCCACATCAACCACTCCCTCTTCTGGGAGAACCTGACCCCTGCTAGCTCCCCCGACGCCCAGCCCGACAGCGCACCAACCCTGATGGCCGAGATCGCCAAGACTTGGGGCAGCCTCGAGGGCTTTCAGGCCGCCATGACCAAGACCCTCCTTGGGCTGCAGGGCAGTGGCTGGGGCTGGTTGGTCAAGGACGCCCAGGGGCTGCGCATCGTGACCACCAAGGACCAGGACCCCGTCGTGGGGGGAGAGGTTCCGGTCTTCGGCATCGACATGTGGGAGCATGCCTATTATCTGCAGTATCTCAACGGCAAGGCCGCCTACATCGAGAACATCTGGAAGGTCATCAACTGGAAGACGTCCGAGGCTCGTTTCACTGGGAGCCGAGAGGATGCCTTCAAGATCCTCAGAGCCTCAATCTAAGTATCGTCAGCGACGTAGCAAAATAGACGAGGAATGAACAACGCATGAGTCTCGATGAACAAAAGTGCTCAACTAAACTGAAATGGCAAGACAACCGATTTGATGCAAAGGCACCCAACATTGTTGCAACGTAGTACAAGGTCCACTTCACGCTACCTGCTCATTTTCACAGTCTGAGACTCCGTCTCGGCTGGCTACCACGTTGGCGGCCAGCGTTTGACTTGCGCAACGGAGATCGTCAGGGCCGTGACCGCCATCATTCGTCTCGTCCTGTTTCCTGCGGCGCCATCCGTTTACAGCAGGCAGAGTGGCACTCGACAATCATTTCACTTATTCCCCCTTTACCCTTTTATCTCCTTTTCATGTGTCCGTTACTCCTCTTGCCGAGCGGTGAAACTTGCCCTCCCGCACCCGTCTTCCCGCTTCTCTCCCGATCGTGTTCAAATCCTCCGACGGGATTTGTCGACCCGCCATCGGAGATGAGAGTTTTACGAGATACGGCACCGGCACGATTCGTCCCGGACGGATACCCAAGTCTGCCAAGCCATCTAGATGCGAGATTGCGTGAGCCAGTTGGTCAACGCTCTGTCCTCCGATACTGCTCTAGGCTAGGCGATGCATTCTGTGCAACTTCAGTGCTGTTTACGAGGGGTGCTGAGCACTATCTCTGCAACGCGATGGGCTGGGCCGTTGTGGAACGTTGTCGTGGGAGCTGAAAGTCCAGAACGGGAATATGCATAGTGCCCCGACCGCCTGTGCAACACCATTTGAATGCTCTTACAGTGTCCGAGTTTTGATGAGTTGCTGCGGGAGCACCGTAACTTGAATGCGTGGCAAAAGGGCCTTCGTACACTGTCGTCTCGTGGTTGCGAGACTCTTCCCACAACCACGGTTTGAGTGAACTGAAGCTGTGGTACACTACACACTGTGCTTGGAGTTAAGCTTCTATATTAAAGGACTTATGTATGTCTTGTGGATCAAACATATGAAAACAAAGGTCCTTGGTCAAAAGCTGAAGTTTGCTGACCGCAACTGCGGGCTTCTTTTCACCCGACGGCAACGTGCATCGTTCACGTTTCTGGTGTTCAGATGCTCCCTCCTGTGATAGGACTGAGAATATTCCCACCGAGATCTAAGTCAGGGGACTTGGTGTAAGCTACATACTACGCCGAGTTGTCCTAACGAGCAAGGATGTCAGAAGAGCTTCACCGTGTTGATGTCTCACAATACCATTGTACGTACCATAAATAGACCCAGTTTCTGCTCCAGCATCCGCACTGGCATCGGAGAGCTGAGTTGCAGACAACCCTGCAGCTCGTCCCGGCCGTGCCGTTGTGGCGGCCCGCTTCAGCCCGTGCAAACGAGACTGCGCAGGTACGATTCGACGATCTTGAGCAACACGCCAGCAATCAACCTTGTTTGATATACGAGATGGGATCGGCCCATCTTTGACCCCCCCCCCCCCCCCCCGGCCTCCTCTCGCCTGCGGCCGTTGGTACGACGGTAGCATGCGGGCATGGAAGAAGCGATCCAGAGATGCTCACACTGGGTTAAGGTTGTACGACGAGCAGGCGATGAGGGGGCCTCAAATGGTTGGTATAAAGAGGAGGAGTTGAGCTGGTGGATGAGCGCTGTCAGTCAGTGAGACTAGACACCCGAGAAGGTTGGTTCACTTGTCGCTCGTTGTATTCTTTCGTTTTCTTCCATCTCTTCGTTACATTCTTCTTCCTTCGCTAAGATTCCACTTCACCACCATGGTGTCCAGTCTCGCTCGCTTCGCCCTTCTCGGGCTTGGGTACGTCTCATGTTTGAGAATGTCTTGGGAATACAGCTAACCGTGGACGCAGGGCGGTGCACGTTCGTGCTCAGAACTACACTGTCACTGTCACGGAGACGGTCAGGGAGTGCGCGTCTTCCTGCTACTACGTCGTCTCGCAGTGCACGGCGACTGAGACCTCTGTTCTGAGCAGCGGATCGGCCGCGTCTACTTCTGAAGGGGACATTGGCTCTTCCATGACGATCCCTCGAATCACGATCACTACCTCTGTCGGGACCAGCACTGGCTCCGGGGTCTTGTCAACTCAGACTTCTGTCTCTGGTGATTCGCTCTCGACTGGCATCACCCAGACATTTGGGAACAGCTCAACCCCGGTCACAGAGCAGCCATCCGCGCTCTCAACCGGGCCAGGATCCTCAGAGACTTCTTACGTCTCGACTTCCGTTACCCTCTCGGCAAACTCCAGCACTCTCCCAGGCACTACTTCCTACCCCGTCTCCAACTCTACTTGCACGAGCCTCTACGGTTGTACCTCGTCGGCGAGCACAAAGTCCTTTCAATCCGTGTCAGACATGGAGACAATGCCTACTATTGTTCCCTCCTTCGGCTCCAGCGCCTCCCCTGTTAACACATCGTCTCCCGGCGTGTCCTACACAGGCTCGGAGACACTTTCTACCCGTGTTTCTGGGCTCACTACGGCAACTGCTTCCGAGACTGTTACCACTGGTCCGTCTGACTCAGGCTCCTCTACCTTGCCGACCTCGCGGCAGAATAGAGGTAGATCCTCAGTTACCACAGGAGCTACAGTATCCCAGTCGACTGAGACTCAGTCCCCGAACACATCTGCATCTCGGAATGGAACTACTACTTCAACTGGGACAACAGGGTTCACTTCAGCCCTCACAAGCGGACCTGGATCTACCTGCACGGAGCAGTACTGCTCTACGCAATCTCAGTCCGAGAGTGAAAGCATCACCAGAGTGACTCTCAGCTCGATTCGTACCAGTTCGGTGACCATCTCGGACAGTATCTCAACTGGCTTCGCAAACTCCTCCATATCGGTGCCTACATCCGTCAGGACTCTGACTGCCTCTGCGACAACGGTCTCGGTTCCGATCAGCTTCATTACGAGTAGTTTGACTCGGTTCTGGAACACCTCGTCTGCTGAGGCGGTTTCGCCGTCGTCTATTCAGTCGGGGACTACCTCTACTGGGTCATTCACGGAAACTGCTTCCACTGGAACCGAGACTGGGTCTGAGACCATCACTACTGGGTCCCCTAATGAGACTGCTTCGACCATGGAAACGGAGACAAACAGTTCCTTCTACGAGACAAACACCCAGCAATTCTCTAGGCCACCCCGGCCAACTGCATCGGGAGCTTCGTCCACAGAGACCGAAACCTCTCTGACAACTGGCACTGAAAGCCCCTCGTCACCTGGTACCGCAGACTCATCCCAGCTTCCCACCGGGCCAACCACATCCGGCGAGAGCAATGGATCGTCCACGCCAGTCACGTCGGGCACTCAGACGGCCGACACAACACTGTCTGCCAACACGCCCATCTCTCCGTCATCTGGTTCTCAGCCGTACAGTTTCTCCAACTCGACTGTGACCTCCAACACACCAAGTCAGACCATGGTGTCGTCGGACATCTTCACTCTGACGTCTTCTCGAGACACTGGACTCAGTAGTGAAGGCCCTTCCACACTAGCTACGGCGACAAGCACTCCTGGCGTTACCATTTCTGGGTCGTCAACCTACACTAGCGCAACCACCACTTCCGTCTCTGCCGCCTCCTCTGAAACAGAATCTCAGACCAGCTCTGAGCTGACAACCTCGGGTACCGAGGCGACAGGATCAGCTGGTACCCAGATTACAAACTCTGGTGGTTTCTCGTCAAGCAGCCAGTACTCTACCCTCTCAAACACCGCCATCTCTAGCATCCCAGGCTCGAACATCACCATTTCCTCTGGGAACGCCCAGTCAACCACCTCCGGAGGCGGCTACAGCTTTGGAAGCTCAACCGCGACCATGACAACCACCAACGACTGGCCCACGTCGTCTCTAATCTTCGCGTCCAGTGCCGACGCAGCCAGTCCCTCATCCATTGCGTCCTCCCAGCCCACCACATTCGTAACTACTAGCAAATCCAACGACAACTCCGTCACGACTTCCAGCGCAGCTTCAACCTACGGGCCTCCCTCGTACGAACCACCACCGTACGAGCCGCCTTCCTACGGACGCAAGCGCCGAAGTTTCTTTTGGTAATTAGACGATCTAGCTAGATAGGACGGACGGGCTTTGGCGCGCTTTCATTCTCTACACTCCTTTGCATTCTACAATACTTGACATTTTTTGTGAGTTGGATGAAGATAGAACCTGAACAAGCAACATCAACCAGGCATTTTATGACTTCTGCGTTGCTAGGAAAAGATAATTCAATTTGATATCATGAGAAGCATTAAGCATGTTGAGAGACTTAGAGCTGAGCTTGCAATGTAGTCAAATAAGAAAGCTATCAAACCTTGATGCACTCGACGACGGAAATGGGTGTGTTGGGCTTCTTGTGAATCTCCAAAATATCCAGCCCAACCTGCTTCACCAACTCCTCAAATTGTCTCGCCGTCCGCTCCTTGCCCCCGATGGTCATCATCACGAAGTCGAACTGGGCTTCCATCGGCAACGGCGGGCTTTCGATGACTTGCTCTACGATAAGCAGACGGCTGTCTGGGGCCATGGCGTCCGCGACGTGGCGGAGAATTCCGATGCTGATCTCGTCGCCGTAGTTGTGGAGGCAGCGGCGGAGGTGATAGATCAAGGCGCCTAGAGATGTCAGCTGGAGCATATGGTGAGAAGAATCAGTTCGTACCCTTGATGGGCTGCTCGAGGTTGAAGTCGTGGGCCATCATCTTGACTCCTCTGAGTCCGGGGACGTCCATCATAATTGCCTCTTGGATGACATCGTCTCTATCCTGAACGGCACACTTGTCCTTGGGCAGCCATGGATTCTCCTCGCAAATTCCCTGCACGACATGGCCTTTTCCACCGCCGACATCGACGAACAGCATCCTGTCAGGCTGCGCCGCCAGTTCCTCCTTGACCCATCCAAACTCGTACAGCGACGTGGCAGGCATCTGCGACTCGGCCGTCTTCATCGCCTGCATGAAGGTCCGCATACGTACTGGATTCTTGTTCATAATTTCCCAAATTGAGGTATCCGGCTGCCCATGAGCGAAGCTGTACGGACAGCCGACTGGTCCCTGAGGCTCGTCGCGATACTTGTCAAAGTACTCGGGCAGGAAAGCGCAGGACTTGAGAGTCTCGTCGAAGCTTCAAGATCTGGTGAGTACGTTGCGACATGTCTTGGAGATAGTAAACTCACGTCATGCGCGCCATGAAACTGTACGGGCCGGAATTTGCGTAGACCAAGGACTTGGGTGTGTGGGCGAGGTGATCCTCGCCAACCTGATCGAGGACTTTTGCAGTCACGAGCACCTTACCAACCCGTCCTAGACAGATCAATTAAACACCCATAAGCTTCTTCTCGATGGAACCTTACGGAAAAGACTTGCGTCAATGTTCAGCTTCTCTGCCAGGTCGTCGTAGGCCACAGTCCCCTTGACAGGAATCCCGTCAAAAGCTCCCCACCGAAGGAACAAGCGGGAGGCTGTCATGATGCACATCAGAGAAACCTCTGCGAGCCATTCTTCCTCGGGCAAGGTGACTTCATGTAGGATTTCCCGCGCGGCAGCAATGACGATCTGGCGTTTGTCGACGCCTTTCCCTTCGTCCTGAGGGGAAAGGCTGTTGATTGCCGTCGTCAGACGCGCGGAGAGAGTCTGAAGTTGGACTTTGTTGATAGACATGGCGCTTAGAGACGGAGATGCTATGAAATTCAGGGCAAGACAAGACGTGCTACGATGAGAGATGGTGATATCTATGAGTGGCTTATACTCACGTCCCTCTATATACGCATCGGACTCGGACTCGGATTCGAGAATCAAGATATCTGCATGGTATGACGTGCCATCAGCCCGTGAAACGTACACAGATTACATCAAAATGTTGCATAACTCAAGGCCTTCACCCGTATGGTTGTGTTTCTATCATACAACAGTTTGAGGTAGATTCGATCTTCTGCTTAGTATCTAACCGAGCCGATGATCTCTGCGGTGGTCGCTGACGACAGCTTCACCCGCGTCCACGGCATATGCGTATCACCCTTCATTGATGAATCCAAGCACTTGAATAAACCACGGCTTCCTAAATATCTACAGAGATAAGGCCAACTCTGCTATCATATGCAAGTCAGCACAGACCGACCAGTTCGCGCAGCATTGATCGTCGGCTTTACATGAGTTCGGATCGGCTTTGTGTCATCCTCACTCAAGATGTAATTCAACCACATTCCTCCAAAACGCCCTATTATATCTCGGGAAAGCGGTTCGCAACAGTTGTTTGTTTCACGACGCAGCGCCGGCCAAGCTTCCTATCAACAGATCAGCAATGCGAGGAGAATTCCGAATATTGACGGGCGACTGACCGACGAGGGTGAAGATAGTCCAGACGACTCCCGACTCGATCAGCTTCGGTGGGCAAAAGCTGCAACTGTCAGCACAGTCATCACCATCCACATCACACTTACAGAACTCCGGACATAGTCAAGAACCTCGTCCAATAAGACCACTGCACCAAGGTCACAAATCCCATGAAGGCCGACGACGCCGCGGCGCTCGCAACCTTCTTCATCATAGACCTCTTGCGCTTCGTCTCACGAACCTGCAACGACGCCTGTCCGTCCGCACCAACCGTGACGCCCCAGCGCCTCGCAGTCTCGTACCGCCGCCCCTCGACGGGGAACGCATCGCCGTAGCGCTTGTACACGGGCACAAATGCCACAATGCACAGCAACATGATGGCTGGGGCGCTGGACACGAAGCTGACGATGTCGTCGGTGTAGTCGCGGGACATAGAGGCCGATGGCATTCGGTACCACGTCACGCCGGTGAAGATGGCAGCGATGATCAGCAGCAACAGCTCCGAGACGGCCGTGGCGATGTAGGCGTCGGTATACGAGAACTCGACGCGGTCGTCGATTCTCTTGTCGACGATCCTGGTCTTGTCCATGCTTCGCGTGCGCTGGACGCCTACGATACTACGCAGCAGAGCGAGGATGACAACGTGGAAGCGCGGTCGTGCGATGTACACCGTGAAGATGCGCAACATGTTGAGACGCCCGTAACCCGGCGTGTTCCCAATCATGCCGGCAATTGTGGCATTGGCCAGGAGCTGGCACGCAAAGGTAATCGTCCAAGCAAGCACTGCCGAATCCTTGCCTCGGTTTCCAAGCCATCCGCGGGACAGAAAATGGACAACGGGTCGGTATGCGACGATGGGCGTGAGTAATACGATGACCGTTTCGGTGACGGCAAACATGGTGATAATCTGCGACTGATCCGGGCAAGAGTTCTTGATCTCGGACGGCGAAATGATCCACTCAAACGGGATCGGCGGCAGGTCGCTTGTCGGGATGTCTCCGTAGGGGCCGAAGTTGATGCCCAGATACGGGGCAATGGTCGACCCATTAATGGACTCCGTGGCGCCGGCGGCATATGCCCCGGGTGGAAAGGTATCTTTACCTGGGCGAGAAAAGAGGATTCCCATGGCGGAATGGCATCCAGGAGTTGCGGTAAGAGATGTATGTCAGGTCAAAGAAAGAAATTGCAGGTCTTCGGCCTTCAATGACCACCTCCCTGCGAATGCGAGCTTACGCTCAAAAGTGTCCGGCTGCAAAGCTTGGCATCAGATGTCTCTCAGCCCCGCAAGACGGACAAATCAAAGCTGTAGTATTGTTTGGGGCTGATGATGGTGAACATGGATGCGAATCCTAGAGTGGGGCATTTCCGAGATGATCGACGCACGTTTGGCGGGACGTGTCGTTTCTATCCTTCTATTCCGAGGCCCGTCTATCATGAGTCCATTAAAACATCAACCAAGAATTATTTTATCCAGATCATGAGCCAACTTTCAGTGTCCCTCGGACAGGCAAACCACGGCCCATTTGCCGTGCCACGCCCATCGTCGTGAACCGCTATCGCCGCCTCCGCCCTCGGTGGCCCTAAGCTCCTCATCCTTACCAGCGGGAAGACCGACGACAACGTCAGCCTTGCAAGTTCGCAGCGACAAGACATTGACGCCAGATGAGGGACCCATGGGCCCGAGAGCCTCGCTAAAAGGGGTAGTAGGATTCCACCATGCCTGTGGCTCAGTTAGTACTCGAGGTTGGCAGCAGGGTTTGGTGAATCAGTATGGAGACTTACATCACCAGTGAGCTTTCGGTAGTTCAAGTCACCCTTGAAGATGACCAACTCTGCTGGTTTGAGCTCTTCGAGTAGGTCGGGGTTCTCATGGGGTAGTCGCCAGAAGCTGCCAGCAGCAGTCCAATACCGATTGGGGCGGAGGATCAACTGGCCCTCGGCGTGGAACCCGGCCCACTCCTGAAATAGGAACTGGAGGTCCTGCTCGGCGCTCTTAGGCAGAGGTTCAGGTGTCTTGTCCTGCAGCTTCTCGTCGTCTGAGGCAGTCTCATATAGACCTCGAGGGTTGGCGACAGCGCTGAGGAGAGCGGCAAAGTCGCTAGGGAGGACGTCGGAGACGAACCAAGGGATAGACTTGGGTCGCAAGACAACCTGCGTGGCGAGACCCGATGAAAGTAGGTAGCCAGCCAGGATGAGATCGACGTATAACTCGAAGCCGGCGTTGTCAAGGACAATATCGACCACACGTTCCTTCTTGCCCTCGGCCTGGGCTTTCTTGAGAATATCGTAGGCACGGGGAAGGTCGTTGACCAGAATGTTCTTCTCGGCGGCCTTTCGGGCTTCGGCACCCTGGAGCTTTTGAATATCTTCGTACGTCAGGTTGGTGAGGAGAGACAGGTCCGTCGCGTTACCCCACAAGCAGATCTCGAACATCTCGGCGAAGAGGAGCTTCTCGGCTTCAGGGTTGTGAGTGACGTCCTTGTCCGCGCGAAGCTGCTCGACGAGTTCCTTGTACTTGCTGGCGAGCTCGAGGACGGCTGGTCGTGAGGACCGAAAGGTATCCAACTTTTGACGGGCGAATATGTCATAGTTCTTCCAGTGCTTGGTAAGAGCAAAGAAGGTGCTAATGCGTCTAGTTTCACCACCTTAGCAAATTTCCATCTGGTGCACGGCTCATGAGAAGCTAACCTATACATGTAGCACTCGGAAAACAGCCAGGGGACGTCGAACCAGTTGGGGGTACCAAGGTCCTCGAGCTCCTTGTTGTAGGCCTTGATCTCGTCGCTAAAGCCGTCGTCGGGGATAGGGCTACACGGGTTAGTCCGCTTGTATCCTGCGCCTAGGGCATGGGACTTCGTACGTGAGCTTGCGGTCATGCTCAACCTCGTACTTGAGGGCTCCGATCTGCTCAACGATTCTCTTACCCTCAGCTTGCGCCTCGGGGTCTGTGGCGCGCGAAACGGCTCGGTAGACATCGTCAATGGCACCGGTCTGTACGAAATTCAGCACCCGATGAACACAACTGCTTCGGTTCTACCTACCAGAATCACAGGCCAGCGCTTACGGACAGAGTCGCTAGCGAACGACTTGGGGTCGCTGGTGACAGACTGGGCTGTAGATGCGCTGTCAGTCCACCGCTCTTCGAGTATCCTCGGGTCACATACGTGTCTTGGTGTCATACTCCATCCTGAATTTCTTGTACTGAGGAAATTCTCGAGAAACAAAACGTTTGAGATCTTCCTTGGGACACGTTCAAGGCAGGATAGCCAATGACTTGACGTGCTCCTCAGGAAATTCGTGGAGGGGCATCGCGGGGCACGTTGAGCGATTAGTGGGGCATTTGTGGATAGTGGCATGACGTTAAGCCCCGTTAGCGTGTTGAATTGGATAGCGGCATGTCCGTTGCTTTCGAGAAGCCGATTTGAACTGCTCGTACATAAGGTAGTAGATAGACACAAGAGATTGCCCAATTACCAGTTCTTACATCGTGATTGGTTCTTCGCCCTGATCAAACTTGGGTTTTTTATATTCGTAGAGATCACCAAAATGTAGAATTTTCCCAAATCATTATGGCAAACTCGTAATCGCTGAAGACGCGTGAGGGCCAGACTGGGTTTCTCGTCTCAGGATGCTTTACCAACGATGTTGGTTGATGAAGTCGTGGTACAGCCATAGAGCGCGCTCAATTCTCCTAGTCGTACATAATATGCTGAAGTCGCCATTCAAGACAAAAACCCGGCCGTTCTCCTGTCTAAGTCTAGCATACAGGGGCGCTTTGAAGATGTTGCGCTCCTGATTCACCAACGCCCTGGGATGGCCCTTTGACCGAGCTATGTCGTCTTCAGGGCTTCAGCCTCACCATCCTTCTTTTGCTGACTCTCTGCATCGGGTCGCTTCGTGAGAACCTCATCAATAACGCCTAGCTCCAATGCCTCCTCGGGCGTCAGGTACTTATCTCGTTCCATCAAATCGTTAATCTCTTCCAGAGTGTACTTGTCGTGACCCTTCGCCTTGTTGAGGTGATACTGCATAATCTTGTTGGATTGTCCTCTTATTTTCTGGATTTGATTTGCGTAAATGAGAATATCTGATGCTTGGCCTCGGGTGCCTCCCAGTGGTTGGTGAATCATAATGGAGCTATGGGGGAGAGAGAATCGCTTTCCGGCTTCACCTCCTGCGAGGAGGATGGCGGCCATGGAGGCGGCGCCGCCAACACAGACTGTTGATACAGGGGATTTGATATAGGTCATCGTATCGTAGATTGCCATCCCTAGGCTGTGTGAGCTCGGCCCTTTGAACAGGGCAAATGGGAAACGCACCTGAGGTGATGGAGCCACCTGGCGAGTTGATGTACATCGTGATGGGCTTATCGGGAGTATCGGATTCGAGCCAGAGCAGCTGGGAGACGATCGAGGCGGACATGTAGTCGTTTACCTCGCCATTGAGGCAGATGATGCGTTCCTAGTAGGGTCAGCATGCGGCAACGTGACAAGATGACAGGCACAGTACCTGCAACAGCTTGGAGAAGATGTCCCCTATGACCAATCAGCGTTTCGACTCGAGCGCAGTGCGGGAGGCCTCGAACATGTCTTCCGTCCAGCAGCCTGCAATTGTTAGCTCAAGAGGCGGTTGCGAAGGATGCGACAAGCTCACCGATGTCTCCTCGATGTAGGGCATTGGAATGTTGGCTGTGGGTGCCGATGCCGGCGCACCGGAGCTGGCGAAGCCAAACGCCCTCACATGCTGCTGCGACACGCCGGGCAATGCGCGGATCGATATAGGTCGTAGTCTCATCATTTTCGGAGGCGGGACGTGGTGTTGAAGACGCAAAGAAGGGATCGGTAATGCGACCGGAAAGGGTGGGGGAGCTCGCATGTTAGGAAACTAGCGAGGCGCGTGTCCCAGAATTTCCATGCTTCGTCAATCCGTGCACTACAAATTTAAGCCCAACACAAAATACGAATCACGACGACAGCACGCCAACCGAGCCCCGGACGATGAATTGGCTGCACCAATTCGATATCCGATGAAGCGATGCACTGCGGTCTGCTCGGGCCGTCTTCGAGTCGCCGTCCAACCCCGACGATGGGGCTCCTACGATAAATCTGCCCTCACCAAAGAGGCGCTCATCCAGCAGGTCGAGTCGCAGCTCGGCCACGATGTCGAAGGCAAGCCCCTTCGCATCGATCCGGATGCGAAAACAGTCACCACGGCTGTCGGTTCGCTGCCTATATCGCCCATCATGGACCCGGCATGGATGAAAGCTAGGCGCAAGCAGAGGAAAAGCGAGCCTGGGAAGATCTCGGGCCAGTTCCGCAAGAAGCTCTCAAACAACCCATTCGGTAGGACAGGAACGAACAAATACATACCGGCGACCTGACTGACACATGGGGCAGCGCAGGCCATGATGTCGCCTCTACGAAAGTGCTCCAACACTGAATCTTACCTACCGAGATACTTCCTCCAGGACTTCGAACTCGTCCGCCACCCCGAAAAACCAGAGCAAGCCTGGTGGGCACCCGGCCCTTTCGCCTTCGATTCTGTTGTCCCAGTCTACACGCCTGGGCCGTGGTCACCTACCGGTCAAACGGAGCCCAAGGCGACCGAGGGCGACAACAACCAACCGAAATCAGACACTACAGCGAACGAACAGGCAAAGGATCTCGATACCCCAGCGCCTGACGCATCGATTGCAGCACCCGAAGTTGCAGATAAGGCATCGGCCCAGCCGGAGAGACGCAGACAAGCACCACTAACGAGCTATTGCCTCTCGCGCATGGCCGTCGTTGATGCCATGGCTGGACGACCTACGGGTTCAAAGAAAAAGCAAAACCGCGCTTATGTGAACCGACTGCTCGCTCTCCGAAACGGCATGGCTGCCTCTACTGTCAGCTTTGGCACCACTATTTATCGATCTGACATGGCCGACTTTGTCCTCAAACAGCAGCGACGAACCGCAGTGGACGCTCTCATTTACCGTGCCAACCGTAGCACCAGTCCGGACTTCAGGTTTCTGCAGTCAGCCGCCAGCTGGGATGCGGTAAAGGATATCAAAAAGGTAGGATGTGTGCTTTGGCTTTCGGACAAGGTTGATCCCGTGGCAGACTCGTTCGCGACGCTCGATGTGGAGGGCGTCAACTATTGGAGCAAGCTGCCAGTGCACAACTTGACCTGGCTATTAGGTGAAGAGGAAGTACAAAGGCTACAGGACTCCTCTGAGATCTTCCGAGACAGCAAACATGTAGTGCTGAAACTCTGGAGGAGCGAGAGCATGAGAAAGCTGCATTTACTCCTCTGGCGACTGCAAGGATATCAGGCTCAAATGCAGCGCAGAGATGGAGATGAAGACGAGGACGAAGATGAATAAATAAACACCAATACCTAACCAAGACAAAAATAGCCCAATTCCCAGCAATCTAGACTACGAATACTCGGATTTCATCGGCTGTTGCTCCGACTCCACAGCACCGAATAGTCGCCGATGAAATCCGGTCGACCTCCGAGTCTGGCCCTTGTCGGGAGCCGACGCTGATGGGTTGGTCCGATTGGCACCGTCCATTTTCGGCGGGAATTGGGCTGTGACGTTTTAAGACCCACTCGCCAGCCAAAGTACCTCAACCCTCAACTCCCTCGTCTCGCTGCTTGGTGCATCCCCCAGTTTCTATGAAAGACGTGGTCTCGGCAAAACCGGAGTATTTTGAGCAGTGAATCATCGGTGCTGGACACGAGTAAAAGCAACGACAAGAGCCCAGTCCTGCGACTGTCACACGTGGTTGTGTTCCTGGGCCTGCGTGCGCCAATCTCGGGCAGTTTGCCAGCTACAGCGACAAGCAGCCTCTCTCACAGCGTCCAGCCATGGAAGCGAATCCAGAGCTTATCCAGCCGGAGGACTGGCTCCGGCCTAATGCAAAGGGCCGCGCCGTGCCCGTCTTCCTCATCCACGATGGCGGCGGCACCACCTTCTCCTACCACTGCCTAGACCCTCTCTCGCGGCCGGTGTACGGCATCCACAACCCGCACTTCCGCAACGGGGGCGTCTTCGAGGGCGGCATCCCCCAGATGGGCAGCCTGTACGCCGGCTTCATCAAGGCCGCTATCGCCGAACCCGACTTCCCTTCCAAGCGCAACCCAGATGGCAGCGTGGACATCCTCCTCGGCGGGTGGAGCATGGGCGGGCTGCTGAGCCTCGAGGTCGCGAGACAGCTGGCGGAGGATTGCAGCGTGAGGATCATCGGCATCCTCATGATCGACAGCGTGTACCCCATCAGATCTCCAAGCGGACCCAATATCGCGCCGGTAAATACCTCCGAAGAGGGCAAGTCGAAGAACCAGATCCTCTCGCAGCGCGCCATGACGGAGGCGCGACGGATGATCAAGACCTGGGATCTCCCCGTCTGGGAAGGCAGCCTAGCGGGGCGACGGCCGCCCACGGCGATGCTGCGTGCCAAGGCCTACGTCCCTACGGAGGGCGACGGGGTCAGCCTGGTCGACACTTACCGTCTCGACCGCAACTTGGGATGGGATAGGTATGAGGAGGGCATGTTGACGGAGGTTCTAGACATAGAGGGCCACCATTTCGACATATTTGCGTTTCAACGCATCCCGGGGATTACGAAGGTGATAAAGGAGAGCTTAGATACGCTTGAAAGGCGGGCGTTGAGTTCGTCTCACTGAAGCGACTTGTGAATGAATTTGAACATAGAACGGTTGTTAGAAATGAAACAGGATGGCATGGGATGATCGGGTTTCCTAATTCTAAAACGGCTTTCGGGTTTTGTGTGTAGAGCAGAGCATACCAGACTCTAGGTAGATGCAGTTTTCGTAATTCAGTAGACTATTGTCAGCATTGTTGTTAATCCTCCGAGGAGGCAGACATCTCTCGACAAGGTCGGTGTTCGAGAGTAGTTATCCAATGATGTCAGATCCTGCAGAAATAGTCTGTTGAGATGTAAGGAGAATAGCTCTAAGGAAAAAGAGCAAATTCATTAAACTAGTCTACCTCAACCACCATTCGAATCCCGATTTGAGTGAGCAATACCATGTTCCTGAGAACCACTCCTCTTAGTGCCAAGCAACGACACCACAACGTAGATACTACTTCAACCGGCTGGTAAATAATCCCAGCAGTCGCCTGTTTTCGCTTTCCGACTCACACGAGACGAACATGCATTTCTTTCTGAATATTGTCGTGCCAGTACCCGTAATAAACTGAGCAAGACAACCCGGAGACAGGATGACCGCAGCTTATTTCCGGACAGCCTTCGGTGGCTTCTGCAGGCTTGGCCCCACGCAGGGACCAATCAAGGGCGTCGGATTGTCATGCGGGGAGCTCTCAGCGGGGAGGTGCAACCCAGGTCACAGGGAAGATCACAGGGAAAGTGGGAAATTTTGGGCAAAACCACCAGCCGACATCGCTCGCTGCCAGCACCGAAACAATTTTACCACTTCAACCCTCCGACGAAGAGTCATCCGACGAGTTCAGCAGCGTTCCCACGTCGACCACCGAGCACTGGTCACGAGGCGACTCTTCTCTCGCAATTCGAATCCCTCCTACGGCTTCAATTGGCTTCAATTTGGCTTCGCTTCTTCCTGTCGTCATCGTCACTTCTCCCCACCCTCACCACACTTTTACCACACCGTCGTCATGCTCGCCCGGTCACTGCATCTGCGGTCAAGAGCCCTTGGAGCTCTGGGCACTGCCAGTCTCTCTTCCGCAAGAACTTATGGGTATGCTTTTTTTTTAAAATACATCCTCATCCCTGCAACTATTATTACCTGCTCGACAATTCCCATACTGACTCCTCTTCTCTCCAGTCGCCTTCTCTCCACCTCGGCCATTCGCGCCGCCGATGACCAGCTTAACAAGATCTCCGCCAACATCACCCAGCCCAAGTCCCAGGGCGCCTCCCAGGCCATGCTCTACGCCACCGGCCTGAGTGAGTCCGACATGGACAAAGCTCAGGTCGGTATCTCGTCGGTCTGGTACGAGGGCAACCCCTGCAACATGCACCTGATGGACCTCTCCAAGGTCGTCAAGGAGTCGGTTGCCAAGGCCGGCCTCATTCCCTACCGCTTCAACACCATTGGTGTCAGTGATGGCATCTCCATGGGTACTACTGGTATGCGATACTCCCTGCAAAGCAGAGAGATCATCGCCGACAGTATTGAAACTGTCATGAACGGCCAATGGTACGATGGCAACATCAGCTTGCCCGGCTGCGACAAGAACATGCCCGGTGTCGCCATTGCCATGGGCCGTGTGAACCGCCCCAGCATCATGGTCTACGGTGGTACTATTAAGCCTGGCTGCACCAAGGCTGGTGACTCCATTGACATTGTCTCTGCCTTCCAAGCCTACGGTCAGTACATCACTGGCGAGATCACCGAGGAGGAGCGCTTCGACATCATCCGACATGCTTGCCCCGGAGGTGGTGCTTGTGGTGGCATGTACACTGCCAACACCATGGCCACGGCTATTGAGACTCTCGGTCTGACTCTCCCTGGAAGCAGCAGCAGCCCTGCCGAGGACCCCTCCAAGATCGCCGAGTGTGAGCTTGTTGGCCCCGCCATCAGGAACATCCTGAAGGAGGATATCCGCCCCCGCGATATCATGACCCGCCAGGCCTTTGAAAATGCCATGATCGTGACCACCATCCTCGGCGGCAGCACCAACGCCGTCCTTCATCTTATCGCCATCGCCCACTCCGTCGGCATCAAGCTCGACATTGAGGATTTCCAGAAGGTCTCTGACCGTACTCCCTTCCTTGCTGACCTGAAGCCCTCTGGAAAGTGGGTCATGGCCGATATGCACAAGATTGGCGGCACCCCCGCCCTCCTCAGGTTCCTCCTCAAGGAGGGTCTCCTGGACGGCTCCGGCATGACTGTCACCGGTAAGACCATGAAGGAGAACGTCGAGAACGCCCCCGGCTTCCCCGAAGACCAGACCATTATCCGACCCTTCAGCAACCCCATCAAGGCGACTGGCCACATCCAGATTATGCGCGGATCCCTAGCTCCCGGTGGCAGCGTCGGTAAGATCACCGGTAAGGAGGGTCTACGGTTCGAGGGCAAGGCGCGTGTGTTCAATGCCGAGAACGACTTCATTTCCAGCCTCGAGGCCGGCGAGATCAAGAAGGGCGAGAAGACAGTTGTCATTATCCGATACGATGGTCCCAAGGGTGGTCCCGGCATGCCTGAGATGCTCAAGCCCTCATCGGCTATTATGGGCGCCGGCCTCGGCAAGGACGTTGCTCTTCTCACTGACGGCCGATTCTCTGGTGGTTCCCACGGTTTCATCATCGGCCACGTCGTCCCTGAGGCCATGGAGGGTGGTCCCATTGCCCTCGTCGAGGACGGCGACACCATCGTCATCGATGCCGAGAAGTCCGTCATTGACCTCATGGTCCCTGACGAGGAGGTTGCCCGCCGCCGAAAAGCCTGGAAGGCTCCCACTCCTCGCTACACTAGGGGTACGCTGAAGAAGTACGCCTCCCTCGTGAGCAACGCCAGCCACGGCTGTGTCACCGACGGTGCCTTATAAAGGGCGCGCGGCCCGTTTCCTTGACTACTGTAACTATTTCTGGTATTTTACCCGGTTCGGAAAAGGCGATTTTGAATACATCTTTTTTTTTTCCGGCTTGGAATATTGAAAACCCCTGTGCTGCGTCAAACTACTAAGCTCGTGTTGTAATCCCAAGAGTCATTCAACACTGGTAATCCGACAGGGAAAAACATTCACGAAGTCTGAGGTCGGGATAAGGTGAAGTTGATCATAGACGAGTTCCCATTCCTCGAGCGGTCATGGCTAACTCAGCGGGTGTTACAGAAAAGTCAACCTCCTAAATAGCTCCTGGCAATGCAAATCCCAATCCAGCCCCGGGGAAACGAGTGTGACCCTCTCATCCTGGAGCACAATCTAAAAACACGGCCGTCACGAACAAAAGCAAACGAAAAGGGTTTTCCACCACCGAGCCGACCGGGCCTTGTACCAATCAGGCCTTCTTTCCTCGGAGAGCGTCTACGAAGGTAGCCTTATCTTTCATCGTGAGCCCAACCCGTTTAACCCGACCGAGCCTGGCGAGAGCCTCCCCTATGCGATCCAAGGCCCTCTGCTCGTCTCCCGAGACGGTGGCGCCGGTGCCATTGCGGTATCTGAGGTCGGGTTGGTCGTTCGTTGAGATGCCGTTGGTCAGCGCGGCGGCAGAGTTCATCTGGCCTTCTGCAATGCGGACGCGGATGCAGGTCGTGGGTCGGGACAGCAAGTTCCAGAAGAACGTGAGCCATCTGCCGGGGACGGGAGTAGTGACGTCGGGAGGCGTGTATCGGATGCTAACCGGAAAAACGTGGACGTCGGGAGGGCATTGTAGGACGCTGGGGCTGAAGGGCAGGATGGCCTTGCCATTGGTGGTGCCGCACTCGGGGAACACGGCGATGACACGGTTCGGATATTCGGCCAACAGGTCCTTGACCTCGACGAGTTTGGCATTGCGAGGGGGGGCGATGCGCACTGGCGAAAGTGCCATGATGACGGCGCTAAGCAAGCCTATGCGTTGGACCTGGCGGGTTTCGGGGTACGAGATGGTGAAGATGGGATCGAAGATGGCGGCCAGGTAGACGGCATCAATGGGGCTTGTGAAGTTTACGGCGATGACGGAGCCCGGGTGCGGGACGCGCTCGCGGGGCTGGTTGGCCAGAGTGCCGCGCTTGACACCGTCCAGTTGAAGGTCAACCCACCATATGCCCGGGATGGCCATCATGCCCCAGAGAGCCACCTTACGGAAGACGACGGGCAGAGGCAGGAAGTGGAAGAAGAGGAAGTATCCGAGAGCATAGGTGAGAAAGAAGGGCAGGCGGAAGAGGAAGATGAGGCCGTGGGTGAGGATCGAGACGATGGACAGCGGCGTTGCGACGGGGAGGAAGGGCGCGATGCCGGTGGCTGCGAGAGGGAAGACAGGGTCAGCGCATTACGTGCAGAGCTCGGGGCAATGGAGCAGTACCTCTATCGCGGAACTGGCTGTATTTCTCCATGGCGGACGACGGCGGGCGCAAGGAGGCTATTCGGAGATGGGAAGTGGGAGTGGAGGAGGATCGAGGGCGAGGTGGCGGAAGAGCTAGGACGCAGGCTTAAGAGCTACCGAGACATGGACGAGAAAAGGGCAAAGGCCAACGGAAGTGCCGGCGATTGTTTCAGCTGGCGCACGGGAAGACGAATAGTGACGTTGGAGTCCTGTTTGCGCGGGTGCAAGAGAGTCATGTCATGTCATGGGCTTTGGGGGGTTTGTTCGATGACATGTGAATGTGAAGTGCGATGGACGGGTGCAAAGAGCGAGTGCAGTGCGTGCGCCGTCCAACTGGCGGCCCCCACGTTGACGTTGACGTTTCTTGGTTCTTGGTGGATTGAAGAGGACGACTCAGCTGGGGTTCGAAAAATGCCAAGCCACAGCCACAGCCACAGCCACAGCCACAGCCACAGCCACGTCAGGATGGATCGCCCGATCGTGTAACCCAGCCACACCTTCCTCGCCGCTCATTGCCCGGGCAACCGCAATCCACCAGCCACACCCGCTCCGATAAACAAACGCCGGGCATCGCCAATCTCAAGTACCGACTTGCCAGGCCTGTTCCGGGGCTAGCATTGGCTCCGCATCCAACCAACCCGACGGCCAAAATAACAGTTGCCCAGACTGTGCTCAGAGAGACGCCCGTGTGTGCTGCCTCTTCCGCTGCGACCTTCAACACGCCGTCTACAACCTCCCAGAGTCGTCGAGGCGGACGGAGCATTGCGCCCTTATTCTTGTCACTTGGGTTTTTTGGCACCGCGCGCGCAGCTACAACATACACCATAACCATGGATACCACTACAGAGAACCAGGTTGGTTTCCCCCCTCCTCCTCCTCCTCCCCTCCGCGGTTCGTGATGATCGGTTTGGGCTGACGTCGTTGTGTGTTGATCAAAGGCATTCCGAGCCTCCAAGATTGGGAGCCGGCTGCCGGCGCCGTCGACGCAGATAGGGGGAGGGCTCACGGAATGGAGCGAGTCGCAGCACAACGCCCGGATCCAGTCGTCGGTGCCCGCGCCGGCGTCGTGGAAGAACCTCAAGCGCGAGATTCCTCAACCAGGTGGGTGCATCCAAGCTGTTTTCTTTTCCTTCCCAAGTTCCTGCGTGGTGCCCACTCGAATCAATCAATCCAAGTGCTCCTACTGACCGCCGGCCGTCGCCGCCCCGTCAACAGCGTCCCAGTCCGAAGCCAAGCGCAAACCACTCGCCGACCGCGCGCTCGAATACCCGACGAAGCCGTCAGTCGCCGCTGCCGCTACCGCTAGCACTACTCGATCGACGACAGTCAAGGGCCAGACTCTAACAGGCATTTCGCAGGTGCGTTGCATATATTTATTTCCTTGTTGTCTGTGTGCTGTGTGCTGTGTGCTGTGTGCTGTGTGCTCTGCGCTGTGTTTCGATTCTGCGCTGGTATCGGCCTGCATCAGCCCACTATTGTCGTGGTGCCAGTTTCAGCCCTGTTCCAGCTAGCCGCCTGCACTGTCGAGTTGTCGACACACCCACCTCACGCCCGCCCGCCTCTATAACTTTTTGGCCAGTGGCAATTTGGACGCTCCTGTGCATGCACCGCACTACATCACATCTTCATGTCCAGCCCAACGCAACTCGCTTTTCCACGCCAGAGGGGGTTGAGATACATCACCACGTTATGGGAGCACTCGCCAACTCGGAGCAACCCCAGTCGCCGTCGGGTTCTCGCCTGCGCCGAATAAATTCGTCCTCGGCCTTGCTCAAGACAAATCCCTACGGCGATGTCAGACCGCTCTTTGGGCGTCTCCACGACTTCCACCTGAGCTTCAGTTTCCAGAACCGCGACACCGATAATGGCTTCCGCTTCCTGCTGGCCACTGGATCCCAGGGCCGGAACCAACGACATGCGACCATGCCGGGCAGGCTGAACGACAGGCTAAACGACAAGCTGAACGACAAGGACGGGCCGCGCTTTGTACTACTTACTTGATATTCATGGCTGCGGCTGGAACCCGACACTGACTCTCCGTCTTCTCTAGCTCAAACAACCCACCTCGTTTCAGTCACGCCAACTATCCAACGCCTCCACCGCTTCCTCCACCAGCAGCTTCACCAAGAGCGTTGGTCCCGGCCGACAGCCTCCCGTCGATCGACCTCAGACCTCGAGGCCAAATGGCCGACCGGCCCATGCCAGGTCAAAGAGCCAGGCTCCTCGGCCTCGGACCGCCCACGGCCTTCGTGATCGCGATGAAGATCGATTCGAAGCACCGCCCACCGGTAATGGTACAGCAACCACTCTCAGTCAACGTCTCACCGCACAAGCTCTCGCTCCCCTCCACCGTCCTAAAGTCAGAACCGTTCAGTCAGCTTCAACATTGTCACTACACAGAGATAGTTCTCTCACCACAAGATTCAATCAACTGAGTCTCGAGGATGCCGGCATCTTGGTCGACGGGGGTCAAGCGACCTCTCAGTCCTCCACACGCCAATCCTCACAGTCTTCTATCGTTTCTCTCATGTCCAACATTACGCTCAAACGCCCTGGCAAAGACATGCCAAACGGAAAGCCCGATACAACTGCCTGCTCGGCTGAGCCTGAAGGGACATAGGTTGCCCCTCCAAAAACGCCAACCGATAGGCAGTTGCAGCGGAAGCTTAACCGGTTGGAGGAGTGTCTGTCACTGTCCCCCGTCAAGGGACAAAAGTCCCCGCTCAAAACCCCTTCTCCTTCAAAATTATATTTGAACAAAGATTCTAACTTAACTGCCTACGTAGCCTGGGATGTCGATGGACGAGTTGGTGACATGGAGTCACAGTTCAAGGAGTTGAAAGAGATGGTCAACACGACTCTTATTGAGAGGAAAGGTCACGAAAATGCGGTTGAACTCGCCAAGACCCGAGGTAACTATTCCCAAGGCTTTTGCTATGGCGTCCGACTCACATGTGTTCAGTCAAGGAGTTGGAGACCGACAGGGAAAAGCTTGAGATGAGAAACGAAGCCCTCAAAGGTGACCTCGACACCGCAAGGGAGGAGGGACGACAGATGAGGCACGAGATTGAGAAGCAAAAGTGGGATTTCACTCGACAGATGGATGACCTGAATCGGAAACACCGGGAAACCGTCGACGACCTAGCTCGACAACACCGATCAACCGTCGACGAAATGAGCCGGGAACTCGACCATCTCAAGGAACAGGCAACGAGAGAGCACGAGCAGCGACTAGAAGGCCTCACTCGACACTACCAGCAGGAGATCGAAGACGAGCGACAGAAGAAGGACCGAGAGATCCAAGAGATGCGAACCCGAATGGGCAATGAGTACCAGGACATGGACGTGTCCCTTCAGCGAAAGGAGCGGGAACTCCAGGAGTTCAAATCACAACTGGAAGGTTTCCGAGGGGACCTCGAGAGGGAACGAGCACTTAAGGGCAGTCTGCAAACCAACATCGCTGAGCTCTCCGCCTCCAACACCACACTTGAGGCCAAGATCAACTCCCTCAAGTCCCATGTCGAGTTCCTGGAATCCGACAGCAAGGCACAGTCAGACTCGTTTTCCAGCATGGAGGCCAGGCTGCAAGAAGCTCTCCGAGCAGCAGAACTAGCGCAGGAGAAGCTCATCAAGGAAGAGACGGAGCGACGAGTCCTCTTCAACAAGTACCAGGAGCTCAAGGGCAACATCCGAGTCATGTGCCGAGTGCGACCTGCGCTGGGCAACGGCGAGGGTGCGGAGGCCAGCATGTCCTTCCCTGACGAAAAGACGTCCTCGGAGATTGTTCTGGCTGGGCCTGAGGAGAGGAGCAGCTTGGGCAACGTGACGCGGAAGAACTACCCCTTTGAGTTTGACCGTGTGTTCATTCCCGGCACCCAGAATGAAGAGATCTTTGGCGAGATCTCGCAGCTCGTGCAGAGCGCCCTAGATGGCTACAATGTGTGCATCTTCTGTTACGGCCAAACCGGTTCTGGAAAGACGCACACCATGTCCTCGCCGGATGGAATGATCCCTCGCGCTACCCACATGATCTACGACACCATCACCAAGCTCAAGGAAAAGTCTTGGTCATACACCATGGAGGGCTCCTTCGTGGAGGTGTACAATGAGGAGCTCAACGACCTTCTGACGCCCAATGAGCGGACGCCGGAGAGTCGGCCCCGGAAGCTCGAGATCCGCCACGATGAAGCACGCAAGCAGACCACCATCATGAACTGCAAGTCTGTTCGGCTCAACAGCCCATCCAGCGTGGAGACGATGCTTGAGGAGGCGCAGAACAACCGATCGGTTGCAGCTACCAAGGCCAACGAGAGGTCGTCCCGGTCGCACAGCGTCTTCGTCCTCAAGCTCGTGGGCGAGAACTCAGCAACGGGTGAGCGGTGCGAGGGTACGCTCAACCTGGTTGATCTGGCTGGATCAGAGCGGTTGAAGCACTCCCAGGCCGAAGGAGACCGGATGAAGGAGACTCAGAACATCAACAAGAGTCTGAGCTGCCTGGGTGATGTGATTGAGGCTCTCGGCCGTGGCTCGGGTCATGTGCCGTACCGCAACTCCAAGTTGACGCATCTACTGCAATACAGCCTGGGAGGAAACAGCAAGACCCTGATGTTTGTGATGGTGTCGCCGCTAGAGACTCACTTGAAGGAGACGTTGACGAGTCTTCGATTCGCGACCAAGGTACGTTTGTTTGACTGGTTTAAAAGAAGATCTGGCTAACCCAATATGCAGGTGCACAACACGCACATTGGAACGGCCAAAGCGACGAAGAAGGTCAGAGGCGACTCTTACTAGAGTACAAAAGATCCTGATAAAAAGATCCTGATAATATGGCACCAGGAGCTGGAGGACGAAGGTTCAGTACAAGAGATGAGAGATCAAAGCAGGGGGTGTTGGTGGTGTGAAGCTGCAAATTACAAGCCGGATTTGGTTGCGGCCGGGATGGAAAGGGTGGAAAATCAGGATACCTACCCAGGCTAATAAGGCCCTGGGCAGCATGAGGCATGTTTCTCTGGCGGGAGTTGGTGTATGCGACTTGAATGCTGTTGTTGATACTCGTCTTTTTTTAATAGCAGGCGAGCGGATCGGTTGGTTCTGGGTAGAACCAAGGAGGCTGGATTGAATTGGGTTGACAAACCCGCAAATTGTTGTTTTTTTCCACTTTGGAGTTTTGTATATTGCTATGGAAATGGCTATGAGAAGATTCCGAATACAGTGGCTAAAGTTATGTTATGTCAAATGTCGTGCCCAATTGAATGTGAAGGACATTGAACACAGCTTACCCTAGATTTGTTCAAGGTGAAGATTGTGGACTTGAGCATCAGACCGATCAAACTAGACTAGTATAATAAGGACTGTAGATAATAACGGAGGTGCTCGGCATCAACTCGCTACTCGAATTCAAGCGTCTCAGGCCCAGGCCTATCGTGTCATGCTGGTCCGACCTGAAATGGTCTGATGAGATTGAACTAGCTGATGGATATCATGACAGGTGAGCATCATGACGATCCATCTTTATCTCCACCGGAAGCCATCAAGCTCGCTTTTTAGATTACGCGCTAAGATCGTGTTTCTTTATTCGTTTACGGTACATGCGAGAAATGCTACGATTGCCGGATTTTCAGTTTCAGTTGGCGTTTGGTTCCATCTTCTCCAACGGTTTGCGCCGCGGATCTTACACCAGGTAGGATTCTGGTCAGTGGATTTTGTTTGGAGAGTCTGGACACGCGAGTGGGAAGATAGGCTCTTGCGGGGATAGGATGACCTGTGTGAGTGAATAAGTAGTTGATGAGGATGATGAGGATGATGAGATGGTTTGGTGTCGTCTTGGCGCCGTCAGCCGTGAACTAAGGCATGTGGAGGCGCGGGAACTGTAGGTTAGGCGAGCCAATGGCGGGGCTTTGTGGCTGGCAGCTGCGACTTGATTAGATCCACTTCTGTGTTTGGCTGGCGGCTGTTGACGATTCTCCAACTTCACATCACTTCATTTGACTATCTAGGTACGAATACACATCGCATTGGACAACGCTAGGTCGCAACAGGATAGGAAGAGCTTTTATTCCGTTTTCTTTGTCTGGTTTATTTTTGGCGTCCTTTCTTCTGTTTGTCTGGCTGAGTGGTGGGCTGGTTCCCTCCCTCGGAGACTTCAGCTATCTGCCTACCTACACAGCATATCCATCCTTCACCATCGGCATCGGCATCGGCAGAGGATCTACTACTTTGCCCCTCTCCCCGGTTTCCAGCTAGATACCACGGAGCCGCGTCTTCGTGACACCCCTGGCGTTGCATCTCCACTCCTTGTTTCGCCAACCCACGACATCGCCCGTTCCGCCGGGACGGTGCGGTACTTGTCCAGCTCTTTATCCTGCGCCACACCCGCCTTGTCCGCCATGACCAAGTCATCGAGTGGCCTGTCAACGTCCATGTGGGCCGACGGGAGACCTCAGCCGTCGAGACCCTGGGCCAACTCGTCCTCGTCCGTCTCGCTGTCCAGCATCTCATCGGCTCCGGCCTCCTCCGTCTCGGCCTCGGTCGTTAATACCCAAAGACCCCGGTTCTCACCCTCCGCCCCCGCCCCTACCTCCGCACCCGCCGCACCCGCATCCTCCGGCACCCGCCTGACTCCACCCCAGGCCTTCCACCGCTTCGAGCAAGCCTGCCAACGTCTTCGGTGGAAGTTCCTGGACCTGCAGACGTCGTATCAGCGAGCTACTAACCCACAGGAGTACAACTTTACGGTAGCCGACGCCGAGCGGAACTTCAAGGTGGACTTCCACGAGTTTTACGTCTGGATCGAGCAGGCCATTGTGCTGTTGTTGCTCATCTTTGGGGTGAGCGTCTCGCGGGACCCTCAGCAGTATGGAGGTGGGCATGCATATCACCACAACGTGATCAAGGCACTCGCCGACGACGGGTGTCCCGTACATACGGCCTTGGGTCTGGGAGAGGTCCACCAGGCGCTGTGGAAGGCCAAAGAGCTACGGAACCGGTGGAAAAACGCAGCTGATGGGTTCGAGACGCCGCCGCTTAAGATGTACGACCTGACGTGGATCGTGACCATGGTCCTAAGCGGGCTGGAGGTAGGGTATGCGATGGCCGCCCAGCACGTCGAGCAAGCCCTGCAGGCGGAGATGCGACAGACACAGGAGCAAACAGCCGGCAGCGCTGGGAATGGTAGTTATGAAACGGGTGGCAAGGTGGACGATGAGTGGGAGTGGATGGTGGAGCCGATGGACTGGGAGGCGGCTTGACGCAATGCAGCCGAGAGCAAGATCAAATTGAAGGAGGGATTTTGGAAGGCTTACAGGGCTTCAGGGTGTTTGTTGGACGATTCTGAATATTTTGGATTAGGGTCTGGTGTTGGGTTAGGTTCTTAGACGTCAGGTTAGTTCGTTAGAGGTTAGGTTAGATGGTCCGTCTGAATGGGGACCACCATGATGTCTGTCTGACGGAGGGATTTTGGAGTTGAGAAGCGCAGTGATGCTATTGGTGCGCATGGGCATTAGAGTCGTCTATACTCCGTAGTTACTTGGTCTATCGTATGTAAGTGGAAGACGGTCTACTTGGCGATGGTACTGGGGTGACACATGGGGAGGGCGTGTTACGAGACGCCAGACAGCATCATGCTACGTAAGGCGGAATGGAGTGGGACGGAGAACTTGATAATGTGCTGCAACGGGTAAATGGGAACACGAATACATGTTATGTCATGCACCCCGGAACTTTGTGAGAAGAACCAACAAAAAGGCTCCGAGTGTGGGTTCTTGATGAGGCTGAACAAGACTGACTTCATCCCACTGCTCTACCCTTTTTTAGTGAAAACCATGCGAGCTATCTGCGGTTCCCATGCAGTTCCCTTTCCCCGAATGTTTCCCATTCCACCTCCGAGACTGGATGTGCGAATACTTTCATGTCTAGTCATACCTTGATCCTTAATATACATCAGTTACCGCTTAGATTAGGGTTAAAGCTCAAGTATGATGGCTAGCCTGAGGATCAGTTTGTCCATGTCTACGTATGACTTGTGCTTTATGTTACTCACACATGTCGGGTCTTCCAGAATTACAACCCGGGTCCTCGTACCAACCTCCAATCAACCTACTGCCAAGACACTTACATCCCGAGCCGCGAACAGGGGGTGGGTTCGAGGCAATTCCAACGTCTTGAAGCGGCAACGTGTGAGTCTGATTGGAGCGCATAACAAACCATTCAGGCACCCAGCACTGACCATCGGAATGGAATGCTGGAAAGTCGCACTGATGGAGACGCTGACATGGACCAGCTGGCTAGGCTTCGTTCTAAGATGGAGAGGTTTGCTGATGAGGTTGAAATTTTCTTCTTTTTGTTACTCGTGGCTATCGTCACGCTTTATCGAGTCGAGTCTGGCAAGGAAGTGGTAGTTCTAGCTGACCGAGGTTATCCGAAAAATGACTATTTTCGTATGGCTCCATTTGATACCATCTAAAATTCTTGGTAAGATGGCTTGCGTCACACCCAGCAGAATTATGTTAAATGAGGGTAGTCGCAAGTTAACGCCCTCTCTTTGGAGCCATTGTGCGAGTTAAAGTGCAGTCGGGAGTGTATCATTGAGGGAACCCGTGGTCGGAAACACCTGGGCTGAGGAAGATGGGGACAAGCAGGACAAGGATTCAAGGAATCTGTTTGACTGCTGCCTAGCAGTACGTCTTAACCCGAACCGAGCTAGTTGATGCATTGGAAACGAGGAGCTGGCCGTCGCCGGATTGTTATTACCGAACTTACACACCACCCGCGGGGCCGGTGTCATGATGGATGCAGAAAGAGATCGACCCGCTGTGACGCTGCGGAAAAGGGCAGCCTGACTCGCTCACATAGCATCTCCACCGCGACATACCATGATTCCTGTATGGACGGACCGATGAATGAGGAATAAACTAACTGCGGTGCCGCCAGAGCCGCCGCAGAAAGAAAACTTGTCCCCGCCCTCCCATTATGAGAACGGACTGCGTAGTATTGGGCATCCCGGACCGTCGTCGATCCCTCGCTCCTCCGCAGTGGAACCCCGACTTTTTCCCCATTTCCTCTCCCCGGATTCACCTTAGGGCGTGGCCCCATCCATAGACATCCCTGCCTCAGCAAAGAGGGTTTTCTGTTCCCGCTTCGCTTGGGGAAGATGGAGACGCGGGTCCAGGTGCGGACCCGTTGACTCGGACCATGTCCGGTTGATGGACGGGATGGAGGATCGTATTGATGGTGGATGAAGGGGTTTAAATACCCGCCGATGGGACCTCTGTTAGTCGATTGTCAAGACAGCTTCTCTATTGCGAGCATCTTACACACGTCTCATCCCTCCATCCCCCATCTCCAACAAATAAGCCACCATGAGGAGCTGGCTCGGCCGCGGCAGGAGCGTCCGCTTCGGCATCACCATCACCTGTCTGATTGCCTTTGTGCTCTTCGGCTACGACCAGGGCGTCTTTGGCGGCATCCTGCAGAACGAGGACTGGCTCAACCAGTTCGATCACCCGTCTGATTCCAAGACGGGCATTATTGTCTCGTGCTACAACTTGGGTTGTCTGGCGGGATGTATCAGTGAGTTTACTCCCCGTCGTCTCCTCCACTTGCAATGCTACCCCTTAGATCTTGATCTGCCTTGCGAGGACTTTACTAACACGTTGCAGTCAACTTCTTTACCGCTGATATCCTCGGTCGCCGGAAGACCATCTGGGCGGCCATGGGCTTCGTCATCGTCGGCGCTGTCCTCCAGGCCTCAGCTTTCAGCGTCCCTCATCTCGTCATTGGCCGTGTCATCACCGGGTTCGGCACCGGCATGAAGACCTCGACGGTGCCCATGTAAGTGCCCACTTCCATTCCTTACGAACTTGTCTGACCCTATCAAGGTACCAATCTGAGCTCTGCGAGGCCAAATACCGCGGCCGTCTCATCGCCTCCGAGTCTCTCTTCGTCGGTGTGGGAATCGTCTTCGCCTACTGGTTCGATTTTGGCCTTTCCTTCGCCGGCGGCTCCATGGCCTGGCGTCTCCCCCTTGCCTTCCAGATCATCTTTGCACTAGTCGTTGTGGTGCTTGTCTGCGCGCTTCCGGATTCACCCCGTTGGTTGTTCACCCGCGGCCAGCGCGACGAGGCCATCGAGGTCATGTGCCTCGTCTTCGACAAAGATCCCACCGACCCGTGGATCACGCAGGAAGTCAACGCCATTGAACAGGCCATTGAGCTCGAGTCAGAGGCCCAGGTCGGCCTGCTCGACTGTTTCAAGAATGACCGCGTTAAGACGGGCAGCCGTGTGCTCATGGCGTGGGGCGCTCAGTTCATGAACCAAGTTGGCGGTATCAACCTCGTCGTCTACTACGTCCCCTCGGTGCTCGTGCAGAACGTCGGCCAGACGGCTCAGATGGCACAGATCCTGGGCGGCTGCATCCAGATCATGTTCATGGTCGGCGCTATTCTCCCAGCCCTCGCCCTGGACCGCATGGGCCGTCGCAAGACCATGATGCTTGGTAGCTTCGGCCTCGGGTTCTGCATGATGATGGTTGCGGTGCTCTTGTCTCAGGCCAACAACGTTTCCAACGGTGACAAGTGTGCCACTGCTGCCGTGGCCTTTTTCTTTCTCTACCAGCTCATCTTCGGCTTCTCCATGAACTCGGTCCCGTGGGTGTACGTCCCAGAGATCCTACCACTCAAGGCCCGAGCCCGAGGAACGGCCATCGGAATTTCCTCCAACTGGCTATGGAACTTCGTGATTGTGCAAATCACGCCTGTTCTAATCGGTCGACTCGCCTGGAAGGCCTATTTCATCTTCATGGTGACGAACTTCGTTTTTGTGCCGGCCATTTATTTCTACATGCCCGAAACGAGTAACTTCTCGCTCGAGGACATGGACAAGTTCTTCTCGAGCGGCGGGAACCCGGTGACTGTGGCTCGCCGCATGACTAAGGAGATGAAGGAGGGTCGGTACAGGCATGCGGGCGTTGAGTCATCGGATTATGAGAAGGGTGAGGAGCAGCAGGTGGCGATGGCATCACCCAAGACCTGAAACAGTGGTGGTCCGAGGCCAGATCGTGTCTGTACCTTCTGAGTGTATCATCAGAATGTCCTTACTTTAAGTAATGGATATCACGAAAAAAAAAGTTACTGCAAATTATTGCCATTCTGCCACAATATAAACAAGTATTGCGATGAAGGACTGCAAGCTTCGAAGTGTGGGGAATGGCGGCGGTGTCCATAATAAGAATTATAGCCGCAGCTCGGAAGCTGAAGCCGCCTACGTTCACGAACCCTCATCGCACACTCACTATACAGATGAGTATATTAGAGATGCCAATTCTAAGCGGGGATGTGTAACGAGGGGGAATACTCGGTCTAGACGGGCTCAACAAAATTGCCCAGTGAACCAGCCATCTGAGGAGAACAAATCAGCAGAACCGCTAAAAGGCTTGCTGACCAACAAGAAAAAGCAATTTGTGGTGTTTCTGATTCGACAGCGCAAGAATGAGGATGTGATAACCATGCAATGGCGTTCCAAAGTGCATAAAATAGTTGGTACGGACGTCGGATTGAAATAACGGTCAGCGCGACTAGTTTCAGCGTCTGTCACACGAGGTGATGACGCGCCTTATTTAGAGTGTTCTCGGGGAATGAGTGAACTCAGCCTTCTTCACAACGGGTTGCCGCTGGCTATCAATTCACCTTGGCTGCTCTTTTCACCTCACATCACTGTAGGCTTCACCACCATGGCAAATCTCGTGACGATCGTCTCGCCGCTGTCGTGGCCGACGAGCATCTACGTCGTTTTGACACTGGCGCTGGTGCTCGCCTTTGGCGGCATGGTCACACGGCCGGCATTGCCCAAGTCGGCGCCGCAGTTACATCGAGGACTCCCGCTCTTGGGCTCGTTGGACTTCTTTCTCTCCAGGGCCACGTTCCTACGGGCCGGGAGATCGCAAAGCAAGAGCGGCAACTTCAGCTTTCACTATGGTCCGCATTTGGTGGTTTCCTTGGCAGGACCCAGTGGAAAGGCGACGTTCTACGGAGATCGAGGACTGGACTTTACGGAGGGGTGAGTGGAATTGCGGTGACAAGCGACTCTCCTGACGTCTGTGTAGTTTCAGAGGCCTCTCCAATGCTGGCCCGAATGTCAAGTTTCTGCACAGCGGCAACAGTCTCGTCACTTTCTTCCTTAGCAGTCTCAAGCGCGCCATGCAAAAGGATCGTCTGGAAGCCAGCCTCCCCTTCCTGATCTCCAACACGCACACCGCAGTCTTGAAGATGTCTTCTGCACCGCAGGGCGTCATCCAACCCATCAACGAGATGTGGCAGTTAGTTTACCAGCTCACCCACCGGACACTAGGGTCGAAAGACATTGCGGACGACCCGGAGGCCCTGGAGCGCACCTTGGCCATCTACTCGTCCATGGAGGGCAGCTCGGCCTTCGAGATCATGTTTCCGTCTCTGCCGACACCGACCAAGGTGAGAAAGGTATGGGCCGGAGCCCAGTTACATCGGACCTTCAGTCGGATTGTAGACGAAAGGAAGAGAACCGGGAGAAGAGAGGACGATGCGATGCAGGTGTTGATTGACCAGGGGGCGTCCGACATCAAGATTTCTGCAGTGAGTCCAGTTCCTTATCTGGGATGGCTATAGTGACGTTTGTAGTTCATCATGGGCAGCCTCTTCGCAGGCGTTCTGAACACGGGCGTCAACGCGGGCTTGATCCTCTGCTTCCTCGCTCAAGAGCGCCAATGGTACGCACGCACGCAAGAACAAATCGACGCAGTCGTCACGAAAAACCGCATGTACGACGACGAGCACCCTGTCGACGTCTTCCGGCGGCTGACGCTCGACGACTGGGAGACGGAGTTCCCGTTGATAGATCTGGCCCTGCGCGAGTGCATCCGGCTCAACACGACCGGGTCGTCGATGCGCAAGAATCTCAGTGGGAAGGATATCCCGGTGGGGGACACGGGCGAGGTCATACCGAAGGATGCGTTCGCGGTAGGTTTGCGATTCCAGGCTATTGTTGGAAGAGTGGCGCTGATTGCCGCAGGTGTATCTCCTGGATCATACGCACATGGATGAGAACTTGTACAAAGATCCGCTCAAGTGGGATCCCGAACGGTATTTGCCTGACCGGGCGGAAGATAAGAAGACGCAGCATGGATATCTAGGCTGGGGCGCGGGACTACACCAATGCTGTGAGTTTGCTTAATACGTTGCATCGAGATTATGCTAACAGTCTTAGTGGGCATAAAAGTAAGCCTCCAAAGCCAGATCGGCGAATACGGGTAGGACAAGCAAGATAATGGCTAACGTTGAATAGTTTGCCAAGTTGGAAATCACCGTCACCACGGCCATGTTCATGGCGCACCTGGACTTTCGACTCAGCGATAAAAATGGCAGGCCGGTGGACAAGCTGCCGCCGATTAATCGGAACAATCTAGGAGCGATGAAACCCAAGGAGGACATATACTTCAAGTGCACGCCAAGAGTGAACTGATGTAGGTTGGTTTGCTTTCGAAGTACAGTCTGCTAGGGAGTTTGGAGGAGCGAGAATGAACCCATTTTCCAGGCCCTTATTTTCCGCCTTTGTCTGCTTTCTTAGATCCCACGTCCTTGTCCGTCTTTCCAACTACGGCTGTCGCTTCATCGGGCTTATGATCCTGCGAGGTTGACGTTTGGGCTCCGGTCCGATGCTATTTCCAACCATCTCAGTATGGATCTCCTTACTGCGGATTTCTCCATTTACCTGTTCGGTTTGCAGTGTCCCATTATCACTGGGGGCGAAATTCTGGGCCGCAGCGTTGTTGGGCCGGGCGGCGAGGTTGTGGTGCTTGTCGAGGAGGCTCTGGGGCGTGGGGTCCGTGGAGTCCTGGACGGGGCCTTCGCCGAGGGCCTGGGACTCTGCTTGGGCGAACTGCGAGACGACTTCGCGGGTGGGCATTTTAGAGATGTTTTCGCACTTGGGCTGGTGGTTGTAAGAGTGAAGTTGGAGGGAGGTGCTCAGTGCGTGGTCTGGTGGGTGTTATACCTATGGTGTCGGTGTTTGGTTGGTGGAAGGCGCACTCGGTGCAGAGCCAACTCATTGCACAACATGAGACGAGTGATACTGCCTTACGGCAACTCACTTCTGATTTGCCGAATCAGCCTCCCTTTGAGAGTATTCGCCAGCGCATCTAGCATCCAGTCGTGGGCACCTAAACCATGCTATTGTCCCCTCATCTTGCACGTCGCTCATTCACTACTTTTTGGGCCACTCCAGATAGTCTCACTGATCGGCCGGTCGAGTAGCACAAGGAGGCAGCTACCATCTCTTATGAGATTGGAAAACTGGTCAGTAGACATTCTGGGCACCCTCAATCAAGACTTGCCATGTTCCCAGAACGAATCTTCAAGCACCACACACCGGACATTGATTTCATCTGGGCGTAACACCCGTACTGCTAGTGTCGTCTAGTTTAAGTCACAAAGAGATAATATCATCATATTTAATGACATGACTTTATTCTATTAGTTGAGCGAATGAATTAATATATCTTCCCGCCAACCTGCCTCCCCGGAGTGTATAGGGTAAGCCGCTCGGGAGAATAAGTTCGGTGCTAAAGTTGAGCGGAGATGTGTGCGGGGAAACTCGGGGTAGCCGTATTTGGCGGGGAAGGCGAATGACAGTTGTAGGATCTGCGTAAATGGCAACAGGGTGCACTGGTATTTGTCACGTTAGTGTGTAAGAGTATCCTATGAGTGAGTAGACTATATCAATGCGAATATTGACTGCACGGAGTGTGAAGGACGCATCAACCCCCGACCTTTCCACGAGGAGGCTGCGAGGCCTGCGCAGCACAACAGCACTGCAATTATCCAGGATCCCTGGCTGGAACAGGCGGGCTAGTCTAGACAGGCTTCCCAGTTACAGTGCTAGTGAGTCAAAGTCGCGTGGGTAGACGCAGATTTCGAGGCAAAGTTGCTTGGAGCTTGCCCCGCAATCCATTGAATCAGGTGACGCTCAAGCTCACAGGTCCCCCGTGCCGTCAATGTCAGTGAACAATCGTCAACCACAACAACAGGGGGAGCCATCGGCGCTCGCAAATCTGACGTGTCTCTCACCCGCTCACTCATTTGTTTACTTGGAATTGGGACATCTGGCAAGTGCCTGCCTTTCTCTGCTCCCACCCCAACGGACAAACACCGGGTTCTGAGCCGGACTCACAGAGCATGTCATCCCGGGATAGGGACATGTTGCCCAGCGACGCCAACAGCGGACGGCCTCTCATCCCCCGATCCAGCAGCATTGGCATCGGCGGTGGCATGGCGTCTCACGAGTCTGTTGGTGCTCCGATGCCTGGCCGTCCATCGACTTCCGGCCGCAGGTACATCCGGTCGCGGGAGGGCTGTCTGACGTGCAAGTACGTGGCCGCAGGAGGCAAAGCAACCCCCTGGACGAAAGCTGACCTAATGGGAATTCCAGGCGTCGAAAGGTCAAGTGTGATGAGCAGAGGCCGCGATGTTCCCACTGCGAGAGGCTCAACATGGAGTGCAAATGGCGCCCGCAGACTCGCTCCGCCGCCCAGAGGAGGCTGCCCACCAACGACATGAGCGGCGTCATCTCGGAGCAGAATCTGTCGCCGGCCACCGAGGCCTCGCCTGGCAACTCCGTCTTCCAGCCGGCCCACGCCGTCGACGAGGTCTTCGACTACGCCAGCTTCATGTGGGACTCGGGGGACTTCTGGCAGCCAGTGTCCCCTGACATGAACCAGACTGTGGGACTCGAGGCACACATGCTGGTGAGTCTGCTACCCAGTCTGCCCCTTCTGTTGCATGCGTCGAGTTTATCCCTGGAGGCTCCACCGTGGTGCAGCTATACGGCGGTACATGGCAGCATGATGTTTGTTCCTGGACAGTCTTGCGAGTGAAACTAGACACCCACATTGCCAAGCAGGGGGACTCTCGACTGACCTAGCACCTACAGGCAGCTCATTCGCAAATCACATTCCCGGACAGGACAACCTACACCACTCCGTTCCCGGCACCATCCATTACCCAGAGCAGTGACAGTCAGCAGGACAGGCCCGTCCTACAACTGCCCCAGGGTAGTGACAAGTTGATGGAGTTCTTCGTCAACTCGGTAAACCCACCCATCATTGCCGAGGTCGAAACGCACAAGAAATGGCTTTCCATGCGCCATGCCGTAGTCGAGATGGCAAACGTCTCTTCTATGGTGCGCTACGCTATCCTCGCCTTTTCAAATGTCCTTCTATGTCGCCAGGATGGAACCTGGGTCATGGGGGAACAGAACTACTATGAACACGCTGCTGCTGAGGTGGCAAGCCACGACGGCCAACCGATGATGGATTATAGCCCCAGCCGAGAATACCTCCTGGCGACTCTCTTCTTCCTCAGCTATATCGATATCCTCGACAGTCGCCTTGACGCGGCACACACCAACCTCAAACGCGCCTACCTCTTGTTCCAAGGCAGCAACAAGAGCAGCCTATCCGTTGTCGAGAAGCAGCTTCTTCTTTGGATTCGCCTCCTCGACGGTCGTGCCGTCTCTGCTGGTGGCGATGGGCTTTTCTTGTCAAAGGATGATGAACTTATGTTGGTGGAGGCATCGCCCGCGAGTTTCGATGGAGAGGCCGACGATATTTCGAAGCAGGATACCGCCGACGGCGATATCGAAGACGCCTTGTTCCAAGTCCTGTACCAGCCCGGCGTTGTCTTCTACCAAAAAGTCCAGAGCTTCATGGGGCGCATATCCAAGATAGACCCATGGCATCGGTCACGAGGTACTGTCGAAGACGAGATCGAGGTCATGAACATTGGGGCCGCCATCACAGCCGACTTGCGAACGCTATACGACCAACGACCGCCGCTGATGGATTATGCCGTGGCAGGAAAGCTCACGCAGCCGCACGTCTCGAAGCACCTGGCTTTTGTCATCACCCGCGCATTCCGAACGTACCTGTCCAACTATTACGCCAGCAAAGTCCACCTGCACCGAGTTGCGTACAAGAATCTGCCCTTGACCAAGGAGGTTGCCGAAGCCTTGGACCAGATCCGGAAGCTGGCGCAGCAGATTGTGGCAGATTTGGACCCCGACGACACGCTCCCGGTCAACATGCTCTGGCCGCTTCTGATGCTGGGTGTTGAGGAGCAGGAACCTAACGAGAAGGTCTGGATCAAGACGCAGATTCTGAGGATGGAGAAGGTCGCTGGCAACGCTCGCATCACGGCGCAGGTGCTCGAGGAAGTCCAGACGCGACAAGAAGCTGCCAAGGCTCGGATGGATATCCGGGCGGTGATGCATGCCGTCTTCAACTCGTGCTTTGCCATCGTCTAGTCCAGTGGCGGGAGTCAATGGATGCGCAGCCGATAGTGGCGTACCGACGAACACTTACCCACCCGACCAGCAAAGCAGTCATGAAGCCACTTGAGCAGTTGACCTGCGGATACAATCCCAGGATCATCCAACGAGTCATCCGCTCGACCTGTGGCGCCGACGAGTCCACTCGGCTCCTCACACAGATCCCGGCGAGATGCATCTGCCATGCGACAGGCTATGCACAGGGCTTGGTGCCACCCCTGCTAGGCGTGTGTCGGCTCGACGCCCCACACACACTCCCTTCGTGCCGATCGGGTCTCCTCACAAGGGTGTAAGTTGAAACAGACTAGACATCTCCAACTTCCCCGCATGAGGCCAACGCCACCGAGAATTGCGGCACTTTGGACGTTGATGCTGTGTTCTCGGGCGCGCAAAGGACGTGGCAACATCGTTGGGGTTCCTCGATGGAGACCAATGGACCCCGTGGGGGCCTTTTTTGTGGGCGGCACGCGAACAATGGGATAATATCTTGGCCGCTGTCCCACTTGACCGGCTGGTCTTGTTTTCCATCCGTCTCCAAACTCATCTTCATCTCATCCTCTGGAGTCAATTGCATTGCCTGGTATCCCTTCTGTTCAAGCGAAATCCCAAAAGCAAAATCAGACACAATGGGCTCAATCGCTGCTGTCAAGGGCAAGGCCTACCCCCCTGGAATCCATGTCCCTTCGTTGACCTGGTTCGCCGGTGATGCCAACCAGGAGATCGACTGGGACCTTCAGAAGAAGCACATTGAGTTTCTGATCAGCTCCGGCCTTGATGGAAGTATGTGCAATTCAATCCCCTGTTCAAACGCCAATTGCTAACATTTGCGACCAGTTGTCATTGCTGGAACCAACGGCGAGGCGGTCACCCTTTCTTCGGCCGAGAAGTCACAATTGCTGCGAACGACGCGCGAGATTGCGGCCCAAGTTGGTCGCCCCGATGTGACCATCACCCTGGGCACTTCCGGACACTGCACCCGAGACGTCATCGCCGAGACGCGCCTGGCTAAGGAGGCTGGTGCCGACTTCGTCCTTGTCCTCACCCCCAGCTACTTTCACTTCGCCATGACCCATGACGCCATCTTGGCTTTCTTCGAGGAGCTTGCCGACGTGAGCCCGCTGCCGATTGTCATCTACAACTTCCCCGGCGTCGTTGCGGGTCTCGACGTCAACTCGGAGATGCTGGAGCGCCTGGGCCAGCACCCCAACATTGTCGGCGTGAAGCTGACTTGCGGTGGCATCGCCAAGGTTGCGCGTGTGACTGCCCAGTACAAGCCGGAGGACTTTGCTGCCCTGGCCGGCCAGAGCGACTGGCTCGTGCCTGCGCTGTCGGTTGGCAGCACCGGTGTGATTACCGGTGTGGCCAACTTGTACCCCAAGGTCTGCATGCAGATCTACGACCTGTTCAAGGCTGGCAAGGTGAAGGAGGCCGAGGCTGCGCAGCTGAAGCTCGCGCAGATGGAATGGGGCTTTGCCAAGGGTGGCATCAACGGAACTAAGTGGGTTGTGGCCAAGATTCGAGACTACCCTCTCGAGAGCTGCCACTGCCGACGACCCTACCCCACGTACAGCGACGAGAGTAAGCAGGCGTGGATCTTGAAGACGGTGGAGCCTCTGGCAGCCGTCGAGCAGGGCCTCGGTAAGAGGGGGGTGTAGGTGTAGCCGCCTAGCATGGAGAAGGAGGTGATGCTTCTGTACCTATAGACAACTCCCGGCAAACGGGGGGAGTGCCCATGGACGGCGCTACGAACGTATATGGAATGAACGATATGCATGCATTGTTAACTCTACCGGAACGTCGGGTCCTAGTGTGTGATGGTTCGCGGTTCTTGTAAGTCGGGATCATGTTTGAAGGAATTTCCTGTTTGGGATGTGGACCCCTCAGGCGGCTAACCTGCATTTCCGACGCACACACACAGCTTATCAATCTATATCCGTTGCGTAGAGAGAGACTGGAGGATAAGTTCAGCCGCGAAAACGGTGTTTCCAATGGCATAACTTGGGCTGGAGTAATCCACAACATGCTCATCCGTGATCCGACTCATGTTGCTCGTCGCAATGGCGTGGATTCTCTCAAGTCATGAATCTGTTTATCCGCGCCATCGGTTCTTACGTATGTGGAGTTCCCATGGCCGTCGGTCTGCATCTCCACACCACCCTCGTCCCCCTCACCAATCGCCTGTCCCGCTCGCATCGGGTCGCATATCGGGTCTGTCCCATCTTCTGCCCCCAGCTTCGTCGGCTCTTGTGCTTGAATCATGTGTCCCCCCCCGTTCGAGCAGCGTTGCCCGTCATTGTTCTCCAACTCCCATCCCCGGATTTTCTCTCCCCACTGTTCTCTCCGCACACCCCCAGTTCCCGGGGTTCCTGTTCAGGTTGGTTCCGCTACGACGCGACCGTTCAGTTCAGAGCGACAGGAGACACACACCCCCGGATTCCCTGAGGCCCTGGACTCCCCCTCCCCAAATGTGGAATCCCCGCAGGCGAGCGTAGCGTAGGCTACCGGTCCCATGGGGATTTTGTCCCCCTAGTTACAGTACGCGGACCGTGAGGATAAATATCTGCGCCCTCGTCGTCCTTCTTCCGGGGGTTGGGCTATCGACTCTGACACAATCTCAAGAAAACCGGCAAGGATCGCCGAACAAATCTAGTCTATAAGGTTCCGGATATCCTCTGCAGGAAAGTCTGAAACTGGACCGACCGCTCTGATAACCCCATCTCCATCCCCATCCACAACCACGCTTCAAACCCGTCATCATGGGTGGCTTCCGCGCCGTCGAGGATCGCCCAACTCCCAAGGAGGTGTACAATTGGCGTCTATACGCTGAGGCTGGCATCATTGCCACGGGCTCTCTGCTGTAAGCGAATGCGACGTGTTGCGGCCTCGGTTGTTTGCGTGTCTAACCGCCATGCATAGCTTCGGCTACGACTCGGCCTTTGTGGGCACCACGATTGCGCGACAGAGCTTCAAGAACGACTTCAACATCAACCCGGACGACTCGGCCGACATCTCGTCCAACATCACCTCCGCCTTCCAGGCCGGTGCCTTCTTCGGCGCCATCTTCTGCTTCCTCAGTATGTCGCGTCGCCAATTCCCAATCTCAGGACAATTATAGCTAACCAGATCCTTGAACAGTCACGGAAAAGGTCGGCCGCAAGTGGGCTCTTCAGGCCAATGTCGTCCTCTTCCTCATCGGCGCCATTCTCATGACCGCGGCTACCGGCCAGCTCTCCTACATCTGTACGCACCACCTCTCTCGCGCAGTATCATTCTCTAACCCATTCCAGACGCCGGCCGTGTCCTCACCGGAATCGCCTGCGGTGCCATCACCGCCACCGTCCCCAGCTACATCGCCGAGCTCTCCATCGTCTCCATCCGCGGCATCCTCACCGGCCTCTTCGAAGTCGCCTACCAGGTCGGCTCGCTCGTTGGCTTCTGGATCAACTACGGCATCAACCAGAACATGGACCCGCTGTCCGACGCCAGCTGGCGCGTGCCCATGGCCGTCCAGATCATCCCAGCTGGCATTCTCCTCATCGGTGGCTTCTTCCTCCACGAGAGCCCTCTGTGGCTGATGCGCAAGAACCGCGAGGAGGAAGCGAATGTCGCCCTCGAGGCTCTGCGAAAGCTGCCTCGTGACCACACATGTGAGTGAACTCTGTGCTTGGAACGTCTCAGTCGACAATTGCTGATGGAAGAAACACTAGACCTGCAGGAGGATCTCCAGATGATCCGAAGCCGTCTTGCCGACGAGGCCCTGATCTCCGCCAAGTATGGTTCGGGATCTTGGGCCTTCTTCCGTGGTTCCCTGGTCGAGCTGTCTCGCAAGGGCATGTGGAACCGTGTCGTGCTTGTCTTCTGCTCCTTCGCTCTGCAGAACATGTCCGGCGCTGCTGGTACGTCTTGGACAGGAATATCTCCCTGAGGACACTAGATCTAACTCGAGAACAGCCATCAACTACTACTCCCCTACTCTTTTCGGTTCTCTCGGTATCAGCGATGTCGCCCTATACACTGGAATCTACGGTCTTGTTAAAGGTAAGCTCACTTGGGTATTCTTCCTTACGTGCTAAGTATACTAACACCCTCCTAGCTGTTGCTTCCATCATCTTCTACGGTGCTCTTATCGATATCTGGGGACGACGAAACCCTACCATTATCTCGTCAGCCATGTGCTCCGTCTGCCTCTGGATTGTCGGTACCTACGTCAAGATTGGCCACCCGGCCAGCATCATCGAAGCTGGCGAGGAGCTTTCCCCCTCCACTGCCGCCGGTGGCAAGGCCGCTACGGCTATGATTATGATCTACTCTGTTTTGTAAGTCTCACTGTTGCACAACCTACAAACCCAACTAACATCACCAGCTGGTCTTTCGGCCTCAACGGAATCCCTTGGATCGTCTCTGCCGAGATCTTCCCCGGTGCTCTTCGCACACTTACCGGAACCTTCAGTGCCGATTGCCAATGGTTGACGCAATTCGCCATCACCAAGGCTCTCCCCTACATATTCAAGTCCTTCGGCTACGGCACGTGGTACTTTTTCGCCTGCTGGATGATCATCGCGTCCGTCTGGGCCTTCGTCTTCCTACCCGAGACTAAGGGCAAGACCCTAGAGGAGATGGACGTCATGTTGTAGGTTCTCAAGCAATCCTGTCGTCATTCCAATTTTCTAATATTTTGCAGCGGTTACATCCACGACCGAGCCCCCAGCGATGCCGACGCTTTCGACAAGGCTGCTGACAAAGCTTCCGCCATCGAGCACTCCGAAGAGCGCGTATGAGCGAACAAAGATAGATTTGATTGTATAATAGAGAGGGTTGCTGGGAAAGGTGGAGCGAAAGTGAAGGCTCCCCGATGTTGTTTGTGACGACGCCTGGAAATGACACCAGAACGTTGGAGACGAGGTGCTACCAAAGCTACTGTCGATAATACCCATAGTATCTCTAACAAACGTAATTACGAGGAAGGAACTACCTTGCGCTTCCCGATGACTGACGTGTTTTCTTTCGGGATTTCTTCGAACGTCGAAGCTGATAATGCAACGTTCCGGGTTAACAAAGAACTCTTGCAGCCATGCATCTATGTTTGCCCCGAACTGCAGCCTCCCGTTCCGCGAAACAATCATGTTCTAATTCTTTGATTACGTGAAGCTGCGGTTTGTGTATATAAATACAAAGGCGGGTAGGTGCTGGGCGGCGTCGCGGTTGCTGTGAACTAGAACGCAGTTGCTCCTCGATTGGAAGGGACGCTACTCTGTTTCTCGACTTTATTTCCTTGACGCTTATCAAGCTTTTCTCAGAAGACTTTTGTTCGAAGACAGACGTTTTTGCGCGTAGCATTTTCTTTTACAAGAGCTTGAACTGGCCCAAGATGGCTATGGCAGAGTCCCAATATTGGTTACAACACCAACCTCATCCTCACCCAAGTCAACAGTATCCTCATCTGGGCCAATGCTTTTCTCACCCGAGTCAGCATCTGCCGCAACGCTATCCTCGACAACCTCAAAGTCAACCGTATTACCAGTTTCAAGCACATCTCCATCATCAACCATATTACCACCATCAGCCACAGTACCGTCATCAACCACACCGCCATCATCAGGCACATCAGCACCGTCTGGCACACCAACACTGTCAGGCACACCACCATGAAGCGCACCACCATCACCATCAACACCACGAACTCAACAAGCCCCTTGGACACCCCCGACTCCAAGAACCTCCCAGGCTCCATCAAGCTCACCACCGCGATGAACCCCCTGGCCAACATCCGTACCCCACACCACAACCTACAGAACCACCGTCACCACCACCAAGAACGGCAACCCCAGCATCCCCCAACTCACCAGTAGCACCCTCACCGACGCCCGTGCAACAAGCTCAAACCACTTCACCCTGGAACCCACACGGGGATGAAAAGCCCCAGGACGCGTGGATGGGAAGTGAGGGATACTCAGTCGACTTCGCAAGAAACGACCTTGGCAGCGGGCTAGCAAAGGCCCAGGAAACCCCAATCGCATATACGCCGGAGCCGCTCGAGCCGTTATTCGGCGGAGATGAGCATCTTCCACAACTGCCTACACCAGTCTTAGAACAGAGGGTTCGCCACGGCTTCGGTCCCGGGAGATATGTTCCAATAGAGACGCGCGCGGTGATGGGATATCCTTCGCAATGGGGGCAGTTGGATGGGGCGCTAGTCCTTGGCCCTAGGACGAAAATGTGGGAGGAACTTGGTAGGATCGAGACTTCAACTTGTGTGGACAGGGGGATTGGCAAGCCGGAACCGATTCGTCATGTCAGCTATATCCAAACGATTTGGGGGTAGGTGGTTGGGTTGTTGAGATTCCGTGGATTCAAGCGAGTGCTGCAAGTTCAGATGAACACCAGAGTTGCAGGTTTCCAGCGAAAACAAAGTAGTTTCAAACGTGTGCACCGTTGGCCGTTGTGCGCTACCCCTATACCTGTCCTGTGATACCTCATATGTCAGATGCTCTGTATTCAGTTACCCGCCGACTTTGGCGTACTGTTCTTCATCAAACTCGGGCCGTGACTCTCTTCAGAGCTCGTAGGCACAATCTCCTCCATTCGCGGCTGGTCCTTCCAACGCCGCGCGGGAATCCCATCGCGGAAGAAGCCATTGATCTCCTCGATGCTCCGCCCCGTAACCTCGCCCACGCAGAAATACACATACGACCAAGTCACAAAGCACAAGCCGGTATAGACGAAGCCCGTCTTGGGTCCGAGACCGGCCGAGTAGTACAGGTACGGCAGCGTGAAGACGGTGGCCCAGACGGTGACCCAGAAAGATGCCACGGCCACGGCGTAGATTTTGTTTCGATTCCGTCCGACCGCCATTTCCGAGGCCTAAGAGAGTTAGCAAAACCTGAACGAAGCGCAGATCTCTCCTTAATCAGACGGGGCACGGCTCACAATTGTCCAGCCCAGGGGTCCCCAGGCAAAGTTGAAGGCGACAATCTCGATAATGACAAAGCTAATGATGACCTTTCCGACTGTTTCGCTCGGCGTTCCGGAGGGAATGCCCAGACAGCCTACCACGAAGATAGATACAGTCATGATGCCGGTCGTTATCATTAGCAGCGGCCGTCGAGGCAACTTGTTTGCTAGCAGTACCGCGGCCAGCACGACAAAGACTTGAATAATGAAGACAATAAGGGTCATGAGGAACGGGTCACGCAGTCCAATAGCTTTAGAGAAGACAGTCCCAAAGTAGTAAAACCATTGGATCCCGTTGATCTGCTGCGCAATAAGAGCCCCGGCACTGTAGACAACCTTGCGGCGCTCAATGGGATCAGTCACAAGCTGCGTCCAGCCGCCAGCGGCCTCGCTCGCCCGTTCCCGCTGGAGATCCGCCTCGATGTTGCGCAGCGCCGGCGCCGGGTCGTACTCCTTGTCCTCGCGGTGCAGCAGCTGCAGGGCCCGTGTAGCATCGTCGGGACGGTCCCGGCGGATCGACCAGCGCGGCGACTCGGGCACCCACCAGATGCCAAGGAGGATCACGAGCGGGAACAGCAGCTGGAAGCCGATGGGGAACCGGTACGCGAACGTGGTCTGGTTGGAGACCACGCCGCGGTTTATGGCGGCGGCGACTATCTGCGATACCGACAGCGTGAGTTGCCAGCACATCAGCAGGGGGCTGCGAAGCGATTTCGGGGCGATTTCCTGCCGTAAGCGACCGTTAGCACGCAGTATGATATAGATCCGAACTAGCGTTTGGCCGTAGGCAAGGGGGGACGCAGTTATTATGGAGAAGGCAGCAAGCTCACTCCGATGTATAAGGGCGAAGTGGCCGAGAAGTTGCCCACGCCAAAGCCAAGCACTGCTCGGCCAGCGGTGATGAGCGCCCTGCTGGAGGTCGTCACCAGCTGCATAACGACGCCGACGATGATGGCAAATGTGCCGATCAGGAAGACGCCCTTGCGGCCGAGGGCGTCGTTTAAGGGCGCGGCGCAGAGTGACCCGATCAACTCGCCCAGGTTGATCATGGAGGTCATGATGGAGAGGGTCGCCGGCGAGATCTCGTACTCGCCATCTTGGTTACGGTGTCCAAAGTGTCGTAGGAAGACATCTTTGACATATCGTCAGCTTGGCTTATGTCTAGTCGGCTTCAACTTGGCCAAGATCGAGCACGGGGCATCTCATATGCTTATCCCGCCCCCTATCTCCCTCCCGTCCTCACTAGCCAGCCCCACGGAAAACATACCAAGTGTTGACACGCCATTGAAGTAGACGCCGTCGTATCCGTACAAGCACGCTCCCAGTGCCGCGAAGCCGCTGAACAGCCAGACATACGGATACCGGATCCCCGACATGGCTGGAAAAGGGGGGACTCCCCGGGGGGGGGGTCGATCAGGCCCCGTCCGGCGGTCGATCGAGCTTCGTCGTACTATTCAGGCCAGAAAGACAACGGCGCCGGGAAGGATGCGAACGTGTGCCCACCACAGGGCCGTAGCGTCCCGCCACGAGGCCTGGTGCCCGCGGAACGAGGCGAAGCAAAGCGGGAGAGGGGCGGCGAGAGTCCACACCCAAACCCCGGATTTGTCGATATCACAGGGCGAGTGTTTTTTTGCTTGGTGACCTGAGCCCTTTTTGCTGGAGTCGAGTCTTGGACCCATCACCCATCACGGACTCGAGTTTCGGGCGGGCCTTGGACAGCAAGGTTTGCGGGGATAGAGCAATGGCATCCCGGAAGGGGGTAGTCTACGCCTTGCCGCTTGGGGAACGCCGCGCGCCGAGGCCTGCGAGGATGCGGCCGAACCAAGACTCTCCCCCCGGAGAACGGGACGCTGAGCAACACGTGAGATGCCGTCGGCGGGCGACGCGGTGGTGTTTTTGGGCGGTGCCGAGGGAGCGGATGAAGGCGTAACTTAATCTAACTCAAGGGGGGCGGATGGACATAGGCCGGGCGAGGCGGTATAAAGCAAGTAAAACCAAGGTGTTGTGCAAGCGTAGGTTTTAGATTGTTCGATATAGATATAATATCCAGCGTCACGGCACCCCCGACCGGCGCGGGGATTCTCCCTTTCAAGATGGATATCAGACCCTTCGCAGACCCAGGATGAGCAGACTCGCAGAGCACCCGGGCGCCCTGCTCCGATTCTACCACGACAAAGCCACCGCTACAGCTACAGCTACAGCTACGCGACGAGTCCATTCCATCCCGACTCCTCCGCTCGACACCTGTCTATACCGCCGCCCGGTCACCGACCAAGCCGCCGCCGACGCCATCCCCGTGCTCGTCGACGACACCTACCACCTGTTCCACCTCATCACGCCTGTCGGCACCAATCACCACCCGGAACGCCTGCGCTCGTCGTGGTCGCGCATCCGGTCGACGAACCTGATCGAGTGGACGCGTGATGCCAGGCCGGTCATCACGCCGGGCGAGGCGCTCACCGACCCCGATGCCGACGGCGCGTGGACCGGCGCTGCCCTGCTCGGTCCGGACGGCAACATGAACATCTTCTACACGGGATACAACCTCTCTCACGGCGGGAAGCAGGTCATCCTGCGCACGAAGGCGAATGACCGCTACGGCACCATGTTCGAGAAGCCCGGGAAGCCCATCACCATCCTCGGCGACGGCCTCTCCCGGTTCGAGGACATTGACTTCCGGGACCCCTTCATCTTCTACAACGCCGCCGAGTCCCGATACTGGATGCTCGTGGCCACGCGCCTGGCATCCGGCCCGCACTGGAGCCGCGGCTGCATCGCGCTGCTGACGTCGCCGGACCTGGACATCTGGACCGCCGCGCCGGAGCCCCTGTACGCCCCGAATGACATGTTCTGCCCGGAGTGTCCGGAGCTCTTCACGCTGCCCAACGGCCGGTGGTACCTGATATACTCGCGGTTCCACGCGCCCAACGCCGGCACCGTGTACCGCGTCGCCGACAACCCGCGGGGCCCGTTCCGCGTGCCGCGCGACGGCTCCCACGGGCGGCTGGACGGACGACGTTGGTACGCGGCCAAGTCGTGTCCCAAGGCCGGCGACGCTCGCAAGAGGATCTGTTTCGGCTGGCTGGGCGACTACGCCGACGACGAGAGCAAGTGGCTCTGGGGCGGCGACCTCTCGATTCCACGAGAGATGTACGCCGACAACGACGGGAACTTGCGCATCGAGGCGGACAGGGGCTTGAGGAACTTTCTCTGGCAGACGTCAAGGGCGGTGTGCCCGACCAATGCCGCTTCCAGTCTATATCTCTGCTCGCTAGGGTCTACGGCAACCCACTATCCCGAGCTCGGTGCCGTCGCCCTGAGGCGAGACCTGTTTATCGACTTCAAGGTCGCGGCCTGCGACGCCCACAGTTTCGGCGTGATGTTCCAGACCGACGAGTCCGGCAAGGGTCACCGCCTCCAGTTCAGCCCCTCAGGCCACGGCCTCTTCTGCGTCGCCATGTTGACCGACTTCCCGCCGCTTGACGACTTCTGGGCCGACCAGTACGACCTGCACCTCCCCCGACCGATCGACGGTCCCGAGCTCGTACGCCATGATAACGTCAGTCTGGTGGAAGGGGTGTTCCTCTTTCTGCGGGGCCAGATCGTAGAAGCATTCTGCGGGGGGCGGTCGCTGAGCTTCCGGGTGCCATTGTCGCTGGTGTCTCAAGAAGCCCCCTGCGGCGAGATACGAAGGTTCGGCTGGTTCGTGGAGGACGGTATGGTTGACATTGTCGACATCTCTGTGCGGCACAGGATAAAGGAGGGTTCCTATCTCGACGAAGACGCCATCGGAGATCACGAGTAAAGAATGACATGGTCATTTTTATTCATAATCATCCTGGACACTTGTGTATCATCCCAGCTCATCTCCGGGGGGCATCATGGGATTTGGCTGCACGGCCAGACCGCTGAGGAGGTCGTAGGCTCCGTTGCCCCCCACAGCCAGGTCCCAGTCACCAAAGTCGGTATATTCATAGACATCAGTTGCGTAGCTGCCCGTCAAAGGGCTGACCTTGTCGTTGACGGGCTCGTTGAGGTTGACGGCCAGCGCGTGCTCCAGGCCGCGCAGGATGGCGCCCTCAAGGCGGTTCACGGCGTACTGCATGGGCTCGTGGCTCTTGCTCATCATGCGCAGGTTCCATAGGTAGGAGTTGAGGGTTTCCTGCCAGAAGTGGCGCTCCTGGGACGACAGCGACGTCACGAGGAGGAGGGTGGTGAAGGAGCCGAGCAGGGAGAAGAGGTAGGGCGAGGTGAAGTACCAGAAGGCCTCGAGGTGGTCCGGGCGAAGGCTGGTGACGAAGCTGATGGCGCTCTGGGCCGTCTGGAGCGCGATCTGGCGGATGTCGGAGAGGACGCGATCGTCGGTGCAGCGCGGCGGCAAGGCGGTGGACCGGATCAGGCGGCGGAGCAGCGTCATGGCGACGCCGTAGTAGGAGAAGTGCAGGTAGCCGTGGAAGCACAGCTTGCGCTGGTAGATGATGTTCATCTGGAGGGACGGGGGGATGCTGTGGTACCAGGCCGTGAGCATGTCAAAGAGCGGACGCGCCTGGGCGAAGAGGATGACCGTGTCCTGCTCGCGGCACGTCCGCGCCGTGTAGAAAGTCGCGTAGACGGCGGAAAGGATCTTTGTCAGTCGCACCATCTGCATATACTGCGCCATGCCCGTGGCCGCGATGGATCGGCGGTCATCATCAGGGCCTGGCCCGGGAGTGACGGCGGATCCCTCGTACTCGTAGTCGGAGAAGTCGGCCGCTGTGAGGTCCTTGACGGTCCAGTCGTCGTCGTGAATGTGCACCGGACGGCCGTACGCCAGCGCGGTCCATCGGTCCTGCATGAACAGCGCCCAGCTCAGACGCTTCCGCACGTTGCGCTCCCACTGCGGAATCGTCCAGTTAGTAGCGTCCAGGTGAAGCCCGAGACACTGGCCGACGGCGAGGGCCTGGCAGGTGAGGCCCCATTGGAAGGTGTGGTCCGGGTTGAGGGGATCCTCGGGCTGGCACTGCAGCAGCAGCAGCGCGGCCTGGATAGAGCACAGCTTCGGACGGTGATACGACGACGGCAGCGCGGACCGCAGCGTGCGGCGGAGCAGGGCCAAGTCGGGCGGCGTGCGGATGGACAGCTCCGGGTCGTAGGTCCACCAGCGCGTGGCCGAGAGGTACATGGCGCCGAGCAGCGCGGCGGGCACGTTGCGGTAGGACTGGCTGTGGGCGCTGATGAAGGCGTCCTTGGAGACGATGGGATAGCACGGCTGGACGTGACGCCAGAACAGCTCCAGGAGGCTCTGCCCGTGGGGGTGCACGCAGGCCTCGATGGCGTCGACCAGCGAGTGCGTGGGGTCCGGGTCGACGGCCTTCTCGTCGGCGGCCAGGTGGAAGGTCACGGGGTACTCCTGGCCCTCGTCGTGCTCGAGCACGCGGCGGATCGCGTGCGTCTCCAGGCTGAACTCGTGCGTGCGGACGTCGTAGGGGCGGTGCCGCATCAGGATGGGCTCCATGTCGCTGCCCAGGCCGTACAGCTCGGCGAAGCGCAGCGTCGAGCAGCCCAGCGTGCGCTCCAGGGGGTCGGGCTCGACGAGCTCGGGCACGATGACGGACGGCGCCTGGTGGAGGAGGTGGCTGTGGTGGTGATGGTCATGGAGATGGTGGTCGTGAGGATGCCGGCCGCCACCGCCGATGACGCTGTCCCCGGAGGCGCGGGTCTCGGCGGGCGACAGGAACGACTGCACCGACTGGGTCTCGGAGACGAGCGTCCGGACCTCGTCCCGCGACTCCTTGCGGCCCCGGCTGAGGCTCCGGCTGGAGCTCTGGCCACCGGGCTCGTCGAGGCCGACCCCGGCCGGCCGCTCGTCGCCGCTGTAGGCGCCGCCGCCGCCGCCGCCGCTGCTGCTGGCGCCGGCGGTGGCCTGGCGCTCGGGGGGGTCGTGCTGGAAGGTGCAGGCGGTGGCCCGGAGCTGGCAGTGGACGCAGTCGCCGTCGCCGTCCTTGGTCACGCAGCGCGTCTTGCGCTTGCGGCAGGCGTCGCAGGGCCGTAGGCTGCGGCGCTGGCGCTTGCGGGCGTTGTTCTGGTAGTCCTGGGGCGTGATGATTTCCATTGGGGGGAGGAGTAGTGGTGGCGGAGGTGGTGGTGGTAGTAGTCGCGGATGGTGAGCGCGAGGGAGGGCCCGGCCGTGTCCATCCGAGTAGTCGGGGGGGGGGGGACGGGGGACGGGGGACGGGGGACGGGGCGCTGTGAGTAGTAGATGGAGTAGTAGAGCAGAGTAGAGTAGAGAGATGTGTGTGAGATGGGGAGGGATGGGGGCGAGCGAGAGAGAGGGAAGAGAGGGAGGATGATGTGCGTTGTGCGTGTGCAGTTTGTGCGTGTGGGTTCTCTCTCAATCTCTGCCTGCGTGCCAGTATCTCTGCTTGTGCGAGTCCCGTTCCGTTCCGTCCAGGGAGTTCCGTCTATGTGTCTTTGCTTTCTCGAGAAGCCTCACTTGGGTTGGGTCACGGCGAGTTCTCGTTTCCCTTGACTCTGTATCTCTCTCCCCTCTTGAAGAGCATCCGTTCTCTATGCTTCAAGTGCGTGCGTGCGTGTGTGTGTGAGTGTGAGTGTGAGTGTGTGTCTGTGTGTGTGTCTGTGTGTTCCGCGGGTGGGTGGCTAATAAGCAAGTGTCAAGTGTCTTGTCTCTCTTGTCCTGTCTTGTCTTGCTTAAGAAGATCCTTCCCTTCGGTTCAGGCCTGGCGAGTGACGGCAGACGAGTGACGACGGGGGGGGGGGGGGGAGGGAGGGGCCACGGAAACCACTGGCTTGAACAACTCCCGAAACGCAACAGCGAAACAAGCCGGCCGGGGACTCCGAGTCTCGGGCTGTTCAAAGTCTCCTGACAAGGCGGACGGACCGTTGTTGGGGGTCGTTTAGGGTCGTTGGCTTGGCTCTCTCCCTCTCTCCCGGTTTGTGTGCGTATATGTACTCGGGTTGGACTGGGCTGGGCTTGCGCCGGGCTGAGCCTGCGTTACTTGCGTAGGCCTGGCTCCGTATGTACTCCGTTATGCGTGCTATGCTGATCCACGGCCGGGTTCCAGTTTCGACACCCCATCTGTCGGGTCGAACTCTCTTTGAGTTGCCAACCAGGGGCCACCCTTTCTCGCTCGTTGAGATGGGCAATGGCGCGCACCCGCACGCGTCATTTAGCCGGACGAAGGCGGCGGTGGAGGAGGAGATGGATCAGGGACGTGCTTTGTGCGTGGGGTGGGTTTGTGGCTCGCTCGTCATGTCTATGTCCATGTCCATCTCTATCGCCATCCATCTCCGTGGTAGGCATAGAGTGTGTACCGCGGCTAGCTAGGTAGACAGGTAGCAGCATGTCTCCTCGGCAGTTGTTGGGGGTCACCTAGATTCTTAGTCGACGAGTCAAACATCCATCGAGAACTTAACTAACCTGTCTCTACACATCCCTGGCCGTTTAGAGTTGGGCCGGCTCCGCGTGAGGGTCCCCATGTGGTCTCCCTTGGGAGGGCTTGCGAGGCTTCGGCCCAACGCCTCGTCTCGTCTCGCCTCGCCTCACCGCACAGAGCTTTCTTCGCAACGCAACGCGACGCTACGCTGGAACGCCCATGGACAAGGCCCAGGTGTATTTCTTTTCCGTGTCACACAAAGGCGGCTCTTGAGCTTGTTAGGGCCCCTCCCTCCCTCTTTAAACTCCAGCTCTTCCTAGCCAAAGTTCCCACCCCCCCTCCCCCCGTTCGTTCCCCCTCCCCCTAATAAACAAAGTTCCCCATTGTTTGTCCCCCTTGTGTGCTTGTTTGCCGCTGCCGCTGCCCGGGAATCCCAAGAGCTTGGGCTCGGGAGTTGCAGCAGAGCGGCCGGCTGGCGCTTCCCGTTGCGGCCGCGCCTTGGCAAGGGATGCCACACCCAGTCCCGACGCACCCGCCATGGGCCAGACCCTGAAAGCTTGACTTGATCGAGACCACGCGGAATGACGTCTGCTGTTGGTTGCGGCACTCGAGCTGCACTCCCCCGTCCCCTGTAAGCAGTGCGTTCGGCGAAGGTTGTCCCGAGTCGCCTGTATGCATGCACGTACGTACGTACATACCATGAGCTGCCATGATGCTCCTTGGAAAACACCCATTGAGGCGTGATGTGATGCCAGCCCTCATAATTCCAAATACGAACCGTGAGGCCTCGTGCTGTGTCTCGCTTCTCGCGAAATAGACTTCATCGCCTTTGCTCCATGTTAATCAATCAACTCTATCATCCATCATACCATGTACTCCCGGCCTCATCCTCCTCCTCCTCAAACCTCACCACCAACAGAGACAATAAGTGGGTTCTCACCATCTCTCCACCCAACCCGCGCGCTTCAATGCACTGTCAGACCAACAAGCCAACCGTATCAAGTCCAGATGCATCTCTACACCACTCGATTTGCCTCCAGGATATGCAACCAAGTGTCATCTATGCCTCCCACCCCAAGCCACAACACCCCTGGTTTGAGCGCAGCCACGACGCACGCAACCCGTCTTCTCCTCCCTCACCGTAATCTCTCTGAAGAGGCGGTCACAACGGGAAGACGTCCCCCTCTTCCCGTGTAAGGCAGTGTCTATCGTTCTTTTGCATCAGCCCCTCCCCTCATGCAGAATCGAGTCGCTAGAGCCGCCGGGAAGAGTGCCGGCCGCAACCCCATGCCGTCTGTGCCACTAGCAGGCATGCGACAGGCAGATTCGGCGTTTCCGAAACCCCCCATGTACTTCAGATGATTGTTTGGCAACCTTTTCCGTGATGCCCATTGCTATTTTTAACGAAGGAGGGAGCAGAGCTGCGAGAGCACGTGAGGAATTACCACGAACAGTGATGCCAAGATATGTTGACGCGTGCCCCCGTTTGAAGAGAGGTATGAACTCCCTGCTCAGGATTTAGACTCGTATTTAGCCCGATGCTGCGTTGACGCGGCCTCACAACCCATGCTCATATTTGAAATACCAGGCAACTAGTTCGCTATAGACCGCCAAGATGAGCTGTCAGACGGTTAGTTGACCAGCTGGTGCGGCACCAGTGCTCTGTCTGCATACCCCGGAGCAAGAACATGCATCAGTTGACGCTAAATGCGGGAAAACATGTCGCTCTTGAGCACGGTACGTAGCAAAGCAGAGGTGAAACTACAACATACTACGGACTCGGTCATTTCGTCTGAGTGTCGGAAATGTTTCCGAGATTGTGTCAAGAGCCTCTCTCCCTAGAACTGAGAGGGTGCACATACGTTCACCTCCTTACATCACTTTCTGTTTAATCATCAAGACGACTTCCTTCGGGCTGCTCACAGAGTCACGAGTGCTTACTCCTGCTTCAGCCAAGAATGTGGAGAATCGATCATCCCTAGCTGCGGATCTGCCCAACCGACATGATGCATCTCGATCCTAGCTGGACACCTTTTTTTTTTCTTTCTCCTCCTCCCTCCCTAGCTGAGAGCCGGTGGTTTGGTCACTCGAACTCTAATCTCGCAACTTAGACGCCATCGCCATGCCGGAGGCACAAACCGATCTCCGGTGGAGCAAGCAAGCAGCAGCCAGAGCGGCTATTTTGATTTTGGTGGTCTGGACCTTGGGTGACACAAGAAGCCCTGTTGTCATGGGTATGCAGAGCTGACACCAGCGATGCACAGAGCAGAACCGCATCCATGAGGAAGCCAAAGTTAGCATTCGCCATCTGGAATCTGGTGTTTGAGCTAGCGATTCGTGACGCACTTACTGGAAGAAGCCGCAAGGCGTGGTGTAGACGACTAGCTGCAATGAGGATAAGTCCTCACTCTAGGAGACGACGGATTCATGACTCTAGATACTTGCACGGGCTCGGGTTCGGGCTCGGTTCCGCGTGTGAAAGGGGACTGTGACGTGAAGGAATGAGGCGTAACCAACCCCTTCTTACCAAGCAGACTTCCTACTACTTACTCAGACGGCCCAAGCGGGAGTTTCTTCGATACCAAACCCCCAAAACATGAACGCTCGGTTGCGCTCAAGGATTTCAATCCCAATGGGTTTGACAAGAATGCCAAGCAATGCCAAGCATTTCTTTTTTCGTTTTTGGGTTCAGATTAATTACGTGTGCTAGTCCTTGGCTGGTCGTTAGACGCGCTGGGGGGGGGCTCCCTGTTCTCTGTCGTCGGTCCGGGATGGAGGCCGGGAAGTTGGCTGGGTTACGTCGCACTACAGACCGCGCTCTCACAGGACAGCCTTTTCGACAACCTGGGCCTAGAGAACCAACCGAGTGGGATGGGATGGGGTTGGGGTCGCTTGGCGGCTGAGCGGCTTGGCGGCTTGGCGGCTTGCTTGGCTTCCAGACCCTCCCCGTTGACTCCGTCGCGGTCAGTCGATATCTACATGGACTAATTGCTTCGTACCTATCCGTAGCGCTTTGCAATTGGGTACAGAATCGACTACGCGGGCTATTGAATAGGTAGGCCGGCATCTGCGTGACGCCATGCGGTGCAGCCCCTGGACCAATGGTGGTTGTATCGGACCACAAAGATCTCGGCCTACTTAAACCAAGCAGAAACGATACTACGTAAAAGCGAGACTACTACCTACATATCTTAGTTCACAGACTAACCACGAAAGGAGAAGGAATCGATCAGGTCCCTACGCAACGTCCGTAACTAATTATTGCATGCAGCACCCAGGTTTTCGCCTGCTTGAACGTGCTTGAACGTGCTCCAACGACTTGTCGCTATTGATAAGATCCCGGCTCGATGCAACAACATAAACCGGGGCCGGCCTTACCGGAACAGGCATCTGCAAACTCACGTTGCTCCAACCGCTATCAAGATTGGCGCCGGCATGCTGCTTGACATCATGGCTCGGTATTTAACAGGGCGCAGCACGCAGAAACTGAGGAAAAGGGCTTACTTACCCCAGCTTGTCCAGGCACGCACCCCGGTCGGGAAGAGGGCGCCCTCCGCACCTTTGGCTGCTTGCGGGATGTGGAGGCCGCCGGAAGCCGAGGCGGAGGAGGAGAGAGCCGATGATTGTGCGTGTGTGGGTGGGTTTGTGCTGGTGCTGTTTCGGTTGACGGTGGTTGATAGATGCGCAGTACTATGTAGTCTAATCAATTGATTAGTCTAGATACTGCTTGACGATGTGGGCTTCATATCAAGATTGCTTGCTTGGTGGTCCGGCTCATCGCTTGCGTATTATGCTTGTGTTTAAGCCTGTTCGAATACTTCACTTGCAATCTCGTCCGGTGTTGCTCTTGTCCTCTACCTGTCTCCATCTCCATTTCTTGCACACCACTGTCATACACTGTCTCACTTTGTCTCTCTCTACAAACCTCTCCAATCATCCAAAGATGCTTCCCCCCAAAAGCCAACCCTCCCTGCCACGCCATCTCGGACGCCAAGGCACGTCGCCAACCTCCTCCCGAGAATGCCTTCCTGATCGGTGCCTGTCACGCCGTCTTGAGTCCGGACATGCCTCTCTTTCTCGGCCGTCCCAACCTGAACCTCCAGCCCAACGAACCCGGCGATGCGGTAATCCCACCCATCATGTCCCACGACCTTTTGTCCGCCTAGTCGCGATAAGCCATTCACCCTCCCCACGTGTGTCTTGGCAAAATCCTCCCTCCGCCATCGACCGTCTCTGTCTGCTGCTGTCATCCCTACGAGCCAGAACGTGCAGGGACGATCACTTATCAAAGGTCGCGCCTGGATATTAAACTGTGATCTGCGAGCTGGGGTTGTCGCGAGAATTAAAGGCACCGATGATCCCTTCTTTTTTTTTCCCCGTAGCTGTACCTAGAGCATTCCATCCCTACGAGTGACGGGTCAATTGAGGAGGCCTTACAAGGACCATTTTTAAAGCCCACGACGTCCTCCAATTCGTCCTGATCATGAAGTCGTCTCTTTCGCTAGCCGCCCTCGCGTTGGCGACCTCGGTCTACGCTGAGGATGTGCTCTTCAGCAAGCGCATGACCAAGCGCTTCATCAACGACGATGGCAATTACAACATGTGTAAGCTTACGGCACCTCCGCCCCCGCTCAATTGCAACTTGACGCTCACACTGAATCCGCAGCCTTCTTCCACGTCAATGATGTCCACGCCCACCTGGACGAGTTCAAGTCCTCCGGCACCGACTGCGACGATCCGGCTGACGGCTGCTACGGCGGCTACGCCCGCATCAAGACCACCGTCGACGAGCTGCGCAAGGAGCACCCGGACAACCTGTGGCTCAACGCGGGAGACGAGTTCCAGGGCACTCTTTTCTACTCGTTCTACAAGGGAGAGAAGATCGCCGAGGTCCTCAACACGCTCGAGTTCGATGCCATGACCCTGGGCAACCACGAGTGGGACGGCGGCGACGAGGAGCTGGGCGAGTTCCTCCAGAACCTGACCTTCCCCGTCGTGTCGTGCAATGTCAAGAGCGAGTACTCCGGTCTGAACAAGACCATCAAGAACTATCACATCTTCGAGGAGCATGATCTGGCTGTCATTGGCGTCACCACCGACACCACCCCGGGCATCTCCAGCGTCGGCGACAAGACCACCTTCCTGGACCCGATTGAAGAAGTCCAAAAGTCCGTCTGGGAGATCCGCAACACCACCAAGATCAAGCGCATCGTCGCCCTCACGCATATCGGCTACGACGTGGACCAGGAGCTCGCCGCGAAGACGGAGGGCCTGTCGCTCATCATCGGCGGCCACAGCCACACTCCTCTCGGCGACATCGAGGATTCTGAGGGCGACTACCCCACCATCGTCGAAGATGTCAACGGCGACGAGGTCTTCATCGTCACCGCATACAGATGGGGCGAGTACGTCGGCTACATCGACGTCACCTTTGATGACGACGGCAAGGCCCTGGCCTACCACGGCGGTCCCATCCACATGGACAACACCACCGTCGCGGACAAGGCCCTCAACAAGACCATCAAGGCCTGGAGGGGTCCCTTTGAGAAGTTCGCCGCCGAGAAGGTCGGCAGCACCGAGATCGAGCTTGACCAGACCGCCTGCCAAGACGACGACTGTCTCCTCGGCCAGGTCATGGCTGACGCCATGTACGATTACCGCCTGGCCCAAGCCGGCGACGACGAGAAGCCTGATTTTGCCTTTATCAACGCCGGCGGTGTCCGAGCGACCATTGAGAAGGGCGAAATCACCCGCGGCGACGTCCTGACTTCGTTCCCCTTCGGCAATGCCATTGTCCAGCTCACATACAAGGGCTCCGAGCTGCACGACATCTTCGAGGGCGCCGTCACGGGCATCAACCAGGCCAATGATGAAGAGATCACGTCGTGGTTCCAGATTTCCAAGAGCCTGAAGGTCACGTTCAACCCCAATAACAACAACGGCTCCAAGCTCATCAGCCTGACCGTCGATGGCGAGGAGGTTGAGGATGACGAGGACTACCGCATGATCACTCTGGATTTCCTGGCTGGCGGTGGTGACAACTTCCTCGAAGCCACTACGGACTTTGTCACCCTGGACACTCAAGACGAGGTCCTCATCCAGTATCTCGATGATAACAGCCCGCTTGATGTGAAGCTGGAGGATCGCATTGTGTCGACCAACAGGACGACGGCTGGCAACACCACCAGTGACGACAGCGACGACGACAGCGATAGCAGTGATGGTGATAGCGAGTCTACGGAAGATGGAAATGGAGGTAGTAGTGCGGCGAGCACTGCCAAGGCTTCACTGTTCGCTGCCCTCGTCGGTATCACAGTAGCGCTGTACTGGATGTAAGCATGAGAAAATGCTGGAGATGATAATGAGGGTGGATTGCCAAACTGCACGAGTATCTCTAAAACCAATTACTTTCTACCAAACAAACAAAACAACCCATCTTATTCCTCACAAATATCCAACCCAGGCCTTTGAACCCTATCTCAATAGTACCCTTCCATGTCGACGCCCAAAAGAGACTCAGTCTCCTCCAACCACCTGGCCTCTCTACGCGACTTGTAGCTCTTAATGGTGAGCAACGTTACGAATAACAGTGGAGGCGCTACCCATATCACGAAGAGAAACACAAGAAGTACCAGGTACACAGGGACGGCATACTCATGGTGACTCATTATAGCGATTAGATATATTTGGTATTAGTATAGTTGATTGATTGAGTGAGGAGTTGGGCTATTGGTGTGGATTTATATGCGCTCGAGTCTCGGAAACAAAGGGACATTCTTCGCCCTGATGCGGAACTAGGTCTTTGTGTTTAGAACAGTAGGTTAGAACCGCCGGTCTTGCGACCAGAGTCTTTTCAGACCATTGTTCAAACTTGGACTTCAAACTGAACAGCCAACCAGTCAACGCTTGGAAATCAACTCACTCTACAAAGGCGGCAGGCTACATGATCACAACTAGGGCATTGCAAATGGAACCAATGTACTTTAAAAATAGAATATCTCCATTCAAGCATGGCTAAACAAGCAAATCGGGAAACGCTGTTCATGTCATCAGGTCATCGTCATAGACAGGCTCCCAGTAACTGCATACACTGGAGAAACAAGACAGCCTTTAGTCCCTTTTCGCTCCTACTACTCCAAGCGCTTCCAACTACTTAGTAGGTGTATCGGAAGTCCGAAGAAGCATCCTCCTAGAAGCTTGTTAGTAACAAAGGTCTTGACTACTGCGGGGATAAACTCACATGATGAGACTCTAGGATCTTCTCGCCCCTGTCGGCCTTACCATTCTGCCTCTTGAAGGAGAAATCACACAGAAGCACCAAGATGACACTCAACAGCGAGCACGCGATGCACGCGTACATGCCGGGCTTGTATCCCGTCAGCTTGTCCTGTTCGCGGAAGACCAGACTGCCCGCAATGCCGCCAAAGCCGCCGAAGCCCACGAGCGTAGCACTGCAGAAGGCGCGCTTCCACTGGCCGCGGACGTTGTTGGCCTGGAACGCCATGACGGCGGGGATGTTGCTGTTGGCGCCGGCGGTGACGAGGAAGACGCCAAAGTACCGCACGTTGGCGCTGTTGGCCCAGCCCATAATCGGCAGCCCGACGAGGCAGAGCAGCATGTTGAACAGGATGATGGGCCCGCGGACGTGGTACTTGTCGCCGACCCAGGCGGTGGTGAACATGACGATGCCGGCGAAGGCGTACGGCGGCGCCACGAGGCACTGCGCCTGGGCGACGGTGAAGCCCATGTTACCGACGAGGATAATAGGCAGCGTGTAGGCGAGCGCGTACGAAATGGTGGTGGTGTCGAAGAAGATCATGGCGTACGCCCAGATCTTCCAGTCGGCGCCGCCGCGCAGGAACTTGCTGAGCTGGAACGGCGGGATGTGCGTGTCGCCGCGGTCGCGGTTGATGCGCGACACGATCCAGTCGCGCTCGCGCTGGTCGAGGAACGACCACGACTCGCGCTTGGAGTCCGGGAAGTCGACGAGCAGCCAGTAGCCCGCGATGCCGAGGCACACGGTGATGGTTCCTTCGATGATGAAGATCCAGCGCCAGCCCGTGAGGCCCTCGCGGCCGCCGAGTTGCATGAGCTAGATGGGTGTGAGCCTGGGGAGGTGAGCTTAGAAATGGGGACTTACACCGTAGGCGAGGATTCCGGAGAAGGCAGAGGCAACGCAGCCGAGAAGGTAGAAGGAAGAGTACCTCTTTCCGACCTCATCTAATCCTGATATCAGCACTCCTCTCACAGAAGTCCAAACAAGACAAGAAGGATGACTTACATCGTGTATACCATGTGCTGAGGAGATAGACGCAGCTGGGGAAGAAACCAGCCTCGAAGAGACCCAGAACAGCTCGCAGAGCGGCAAGCTGCGAGAACTTCTTGACAAACCCCATTCCAATCATGACGGCGCCCCAGAGCATTGTGATAGCAGCGAGATGAAACCGAGGGCCAATCTTGCGGATCAGGATCGTAGACGGCGGCTGGAAGATGATGTAAGGGATGAAGAAGACCAAGTTGGCAATGTTCTAGCAACCCAACCATTAGCATCCCAAGCCTTCTCTCACGACTCTGGGAACTCACGTATCGGAAACCAGTCAGGACGAGCTCAACGCTCATGCCGGCAATGTTGGCAGCGCTCATGTTCGTGCGGTCCATGAGGGACACGCAGTACATGGCGCCGACCGTCACGACAAGCCGACGATCCACGCGGCGGATGATCTTGCGCTGCTCCTCGGGCGTGAAGCCAAAGTCGTGGTCCTGCTCGGAGCTGAGCTTGCTGGGGGCCAAGTCGATGTGCTTGGTCTCGATCTGGCCCTCGAGGCCGGAGGCATCTTTGTCGACGGGCCTATCCATGGTTGATGGAAGAATAGGAGATGTAATTAGTCGACGTATCTCCCGTTAAGTGTGTCGAGTGTTTTCTTGGAGAGAGTGATATGTCTCTGGCAGCGTAGGACGAGGGGGTGGACGCCAAGTTATATGAAATGGGGGAGGAGGAGACGATCGGCGGAAACAAGCTCGAACGGTAACAAGGAGTTCCCAGCGAGGCAACAATGGATCTCTTATGGGGTATCGTGCAAGGAGACGTGCGTCTGTTGGTTGCACCGGACTGTTGATCCCAGTTCGCCCTTATCTCCAACCCGCTTGTTTGCGTCACGGTCAACATGACCTGTTTTATAGATGTTCCCGTCCGCTCCCACACCACCAGGCTTTTCCCCAGAGCAAGCACCACGATATTGACCCAAGCCCGCTTTACCGACGGCCCAATCACCCTCGAGAGGAGGCACAGAGATGCCTCGGGTGGCGGCCGTCCTAGTCAGGTTTTCCTCTTTCTTTCCCCAGAAAACATCCAAGCTCGCACGGAGCTGGCCACCGCGCAATCATGACCATGGGCAGCGTCTTTACTGGCCCCGATTCCCTCCCTCCCCCCGCAAGATCTACCGTGACGGGCCAAAGGCTGCTCCGCCCGAGGATCCGGGGTGACTTGCGGGGTAGAACGGGGGCTTGCTTGGCACCGCCGGGGAATTGCCTGTTTTGGGGTGAGTCGCGATGGGGGTGGGAATGCGTTGTTTGGAGGCCGGAGGCTTGGGCAACTTTCTTGGTGTTCTTCTTCGGGGTTGACTTCCTTTGGCGTGTGCATGGCGTTTTCTCGGCAGCTGGCTCAAGAGGCGTCCACCGTCAGCAGACAAGATGAGCTGCAGTAATAAAGCGTGCGGGTATTTGTCCCAACTTGATTGTTTATTCCTGCCAAGGAGCTTGTGGTGTCACACCAGGTGTACTGTCCCGCACGGGGAAAGAAGCTGCCCTAGAGTACGATGGATCTGCTGGACAACCAATACGGCGGTACTACGACATGTTTACGTACTCGCCCAGGCGGCCGGGTTACGCAGGCCCGAATATGGAAGCGAGCAAGATGAGGGATCTGGGAAACTCGAGGGGCAGACCGCTTGCTATGACGGCGTGGAGGACGACGTTGTGCCGTGTGGGTATGTAAATCGATATTGGCATGGATGAGCGAGTTGCGTCTACACCATCAGCGAGTTAACAGGGACAGGTTTCATTATGACATGACATGGACGAGTACGGTACTTCCTCTGTGACGGGACTGACAGTTTTCAGCCGGGTACAGGCCAGCTCATCCCATCCAGCTACGACTTAGTCTATTAGATAGACTGCAAATCTAATACAAGCCAACAACCCCCATCACGAAGCCCTCCATCCCTCCTTCGGCAACACAACGCAACCCTCCTCCGCACGACGACACCCTCTCCCGCGACGCCCGCCCACCCAAGTCCCGCCCCCGCACTCTCAACTCATCTCCCAGCCGGGCTCGACCAATTACACGCCGTAGAGCGTCCTTGGATGCCGAGGCTCGCTGTCGTTTGGTGGCGACAAGGGGCCCGTTTTCGATGCTGTGGCACCCCCGGATCGTCGTTTGGCGGCGCGCGCTAAGAATAGGGTTGCGTGGAGTGTGGAGCGAATCCAGACTTCAGGCCTAGGGCCGCCAGATGCAATGGAGATGCCCTTCGGGGGAATGTCCCTTGTGCGGTGTAGTGTAAGTTGGTCTGCACAACGTATTACGTAGTCTACCTACCATAGAGGTGCTGCGTTGATTGTTCGCCTGTTCATCCAGCTCGTATGCAGGCAAAGACATCCATCTTGTGGAAATGCTCAATTCAACTCCAGTCTTCGGACTCCTTCCGATCCTCCTCTCAAACACTTCCTTCTTTGTCTTCGGATGCATACCGAATGACTCCCATGGCTTACTTGGCTTCCTTCTCGGTGATTACCATGTGATAACCCCCCAATTCAAAACAACCCGAACAGACCCAACACGCAGCTCAACCAGTACGAACATCGTATCCAATGGTCATCTATCGGTTTCCATCATGCCTTGCCTTGCGGCTACTCCATTCCCAGTAACAAATCAACCGCGAAACAACAATGAGTGACTGGTGCGTGTGCATCCCTCACCCTAACAGTTCCTCATCTTACTCATGAATCTTCACTAATGCTGTGTTCTCGTAGAATCATGGCCCAAACACCGAGGTAAAAGAGCCAAACGACTTCTTGACGTTATGCCATATCAAACCAACCGTGCCAACGACACTGAAGACCTCGATGATTTCCCAGGGCTGCCGCGTCCGAACCTGAGTCTCGACAAAGTCGATCTTGCTCCCCGCCATGACGGGGAACCGGCCGGTGGTCATAAACTCCTCCATCAGCGCATCTTTCTGATACCACTGCTCCCGTAGCCACAGTTCGAAGGCCTTCGGGTCGTCAAGCGGGATCTCAGAGAGCCGGAAGCGGCGCCAGAAAAAGTTGACCGACTTCGGAGGCCGACCTTCAAAATAGGTACTAGAGAGGCTGAAGTAGTCCTCACCGTACTTCCCTCGGCTATGTTTACTTTGTTAGTCCAGGGCACCTATGCTGTGCGACACTAAGTGCAGACTTACGGTATTCCCTCATACGCTACTGTGCAGTCATAGACAAAGTCGACCGTCGGCTTGAGCTCGTTCAGGCAGAAAAACATGCCTGTGCTGCGTGGAAGCATGACATGTTCGGGGTCTTTGAGACCTGTCTTTGCCGCCCAGGCAGCTGACTTTCTGCGTCCATTACCTGACAGGTTGGTGCCCTCAGGAAACAGCAACAGCCACATTGGGTCAAGGTAGGTTTTCCCCCTAGGATCGACCTTGCGCTGGCTGAGCTTGTTCAGGCGGTATGCCATGCGAGGCTGATCCGTGGCCATCTTCCTAGACATGAAGATAAAGCCAAACAAGCGCATCGCCCAGCCCATGAGTGGAATCCACTGGAGCGACTCCTTGAGGATGATGTAAATGTGTCCGTGAGCCCCGGGCGAATTCGCATACGCAACCCACCAGAGGTACAGCCAGTCGGTATAAATCTGAACAACTTTAGTACCTTCAGTATCTGGATATCAGCCACCACAGTCCCTTACCTGATGGTTGGCGATCAGCACCAAACGTTCCGGGAAGTTAAACTGCACCCCACCATGTGGCGTGGCCGTGATCTGCCCCGCTACAGATTCATCCCCGCTGATGCGAATCGTCGTCGGACCCCAGATATGTGTCATGAGAGCTGTTGTGATGGCGAACGACCGCTTCGTCATGGCCATGTAGGCGTAGAACCACTCGCGGTTGATGATGTACAGCGGTGCCCCGATGAGCTGGGTGATATGGATGCTGTGAAGCACAAGAATCAGCAGCTGTACAGACGATACACAGCCATATCAGGCTGCGTGACAACAAAGGAACAAACAGGCGGTGGGAACATACACGATGCAGCAGGTCATGAAGTAGAAGCCGAAAGTAGCACCTCGCACGATCTGCATGAACCGGCCGTACCCTACTTTTCCGGAAGGATGATACTCTTTCGGGCCCTTTGTCGAACCCTCGGGCTTCTCACTCTGGCCCGGCATCCCGGCGGACAGGTCCGGTCCGGGAACATAGTCGGCGGCCATGACGGGCGGTGTTAACTGGTGTTCTCGAGATTCGGCTTCTTTGCTATGGCAAACGCAGAGACAATCGAAGGGTTCGACGAGGAGGCTGCGCACTCGCCAGGACCGGAGACGGCGGTTTGATATACACGGCCCCGCAGGCAGCAATTCGAAGTAGAAGCAACAAAAAGGCGTCAGACACGTGGTACCGACCCAATGAGGCTGACGAACAAGGGCCACCGGATCTCAGCCCCGTGGCAGGATGCAGTCAACAGGCCGACAGTCAACCACCGGCGCTAGAGTCAAAGTCAAAGCCGGGCCTGGAGTTGGAGCTGGAGGTGAACAAGACAAAAAGAGCGAGACATGGCGCACATGATGCGGTGCGTTGGGAGTGACCTGGTGGTTGGATTGCCCTAAGGTAGCTAGCTGATGCTTGAGCCTTAGCTGACTGGTGACATCAGGCGGGCGGATGCCTCGGGCCCTATGACGCGCCACATGGAAAGACTCGAGGACGGCGTTTGCCAGATGCCGATGCCGGTTGACCAATCAGGGCGCACGTGAATGATCATTTTCTTACCCTAGAGAGAGCTTCGTCCAAATTGCCTGGGATCTGGCGATGTCTTCAACATCACCTTCAGGTGCCATTTTTAGAACCAGGCCATGCTCACAGGGTACCTTGCCCTTGGGCATTTCCCGGCTAACTTCTCTGTCCACTTTCTAACCTCAACGTAAGATCTGCCATCTACGGTTCTGACTCGACTCCACTCATAGGACGATGCACGTCTAACTTCGTTCCCCGCAATCCCAACCGCCATGCTCCAAACACAGAAGGCGGTCTGGAACCAGCCCACCTACATCCGGACATAACCGTAATTCTGCCCTGCTTAAGCTTCTCAAGCTTCTTGGAGTCATCCAAAAAGTCGTCACGGCTTCAGGGCCTTTTTCACGCAGCATCATGATCACGCCGCTCAGCCATGGTTAAACGGACATTAATTAGAGGGCTGGCTCTCACCAAGCCAGCCCTATTGCGACAACCCTCGCCGCGGCTCCTACCCCGGCAAACCTCCACCCTATTGCCAATACGTTTGCTCTCCACCACCCGTCCGCTTCGTGGGCTTGATGTACCAGAAGTGCATAGTGTTGCAGAACTTCCAGAGAGGACGAGTCCCCGATACTTGCGAGGCCATAAGCCTGGATCTTCTCTCCTCTCACTAAACTGGCCACGACCCCCTCGGAATCTCCTCATCATCCAGAAGCTTTACTCGACCGATGTGGTCGAAGCCGTCGTCAAGTTTTCCAAGTACATCCACACCGAGTACCCCGAAGTCAACCTCGTGTTCGAGCCCCGGATTGCTGAAACGCTCAAGGAGCGTCTCCCCTTTCCAATCTACGCATCCGACGACCGAACCACCATTGCGGACAAGATTGACGTCATCACAACATTTGGCGGGGATGGTACAGTATTACGGGCGGCTAGCCTCTTCAAACTTCACGGATCAGTGCCACCTATCCTGTCGTTCAGTATGGGAACCTTGGGATTCCTGGGCGAATGGGACTTTGGAGAGCACAAGAAGGCATGGCGAGAGATGTACATGAGCGGGAGCGACGTGGCGATGCGGGACGCTGCCTATCCCCGAGGAACCAGAGACGAGGGTCAAACAATGCCGGTGTCGTACGCAGGCTGGGAAAGGATGAAAGGCAGGAGCCTCGGGGCTCAGAGGGCTTCCAAGGTGCTGTTGCGGCATCGGATCAAGGCCGACGTTTTTGACCCGTCGGGAAACAACATTAATAACTGGCTTTCGGACACGCTCTCGAGGGACGCGCAGTTGGAAGCGAAGCCGATTGCAGGGACCAAGGAATCCTCGCCATCGTTGCGGGCAATCAACGAAATCTCGGTGCATCGCGGATCTCACCCGCATCTCGCCATTATCGACATTTACCAGAACGGCCACTTCTTGACAGAGACGACGGCCGACGGCATTCTAATCAGCACCCCGACAGGCTCGACGGCATACAGCCTTAGTGCAGGCGGGCCCATCGTACACCCGCTGGTCAAGTCGCTGCTCATTACACCCATCAGCCCGTGCAGCCTCAGCTTCCGGTCGCTGGTGCTGCCGCTGGACACCAAGGTCAGCCTACGGATGAGTCGCAAGAATCGCGGGCGGGAGCTGGACCTAAGCATCGACGGCAAGCGGTGTGCGGGGGTGTCGCCGGGCACGGAGATCCGAGTGGAGGGCGAGTTCGTGGGGCGAGCGGGTCCCGGCGAGGAGTGGCACGGAGGCGTGCCGTGCATGATCCGGACCGAGGACGATGACCCGTGGGTGGGCGGGCTGACCGGGTTGCTCAAGTTTAACCATCCGTTTGGACGGGAACCAGCAGGGGATGAGTACTCCGACTAGTGGACGAGGGCGGACCAGCGCTTTCACGAATGCCTCTAGACTTTTTGATACCCGTCCCTTTTTTCCCGGCTTTGGTTTCTGGACGATGGCGGTCTTTTGCAGCGAGGTTGAATGTCAGCAGAATGTAGTGGATATTCAACATCAGGATAGCAATGCCAGCGATGAATGAACCGCGATGTTAAGCAGCCGTGACGTAGTTGTGTGGCGTAGTCTGCATTAGACTTCCATTTGGAGGTGCCGGCGGCCCGGCGAGTTTGGGAAACGGAGGTTGCGGGCGGGAGACGGAGGCGGCCTCGATCCGAAGCTCCGTGACTGCGAATCGGAAGTTGCGGCCTCCGGCGGTAGACAGACATGACCTCGCTGGTTTATGCATGCACTGTACGAATACGCAAAAGCAACAACATCAAGGTCCACATTGCAGCAGTCCATAGTAAGCATGAACGGGAATGGCTATTTTTGCAGTTCACTCAGCGGGCCTTTAGTCATTGGGGGGCGCTGTAGAGTCGACGGCCATAGGTGAAAAGGCGGAGGAGGGGAAAATACGTCTAGAAGGCGAAGCTGAAGCTGAAAGGTGCTGACGACAGGGCATCGCATGTCGTGAGACGGATGCATGCTGACAGCTGGGCGGTGCAACGAGTCTGGCGTCTGCTGTTATTGTTAAGGAGTCGGCGATCGGCTAGCGGGTCAGAGAGCGGGAGGGTTTTTGGCCCTTGCCAAGCCCAGGAGACCAGGGACAAGTTTGATCATCGCTATGGGCGCCCTCCGTGCTAATTAGAGGTATGGTTTCGGTGCTGGGCACGTTTACTGGAAGACGTGCATCCAGGAGTAAAGAAGACATCGTGAATACTTGTACGTAGTACAGAGAGTCTTGCTCAACCCTAAGCTGATAGGGTAACGATCTTCTGTAAATCGATAAAAGAGAGCACGGAGAGGAATCGCTGCGAAACGGCCGCCGTTGCACTGGCAGACGAAACCAGGCCGTCTTGCCGTCTTGGCGCCCTGACGCTCGTCCATTTTGCCCAGGGGCCAAGGGGGCCAAGGAGGGAGCGTGCGTGCCGTGGACGGGCTGCTGATGGTCGAACAAGACAAACAACGGCGGGTTTCCGCGACACGAGGGGCTTGGCTTCGTATCGGGTTACCTCTTTTTTCTTCTTCTTGATTCGAGTGAGTTGGCAATATCTTGGCTCTGCGTCTTTTCTTGTGTTTTGCTGCATTGATAGAGCAAATATGAAACAAATGAGAGTTTACCGGGAGGTAGCCCATGTGCCGACGCTATGACGTTTGGTTCTTAACGGGGTTGAGAGAGGTAAAGCTGAGAGGGAACTAAAGAGTGAGGTCATTTCCATCCATTTCTCAAAGGGACTGGGGAGTGGGTTCTAGGGCCCAGCTACGGAGGATTACACAGGGGGGGGGGCGACAAGGGGACTATTTCAGAGCGTCTTACTGGCTGGCTGAGGCTCTGAGCCCCGAATAAGGCCTAATGAACGCCGACCGCCGTCTGTCATTCTAAGCACCAGTAATTAAGCGGTTGAAGGGCGATGGCGATGGTCCCCCGTCACTGGATGGCTGTCCTCGGATGCGGTGGGAGGATCTTTGGTCAGTGAAAGAAAGACAAGAGCGTATTAGTGACTTCGTACATGTGGGCAGGCGGCAAAGTGACTTGATTATCCGCCGGCATCCTGGACGAGCGATACGGCGGTACGCGCATGATGCATGATGGGACGGGGAGGGATGTGGTTACTGCTGCTACTGGGCTGACATGGGACTTGGCAGTGGTTGCTGGCTGGCGCAGTGAAGTGCCCGCCCCGGAAAAAGCGACCGCCAAGTGACGGGATGAAGAAAGCTCGCATCACAATTTAACTCTCCCACCACACATTCGTTCACTCGCTCGCCTTTTTCTCTTCCTCCCTCTCGGATTCCGCGGGGTCATTTATATCTACTTGGCTTGGTCCTGATTCCCGGGCAATTCGGATCGTTTTTTCTTGTGGCTTTTTCTTCGTCTTTAGATTCTCTTGTTCGTCCCACCACATTCATACATACGTACATACATACCCGTCTATTCTCGGGTTTCATCCTCAGCCACCCTCCCTTCCGAAGCCTCCGAGTAGAACTGCTCATTTCTGATATCTATTGCTTCATACCAAAGCCACAGACACAAACGTGGGCATTTCTTGGATCTTCCTGCTTCTGTGCTATATTATATCCCCCACTCCACCATTCGGTGCTTCGCGCCCCCATTCCATTCGCAGCTAGGGTTTCCATCTTGTCCCTTTTCTCTTCTCTCTTCGCACACTTAAGCCATGGCTTCGCTCTCGAGCGGCCTGACCTTCTTTCTGGCTGCGGCCGCGGCCATCTCTCCCGCTGCGGCCAACCCTCATCCTGCAGGTACGTTGTTCTTCTATTGCGTGCCCCATTCGCGGTCCGTCTGTTGTCGAGTCGAGGCGCGCGAGTCCAGTGTGCGCGAGTGTTTGCGCGCGCATGATTCAGATAAACCACAGTGTTCTAACGTTGCGCCCCCCCACAGGCAACGAGCCCCGTGACGCCGCCGTCCGCATCGCCAACTCCGAGCCTCTCCCCAACTCCTTCGCCGCCGCCCGATCCGCGTCGCAACCGTCCCGAAGAGGAACTCCCCAAGCGCCCGCCGGCTACGTCCCGACCGAGGTCAGGTGCCCCAGCACCCGCCCGACCATCCGCAATGGCAGCACCGGCCTGTCCGACCAGGAGCTCGAGTGGCTGCCCAAGCGCCGCAACGCGACCGTCCCCTACATCCGCAAGTTCCTCGAGAGGATAAGCATCCCTGATTTCGACAGCGAAGCCTACCTCAGGGATGCCGAGACGAACACCACGGCCCTGCCCAACATCGGCATCGCCGTGTCTGGCGGTGGCTATCGTGCCATGTTGTCCGGCGCCGGCGCATTGGCCGCCTGGGACGATCGCTCCGACGGCAGCACCAAGGACGGGAACCTGGGCGGCTTGTTGCAGAGCGCGACCTATGTGTCGGGTCTGTCTGGCGGTGGCTGGCTCGTGGGCAGTCTGATGATGAACAACTGGACTTCGGTCCAGGACAGCGTTAACTACCCCGGCATCTGGCAGCTACAAAACTCCATCTTCGAAGGGCCCGAGCAGTACAGCCTGCTGGGCTACTACGACGATGTCTTCGACGCCGTCTCCGACAAGAAGGACGCCGGCTACGAGCGATCACTGACCGACTACTGGGGCCGCATGCTCTCGTACCAGCTCATCAACGCGACCGACGGCGGCCCAGCCTTCACCTGGTCCTCTATCGCGGACGACGAGGACTTCAAGGCCGGTAACTCGCCCATGCCCTTCATCATCGCCGACGGTCGCAACCCCAACGAGACCATCGTCGCCCTCAACTCCACCGTCTTCGAGTTCACCCCTTGGGAGCTCGGCTCCTTCGACCCTACGCTCAATGCCTTCGTGCCCCTGAAATACGTGGGCTCCGAGTTCGAGAACGGCAGGATCCCTAGTGACAAGAGCTGTATCCGGGGCTTCGACAACGCTGGCTTCGTCATGGGCACCTCCAGCAGTCTGTTCAACCAGATCGTCATGTATCTCAACCAGGACGACAGCATCTACGTTCCAAACGACGTTCCCGACTTCGCCATCGACGCCCTGACGACGGTCCTCGAGAGCATCGGCGACGACAACAACGACATTGCCGACTGGACACCCAACCCCTTCAAGGGCTACAACGACGACGACAACTACATCGCCGACAGCGACCGTCTGACCCTCGTTGACGGCGGTGAGGATCTTCAGAACGTCCCCTACTATCCGCACATCCGCATCGAGCGCGAGGTCGACGTCGTCTTCTCGTTCGACTCGTCCGCCGACACCGAATCGTACTGGCCCGACGGCGCATCCGCCATCGCCACCTACGAGCGCTCTCTCGAGGACATCTCCGAGGGCACCTCGTTCCCCGTTGTGCCCGGCAAGAACACGTTCCGCAACCTCGGCCTCAACGCGCGCCCGACCTTCTTCGGCTGCAATGCCACCAACACCACGGAGCCCTCGCCGCTCATCGTCTACATCCCCAACTACCCCTACGTCTACGCCGCCAACATTTCCACCTTCCAGATGACCATCAACGGCTCCCAGCTCTCCGCCATCATCGAGAACGGCTACTCCGTCGCCACCCAGCTCAACGGCACCCGCGACAGCAACTGGCCCGTCTGCGTCGCCTGCGCCATGCTCTCCCGCAGCTTCGACCGCACCAACACCACCGTCCCCGCCAAGTGCCAGGACTGCTTCGACAGCTACTGCTGGAACGGCACCCTCGACGAGAGCGAGCCCGAGCCCTACTGGCCCGACTTTGTCGGCACGCGCCTCAGCATTGAGAGCTTCGCCCACAAGCTCCTGGGCAGTAGCATCACCGCGGCGGCAGTGGCGGCCGCCGTCGGCGTTGCGCTGGTTCTATAAACCGCACATCTAGTTTTTGGAAATATGCTTTTGTGACATGGTTGATCTATCTGAAAGGGGAAGCGAGAAAAAACCCTCAAGGAGTTCTTTTTTTTTTTTTTTTGGGCACATGGCTATTTCTGGCTAATGTTCTTTATTTACTCTATACCTATGCTCTGTATTGGGGGGAAGTGAGAAACGGCCGACACGGCGGGCATTTCAAGGTGTGTAAGGAGTGCTGGCATTTTTTGGACTATGCACATCCCAGGTTGGATTGATCCGGGACTGGTTATTTTGGATGCCTTAGTAGATAGGTAGTTCAGCTAGCTCACGAGGCATAAATAAATGCGTGCGATGCGACATAATGGATGTCATTTTATAGCCACCGTTTCATCTCTGTCGTGGCACCTGTTGAGCGAGTCAGGATTGGCCTTGCCAACAAGAGCTGAGCATTCTGAAACAATAAGTGCATGCTGTCAATGCCTCGTTAAGCCCATCTTACCCATTGTACGATTTGAGGTGGGCATGAAGATAATGGACAATCAGACTGAGAAGGCTTACGTTACTGCGTATGATGGATGTTGCATCAAAATAGACTAATTATCACAAAGCCAATGTGATCACGTCTTACATGTAAACAATTGGGAGATGAGTACTAGCGCAAATTCAACACTAAACAGAATAATGACTTTGACTTGCCTGTAGACTAAATACCGTACCTAGAGTTAGCTGCGCCTATATGCTAAATTAGGACTAGTAGTGTGTACTGAAGGCCACCAATGACGAACATGTTCCTGAGCAATGTAGACTTAGTCCCAACTAGAATATTCAGTCGGCTTCCTGAAAAACGCAAATAATACCCGTTGAGTTGCATTCCTATGGCGATTGGTCTTAGCTGAATCCTTCCGGCTTATTTAACCCTAGCTATCGTCCTTGAGCCTAAGATCTGAGCATATAATAATGTAGGATAAAAAGTTAACCCCTCGAGAAACCCCCTTCGCCACAGCGTGTCGCTTTATTTCCTTCGATTCAATTAGGATATGATGCCTCTCAGCCTTTGCAATGCCGCCACGATTATCTTTTTCGAAAGGGATAAACGGAATTGGGGCCTGAACACCAAGATAACCCCAGCCCGATTCATACTCTATTTCCCTCACCTACTCAGATTCACCGAAGTCGCCAAGCTGTCTAGCACCCCCACTCACTTCTTTTCATGGGCCACTGCTATGCGGAAGACCTGAGGCGAAGCCGATCCTTGAGATACATGACGTCCACTTTGAACATGTTGCTCTTTCTATAGCACCAGCTGCTTGCTTTCTTTTCTCTCTCCCTCTGTCTCAATGACTCTCAGCTCCGCCATCTACGGGCTACCCCTGACATCAAGAGGAGGAAAACTAATAGCACCACCACCATATCTCCTGGAGACAAGGCGCAACCAGGAATAGAAAGCTAAAGTCACCGTGCGAGATAAATGCTATCCTGTTACAGGCAATGTAAGCCAAGATATCTGCCACATTGTCGCGTATGGTGTATCATTGTTCCCAGACAACGTCGAAGTGGCTTTGAAGATGTACCGGACCCTCTGGAGCACCGAATGCTATGCACGGATGACCAAACTGCTTTCGAATTATGGTAAGATCGTTGATAAGGCCTCCAGCAAGGTAGCCTTAAGCCCTTTACATGCACGAACTATGGCGTGAGGCCAAGTTTGGGCTCGAACCCATCGGGAAGTGATGGCTCCATGACACCGGCTTGGATATGCACCAGGAAACCCGACTGGACTTAAACCCCGAGACTGTCTTCCCACGGGGTGCGGATGGCGTTTTGACAGAGCACGCGAAAACCTTCAAGGCCGTTCTGGAAGGTGAGATAATCGACATTTCTGCTCCCGTTCAGGACCATATGTTTTTTTTCTACAATGAGGCCTTACTAGGTTGGTGTCTCTGTGTGGAGCTGGCAAGGAGCCGCTGGATCAAGATTTCGATGAGGGTTCTGCCAACGGATGGAGTGACGACGAGTTGAGACGATGTGCTCTTGTTTCACTTTAGCGGTAGTGAAAGAAAAGCCAGCGTTAGCACCTTTATTTTTAACTCAATACTGATCGAAGACAAAAATCTTAACACCTCGAATCGAAACGTGCATGTACGACGAGGACTGATGGCGGTGGAGAACGCAAGTATAAGTCCCGACGCGAATGACCGAAGACGCGTCCAACAGTAGGCTGGTCCCGTCATGCTTAACTTGCGTGAAACACCCCAGTCGATCCATGCATCTCGCCTCTCGCCGCCGACCATTGGCGAAGCACACATCACGTCGCACGGCGCGGGCTGTCTGTGACACCCGGTCGGGGAGAGGTGCGTTGTTTGCGACGACGTCTGGATTGTAAGATCGGGGGATAGTTTGGCCATGGAAAGAGATGGGTATAAAGAGACGGAACAGGACGAGGATATCAGCAACAACTCGAACACAATCCTCTCAACTCCACTCACCAAAATGAAGCCTACCCTGCTGACCATCCTCCTCCCCTTCACCTCCGCCTGGACGCTCGACATGTGGACGTCCGACGGCCGTTCGAGCGCCATGCACGGCACCGCCGACGTCGACTGCAACGACATTGCCTTCACGCCCGCCCTCAACGTCAACCGCGTCAAGTTCAACCCAGACACCGCTTGGCATTTCGATCCCGCCACTTTCGAGCTGTACGTCAACGCCGGGTGCCAGGGGCTCAGCTACCGCAACAGCGAGGGCGACTATGCCATCACGCCGCGAGTGATTCGGAGCTACAAGGTGTATTAAAATCTTAGCCATCAAAGAAAGTGGTGGACAGAAAGGAGATATGAATATGGCAATAGTGGGCGCCCTCATAGACGTCGTTTGTGCATATAAAGCTACCAATCTTACACAAACATGCATGCTGCGATATATAATGCCGTCCATGTGACTACTAAAGGTGTTACACCGTTCACACCCATCAAACACTCTGGGCTCCGATCCCCCTGAAGATTCTGGGAGACATAAACTCGCTGTCCTGAACTTGTTGGTCGGAAACGTCGATCTCAGGCAGGCCCACATCACTTATCATGAAAGAGTGTTTTCGAACCAGAACGCTCTCATCATCCTCGCAAAACTCGTTCAGCATATTGTCAATCTCCCTGGCAATTCCCAGCGTCCACGAGAATGTGTTCATCCCCCGACCGAAAGGGTCCCACATCTGCCACAGCTCGTCCAAGAGCGACAGAATTCCTGCGCCGGCGGCCGAGACACCGACAATAATCATGAGGGTCGTCAATGTAGGAAACGCCAGCTTACCTCCCACGTTCCGCGTGCTGTTGATGATGAAGTCACAATTTTGCGCTGGTAGAGTAACCGAGACGAGTCTCGTGGACAAGTCGAGTATCCACATGAAGGCAACAGGTGCGACGTCGCCATAGGAGAACACTGAACATTCTCGCCCAGTAAGCGCCATCATGTCAATGTTCTCGCCTGAATTGCTTAGCCAAGATACTTTGGTCGGGCAATGGAAACATACGGACAATGGGAGCCCTCCGGTCGTCCAGATTTCCGCGATCCACAAGGTTCTCGAAGTGGTTTCGAATGTTGTAGACGATGTGCTGTGGCGCCAGAGACGGAACTTTTGTCCTCAGCTGGCTGCGAAACTGTTTTTCTACCCGAAGCGAGAAGATCTCAAAGAAAGAGTTGACCCGCGTAAACTCGGGACTGTTCATCGGTGCAAAGAACCCCAGTCTCTGCTGATACTCGTTTTCTTCTCTCCAGTACTTCAAAGCAATTGCTGCGTCATGGCAGTACCTCGTGACGCCGGGTTCGCAGCCTTTGTTGCTCATTTGTTGGAGCAGAGCAACCGGGAAGGCTGTAGTCAAGGCGAGACACTCGCTACAACGCTTTAGCAACGGGGAGTCATGCACGATGAATGAGACGTACTAAATCACCAGCTGTAGCTCGTCGCTGTCGTAGTCGCCCATCGGTTTTGGAGTCGTAGTCTTGAGGAGGGAGTAGGTCATGGTAATGGCAGTCTGACGGACACGCTCCATTCGTTCTCTTGTTGCCCGCATGCTACTCGAGTTAGCTTGTCTTGGGATGGAAACAACCGAAGCTTACATGAAGTGCCCTTGGGCGAGAATGAAACAAGCCATCACGAGGATGAATCCCTCTGCGAACACCAGCCAGCGAGACTTGGACACCCTCGTATCCAACGGCAGCACGCCAGGAGGGACGTCTGCGAGACCAGGAGGCCCAGAGCCGCAGTCAAGCCCTAGCCGCGCATGGAAGAAGGAAATGAAGCAAGACCAGAGAAAGAAGGCTGCGGTACGCCACAGAAAGTACGCCAACAGGGACTTTTTGCGGATGTCGTACCCGATGGAGCTGCAGTCGGCGAGGTTATTGATCTTCCGATCCAGCGCCGACCCGAAAAGAAACTGCTTGATCCATTCCTAGGGCCTCAGTTTTCGGGTGGCCGGCCAAGAAGGGAATCCCTCCTCCAGGTCGACATCGGGAGGGCGCGGAGGGATCGCTCGCGGCCGTCGTAGGAGCGGCGTCCAGACGCGAAGACGAGGTGTGTTGCAATAAGCCGGCCTGGTGAAGTAGTCTTGATTGCTGTGGCTGTTTGATGGAAACATGGATTGGGAAGATTGCGGTCGAGGTGGTTGGCTCTCAGGTGGTGTGTTGACTCGATAATGGTTATTGGCGGAGGGATCGAGGAGGTTAACAAGGAGAAGTGTGCAGTATCAAGACGGTGAAGCACTTGCCTCTCTTGCAATTTGAATGCGCCCGACGAGGCGGAATGACGTGGAGTTTCTTGCTAGTACCTTGTGTTAGGGTCGCTTTCCAATGAATTTCACAAGCAAGAACAGTGACTCGGGTGATTGTGCTTTCCACGCTTGGCCTTCTCACCCAACCACCGGACTGATTCTTCCGTCAACATCACAACGTCAACGTGCCTTACGAGTCTGAAACACAAACCTCCATGATAGATCATTCACTTTTCAATATCTCATTAAACTCGTTATCAAGAATTCCTAGTCTATTCCCTCCTTTTAGGCAAAGCTGACATCCTTTCCAGTCTTGGCGCTCTCCAAGAGACCCTCCAGCAAGCGTAGCACATCGCGTGCCTGGCTGGCCTTGACGGGCACATCCTCCTCCTTGCCGCTCTCAACCGCCTTGGCGAGCTGGGCGTAGAAGGCCTTGTAGGTCTGGGGCTCGAACAGGGGCGCGGGCTGCTCCTTGGGCTTTCCGTCGTCGCCGATCAGCGTCAGCTTCAGGTTCTTGGGATCGTCCTTTCCGAAGCCGGGCTCCGTGGCCTTCATGCCGCCCTGGAGCTGCTCCTCCTGGGGATCGAGGCCCCATTTCTGGAAGCTTCCCTTGGTGCCGCGCACCCAGAACCGCGGCTGCACCACCTCGGCGCTCAGCACGCTGATACGCACGTGGACCAGCAGCCCGTGGGGATACGTCAGCTCGGCCGTCACGCCGTCGGGGTTCTCGTAGTCGACCTCGCCCTTGCGCTGGTTGAGGGTCCGGCCGTGGATCGACAGGGGCATGCCGAAGAGCGTGTAGGCCTGGTCGATGAGGTGGGTGCCCAGATCGAACAGCGCGCTGCCGCCATCGGCGATGGTCAGGTCGACCTTCCAGTTCTTGGTGGCCTCGGGCTTGTAGCGCTCAAAGTGCGTGTTGAACTCGACAATGCGGCCCAGGGCGTTGGTGGACACGAGGTGCTGCACGGTCAGGAAGTCGGAGTCCCATCGTCGGTTCTGGTAGACGCAGATCAGGCGGTTGTTCTCCTTGGCGATGGCGATGAGCTGGTCGGCTTGCGCAGACGTAGGCACAAACGGCTTCTCGGTCAGGACGTGCTTCTTGGCCTCGAGAGCGGCCTTGGTCAGGTCAAAGTGATTATTGGGAGGCGTGGTGATGACGACCAGGTCGACGTTGGGATCGGCGAACAGCGCCTTGTAGTCGGTATAGTGCTTGATATCCGGGTAGTCCTTGGGAGCCGAGTTGCCGTCCTTGGGCGAGCGCTGGACGATGCTGTAGAGCTTGAACTGGGGCGTCTGCGAGATGAAGGGGATGTGGAAGGTCTTGGCGGAAGCGCTGGGAGACAATCAGTCAGTTCATCATTGCCATTGCCATTGCGATCACCAGATATCGAGTTGCAAATGGCCTTACCCGTATCCCACAATGCCGATGTTGAAGACCTTGGCAGACATTTTGGCTGTTCTCTGTGATGGAAAGCGGATTGAGTCTGGGAGAGGAAGGGACGAGAGACGAGACAAAATAACTTCTTTTTCTTCGTCGATGCTGGGTAGTTTATATACATTCCACCATTGGACGACCTGACCAATTCGACCCCTCCAAAGGAAGGTCCTCGCGAGAATTCCGTCATCAGCGGGGACCTGTCTCCACGGGCTTCTCGCCGGACGACAGGGCTGACAGCGAATCAAGGCGGAACGTCGGCGCCACGATTGGGTGGTGATGGGGCTACATCACGGACGTGGAAAAGGTGGGTTTGGCCGAGAACGAGACGAACGGAGATGCCACTTTAGTCGCGCGAGCTTAGTGGCCGTCGTGATAGGCTGTTTTGGACGGCTGGGAATAAATGAGTGTGTAATAATTGCCCGGCAACGTGCTTCTCTCCGCGCGTGTGCGCTGCATTAGAGCGCGCCTCATAGCGGAAAGACTTGCTCTCTGCCGGATGGACTTTCCTCAAGAGATACGCGTACTTGAGCTTTAGCATCAGCTGGACGCATGGGAAACGGAACAAACGCAGTGTTTTCTGGCATATTTCCTTCGTCCCCGCCCCGCCAACCGGAAGTGTGGGGCCGGGTTGCTTCCGCGTCTGCTCCGGGGGGGAATCTCCGCATTCAGCAGGATAGCATGTTGACGGCGCCAAACAGGCCGAGCCATTCCTGAGAGATGTCTAAGATGGGACTCAGCGTGGGAAGCAAGGGGGAGGGGAGGCTATCGTGACTTTTGAAGGCTTCTTTTGCGTTTTCTTCCGTCTCGCGCCTTCGCACTTTTACCCCGCGACCCGAGATGCGAATCCGGACACTCTAAATGTCCGGGCCTGGCTTATAAACGCCATAGGAATAATGACTATGTCGAGAGATGGACCACGAAAACGACAGCTTCACCTCTTTGTCAGAGTTAGTTCTGTGCCTTGATCGATGATGATGACTTCTCCGGATCAATACCCCCTCGTCGTCTACCGCGGCTCGGGAAAGACAGGCACCTTCGTCTGGTCGCCCTTCGTCACCAAGCTCGAGGCCCGCCTGCGCTTCGCCGGCGTCCCCTACAAGGTCGACGCGGGCTCTCCCGCCTCGGCGCCGCGCGGCAAGATCCCGTTTGTCGAGATCGGGTCCGCAGGGGAGCATCTAGGCGACTCAGCCATCATCATCCAGCGCCTGGTGCACGACGGCATAGCCGCAGACCTCAACGCCCACCTATCCCCCGCCCAGCGCGCCCACGACCTCGCGACCCGCGCGCTGCTAGAAGACAAGGTATACTTCTACACCGCGCGCGAGAAGTGGTGCGACAACTACGCCGTCATGCGCGCCGGCGCCCTGGCTGCGGTGCCCTGGCCGGCGCAGTGGCTGGTCGGGCTGCTGGCGCACCGCGGCGTGGCGAGGACGCTGCACGGGCAGGGCGCCGGGCGGCTGACGGACGGCGAGGTCGCGGCGGCGAAGGCGGAGGTGTGGGAGGGCGTGGACGCGCTGCTGGGCGAGGCCAGGCGGGCTAGCGCCGGCGACGGGGCGCCGTTTTGGGTGCTCGGCGGTGCTGGGCCGACGGAGGCGGACGCGACGGTGTTTGGGTTCGTCGCAGGGTCGTTGGTTTGTGAAGCGTGAGTTTGTCCCCGAGGTTCTGTTCGTTTGGGTGGATGCTGATGTGGATGATAGAGCGCCGACGACTGCCAAGATCGTGAGGTCGTATCCTGTGGTTGTCGAGTATGCGGAGCGGATCCACCAGAAGTTCTTCCCGAACTATGAGAAGTGGGATTAGGAGGATTTGGCATCTCACAGCAACTAACAGTTGCTCAGCCTATCTGATACATCTTCTTTTTGTTAGTCTAGTTAGTAATCTTGACTCGGTCGAAAGTAATAGCTTGGTTGGAGTTTGAAATCACAAGTGCGTGTGAGGAATTGGCATGAAGGAAAAGTAAAGAAAGAGAACTTGAGAAACGTTGCTATCCCTTGTATGAGTTGCCTGCTACAGCTTCACAATCTACGATCCCCCAACGGGTCCATCATTTCAAACTCCTTCCACACCATCTTGACTTTCCCATCCCCGCCCAGATCTTCAAACAACTTCATCACGCCCTCCTGCGGCCTCTATGCCCCAACCTGCCATTCCAACAACCCTCCAACGCCGTCTTTCCCTGGAATGTACCAAACCCCCCATTTACGACCGTCGTATTCAGCGCTGTAGGGTGCCTCGTCTCCGTACTCGGCCAGTCTCTCTTGCGACGGGTTTCAAGATACGTGGGTGAAGAGCTCTGCCTCCTCCAGAGCGAACATGCCTTTCAACGCCGTAGCAAAGGCCGATAGAAGGGGTCTAATCATGTCTGCCAGCGGTTTTGTGCGGAACATGTCCTGACTGAATGCATCCTCCTCGGCTTAGTTCTCCACATAATCCTTGTCCAACTCTTCGTCGTCCTCATTCGGGCCCGTGGGCGGGTAATGCTCATCGGTTGCCTCGTAGCCCTTGGGGTTTGGACTCTCGCCGCGAGGACCGACAAAGTACCAGCGACCATCGGTCGGCAGAGATGGAACTCGACGCGGAGGCGCCGCATGCGTGGCCACTGCACCGGGCCCTTGAAGAGGCCTGGCGTCAAGAAAGCCCGCAGATCAAGCTCCTCAAGGTGCGACGCGATGACGCGCAACCCAGTTGATACGGGATCCTCGTCAGCGGGGTACACAAGATTCGGCATCGCAGCAGCTTGGTCATCTTTGAAGTTGAAGTTATAGCCACCGCCCCAACACCAGAACTTTGCCTTTTCTCAACGACACGGGTATCTGCTCCCGCATGTCGTCTACTGCCCTGCTAAAGTCGTGGCGCGAGTCCTGCTATAGACCCTTCCACTCACGCGTGTACTGGCGCAGCAATGGCGACTCGTACGCAATCGGCGTCCGTTCTCAGAGCCACGGACAAGCTCTTGCAGGTCTGGGAGTCGTACGAGGCACTCCACGATGACTCGTAGCGAAACTGGGCGGACGTCTTCAATTGGACATCCGAAACTGTCGAAGTTGTGAATCCGAAACTTGGTAATGTTCGACAGTGAAGGCAGCGTAGCTGCATCGTTGAGATAAAGACGACGTGAGTGGATCTTGCGATGCCAGCATTCGAGAAGGATGTCGTAGGATTGCAGGCCAATTTTGATTCCAAGACGTAAACCATCTTCATGAAATGCCTGTCTGTTAGTTTCAATGTTGAGACTCTCGTAAGCTTTGAGGGCATTGAAGAGGGCGTGTATCTGGTTGGAAAAATATGTGTTGATGAATTTGAACTCGTCTAGTGTTTCACGGCACGGCAGGTATTTCTCTCCTGGGCTTAACATCAGAGGTATCTGTAAATAGATGCCATAAGCTAAAGAGTCAGTTTTGTGTGCCCTTTGAGGCAATCCACAATGTGCATTTCGTGAGATGGGAGTGACTCGTACGAGTACAGCACATCGGGATTGGACGTATCATAACCGTAATAAAGCAGTGGTGGCCCTGGTGTCTTGTCGCGGAAAGGAATCGTCTGGTCTCCTGGTTCTGAGGCAGGAGAACCCATGGCTAGAAGCATAAGCTGAGAATTTTGAAAGAATAGATTAGATGTTTAAAGGTTGCGGAAACTTCTAAGAAGGGAGCGCTGGTATGATGGGTCGTACATGTTGGTTCAAGATGCAGCGCTCCCGTGGCGGCTTACCTCAGGCGCAGCACAGGCCATCCTGTGGAGGTCTTACTCCGACAATTGGTTTCATGACCGTCCTTTTTCTATTGTAAATATTTCGTTCGAGGTCATGTGGTAATGCTAGGTATAAAGTTGTTGATATTAGGGTATTCGTCCGGAGCGTCGTTGTTGTTGGCGCCGTGGACATTGGCATGGACAGCTCCTAAAAACGTGAGCTTGGAGATTGAGACGTAAGTCGGGATGCTTCAGTCTGAGTGTCGTTGTTCGGTATACCTCGGCCACCAATAGCAAGTGTGGTAATAGTGTGATGCGACGGTTCGCAGTGAACATTGTCGCCGTTGAGTAGTTAGCCAGGTGAGTTAGGTTGTTCCCCAAGACCAGTTGAGACATCTTGTTCCAAAATGCAGCTAAGACTTTACCGCAAATTCGCATCAACAGCGCCAGAGCATGGTGAATCTCATTCAAACGCCCTCACACAAACGAGGAGGGCACGAAAGAAGCAGCACATAGCCGACATGTTCAAATTCGAAAGGTTGGCAAAGGGAAGTTTGCAAGCAACGGCGGAAGTCGGACCTTGGCGGGCCTCACATGGTCAAACCCAACCACCCCATTTCTCCCGACATGGCGCTCGGAATCACAAGTTCGACCAAGAACGAGCATGTGCCCGAGCCCATGCTGTATGCGTTCGAGCCTCGGCCAGGTCCCAGGAACGCAATCCCAATCTCCGGGCGGGCGGGCCTGCATTGCAGATTTGCATGAGTTCTTCCAGCTGCGCAAGGGAAGTGAACGAAAAGAACGGGCAAGAGGTGTTGCGTTGTATTGTAGACGGGCGGGGGTTACATGCAGCAAACTGTGATCTGGTTTACATCAGGCGATGGAGTTGTTACTGCCTGAGAGCGAATGGATCGCAGATGGAGGGCATTTCTGAATCTCTCTTGCGTGTCTGGAAGCTGCGATGCAAGCTGCCCAATGGAGAGCTGGAACACCAGATTTAGAAGTCTCGAACGCGGTAACTAGGGTACGAATCACGTTCGATGCTCTGTGCCTCTATTCCGTCTAGCCCCAGGGGCCAGCTGAGCGCGCGAGTTGAGAGTGTTGCATCTACTGACACACACACACACATGGTCGCCACTACACCAACAGTTCAGTCATAGCTACGACACACACAAAAAAAACCCAGCGAAGAGCCCGCATGACGCACAAGCAATGCATCGTCGCTCGATGGTTTTCTTCTTCTTCTTCACGAGGTTCCTAGCTGCAAGAACGGACGAGGCACAACCAGTCGCCGCCCACCACCACGCGGGCAAATGAGATCAGGCAATGGCGGACACCGAATGCTACCAACAGACGATGATGCGCCTTGAGGGAATACGTAACCGGTTGGTGAGGGATGCAACGTCGGGCGTCTGAACACCAAGTCCGCATGCCCTGCCACGGCGCTATTAACAATCCCGGCGTGCGATCTGCTTGGCGGTCTTCACAAGGCAATGGAAGCAACAAAACGAGCCTCGGCGTGGCGCGTCGACGTCGACGCATCAACTAACACACACCCCCTGGTAAAACAAATACCGAACAGGGGCATCTGGACTCTGCGGGGGAAATTAACGCCATCGACGGCGCTAAAACTTAGTGGCCGGGGGAGGAGGAGGAGTGGAGGGGGGGGGCGAGTTTTACCCCGGACGGACCGGACGACCGATGGGAAGTTGTGAATGCCCACACACTCACTCACTCACTCACTCACTCACTCACACACACTCTCTTTTCTCTCCTTGAAACTCCGATGACGACGATTCTATTCATATTCTTCTTCATACACGTGCCGGTCGGTTGTTCGAAACTGGATTCTTTTCCTCCCGCGATCAGCGCCCTTTTCCCGTTCCTGCGTCTGTCCTCCGCGTCCCTGGCTTTCCTGCCGCTTGCCCATCCCGGCTGCTGGCCATCATCATCCTCTTCACCCACCCCCCCCCGGCTCGATGCCATTCCTCTTTTCGGCTTCTTCTCCAGCCCTTGCACCTTTTTGACATGTGACCTTTCTTTCCGGGTCGAGTCCTGGCTTAGCAAGCTGAGAAGAAAACCCAACCTGTGCTCAGTCTCGGTTCTGCTTTGTATTGCTGGATACACAATTGGATCGTGATCAAACCCCGGATTCTCTTCTTCCCCTCTGCACAGACTACCAAGACTTTTGCAATCGGGGGCCATCGTATCTACGCAAAAGACGGGGCAAATCGGGGACGAGCCACTTTTTTTTCTGGGCGGGAACGAAATCTGGGGTTGTTCATCGTCGAGATCCATGGCAATAAGCGAACCGTCCTTCTTCTTCAATATCCCGTAGTCTACTCCAACTCAACCCACCTTGGCCAACCACCGAGATTAACGCCCTCCTTCATTTCCAAATCCAGCCTCTCTTCTCTTTTCCTTCACATGTCTATCCACCTATTTGTCCGCCATTTCTATCCTGCTCCAAAGTCTCTCTTCTCCCCCGCACCCCCCGGACGGTTACCCGTCGATCTACTCGGCGGTGTGGTTCGAATTCGGAAGTCCACCCGGCCGAGAACAGAAACCGACTGCTCGAAAAGACGCAGAGCTTTACCCTGTTGTTCTCCGTGCCGCCTCTTCCTCCACCAACCAACCATGTACTCTTTCTTGACTAACATCGTTACAGGTTACATGCCTCTTGTTGGGTCCCTTTGTCTGGTGTGGATGGGGCCGTGTCGTTGGCCGGTTTCCTTGCGAAACTAGCAAACAGTCCTTTCGGCCCTGTTGTCCCCATTTCGCCCCATCCCGGCCCTTCCTCCTCGTGCAGGACCCGGGTCGTCGCCTTGGAACCCGGCCCATCCACACCATGACGAAGTCAGGACATCTCATGTCCCATTGACCGGCACAACTGAAGTGGCAGAACTCACTAGGTAGCAAAGAGTCGATGGCAGCTGGCAGTCGTAGCTAGCTCTCTGCAAGTCGACTCACATACATAAAGCCCACCCTCCATCCGCCTCCTTCGATTTCTTCTTCTGCTCACTCCTCATCCACTCGCTCACCGGACCAGCCTTCACTCGTTGTCTACCTCAGCATCACCAATCTCACCTTCATCTTTCAAGCCCAACCCCTCAAAATGAAGTACGCTTTCGTCGCCCTTGCCCTCGCCGCCGCCGTGCGTGCCCAGTCCCGGGATGACATCCCCAAGTGTGCTCTCGACTGCCTAGACAAGGGGATCGAGAGCGAGACCAGCTGCTCCACCACCGACTACACCTGCGTGTGCAAGGACTTCTCCAAGGTCCAGGCCGTCGCCACCAGCTGTGTCATCGATGCTTGCGGTGCCGATGTCGCCGTCAGTAAGTTACCCTCTAGCTTCTCCCTGCGTGTAAGACAAGCCATGCTAACCACATCGTAGACGATGTCCTCCCCGCCGTCCAGGCCCTTTGCAAGGCGGTCGAGAGCGGCGGCGGCGAGTCCTCTGCCGCTGAGACCTCCGCCGCCGAGACTTCTGCTGAGGAGACCAGCTCGGCCGCCGCCGAGACCACCTCCGCTGCTGCTGAGACCACCACCGAGGCCGCCGAGCCCACCACCACCAGCGAGGCTGTCGAGGAGACCACCAGCGAGGCCGTCGAGGAGACCACCACCGCTGCTGCTCCCCCCGCGGCCACCCCCAACGCCACCACCCCCGGCACCTCGGAGCCTACCGAGACCACCGTCACCGGCGCCGCCGCCGCCCTCGGCTCCATCGGCGGCCTGGCCATGCTGGTCCTCGCCGCCTTTGCTCTGTAAACGAGCATGTTTAAAAGCCTTTCAACTCTCTGGGGTTTTCTCTTCTCATGGGCTGTGATACACAAATGTCAAGATTAGTTTCACGGTTTCATGAGACGGTCCTTCGTTGTTGGTTGGGTTGGATTGATGTCCCCGGCCTCGGGGCGTGTAATTGAATACAACTAGGATCTGGGTAATATTAATGGAGTCTGCGATATGAGCAGCGATTGGATTACAACAAAAAAGTGAATTTGCCACCGTGAAAGTGAAATGTGCCTGTTCCGTCTTGTCATTGCTTGAACTTGCCCAGCTTACGACGCCTCAGCTGTGAAACCATCCCTCTACATTTTTGCCATTTACCGAGACAATCATCGTCACAGACGCATAACAACGCCGCGTGCGCATCGATGCTTACCCGCCGAGAAAGCGACAGTGACGCTAATTGACGCCCCGTGGCTGTCAGATCTGACCAAAAATAAACGAAAAGAGAAACGCCCCCCCCCCCCGTGGCCAGCATTTAAGATTCGGGCGAGGTCTTCTGTTAAAGTTTTTGAATCAATTGGAGGAGAGAATGGTTCGGTTTGGCGAGGCTCATGGAAGTTGTCCAATACCCGGCGTCCCTCGGCACTTATACGGACTCTAGCATTCACACATACAACGCATCTCAATGCCGTTGCTAGGCAGTTGGCCGGAGGCGCAAACTACCACTCACACCAACTCGTATCCAGATCCTCCCAAGGCGGCCACTCAAAGCTCCAAGTTGCTGTGGGTGGCATCGCCCGGCGCGTCCCTGCCGGCCAACCCCGCACACGCCCAGCGGCTTCAACGTCATCGTGGCCATGTGTGAGACGGCAGGAGTTCTAGGGAGGGCAAGGGACGGGACGTATTCGTATGAGCCATGGTCTTGGGGGAGGGGTTGGTTGGTTGGAGTAAGAGGAACGGAAACATTGATACCTGATGTCGCCGAGTTCATTTTCCCCAGCCACGGTGTAACCAAGGCTTCCTTGATGCGAATGAATACATCATCTCTGTTCCAGCATATCTTCGTACTTCGTATGCTTCGTAGTCCAACTCTTCCAGCAGCAATTCAGCATGGAACGCTCAAGCCCATGCATGTAAATGTGTAACTTGTCCAGCATCGCCACCCTATCCCCAGCCACACACAACCCCCAAACCACCTCTCCCTCCTCGTCAACACTTCTCCTGTCCACTCGAACCTCCATCGATTTCCTTGATCCAGCCATGGACATTCCTCGCCATCTCCCAGTTCGATGCTTCACCACGTAGTCAGCATTCACCCTCACCGGAAACATCACCAAAGACTCACCATCCTTTGTGCAAAACGCATGCGGCACATCCCCCTCCGCCACCACAACCCTCGTCCTCCCTCCCCTCTCCCCGTGCTCCCTCCGCCGCTCAATCAGCTCGTCCCGCGCCCAGTCCGCAACCCAGTGATCCTCCCGCCCGTAGAACAAGAAGAACTTGGCCGTCTCCCCGCCCTCCTGCTCCGCCACCTCCCACAGCTCCTCGCCCCAGCGCTCCTCGCCGATCGTCTCCAGCTCCGACAGCCCGAGGTGGATGGCCTGCCGCACGCCGTCACGGCTCTTCAGCCACCCCGCCGTCACCGACGCCGTCCGCGCCGTGAAGCCCATCACCCGGTGCACGATCCACGCCAGCGTGCGCTGCGGGAACACGCTGAGGATCAGCCGCGCGCCCACGTGCGCGACGTTGTCCAGCATCGGGAGCACGCGCCGCACTGCCTCCACCCTGGTGCCGCTGGGCGACTGGCCGATGTGCGTCAGCGTCGGGAAGAGCAGGAAGCCGTACCTGAGATGGAGATGCGGCGCTCGGCCTGGCGCCTTCATGTGACGGTGGAAGATCTCGACGGAAATGTAGCTCCCGACTGAGTGTCCCATCAGAACCACAAAGTCGTACGCTTTGTCCCCTGTCCCGTCGTCCGTCCGGACACGTTTCGCGGCGACGTCATCGTAAATGCCCTCAATCTGGCCGTCCAGGTCCCACGGCTCATTGCCCTCTCCAAACGGCTCGTGGTCATCGTCGCTGAATCCCAAGAGATTTCTGCCGTATATGTCGTACGCAATCTCGACCTCGGACGTCTGCAGCAGCCCGCGCAAGTTGGTGAGGAAGTCGGTATAGTACTCGATGAGGCCAGGGTTGCCGCATACAAAATAGACGAGGGCATGTCGCTTGACTCCCTTCACCGCGTCCGACGGGAGCCAGATTTCTGGATACATGGCCAAGCTTTCGATTGAGTAGGGCTAATAGGCTGTGAGCTTGTGCCGTAAAGCAAGTCGACTTCTTCGGAGTTGGCGGAAGCACCGCCATCATTGTCGACTTGGGAGCCGCGATAAGATTACGTAGGTACTGCAGCGCCAGGCACACTGTGCGGTTCTCAACCCAGAGACCCCGTGTCGCATATCCGTGATAGGTGTAACCAGTGTTTATGTATCAGCTATTTCACAGTGGAAGAGAAGGATTTACGACATTTATTCCCATTTCTTCCATCTGCTGTATCGATATGTAGAAATCATTACGGTTGGTGACTACGTCTTGTGCACTGTGATACGCCAGACACAGGCCAAGCAAAACTTGGGCTGTACCATCATCGCTGTTGGAATAGAGTATTTTCCGAGAACCAATCACCGTATCTTCAAGCCTCAACCACCTGGGGAATTATTTCTGCTCGCCATCCTCAAAATCAAACCCTCAATCAAGCTATCGGCCTTGTTCTCTCCTGGGCTTTCAACACGGAGCAATAGTCTGTGCTCGCCTACAACATCGCATGTAAAATGGATACCATTCATTACCAAATAATATCAATTAAAACTACTGCTCTCACTGGTATCGTCTCGACTCATAGTCACAAAACACAAGCACGAACACCGGTCAAGCCAATACCCACAAGTTCCCACCGCCTGAGAGGAACCGGCCCGTTCCTTATCATGAGACCCTGCTCAATCACTTGATTATACCTCTATTTCAAACGTCTTGCGCACCTCGACCAGTCCGACATTCTTCTTAGTAACGGTCGCCCAAGTAGGCATGTACTTGTTTAACTCATCAAAAGCTGGGATGGTCCCGGATGTATTGGCATCGCTCCAGGCACAAGAGAGTCGAATTTTCAGTGTAGAAGCTCTCGGTACCAGCTCGGATGACCCTGTGGTGGATCGCGTCTTCAAATCGCCATCGTCGACAGTCGATGAATCGTATTCAGCTTCTTCCTCGTCATCAGGGCGATCCTCTGATGCCGAATTGGCGGCATTTCTCGTGTCTATTGTTAGATTCCACGGCTGGTTTCGATCACGACGCCAAAGCTGAAAATCAGTAATTCCGTCTGGCGCGGATCCTCCAAACCGCGGATCTCTTGCAGGTGAACCATCGACCAAGAAAGCGCGGACAGGCTGTGACGTTGTGAGGTAGCAAACTCTGGTGTCAAGAGCATCGACTTGAATCCGCACATTGTTTGAGCCCACTGCCTTAAGATGCCTGAAACTAATGAGTTCCTCGACTCTCTTGCCCTCGACGAGATTGGGCGCAAGAGCTGATGCGTCATAACGACAATCCTGAAGAGTGCGGTCGGGGGTTGGGCCACACTTGATTTCCTGGCTTGATGCGACTGGAAGTGCTTTGATGACACTCCGCGAGAATTCCTCCAGCCCGCTGATCGTGACAGTGTTGGAACCGTTATCAAGATCTATCACCTGTTGAAAGTAGAGCTTGAAACGGTGGCTGTCTGAGAACGGGAAGGCGACGAGGTTGTAGATAAAGGTGCCGATGAAAATGAACAAGAGAAAAAGGGGAACATGGTGCGTAATCCGGTGCATGAAGGGTGTGATTGGGAGCAAGAAGAGGATGCTGATCCCCCCGATTGCAAGCAGGGGAGTAAAGAGTGATCCGCCATCAGTGCCTGTCATCTGCAAAGCTGACATTGCGATGAGGCCCAAGTTTCCAAACAAGATGCAGGGGATCGGGGCCAAGAGTAGAAATTGAACAATCCAAGTCCAGGAAGGAAGACGGCCAGACCATGACTGCTCGTGGTTGAAAGGCTGATATCTCCGCATTCTAGGTGGAGCAGGCGATCCCTCAGCGACAGACCTTCGGTAGGTGTTGGCAAACGAGGTCTGGGTGTTGGACGCCCCGTAACCCGGTTCACTAGCCCTAAGTGGCGTTCTCTCGGTTGCGGTCTCTGACGGATTGTCAGAATCACCAGCTTCGGAGTGTTCGTCATCGTCCCTTGTCGGACTTTGGTCAACGCCGTGGTTTGACACATCTCGTGCTTGATGCGCATTGTGAAGTTGCATGGCGAAGTCATGTTTCCCCAATAGAGCAAACTGTTCCAATATCGAAATGGCCAGGGAGAGGAAGATGGCAGACTGGAGAAAGACAAAACTGTAGAGGGCGCCAATTCTCCAGCGGTCCTCTGCCAATGCTGCAACCACCTGCAAAGCCCAACCGGCGACAAAGAGCCAGAAAATGACAAATCCACGGTGAAGAGCGCTGGGTCGAACAAAACTGGCTCCACGCATGACCAGCCAGAAGGAAAAGTAGAACAGAGACAGCGACATGGCGAACCTATAATGGGTTAGCAGGCTGTACCGTTTCCAGGAGAGAAAGACTTACACTGCATATGAACTGCTGTAGACGATGAGGGGATTGAATTTTGCTAGGAGAAAGATGGATGCGATAGTCAGCCCAGCGGCAAAGACGAAGGCCAGCGGGAAGCGGAAGAAACCCTTCCAACCACCAAGAACAACCGGGTCATCGTTAATGTCGTGGTGCATCTTGACATCCTTGGCGAAAAAGTAGTACTTGTCTTTTCGCACCAATAAGAAGGTGATGAGGAAGAGAATCAGGGGGGTGGCGACGAGTAGCGTCAATGTCCAGGCAAACAGCCCTCTAAGTGCCAACGTAGCCCAGACGCTACCAAAGAGATCGAACCAGACGCCCTGGACTTTCTTCCCGTTATAGGCCTTGTAGGCGTTCTTGTCGGCGCGGGGGCCATGAAAATCGGTGCCAGTTGTCTGTGACAATTTCTCTGTCGAAGCAAGGGCAGCCGAAAGCATGTGCCAAATGCTGTTAATAGAGGCGTGTCGAGCATCATCCTCGTTGCTATGGTATCGGGCTCGGGGTTCGTAGAAGGCAATGTCCAACCCCCGCTGTCCGTACGATTCATCCCAGACTTGAAAATCCGTGGCGCTCTTGATAAGGCCCGCTTCAAAAGCGTTACCGGCAACGACGGACCCGAACGGATGAGGGCTTCCTCCGTATGCCTTGGCCGCCTGCAGGTCAGTGGTCCGGAAGAGAATGGCACGACCACCGGCTCCAGCGCCCTCCAGATTGACGAATGTGTGAACAAACGGTAACACAGGGCTGTAGCCGAATGCGTGTGCCCCAAGAAGACCGTCCTCCTCGGCGTTGTTGAAGAGCAAAACGATGCCGTTTCTCGGTTGGTGGTCCTTAGAGGTGAAGTAGCTAAGCAGCTGGAGCATTGACACACAAGCCATACCGTCATCAGTAGCTCCATAGCCGGTAGAAACCCTGGCGCTTTCGTGAGCGAGAATTCAGAGTCATGAGAGAACGTTCACTTACGAATCAAAGTGGCAGTTCACAAGGACGCCGCCAGGCCCTTGGAATGGCTTCCTTGATCGGGTACGCCACCAGTCACCCTCTGGATCATCTTTGCCATGAATGTAGATGTAAAAGTTGTTCCCCTCGAAGTACTGAGATCCCCATATTGGCTTACCAAAGTTAGCCCCGACACGTTTATACTTATTATAGGTCCAGGTCAGATTAGAAATTTGGTCGTCAAAAAGGGTAACCCCAGGTGGCCGTGACCTCGAGCGAACATCATCGTCGTCGTCGTCGTCGTCGTCTCGAGGATGGAGATAGTCATTACTAAACAGTCAGTTTCGGAACTAGACAGGGTGCAAAAAGGTGGATGGAACTGACGTGTCTTGCCAGACCACTCCACCGGACAGGTCAGTCGTGTAATCCATGTCATTTCGATCGAGAATCTCCTTGGAACGCAAGATGAGGAACTCTCGAACCTTGTCATTCTGGTGACTGTTGTATGGGTGGAAGGTGGAAGTGATGTTCTGTAGATCATGGAACGCCTCGGTCAAGTTGAGGCCGCGGTAGAGAGAGCGGTTTGCAGGGCCCGGGGGGACGGTTTCGTGGACGTAGATGAGGGGAATGGCAATTGCCAGGTAGACGGCGGTTGTCCAGAAAGACACCGGGCCTGGCCGGAAAGCGAAGGGATTTTGGCACCTCATGGTGGGCCAAGTGAGGGAAGGGAGGCACAGAGCTTGAGCAGAAGAGCCAGGGAGAAATCTGCGGAAGCAAGAGTATGGACGAGCGCGGCGTCGCACCGGTAGTGTGAGTGTGAGGGACCACGAGTGAAGCCGCACAGGCAAGGCAAGGCGTATGTCTAGTGTGATGCTGGGTGGGGTTGTAGGGTCATTATTCGGCTGTCGTGGGAGGGACTGAATGCACGCCAAAGAAGTAAAATGAAGCTCGGGATGGATAAGATATGAGCAAAGGTGGTGCGGATGCGGATGTTAGTGCGATAGACGATGATGGAGGACGGATGACGCAGGTAAGCAGAGACCAGCCAGAGAAGAAGAAGAAGAGATGAAATGCCGAGACGAGACGAGACGAGACGAGACGAGACTGTCTTGACTCGGGCTGGAAAGGGAAAGTCGCGGTCAGGATGCGCTCTTCTAAGTGTGGCGCCTTCCGCACAACCAACACATGCTCTGACTCGTCGGACGCCTTTATCACGATGATGTAGGTTGGACGACGTTGCTCGAGAAGGCAACCGCGATCCCCGATGACGGGTGGTGGTGCTCTGCCCCCTTGTCACATGGCCCAAGCTCCGGTTTGGAACTTGGAAAGATACGTACAGTGCGCCCCCCGTCTAGCTGTAACTGCGGGGATGCGATCCAAGTCAACCAGTGTACCTACGAATAGGCTGCATAACATGCCGCATAAATCTCATGCAGATGCATGCACGCAATGGCGTGACGAAGCACGATTCTACAGGGACAAACGACACAGTGAACTGGACAACGGATGCAAAAATCAGATACATTTTCTTTCGCCTACGTGATTAGTCTGCTCTTCTTCTCTGTTCTTCTCTGCTTGATTCGACTAGCTGTACATCATCAGTTGATATCCCAGATATCTGCTGAATCAACTAAGGGTCAGTCGGCAAAGGTTAGGTGAGAGTCCACTGCTAATTTCCCCCATGCGCACTCCACGAGGGAGTTCCGTATTCTGCTGCTGAAAGAACAAAGCCAATACTAAAGGAAACAGCTGGATCCGTGACATGTAACGTGTTAGAGTTAGGCCAGGCTCCGGCTATCGTTTAGGCGCCGGGAGGAGGGGGAGGCGGAGGCTGATCACTCGGGGGAGGAGGAGGAGCCTCTCCGGAAGGCGGCGGGGGAGGCGGCACAGCCCCGGAGTACTGCTGGATGAGGGCGTTGATACCACCAAGACCCGGAGGAGCAGGGGGAGCACCGCCAGGAGCTGCAGGGAGACCAGGAGGCGCGCCCATTCCAGGAGGCGCACCCATTCCAGGAGCAGCACCGTAGTTTCCGTAGCCGGCATATCCAGGATACCCACTCTGAGTCCCGGGAGCCTGCTGTTGCCAGGGAGCAGCGGCGGCAGAAGCGCCTCCGTAGCCCTGGCCGTAGTAGCTGTCGCCGCCAGGAGCAGCACCAGCACCACCGCCGCCGCCGTTGCTTTGCTGGTCCTGTCCACGGTGACGATCCCGAGCCCAGGGTGCGGCCGAGGATCCTCCTTCGTTAGATTCGTTGTTACGAGAACGCCACGGCGCAGGTCCGCCGGTTGGGCCACGTTGCCAGGGCTTGGCATCTCCGTTGTTATAGGAGCCAGGCCCGGCTTCGATGCGTGCGGGAGGCCCATCTGAGCCACCGCCAAGTTCCTGCATGAGTTGCTATTGTATTGTTAGCATCCCGATTCATCATTTTCATTGCATAGGGAGTCCTTACCTCCATCTCGCGGTCGACGGCATCACCGCTACCGATTCGGCCAGCAGCAGGGGGGCGACCGCCCATGTCGGTGTTGCGCCAGCTAGCACCCTTCTGGCGGTCGGGACAATCACGAGCCATGTGACCAGCGTTGCCACAGACACGGCAAATGATGCTAGCGGTGAAGTTCTGTCGCTCAGGGCAGTCGTACTTCCGGTGACCAATCTTACCACAGTTCTGGCAAGCCTGGTTTTCGTCGTCTCGAAGGGTACCGTTGAGAGCGGCGAGTTCTCGGAGCTGGTTTCGCTTGAGTTCGTTCTGGCCTTCGGGGATGGAGGCAGCCTGGGAAAAGTTAGAGCCTGTTTTAAATGTGGTGACAGAAGTTTCACTTACAGTCTCAATAACATTGTGAATGAGCTTTTTGGCCTTGTTGACCTTTTCCTCGGTGTCGGCCATGATTAGACAGTGCAGGTCTTCTTCCTGGTTGCTGGCGTGAGCGGCGTCAGACCGGCCCTTGCCCTCCTTGACAGAACCCTTGCCACGAATGGCAATCTTGGCTCCAGAGTCCCCTTCCATCTTCTTCAACGTGTTGCCTCGAGGTCCGATAAGTAAGCCGACTTTAGTAGGAGAGAGCTAAGTGTTAGTTTCTGATTCGCCAAGATTAGATGAACGGATGGAAGTCCATTTCGCTGAAGGACCAGGTCGCTCAAAAACACCGTACGGCATGGTAATGAGACTGATCAAACTTCAAAAAGGAAGGGGAGGAGTTTTTGGTTAGGGTTAAAGGGTTAGCAATCATACTGAAGTTAATCTCCGGATAGTCATTGACAGGCACATAGACCTTCTCCTGCGTCTTGGTAGGTCTACGATAGTCCTGTGGCGGGTGGTAGTTGGGGATGGTCTTCATGGCCCTTTCGATCAGTTTGTGTCGCTCCTCTTCGAGGCGCTTGCGGTATCGGTATTCACGCGTGTTGATACGCCGGCCGTGGTTGTCGTACTGGGGTGCGGGTGAAGGGGATCTAGGCTTGGTCAGTGGTGATTCTTTTAAGTGCAAAGGATGCGAACATACCGGTCGCCATCAGCGGGGACGACATCGTCAATGCGAAGCTTTTGGCTAATTTCCTCGATACGAAGGTGCAGAGTGTAGGCTTCCAACTGCTCGCTGGTCATGTTGGACAAGATGGCCGTCGGCAGACCCATCAGGCCAGCCGCCTTATTCTCCGACGCGTCGCCCCAACGGTTTCGCTTCTTTCGTCGTCGCGGGCCATCGGCTTCGCCTCGGGGCTCGGGGTCGCGTCCGCGCTTGAGGTCGCGGTCGACGTCGATGCCGACGCTGATGTCGGCGCCACCATCTTCATCGTCGCCTTTGAAGCGCCTAGACTTGCCCAGGGGGATGTTGTTCGACCCGGTAGTGCCCTGGTTTCTCCACGACATGTTGACTGTGTGATGCGCGGTGACGGGAATAAGAAAGATCCGGATGCAAAAGAAGGAGAAGAAGGTTGGCTGAAGAAAAAGCCGTGTGTGTTGCGACCTGGAATGGGTAGTGATGGAGGAGGTGGATTTATTTCGTGGTGGCCATTGAGGTCTAACCGGATACGGTAGAACGTTATTCCGGGAACTTCTTGCAAGCATTCAGGCAGAAGCCTCTCATGATTTGCCATCCGGAACCTTCGCCGTCGCCACTGAATTCGCAAACAACCCATTTCTGTGCTTTTCGGATGGGAGTTGTCCTAGAACGCAAAACTTCTCCCGCTGCCGATCTTCCTAGTCTTGGTTGAGCGTCTCACGTAGGATTGACAAAGAGGGGAGATCGCTGAGTAGAGGGGTATGTCGACAGATTAAAGTTCTATCAGATGAAGATCTCTATAAAGCGTATTCTACAGTCTGTATCTGAACCCAAATGTCTGCCAGTCAGTCATATTCTCATCATCTTGCGACAATTCTGTCCCTGTGTCCGTCGCGGTCTCAACTCTCCCATCGTCGACATGTTCATGGGCAACCACCCCTGCTGACCCAGCGCTCCCTAAAACACCCTCCTCTCGTATCCTTCTCGCATTGAGCATCTGGAGATAAACTCTCAATGTCACCGCACACGCAATCGCGAGGCTGTAGCTAATCATAATGGTCTTGAAGGCAGTGCCGTACAGCGGAGCCTCGTCCTTGCGGAAGAAGAGAGGCCCACCCATGTTCCCGGCACAATAGGCCAAGAAAAGAATCGCCGTTATCGTCATTTTCTTGGTGACGCCCCGGTAGTTGGATTGTACGAGGGACATGTTGAGGGGCATCGCCGCGGATCCGCTCGAGAGGAGGAAGTAGGCGACTAGATGAACTCCTTGAGGCACATGGCTGCGGTTATAGATGATGGCACTACCAGTAACGCATGGAACGATGACGGCGACGATCAAAAGGCAATTCAGCGCGCGAAACCTGCCTGCTAGGTAGCCGCTTCCCGCAATAAAAACCGTCGAGAGCAGCGAGTACGGTATGTTGATCAGTGTGGACTGCAGACTACTGAATCCAAATGACTTGACAACAATGTTCGCAAAGCTTTGAGCACCCCCGTTGGGTATCTGCGTTAGCATTTCGATTCCAAAGATGAGCCATGTCTTAGGGTCCACGAGGCACTCGCGGACTTGATCCCACTTCCAATGCGTGTTCTCGGTGGTGCCGGTGCCAGCGGCAAGGGTTCGCTCGGTAGCGATTTGTCTCTCCTTAGGAGTCAGGAACTTGGCTTTCGAGATGGTATCCGGGAGAAAGAAGAACATCGGGATTGCCCATAAAAAGGTCGCAGTGCCTAAGATGATATACATCCACCGCCAAGGACGAATATTGCCATTTTCGATATGGCCAATGCCGAAGGCAAACAAGCTGGCTACCAGGCCGCCAACAGAATTGCCAGCGAACCAAATGCCTACGCGAGTCGGCATCTCGTCGCGGGTGTACCAAGTCGATGTTAGGAACATGAAGCCTGGTGTGATAGTCGCCTCTGCCACGCCCAGCAAGAGGCGCGTCACCATGAGCCCTCCAAAGTTGTGACATGTGGCTGTGAGGGCAACGACGGTGCCCCAGAACAGCGTGTTGGCTGTTAAGTACTTGCCAGTGGGAAGGCGGGCGATTAGAATAGTAGTAGGATAAGTCCAGATGAGGTATCCGACGTAGAAAACGCTGCCAACCCAACTGTATTGCTGCCCTTGGAGATTCTGTCGTATGTGAGCTAGGGAGGTGCTTATGTATGGAAGACTTACAGTGTCCTCACGAAGCCCAAACACAGCAGCACTGGAGAGGATAGTTTTATCCATAAAGTTGAACATGTAAGTGACGAACAAGAGGGGAATAATGGTTCGATCAATCTTCCTCAAAACACGACGCGCTGCGAGGGTGTTGGTACCAATCCCATGAGGATCCGGGGCGTGCCTGCTCGGGGTTTCGTGGTTGGCAAGAAGCGGCCGTGACACATCACTTCCGTCGCCATCTTCCGCTTCTCTGAGTAATTCGTCTTCCATGGCGAGCTGACTATCCCGATCGTCCAACCAACATAGACGTGTCTGTGTACATGTCACTCACGTGAACATCCTTATCTGAGAGAACGGTCTTATCTGGCAACGTTAAACGCTTGACGACGACAGGACCGAGAGCGTGGTAAAATAAAAGCCGAGATGAGATTGAGAGAACTGGATGGCATCGCCGAATACCGAGCAGAGGGTGTGAGGGCTTGCTCTGGGCTGTAAGGACGTGGGAGAAGTGAGATTGACTGATAGTGAATGGACGAAGATCGACCTAAGCCGACTGGCGCTGAGGATAAGAGCCATGCACTGTGCGGGAGCTCTTTAAGGCGCCTTATGCACTGTACGAGCTTCCTGTCCCTCAGACCCCCGAGTTTATAATACAACACATCAATAAGTAAGACTTGCCTTGTGGAAAGTCGAACGCTGGGTTTAAAACACATTGGCAGAGTACTACGACATCCTCTGTCGCAACGTGCTGCGGGTTTCCACCAATTCGTCCAGTTGATGATCCTGTGCATTTGAACCAGTCACAACGACACCGTTCTCAGCTGGCCCCCCATCTGTGCTGTCCAAGCCGAGCCTCGCTACTTCATGTTCTTTACTCAGGTGGTGTGCGCCGACGAAGAAACCTAGCAAGACACTGACACCAGAGAATGCTGTGTACTGCAAAAATTTAGCAACAACACAACAAATTCGTCAAAGACAGCAACTGACCATAATCCACACCTTATCTAGAGACTGGAAGAAGGCCTTTCTGACAATGAGTTGCGCGTCGGGCGGAAGTGCCTTGATGATATCCACATGTGCCGATGCACTCGCTCCATCAAACAGCCTTGCCCTTTCGTGGCCTAATCCCTCGACAAGCATCGATTGCTTGCCCTTGATCTCATTCTGGAACAACACCCCACCTATGACGACGGAGATGGCAGTGGAAATAGACCTGACGAAGCTCATGGCCGTGGTAGCGGCAGCAACATCTTGCGTTGGAACCACGGTCTGGACTGCGAGAAGCGGACCCTCGAAATTCATGCCCACGCCAATTCCGCTGACGATTTGGAAGGCGATCAGTTTTGTCCAGTTCCTATCCAAGTCCATGTCGATGTAAAGACCAGTGCCAAGAGTCATGATGATCAGGCCAAAGTGAACGGCCGGTAGGTACTTGCCTGTCAGCTGGATGTAAGCCCCAGTTATCGCAGCAGTGATGGTGATTGCCAGAATGAATGGCAGCAGGTAAGTTCCAGAACGAAGAGGGCTTGCCAATAGCACGGCTTGAAAGTACAGCGGTAAGTAGTACGCTACTCCCATGAAGACAAACCCATGGAAGAAGCAGACTCCATATGCCGCGGATGATGACCAGGAGCGGAAGAGGTGGACTGGAATCACTGGATGTTCCGCCACCTTCCACTCATTGAGCACAAACAGGACTCCGGTGACGACGCCAAATACCATGAGGCAGATGACAGGTACTGAGTTCCACGGCTCGTAAACACCACCCAAGTACAGTCCGAGAAGTAGCATTAGGGTTGCACCGATGACAAGGACGCCACCAGACCAGTCGATAGCTTTCAAGCCCGCCCAGATTGGGGTCTGAGGGGAAGGAAGCTTCAGTGTGAAGATGAGGACCAGGAATACCACTGTGGTAATCGGTACTGTTTGGTTAGTGTATTGTTTTCGTCTTGCAGAGAGGAGTACGTACGATTTATCCAGAAACACCATCTCCAGCTGTTTGACGGATGAGTAAGTGTCACCAGAGAACTGGTTTCGTGAGATCTCACCTTGCTTCGTCTGTTAACACACCACCCAAAACCGGCCCAATCCCAGACGCCACTGCCCAAACGATAGATGTGAGTCCATAATAGAGCCCGCGGTCTCTCTGAGAGAACATGTCGCCAATTAGAATATTGACCATGGTCCCCATCCCGGCGGCTCCGAGGCCCTGAACGGCTCTCCCAGCGATGAAGACGGCAAGGTCATCGACCAGGGCACAGATAAGGCTTCCCGTAAAGAAGATTGCATTGGCAATCAACAAGATGGGCTTTCGGCCCCAGATATCCGAGAATTTCCCCCAGGACGGCGTGCTGGCTGTGTGTGCCAGGACATATGAGGTGCCGATCCAGGTGTAGCCCGAGTCGGACGCGAAGTGGGCGGCAATGGTGGGAAGAGCGGTGGACACGATGGTAATTTCGAGGGCGGAAAGGAAGACACAGGCGCATAGTGAGGCCATGATAGTAGCGGTTTGTGCCATGGATCGCTTTGTGCCAGATGGCGATGCGACGGGGCCATCGTGCGTTGCGTCCGTGGTGGCACGGTTTATGTTGCTGTTTTCATTTTGATCTCCAGAGCTCCGGGGTTGAGCCTGAGTATGCGATCGTGAGAAAAGATGTTCGTTTGTATGATGCGGCGACGAGATGCCGTTCCGTGGCAATTCCTGAGATGCCGGGCTAGCAATCTCCATCGTTGTTTGCGACATGGCAGCCAAGACTAGCCGATTAATAGTCTCGGCAGACGATGGCAAAAAGGAGTGCAAAAGAGATCTTTTGAATGATGGGATTAAAAAGAAGAAAGAATTGAAAGGGGTTCTCAAAGACAGCTTTGTTGGGAGATTTTTATGACGTGACCCCATGAACCTGATGCCTGCTCGTGAATGCGATCGGATTCAGCATCAGATTATGTCGGATTCACGTGGCATTGCGGCGCTGAGTGCTGACCACGCAAGCGATGGATCGACCGAGTTATATAGACCCCAGCCCAATGTCTCACCTTTATTTAATTGATGATTACTTAAGATTCCTAATAATGCCGAGTTTCTCATATTTTACTATAAGTTTTTGAGCTTCGACGTGATGGTTATCGACTTTGTGGAATAAAGTCGCCAAGCGAATACGGAAAAGAGAAAATCGAGGCAATTCCGTAGCTCCCAATACTACACCTTACTTACTACTAGCTAACATAAGTTATGGATTAAATGGGTTCATGATCATGCAGAAGGGAGGCCATTTCATGGAATAATAGCCGTCGCCCCGTAGCGTCCATCACAGCTCGTTTTCGGTTGCCTTGTCAAATATCTATCTCCTACTCAGTTACATCTTTACTTGCAGCAGCTTCTTTAAATTTGGTCTCCCCAAGCTTCTATAAATGGGCGTGTGATCTCCCAAAGAGGCCACTTGTTGGACGCCATGCTTCAAGTATGTGCCGACTCCTCGTTATGCGGTTGTCTCAAAGAGGACCAATCATTGGATGAACGCAGCTTCAAGTATACGCCAACTCATCGTTATGCAGTTGCCTCAGCCCATGCGGGGAATAACTCCCACTGTCAGCCTTACTCAGCCTCAATCCTTCTTTTGGGCTCTTCTCTCCGCTCGGTCTATCGACTCCTTCATCCGTCATCAACCTCATCTCCCGGACACAAATCTTCGAAGGGGGTCTCTTCTAGCCCCGACCTAGGCCCTATCGGCGCCTCCCAAATTCGACTGCTCAACACCAAGACCGGCCAGCTGGAAAGCTTTCTGGGTGCCGAGAGGGACATCCCACCATATGCGATCCTGTCACATACCTGGGGAAAGACTGAAATCCTCTTCCAGGACCTCAAGAAGAAGGGTCTCGACAAGTTGAAGGGTAATCCCGCCTTCCCCAAAGTCAAGCAGAGCTGTGACAGGGCGCAACACGATGGGCTCGACTACATCTGGATCGACACCTGCTGCATCGACAAGAGCAGCAGCGCAGACCTTTCCGAGGCCATCAATTCCATGTTCAATTGGTATTTGCAATCATCTGTGTGTTATGTCTTTTTAGAGGATTTCGCAGCACAGAGTTCACCTAGTCAGCCATTCGATATCAATCTCCAACTGAAGGACCTCTCCTATTGTCGGTGGTTCACGCGAGGATGGGCCCTCCAAGAGCTGATCGCTCCTCGAAAAGTTCACTTTTTTGACGAAACATGGTCTTTGTTCGGCTTTCGAAACAGCAACCTGCTTGACCACCTTGACCGCCTAACTGGTATTCAACCCCGAGCATTCTCTGCGAGCCGATGTTCTTGTTCTAGGGACATTCCGGACCCCTTGGTTCGCGATGGTATGTGCATGGGCTGCGGCGAGCGGGACAAACTTCCTCAGACCTTGGATACATTTGCCGTGTCTGTCAAAATAAGTTGGGCATCGAATCGAACCACCATACGGAAAGAAGATGCTGCTTACTGCCTTCTCGGGTTGTTCGACGTCAACATGCCGTTACTCTATGGAGAGGGTGAGAAAGCATTCATACGCCTCAAACATGCAATCACAAGACTGTCCAGAGACCAGTCTATTCTCCTATGGCGGACTCATCGGAAAAACCAGCGCATGGCTATGGACTGCCTGGCTTCCAGTCCCATATCAAGGACCCTTTGCCCATTGCCAGACGACCCACGCTTGAAGTCATCAGCCAGTCATGTGTGGTCGACTCAGTTGGCAGCCTTTCGTCTATTGATATGACAGATACGACTGTGAGAGCAACCATCTGAATTTGTCCCTACGTAGACAGAATCAAAGCAGAGGAAAGAATACTCGATATGAAATCTTTTTGGCTCGGCATCCTCGATTTATCACTGGAAAACGATTATTTGGGTCGGCCTGCAATCTTCCTCGAGTTCATGGGAGAATCTGGTCAATATCGTCGAGTTAACGACATTACTGTGCGGGTTGATCCAAGGGCCACCCGTGTCGCGCTCGATATGCAAACAGACGGTGGTGATGAATTATGGGGTAAGTGGTCCCTGTCTCACCTGTCTGTGGCCTTGGCTAACAACTTTACATGTAGCTGAACCATTTCTACAAAAGGCCCGCAAAACTGACGTTGAAGTTCTCATGAAAGAGACGCACGCGGAATATCTACCACCGCATCCGAACCTTGAACCTTCTGGGGGTCCTCTTTATCTTGTGGTCAACACGGACAGCTATGTCCCGATCAACAGCCATATCGATGCAGGTTTCCCAGCTCATAATCTGCATTCGGAGCGCAAGCCCCAAAACTGGGCTCCATGGGGGCTCATGCTATGCAGGCATACTGCATGGCGACTCTTTGGCGGTGTTCACTTTCTAAACCTCCGGCGTGATGGGCTGCGCCAAGCCCATATTGCGATTACGTGGGGCGTTCAACGTGAAGATCCCGAGAATGAAAGCGAGGAGAAGCTCTGGTGTCGTGTTTTTGACATGGACGCACTTATCGAGGCCACAGAGTATATCAAGATTCGTTCAAGATTGACAAATGTGTTTTCTTCTCATGGCAACTACATGGAGCTCTATCGCAACGAACTATGCGACCCGCGCTATGAGAGAATGCTAGTTAAACATCAAGGAGGTTTCCAAGGATTTGTTTCCAAGCGATTGTAGCCCAGGCTGGGATAAAGATGAGATGACAAACGTAATGGGAGATTCCTGCTTGGCGGTGGACCTGACAGTCAAGGCTTCTCGCACAGAAGCACTGGGGCGTACGCTTTGGGAGTTGACAATTGATTTCAGGACGAGAAAGGAGGCGGTGGTTACTCAGAGCTATTCCCCTCCTCCATCACCCTGTTATCTACATAGGTGGATTTTGTGCGGGCTGAGTCTTCGAGGGGTCAAACAATGACATACGTCAGATTTATACTTTGGGTGGTTCTAATAACACAATCCCTATTTCGTGGGTGTACTACACCTTGGCACTAAGCCTTAGTCGTATTTGACATTAGTTAGGGGCAAATATACTAAGTGCATACATGCTTCACTCACTCTTATAGAAAACCGTATGCAGGCAATGTACTGCTGTTACAATGATGAAACGGAGTTGTGACAATAGCATGCTCTTCATTGGACATCAAGGTTAGAGTGATGGGCTTGAACGGGTCACATCACGGGCTCAAGGCGCGAAGAGATCAATGGTGCTGGTTATAACATCTTACTGTGTTATCAGGTGTATGCTATCCGCCGCGTTGCTTTGATCTATTCGATGGTATGGACTGAGGTTAAAAAGGACACGGCATATGCCATGCGTTTTAACTGAGGGGGCTTAGATGAGATGGCGGTTGGCAAATATGTGTACCTACCAGAACCATTCATCGTATGATATAATCCGAACAGCATTCAGCACTTAGGCAGTCAGAAGAACAATCTTTCCAAAGGCTGTATGCTCAACCGCTGCCTCCGCACACTCATCCCACTCCTCCAACTTGAACGTCCCCGCAACCTCATACCCATTCTCCTTCCCCAGCTTCATCTGCCCACCCTCCAGCAACCGAATGACCTGCCGAACGTCATCGCGCTCATACATGAAACCGCCCTTGATCGTCAAGCTGCGATATAGCAGCACCGGCCACGGAAAGGGGATATTGGCATCGCCGCGTCCGCCCATCAGCACGATGCGCCCATACGGCCGCACCGCCATCATGCACGCCGTCACACCCGTCGACCCCGTGGCGGCCGGCGGCGAGAGATCGAGGAAGACGTCCGGGGCGTGTGACCCTGCGGCAGCGGTGATGGCCGCGGTGTCAGTGGTGGTGTCGCCGCTGAACTGCACGGTGCTGACAGAGGGGAATGTGGTCTTGATCTTGGCTAGGCCGGCCTCTGAGCGGGAGACAGCGATGACGTTTGCGCCCATAGCAACTGCAGTTGCGATGGCGGCGCCGGGGAAGAGGCCTGTGGCTGGGGAGACAATGACGGTCTCACCGGCCTGGAGGTTGACGCTGCGGAAGCCACCGTACGGCACTATCAGGGCGGCAAAGTGAGTGATGTCGTTGATGGAGTATCCCAGACCTCCATCACTCACGGGACCGCACAAACGCTCCTCATCGAGAGCGTACGTATTCTCCATCGGGGCGCGGACATACTCAGCATAAGACCCATTACGCCACGCAAGATGAAGCTTCTTCGTCTCAGGGGCTGACCCATCATGCATGCTCCAGAGGATCTGGACAGTGGGGTCATCGCGGGCGCGGACGAAGGTATCAATAACGACGAGCTGGCCCTCCGAAATAACGGTGGCATCCGGACCGACGGCAGCGATGCGACCAATGCAGTAGCCACCGGCGACGAGCGGCCGGGGCTGGGTGAAGGTGTGCGAGTTGCCGTCGCTGCGGAGCATGCGCACGAGGTTGGGGTTAGCCTGGGCGGCGAGGACGCGGATTATGACGGCGCCGAAGGTGGGTGAGGGGACGGGGAGGGTGGTATCGAGCTTGATGGTGTTGTCTTCGTGGAGGACGAGGCCTTTCATGGTGGTTGGGAGAGCCATGGGGGAAGATAAGTGGAAGGTAGATATGCTTTTTGAGGATTGGGTCTGCTTTCTTGACTTTGAGCGTTTATTCTCAAGGAACTGCTTAGTTGAGAAGACTCTATGTGAGTTGAATCGAATAAAGCCTTAACGCAGCTTCACGGAAAGCCCATTTATACACAAAACGCTTCTCCCCAACCTTCACCACTGGGCGGCATCCTCACCTCCGTACCCGGCCCTAGCAACGGAGTTAACAAGCCATCCCCATTCAACGACATGATCCTGACGGTAATGGGCGCACAATGGGCTGGCAATTCCCATGTCCACATCGTCAAGAAAGCGGTTCCTTCATGAAGCTCAGTTGTCGGAGGAGTTGCGAGAATACGAAACCGGGTTAGACCAATTGAGCTTGTGGCCTAAAGGGGTATAGCGCCCGGAGCCGGAGTGGAGACACGGCGTCCGGGCTGGGGACGAAGCTTGTCAGGGAGGTTGATGAATGATGAAGGGGTGTTAGGTTGATGGAGATGAAGTTGTTAAGTCCGAGCATTGCAATCCGCAGAGAATCCCGTCGGGAAGTTAAACTGTCCGTTGTCTCTTCGTCTCTCCATTCACAGCACGTGCGGTGTCACGAGAACAAACTGGATTTACGTCGTACCCTGGCTTCAAGTCACGGATCCGCGTGACGCTTTGGTGTTTAGGATAGACACGGAATGACGTCGAGGGTTATGTGAGAGTGTGGCTCGGCAGTGACAAGGCGATTAGCCACCTTAGGCAGCATGTGGCTGATTCCCATCGGCGCTCACTCACCTGTCAACGTTTATTATCCTAGTTGTGTCATTGTCGTCTATTGTTTAGCTAGAACGCCCGACGGAGTGCCTCTTCTCTCCCCGATGCAGCCAGTCGGCACTTCGTCTTATCGCCCTCTCGCAGCCAATCCAAACAAGCATCAACTTACCTCGCTTCAGCCGCATGCATGATCAGATCAGTCACCCCAGCGTCAAGAACACTCACCAGGGCCAAACGACTGGACGGGTAGAACCCAGGACGAAAGCCGTTCTCCCAGCTGAATGTGACTCCGCATGCTGGGCACCGGCGCCGGCGCAACGCACACGGGCGAATCACGACGCCGAAGGGCTGTGCTGACAGGGGGCCATGCGCGCCCGGTGCAACCCCTTGTGCAGCGCGCGCCACTTGAACAAGACAAGAGAAAAAGGACTCGAGGAGGAGGTTGGGGATGGGGGATGTGCAAGGCGCTAGAACTGGGTGTAGCAGTGCAGAGACTCATCGATACCAATTGGTGCTTTCTTGAAGCCGTCTGTGAGAAACGCGCGAGACTTGCAGTCAAGTCAACGAACGAACGACCCAAGATCGACCGGGCGGGGGATGAACCGGGACCAAGTTCCAAAAATATCTCGGCTCTTGTTCGCCCTTGTCGTGTTAGTGCAGCAAAGCCCCTCCCCTCCCCTCCGTCCTGTCTTAGTCCCAGTCCGAACGCGATCCCATGGCCAGGCTCATTCTTGTCATGTGCGATTGTCTTTTCCTGTCGTGCTTCTTGCTTCCTCGCTCACTTTCTCTCTCTCTTTCTTCTATCCACGTGTTTGCTTGCTGGAAGGAGTAGATCCACGTGAATGTCGTGCCGCAACACCACCGCCGAGAGGCCATAGTACTCGTACACACCTCACCTCAACTCAGCCCCCCCCCACCCACGCCAATCAATCATGGGCTGGTTCTCCAAGAAAAAGACCAAAAAGACGTCCTCGTCCCAGGCCAAGCCGCAACAGGTCGCACAGAAACCGTCCTTTGCAGCTCCGCCGAACGTCTACTCTGCGCGCCCACAACCGCCGCTGCCACAGCAAAGACCACTGCCGCGCCCGAATCTCCCGTACGGACATCAGTATGGAGCGCAGTCGCAACCTCACTTCCAGCCTGCCGGCTATCTGCCTGCGCCGTCGGGATGGACTCCCCCGGTGCCGAGTTATCAGCCGGTTATTGTGAACCACCAGCATTACTACTTGGGAGGAGGAGGAGGAGGAGGAGGAGGAGGAGGAGGAGGACAGCAGCAGCAACTCCAACAACACCAACACCAGCCACAACAACCACAACATCCTCAACAACTACACCACTCTCCTCCATCCAACCAATCCCTTCGGCCTCCTCCCCAACTCCATCCCTACCAGCAACAACAGGCACAACAACCTCAACAACAAAACCACTCCCCCCTCGGCCGCTTCACCGGCTCCATGGTCAACCTCACCAAAGACATGGTCCCCGCCATCCCGCAACTCTACGACGACGGCCTCTCCGTCTGGCACGGCTGCAACCAGCTCGCCACCTCCACCGCCGCCAAGTACGACCAGGTCTACAGCCGCTTCAACAACGTCATGACCCTCATCGACACCGAGATGTGCCACGGCAACGAGAACGACCTCTTCAACTGCCACTCCGAGCCGCTGCAGGCTTCCTCCCCGAGCAACAGCCCGCCGCTGATCCAGGATCGAGGCTTTAGTAGCTCCAAGCCGAAGAAGTCGCTGAAGCCGAAGAAGTCTCAATCCTCTAATGTTGCCGCTTCTGTCGTGTCCGGCAACTACTTCTCCAAGGTCGAGTTCTACGCCAATTCCAAGCTTCCACGGGACCTCCCCCGGCTCGTCCTGTACGTATTTACCTGCTCCGTCGCCTTGTCCCCTGTGAGCAATCATACTGACTTCACAATAGCTATCCCTCGACCTGGCCAATCCTCACCCTCGCCGCCCGTTACTCGCAGGGCGTCTACAACCGGCCCACGGGCGCCGAGCTCGATGCTCACGTCTCGGGCGACTGGCTCATGGGCACCAAGGCCATGTGCATCAAGTCGGTCCCCATGGACCACATGAACACCATCGTCTTCGCCATCCGCGGCACCGCCTCGTTCATGGACTGGGCCGTCAACCTCAACACCGCCCCCGTCAGCCCGCTCAGCTTCCTCGACGACCCGGGCAACCTCTGCCACGCGGGATTCCTGTCCGTGGCCAAGAAGATGGTCCGCCCCGTTGCCGCACGCCTGCGCCAGCTGCTGCGAGAGGATCCGTCCCGGTCCAAGTACAGCCTGTTGATCACGGGGCACTCGGCCGGCGGCGCCGTGGCCTCGTTGTTGTACTCGCACATGCTTGCTGAGACCAAGGACGCCGAGAGCGAGCTCAACATCCTGACGGGCCGCTTTAAGCGCATCCATTGCGTGACCTTTGGAACGCCTCCCGTGAGCTTACTGCCGCTGACCAAGCCGAACCAACCGCACCTGAAAAACAGCCTGTTCTTGAGCTTCGTCAACGAGGGGGACCCTGTCGTTCGCGCCGACAAGGCATACGTCAAGAGTCTGATCGAGCTCCTGACTTCCCCATTGCCACTCCTCACCTTGACCAAGACTAAGGACCAGCGAGGCAGGAAGAGTTCCTCCGACAGCCGAAAATCCCGGTCCAAGTCGGCGCCGGCGTCCAAATCCCGCTCGCGATCCGACTCGACCCCGGAAAAGCCCCGGTGGAATGTCCCTCCCTGTACGCTTAGCAACGCCGGCCGGCTTATCGTCCTCCGTTCCGGTGACGCCAAGGCCCGGCCCAAGGACCGCAAGACGGTCTCGGAGCGCCTCAAGGAGGGCGTCGTCGCTGTGACGTGTCAGGAAGAGCAGCTGCGCAGTGTGATTTGGGGCGATCCCGTGTGTCATCTAATGAGCCTCTACGCTGGTCGGGTTGAGGCTCTCGCGGTGGAATCCGTGACTGGAAAGGGCCGTTGATGGGGATTCGATGTACTAACAACAAAGCAACAATGACGGGGAGACCCTCGTCCTTTTTCTTTCTTCCTGGATGCTACAGATACCACGGCTGAATTTGGATACGGCGATATACTGGGACTTAACGACTTTTATGATACCATGGGGTTACTGGATGTGTAATCTTGGCGTTGTTAAAATTGTCTACTAGCTTATTAGGCTATAATCAACAGTGCAATTTACCATTATTACTATCCCTAGGTCTATTCGTGTATTCAGTGACTGATGAACTATATCGTTTTTCAGGTCTCCTCTCGGCACAAGACGGCTTACTTCGATACTTTATCACTACCGACCTTCTTCTAAGCCTTTCGTCGCAACACCTGAGCTTCACTTATCGGTATCCAACTGCCATGGAGGCGATAGATGTATTGACGACTCGGTGTCTGGACTCTGAATAAGCTTGGCATGGCCGGTGCGCCCATGCTTCTTCCAAGTGACTTGACTTGTATCCACGAAGAGAAGTGCGGTTATCCCTAGTGGGAACGATCGGCCCTGGCGAAATCGACGCCTCAGGGCTAAGGTTGGCAGATCAGGAGTTCAAGAGAGTCGACAATGAGGTGGAATGGCTCGCGTCAGGAGGGCGCGGACGTCCCGGATGAGGACCGTGTGTCCGGAGCCGCTTCGGTGATGGTGAAGGCCGGCTTGGCTTCCTCTGCGTTTACAACTCTGTGGGCTGAACTTGTTGATGACCTCCAGACAAAACCCCATTGCACAGGTTCGACCACCGCAACCCTCCTCATGACAGCTCTGGAGGGTTGGCTACCTCATGCAAGGTTATCGCAGGCTCTTAGCAGCATGCTTACTACATGTTTGACCGACTCACATCAACAAGGACAGGTCTGTTTGGTTTAATGAAGATTGCGTTCTTCTATCTATTGATAAACGACGGGTGTTACCCCGATTTCTGTCCGTCGGGGCTCTGGAGTCCCCCTGGCTTTCCTAGCCTTCGTTTCCGATTCTTTGCGGTTCGATCTTGATTGATGTAAAGGGCCACATCCCTTTCCCATTCCCAAATGCATCAAAACGCAGATAGGCATACAATAGACTCCCATAACATCTGAATGTACATAGCTTCAAACTCCGACACCCCTAGTAGATCCATTCGATTCCTCCAAGGAAGCAGTACCCAAGAGTTAGAATTCATGCAGTTAATCAACGCGGCTAGACAAAAAGACTCAAACAAATAAACAGGAGAAGCGCGGATATCCAACTCGTTTGCTTGCGGTATGGCGTTGCAGTCGACCACTATGAGTGACTAGTGTTGATGGCGAGGATGATGCAAAAGCAGCTGAGGTATGGTGCTTTATACCCCTCTTTTTTACGATAAGGATGAGTGGTGTAACAAAAGGAACAGTGTATATATGGTGACGAGCCAGAAGTAGGTCGTCAACTTCGTGACTGTTGTGGGACGATTGGGTATTCATTGGTCGCGTTTTACCGTATCGCCCCGAAATCAATCTCGCTCGGGATTGCGCCCATCCCATTGTCGGATCCCGCTCGTTGAAGCCCCTGGAAGTCGCCGACTGTTCTCATGGATGGTGGCGGGCCTTGGAGCTGGAAATTTCCCTGCCGCTGTGCTTGGCGAATGTTGTACATGCCATTTATCGGTTGTGATGGGGGCATTGCTGGTATGTTGGCCATCTGTGGTGGGCACATACCCTCATGACTATGACTTGTCTGTTGAGGAATATGCTGGTTCTGTATTCCGTTCATAGGGTTTGACGGCGGCCCATTGCCTATGGGACTCATCACTATGTCAGGCATCGGGGTACAAGCGAAGCCGTTCATGTTTTGAGGGTATTCAATCCCAGGCGACATGACACTGGGCGAGCTGACAAAGGATCCGTTCATTTCGGCAGACTGTTGGGTGACTGGCGGTGTTCCGTTTGAGGCATTTGAGTTCGACACTGACTCGGGTGTTCCGCCAGACATGTCCATGGGGTACTTTTTATCGTATTCCTCGACAGGAAACTTCTGACCATACTCGGGCTCCATGGACATTTGCATCTGGGGCGGAGGCTGAGCCATGCCAGCATTGCCAAAGCCATCAAAGATGTCAATGTTGGCAATGTTGGAGTTCTCGGGCGCGTTCTGAAGCATGGGGTTGGCGAGACGGGGGAGGACCTCGGTGACCTTGGTCAGAAGCAGAGGAAGGAATCGATAGTCCCCATTTCGAGTGATCGCAACGATGCTCAGGAGCTGGTTGAGGTGCTCACGGGGTCCGACCGCAAATGGGTCGCGTGAAGCGGGTTGTATGGCGAGAAGCTCAGTCATTGAGTAGCAAGTCTCAATCAATTTCTCAATCTGTCTGATGTAAGCGCGAGAATCAAGAGTTGATATCGCAGCGTGGGTACTTACCAATCCAGAGCCAAGAAGCTCCATGCCTTGACTGGGGAACTGTGAGGCCATGCTCATGAGAAGCTCCCTGGACATGTCCATGGGATACTGGAATGAGATGGAGTCGTCGCTGTTGCTGCCGATGGTTCCGTTGCTGAGCTGCCAGGAGGTGTTCTTGAGCCACTGTTGGTTAGTTCGGAGGTCAGTCAGGTTGGAATCCTGGCACATGTATGACTGGACAAGATCGTTGAGCTGCTTCTGCAGGCCCGTGATGTGTTGGGCGGAGAGGTGGCGACGGGCCTTGTTCCAAGTTGCCGTAAATGCATCATCAAAGGGGCGATAGAGGTTCACCAGCATGATGAAGCCGTTTAGTTGATGGGCCAGCGGATCCGACGGATCATCTCCAACGGTTGGAGGGTGGATGGTGGCCTGCAGAGTCAAGGGGCGATGGCGTTGGATAGCATATGCTCTGTGGGAGACATGGTCAGCTTTCATTCTCGGCAAGACTCGCTAAAGCGGTCTAAACATACCTCTCAATCACCAGGAACAGCCAGAAGAGGCGTCGTCGTCGGGTAGCCTCCGCAGCGTCAAGCGGCATATAGTGCTCCTCCTTGTTCATACCAGCCATGTGGATCATGGTGGTAGCCTCCCGCAAGTAGTACCAGGCCTTCTCGTGCAGTTCCATCCCGTAATAACATCCAAAGATGAAGAAGTTGGTGGCCAGCACGTTAAGGTTGATGGAATCTTGATACTCGTAACCCTTGCGAACTCTGAGAGCCTCCTCCAGCAACAACTGACTGGAGATGAGAGTGGCACCCGGGTTCATGTCGAGGTTGTACGGATCGTTGGCAGGCATGGTCATGCCGGGCTGGATCATAATGAAAGCGCAGAGCGAGGTCATCAAGCAGTAAGCATCTCGATTTTGCTCCATATACAGCATCTGCTGTTCGACCTGGCGGCGGTCGAGAATGGGCAGTTGTGGGTAGAGGTTGTCGAAGAAGAAGGTGACGCAGTCCTTGACCAATTCGGTGGAGAGGAGGCCTGGCGTCGGGGTCATGCTGGAACTTCCAGGAGAGCATGCGATGCCGTTGATTCGGTTCTGAACCTTGGCTGAGAGACTGGTTTGTCGTTGGGTCTCGCGCAATTCGCTGATGACCTTGGCGCGGGAGCCCTTGGGACCCTTCTTCTGAGGAATGGCATTGTAGGTACACGAAAGCTGAGCAGCGGAGCAGTTTCGGCACGGGTTGATGCCGTCACATTTGACCTTGCGGCGATGGCAGGCATCACAGGCCCTCTTTACGGCCTGGGTCATGACGGGCAACGTGGGCAACGGTCGAGATCGTGAGATCGTCAAGACTCGGAGAGAGCAGTAGTTTAAGTTTGAGCGGGCGAGGATCGAGTGAGATTGGCGCCGGGGGTTTCCAGGAAAACGGTACTGCAGTGGAGGATTCGAGGAGATCGTAGTGTTGCGGCGAAGAGTGTTTTGGTTTCGAGGTAGCAATCAAGCCCAAAGCCAAACAAAAAAAAGTCTGGGGATATTGCGGGGGGAGAGACACGAAAAGAGCCGTCGAGGAATCGATTCGATGGGCTGGGCGTTCGGATGGGCGGGGGACGTGAGGGCTATTGCAGACGTGCAGGCGTTATTCGGCCCTTTCGACTTGGACCATAATGCGGGGATCCTGGCCGGGTGGGAGATGAGGCGCTGGCGTCTGGGGTGATGTGATGCGAAACGAGGGCTGTCCTGATTTCCCGAGGAGAGAGGCTAAACGGGTCGAATCGAATTTGTCGTCGTGAGGCTGAAATTATTGGTGTTGATGGTGTTGTGTTTGGTGACAGGAGAGAGTGGGTTTGATGGCGAGATGAAGGGGAGGAAGGAGATCGGTCAAGAGCCAAGGCAAGAGCGACCAGCGGGAGAGTGGGCGGCCCCAGAAGGAGACTCTGACGACGGGATGGCACGACCAGAAAAGGGCGAAGGCGAAGGGCCGGAGGTACCTTCCCTTGTTCGGGCAGGCGAGGCACTGTGCAGCGCGGTACGTACCGGTGCGTGCCGCGGACGAGAGGGCCCAAAGGGGAAAGGGCGCTGAGAAATTAGCAGCCCATTTGTTGGAAGGGCCAAGCCAAGGAGCCGGGAAGGAGCAGAGAAGAGTGCGAGAAAAAAATAGCAAGCCCGCCCCCCCAGACCAGAGCGAAGGTGGGAAGGTGGGAAAGTGGGGCGGAGGGGGAGGAGAGACGAGAGGCGCCCGGGGGTGGATCCTAAGTGGAATTTTTGGGTGTTCAGTTGATCTGTGTGTCCGCGGCGCAAGCACTGTATACACATGCGCAGCAGGCAGTAGATGCACGGTGTGTAGACACAGTGCGCATGTCTTGTTGCATGAGGGCGCCCCGTGTCTGGGGTGTGGGTGTGAGTGTGGGTGAGATGACACATTAGTGACATTACACAGTGTAGGCTGATTTCCTGGAGGAAGCGCAGGATGGAGACGGGGCTGGCCTAGCTGGCACGGACTGGCTCCGGCACAGCGCTCTGTTCTTGGGGGGCTTAGGCGCGGCGCGCAGTGGAAGCGAATTGGCGAAACATTAGGTTGGTCAAGAGAGAGAGCGCGGCACTGCACTGCAACAGAGGTGCGCATTGCCACCGCGGACAGTGCCAATGTCCGATCCAACGGGCACGCCGTGGCCTCGTGCTTCCCATCCTCCACTGCGTGTCTTTCCAGCGAGCGATGGATGGACGAGAGGCTCTCGATGCTCGTACAAATTACAGTGGGCATTTTCGCCTGCACCAGGGGGGGGGGGGGGGAGAGGAGGAGCAGGCACGCGCAGACAACTGGCGGGGGGGAGCCAAGACCTCGCTGTAACGTCGCACGCTACAGTGCACAGGGCAGTGCGCAGTCCGTATGCAAGTACGTAGCAATATCATGGATGGATGATGACCTGCAGCTACTTAACGAAGGGACAGGCAGGCTGCATCTGCTGTGCGACGACGTGTCCAATGAAAACGCGAGACACGGGTGCAAACTCTCTCCTCCTTCAGCCGTAGGGCAAGACGGGGGACGGGATTGGCGAAAGGGGGCCCAGATCCCCTTCACAATGGATGGATGGATGGAAACTCAGGCTCAGACCTTGAAAAACCTGGACACGACTCGACGAGACAAAGGCACCAAAAGCCACTGACAGCATCGTTCGCCTCTCCATCCAATCCAACCCTCCGACCGTAAGTACCGAGATAAATCGGGACCGAGTCCTTTTGTTTTTTCTTCTAGTGTGAACTGTACTCCGGTGGTGCTGGCCGCATCGGGTGCGCGGTCCGCCCGTCGGATACACCGTTGATTGGGCCCGAAGGATGCCAGGTACCTCGGCGCGGCAGCGCGCACTGTGCTCCAGCCTGGAACTCGCAGAAACTTGGAAGTCTGTGACAGCTGACGGATGGCGCATGCACAGTGTACAAGCGTCACACCGTCTCCGGTGGTCCCCGTCCGGAACCTGGCGAGCGACTACTCTGCGCAGTTGGCATCCGGTGCTCTGTCTTCCGTGTTTCTGTCGGTCTGCTCCAGAGCTCCGTTTGTTTTGGCCTGACTTTGACTTCAGAAGCCCTTCAAAATCGTCCATTGTTGGGTTTCTACCAGCGTATCAAGCCATGTCTCCTCGGTTCACTCACCCACAGCAAGTCTCCACGAATTCGCCAAATCCCCAGACCCCCGGGCCGCAACTTAACTCTTCATCCGGCCATCGACCCGGACGCCTCCGGACCCGAGCCTCCGCGGTCTCGAGCCATTCTGACAATGCCCATGTTCGAAAAAAAGCGGAAACACCAAGTCCCTCCCTTTGGGTAGCTATTAGATCATGTCAACGAGTCAATGCATAATGCATTGATCATGTTACCTATATCCGATTAAGCCGATCGACATGGCCTCATAATTAGAGGCAGAACCCACCCGTTCGACACGCGAGGAATTGATCAATCGCCACCGGATGTAGAGTCGCATTCTCGTTCAGCTGAATCCGCTCGTGGTATCTCAGACTGACTTGTTTTCCCCATAATACACGTAAGCCTCGCCATTGGAATGTCTTGCCGCCTCTCTACCAGTTTTTTCCCCTGTCTATTCATGCCTCCCCAATGCCCTTCAGTCCAGTTCGATAGTCTCCCGGTAAATTCCGCTGCGTCCACAAGGGCATATGAAGTAGGCAATGATCGACCAAACTCATCATCGTCTGAGATGTCTTTTTCTCGCCAAACTTAACATCACGGCACGGTGAGACATGAATCTCAATCACCTCTCAAGTAGGCCGCCTAAAATGACCAGAGGAGACTTGTTTTTCCCCCAGCCGCTAGAGCACTTGGTACGCAGAAAGGATCCAGCACCTCAAGCATCAGATCGTCGATACCCTCCTCTCGGACCGACGACCCCCTTACCCTGACTCGATCGATCGCGACGATCCCTAAGGCGTCGAAAATTTTCCGACTGCATTCTTAGAGTGTTCAATCACATGCTTAGAGTTCACTTGAAACAAAACATATCCATCAGGTGATCAGAGTAAATGGATAGTAAAACGACGTGCCGTCTTGGCACTGATCTAGTCTATGCTAGTTCCGAAGCTATGCCTCTCTGTTCCATTCCAACATTGGCCATGTTCCACAATGTCTTTAGACCTTCTCAACAACAATCTCCCAGGATGGCAAAGCCATTGCCGCCCTAGATTCAGATACCCAACAAAAGAAAATCCCCATCTTCGAGACACTGCCTTTTCTACTTCCAAAGCCCATTATCAGACAAAACAAAATAAACAAACATGCCGCTATGCTCTGTTCGATTAGCTCTATTCAGCTTCCATTTCCTCTACTCGCAAGGAGGTCCGTTGCTGTCCCAGCCATGGTCGCTTCCACGGTGTTCCGACCTCTCTGTTCCGCCTGGTGTTCGAGCATAGGGTAGCTTCGACGCTTGCCTGCCCCCCTCAAGTCATGTACCCTCCCTTCACTTCCCCGTATCATCGTTTTGCATAAGCCTTCACTTATACTCGCTTCTCGAGTTCGAATGGTGTCGGGAGTGCGAGTCTCTCGAGCGAGCGGGTTCGTAGGCCTGATTCTCCATCAAGTATCCGTCCATACTCGCGAGTCGCTTCGCATCCGCCTGGCGATTGACGACGCGGCTGGGGTGGAACCAGTTGAACAGGAGACTCACGAGGCCCATGAGAAGCGCATCGAAGATGTAGAGCCAGTATTCGTTCGACTGTAGCGCTCCCTCCTTGCCCAAAACATACTCGGCCACACGGAACACCGAACGAACCAGGATGAACAAGCTCGTGGTGTACAGGACGTATAGCAGCTTCCTCCAGGGCACGGCGAGCTCGTATGACTTTTGGGTGGGTTTCGCTCGGATTCGCAGGTGGAAGATGAGGGTGACGACCATGAAGAAACCGAAGAAGAGAATCTGGATGCAGAGGCCACCGACGATAATGTTCTCTCCCAGCTTGACGTTGTCTGAGTTCTTGGCTGTCGCGAGCATACCACCACCTGCAGGATGAATCATTAGAAAGGATTCACATTATGTCACATTTGGCGTAACTCACCTCCGCTCTGAGCGAAGAAAGATAGGACATCGCCCAAGACGAAAACCTTGGTCAACCAGTTGGGCCTGATGACGGAGTGCTCTCCGGCGTCAAGGAGGACAATGATGCGGCCAAGGACCATGTAGATGGAGGCAGCATAGAGCGCCGGTCCCAGAAGCAACAGGATTGACTGGATGATATAAGGGTTCTTGGTGAAGTCAGGCGCCTCCTGCGCCGACATGGCACGTCCCACGTAACCGACCGCCTCGACTGTGAACGCTTTGGTTAGCCCACGACTTCGATGTAGATTGATCCCGGGAGTGCAACTTACAGAGACAGCCGATGACGAACGGGATGAAGTACCATGTTCGGTTGCGGGTGAGTTGCCATATGTGGAGCAGCGCCGAAAGGCCGAACAGCACCACGAAGATAGCCGCCGCGGGTAACGACGGATGATAGTTGTAAAAGATGAAGGAGGTTTCTGACATGGTGTCGAGGAGAACTGTGCGTGTGTCGGCGAGATTATCAGATCCTGGTGTTGCGCCTTATCCTACTGGGGTTCTTCGATGCGGGTGATGTCGTTGAGCGGCGTGTTTTTGAGTGCCTTGGCAAAGTGTTGGCAAGAGGATATTTGGCTTGGAAGACAGATTTATTCTTCTTCTTCTACTCCATGAGATATATAACTGCGGTTCCGTGGAAACGCTTTGTTGTGGCATTTCTCTTTGCTTTCATCTCGACGTATTCATAGCGCCCAACCCTATACGCGGAAGCCAGCTCCCGTATTCACCAAGGTATTTTGACATACTGACGCAGGTACGCTGGCGCCACTAAATCCTACGCGGGTGATCGGTGCTTTACAACATTGACCAAGTCGCCGCACATAACCCTTGAACCATTAAAGTACTTTCACAATGACGAGGGCTCTTGAAGATTGTGGTTTCCCAAATTTTCGGCGTTCAGCAGTTATGTCGAGTGAACTTGCCGGTGTTGAGATACGGCCATCACTCGCGTAGGTACCTCCGTAGACTACGAGGAATTCGTACACCATTAAATCTAGTAGCAACGAGCACCTCTGGAGATACGCGTATCAGCGTATTCGTCAGCGCCACACGGACCCTCTCTCGTCTTGACAATCTCGAAACCGGCAAACCGTGCAAGGCGAAACGTGCCAGGGCAGAACCCGAGGAATCCTGAGAGCCAAACCCATCGGTTTCTATACGCGTTCCGCGGCGATACCCGAGTTATCGGAGCGAGCTATACTCGGCCCCGTTCGAGTCTCATCCCTTTTGATGACGCTTCTGTCCTCATCATGGGCGTTTCCCCTTGCATGATGCTCGGATCCATGTGCCGGGCTATGCCTATTCTCAGAACGAGTACTCGTTTTTGTTTTCCGACCTGCCTTGACTCCGCGGGTATGCCAGTCGTTGGTGGAGATGGTTCGTGGTGGACAGAAGCTTCAAATAAGGAGGTGTCGCGACATCCGCGTTTGGTTGCTAGAAATGGGACATTAATACAACACGGCTGCAATCTTCGACCTGTGCCTTATTTTATGGATCTTTGTCCTTCATTATATTTCCAGTCATCGCAAATCGTGTATTCATGGCGAACTTCAAGGGCACCCATGACGGAGCCCCTCCATCGCCTTACAGCGATCTGCCGGAGGTAGTCCCCGACGACTATTTGCCTTCGTATGACACCGTCGTCAGAGACGATTCACTTCAACAAACCGCCGTAAGAGGTATTGTGTTTTTTGATTCACCGGTACTTTAGTTTACACCGCTGACAATGGAACAGATGATGGCCGTGTCGACGTCGACTTAAACTCCCGATTCTGTCGAACACTCTCGCGATTCATCCCCGACCTCAAAACCCCACTACCAGAAGTCCAGGAACCACCACCGCAGTATTACGCAGAACTTGCAGGAGAATCATCAACGCCCCCTCGATTCCACATCAAGCTCAACATCGTCATCCAGGTCGTCGGCAGCCGCGGCGACGTCCAGCCCTTTGTGGCGCTCGGCAACGAACTCCAGAAGCACGGCCACCGCGTGCGTCTCGCAACACACAATGTCTTCCACTCCTTCGTGCGTGACGCCGGGCTCGAGTTCTATCCCATCGGCGGCAACCCGTCCGAGCTGATGGCGTACATGGTGCGCAACCCGGGCCTGATCCCCAGCTTGAAGACGCTCCGTGGTGGCGAGATCCAGAAGAAGCGCGATATGGTTGCCGAGATGCTCAACGGGTGCTGGCAGTCCTGTCTGGAGCCGGATCCAGTGAGTGGCAGGCCGTTCGTTGCGGATGCCATCATCGCCAATCCCCCCAGCTTCGCCCATGTGCACTGCGCGCAGGCGATGAATATCCCCGTCCACCTCATGTTCACCATGCCTTGGACTAGCACGAGGGCCTTCTCTCACCCTCTAGCGAACTTGAAGTTTGACGAAAAGGCGGGAATGAGTCCAGAAATGGCAAATTACGTGTCATACAGTGTCGTGGAGTGGCTAACTTGGCAAGGGCATGTCTTCCTTTTTTTATTGCCTTAAGGCCTCTCCGTTCCAGGTGCTAACTCCGCGATAGACTTGGAGATGTCATCAACGACTGGCGCAAGACAATTGACCTGGAGCCTGTACCAGTATCCGAAGGCCCTCTGCTGGCAGAAACGCTCAAAATCCCCTTCACATATTGTTGGTCCCCAGCGTTAGTCGGCAAACCTAGGGACTGGCCGTCATATATCGGTAGGGATTGTTTACAACACGCATACAGGTACCGGACTAATGCCATTTAGACGTATGTGGCTTCTTCTTTCGGGAACCGCCAAACTATACACCTCCCGCCGACCTCGCAAACTTCCTCGCCCAAGGCCCGACGCCTATCTACATCTGCTTCGGAAGCATCGTGATTGATGACCCAGAACGCATGACCAAGATCCTTGTCGAGGCTGTCCGTCGAACCGGCGTCCGTGCCATTATTTCCAAGGGCTGGAGCAACCTAGGCGGCGTGGACGAGAAGGATGTTTTCTTCCTTGAGGATTGCCCTCACGAGTGGCTTTTCGAGAACGTCAGCGCCGTCTTTCACCACGGCGGTGCTGGAACTACAGCATGCGGTCTCCTGAACGGCAAGCCAACGACCATCGTTCCCTTTTTTGGAGAGTTCGTAAATCCCACCCAACATGGCTTGTGAGCCTGCTAACATACAACAGCCAGCCGTTCTGGGGAGAGATGGTCGCGGCGTCAGGGGCTGGTCCATTCCCAATTCCTCAGAAACGACTCAACGTCGAGAACCTCTCCGAAGCCATCAAATTCTGTCTCACCCCTCAAGCTGCGGCCGCTGCTGCAGGGTTGGCGTCGAGGATGAAGAGCGAGAGCGGCGTCGAAACTGCTGTGCGGTCGTTTCACGCCAACTTGCCGCTGGAAAACCTGCAATGCGACATTCTGAGGAACGAACCTGCTTCCTGGGTCTGTAAGCGAGGTAAGAAACACATCAAACTATCGAAGTTGGCGGCGGGCGTTCTATTCCAGCATCTGAAGGTTGACCCAAAGAAGATCCATCTGTGAGTTCCCTTCTCATATCTACTGGCACCGAGTGTTAACAATTCGGGTTCTAGCAACGAGGCGAAAACCATCAGGATAGATAATCGCCGATGGGACCCCGTTACCGGAACCACGTCCGCGCTGCTTGGGACTTCCAGTGATATGGCGAGGGCCACCGCTGATATCGTCCGAAAGCCGATTCAGACTTATCAACAACGCAAGGCCATCCAACCCAGCGACATCATGCCCGAGCCCGGAAGTTCGCCCGGAGCAGGCCTCCAACACGGCGCCGTTCCTCGAGGGGCACCTTCACCCGGCGGCCGCGGCTGCATGAGCACGGCCGGCGCGATTGCTTCGGCTTCGGCATCCGGAGTAGGCGGTTTCTTCAAGTCCTACGGTCGAGGGTTCTACCTAGACATCCCGCTTGCCGTCACCGAAGGATTCCGCGCGGTCCCGGCTCTCTACGGCGAGCGCGTCCCCGAGCATGAGACTGTCAAGGACTGGCAGTCCGGTGCACGAGTTGCAGGCAACAACTTCGTACGAGGCATGTCCGAAGGCTTCTCGGACCTGGTCGTCCAGCCGTACAAAGGGGGGCAAGAAGGCGGTGCTCTTGGAGCGGCGAAGGGCGTGGGCAAGGGCTTGCTCGGAATGGCCAGCAAGACAGCTTCAGGTATGTGCTTTATCTTAAGGACCCCAGACGGATGCAGAGACTAACTTGTACGATGAAGCCGCCGTCGGAATCGTTGCGTATCCCGGCCACGGCATCTACCAGAGCGTGCGGACGCTCGTCAAATCCAAGACTCGGCAGCAAATAATGAGTGCTCGACGCCAGGAAGGAGACTATCTCGTTATGAACCCCGGAAAAGTGCCCATTGACGTGGCTTTCATTTTATCCGAGTTTGGGACTCTGTGTCAGAAGGACTCAGGACCGCAACGACCAATCTCCCGCGGCGATGTCTAACAGAAGCTCTCGCGAAACGAGAAGGCCACCCACCCTGCTTTACGATAAGTGTATTTTGGCGTTTGCTCTAAAGATACCCGAAATATATAGAAATAAATACTAGACTCTCTGTCGCGAGTTTTGGTGTATCCTCTCGCGGTTGATGCAACTCAGCTCACCGAGACTCGCCAGTTCAACCATCACGAGACGCCTCACCCAGTGCGACGACCGCGTCCCGCCACCACAGTGCGTTCCTACTCACTAAAATAGCTCCGTTACCTCCGTCATGCTGCGCACTGTATACCTCGACCAGCCTGTCCGGGGTCTCCTTGTGGTGGGCCGAACCAATCTCTGCAGGCGTCAGCTGAGTGGCCTCATCGTGCAGTAGCTGCCGGGGTGGCCGTGCTTAGTTCAGCTTCGAGAAGACACTGGCGTCCGTTAGGTCGTGTGCTCGGCATTCGCTGTGTCCTCGGGCGTGACTCGTGAGGCAAAAGCCCCTTGGCAAGTTCGCCCTTGTATTTGCGCACCACGGGACGGGACACAAAGGCAAGGCTTTCAGAGTCGGGCATCTCGTTTGCAGACGGAAATGGTCTCAGTCCCCTCGCTCGCTCCTCGGCATTGATCCCTCATCCTCTCGTCCCGTCCCTTCTCGCGGTGGCGCCGACCCCTTCATCAACGCGGAGAACCGCTCCAGCCTAAACTCTCTAGAGGAAATAATCCCTGTCCTCCTCCCCACCGCTAGACCCAGCGCAACCTGGTGCGTTCACGGTCGGTCCGAAAAGGCCCTGGCTAGCCCTCTCGGCTTCCTGCAAGGCTGAGAATGAAAACGCCATCTGGGGAATCCGTCTGTTCTTCGGCGTCCCCCCAAGTGTCAGCCGCAGTTAGAAGCTGGGGTAGCGGTCCCTCCGCCGACCCTCGATTGCGGACTGCCGGGAGATCGCTTGATAGAGTCAAGTCCCGATACGCAGCATTCTACAATATTGGCGCCTCGGGGAATTCGGGAGAGCATGCGTAGGATGTCTTGCCCCGAGTCTCCGGCTCCACACATGGCGGAGATATTAGCGTTGTAATGTCTCGAAATGCCACCCCGAGCCGTCACGTACGAATATTCTTCTTCTTCAAAAAGCAGTCAATTAATTGGTTACTGACCATTCCGAATAGAAGGTATAATAGAGTAATACCGTTCAATGGCGTGCTTCTTCCAACCGCTTAAATTCACTAACTATTCTGACAAATTCCTGTCGGCAATGCAAGTTCTAAGCTCTCCAGCAACCAGACCTGGAACCACAACATCACAAATCTTTCTCCGGCCCTAGTGCCCAGCATTTGGAAGTAACTATCGCCAGTGTCTTAATAGAAAATCCAGGCAATTCAGGGGGTGCTTTTGGCTCATCGGAGAGTGTCTAACGAGATGATATTCCTTTCAAATGTTTTACCCTACATGTTTAGCCAAAACCACCATCTCGTCTCATTTTTATTTTGAGCACCGGAAAGTGCGATAGCCATATGTAAAAGCAATCCCACTAATTGGTTCAGGTTTTTTGCTTGTTCCACTGAAAGAAGAGACTGATCGGCCTCTCAGAGAAGTTGACAGTCGCCCACCTCTGCCAGAAATAACCACCGAGTCAAGTTATGATGCTGGGCGACAAGCCGCTATTTAGGTTTGAGTTCGAATTGCCAAACTAGACGCAATGATAAGGTACCTCAAGTTACGTTCTGGGGATCACGGCGAAGGTTTTGGATTGCACTTGCGATTTCATAAAGGTACGGTATTATCGTAAACATCCGGCTGCCTGAAGAGGGCAACATAATGAGGGCAATAAGATAGGCAGAAGATAGGGATTTTATGTGTATACAAGAGGATTTATTCCTCAACCTTCAACCTACAAACCCCCTTATGTTCCTCAAAGTCCTGAATATATGTGTCGTTAAGATTAGGGCGAAGGCTGAGATAGAGCACAACTGAGTTAGGGGGTGAGAAAGTTGGTCTGAAGTTAGTGTCTTGGCTACAGTGATTCCTGGAAAGGCATTCTAGTCCTTGCATAAGAGTGTTGTACTGTTATAATAGAAAATTGGTTGTACTGACTTTGGACGTTGAGCCCCTCTGAGTCACCATTACGCAGTAACAAACCATTCAGGATCCAGAAGACTGGGGAATGATCCGATTACACGAATTGTGATCATATTCAACAAATATTCAAATAGGTTGAAGTTGAAAAAGGGTTAGCTTAGACGTTTCGAAACTCTTGGAACCAACCGATTAACTCCTTTACCTTGTACTCACGTGGATTCTTGCTAGGGGTCGTCTCTGAGCCCTGTCAGCCGCAACGATTAACGAGTATATAGAACCAATTACAATACTTTCTCAAGATTGTGGGGTAAGATCTAGGGATGCAATGCGACTTATGCAATCACCCTGGTACCTGCATCAATGTCTCGAACGACATCGTAGCGAGGGCGGGAAGGGTGAGCACATGATCCACTTCGAGGAGTTATCCCACCTATCAATGGAATCATCAAATGAGAGCGGCCACTGAATGTAAGACTTCCGGTAGTTGAGCCGTGATGAGCATGATGACCAGGTTGACCGGGTTCTATAGCATGTAAGGGACAGCGGTGAGAGTCTTAGGCAAGGGAGTCATTTGCCAGGTCAGAAAAGGAGCTCGTAGCCGTATATTGACCAGAGTTCTCAAGAGAATGGTCCATGGGGTCTCTATGACTCAAGTCGGCTAGTCAGTGGAAACACCCTCCCATCTGTCACTTAACGCCGTTTGCAGAGCTTCACGGATATCAAACGGGGGATAGCCCACAATTATCACCGGGCAACCGGCTCCGCATGTTGACTTCGTTCCGATAGTCACCGATTGAATTACGGAGATTTCCCAATGAATACCAGGCGGCTCCCTGGGACTTTCTTGAGAACCTTCTTGATTTGATTCCCCGGTCTCTTTCCTTTCTCCACCTAGACCATTGACGGTAACGCTGCTCAGCCGGCGTGAACCCTAACGACCCAGAGGTAATACTGCAGCATTAGCTTGCGGCAAGGAGGGCAAGTTTAACATGACGAAAGAACGGGTAGAGTTGATAGGAAGTTGATCATCAGTGTTACTTGACTTGATCGTGATGTCAAGACTGAAGACTGAGGTAAGACCCCTGTAGAACATCATCTTCTGTGCCTCTTACCAAAGGGACAACTGGATAACTATGGAGTAACTTGGCAAGGTGCCGGTCCTCGGACCTAACACAACGCGTCAGTTAGACTCGAGTCTTCCAGTGAACAGTGATCCCGCCATGCTGCACTGCCGAACTTGGATCCACTTGCAAGGAATGGGAAACGGTGTGGTCCGTTTTTGTCTCCATAGACCCAATCTCGGCAATGAAGAGGCACGCCAGCTATCCAAAGCCAAATTGTGGTGACATTCAAGCGAGATCACTTGTGTCATTCTGCTTAGGCTGCCTGCAGCAGTCCAGACCTGGCGATCTGAGTCGTGTGACTTTCTTGTGCTTGAGCAAGAATTCGGCCAGAAGCCGGAGAGGGTTCCATCCGCAAACGAACTTGTCGGACGGAGCGTCAACACGAACCAGTTCTGCGTTTATGTCCTCCTGATCTTTTACTCATGGATGTACATGCTGGCTACGTAAGGTTTCTAGGTAGGACCAGTGTCTGCGTGAATGTCTATACCTCTCCTCGTAGGAGAGTTATCTTTTAACTGTGGTAGATGCGGCAATAGAGTTGGCCCTTATGGAGCCATATACCTGGATCACAATGTCGCGAGTCTACTCTTGAATTTCGGAATGAAACCGAGACACCGGGATCCGCACACCTGGTCTAGAGTTCCATCTAGCGTCATAGCCCCCACGACGCCCGCTTACTACGTGGGTAGTGCATTCAGGATCTTGAGGCCAATGTACATCTTGGTCAAAAGCTTATCCTACTAAGCGCTGAGTTAATACTCTACCGAGTACCTGGCGTCGACGCGTGCCAAGAGTCTTCCTCAACGCAGCGTTCGTTGCGCGTTTCTACGAGCTTTTGCCATGTAAGGTACTTAGGAAGTCATGACAGCCTCACTCCACATCAAAGTGGAAACTCCGGAATACTGGAATGCGAGAAGCCGCCCTTGCTCTGGACCTAGCGAACTGTATTGCTGCTGGTCTACACTTGAACCGTGACAATGAAATCGCTTGGCAACACTGGCATACGTATAAAACGCATCCGTATTAAAGACATCCCGTAATTGAGCTGAGACCAGTGGGGGCACTGTTAAACACTAGAAATGATGTCAACGCGTCTTCCCGAGATAGTCAGGATATAGCAAAGGGCCGGTGCTAGACAAAAACACGGTCGATCCAATCAGTCAACGGGGCTACTGACACCTACGGAAACATACCGTGCCTCGCCTTGAGGCTGGATTTGAGACAAAAAAACCCTGAATTTGCCTTGGCGTGGACGTTTCGGGTGGGGGGGATCTGAGATGACGCCGCCGCGCCCGGCGGGAATGATCGAGATACCGACGGCAGTTGGTTTAGCTTTGAAATAAAAATGACACCAGTGACTTCCGGGTCTTCCCTGCGTCAATCCCGTCGAACAAAGACCCGTCCTCGTGGATCTACGGGAAAAGGGAACCGGCGTGAATGTTGATTGTTTAGCGTGGTTGTCTCTTCAGCTCCCTGATCTCCCCTCTCCAATTTCTTTGAGATGTTTGCGCAGTTCATCCCGTGGTACTGGCAGCATGACTGATTCATGTGTGCACAAGATGTTGTGCCATGTTCTTTTGGTGTGGTGGAAATCACGGGCAGTACCCTGTCTTTCTACTCCTTCGTCAGCGATCATCGTTCCCCTGCTTGAACGCTAAACGGCTAATCAACCCCCCCCCTAACAATTTGGCTTTGGACATTAACGACTCCATCCCTCGAAGAATAAGGCCGTTCTGTCCAACCCGTTGGTAGATATCAATGCCGTCTAGACCGATCATCGATGCCGAGCGCACGAGCTTGAACAACCATACCGCCGTTCAACATCCACGAGATTCGAACCCGTGCCGAACCCCTCGTCGTACCCACCATGAATACCAGCGAAGAATCTCCAGTCTCCCCATATCCATCGCTTGAATCGCTTTCTTCATCAGCCGTGGCATGGCTGTTGCAAATGCCGAGTCAGAAAAACAAGCCTGGGATGACACGTTGGAATACGTTCCACAACCACGGCATCGAAAGCCGTTTCCCGCCTTTGTGAATCAACTGTCACCTCAAATTTCAGACGAAATCCTTTTCCTGGTGTTTTGTTAAAGGTTATACCGGTTCTACTGACGAGTCTCGGTCGATACGTGTCGAACGACCCCTCACCGCCCAGAAGCTGCACCAGAACAAACATCCTGAGCTTGGTATTTTCGTAAGCATCCATAATGTCGGTCGTCGTACAAAGGGATAGTATCCAGGTATGCCGCAGAAAGATGGTCTACAATATAGAGGAGGAAGGCCCCGGGCTTCGAAGATGGATGGATCATCACCACTTGAATACATTGAATATACCCCTTTATCTGTCGTTACCTTGCAGAGATAATGCGGTTCGCACCACTCGTTCTTCTCCTGGCCACAGGAGGTGCATCAGCAACAGAGCTCTCGCTTCAGACAGAGCAGTCGACAGCTGACGTCCAGGTCGTCCTCGAAACTACTACGCAGACAACTACATTGACAGTCGACGTGCTCTACACGTCTACGAAAACGGAATACTACTCGCCTGGACCACTTCCTATAACAACCAAATGCACGCAGCAGTGTGTTGTTCTGACCCTCTCTACGTTGACAAAGTAAGGACCCAACATGTTTCAGTTTCTGACAACTATCTTATTATGGTTCAAGGCCAGCCGGTAGTTTGACGTCTCACGTTTCCAACGGCCCGCATGTTTCTATCTCCTGCGCTACGATCTACGACAAAACGACTGATTATTCTGGATCATCCACGCCTTTGTCCTCCTCTACGCTGTCGGCTCCGATTTCTATCACCACGAGGGTGTCGTCTCTCGCTTCTGTTTCGACAGTTGTGACTGTGCAGAGTACCACTACCGTTTCGGAGGTTCTGACTGTGCAGAGTCCCAACAGCGTTCCAACGGTTGTGACTGTGCAGAGTACCAGTACCGTTTCGACAGTTCTGACTGTGCAGAGTCCTAACAGCGTGCCGACGGTTGTGACTGTGCAGAGTCCCAACAGCGTTTCGACTTCGGAACCGTGTTCGACCGATGTGACTGTAACAAAGACAGTGGTAGAGACATGGCGGTCCAAGGCGCCTATCACAACAACACTGGTGCGTACGAAATCAGTTACGATAAAGACGGCGATTGTGGAGGCGTATTCGACATCGACGGGAGAGGAGACGTTGCTGGCCACCCGAACTACAACTGTTCACCTGGTCAGTTTGGACACGACATGTGGTGTGGGAGCCAAGAGTTGCTGTGCCGGTTGTGTTACGGCTGCCACGCCAGAATCGAGTGTTGAAAAGTCAGAATCTGGTTCTCTTGAACCCTCGGTTTCTAGTGACTTGCAACGCCAGGGCACGGCAGTCAGTTCGAGTGTGCAGACGACGAATGGCGAGAACACGGCTGTTTCTACTGCTGGAGCAGCAGCTGTGACGGCGGGGATAGTTGGTGCCTTGGTTGGGTTCATGGCTGTGTTGGTATGATTCCTCGAGGGTGGCACTGGAGGAGGCGCTTGAGGAGACACTCCTTCGAGGAGGCACTTTCACAAGCAGCTACTTCTCCAAGAAAGCGCAGCTAGTACACAGAAACCTGGAGCTTAATATTATCCTGCTTTGGTGGATAAGACTTGTTTGGTGTGCCAGCGGGAAGAGGGTGGGCTAATTTCCCATGTCCAGCGATCCCTTTACGTACCAGAGCGGCGACTATGGAGACGAGTCCGCAAGCCGAGGACGCCAATGTTACGAGATGATTTCTCTCCCCCGCTCACAGACCTTCCAGCAGTCACAAGACCATCCTTGCAAGATGCTAAAGCAGGCAAATCGAGGCGTAATGGCGGCGTATGATCATGTTCGGACTCCCGTGTGCGTGTGTAGATATGAGGTCCATTATGCAGTATACATGCAACAACTTGTCTTAGTCATCCGTAACAATGGACAGCCTACCTTAGAGCCGAACGCCTCTTCGTAAGGATCACCAAGTCATCGTTTCTCAGCCAGAGGCGTTTCGACACGTGGGTCTCAGTCTGGTGTTTTGGCCTGGAGGCGATCTAGGCGACCTTCAGGAATTAGTGTACGTTAAAGCCAACAGGTAGGCAGCCAGTATAGTTGCTTCAGCTGATGATTGGGGAGGATAACTGCCGGCCACCGTTTTGTTCGACCCGCATCGAGTCCTTTTGTGTGTACCAGCTCGGCGGCAAGCAATAAGGCGTCCACTATTCCGACCAGTCCCGAATCCGCCACATTCAAGGCGAAATCTGCTCTCCATCCCTGAGGGGACAACAAGGAATAGGCTGGTACCCTTGGGTTACGAGGCTCCGGGTTACCTTCAGGGGTCGTGTACCGTATGCCGAAGGCTCAATTGGGTGAGCACATCTTACGTTCAGTGCGCAACCAAAGTGCATATTGGTGGCGTAGGTGCTGGCTTGCGAATTACGGAAAAAGAGTGTTGTCTTTCAAGTCGGCCTTGTGGTACGGAGTCAAAGGAGCACAGGAGTTAGGCTTGGTGTGCCAGAGTGTTAAGCGGTCGGTTTTGTAATCAGGGATGGCTCAGGCTAACACCGCTTGGCAAATAGGAGGCACAACATACACCGGCGCTGTCACCGACGGCCCAAGCCTTGGCCCTACTGACTCGATGGCGTCAATTTGAGGAAAGCCCATCAGCCTCCGTTTGCTAGCTTGACACTTGGGGCCCGTGGCACCGCGTAAGCAGTCCCCTCATCCGCATCCCCGACTTCCACTTGAGGGCTTGGGCATCTGTGCGTCTCTGGATTGTGTTTCCTAGTATTTTATTGGCTTTGCCATCTTTTGAAGACAGGCGGATGCTAGACTTGAGCCGGTGGAGCGTCATCATGGTGGTATGGTAGCACCTAGAAGGCTAGAAAAGGGGTAGGTTGGCAAAGCTAGCTGGCCGAACTTTGAACAAGGGTCGCGGGTATTCCTCCGGACCCGAGAGCTCATTGAGCAGACACGAGCAGAACTTGACATGAACTAGCTTTTGATTTTGCCTCACACTCGCCCGTGTCACAGAGGTGGGGGGACAACTTGGAACTGAGTCAGGGCTGACCACTCTTGGTCGGCCGAGGACTAGAGGATGTGTTGGCTTTGGGGATACGCGCAGGTCGGCGCCCTGACGCCACTGGCAATATCGAAAAGCACCGGGCGGTTCGAGGGAGCGTGCGGTGACGTGGTTTATGTGATGCAACCGTCTAGTGAAGGTGCTAGCATCGTGGCGCATGGTCCGGCTAAGAGATGTCCGAAAGGTTGCAGTAGCCCAAGTCCAAGCCCAAGCCTTACACTGGCCTCGTGTGAGGCTACCGAGAGCCGCTCGAGAAGGGCCTTTCTGGCGAAGCACCGTACTACGTCTCTGTAAGACAGACGAGAACACGAAGCATAGGGATCACAGGCTGCCTAGGACAACGAGATACAGAGGCAGAGACAGAGAGCATTGCAGTAAAATTTGATAGAGGATGGGGTTCAATTTGTCGACTATCTTATGGAGGTAGTTAAACTAAGGAGTGGATGATACATGATGTGTCTTAAAGATGGACACGCGTTCGGATAGAACAAGACATTCGTACAAGGGGTTGACCATAATAACTAGAGCAAAAACAAACTGAGTGAGTGTTTCAAAGAGGACACAGTCCGGTTCAATGTACTACCAGGGGGGGTAGAACCCAATCTGTGATATGACATGGGGGCGAAAATGACAGTCCTGCAGGGCTAATAGCACCGCTTCCAAGAGACAATAGGGCTCAGTCCGTGTCGGATCCCTCGGAGGTTTCCTCGATCATGAATGCCGCAGAGCCAACGGTGTACCGCAGGATGGGGTAGTCTTCAACGGGGAACAGGGAGTAGATTTTGGCCTTGACCTTTCGGCTCTCGCCATAGGCTTTCTCCCAGGGAAGACGCATGGAGTCAGGGATCGCCCATGCCAGCTTCCGGCTCCGAAGCCAGACTCTGACCAGGTGACGTGACGATTCCTCGCCATCCTGGTATGGCTCTCGCCTGTGGAACAGGGCCAGGTTGTTGAAGAACAGGATATCACCCTTCTCGAGAGATAGTTGCAGTTCCGCTCGAGCGGCCGATTCAGCGAGGGCCTGGAGAGCATGGTGCTGAGACGCAGTCAGAAGAGGGATATCGGAGCCGGCCATGTCAGGGTGCGGTCCAAGTCGATGGGGGTCTACGCTAGCCAGGAGCTTGCCGTCGTGGATCGAGAAGATTGGGCCAAGATAGTAAGTGGCCCGGCGTCCAGATCTGCGCGTCAATTCATTAAAAACGCTGTCTGGGGCAACGGGGCTTTTTTAGACCGAGATCTCTTACAGTTGTATGGGCCAGTTGGGGGTCAGGAGCGTCTTGACAACCTCGGGCTCCCTGTTCAGCAGGTCGTTGAACACCCACCAAGCAGAGGTCAGACAGGTGTTACCGCCCTTGCTCGCGCAGTTGCGAACTTGGAGCGACAGAATTTCACATCCCATATCGGTATGGAACGGCTGTAGAGTAAGTTCGTTAGCCCAGGGGTAGTCTACACACACCAGGGCGGACGTACCAGTCCATCCTTGGTGTGGATGCCATGTCGACGGCTCGCTGGAATGGTCCACTGCTTCGAATCGGTAACGTGGGCTTTAGTTGTTAGTTATTGCATCAGGCATAGGGTGCGGGTAGGAAAACATAGTGGGGTGCAAAGTGTGCTAGGGAGGCGTACAAAGTATGTTCCCCCTCCGGTCTTGATAACCCCTTTCCTCGGCAATGTAGCTTGTGAGACCCAAGAAGATGACAACACTGTCTTCGACGGTGTAGTGGGAAATTTCAAGGCCACGAATGACGAAGAAGCCACGGCCGAGATAGAGAGTCTCGGCACAGGCTCGAAGGCGACGGGAGAGGCCAGGGAGCGGGAAGTTGTCGTGGGAGACGTCTCCCCCATCCAGCCCAAGCTCTGTATCTGTTAGCTTCGAACGAATGGCTCTAAGAGCCGCTATGTTTTGGGCTCCTGACTTTTGAACTCGGCAAGGGCATTGCCAATTTCTAGAACATCGTGCTTGCTCAGCTGGAGCATGTAGGGCTTGTTGTCCTTGAAATCAGCCCCTGACCAGACCAACGGCCCGGTCAGCTTTCCGGCCGATTGCTTTACGAACAAGTCGGCTGCGCTGTCAGCGTTTACATCTTGGGTTGAGTCTCTCTTGTGATCGTAAGGGAGACACAGGGAAGAGTCTAGGATGATGCCATCTGTCGAAGTAGACATGATTGTGTTCTTTCGCGGAGTTGACAATGGAACGACACAATGGTGGTGATAATTATCAGAAAGTGAGGCAAGAAAGCTGTAAGACTGCAGATCAAGTCGTAGTTACTTTTCAGAACAGCTTGAGCAAGACACCCTCACAATTCCAAGGAAGGCAGTATTTTGATCGTCTATTATACCCAACTCCCTCCCTCCCTTAGACCGATCAGGCTCGCCCGAGACGACCATTGTTGATACACATATCCCGCACTTCTCGGAGAGACCAGGCTCCGGGGTCGACCAGAGAGGCCATTCTGTTGGTTGCTAGCTTCGCCAGTGGCCCCGTGGTGCTGGCCGACCGTCATACATCCAGTGGGGGATGTGCTGGCGAGAGGGTTGAGATGCTCTCTGTTGGTCGAAAGGCAGCGGGCGTCACACTCGCGGGACGCCAGCGGATCGAAATGGGGGAGGGATTCGTGGGGCGGAAGCAGTGATTCGATGCCGGTGACGACAGAAGAGGAGGTTTGCGGAAAAGATGCTCGGGAGTCTGGCGAGAGCTGCAACCCAGCGAGGGGGCTTGGCGTAGAGATGCGAGGCGAACGTATGCAGAGCCCGAAGGCCCCTGGGTTGCATGAGACTTGTGATTTCCGACGGCCGCTCAGAGTCCCATGGCCCATGGATAGGCCGTACGACAACGCAGGAGAGAGAGAGAGAGAGAGAGACAGAGACGAGTCGTCAGACGTCTCTTCGCATCAGATGTGTTGAGAGGAAAGGAGAAACACAAAATACCAGCCTCAAGGGCTGGTCTCACGGGCCAAGCTCATTGTACGTAGTAGGATGGGACGGCCCCCCCTCGTTACATCCCCGGTGACCGGATCGTCAACCATGGAAGCCGGGCCCCGGGGGTTTCTAAATGAGGAGCTAGGGAGGACCAGATGGAGATCAGGATACATGAGATATTCAGCCCGTCCGTCCAGTTGTGTTGGCCCTTTACGAAGTCGAGGGCGTCATCTACAGAATAGTCTTAAAAGTCGTGGGGGGGGACTAAAACTGACAGTTCGGCCAGCTGTTTTTGTATGAGGCTGGCTGTTTGCACCTACGAGTGTCTCCTCCCTCCCTCCTTTGCCGGTTGAAATTCCCTCCCTTCTTTCGATTCTTTTTCCCTTGCTGCCGTGTTGCTCTGCAGTTCTGTTGCTGCGAGGGCACCTCGGTTACGGTAGATGGAAGAGCAACGGCGTTAGAGTCGTTGATTCGGACATGGCGAGCCCAGAGACAAGTTGCCATCTCGGACGGCTCAGACCAGCATTCACTCGGAGAGCAATAATCGGGCAAGCGAGACGAGACGAGACCAACCGCAAACAAACGGACTGGGTTTTTTTGCGGAACATTTCTAATTCAAAAAGGACATTAGCACTTCACACATATCGCTCGTCTCTGTGAGCGGCCATACCCCGGTTGCGTCGTCGGGCGAGTGCAGAGACTCTCTCAGCTTGGACGTTACGCCAAGCGGCCACCCGCATTCCGCTGGCCAAAGCATCTGCCGTGGGTGAAATCAAACCGGCGAGGAAAAGAGCTGGATTTAATGGGACCTGGCAGACGATGATTGGCGGGCGGATGTACAGGGGTCGCATCCTTGTCCAGGGCGAGGTCCACGCCAAAGAGCAGCAAGACATCCCACATGCTCGTCCACACCATGTGGCTCAGCGATGACATTGCGGCTTTGCTCGCGGACGCACCGCTGTACCACAAATGTGAGACATGCAAGGGCTTGTGAACCCTGGGACGGTGCGACGAAACTTTTGAGGCCCTCGGCAGTTGCTGTGCTGGGCTGCTACCGGGTCTACCACGCGCCAGGTACAGCGAGGCTGGATGGCTTGTATACCGGCCGTAGTTGCGCGCAGTTAACCGCCGAGGGCCACGCGTGTGATTCCATGTATAGTACAGTACACGGCTGTACTCGGTACCAGGTGCTGCTGTCCCGCCCTTAACCAAGCAGGGAGGGAAGAAGAAGGGGGGGGGTCTGGTATCTGAGGCGGCCCAGACACGGGCTCGGAGGCTGGGAGGCTGGCCCCGACAACAGGACGCCATTTTTTTTTTCACTCCCCCTGTGGACTGTCGGCTGTGGGTGTCCTTCTTTTGTGTGCCCGTTCTTGCCCGGTTTCATTCGTGCCATGGTTCCTCGTCCCGAACCGTCCATCGACACACGACCGAGTAATCAACCGCTGACACTTAGCAAGCAGCACCAAGCGCCGCCCTGGGCAACACATCGCGGCAGGTTTAACCGGGGACCAATCTTCGACCCATCGCTTCGGAATGGCGCCGACTAACAAGAACCGGCCTGGGATCCGCGTAAGTCAAGTCTCCTCGTTGGTTGATCCGCTCGTCGTCCTGGCCCCTCCTGTGTTGCGGAGCTTTCAGTCCTGGTGCATCCCTCCCCACCTCTATCTAGATTCTCGGGAGCCTACTATGCGAAGCGAAGTACTACGACGGATACTACGCTGTAGCTAGCCTCGTCGTGGGACCGCGAAAGAATATGTACAGTACGAATACTCGAATGTAGGCAGTTCTGCGTGCTGGGTTGGGCTGTTGGTTGGTGATGGGGATTTGGATGGAGACCCCGTCGATGGAAACCCCTCCCGTGACCGCTCTTTGGCCCTCGGTTGAAGTGATGAGAGACACGAAGAGTTCAAGTGTCTCCCTCGCGGACTGGCGAGCGGACGGAGAGGTCTGTACCAAGTGGTGTTTGTACAACGAAGCCCTGTACGAAGGAAGTGGAGGGACGAAGGTGACATGGAGGGACACGGCGGATAGCAGGATGGGTATGCACAGTTGCAGCTGGGATCCCGAGCTTGTGGGAGGCGGTGTTGCCGTGGGCAAGCTTTTGAGGCTTGGACCCTGGGATATCGGAATCATCATTGGACACGGGCTGGACGTCATGCTGGAACTGGACGTTGGGATATCGGACGGACCCTTGAAGACCACGCGGCAGTTCTCGAACTAACACACTCTCCCTGAAGCAGGACAGGCCAACGCCCAGGTCAACAGCCGATGTACCTTTTGGGCCTCCCCGGTCGGAGCGGCGTCGCGCGAACCAACGCACCGCTATTAACACGGCTCTCGTTGGTGGCGAGGGCGACGGTCCGAACTCTCGCTGTCAGGCTGAGGACTCGGTCTCAGAGAATCCTCAGCCGCCTGCAAAGAGACGGGCACGGGAGCGGGATACGGGGGCGCAAGGTGCTAAGGAGGCTTCTGAGAGACATGCCGGGGCGGCTCCGGCTCAGACTCTGGCTCCGGATCCGGGTCCGGTGTCGTCGTCTAGCTCCAGCCCGAACTCCAGCGCCAGCCCTTCGTCCACCACCAGCTCGAAGTCCAGCTCGAACTCCAACACCTCCTGCCACTGCAACCACAGTTGCAACTGCGAGGTCAAGTGCAGCTCCCACTCCAACCTCGATGCTACTATAGAAGCTATCGTGAGCGTCCCAGTACACCACCAGGTCGATCCCGTCCCCGGCGTCAACCTTGCCAGCCCTGCCAGGGACGTTCTGCCACACGGCTTGTACCACCAAATCGTCGACGTCGAAGCCCCCTGCTCCGTGCCCCAGCCCCATCCGCACCGCGGAGCCCGAAGCCACGGTGACAACGACCATGCATATGCCTACTGGATCGACAACGACACGCCTAGCCCGCCGGCTACTCGCTCGCCATCCCCCACTAGCCGTAACCTAGGTTCCTGCGACTCCCCCCACTGGAACGCTGCCGCGGCTAGCTTGCCGTCAAACGCTGGGTCGCCGTGTCCGCACACGGAAGCTAATGGCCACTCGAAGCCAGTGCCAGTGACAAGTACATGCGAGAATGCAGCCACTAGCTATAATCTCCGGTTGGTCAGTGACTACCTGGTCCAATACCAAGCATTTAGGCGAGCTCAGAAGCTGGAGCGAGCTCAGGAGTTGAAGGAAAGTTGGGAAGCAAAGCAAACTTACGGCTGGTTTCCGGATGCCGCTCCAAGACCGGGTCTGGGTCTGACTCCGCAGTTTCCCAATGTTCCCTCGTTCTCGTCGTCTTCATCATCGCCTTCGTCCTCGCCTTCGTCCTCGCCCTCGTCCTCCTTCGCGGTCTTGCCCTCAACATCTGTGTCACACTCGACCTCGACTCCAAACCCGTACCAAGCGACATCGTCCAACTCCAACGAGCCCAGCTCCTCGTCCTCGACCCGAAAACCTCAGCAGGGAGAACACTCTCAAGCACGGCGATTTCATACATCAAGGAAGGGCAAAGAGAGGGCTACTGGGCCTGGAATACCAACTTTTCTGGCAGCTGGACCCCAGGCTGGTTCAGATGACTTGAGCTTCCCGTCCTCCGAGTTCGTTGGCCTCAACCTAGCGTCCAATGACAACACAGCTCCGGAGGATCAACAACACCTCTACGAGGACTCGGTAATCGAACCGGACTCTGAAAGGGATGATGGCTCTGAGGAAGAATCAGACGGCAAACCCGAGGGCTGGATCGAGGACGCCGACCTTTACGAGGGACTTGGACCAGACGCCTACAAATACTTTGTCGATTCCGATGGCCCCGGCGCTGTTGGACTATCAAGCGGAGATGGACCAAGAGAAGGCACTTCCAGAGCGCACGCTGAAGAATACGCCAGAGAGGTCCGAATCAAAAGGCGTGCCGAAATCCTCGTTGTCAGACACGCGGAAATCGAAATAGACGATTCATGGGTTTCCGACGAAGATACTAAGGTACCTGATAAAGATATCAAGGTATCCGATGAAACATTGGCTGCCCTTGTCCGCTCCTTGTCCCCCGAGTCAACGAAGTCTACACCCCATGAGGCAACCATTACGAACAAGAGAAAGCTCCTCAGCATGATGAGGCAGCTGAAGGCTTGCGTTCGCTGCCGCTTTCAAAAGATCAAGGCAAGTTATCCCTGGCTCTTAACTATACCCTGCTCTCTCTGCTAACAAGGCACAGTGTAAGTGGGACAAGAACGACCCCATGGGGGAGTGTATAACCTGCCGGAAGGTTTCCATGAATTCGATGAAGACAATCCATCGCAACCCATGCGTCCGGTTCAAGATCTCCGAGATTGTCCTCTACCGTCGCGGCGGCCTCAACCTCACCCGGCGATGGGACGGCATCAGCATGAGAGATGTAGGAGACCGCATCTGTCCTAACGACGTCCGCGTCGTCTACGTCGCCTCGGACACCTACCACATGCCCCTAGCCCTGAGGGTTGTCAAATTCGAACCCAAGGAAGGCGACGTCACGGCCCGGTTCTGGAATGATTATTCTGTCGACGGCGAGGTCCAGAGGAAGAAGAAGGAACTCGCGTGCTACTGCTTGCATGACATCCACAACACTGCCGATGTGTTTGAGGAGTTCGTCATTGAGAATGCTGTCCCGGCCATGATCGCTCATGTGACGAGATTCACCAAGAACAAGCCTGGTGCCAAGCTTGACGTGATCGAGAAGACATACAAGTTGGCACTCCGGCACTTCTGTGAAATTGCTGTAAGCTGCCATCATGGTCGATCGAACGCCTGTCATTAACACTGTCTTAGATCAAGCCCCCTGGAGTCAAGCACACCCTGGACGACAAGATCCAGATGCGTATGCTGGGCAACCTCTTCATTCTGTGGTTCGCCATCCGTATGTCGTCGTCCTTGTAACCCACCTCCAGACACTACTTTAGAACTAACTTCTGGCCTAGAAAACACAACGGGGTCCTCCTGGCTCGTGGGAGACGAAACGCTAGGCATGGAGCCCGTAACCGAAGACCCGTCGTACCCCCTGCTCGGAAAGATTTCCATACCACGCATGATTATAGCCCAGTTCGACAACCTCAACTACACCCGCGTGCTCGAAAAGTACAGGAACAGGGTCATGCACGAGCTCGAGTGGCTCATGACCCAGGGCAACCCGGACTGGTGGCTGACAATCTACCTCGTCATCTTCATCCTGCTGCGAGAGGCGAGCGGGACCAGTTCTGATCGATACCGCCACGCGAGACAAAACTACGGCACCAAGGCATTCTCTCCGAAGCCTCGCTCTTGTTTGGTGTCACTGAGCTGACAACAGCCTTAGCCCCGATACTCGATCCCCGAGTTCGTCGAAGCCCTGCAAAAGGGGTGCAACAACGTGCTCTTCCACTGGCACTACTACAACTGGGAGAAATGGCCCGACCCAGCCAACAGCTTACCAAGAGAGAACACCCATCTCGCCTATCTAACGCCCTACCAGTGGTCCATCGTCAAGGGAGCGAAAGACCACCTCGAGGTCAAGAAGCAGCTCTCCTTCTGGACGCGGTACAAGCAGGGGAACTGCCTAGGTGCGCAAGCATTTCCTCGGCGCAGTTGAGATTAGATAGGCTAACGTATATCCAGCTTCGTGCAGAGACGGCCACGTCACCGTGGTCGGAGAGTACGACGGGCCTCAGACCAAGTTCGACTGGGACAATCCCTTTTACTGGATCGCGCAGCTTTATGACAAGGGCTGGTATCCGCAGCCGACGTACCAGCGCGAACCTGTTCCCGTCTCGCCAAAGTAACCGAATACGGAGGCTCCAGACAGAGTCGTTCCCGACACCCTTCACGAGCTATCGACACTCACTGATTACGAAATATACTTAGAGGTTCAGAGGCAACACAAGCCCAGTTTTAGCAGGGCGCCACAGGACATAGAAGCGACGATAAAAACAAACAAACCACGAAAAAGAAGGACGACAATACGCCGCAACGGCCGAACCGGCGTGTGATGCCAACGGTTCCCGAGATTGTTATGGAACTAAGACAGGGGTGTGAGCCCCGTGGGCACTGACTAATATAATGATACCTATCAATTGTATTTCATGATTCGATGGACAATGATCTGCGTCCTGTACCCGTGTGGTATAGCCCTTGGAGACCAGCAAAGTCCTTCACCGTACCCAGATCCAAGCCCAGGAGTCCTTTCCAATGGCCACAAGTGTATTATTCTCTCGAGTTGGTTCCTCTCAATACTCCTAGCCATTTCCCAGACCAATCTCTACCCAAGTCGAGCTGTTTGATGCACATGCATGCGCGTGCACGGGGACGATTGCCCAGGATGTTTTCTTTGCACCAAGTCGCGTGGAAATGTTCGGTGTGTGTCTCTTCAGGGTTCTTGATTGCCCGGGCCTTCGTATGAACCGCGCGGGTGCAGTCTTTCTCAGCACGAAGGCTGATCTTGACCAAAATGCAGTATGTGTCTCAAACTCTGAATAGGCCCATGACCCCAGAGTTGCGGGCATCATGAAGATCGACACCAAATGCAGAGAGTGTCAAGCTGTGGCGGGCGTATTTGGTATAGTGAGTGTCTTTCATCGTCACACCCTCAGATCCCTGTAGTCAGAGGTCCCATGTGTCCCATCCCGCCGTGATAGATCTTCCTTCGCATCTTTTTCTCGACAGGCATGCCCCAGGAATCATCCAGCCATTCTTCGTCGATGCCAATGACATCCACCAACGGACTTCCCAGCCCGCCGCTCTTCATGAACCCAGCTATGTCACCGCCGGCTTCCATCAGTCGGTACCGAGCTTGGCGCCTGTTCAGGGCGGCTTTGTTGTCTCGGATGGTACACCAGATGTACTCGTGCAAGCTGTCTACCTCGTTGATGCATTTCTGGAGTTGGATGAGTTGATCTGCCGAGACTTGCTGTCCTTCGATCCCGTCTAGATGCGATTCGAGGTGAGCAGGGAACGAAGTGATCCAAGGGGTGGCGAGGATGTGTTTCGTTTCGTCATCCACGGTTTGGTCTGTGTCATGGTTGTCTATATCGCTACCAGAGAAGTCCAATTCGTGCTCCGGGGACGGTGGTCCGGTTTGTGCTTCTTCGTCCGAGAACAATTCGTCGTAGAAGGTATCGTAGTCATCCACGTCCTCCTCACATACGCCCTGGTGCAACTCAACAGAGTCCGCAAAATCGTAGCTCGTTGGCTCGACGTCGTTGAGGAACGGCCCGATTGCGTCAGAGCATTGGGGCTCGAGATACCAGCCTGGAGAAATATGGAATGTTTGAGAACTCTATTCAGGTGCATCCTCTTCATCCAGCCAAGGAAAGTCGAATCTCGAGAAGCCGTCAAACAGGTCCATTTCCTCATAATCGTCCGACCGGGGCAGTGGCACAAACGCCGCGAAGATGCCGACGTCTTCGGCAGACGCGGACTGTACCGCACGAACACGCAACGTCTTGAGCTCGTCAAGCACAGCCAGCGTCCGGTCCGCGACGATGTATCTCGCCTCGATGGACACTTTGGCAGTGTCTGTGGTCCTGATGCCCCATCGCATGGTGGTATCTGGTGTGTGCTATCGGTACACGTCGCTTGGTTGTGAGAGGGCCGGGTGTAACGGTATAGTTGAAGTGGCAGTGGATGAGGATCGACAGTTGAAGCACCACGATGTAACGAGAGGGCGAGAGGACGAGAAAGATGAGGGATTAAAATAAGGGAACCTGAGTACAAGCAACAGAGTCAGCTGGAAGTGACCGCCTGAGCCACTTGGTCACCCGCATGTTTTTGGAGGGAGGGAAGGCGATCGGCTTTGATCAAAGGCCGCACTCCTGTGAATCACTCACCTGCGTGCATATCTTTCGAGGAATTCAGCTTAATGGATATTGTCTTAGGTATTGTCAAAGGCCCATTGATGTCAGGACTGTCCTATTGTACGACGTCACGTCGCTGGTCGTTCCCTCCCTTGAAGTCGTACAACGGGAAGCAGGCACGCAGCACAAACAATTTGAACCACCCGGTCCCATACTACCTATCATTAATCTATTAGCAGACGAAATGCAAGCGTCTCTACCATCAAGTGTCGTTATATTAACGTCGCATACGCCACCCGCGGGATCCCGCGTCCAGACATGAACGCCTCCGGCATATGCGAGATGCTGATCTTAACTCGATGCCTGCATAACTAAAGTATCTGATTCGAACAAAGTCCTCGGGACTTCTGATTAGAAGAAACACCCAGCCGTCTCTAGTTGACATCGTCCGTTTCCGTTTGCGTCTTGGTTGCCGTTCCCCGTACAAATATTACAACTCTTAACTTAAGGGAAGATTATGTATCCTTGCAGGCCGTGAACAAGGCTCGCACGCTCAATCGCACGGCCCTCGTCTTGAGGTGCCTCCGCTTCTAGCTACTCTCGTCTCTTCGCAGAAACATCTCCACCACTGCTCTTGCCCTGTCCCGGGCTCCCTTTTCCTTCTCGTCAACTCGGCAGACCAGCGGGCCGACCACCTCTGCGTATCTCCGCTCCCGAATCTTCCGCTTCTTCGAGTTCTCATCTTCGCCCCCGAGCCGGAAACTTAGCCGCCGGGTGAGGCCCATGCTCTTCGAGTCCGCGGTGGCGGGTGTCAGCTCCGAAGCAACGCGCGACAGGGTGGCTGTCAGGAAGACAAAGGCGATGTTGTGGTTCGGTGCCAAGGACAGGATGTCAAGGACCTGCGTCTTGGTGTCGGGCAGGGCGGTCGCTGGCAGAGAGGATACATTAGGCAGCGCGGTGGAGAGCTTGGCCCAGAGATTGGTAGGAATCAGGCCATCCGTGAGAGACTCGAGGAAGAGTAGTAGAACAGAGGACAAGGCCTCGAGCTTCAGAGCTGCTACAAGTTCAATTGGCAAGGCCTCGGCCAGCGGCGAATCCGTGTCGAGCGCTTCGATAAGAGCAACTTGATGCCTCAGCTGCTCGGCACGTTCAAGCTTCCAAGTCGTAGGGTCGATGGGCCACCCGGGATCTCGGGACAAACCCGCGTCTTGTAGCATGGTGGCGTCGGCGATGCTCCTATCCACCAGGGCCTGAACCGCCTCCGTAAGTTTGAACAGCTCCCTTGGTGCAGAGCATTGTACGTCCGAATCGTATGGGATTGCTCCCGTGATCTTTTTGTCGTGCAAGAACTTCCTGATACCGCCGTCCGGGATCCGTATGAGCTCCATAATTGACCGTCCGAGGCAAGTTGGGTTCCAGATTCCGCGCACAGGGACGAAGTGATCCCTGCCGTCTTCTATCCGAAGCACCAGAACATCCTCGATCTTGGCGCGGGCTTCGTTTAGGGCGCGGATATGAGATATCGACCAAATATGTATCTCTAGTAGGACCAAGACCGTCTCTCCAGGATCCAAGGTCACAGATCGTCCAAGAGGCTCCGGAGACTCATCGTCTGCCCGCAAGAAAGATGTCTTGAGCCAGGTGGGGATTTCGTCGTTTCCATCCTCGGTAGTCGGCTTCTCAACGAATGAGAAAGTTGCTGGAACGCTGCTGGTGTTTGCGACTGTCAAAGAAGTCGTCGTTCTCTCCAGCGGCCCAATCGATCCAAAATCCACCACGTTTTCGTCGTTCCCGTCTCCGCCCTCTACAACAACGGTGATCCCTGGGCGGCCCTCGTTCTCTGCCCTGTCAAGCTCGCGAGCAACTTCAGCGTGAACTATTGCTTTGAGGTCGGGAACCACAGCGTCGTAGTCGAGAGTGAAGATGGAAGTAATGGGCTTGTGGTCAGAGGATGAGATGCGTTGGTGTGAGGCGTAGATCTCCAGGCCTATGCGATCATGGAAGCCTTCCTTTGTCACCACGTCCTCAGCTTCAGGCACCTCGTTTTCGTCGTACTCATCGTACTCGTCATAAGCACTTGTTTCGGTCGTCTTGGGTAGATCCTCTCCGTCCGCGTCTGGGTCATAGCTGAAGAGCACATCGTCGTCGTACTCGAGGCCCCTCGCCCTCATTTCCTCGTCCTTCTTCCTTGCTTCCTCTTCTTCCTTCACCTTTGTCTCGTACGCTTGCTTGTCTGTTCGAGTCCGGAATAAGATTCGATCACACCAACTTGGGGCTCGTTGTTTCTCACTCGTATCAAAGAGGCCGACGGTCCCCACGTCGTACTTGTAAGTGGGCAAAAAGGTGATGGCGCCTTCTCGCCAGCCGTCGTGGAAGACTTTGCGCTGTTTCATCATCCTTCGCAGTTGGTCGTGGGGCAGAAGCGAGTCGATCGTGGCCTGCAAAGAGGTGGGATCTTGGCTGGGGTCTTCGGGGAAGTCGTCGGGATCGGGGAGGGAGCTTGCTGAGTCGAAACTCTCGTCTCGGGAGTGTAGTGATGGAATGGTTGTCGCATCGTCGTCGCTGTCAGAGCTCTTCATCACAATCACCCCTTGTTCACCAAGCGCCGCCTTCGCATCATCACTCGCACCATACTCGCCGCGCGCGTGCAATGTCAATAACCGTCTAATATCGTCGCCAGGTAATCCATCAAGTCGGAAATTCAAGTCGCCAAACCAGAAAGCGAGATCCTCGTCGCCAATCTTCTCCTCGTCTTCGTCTTCCACAACCCCAGCGAGAACGATGGGGTCGAACTGCGTCTTGGATAGGATTTGCCCCACGTCCCAGCATCGGCGATCGAGGTACGATGAGCCGGCGCCACTAGCGAGGTGGCTGTTTATGAAGACCATGCGAGTCGTTTCTCCCAGGAGCAGTCGTGTCGTCACGGCGCCCTTGTTCCCAAAATAGCCCAGGAGCCCGGTTCCGACCTGCTTCGTACTGACGTTGCTGATAGTGGCTGCGACTTCGGGAGATGCGTAGATAAGGAGCAGTAAGCCGGTCATTTGCTCCGTCGTGATCAGCTGATATCCGGGTGGGAGGGCAGCTTCCAGCGCAGCCTGCCACTTCTCCATGGCGCTTGTATCCGTGTAGACTGCGCGGTTCATGTACTCCTTGGTGGTGCTGAGATCCACAATCTCCTGCAGTCCCAGAACGTAAAGACCAATGTTCTTCCCAGCAACCAGACGGTATGGCCCTGAGTCTCCATGGTGCAGGGCCGGATCCGAGTGCTCCACCGAGGGGTTTTGCGACAAGTCGAGAGTCGCAAAGTCCTGATCGATGCCCTCTCCGCTGGCGAACCAGGTCGCAAGGTCCTTGTCCGTTCCCGGGCATGCTGCCACGTTCCATGTTCCAATCTTGACCTTTATCCTGTGCGGTCTCACGTATTCCGGTCGTCTGGCGTGAACGGCTTTGGCGAGGGAATGTAGCGTCGTCGTCGCGGGCTCGGCCGTCTCTGAGCCGGCCGTCCGAATCGAGGGCTCGTCGGCCTGGGACGCCATTCTAGTAGAGCAAGAAGAACGAGAGCAGCGGGCGTGATGTCTTCGACTCGTGGTATCGTGGGAGATTCGGCTTCTGGTCCTCTAGATCATGACGTCTTGCTGGGAGCTTTGGGTGGGAGGGGCCTCCGAAACGACGGGCTTAGCTTCCGAATGCAATAGGCACAGAAATAAAGATGCTTTCTATGATCGACAGGAGAAGCAGAAACAAGAAACAGGTCCAGGCCCGCGGCCAGCTTGATGATGTCGTCCGGATCCGGGTTGGTTTGCCGGTGATGATGAATCGAGGCTCCAGGGTAGCAGCCCCGCGGCGCAGCGTCATCCCATCTTTGCGCCGTTATCGATAAGCATTCATGCGTAGACCAAGCTCCAATCGAGATGCCCAAGAATGTCATGTGCCTTGCCTTGCTTCCAACATCAACATCAACAGCAACTTCCATTCCACGTGTCATCTCCAGCGACACGAAGCCACCAGTCAGCGCCGTGTCAACATACCAAGTCGCCTACATCACGTCTTCTATTGCTACCTAGACAACCTCGAAGGCGACTACTCACTAAAGACCCGCGGACGTCGGCCTGAACACCACGCATCCCACTCCCTACTCCCTCCATCGCCATCGTCACCCCTTCACAACCCAGCCATGAGCCGACAAACACCGCGAAATGCGCGGCACACCCGCCAGCCCTCTAACCGAATACCCGCAGTCTCCGACTACGAGTCCGACGCCGTCGCATACTCGTCGGCGCACAACACCTACGCGCCTCCCCCACCACGCAACAACACTGAACTCAACCTCTCTGTCCTTCAGCGCTACCTGCCCTCAATCCACACCATCCTCAGCATAGCGGCCAACGCCGTCATTTATACCTTCGGCAGCGCGTCAGGCGGCTGGGATAAGTCCGGCGTGGAGGGCACCATGTTCGTTTGCGCCCAATCGCCACTCCCCGAAGATCCCAACCATCGACCACGAGCCTGTGTGTTTATCTTGAACAGGAGAGGCCTGGACAATGTCATTGTGGACCTAGCTAGGGTCACGCATGTCGAGATCTCAGAAGAGCTTGTCATTCTGCGAGTGGAGGGTGAGTGGGAGGAAGGCGAGAAGGTGCTAGGCGTGTGGATTCACAACGACAAGGACGAGACAAGAGAGGTGAACGCGGCGACGATCCAGGAGAGTTGGAAAGTTGCAAGGTCTGCAGGCCCTGTTGACGCACAGGGTCCTGAAGTCGGACCGGCCATGCAAGCTTTAGGCCGAAGACTCAGCTTAAGCGACCTGTTTGGAAAACCCAACGGTGCTGTTAGTGGAAACTAGGCCTTGACGGAGTAAAACCTGGGTTGATGGATGAAACATGAAACATGCGGCCCGAGAATCCCATTAGTTGAACACCAACCCCGGCTTGTCAAGATGAGAAGCCAGCTAGCTAGCAGGTTGTCTATTCATGTATTCATTGAGGACATCAAATGTCTACGAGCAGTTAACTGCACCCTTTCCGTACGCCGTTTCCCAAGTGTTCCAAATTAGACGCTCAAGCCTCATCCATACTAGACAGTGCCACTGATGCTCAGCTCCCGAATCTCCTGCAGCACCTCCTCTACCCTGGCGTCCAGTTGCCCCTCGGCATACTGGTCTCTCGTGTCGGCGTCCAAATACTGTTGGACCTGGGCCATGCGCGAATACGCTTCTGCGCAGAACCGCAGCTGGATCTTGACGAGCGCCTCGAAGCTTGGATCGAGGTACGGCACGCGCAGGTCGATGAGCTGTGGCAGCTCGCTGCTGAGCTGCTCGTTCAGCTGCTCGTACGCAGCCTTGGCCATCTCCATCTCTTTCTCGGTCCGGGGGAGCTTCGTGGCATCCTTGTCGGGCTTCTCGACGAGGCGCTTGACCTTTGCACGGAGGGCGTCGTAGTCTAGGAGCTTGTGGGAGCGCTTCTTGATGCACTCGTTGACGTCGGGGAAGTAGGCGCAGAAGCGGGAGATGGGATCAAGGACGGTCTGCCGGTATGGGCCGTCCAGGGCTTTGATCGTCTCGGCATCCAGATCCTCCACTGCTTGCTTGTAGCTTCTGCTGACACCGTCCTTTGCGCCAGCGTCGCCGTAGAATGCGTCGATCGTTTCGGCGATTCGCATTTGCGATGCCGTCATGGCTGATAGTGTTAGCCGCCGGTCGATTGTCTTAGAATCTGGCTACCAACCTCTTAGCGAGTCAAGATAGCCCTTCGACTCCTTCTGCAGTCGTAGCGATGCTGCTTCCATTGTCTTAAATCGCCTGGGCGCGTGTCAGATGCTGTCCGATGGTCCCAGAAGGATGCGCTAACCTCTCCTCGACTTCATAATCTCGGTCATTCGTCTTCTCCACGTGCCCTGCAAGAACTCTTTAGCTGAGCTCAGACAACTTCACATCGAGAGACCACATACCCGTCTTCATCATCACCTGCGTCGTCGCGCGGCCCACATTCTTCTTGAACCCTATGTCATGATTAGACCCCTCCTCATTGCGGGGTGATAGCTTTGCCTACCCGCCCACGACATATTGGCTGACTGATAATCGCAAACTTGGATCGTTCGGTATAAATAGTTCGGTATCCGTACCTGGAGGTTGTCAAACGCGTTCGAGGAGGAGGCTTGTTGGTGGAAGAGGCAGCCAGGAGTTGGCACGAGCAAGTTGGACAGTGAGTGACGACAAAACTGGGGCTCAGCCACGATTCTAGTCCAATCGGGTGATCGACGTCAGCGACGGGGCTGAGTAGCGTCGACGGTGTTTCTATTCTTCCGCTGTGGCGCCAGTCACGTGACACCGTGTCAAGCCTTCAAACTTTCCAGGGAAGCTCTACACGCTTTGAGGAGTTGTCGCGTCAGAATGTTCAGTCCTCGATTTCTCGTTGTCAGTCTTGGCAATCCCTTGCCCAAGTATGAGAGCCTTCATTCAGCAGGTCACTTTGCCCTCAATGGCCTGGCAAAGGTTCTCCGGCAGCCCCCGTTACGGGAGGTGACTTTCGGAAAGCAGACATGTTTAGTGTCTCATGGACCCAAGTACACATTAGTCCAGTCACCCACGCTCATGAACATCTCTGGAGGGTTTGTGGCTCGCGCTTGGCAGGACATGATCAAGCAGCACGATCCTTCCTCCCTCAGCCTTGTCATTGTCCATGACGAACTCGAGCGGGACCTGGGTGTCGTGAAACTCACAGCATGGGATCGGAGTCACAAGGGACACAACGGCATCAAGAGTGTCAAGGGTTCATTATCACAAGGCAAATATCCCACATCGCCATTTGTGCGGATTGCCGTCGGCATTGGACGCCCAGCGGAGAGAGACGCCGCAACAGTGAGCCGGTATGTGCTTGACAGGATATCTGGAGAGCAGAGAAGGGTCTTGGAGGAGGAAGCGCCTTGGAAAGTTGCAGAGCAACTGATCGAATTGGAAAACGAATGGAGAAGCGAGGTCAAGTCATGACCGAGGTCGAGTCTTCTTGGAAGCGTCACGACAATCCAGAAGCATGTAATGCCAATCATGCAAAGCCGATAAGAAGAACAACTCAAATCTGACGCCAACGACAACGCTTGAGAAGGCTATTTGGAGGACGCTAGTTCACAAGACCGAAGGTTTAAGGGCCAACTCAATTGCGCAATGGATCTCGATCCTGGTTCAAGACACTATCACGGCCTCGGCCAGACGGGCACCAAGAACGCATGGGCTGAATGTCGACGACGCACGCCGACTGGCAGAGTTGTTGACCCTCTACAACCACCCACCAACTCAAACCCTAAGAATTAGTATCGCTGGGAAGAATGTGCATGATGAGACACAAGTACAGCGGGCGGATATACAATGCAGAAGAATGCCCAATCAACGGCCATTTCAATCACATTCGCGCACATTTCGTTCACTCATGAAGCCCATACCAACAAGAGGCTTGGCCAAGCCTCCTTCCGAACTGTAATGACTTCCAGCAACCATTAGCAATTCAGCTGGCCTACAAGCATCATACATGCGCAAAAAGGCTGAAATTTGAGCCGGTTTCGCAAGCTGACAAACTCAGCCTTCGTGTTGACCCCCTCATTTACAGAAACGTTGGTGGGTGCCGCTTCTGGTGCTCGGTTCTTCTCTTTACGCTAAACGCGCCACAGATGAAGTGGAATAGGTTGCAAGTATTTCCAGACTCATTATCTCGGCCAAGCTGGACAACTGCTTGGCATGGACCCGTCGAACCAGTCATGAGATATCCGAACCAGAGCTGGATGGTTGACGATGGATGCCCTGAGCCGACAGATCCGCCATCTGGTCGGAGTTCATTGTCCAGCTGAGCCGCTACGCAAATCCTGCATGAGGGTGTGGCAGTAAGATGGGAGTCTGATAAGGAAGCGAGGCTATTGATGTTGACGAGTACTTCGCCTACGTTGTTCAGGTGCGTCGAGGACTGTCGGGACCGACAGGGACAAGACCGAGTAAGACTGCGTCGGTGCGAGTGACGGCGAACCAAGAACGACGGTGTCAACGAAGCGAAAAGAAGAGGGAATCATCGGCGTTTCTGGGACAGGTTATCATGGCTCGAGCATGTTGGACCACGGTGGCGATGCTTCATGTTGGAGCGACGAGCAGGATTGAGGTTGGAGTAAGCTCGAGGCTTTCGAAACGGTCTGACGGCAGCGGGATCAAGGTCGACTTAAGTATTGCATGGCCCTCAGATTTCCCCATCCCATCGAGCGGGAAGCTCGCATTCAGACGCCCGCACGAGGTCGCTCGCAAGGCTGTGCGGGCGCAACACGATCGATTTCCAACGTTGATGGGCGGCGGGGGGCGTAAACGGTAATAGAGACCATGTCGCAGTATCAATTATTAAACTATGTTCTAAGGAGCACGGGGGACCCTTGGTCTAGATCTACGACATGATCAGACCGCCGCCTCTTCGAGCAGGAGCTCCAGACTGAATGCTGGATCTGTCGCCCAGACGTGAGATTACGACCGGGCAAACGCGGGAGCATGAGAAGTCGAGATGATAACGACGGGCTGTCCTCCAACTCCCTGGACTTGGCGGTGAAAGTCGAGCCCCCAGCAAACGGCACGCGGAAGTCCAATCTGCGCAGACGAGCCCAAGATATTTGGAACCAACTCGTAACATGGTGTGTCGCCGGGCAACATTCCGCGAGACGGATTCGACGCTGGCCCGTCGTCAAAGTTCAAGAGCTGCATCAAAGACTGGGAATAATCGATATGTCGCCCGACAGGGACAAGGATGTCGGATGGAGGAGAGGGGCCACTGGTCCAAGCCATCCCAGCCATCCTACACTAGCCTGCTCCGCCGACCCCGGGAAGAGATAAGGATACAGCTCGAGGACCAATGAGAGTGGATCCATTCGACCTCACTCAGGACCAAGACTTTGAACGCTGGGAGATAAGGAAAAAGGCGTGCGGCGTCGAGTCGGCTGATGCAGGGCTGCAAGAGGGCTTGATGATGGCGCCGGCGAGGCGATGCACGGTCTGGGGAAGCGGAACTGCAGTTCCTCGTTGGTGGTGTTCTGGACGCAGGGCGAGGGAGACGATGAGACTGCAGACAGACAGATGCAGTCTACGACTTTGCTGATAAGCTGTGCAAACGGGATGAATACCAGAGGGCCAGGAACGGTTTCGCGTAAACATGAGGATTGGAGCTGGCGGTTGGTACTTGGTATGTCTGGCGACTACCCTAACATACTACGTACTGTACACTGCCTGATTCCTAACAACCAAGGCTGGTCCTATCCCCAACTCTAACTTTAGCCCTGACCAACCCTGACCTACCATGTTAGGGTGGTACTCTGTCTGGCTCGAGTCTCAGCTCGGCGACGGATGGAACCATCCAAGACCGAGACCACCACGCCGGGACGATGGTCGAAGCAGTCGGTGTGCAAGAGGTGTTAAGGTTAACTGAACCTCGAGTCTGTCGTCTTATGCAACGTGGGAAGCATCCTTACGCTGTTTCGGAATATCTCTATGACACGGCCACGACGTTGATGGCATTCAATGACGCTATCATGTCCTCGTCCTCTCGTCGATAGGTTCACATTGGCTCAGGCCGCCAAGTTGTCTGTGTGGGGGGCACTTCCAGCTCGGCCCATCTTGGCGAGGAATTACACTTCTGGGCATACTTGAAGATGAAGAAAGCACAAGACGGCTCGGGCGTCGTTCCGCGTTGACGAGGCGTTGTGATAGACACCCGTCTCCGCTAACTGCGGCTGGATTAGACGAGGCGGTCATTTGACGACTTATTATCGACGCATGATGTTGGATGCCAATATTCATACTCGATACTCCGTACTCGACGCTCGACGCTCGACGCTCGACGCTCGACGCTCGACAAATCGGAGCCGATGGTGGGGAATCCATGAGTTGATGGCATCCCCAGTGCTATGGTCAGCCTACGGCGTTGCGGCAGCGTCGGCACTGGCGCGGAATCGCCTGAGACTCCCCTAGGGCATTCCAGTTCCAGGGATTAGTATCCGGGATGTGACCCTGGTATAGCGATTAATTAACCAGCTCATTTCTCCGAGCCAAGCAAGCAGTCCAACGCACTGCAATGTTTGTTGTTCAACGTCGATGAGGTGCGAATACAGTGTTGACAGTGTACGCTTGGCTTGGCAAATCCGGGGATGGCTCCGCCTCACGACTCATGCACGCCCGATCCAGTAAGTTAATGCGTCTGTCCAACGTCCCTTTCCGCCGGACTGTCGAGTCACTCACGGTCACAAGTGCAGCTCGTTCAACGAAAAAGAATTCATTTAACAAGAAAGCAAAAAAAAAAAAAGGCCTAACGGCTAAAACGACTAACTCAGCACACCCCAGATAAGCGCCCCCTCCCAGTCCAACTGCCAAGGCGAGGCGCAAGGCCGGGGGACCTGTTGGAACGTGGAAGCTTATCAGTGGCGTCGGCTCCGGGTTTGGCACACTTGTTGGCCTTCCTTCGTGAGGACGGATCCTTTCCATTTCGATGCCGGGCCGGATTCAGAGTTGCGATAAGCACTTGGGAGCCAGAGTTCTGCGAGCGGAGGGGAGGGTAGGGTGCATGCATGACATGTGTGTGTCTCAACCGACCATGTTCCGCGACGGAAGAAAGAGGGCTTGTTTCTCTGATACGGGTGAGTTATTCCCATTGCATTGGTCAGACAGCTAATTAACTAGTCTACCCGACTGCCGATGCTCTTGAAGACACACCTTATCGCCATGATCCATTCGTGATCGTCCCAAGAGACTCCGGTGGGCTTGGCTGGGTAGGTATTCCTCATCCTCGTTCGACATGGCCCCTACTGTGCATACACACAATATACGGATGCACCCGACAATCCCGTGCATACGGAGTACTCTATCTTCAGATCCTTCCATTCTGACTGCAGCAAAGCAACGCGTCAAGGGAGGGAAGGGGTGCGCTGGACGGTCCAATCTTACTGCGCACGCCTTACACGGAGTGCTACAGTACAACATCGCACAGGACAGGCCAGCCCACGACAAGGTTAAAGGAAGCTTCCGGTTCTGCCACTTGCTAATTACGGTGCTGCTACGTACTGTACTATTCTAGACGTCCACCCTTCGCCATTTGGAAATCCGTCCCAACTTAGCTCTTCGCCGAGAGAACCATGGGCGTCCTATCACTACCACTCGCCCACACCTACACCTGCGAATGTGCTACCACACGCCCTCCCCCCCCCTCCCCTTGTCTAGTCTGCTTCTTTTCTTGCCCTTTGTCTTGGGTCCTGTCCATCTTCAGGGTCTTGGCAACCCGTGTCGAGTCACTGGAAGCTGGCAAAGGAGCTTTGTCCCGTACCGTCGTCCGTCCCACCACAGCTTCATCTTGGGTCCCTCCCCCCCTGCTCAATTGATCCCATCTATCATATCTATTTAGCCTTCTGGGTCCCCGGACCTGGTTATTTACTGCTGCTTCTTTTTTCTTCCCTCGCCATCCGTTTCTCCCATCCTCTTCTTGAACCCTTTTCTTCCATCTCGGGCAGAGAGGATCCGAGGACTGAGAATCCCGATTCCAGCATCTACACGAAGCGAAGCCGCGGAACAACTCTCTGCGTGCCGCCACCATGTCGCTCGCGTACAATGGCACCGCCGACAAGGCCGACGACGGCTACTCGTCCGGCGTCGCCGACCTCAATGTCTTTTACGACGTGAGCTGCTCGCCCTCGTCTCTCACTTACACGCGGAGCTAACACGATGCCTTCAGACCGGCCACATGACTTTCCTCACCGTCTGCGCCGTCCTCGTCCTGCTGATGATTCCTGGCGTCGGCTTCTTCTACAGTGGTCTCGCCCGCCGCAAGTCGGCCCTCTCGCTGATCCTCCTCTCCATGGTGTCAGTGGCTGTCATCAGCTTCCAGTGGTTCTTCTGGGGCTACTCCCTGACCTTCTCCCGCACCGGCAACTCCTTCCTCGGCGACCTGACCCAGTTCGGTCTCATGGAGACGGTCGGCCAGCCCAACGGCTCGTCTGCTCTTCCTGATATCCTCTTCTGCCTGTACCAGGGCATGTTCGCGGCCATTACGTGAGTTTTCCTCCCGTTCTACGCATCATCGTGGATGGCGACTAACACACATATCAAAGTCCCGCTCTCGCCATTGGCGCCGTCGCAGACCGCGGCCGCATGCTCCCGGCCATCGTCTTCATATTCCTCTGGTCGACCATCGTCTACGACCCCATCGCCTACTGGACGTGGAACGCCAACGGCTGGCTCTTCAACCTGCCCAGCTACGACTTCGCCGGCGGCGGCCCCGTCCACATCTCGTCCGGCACCTGCGCCCTCGCCTACTCCCTGATGCTCGGAAAGCGCACCGGCTACAGCCGCAACAACGGCCTCCCCTACCGCCCGCACAACGTTACCCACGTGGTCCTCGGCACGGTTTTCCTGTGGGTCGGCTGGTTCGGCTTCAACGGCGGCTCCGCCCTGTCCATGAACATCCGCGCCATCATGGCCTGCTACGTCACCAACCTGTCGGCCTCGTGCGGCGGTCTCGCCTGGATGCTGCTTGATTACCGTCTGGAGAAGAAGTGGTCGACGGTAGCGTTTTGTAGTGGTAAATTCATCCATTCCAGGAAATTGGCGGTTCTAACAATTGTGAAGGTGCAATCTCTGGCCTCGTTGCCATCACTCCGGCCGCCGGCTTCGTGAAGCCCTGGGGCGCCGTCATCATCGGCATCTGCGGAGGCGTCTGCTGTAACTTTGCCACCAAGCTCAAGTTCCTCATCGGCATCGACGATGGCCTGGATATCTTTGCCGTCCACGGCATCGGCGGCATGGTTGGAAACATCCTGACCGGCATCTTTGGAACGTAAGTCTTTACAACACCACATCCTATATCCAACCTCCCCTCCCCCCCCCCTCCCCTATTAACCAAACTAACATTCATCCTCCAGCTCCACCATCGCCAGCCTCGACGGCGCTGAGTACGCCCCCATCGGCTGGGTCGAGCACAACTGGGTCCAGCTGGGCTACCAGCTCGCTGGCACCTGCGCCGCCTTCGCCTGGTCCTTCGTGCTCACCTGCATCTTGCTGTTCCTCATGAACCTCGTCCCCGGCCTGTCGCTGCGCGTGACCGCCGAGGAGGAGGAGCTCGGCCTCGACGACTGCCAGCTCGGCGAGTTCGCCTACGACTACGTCGAGATCACCCGCTCGCTCGACGGCGCTACGCATTCGTCCTCCGAGGCCAGCGCTCGTAACAGCCACGAGAAGGTTTAGAGAAGGAGAAAAAACAAGTATTGCTTCGTTTTTTTATGCTTGTACGGAAGGGGACGTCTTCAGTGCGAAGAGAGATGATGCTTGATACCACCACATTTTTATACTAGTTTTTCACTGAGTGCACACTCATTCGCTGAGCTATCATCAACCAGGATATATCAATCTATACCCGTTTAATTGAGCTGATAAACGTTCCATTCTCCAAGCTTTACGTTTGAAATGCTATTGCTGCGACCTCGGAAAAGTTACGTCCTTGGGATCCAACAATGGCATAGCCCCGTTCAACATCCTATCGGGAACATCGGAGCAAGGCGACCTACCCCAATAATACTATCCAAATAGCAATACCTATTTATTAATACCAATCCTAAGACTAACTTCAAGACTGAACTACAAAGCCATCACCGCCACGCCACCGCCAAGCCTCCGCAACACGTCTATATAGATTCCCCGAATCTCACTCACCTCGCAACCCACAGCCCATCTGCCGTCTGGGGAAGTCACCGTCCAAGCACAAACCGAAGCTGGCTGCGTCCCACGTGCCATCCGCATCGCCTTTCTCACGATAGACTGTGGATTCCGCCCGTCTCGCCGTGGCACGCCCGGTGTGTGGAGAGGAACGGCGGAAGTCTGACATGCATGGTACAGCCTATTACGTCGCCAAGAAGGATTTCGAAGAGATGGAACCTGTCGCTGACGGGTGAGACCATGTCACAAGTCACTCGCACGCACGACAACCAAGGAACTTCATGAGTGGGTGATAAAAAACGTAAATTCCAGAGCTCCAAGGGAGGTCCCTGTCCATCCGAGAGCAATATCGTGTACCATAATTCTATCGCGTGTTCGTTCCCCCGTGTCCTGACTCCGCGAAATGCCTCGCGGACAGCCCATCCTATCGCTGCTTGCAAAACGATAATTAGAAGCGAACATACAAAACAAGGGCGTCTCTTGCGCTACAATGCTATGCGATGGGTGGCGCCGCGCTACGTAATGTTCGTTCCCCGTATGTGATTCCCCTATCATGGTATCTGTGGTCTTTGCCGTCGAGTCGTTGCCGCAAACAGCGGCATGCCAAGCACATAAAACTCCTCTCGATACGCTGTGTCATCGAACCACCCCGTGCGTCTGAGGTACGCATATTCTAACTCCTACAGGCGTGTGAGCGCATGTTAAGGATGTCGACGGTAAGGAGAATCGAATCATACCATGCAAAGAGGTCCCTAAAAAACAGATACTAATAGTACCGTTGCGTTCGTTTTATCCCGAGTAGAGTAACGTTTGATTGGTTCAGTCCATTGGGTCCGGTTGCTCGTCATCCAGCTGTTGCCGATGCATTGTTGCGGTGCTGGCTCCCGTCGAGGGCTCTCCGTTGACTTCATAGGAGGCGCTCGTCTGCCGCGAGCCTGAGCCGTTGCCTACCGTGGCAGCACTGGCTTGGCCGACGTTGACTCCTGGTGCGCCGCCGATTGGCAGGCTGTTCATGATGTTTGGGAAGGCCGACAGAGACCCGATGAACCCCGCCGATGGCATGAATTGCTGCGATACGCCACGGGTGGCTGCCATCGCGGAGGGGTTCTGGCCCCCGGGCGGTGGAGGAGGAACTGGAATTGATTGCGAAAGCCCGTGGTTGGCTAGTTCGTTGATCCGTGGGAGTGCCGCCGGGTTTGTAGCTTGAGCATCCACCACCATGTCAGAGCCGTCCAGTCCTTCGAAATCATTCTCCTCGTCGGCCATCTCGTCGTCGAAACCCTCGCCGTCCAAGGTGGCGATGACGCCTGCGGGACGGACCGTGGGCAAGAATGGGTGTCTGCGGCTAGGGTCGCCGGGATTGCGGCCGTTTGGCCGGTGTGGGAAGCTGTCTCGAAGGTCTTCGAACTGCGGCGATGTATTGAGGAAATCCCGGAACTTGGGCACCATGGTGCCGGAGAAGACGCAGAAGACATCGCGCTGGTGCTGCGTAAATTCTGCAAGACTAGTCAGTGGCGGTTTCTCGACAGGATCCTTCAGGGTGCTTACCAGGAGGTGCTGTTCGGCAGAAGGGCTGGAAGTCGTCCCGCTGGAAGGCGGCAACGCCCGTCAAGCTCAGGTGGGTGAGTCGAGGGCACGAGTTCAGAAGCTTCATGATACTCTGGATGAATGTCAGAAATAGGTCAAGAAGATAGGCAAAGCACACCGACCTTAAGTGTCAGATTAATGCAGTAACTGAGATGCACTCGCTCCAAGCTAGAGGCGTAGTACTCGCCACCCACAAACATCCCACTGGCGTCTCTACGGACCCTTGGGCGGTATGCCGCCTCGGCGAGGGCAAAGACAGAATCGTCAGTGATGGAACTGCACTTCACCAGGCCGATACGCTTTAGTTTCGGGAGGAGAGCCAGTCTCTTAACAGACTCGTCCGTCAGGTTAGTGCAGCAGCCCAGGTCAATGTACCGGATTCTATTACAGTTCTGGACCAGCTTCTTAACGCCATCATCTGTAATTTGTCCGCAGTGACCCAGGTGCACGTAGTGAAGGTTCTTGCCAAGTTTCGAGATGGCATGGACCGCCACGTCGGTGATGTTGCGGCACTTGGCGAGAACCAGGTTTCGGAGGCGTGGAGCAGCTTCAATGATCTTCTGGACGGCGGCATCGGTGAGTCGAGTGCAGGATGTCAGGTCAAGAATACGGAGGTGCTCAAAATGTCGCCCTTGCGGCAAGGCCAGAAAGGCCTCGTCGTCGATGAGGTCGCAGCTTGCCAATCGTAGCTCCCGGAGACAGTTGCCCCTGGCCAGCAGCGACGTCACCGGACTGTTGCCGATCCAGGAGCACTGGTGGAGATCAATCTCGAGGATGTTGGGGCACTGCTCAGCGAAGGCAAGAATGGCATCGTCTCGGAGCTGAGCGCACTCGTTAAGTTTCAGCTGTAGGTAGACACAAGATGGTTAGCAAAAGTTTGTTCAGGCAACCAACGGGGGGTTTGGATTTGGGGGCCATACCCGCTTGATGAACCTGCAACTGTGCGCCAGGGCGATCATGCTCTCATTGGAAATGTTCTCGCACCCGGAGATGTTGAGTCCCTGCAGCCGCTTGCAGTGCTCGGCAATGGCATTGATCGACGACTCGGTAATGTTCTTGTCATTGGAAATGTCGAGTGCCAAAAGTGAGTTGCTATTCTCGACCAGGGCAATCAAGCCTGAGTCGGTCAAGTCGCGGCAATTAGTTAGGGTCAAGCGCTCGACTCGAGTGCAAACAGCCAGCGGCATGACGCTGCCGTCGTTGACCTTATCAGCGAGGGCGGCGAGGTTCAGCCGTTTGATGAAGTCGCGGTAGCTGAAAAAAGGATCAGGCAGGCCGAGGGTCTGACAGATGCTGCGGTGCTTCTTCCAGTCGGTGCAGGCGGGACGGTGCCAGAGCAGATCGACCGTGTTCCTGGCCCAGCGCTTCGAGACCAGCAGGCAGTGGTAGAGATCGGAGGTGGTGCCGAGCTTGGCGAAGACGCTGATGAGGATCTCGTTGGGCAGGCGGTTGACCGGGGGCCAGCACGTATCGTCCACGACCATGTCCTGGAAGTTGGGCACGCCGAGCGAAGACTGGGAGTCGTTAGCGCCTAGGAAGAAGTCGGACTCTTCGTTGTCGGCGGGCGCGGGGGAATTGGTGGACGATGACGACCGGGAGTCATCCGCATCGTCAGACGAGCCGGCAGCAGGGCTGGGGCGAGCAGCGGCCATGGCGACGGCGGAGGCGAGACGAGGCAGGCCGAGAGGGGAGGGAGGGTATCGCGAACTGAAAACGGACGACGGAGCGATAGAGGATGTAGGTTGCAAGGATGCGAGATTCGACGGGGCCCAGGATCCGACTGATGAGGGGCGTGCGGCCGTTCACGATGGCAGAGCAGCAACAACAGTCAGTCGCAGCAGCCGCCGGGTTCGCAGCGTCTCTCGCCGTGCCTCCTGTCGGTGGAGGGAGAAGAAAGCGCGACGAACTCCACGCTCGGGGGGTAGATAACGCTGCAGCCGAAGATGGCGAGTGTTTGGATGCGGATGCGGATGGTGTTGCGGGCGGCAGCGGCGGGAGTCGGCAGGTTGGGCTGTGGTGATGGTAAAGGTGAAGGGCGGTGGTGTTGGCGATGGATGGTAGAAACCAACCCTAGCGAGTACCGTCCGGTACCGTTCAGTCGACAGTGGCGGCTGCGCAGCCGAAATAGAGATGGGCGGGACTTTGGGCTGCCACTACTCCGTAATAAGGCTGGGCGTCCATTGGAGGCTTGGAGCCTTGGGCTTCCAGGCGCCTGCGTTTGGTGTCCGTCCAGTTCGACCTCCACCAGTTTCAGCCTCGCTGTAGGGGCGTTTGGGGGGGCCACTGCCCTGGAAAAGCACTGAAGAGGGGGCTGGGACCAGATCCTGTTACAGTGGAGGGCATAGCAATGCAACTTCCAGGCACTTCTCTGCTCTGAGCTGTGCCTAAACACCAAACGGGCTCGGTCTTCGGGGCATTAATCGAGGTACAGAGTACGCAATCCAATAGTAGTGGACAGAGCGCGGCTATTGATGCGCTGCTGCTGCGGGGACTGGACTGTTCCGTCCGTTCGCGGGTGGGGTTCAGGGCTACGAATAGCTACTTACTTACTACACCCGCCGCTTCAGAGTACGCCTTGATAGATTCTGGAACTCGGGACTCTATTACGCGGCGCAAATGGGCGCAAAACAATAGCCCCGGGCACTCCGGGTAAACAGCAAAAGGCCCTGTCAATATCATGCAAACGGGAGTGTCTCTGTTCCAAGACTTGACTCGACAACACCGTGAATAGTGGGGGCGGGCGGCGTTTGGAATGCAGAGGAGCCAAACAGTCTCGAGCGCGGGCATCAGAATAGAAGAACGTAGCAGTCTAGAGCGGCCAAGGGAATCCTTCGAATAAATTGCAGTACCGGTCAACTTGCCAAGTCTGCCCCTTCAACGGTTCCTCCAGGCATAAGCCTTTTAGATTCCAGTCTGTCCCATCTCAAGTCCATCTCCAGGGACGACTCGCTCTCCATGGTAAGCCAACCGCACACTAGGCTGTCAGCAGAAACGTCAGCGCCTCGCTCAGTAAACGGACGAAAACCTCCCGCTCCAAAACGCCAGCCTAAAGGCCAAAGTGATCGTGATTAACAATCACTTCGTAGGCTACTTTCTGTCACCTTTTTCATCCCTCCTCGGTCATGTTGGGCTCGTTGTAGCCTGTGGTTTATGTCCTTGGAAAAGTGATGTGCATGGGCACGCTGCATCCTTAGCTTGTGATCTAGCTGCATGATTCCCACGTCGCTTCGTCCTGTCACGTTCCATTATCACCAAACAGGTGATGCTCTCACATCCTCCACCCACATGACTGGGGCTGTGTGCAAGACAGCCACACACAAAATGGTGCCAACCGCTCCAGGACGATATCTTACCCTCGGGTATCAACGTCCTCAGCGCCCTCGGCGTCCTCTTTGCTCGCGCAGGGGAGCAGACCTAAACCTCCAGGGTAGCTCCCCTTCAAAGTGGGATGTGACGTCGATGCAGATTCCGATTAGATAACATCACGTGGCGGGGCACCTTCCAATCGGATCGTACGTTGGCCCGTCAGATCTGACATTACCTACGCAGGCGGCTCACTGCTTCTCGTGCTCTAGTTCCCGACCCACGACACTTCCTCACGCCATTTTTGTTCTTTGATGGATTTTGCCTGATCCGTTGCCTTGACCTGCGACTTGATTCTGTAATCTGTCGTCGCCAAGGCCGCTGTCATGCTCCGTCCCTCGACCATGCTCCGTCCCGCCCTCCGGGCCCAGCGGATGCAATGCGCCGCTGTCCAGGCGTCTCGCATGACCATCTTCTCGCAGCGCCAATCCGGTCGCTTGGCCGATGACTTCGATGTCAACCAGCTCAATTCGAAGCGCCGCGATTACGAGCAGAACCGAACGGCCTTTCTCACCGCCGGAGCCGTCGCCGGTATCATCGCCTTCGCATACACGGCCTGGAAACTGAAGCAGGCCATCGACATCCAGAGCGAGAAGGAGAAGCGCGCAATCAAGTGCGACGCCCCCGTACCCACCGAAACCTTCAAGACTGAGGCGGGCGAGCTGCGCAAAGTGGTCATCCGCGATGACGAGGGCCGGGAGGTTGTCCCCACAGGCAACACCACCATCAAAGTGTTCCCCCGAACCATCACCGTTGACGAGCTCTCCCCGGTTCGAGAACCGGCCGGCCCCATAGCTGCTTCCATGGCTAGCAAGCAGGGCACCGAGTTTACCCTCGTTGGATTGGGAACAAGGACAGTGACATTCATTGGCATTGAGGTGTACGTCGTCGGCTTCTATGTCGCAACCCAGGACATTGCCAAGCTGCAGAACTACCTCGTCAAGAAGATCAACCCCCTGGCGACTACTTTGATTCCCTCGGAGAAGGACGCACTACGCAAGGCGCTGCAGGATGCCACAGAAAGCGAGGAGACGTGGAATTTGGCCTTCAAGGATGCAGGTTGCCGCACTGCATTCCGCATCACCCCTGTCCGAGACACCGACTTCCCCCACCTGCGCGACGGCCTGGTCAGAGCCATCACTGCTCGCTCAGGAAAGGACAAGGCTGCTTACAACGACGAGGCGTTTGGCGAGGCCATGAAGACATTCAAGCACATGTTCCAACGAGGGTTGGTTCCCAGGTCCAAGGAGTTGCTCTTGGTCCGCGACGCTGCGGGCAAACTCTCCATCACCTACGACGCGGGCGATAGCAAGAACCCTAAGAAGAGCGTTCTAGGAACAGTGGAGGACGAGCGCTTGTCACGACTGCTATGGCTTAACTACCTAGGCGGTAAGAAGGTGGCCTCGGAGCAGGTTCGCGAGAGCATCATCAACGGGGTGATGGAGTTTGTCGAGCGGCCCATTGGCACAGTGGCAACGCAAGTTATATGATACAACTGACGGGCTCTTCTAAGTGAAACAGAGAGAGAAAGAAAGAGAAAACATGTACATTATGGCCAAACGGCTCGCCAAAAGGCATCAGGTGGCTGGATGTGTAACAGTAGGCACCGACACAACTCAACAACTCACGTCGCGATACATCAATTGACTTTGCCACTCTGAGCAGGAAGATTGTCACATTACTGCGACAAGACCATATATTCCTCGGCCCTATGTATGGTTGGGAACTCCAATGTCCCCTTATCGAGCCTCGTCTATAGTTTAGAACTGAGCGCTATCAGCCCCCACCCGCTTGTTATTCATGGTACTCGGAGCCCTTACGCGGACAGGGCACCAGCATCAGCGAGCAGGCCCTTGAGCTTTCCGGAGGAGTAGAGGTTCTGGAGATCCGAGTTGCCGCCGATGGACTCCTGCAGGATGAAGGTATTGGGGACAGTGCGCTGTCCGGTGAGCTCCTGGATGGCGTCCTGAAGAGCGGCGCCGTCGGCTGCGCGGGCGAGGTTAGCTTGAGAAGCGAAAGATGTGACGGGGTTAGAGGACAGGAGAACATACCAGCCTTGTCGAGCTCAAAGGCTTCGAAGGTAGCACCAATGGACTCCAGAGTCCTCTTGGTCTCCTTGCAGTACGGGCAGTACGACTTGGAGAAGACGACTGGTTGGGACGAAGCGTTAGCCAGAGGAAGAGATAGGGAAGCGCCCCCGCCACTATCCGGGGAGCGATGACGTACCAACGGGGTTGTCGTTGATGAGCTGCTGGACCTTCTTGGAAGCTTGAGCCATTGTGCCGGGACTGGTAGGTCGAGTGGAGAAGAATGAACGGAAGAAGTTCATGGGGTTGGTTGCAAGGGAGAAGAGGACGGGGCGAGGCGCGGTAATTAATATTCTACTGAAGGAGGGGATGGGGCAAGAGGCGTTTGATAATGCGCAATGCGGGAACGGGCCTGCTTTGTCATGCGAAACTAATGGGGTCGTTTGGGGTCTTTTGGTGACGGACGGGAATTCCGGTGGCAGTCGTGGTTGATAATCGAAGGGATTGGATGCCGAAGCAATGATGCAATCAATTCGCCGAGGCTGTCCGTCTTTCTTTTTTTTTTCCCCTTCTCGCTCTGCGGCAACCCCTCCAAGAGACAGCACTGTGCCCGCTTGGGATTAGCGGGCTTTCAATGGGGAATGCTGTCCATTGTGCTCTGCCGGGCTACTTTTCGGGATCGTGTTGTTCGCCCCGTGGGTTTGGTTTGGGCTTTGCGACGACATTAGGTCCGCTAGGCCGCCCTCCGCACAGTGAACACAGTGAATGAAGGTCTCCCCTAATGCTTATGGCCGTTACTAACGGACAATGGGGGGTCCAATGATTCCAGTCCCCTGATCTACTTAAGCAAGTACCTAGGGTACCTCCGAGCTGCCATGGCTTGCGAGTTCCATCGGGCCCGACGACTAACAACAGCCTGACAGCTAAATGCCTGACAATTACGAATCGAAAGTGCTGGACCCCCTGAAGCTTGCTGTTCCGGGCCACTAGAACCTGCTAGCAGCCCCCCAAAAGTCAAAGATTCCACTGGGACTTCCCTAATTTAGACCCCCGGGGCCGCCAAGGTCAGGCCACCTCACCTTCCGCCAAGGTGCGGACGCGGTTTCGCTCCCGTCGTCGTGTAATTAATTACAGGTGCCATGCGGCTCAAAATCTCACCTCAAAGGAAAAGTGTCCTCCTCCGTCCACGTCTACATCTACATCTACATCCCCCTTCTCCCTTCTCCGCCGTCGAGACCCCCTTCGCCCACCGGTCTGCCCACAGACATCCCTCGTCCTCCTTCACCTTCGGTCCATCGTCATCTCTGCTCGTCCTCTGTGCAGCCCTGCAGTCCCTCCCAAACCGGCGTCCCACCAATCGCATCCGCGCAACCCGCATCTCGCCTCTCGCCCAGCGCTCCTAGTTGCCCGGCGTGCATCAGCAGCATCATCCACGGACGCAGCGCAACCCGACCAACCTGCGCCCACGCCTGAGCCCCTCACAGTGCCCTCGTGAGACGCCGCACCCGACGCACTCGCGCAACTCGACCGCACCCTTAGTCGAACCTGCTTTTCGCTGTCCCCCCGCTGCCAGCTCACACCGTCGTCCACCAGCCCAGCCCGCCCGGCCAGCCTTGGACTTGTTGCTGGGAACACCCTGGACCAAGGGTCGTGATCGTCGTCCGCTGCCGCCACCCGCTCGTCAACCTTCCACGCCGTCCTCGCGCTCCACATCAGTCCACGGCCAGATCAAGGAATCGCCTCTCGCTCGATTGACGCTGTCATTCCCTTCCCGGCCGCCTTATTCTTGCCTCACTCCAGCAACTGGGCAAGGGCAATCGCAATCGCCGCATCTGCACCCACACCTGCATCTGCATCTGCGGCATCTCCCTCCCCTTCCCCTCACCCCTCACCCCTCTCTCCGCCTCTGCCTCTAGGGTGTCCTCCGGGGCTACCTTAGAACCAACGACAAGGTGGATTCCAGTCAGGAAATCGTGGCATCCCCGGGTGCCTTACAAAACGTCACGTCCTACCTCAACGGGGCGCTGGCTAACCTTTCCACCGTCCTCCAAGACTCGAACGGCTACATCACCGAGACCCTAGGTGTTCCTCCTACCCTCATATACAGCAGTCTAGCGGTTCTCGTTGCCGTCCCCTTGACAATGTCGAGATACGGCTGGTCCATCGGCCGCGAGCAGCTCTCCCCCTACGGCGGTATTCCTGGCGGCGTGCCCGCCGTCACCGACGAAGACTTTAGCTACATCACCTCGCAAGATCTAGACGATGGCTCCAACAACTACTATCCCACGACCTCGGCTGCCCCGCCTCCCGAAGACGACGTTCTCTTGATCAAGAACAAAGGCATCACATACCCCGCACACTTTCCTGCGTATACCATTGGAGATGGAAAGTTGAGGGTGCTGGATGTCAAGGACCGTGTTGCCGTCATAATGGATTTGACGCCACGAGCTGCTCGTCGTATCAAGCTCCTCTACAAGGGCCGACAGCTGAAGGATCCCATTGCTCCCGTCCGCGAGTACGGCGTCAAAAACAACAGCGAATTGATGGCTGTGCTTCCCGATCTCGACGAGGCCAGCAGCCTGTCAGAAGAGGAGATGGTCATCGTCGATGCTCCCCGAGAGGACAAGTCACGCAACAAGAAGGGAAAGAAGCGACGCAACAATAAGAAGAAGGGCCCCGGCGACGAAAGCTCCGCTGCTGCTAGCAGTCCCCGCGATAGCACTTCGACCCTGGGTACTCCCAAGTCCCCTCCTCCGCCTGCAAATCTCACCGGTCCGATGAAGACGCTGCATGAGCTCTCGACAGAGTTTGCCACAAAGTGGATGCCCTTGTGCGATGCATTCACGGCCGCGCCGCCCTCGGATGCTAAGAAACGCGAGGACGAGCACCGGAAGCTGTCGGAAACCATCATGCTGCACATTGTCCTGAAACTGGACAATGTGGACAGCGAGGGAGTCCCCGAGATCAGGGCAAAGAGAAAGGAGCTGGTCCAGCATGTCCAGGCAACGTTGAAAAGGCTAGACGTTGCAAAGGATTCATAGCGCTGGTGTATTCATGGTTTCTTAAAGTTCAGGAGTCGGGTCCGAAAGCCGTCAAGACTTTGGATGACCTGCAATTCATTTAGCATCATTTAATACAGTATCATATGGACCGTGGGCAGGTGGATGGATATCCGACACTGGTTGACATTGCTGGCGAGCATAGATGGAAAAAACAAGTTGTACAATAGATCCGAGGATATTTCACGACCTTGACGAAGATAGAATTCACTCGGCGGATTGCAGCAGTCGTTTGTCGTTAATCAACTATCCAAACGGGAATATTCCACTCCACCAATGCAACCCAATGATGTGATAGTTGGATGGGTTGATCAGTGCACTGGGTGTTCGTGTTGTCTCAGCCTCTCCCGAAACCATGCCTACCCATGCGCTCATTCATGACATGACATCAGCCAGGACCATCGCTGACTCAGATAGATCATGGCAAGCTCAAGCCGGTTCACCGAGATCACGTGTGAGGGGCGCGTGACCGTCCGGCGGGCCGGTATTTGTGCGGCCGACGAAGCGCAAAGTGTGTGTGGAGAGCGGTTCCGGGGAATTGTCGGCTCGAGGTTCTAGGTCTCTGAGCCCTAAGCACCTCTGACGAAGCAGCCCTCTTTCGCGTGCACCAAATTCAGCCCTTGCCTCATCCGGCTAGCGTTCTTTCACCCAAAGGCACAACGAGCCCTCGAGCGGTCCTTGGATTTTTCGCCCGTCAACCACTATCGCGACCACTTCCACCCAACAATTCGAGGGACGACTAACCCCAGCAGCACAGGAATAGATCTTCGCCGGCCAGGTTCGAGGATCCCGTGTGTCTTTGCCCGTCGTCACAGCTGCCTTTTTCCTTTTCTTCACAACCAGAAGTTACGGTAACGATGTCGACCTTCGAGCCGGTTGTGAGTAACACCTCTTCGTCTTTTGAGACTCCCGCAGCGGGCTTCGTGATGCGAGCGAGCCCTTTGGGGGCAGGTTGTGGGCGCCAGCGGGAATTGGGAGCCTTGGGTATCGGGAGAATGCAGCGCCCGCACCTGTCTACGAGGGACTGTCGCTCGCTCACTCGCTGGCTATCTTGGGAACTGAGAAGAGGACTTTGGCTGACCGTCTTCTCTACAGGTCGTCATCGATGGCAAGGGCCATCTCCTTGGTCGCCTTGCCTCCATTGTCGCCAAGCAGCTCCTCAGCGGTCAGAAAATCGTTGTTGTCCGCTGTGAAGCGCTCAACATCTCTGGCGAGTTCTTCCGCGCGAAGCGTACGTACACCCTACGAAACTCCGATTTGTGGCCGACCGCACACATCACCGCAACGGATCCCATTGCGACAGAACAGACACTGATGAACGAGCAGTCAAGTACCACGCCTACCTTCGAAAGATGACCCGATACAACCCCACCCGCGGAGGTGAGTTCGACGCCGTTCCATCCCACATTTTGAGACCATGGCCATTGACCACAAGACAGGTCCCTTCCACTTCCGTGCCCCCTCCCGAATCTTCTACAAGGCCGTCCGTGGCATGATTCCTCACAAGACCGCCCGTGGCGCCGCCGCTCTGGAGCGCCTCAAGGTCTTTGAGGGTGTTCCCCCCCCTTACGACAAGCAGAAGAAGATGGTCGTTCCCCAGGCCCTCCGAGTCCTCCGACTCCAGCCCGGCCGCAAGTACTGCACTGTCGGCCGTCTCAGCCACGAGGTCGGCTGGAAGTACCAGGACGTCGTTGCTCGGTATGTTGATGGAATCCACAGTTGGAAGCGGCTCGTACTGACTCCGAATACAGATTGGAGGAGCGAAGAAAGGCCAAGGGCCTCGCTTACTACGAGCGCAAGAAGGTCGCTGCCCGACAACTGTCCGACGCGAAGAAGAACGCTGGCACCAAGGAGGAGACTGCGAAGGCCCTTGCGGCCTTTGGCTACTAAAATGGCCATTCCTTGACTTTAACCAGTCGAGGTAACTTCGCATTGTCTATCATTTCTCGTGCGTTTCATTAGATTGGCGCGGCGGTTCACAGGGATTACTTGATTTGCTGAGTGATGGCAAGGGCGGCTCGAGGAGTGGATGGCTATTCCCAATATTCTAAATGAAATCCCGTCGTCGGACCCCATCCTAAAATAAAGCACAGAAACTCAAATCAACCTGATGATTATAATCACGGATTATGGACTGAGGAGGAGAGTTGACGTGCGATGTTTGGCTTTGGTACGACGGCATCGAGATTTTGTACTTGGAACTGTTGTATGGAATCGGCATCCGTGTCTTTGGTCCCCGTCTTAGGACGCCAGTCGTCTCACGAAAAGAGTCAAGGGTGAGAGATGATGGGTGACGGAGGTTGATCTTGTTACGCTCCCGGAACGGGACAGGGTCCAGCATTTGCACACTAGGAGTAGAAAAGGAATGGTATTTTGTTTGAACTAGGTACCAGACCTTGATACTTGATGATTGAACGTTGGAAATATTTGAAGTGTATAATTGTGCCTTTCTATTCCGATGTGCCGTGTGATGGTGTTGTTTGAGTTGTGGGTTTAAGTTGACGTCACGTACCTGGAGGAACATGTGATTACGGGCGATGGCGCAACTTGGGGTATCTATCAGGGTACGGAGCATATCTACACGCCGTGAAGGGTTCTTTGTTTAATGTTTTGTCGCAGTGATGGACGAACTGGTATAGATTTAAGAGTAAATACTGAAGTACATTCATAAGTGACTTATGTATGATCGATTTGTGGTAATCATAGTCTTAAAATCACACTCCTTTTCGTTTGGAGAGTCCCATATGAGCTGTGGTTGAAGTCACTTCGTTCTGGAACAGATGAGCGGGTCAGTCAACACCTTTTCTAATGAGATCGAACAAACCTGGCATTGAAAACGATTAGTATAGTACTGAAAACTCCTCCCAAGTTGTCTGTAATTCGTCGTCGAAAGGTTCAGATTGCTTCTGTTGGCCACATGAACTAACCTCCCGGGTAGACGTCCTGCAAGTGGTCATGGCCAGGGGTGTCATGTGCTGATAAGATAAGACAAAGCCAAATTCATGTGAGGTGTCCTTCTCGTCTTACAACCACCACTCACGATTCCCAGGAGCTGCACTTCACCACCAAACCTCCCAAGCACAACGTCCTGCTTCTAGGACCCTCGCGCCGTGGAAGCACAACAAAAAGCCCTCGAGTCTTCCGTCGCTAAACCGAGCCTCTTGCCCATCATGTCGGACCTCACGCACTTCGACCTCCTTCCCCTCCAGATGGACCCCCAGTCCAAGGCGCTGCGCACCCTCAAGCCCTCGCGCGCCCTCACCGCAGAGCTCGAGCAGCTCAACACGCTGCACCGGTCGCTCCTCGGCGCCGACACGCACAACGGCGCGCCGCCGCCGCCGATCCCCGTCAACCCCAAGCGCACCGCAAACGTCACCAAGCTGCGCGACAGCGGCAACGCCGAGTACCGCAAGGCCAAGTACGCCGACGCCATCAAGTTCTACACCCTCGGCTTGCAGATGGCCATGACCCGTCCGCTGTGGGAGCCCGCCGCTCTCGTCCGCGAGGAGGTTGCTGGCCTGCTGGCCAACCGCGCCCAGGCGCACATGGCTCTGCAGAACTGGGCCGAGGGCGCCGTTGATGCTCACGCTAGTGTTGAGGCGCGCTGGGTCGGCAACGCCAAGGGCTGGTGGCGCCGGGGTCGCTGTCTTATGGAGATGAGCCGCCTGGACGAGGCGCGCGACTGGGTTAGGCGCGGCTTGGAGGTTGAGGGCGAGGAGGCTGAGCTGGTCGGGTTGTTGAAAGAGATTGAGACCAAGATTGAGAAGACCCAGGCGTCGTGAGAATGCGGAACAGATCCACACGGGAGAAAGTCAACCAGCAAAACGTTATCCTCGGCGAGAACTCCATGCTCAATGCCGAGCGAGACTTGTGCACCCGGTATGCGGCCCCAGATGGGAGGGAAGCCAGAGCCTCGCTGGGCCAGCCGCTGTGCCCTGAGACAAGGAGTAGTCATAAGATGGGGACCACCACCACCTACTGTACTTATATCCGTTATAGATCTTTGAGCGAGCGAGAGACGGAACAAGAGAGAGCAACGGGACAAGGGGCTGGATAACGTCCTTAGGTCGCTGGTAGCTTCGAGGTGTTAGAGTCAAGACCAGAGAGTCGGCCAGGCAGAAGGATAAAGCGGGAATGTAATGTTTTTACGGTCAATTGTGCATATTACAGACATACAGCAACTATGTGTTTTCTGGTTCCTGTTTCACAGCTACGTTCACTACCCCTTGCGAGTCTCAACTTCATGGCAGTTTCTTTGATTGGTCTCAGTGCTACGGTTTCTTCTCGTCCTCCACAACATCCGTTGGTACTCGCCACACTGGAACCTGCTGTGTAAAACACTCGGTGCTATCAAACACAACAACGATGCGACGTCTCTAGGCGTAATTTGCTGGTGAAGGAAATCTTCACCAAATACGTAAATTGTACATTATTCCTTCTCTCCCCATCAGCGAGACCTCCCCTTTATATGGAAGGCAAGCACAGATAAAAACAAACAAACAAAAACGAGGAAGATGTTTCAAAACTGAGATGCGTAAACCAGAAAAAACGAGAAAAAACAGGCAAAACGTCTTCTTTCTCCTGGAAACGGCGGTTGCCTGGTCTTCGCATCGTCGGAAACATTATAAGCAAAAAAAAAAAAGGCATCGCTCTGTTGGTTTCTCTCCCCCCTATTGGCGTGTTTCCCATCCTCATGTTTCTCGGATTCTCGGGTCATTCGGGTCTCTGGAAGGAACAAAAAGAGGGACCTCCATTGGTCGCTTTGAATGATGAACAGCAATTCCCATTTAGTAGAAAAGCAAAAAAGCAAAATGCAACTTTCCCACCTCCCGCCATGAATTTATGTAGTAGTTAAAAAAAAAAAGGAAAGGAAAATGAACAGAACAACTCCCTAGCAGTTCGGGTATCCTGAGCATGTACTGCTGGGGAGTCTTTTGGTTGTCTGTCGTCGTGATGTGAAATTTGCGGGGTGCCATGATACCAAAAAAACGCGTGATCGAAAACCCTTTTTTTGCTTTCCATCTTGATTTCCACCCCTGGAGGTTGGGCTGTTCGTGGCCCATGTGGCGAATTTGCGCCCAATGGTCGGTTTTCCATGTGTTTGCGAGCCCATTGAGGGGGAAATTGCGGATTTTAGGGCCGGGAGATGACGGATTTGTTGAATGGCCCGTCACAGCTCGGGGGTTTGGCTACGGCAGGACATCGATTGCGATGGCAGAGGTCATCATGTAGTTTCCCAATCTCTATTCGGCCTTCTCGCTGAGCTTCTCGTTGAGGAAGCTCTTGCCGCGGGGCCGCATGACGGCATCCTGGCCGCTCATCCTCCGGTCGAGGGCGCGCTCGAGCTTGGCGCCGAGGGCGAGCTTGCTCATGTTGTCGGTCTTCTCCTCGGTGAGAATGACGCGCTGGGAGCTGAGGGCCTTGTTCTCCATGCGATCGAGGCCGACGGCGATGTCGCGGATCTCGGCGTGGGCCGAGTCGGAGGTCTCGACGGTCGGTGTGAAGGAGGGCGCCATGCTGTAGGTGCTGAAGCGGACCGAGGTGCGGGTCTTTGCGGCGGCGGGCATTGCGTTAGCGGTTGAGGAGGAGGGCGGTTCGCGATCAGGAGAGGAGGGGGGGACTGGTTGGGCCATTGTCTTGGGTGATGGGAGTATAGAGGGTAGGTAGAGAGGAAGAAGTGGTGAGAGAAGAGAGGAAGAGAGAGGAGGAGAGAGAAAGAGAGGGTCTGTGGAGTTTTGATCCCGAGCGTTGGGATAGAGGCAGACTGATGTATCAGGAACAGGCTGATACGGGTGGAAACAACGGAGAGCTTGGAGCTGGAGCCAGCAAGGGGAGGCAATAATGTCGGGATCAACAAAGAAACAGACAGGGCAAGGATGACTATGACTGTCCAGGGGAAGGATGTCTAGGGGAAGAGAGAGGGAAGGTTTGGTGACAAGGAAGACGGACAAAGAGGCACTGATGGGACAGGCAGAGGCTAGAGAGCGTACAGTAGAAAGAAGCGGGTATGATGACGGGTGACGGGATCGAACAAGGGGTAGAGGTAGAGGTAGTGGTAGTGTAGTTGAGATGGTCGGGAGCAGAAGCGGCGACGACGATGGTTATGCCGTATTGGTCAGACGTACCGAAGGGGCCATGATGGGCCGGGAAGAGTCCAGAGACGCAGTCATTATGGAGGGTTATGCGCGAATCGATGAGGGTACGGGTCAAAGGGGTGTGGGATCAGTGGAGACGACTTTTGAAACTCGGATGACCAGCTGGAGAGAGAGAGCGAGAGCTGAGAGAAGACGAGGTGACGGAGAGAAGTTTGGGACGGTCGGTTTGGTTCGGCCTCGGGTTGGTTTGGTTGACTTGGTTCTCGGGAGTGGCGGAGAAAAACGTTGGCACTTGAATGTGACGAAAGGCGGAGGAGTAAGGTAAGGTGAGGTAGTAGGTGGAAAGGAGGAAGACGAGACGAGACGAGATGAGACGAGACGAAGGACGACGCGGGTGGACGGAGGGACGGAGAGACGGAGAGAAGCGTAGTTTGGTAGTCGAGACGTGGGGAGATTGGGGGTTAAGCCGGGTGCCAGGTCCAGGTGCTACAGGGCAACAGGCAACAGGTAACAAACAGGGCGTTGGTCAGGGCGCAAAACGGCGACGGACGATCCCTTTTCTTTCCTCTGTCGTCTCTTGACTGTGGCTTTTCCTTCGCCGCTGGGTTGGGTGAGTGCGTGTGTGCGTGTGTGTGTGTGATTTCAAGGACCGAGCAGCTGACGATTGAGTCGAGGAGCGTAGACCGTGCCAAGGCTTAACCCGTTTTTGCTCGGGGTTGACTGGGGGGGTGTGCGTGGTGTCGTACGAATGATGCCCGGGAAGAAACGAGATGAATGAGAGGCGGCGGCGGCGGCGGCGGCGGCGGCGGAGGTGAGAGATGGATGGTGAGGTGAGTGGAGGCGGGGAGGATGACGATGGACTGGTTTCAGATGTGACTGGGGGGGATGAGGTGATGGAGAATAGCAGTAGATGTTCGTCAAGTCAGAGAGAAGAAGAGTTGAGATGGAGAGAGATACGAATACACAAGACACAGATAGACGCAGAGGGAGGAATAATCAGTCAAGAGATCGGGCTGGCCTAACCGGGGACGAACGAGGCTTGCATGTCATTGTCATCCGTCACCCATAGTGAATGCTTCACTGGCGGGCTGGCTGGATGAATGAGGCATGGTCGACGGCATGGTGGAGGGCTGATTTTGGCCCGTGATGGAGGAGTTGATGGGCGCCCAGACCCCCTTTTTTGGAAGTTGCTCCCTTGGTCTATTCCTGGGGTACCTGTGGTCAGCGCTATTCATACGCCTTGGGAGAGGTACCGGCTGGGTAGCATTCGTGGCTAGGTTCGCTGGACGCCCCCCCTGTGGCGGCGGCTTCCACGGGGCTATTGGTGGGCGGCGCTGGAAGGGTGGTGGGGGGCGGGTGCCCTGGGCGTGAGGGTGTCTGGGCAGGGCCGCTTTCCAGGTTCCCCTCCAGCTTCTCTCTCCAGGGGCGTCATCATCACGAGTGCAAGTTGGTTGTCAATTCGTCGATGCTGTGCTGCAGGATCTGGCGGGAAGGGAGACGATGTCATGCTACGTATTACAAGGAGATGCGGGAAGAGGTGACCCCTCCGTTCATCCTCTAATAGACACCGACCCCAGCACCAAAAGCTTAAGCTGCCCTGGAATGATGTGGTAAAGTCACCACTTGCTGCCCATCGACGGAATAGGTCCCCTGCTTCCTGCTAGCTGAAGTCAAGTCGGCTACGGAGTAATGGACTGGACAATTAATTCCATTTGATCAACAGGCCAAGTAAAAGTCCGTGAGCATCCGATGTCCCTCTTTTGGTCGGGCTTTGCATGGAGGGAAGCACACGGACACACACGGAGCTTCGACGGACCTTGCATGAGGAGGCTTCGAGCCTTAAGCCACCGAGGTGCGCCGCGTGGGAGCCATGCTCGAGGGCCGCGCTTGGATCGACTGATGGATGGGACGCGAGATCCAATGCTGCTGCGTTTTGGGGATCTGAGCCAACGCAGACAGAATCAACCCTTCGAACCTTGCCTCTGCCTGACACCCCCCCCCCCCCCCCCTTTGGTCGGCCATGTTGTCGATCACGGCCACACTTCCCTGTAGACTTTTGTCACCACACGTGGTTCCAGGCCGTCCCGTTGAGAAAGTGCTGCGCTGGAGAGTCGAGTTGTCCTGGAGTTCTAGACCTCGCAGAAACTTAGAGTTACGTCGGGCACGTTGTAGCACCGAAACCGCTCGGCGACGGTGTACTCGGGTGCTCCGTAAAGCCTCCCAATCTGCGATCATCGCCGCTATTCGTACGTATCCGAGAAAAGCCCCCCTCGTCCCCCGATCCCATGACCTCAACCTGCTCCTCTAATCACTACCAAGATTTGGAATGATGCTCCTTCTTGCCTGTACTCTGTACCTGCCTTTGCGTTTCGTGGTGGCGGCGCCGGTGCTTGTCACCCGGGTGTCATGGGGCGGCCACTAACAGGCGCTGGACCCACGAAGGGAAAAGGAAAGAAGAAGAAGAAAAAAAAGAAAAATAGGCCAGGATGACTTCGGAGAGGGAAGTGGTTCTTGGCATTTGCTCTGGACGGCAGTCGTTCCGAGGGGGGGTGGGCGTTTTGTTTTACATAGTAATGTGATGCTGGATGGTGATATGACATGCATTCGTTCCCGTTCAATGCAACCGGATGACGATGGATGGGATTTTCCCTGCAACGACGAGCAAACACCTCTTGCGCTGCACTTCGCTTTTCAGCTTTGGCTGTTCACATGGGCTAACGGATGACAATAGACAAGGACAATGGGATGGGCTGACGTTTCAGCCCGCCCGTGAGGTCTCTGTCCCTTTGTTGCAACACCACCACCACCACCACCACCGCCAACCTCCACATGTGCACAACCTCGTCCACTGCAATCCATGTTCCTGATTTCCTCCCTTGGGGTCAAATCCCTTCACATCCGTCGTCCTATTGTATCGCTGTGTTCGCACCAAGTATTCATCACAGACTCACAGGCCGGAAAGTGACACAGGCTCTCTCAGCTCAACTCGGCCGACATCCTCTTCCCTGCATGCACGGCACGTGGCTCGCTCAGGGGTCAGGCATCCATCCAACCCCACCCCCTGTCAGGCATCTGTTTGAGTCTTGACCTCGCCGCATGACTATGAGCGCCGAAAAGCAAACATCCATCCTCCTCCGTTTGCATGCTGCATTTCTCCGTCTCCGTCTCCGTGCCGATCCATGCTCGTCCAAATCCCCGATCCCCCGGGCTGCATTCTTCAGCGAGCGCGAGCATCCATGTCGCCGATGTCACTGTTGTCGCTCACCTCGCTCACGTCAACTGTCCGGCAAAACTCTCTGGGAATAGCTGCCTGGCTAGTTCTGTCGCCAATGGCCATGCCTCCGCGATCTGCAGAACTGCTTGCCCCAAGCCGTTCGAGCTAAGGTAGCCGACGAGCATGATGCATCCATGATTCCTCGTGGCAATGCCACCCAACCAACCCAACCGAAGGCTGCTGGCCCACCTTCGGCATGAACTATCATGTAGCCGCCTTGTTGGCCGGGAGCGGGGGCGGCAACCAAACAGGCGCCGGAGTCGACCACATGCAGGCCGCGCGTGACTGACGGCACAACACCAACAACGCCAACTGCATCGTGACATGTTGAAAGAAAAGATGTAACAGCTATCAGTATTCGAAACCACTTCTGACTGCATAAAGCACTAGACTGCCGCCGTTGTGATGATACAAAGACCTGTTGGCAAAATCCAACGGAATATCTACACAACGCTCTCCCAAACACCCCCTGAACATCCGTCACCTCTCCATATTAGGCTCGGCCTTGCAAAAACAAATCACGAACGGCCGTTTACCGTGACTTCCCGTGCCGCTTCTTGCTCGACTTGCTCTTGCTGGACGGGTAGCCTAGCTCAAGCTTGTACTCGGAACTCGACGAGCTTGATTTGGACGTCGAAGGTGACGTCGAGGGCGACATCTCCTCCTCTCCCGTCCCTGGAGGAAACCCCCCGACGAGCGAAAAGCCCGACCCGCGCCGGTGCGACTTGGTGGCACTGCCGTACCCAAACTTGCGCGAGGCCGAGCCCCTCCGCATCGCGGGGAATTGCATGCTGGGCGTTGAGTCGCGACTCGGTTCTGCGAGCGACGACACCCCGTTAGCATCCGTGTTACCAATCGCCGTCCAAGTGGACATGTGTGGGCTTCAACCTACCAGAGCGGATGCATTCGCTGCAGCAGCCATGGTCGCAAGTGGTCTCTACGGCCTCGACCGAGAACGACTCGGGGTTCATCTGGAACCTGTTGGAGGGCATCGTGCACCATCCCATGGTGTTGGGACCCTGCTGACAGGAGCAGCATGTCCAGCTGCCCCCTTTGTTCTTGAACTGGCAGTTCTGCAAGGGACAGTCCGAATTGTTGGGCTGAGAGGGCGCAAAGGTGCTGTTTCTGCACGGGGTTTCATAGCCCGTCTCCAGGTCAATGAGCGCCGACGGGCAGTAGTGCCAGTTGATGGACGTGTGGGAGCACGGGTGGTGTCGCGGATGGCCGTGACACATTTTGAAGACAGCTCGGGAGATCTGTCACTGGATCTGTCACCCTCGATTTCGGGAAAGATGTTGCGAGGCAAGGAAAAGTGGCAAAGTGCAGAGGGGGCAAGACACGGCAAGCTCTTTGAGTGAGTCAATCTCTGGGTGAATCAGGCCCCATGCCGTCCCTGGAGGGCATTGCTGGACTGGTATTTATACTTGACCATGTCTAGCAGCTCGAGCCAGTCAGTCGAGGGCAACCTGGCATCAAGATTCAGAGCGACTCGTCCAGCAACGAAGATCGAGAGAGATCGATCTCGTCGCAGTGGGGGACCGCCTCAGCGAAGCAACTTTCACGTCCAGACCCGGCTTGCTGGCCTGGATATGCACGAAATCCCATGGCTCGCGGGTGCGTGAATATGCAATCTGCTGCATCGCCGGCAGCCTGTCGAACCAGTGGCCGGGCGAACCACGCTCCACTTACGCAATCTGCGGCCCAGGTGCTGCTCAGGCTGCATCATCACCGTGGACCGAGCAGGCTCCGATACGGCACGAGAGTGTACAGGGGGCCACGGCGGCGTCCAATGTCTCGGTCGTTGGCGCGGAGGGAATGTCGAGAGGGCGATACGAGCGCACGGCAATCTCGACTTTTGCGGCGTCTCATAGGTCGCCACGGGCTGGTATCGCTGCCATGTGCTGCAAAGTCCATTGGGCTGTGGGCGGAGGGAGTGGAGGATTCGAGGGCGGCGCGGGTACACAAGGCTGCGGTCACGTCGCACAGCGTGCCAGTATCACAGAGATTTACCCCGCCGTTTCCGATGGTGGATGGTGGATGGTGGGAAGGGAGAAGACTCGGTCGTCGTCAGGGTTGAGGCCTGAGATCAGATCCGATCAGATCCGATCCAGGACCCCGGTTTCTGGGAATCTGGCCCAGGGATTTGGGACCCGGTATGAGACTCGACTGCGGAAGCGGAGGCCCAGCAACGCCATGGAGGAAGTCTTCTCGTTGGTTGATGATTCGAAGGCCAGAAGCATGAGGGCTCCAGACTCCAGACCCCAGAAGCCTGAAGACAGAAGTCAAGGGTCAGAAGCCAGACTGCCAGAGTCCAGATTCCAGACTGTCCGCGGTGATTACTTTACAAGTGAGACACCTTTGGGGGCGGGCTGCAACACAACAGAACCAGGCTGTTGAGAATGCCAAGCGAGCTTCCCCCGTTTCCCCAGCCGACTCCTCTCGTCGATCGGACCAGGGGCTGCCGATATTTTACGGCCTCAAGTAGGGCTGCGAGAGCTGGTGGCTGGCATGGCCTGCTGCGGCCTCGTCCAAGAGCCGTCTGCGTGGTAATATGGCCTCGGCGAGGGCCTCTCTGTGTCATCTCGATTTAGACCCCCTGGCGATCATATGCAGGCAGACGCGATCTGGTGCGACGAAACCGTGCTGTCAGCCTCGGGGCTCACAAGACCAGCCACTCTGAGGAGTCATCGGAAGAGGGCTGAACTTGGGCCGATACCCATGTCGGGGATTCCTGCTGTTCCCGATCCAGGTTCATCCTGGAACTGTTCACGGGGGATCAGGTTTAATGACGAGCGGATGATGGTAATTGTGATTGCTGCTGCGAGGAAGCTCGTATTGAGACGTGATCTAACCAAGTTGGCATTTGTTGTGTGTATAGAATTACAAAACGTCTGTCTGACGGGAACGTGGAAGTGCGGCTGCGCCTGGAAGATTCCTCCAACTCCGTCATATACCCAACCCAAGAGAGTGCTAATAATGGACCTCCGGTGAATAAATAAGAAAACCTCCGTCCCTAACCCGACAGATTCAATCTATACCGTCGACTTAATCTTAAAACACCTGGACAACCAGAACGCTGCTTCTTCTCCCCCACCCTACGAGAAATACTCCCTCGACGGCGCGCACGACTTGCAGCAGATGTGGTCGCACCGGTACTGGGTGCCCTCGAAGACCATGACGCAGTTGCAGCGGCCGCCGACATTCCACGACTTGCCGCACCAGCAGCAGTCCCAGGCCTGGTTCTTGGCCTCGAAGGGGCAGTCCGGCAGCGGGCACTTGGGCAGCGTGTAGCCCGAGGGCGGCGGGTACGGCAGCGACTGCTTGGTGAGGTTCTGGCACGGCCGGCTGCCGTTGGCCAGGCCGACGGCGCAGTAGCGTATCTGCGTCGAGACGTGCTCGCAGGCGAGGCGGAAGGTGATTTGGTGGCACATGTTGGGGTTGGGATGGGGAAGGATGAGGATCCCGGTTGAGTATTTTTTATATATAGAACTTCGCAAAAACCTGGCCTACGAAGCACTTCCAAGACGATGGTGAGTTGAGGATAGTTCGCAAATCACGTCGAGTGAAGGGGTAGCATTGAGAAGGACCTATATATGCCCCCCTTAGCTCTGATAGACGGCTGCCATTATTTCGAAAAACGACACGACGATGTCGCCGACAATTGAATCGAAGCCAAAAGCCCACGAGATACAGCCCGTCCGTCAGTGGGACTTTGGGGCCGACGGAGTTAGGACTCGCGGACTTTATCGAGGGGAGGTGTCGCAAGCGTGGGCCGCCATAACTAGCCATTTGGGACATTGGACCCCCCCTAGAATGGATCAACGAACGGGCTGAAGGATTGATTTCCCAATTCTTTTTCTTTTCTTCTTCTTCTTTGGCGGCGGGGGGGGGACGCAATTTCTGTCCAGAGTATTGTTGGGCGGGGGGACAAAAGCCGAGGATGGAATGGGGGTTTGTTGGGAGGCTTGCGTGGTGTAACGCTGCAGCGTGACGGGGGGAGTTGCTTCTTCTTGGAGGTATTGGCTCGGGTGATTATACCGCGGGCGATGAAGAGGAGGGCGAGGGCGAGGGTTTTGGACACAGGATGGCGAAAGGAGGAGTGATGGCCGTCTGGATTGGGAAGACAAAGAGAATTGCTGATCCAGATCAGATCGAGCGTGGTTCCCCGCTGGTGTTCTTCAGCTGGCACGCCTCGGATGGACATGCCCCCAATATCGTGTCTCAGATTCCGTAATGGTGCGTCCCCAGATTCAGCGCTGGCTTTACGCTGGCTGTCCGCGTACACCCGGTCGCCCGGTCCTATCCTCGGAGCAGTCCTCGCAGATATGGTGATGGCAGAAGGCATCCGGCGCTTCCAAGTCGACGTTTCGACACCGGAAACCCTGGTTCCGCCCCCGACGACACCGGCAGCAGACCCAGCGTCCGCCGAGGTCCTCGAGGCGACAGACGCCCTCGACGCAGCGCGGGGCGACCAGGCACAGGCCCGTGGAGCACGGGTCGTCCGGGCGGCCGTCGGGGGCGCTGTGGGCGACGTGCGCGCAGGGTGTGACGGCGTCGAGGGCGAAGGCGCAGTAGGTGTAGTGGGCGATGTAGGTCAGGGGGCGCGCGCAGGGCGGGACGTGGTGGTGGTGGAGGTAGTGGAGGATGCACATTGTGGTATGTGTCTCGGAGGAGGAGGGGAGGTGGTACGACAGAGGTTTGTGAGGGGAGTGTGGTGTTTGGTGAGGGGAGTGTGGTGTTTGGTAAGGGGAGTGTGGTGTTTGGTAAGGGGAGTGTGGTGTTTGGTAAGGGGAGTGTGGTGTTGGTGAGGGAGTATGATGTTTGGTGAGGGAGATGACAAGTGCCCGGCGGGTTTAGACGCCGGAGTTAGGAGGGGACTGGGTATAAGTCGTGGGAGAAGCTCTCGATGAGTTGGGTGAAGAGGTTTGTATGTTTATGTCCTGGCAGAGAGAGAGGAAAGAAAAAGGTGGGACCACTGCCGCGGTAACATGATCTAACTTATCATGGGCGGGGGAACAGGGACGTCCGTCCAGGGCAGATGGCAGCGCAAGTCTGGATAGAGTAGCAGCAGGAGGGTTTGGAAGGATGGTATACAGAAGACGTGGAGTGTCAATGGCTGGCTTGAGTTGTGGATGTCCGTTCAAGAAGTGGCCCTCGATAGCTTGGAGACGGTGAGTACAGAGCGGCAAGTCCCCTCGTCTTCCTCTGCCTCTGACGTCCAGATTGGTCTCGAAGCCATAACGGGCCGGTTGATGTCTGCCATCTTGGGTGGTCGGTAGGAACACGGCGTGACTCGGTCGAGTAGACCAGGTTGCAAGAAAGACAGCCAGATATGGGCGTGTGGAGGACGGGCAGTACGAGATGTAAGAGCAACGCAAACGACACTCCTCGTATCATCGCAGAATTCCCCACGTCTTTCCCACCACCAACCAGAACAGATCCAATGCGACGAGGACCATCCTCCCATCAACACTATAAATATTCCAAGCACCCCGCATGACCAACGTCGTGGAAACACACATCTGATGGGTGCTTGCGCGCTGACACACCGTGAGTAGCGCTGACTATAGAGCCTGATAAGAGTGAGGATGGTGCTGATGCTGCTTTGTATGCGCGTCGACTAACACGGAGAAGGTGTATAGGCCGATTACATATGTGAGCGTGACGACTGGCTTACAGATGCATTGAACAAGTGCCCTAGTTCTGATAAGACCTAGTCTGGTCATCGACTAAGACGAAACATCGATGCATCCATGTCTAGTATTTAGCCTCAAGATGAGAGAGAGCCTTCATTCTGGGACAACACCTCAACCATCACCCAACATACCCAATATTCTCCCCCGCAAACAAGCCGACGATCACGCTCTCGGCCCGCGTCTCGGCTTACCCGTTTAGCTTCAACGCTTGTCCTCGCCCATCTCCAACTCCCAATCCATCCTTCTCCGCATCACACCTTGCCGTTTCCAAGCACCCGCTCGTGACCACCCTATGACGACGGCCTGCCCGCATTCCCGCTTCCAAGATGGGCTTCTCAATTGCCGACTTAGCGCTGATCTTGCATCTGACGTGGGATTGATTTTCTCTCGGCTTGCTGAGTGGACGGGAAGGAACATCTCCTCCTCTCCCGGATCTTTGTATATAGCATCGCCCACACCGTCCGTCCAGCACGCTTCCTTTCGTCCCGGCTCTTCACCACCATGACGTCGTTCCAACTGTTCCCCGACCTCCCGCTGGAGCTCCAGACACAGGTCTGGGAGACCTGCACCGCGGGACCCTGCATGCACATCTTCGACGTGTGCTTCCCGTCGCGACAGCCCGCGCGCGCCGACCGGGCGTTTGGCCGCGTGGCACACGACGCCAAGAGCCAGCAGCGCTTCGAGCGCTTCAAGGAGACGGTGTTTCTGGACCGTCTTGACGACGATAGTGAGGCCCGCCCGCGCGACCCCAGCATGTACCACTACGCCAATACGCTGCGCCGGACGAGCCGCGCCGCCGCGTGGACGCAGGCCGCCAAACCCGGCACCACGACGGTGTGTCTTCCCGGCCGCGACGCGCAGGTCAACGTGCCCGGCAGCGACGTGGTGATGCTGCGGTTCCGCGACGCCGCGCACGCCAGCGCCGACCCGGAGCCCGAGGTGTTTCAGTCGTGCATCGGGCCGGTGCTGCGGTGCCAGTGGTCGGCCGAGCTGGCGGCGGCGCTGCAGGGCGCCCGCAAGGTGGCCCTGGACGTGGTCGAGGGCTGGGTCTTCTCGCCGCACGACACGCTGGGCTGGGACGAGATCACGCACCTGGCGTCGACGCTGCACCACGATCTCGAGGTGCTGTACCTGGTCGACAACTGCGCGGGGCGGTGCGGGCAGTGCGGCCGGCGCCAGATCAAGGCGGGGGAGCTCCAGACGAAGGGCACGCTCTGGAACCGGCTCGACGGCGATGGGAGTCCTGAAGCGGAGAGGCCGGGGGACGTTATCCGGGCGGTTGGGACGCGGTATACCGAGGTGTTTGACCTGGAGGCGCTGGGGTGGCACGAGTGCCATCCGACCTACGGGTTTGCCTTTCTGATGAACAATGCGGTCCGGCTTCATCAGCACCAGGGCGGACAGAGCGTGTTCAAGGGGATCAGAGTGTTGGTGGCGGAGGATGAGAGCGTTGCTGCGTGAGAGACGTTGGCGTGATATCGACTCAGATAAACCGAGACATGACCTGTAAATGAAGTGAGAGAATAAATATGATGAGATGATCTCAGAGGTAAACACATGCACAGGCACAGCGAGGATAATGAAGAATTCGTCAATGTTGGACAAACACCAATGAACCATGCCCGCTCTTCGACTTTTGCCGGGATATACCGAAACGCCATACTTCGTACATGCTCTGCCGCCCAATGTGAAACCACATGTTGTTAAAATCTGCCACACGTTAGCTGCTACAACTACAAAACTCAGGCGCATGTATGGGCTCACCTTATTTCATACGAGCCAGCCCTCGTCATGTACCGCACCCACTTCACGCTGGAGTAATTACTCTTCTCAAACACCTTCAGGTACCGCACCAGCAACCCCGAGCTCGTAAACATGAGCAAACTGAAATTCAGGCTCAGGGGCGGCCGGCTCCACGCCCGTTGGTTGGTCATGCTGGTCAGGATGGCCTCGGCGCTGAGGACGTACTCGCTCTGGCCAGTGAACCTACCAATCTTCCAGATGATGTTGTTCTCGCTGGGCTCGTACTTGGCCTTGCCCTGGGTGCACCGCTCCGTGATCTTGGCCGTGTTCAGCGGCGTGGGGATCTTGATGATGACGTTGGTGGCGAACAGCTTGGATCCGAAGTTGGCCTTGATGCCGATGCTGTACTCGACCTTGGACCGGCCGACCTCGTTGACGATGGCGTGCACCTTGAAGGGCAGGTTGACGTTCTCGGTGGCGCGGTACCGCATGAGCTCGAACTCGCCGTCGGGCGGCACGAAGCTGATGATGCGGTCGCTGTCGAACTTGCCGAGCTTGACGCACTGGTGGAACTGGCAGTCCTCGAGCGTGACGCTGCCGGCGGCGGCCTTGGTAGCCTTGGTGCCCATGCGGTTCCCGCTAGGAAGGCTGAGCAGGCCGTCGTTGTCCAGCAGCAGCCTGTCGTTGAGGCCGAACTTGCACTCCGGGGTGCCGGACAGGTAGGCGCGCATGACGATCTGGCCGGTGACGTCGGCGCGGAGCACGGCGCCGGTGGCCGACATGAGCAGGTTGACGTCCTCGATCACGTCGACGAAAGCTTCGTTCTTACGGTACTTGACGTCGGCCTTGCGCCACGAGAGGGCGCCGGTGGCCTGCATGGTGATCTTGGACGTGTCCTCGCGGCGGGACTCGGACTTGACGCCCTCGGTGGTGATGTACATCTTGAGGGTGTCGGTTTCGGTATTCTGCGGGTAGCCGAAGTCGATGATCTCGTCGAGCAGCTCGTACACCAGCACGAAGTTGTTCTTGACGGCCTCCTCGTCGAACTTGCCAAAGTAGCCGCGGCCGAGCTGGATCAGGCGGTACAGGAACTCGAAGACGAGGGCGGCATTGGCGTTGCTCTTGGTGATGGCCACCAGGTAGATGTTCTCGTGTTTGACATGGCTGAAGGTGGTGCTGCCGAGCGTGAGGATGGGCGAGCGCACCTGGGCGTTGGAGATGACCTGGATGCGGAAGACGTCGGCGAGGCGCGGCCGACAGTCGTTGCGGAACGCACGGAAGATGAGGTTCTCGCCCTTTTGGTTGAAGATGAGCACGCCGGACAGCATCGTCGCGGGTGGGAGGAGGAGGCGGAGGAGGGCGTGGAGATGGTTTGTAGGAGACTGCGCTGTGGGACGAGACGACGGGAGGAAGAGGGAAAATGACGGATAATGAACATCTACGGTCAGGATAGGAGTCGCAATGTCGTGGTTGGACTATAGCGGCATAGTTGCCGTAGTGGGGGGATTCTGCCGGGGTAGCTCCAAGGCGGTGAGGGAGTGTGGTAGCTTACCTCCTCATCTCTTCCGTCTGCGTGAGAATGAACCGACATCAACCAACTATTGAGAAGGTGAAGGGGAGAACAATCAGGCGTGAATGATGTGTTTGAGAAACAAAGATCGGCATGTTCTTGAAGATAACTTCCCTCAATGAACCCATTTGTCGGTGACATATGACAACACCATAAACGCCGACGTGAAGCCAACTGTGAGACGCAACGCTGAATCAAGCTTCAACCGACCGTCATCAAACTATTCACACTTGATGTAAATAGCTCCTCTACTACCTCAACCCCGTTTACATTTTAACAAGTTGGTTTCCCTTAGAATGAGAACGAGAGCAACGCCGTGATATACTTGAAACTACTCCATTCAGCTGCACGACAGCGCTGAAAACAGGGCTGAGCACACTTAGCGGATTACTGTGGATACACTACACCCAGCTAATGTGATGTCGCAGTGCGGCAACACGGCACTTCCATCATGGAAGGATTCGCGATTGGCGCGCCGTTATTAGACTGTGTCTGTTCTTCGAATCGAGTTCCTCTTTGGGAACGCTCCTTACATCATAACGTAGTCGGCCGTCCTTTCGAGTAATCTATTCGAGACCCGAGCGGGCTGTACAAGAATATCGGCCGGTATAAAGAGAAACAATGTCTGCCGTTTCCCGTCGTTGTAAGACATCAAATCATTGACACATCGCACTGACTTATAGCAACCATGCGAACGCAACAGGCTTTGGCAGCCCTCCTCGCCGTTTCCGGTGCACTTGGGCACCCAGACCCCATCGTGAAACTCTTCGCCGGCACCGTTCACGGAGGCAAATGTGCCAACTCAGAAACGAAGCTATTCCAAGGTATCCCGTATGCTCAACCTCCCGTCGGAAAGTTGCGGTTCATGCCGCCAAAGCCACTTGACGGCCCCTTCGACGGAGGGTCTTTCGACGCTACAAAGACCCCGCCTACTTGTATCCAGTTTCCTTCCCGCCTTGACGTAACGGGGCAGCCGTCTTCCGAAGACTGGTTCGTTAAACACTCCCTTAAACAAGTGTAAAGAAGCTCTATTGACGTGGCGGTAGTCTGTACCTGGATGTCTACGTCCCCTCAAATGCCACCTCCAACTCTTCGCTCCCCGTCAAGGTCTGGGCACACGGCGGCGGCAACGAAGCCGGCGCCCTGTCCTACCCGCTATACAACGCCTGCAACCTGGCGCAAGATGCCATTGTCGTGGCCTTCAACTACCGCCTGGGCCCGCTGGGCTTCCTCGGCCTCGAGAGCGCAGGGATCCAAGGAAACATGGCCATCCAGGACTACCTCGCCGCGCTGCAATGGGTCAAGGCCAACATTGCTGCGTTTGGCGGCGACGCCTCGGCGGTGGTGCTGTTTGGTCAGAGCGCGGGCGCCGACGATACCTTTACCGTTTCTACGCTGCCACAGGCCAAGACGCTCATTTCTGCTGCGATTCTCCAGTCGGGAGGTGGTCAGGACCTCACGTCGAAGTCGCTGGCCCAGTATTGTGGAGCAAGTTACGCCGAGACGCTCAAGTGCGGCATTCAAGATGTAAGTAAAGAATCGGGCGGACACAGCTGGATTTCTGACATGAGATAGTTGAGCTGCTTGCACTCAAAGTCGGTGGAAGACCTCATTGAAGCACTGCTAGTGACCCCGGCTCTTCTCGATCCTACCTTGAATGGCAATGATCTCTCCGCAATTTATAGCTTCAACCTGCCCAACATCACCAACCTGAACTCGGCGATTCTAGATGGGGAGATCATCAAGGAGGAGCCTCTCAAGGTTGGATCTCAGGTGCCTATCATTGCAGGATCAAGTACGTATCCCCTCTGCAAGCCCCTTGAGCGTTCGTACTGACTCTAGGTAGCATCGCTGGACTCTTCACTATTTGTTCTACCAGTCTTTCTCCAATCCGACTATGCGATTACTGAGTCTAATTACACCACATTTATGGCTCGATGGGGATCGCTGGGTTCTGTCATCGAGAAACAGTATCCTCTCTCGCTCTTCAACACCTCGGGTTCGACAGAGGGGGCTGTAATCGCAGCAATCACACATCTTGCCACAGTTTCTAGTTACACCTGCCAAACATACAGAGGCCTCCGAGCCGCCGTCGCCGTAGGCACACCGGCTTACGCGTACCGGTTTAACCACACCCCCTCGTTCCCTTGGTTGTGGTTCGATGGGGCTGCTTTCCCTGGGAAGTATGGCGAATATTTCGGAGCTACGCATACCGCGGACCTGCCGTTTGTCTTTGCCAATCTGGACAACCAGCCTTGGGGCAACGGTACTGCCAATGCTACTTCTGCCGAGCGGGCCATCAGTCGCACGTTGGTAGAAGGCTGGACAGCCATGGCAGCGAAGGGAAACCCGTCGACCAAGAGCCAGCCATGGCCCAAGTTTGATGAATGCGCTGTTAGAGGCCTGTACGTCGAGGAAGACTGCGAAGTCACATCGCTCGACTTCTCCGAGTGTCAGTTCTGGGATGCGATCTGGGCAGAGCTTGGAGGGCTCAGCGTTCCTTGGCCGTCCAAGACGGAGTGTGCCTCAAACTCGACTTCCTCCACTAGTCCGACCGAGAGCTCAGGAACTGGGAGCGCGTCGGTGAGCGGAACGCCCGATGCCTCACCTTCTCCTACTGCTGTGATGACGGCGGGTGCGGGACGAACAATTGGGAGGATGAGCATGGCCGGGACACTGTGTGCGATGGCTGCTATCTTCTTGCTGTGAGGTGTCGACCTGTGTAATAAAGTCGATTTTGTATGATATAGTTGAAGTACGTAGATTTAGAGATGCACCTAAAAATGGCATTGCTGAGCATATGTTCTTGATGCATCTATGGAGTAGACACGGATCATTGTGGCTTGGTTGGGTGTTAGACGCTCAATAGACACTATCAATCAACACTGAGGCTCATGAGACCGTTAGACTAGACTAACTAAAGAACAACAGTTCCAAAAACTGCAAAAGAAGTAATGTTCTTTATTTTAGATCCGGATGAGGGTTGTTGTCCTGCATGAGGTTGCTTCTCTGGCTGCGCGGGTTTTACAGTGGAGTCCAGCCATTCTCCAGCGCATCTTCCACTGGGCGCGTCATCGTCGCCTGTCCAACCTCTCTTCAACATCAAACCCTCGATTTTCCATCAACAATCCCCTTTGCGACGCTCGTCTCGACGTTGACATGACTGTAGATTCGCCTCAATAACACTTCCCTACTCAAACCCAAGAAGACATGTCAACAGCGAGCGAATTCCCGCCGTCTTTTGTCCAGCCGTGGAGAGAGCTGCTGGAATCTCATCGCGACCAGCAACGCGATGACCTCCCTAACCAGCACGTCGACGACATCGACTCGCTCATCACCACCAGCTTCCCGACGTCGTTGTATGTAGGGACGGGCCATTCGATCTACACACGCGCGCTGCTTCCTGCCATTCTCACTGCTAAGCACTCGGTCCAGCTCATCACCTGCTACTGGGCGCCGTCGCCGTCGTCGGATTCTATTTGCGCCACGATTCTGCAGCTTGCGCTGACGCGTGCCCAGGCCAGCTCAGCACCGCCGCTTCGCATCACCATCGGCTTCTCATCTCGCGGCCTGCTCCAGAAGCTGTTCCACACTCCGTCCAGGGATGGGCATCTTTATCCTTCGTCGCAGTGGCCCGAGTTGGGTCTCCCAGATGAGGATGTGCTCGCCAAGGCTGGGATAGAGCTGACAGTCAAGAGTGTCTTCTTCACACCATTCAGTGTCATGCATCCCAAGTTCGTAATCGTTGATGGCGCCAGGGCTTGGGTTCCGAGCTGCAACGTGAGCTGGGAGAGGTGGTTTGAGGGATGCGTCGAGGTCCAGGGCGACATTGTGGACAAGCTGCTCGCCTTCTACGAGAGAGTCTGGGGCTCTGGGAAGGATTCACATTTGATCCATGACCTCGATGGAGCAGGAAACTCGACGGCCAATGTTCTTGCAGACGGCATCCCTCCACTGCATCCATCAACCAGCGAGTCTCCCATCAACAACACTGGCGATGCCTCGGCAACTCAGTCCATCACCTTGAACACTAAAGTCCCCGTCCCGACAATCTTTCTTCCATCGTCGCATCACCGCAACCCAAAGTTTGCCTTCTTTCCATTCCTTTCGCAGACCAACCCGCCCATGACGCCCCTCAACGCGGCATTGCTCACCCTCTTCGCCAACGCGCAACACCAAATCACCATTCTCACACCCAACGTCACCTCATGGCCTGTGGTCGAAGCCCTTCTGAATGCGCTTGCGCGCGGCGTGGACGTCCAAATTCGAACGAGCAAAGGAATGATGCTTATCGAGCAGCTCGTTACCGCGGGCACTACCACGTCCTGGTGTCTGCGTCGGTTTGTTCAGAGATACAAGGCCCTCGCTCAAAAAAGACGGTCATCTGACCCGGAATCTCAATCAATCCAGCCTGGCAAGTTGGAAATCCTCTACTACAAGCAGTTGGACGCGAGGCGCGACATGGACGATGAACCCGTCGTGAGTCATTTCAAGATGACGCTGGTGGACGAAGAGTATCTCATCCTGGGCTCCGGAAACATGGACAGGGCGAGCTGGTGGACAAGCCAAGAGCTGGGTTTATTGTTCTATATACCCGGTTTCCAGGGCCAGAGGTTATGGCAAGGAGTGCTGGAGAAGCGCACAGAAGTGTACTTCCGATCAGCAGATGAGCGCTCGTAAGTGCGAATGCTGCCGAGAGTTGTTTGGATGATACCCAGTGACGATTTGCAAAACCCTCGCCAACCCTTAGTTCGCCGCCGCCTCTTGTGCCTTGATCTTCTCGAAAATGCCAACAAAGGTCGTCGCGTCGTTTGCGCCCTGCAACTGATACCGATCTTGAACTACATAGTCTGGGACACCGGTTACGCCCTTGAGCCTTGCATTGTGAGCAGCGTTATCGACATCAGCGCCACCTTCGTCACTATCGACGATGGCTTTTTGGAAGTCGTCGGCGGGGATACCGGCGTCGGCGGCGATACTCTTGAGCGTGTCGTAGGCAGTGATGTCGCGCTCGTTCTCGAAGTACGCGGCGAAGAGCCCATCGATGGCCTTGCCCTCGGCCTCGTGGCCGTACTTCTTCGCCAGACGGACCAAACGGTGCGAATCCCTCGAGTTGCCCGTCTGGCCGCCGAACTTGAAGTTGATGCCCAGCGGCTCTCCTATGCCCTTGATGCGCTCGTGCATCATGGCGGTGCGCTCCAGGCCGAACCGCTCCTTGTAGAACTGCTCCTTGGATTTGCTGGACCCCGGACCCCTCGGGCCGTCTGGGGCGAGCTGGAACGGCTCGTAGCTTATGGCGAAGGTGTCGCCCGAGTTGGGGTGTTTTTGCTTCCAGAGCTGCTCGGCCAGCTGGAGTTGTCGGCGGCCGACGAAGCACCAGGGACACACTGTGTCGGAGGTGACGGTGATTCTAAACTTGGTCATTGTGGGCGAAGCTGGATGGATGGACGAAGATGCGAGACTTGGCAACGACTATTTCGATCAAGTTAAACCCTAGTTTGTATTTATACAGAACTGAGGGAAAGCTCAGCTCGCCATCGTCTCGCCTCGGCACTCGGCCATCACGCAACTCCGTCGCCGTTGCTAACGTAATCCGCCCGGCCGTCTTATTAGAAATGGCAATCCCCGGAGGTGGGATGCCTGAATTATGGGGCCGATAAATCTGGCGGCGCGGGAATATTTTGAAGCCGCCGCAGACGGGGGACGTTCGTTTTGTCTTCACTGCTTTGTCATGACATGAGCGTAATGCCGGAGGGAGTTGAGCCTGCATCCGTCATTTCCTGGGCTTTCTTGAAGAAAGTTAGCCAACGGTGCCTTGTGTTTCGGATGCGTGGGATTGATGTTAGCTAGCAAGTGGCCGTAACACACTTAATGAGCCTGAAAACACTACCCTTGCAGTCGAGCTCCAGCACGATGCAGGGCGCTTCGTTGACCATCATCCCGTGGATATATGCATCCCCCAGAAGCTCGGAGAACTGGCCAGACATCCAGGGCCGGAGAGCGACGCACGCCATGTACCCGGCCAGCACGGCGACTTGGTCTTTGACTTGGGCGATGCTGGGCACGAGGCAGAAGTAGCCGTGCGTTGTGACGGCGAAGCGGAAGTTGCGGAAGACACCAGAGTTCTGGATCGCTCGGTTGAGCGGCGGTGTGCCCTCGTCTACGCTGTCGAGGTAGCAGGTGTGTTGGTCAAGCCAACTGTCCCAGTTGTCGAGTGTGTATCTCGTGCCGACAAGTTCATGGTCGTGGTTGGTGGCCGAGATGAGTGTTAGCTTGTCAGACTCCGCGGTTGGATCGCCGTTCATATATGTCTTGGGAAAATCGGCACCTATGTCGTCCAGATCCTGCTGAATGATGTATCGATACACCGGGGGCAGAACATCAAAGGGTCCTTCCCTCTGAGACGAAGACAAGACGCCCCCAGCGTATGATATTTCGTCCATCATCAAGCCCGGAAGACTGATATACGTTTGGAGAGTGTTCTTCACGGGGAACCAGCCTCGAGAGTCCGAGCATTAGACCGTTGTGGCTGAAATTAGGACAAATCTTTTTGAAATGCTCCTCCATACGAATACTAGAGCAGAAACTGATTACGTGCATCCTAGACTCGTCAACCTTATGATTAACGATGACACCAACTCGAGAGATGGCAGACTCATATACATGTCTTCAAATTCTCTTGCCTTGTCGGGTGGACTCGTTGCTAATGTGACGTTTTTTGTGCTGGCCTTTTCGCTAACATTTGGCGAGACCGCCCTCATTATTCATCTGGTACGGTCGTAATCCACCCGGTGTAATACGACGTCGGCAAAAAAAGAATTGGGCCGTGGAATGTCTCCCCCTTCCTCCATGCTAAGACGTAGGGGTGGTATGGTATGCCGCGTTCGGTCGTCTTGACCCAATTCAAGAGATTACCAACATGCATGGCGCGGTGGGCTCTCCCTACGAGGATACGAAAACTCGCTTTTTCTCTTTTTCGCTCAACGGACAAGTTTCTTCAAGATTGAACCCCCCAGTCAATCGAATCCCTTGAGGAAGCTCAGAACGGAGATGCAGCGGTTACATAGGGATATCTCCGAAGTGATTGACTATTCTAGGATCGAGAAACTATTCAATCTATACACGCCGTTTGTCGAAAGGTACCTACGATTCCTGCGAGGCATGTTTCGTCGAGAGCCTTAATCAGTGAGCCACCCAAGACCATAGGCAGTCCGGGTATGGGTTCTGGTGATTGTTATAGCTTTTAATCCTTCCCGCTCCTTGTCGCCCTGTCGCCCTTGTCTTTGGAAAACATGGCAGCGGCTACAGCAGAGGAAGTACGAGTATTACTGTGAGACACGTGAGGGAGAATGTTTCGTTTCAGATATGTGAGTATAAGCTTATTTAGGAGCTCGAACATGGGCTCTTTCCAAGGACCAATGAACTCGGCAGCTTTCCAGCCCCGAAACTTCTTCTGCCGGGAGTCGACAGTTGCGAGAAGGGTCTTGGTGTACGTAGTATGGTAAGTCAGAGCTTCTGGAGCTTGCCAGTCCCCTGGCTTGTGCGGCACTAACATCTGTTTGCGTATGAGAGATGCAGATCTGTCCCGCGTCCTACCAGCCGTGTTCTTCCGGGACACCGATGTTCCATCGATCAGGCATGCCACATAGTGATCGATACTAGGTTCGGACATCAAAATGCCCGGTAATACCGTCGCATTGACTAGTTGGGGCGCACTTGATTGGCCTCAGACGAGTTGCTGAGCAGATCGTACTCAAGGGTCAGGATGTTGAGATAGGAGGCTCTGGATTGCTACAAATTAGAGACTAAGAAACATATTGTGTGTACGTCAATGAACATCATAGTCCGGAAAAACGGTCGTTAAGAGTGGAGGTATCCAACGTTACCAGCCTTCTTGTCACATCTATCAACCATCAAGACTGCGGATCTCTAGCAAGCCGGTGTCGAAAATTAGCCACGTCTAAGTGAAGCCCACTTCCTTCCGGAGGCTCAATGCAGGTGATGTATAAGACGAACACGACGACTACGCAGTATTGCTCTCATAGTCAAAGTAAGAGAAGAGCCTATTAATAAGCACCCTCAGATTAGTTGTATCAATCTAAATGGTGTCAAAAGACATTAAATCTACTGGCCAAAACCCTCGTAATGGCAAAATGCCGGTCATAGTTGTACAGAACTGTCTATTAAATCTCGAGAGAAATGGCTAGAAGAAAAGAATTATACATGCTGCACGAGGAGCCTCATGTCTCGTCTAATCGTTGAAAGCGATCGATCGCCTAGAGAAGGAAGGCGGCAGCGGCCACGCCAGCAGCAGCGAGGAAGCCGGAGACGGCAACAGCGTTGGCCTATATGGTACGTCAGCGAAACTAATTAGAGAGTCGGATCGTAGGAGAACTTACACCGCTGACGATGACAGTGGAGGGGGTGGTGGTAGAGTCATCAGGCGTGGTGCCGGTGGGCTTGGCCGAGCCGCTCTGAATTTGGGATTAGTATTCTCAGTCTTCTGCAGTCATGTAGGTTCACTTACGCCAGTGGGAGTGGCAACAACAGTCTCGATGGAAGATGTCTCAGCGGCGGACGTGTTGGCAGCCTCAGTGGGCTGTTCAACGACAGAGGAATCGGACACAACGGGAACGGACTCCTCAGCGGAGGTCTCGGCGGCCTTGGTAGTCCCATAAGTAGTGGTGTTCTCCTCGGCAGTGGTGGTCTCCTCGGCGGCCTTAGTGGTCTCCTCGACGGCAACCGCGGAGGTGGTGGCGGCAGCGGCGGTGGTCTCCTTGACCTCAGCCTTGGTGGTAGAAGGGGCCTGGGCAATCTTTTAGCATCAAGCGATCCAGTCCAGAAAGGGATGTTACTTACGGACTCAGGAGGAACCACAACGGTGTAATCAAGACCTGGATGCATATTAGTCTTGGTCGTTTTGAAGTCTCTCAAGTAATCCGTACCGTCACACAGGTCAACGCCAAAGGAGATGGCCTCCTTGGCGTCGGCAGAGCTCTTGCAATCGGAGCGAGCACACTCAACAAAGTAGCCCTGGAGCGAGGGCATGGCGCAGAAGCAGAGGTACATGGTGTCGAGCTTGCAGTCCATGGGAGGGTGCTCGGTGATGACGCCCTGGAAGCAGTCGATCTGTTGGGAGTGCCAAGTCAGTATACGCCTCTGCACAGTGTTTTCATTGCTTCATTGCTTCGTCTTCAGAGATCAACGAGCTATGGTTGGAGACGAGAGAAAACATAGGAAGGGTTGCGTTGGATGACATACGGCACAGGCCGGGATGGCGGTGGCCAGCGAAGCCAGGGAGAGGACGCCGGCAGCGGCAAGCTGGATGGAGGTAAAAGTCTTCATGGTGTCTGTGTGGGTTACGCTGCTGAACGAAGGTGGCAAGTTGATAGCGAGTGGCAGTGGGAAGCGAGTTGCGAAGACGAGGGCTGCTGGTGGATTGAAGGCGAGAGATGAGTGAGGTGAAGGCCATCCTTATACTTGGGCACATGGGCAGGCCTTGAGCTTCCAAGCCCACTTGCTTGACTGGATATCATGCCAGCCCAGTCTCCATATCAGACCGGAGGAACGAGACAACCTCTAGTTCCGCTATATCCCCTGTCGCATCCCATGCTTCACCCCATCCTATCCCGTCGATGGCCTCCCCTTAGCTCTGTAGAAGTCAGGCTAGGCCGTCTCCACCAGCCAGACGGTGGCGTGCGTGATAATTTGTCCCCTCCAAGCTGAATCGAGCTGGTCAGGCACGACAACCTTGGCTCGAGTGGTAGTTTTAAAGTTATCTGATCATCTGATAATGGAAATAAGCACAAGCGAGGCATGTGGAGTTGTATTCGTTGGATTCCGTTTGCTACTGGCTAACAGACTGTGCTTCACTATATCACCTATGTTTATACCCGGCGTATGGAGACGGCCAAGACCGCTCGCTTGGCAGCTGGAGACGTGGTGGGCTGTGTGGAGAATGGATGCCATCTCAATCCTAGCCCTGTCCATCAAAACCCTGTTGATCGGAGCCCCGGCCGAACTGCGAACTGCGTTGTCTAGGGCTGAAGCGAGATCCCGAAGCCCCCCTTGTACTTCAGCTCTCCCGCTTCTGTCCAAGAACAGCTTGAATACACCAGCGTGGGAGCGACTTTCCCGATGCCCACGTAAACTGGTCTCGGGACCGAATTCCTGGCCAGGTTGATGATTGTGCCTGTCCACAAAAGTTCAGGCCGACGAAGACCAGAATCAGTAACGAGAACCCCATACCAGATGCCCGATTGGGCTTGGGCTAGTAAAGCCTAAGACTCTAGGTGTCAACGGAGTATGGTGAGGCGATTCCGACCGCCCGATTCCTGCCTCACGATCTAATCCCAAGGCGACAGCGGCTCCTAGCTCCAGGCCGAGCACGACCATTGCAGATCCATTTGGTGCCCACTCTTAACAACCTACATGGAACGAGATATGAGACAAGAGTTTCTATCACTTGCTTCTTCAGCCCAAAATACAGAAGCTGTCTTTCTCCATCACGCTGCATGAACATGCCGTTGCACCTCCGGCCAAGTCAGGTGGTCAGGAATCAGGCCGACAGGGTCTTCATCAGTACAGTCTGCCCCAGACGAGGTTCCCCATGTGGTCGGGCACCTTCTGTGCCACGGTCCACAGTCCACGGATCGTCCTGCCGAGACGGACCCTGAAAAGACTGGAGCCCCAGCTGATTCGGGACCCATTCCTTTATCTGATCATGCATGCACTCGTCCAGCAACAAAGTTAAAGGCCTCACAACCAACGACCCTGTCCATAGGTTCCTCCGTATCATGGCCCTGAGCCTTGCCCGATCCGCTCGTAGCAGCATACAGAAGTTCTCCGTCACTTCTCGTCAGACCACCGAGATCCACGACTCACCAGCCAAGCTCCGTCCCAAGCTCCCTGACGCAGGTGGGGGATCGGAGCGGGTCCATGCATCCGTACCTTGGCGCTACCGTGGCAGGGTGAACGGACGGCTGGGAGGCGCTCCGAACTCCAAGGGCGACGACGTCTCTCACCAGCCGCTTATTTCGCACAATGGACGAAATAGGTTGGGGCTAAAATGACTCTTCATAATCGTAACTACGTACTCATTAAACTGTTGCCAATGTCTAGATATCGGCCGCCACCAGTATAAGAACTTGTCTACCCCATGCTATGTGGCATCTTGCCGACATTGGCCAGCCTCCGGCTATGCCTTCCTTAACTTGGGACCACACAAGTCGAGTACACGATAGAAGTGAACACAGGATCTAATCTAGGTAGGGTCTCAGTCCGTGCTTAGACCCAGGAATATTGCCAGCGTCTTAGACGGGGCAAGCATCTGGCAGCCAAGCAATTGGGGCGGCATACGCTGAGAGTGTTAGTCAAGTCTCGAGGCGATGATCCGAAGATCTCGGTAACAGAGCCCAATACAAGGTGCTACTTTAGTACTTACAGACGCAGGTATTCTTGCCCTCCTTGATAGCCTCCTTCTTGGTAGCAGCAGTGGAGCAGTTGGCGCAGACGCAGTCACGGTAGGCCAGGGTCAGGGCCTTGATCTTGCACATGCACAGGAACATGTTGGCCTCGGTGCAAGTGGCGGCGGCGGGGTGAGCCATGACCGTGTTGAAGCAGGTGAGCTGGCAGGGTGACAAAGGTTAGCCGATGCTCATCAAAATCGCCCAGGCTATTGGGCTCTTGTTGGTTGTTGTCTGTTGGGCTGGAACAAGTTTGTGACTTACAGCGCACAGAGGGAAAGCAGCGACAGTACTGAAGGAGGCCAAGGCAGCAACGGTAATTGATATCTTCATGTTGGCGGTTGGGGCTAGGGTTTGCTTATGTTTGAACTGAGGGTTGGATGAGGATAATTCTTAGAAATTATACGGAATAGAGAGGTCTTTTATACCTTTATTCACTGCTTCCCTGTGTAGTAAACCTCTCCCCAAGTACACCTTAGCTTCTCTCAAATCCCTCGGTCCCCACGCCGAGTACACAACGGGAATAGGATGGCCTCTTGGCGAATCCTTGACTTAAGAAGCTGACTGCAGCCAGCGTGGGACGCGATCAGATGGCATGTTATCTTATCAGATCATTTGATAATTTGCAGCAGGCACATCCCTGAGTGCCTACTGCCAGCTAGTTCTGCTGTTCGGTCTTGCTTCAACGGGCCATCGCCTAGATGGTTAACTAATTAGGCCTTACTTGACGCCTGCATGGCATAGTGGTATTCCCCGCCGAGAAACATGACCCCGTGGAACGACCCATCGTTCCGTTACATTAGGGGTGGAAACCAAGAAACTGCAACGAACGGGGCTCATTCAGAGGTAACAGCTCCTGCAGTCTCTATCCACTTGCACCCTTACAAGATCCTGGATGCGAGTTCCCTATTATGGACGTGTTGCCAAGAATCACTAATGCGCCATTGAGGCACACGACTGGTTCTAACAATGTGTTAAGATGCATCGAGCTGAGACGGTTTTCTAGAAATTTTCTTGATTTTCGACTGCTGGAGACTTCGGTCATGAAGACCACCGCTCTGAAGCTCTTCGTTCAGCTGAGGGATACTATTCATTAAAGTGAGTATTATTCGGAGAGATACGGGTTCCTGGCAGTATCGGGGTTGTACTGTCATCCCTTATTCAATTGGATCTATCATTAAAAGACATAGAAGTTGCCCAAGCAATGAGACCTCCTTTGGAAGAAACCCTCACGAGTGCTAGTTGTGAGGGGCATTCATGGGAGGCCCAGACAGCCGCAACAGTGGGCAAGCAGACAAAGTGACAACAGGTTAGTGAGTGGTAGGAGTCGTATCCGCTATGTAACGCTAGAATATGTATAATCACCCAAGGCACAAGCCATGTTCTGCTTTGCAACACACAGCACAGTGGAAGGCAGACGCAAAGGTTCAGAGAGGGGCAGTACTAAATCGCCCATGCCGCCCCTACCCCCCAAGCACTCGCGTACTTCTGCCTCCGGATCTTGCGCGTTCCATCAGGCAAGATCTCAAGATACTCGTTCAGCCCCGGCAAATACCCGACCTCGTTCTGTCTCTCTTTGGCAATCCGCTCCGCTTTCTTCTCCGCCGCAGTCGGTGGCCGGGTTGGGAGGGGCGCCTTGCGTCTGCGGGCGCTCTCAACAGCATGGTAGAAGCCTAGGTCATCTTGTATCTGGAGAAGATGATCAGACGACAACGAAGAAAGCTGTTGCTGCACGGTATGCGGCGTCGTCGGCGCCGTAGAGGACGAGGAAGCAGGGAGTGTGGCGTAGACAAAGGTGGGGAGGTAATCCCGGATGCGCTCGCATGTCCAGCAACGGCACTGACTGGGCATGGCGTTTGAGTCCCCGGCGTCAACTTTGGAGTCTTTGGAGTCGAGGGTCGGCGGCGCCTGGATGTTCCCAGCCTCGTTCAGGAAGGCCTCATATTGCCTCGGGAACAGGCGATGCGTCCGCCAAAACAGCTTGACGCCAAAGGATTTGTGCTCAAGCGCATTGCTCTCAACGGCGGTTGGATCTCCCAATTGGAAATCGAGATAGTCTAAACTTGCGCGAGCCAGCGACCCCTGGATGGCGGGCGAGCGAATCCACAGCAACTCGTGAGACTCGTCAATGAAGATTTCGTGCTTCTTGACCTCGCTAAACAGATCCGTCTCGAAGCTCACATTGCCGGCATCGGTGTATGCCGGAGGGCTTTCCAGATACGTGAGGATATCACACGACTGGGACGACATGTTGGTGAAGAGCCTCTGGGCAGCGCGGGGCAGGGAGAACTCCATCTTGTCCATGTCGATGACTTGGCGGACGGCGGGCCAAGGGAAGCAGAGCTTCTGCAGGCGCAGGACGTCGCCCGGGTGGGCTCGGCACGCAGCTTCGTACGCGCCCGGTTTGAGCATGAGCGCATACCACACGAGCAGCACGTCCAGGGGCGGCAGATAGTCTTTGGCTAGCTGGAGGGCGAGCTGGTTGCCGGCGCGATGCGAGTAAGCCTTGGCGTGGTTCAGAACGAGATCGATGTTGGACCACCAAGCCGTGAAGCGCGTGACGGCCAGCTTGACGAGGAGGTCCCATCTCTGAGACTCCGGGAGCCTCTGAGATTGCGGGAGCCCGTTGTACGAGGGCGGCTGGACGACCTTGACGTCGAGCGCGCTGGCGCTGATCCTCAGGTTGCGGAAGCACTCGAGCAAGGCCAGGTGCACGGCGACATGGCTGGCGTCGGGGTAGACCAGCACCGTCTCGAGGCTGCCGGGCGTGGGCTCGGCCGGGATGAAGGCGTTGGCAAAGACGGCCGGATCCGGGATGACCGTCTGCTTGCCCCCGGGCTTCGGGTCCGAGTATCCGGACGATGCCGGCAGCTTCCACGAGTGCGGGTCCACATCGGCCTGGTCCTTTGTCCGGCCACCGCTACGGAAACGGCTGAAGAGGGGCATGTTGTTTGATTGCGTAGTGATGATACCTTTACATTTACAATCGCTCTTTATGTAGATCTAGGCAGTAGTGAGCCACTTCACTTAGGGGTGTAAAGGGTTTAGGGAAATATTTATCTAGACGAAAATTAGATTATAGGCTTGAGGTACGCTAAGCAGTAGCCTCATGCCTTTACCCTTTACGGAGGAATTAAATGAAGTTGGCTAACGTTAGTTAAGTAATATGTTACATAAATAATAATTTATTTATATGTCTCAGTACATTCCTTTTTCTCATTTGCTTATCTACTCTTTCAACTCTTTCTTTACTTTTCATGCTGTAACCACCAGTTCTTAAAAGTCTAGCTCAGTCATATAGTTTAATGTCTATATATACCATGGGTAACTCAGCTTCGTTACGATATCAATTCTTCCACGCAAATACTTCCATCGTAAATAGCTCATCGGTCTTTTCGATCCTCTACCGAACTCGTGCTTTGAGCATAAAATCTATCGCCGCATCGTTCATGTTGTGGCTCAGAGGAGACGAGCAAGCCTCCGCAGGCACTTTAAATGAATTTCCATTCCAGCAGCGTGAGGCGAACCTTGAGTTCCTGGATGATTCATATCCAAATTTTAATACTCTGGTATTGGAGGAGACATCGAAATGGTTATCTTCGATCACACGCTTCGTTGTCTATTGGCAAACAACACGTTTTGGTGAGCTCTCATACTGATTTTGCTCCAGGTCTGTATAAGTAAGGCTACTGGGACAACCATGGGGCTATAATAGCCGTCTGGTGAGAGCCAAGAATTCATTGACCGACGTCAATATGCACATGTAAGGGCGTACTAAGTATCTACCCCACCGGCCTCGGCCGTTGACACCTAAGTAGGTTGCTTCCTAGCGTGATGGACAACTTCTACAAGACAAAGCGGGATCAACACTGAAATGCAAGATGCCCTTGGCGGCGAGATATAGGGCGGAAGAACGCATGCAAGTTACACTCCGACTGCAAGCACAGGTCAGGCAGCCATCTCCATCAAGCTCAATTGGAGAAAAGAGAGATAAGACATCCATTATTATCTATGGATTTGCACATCTTACGTATTTGAAACTAGATGAGGCGGGTAGGGCTTTTTGAGAAGTGATATAGAACCCGGCAGGACAACTATTGCAGTGTTGAAGCAAAGTCCACTAGGTCCTCAACAATCTTCGCAGTAATCGAGGGTTCTGCATCTTGCAAGTGGTTAGGTGTGATCAAAATACTCAAACTACTCACTATGTTTTCGATGTACGTCCTCGGTATCAGTTTTGTGCTCGTTGTACTTGGCTAAGAGTCCCCTCTGTATTTTCCTCTTCCCATACTACGGCGTACTTACTACGCGAGATAGCACTCTCGTTGCCAGTAAAGGACGCAGAGATGCTCCCAGTGCCCTTGAAACCGGGGTTATCATGACCGAAGAACGCAGGCCGCCCTGAAGCCCCCCAGATCACCGTCGGACCCGACAAAGCCCAGCCGTGGAAGGATTGACTTCAGGCCGAGATGGCCGCTTCGTGTGATCCGGCTCGACTCTGGCTCAACTGGAAGCCGAACATGGAGGACCCCGGTGATAAGCCGCGGCTGCATTGGAGTAAGAGAAACAATGAGCTGAGTGGTGATGAGCCTACGACAGAAATGATGGGCACTTACACCGTTATTAATCACGCTCGAATCCGAGAGCTTATGAATGGCACTGGCTGATGTTAAAAAGTGCTACTTTGACGGGAATGTAAGGTATGGAAGTCTTTTTGCTTGGTGGTATTCCAGTCGCTCATTCCTGAGGTTATTAGCTTGAGAAGGAAATATGGCGCTGTAGCTAGTATCTACTGGCAATCCCACTCCTTGGTCTCATTAACTAGAGCTCGATGATTTCAGGGGATGAGGTGCTGTACTGAAGATGGGTTAATTGTTATTAACCTATGAGTGGCCATGATTGACCAGCTCATGCAAAATAGGACTGAACAGGTTACTCCTAGGAAATAAAATCTATCTCACTTCCGTAAGAATACCTGGGAGTCAACGCGCTTGTCAGGGCCCAGCGTCCACCTAATCTTGCCAAATAGCCTATCCTCCAGGAGGTCAAACTCGATGATCCACGATTCCCAGCTGAGCAGATACATGGAGTACCCGCTCTCAATGCACGCGTCGCGTGTTGGCTGCAGGAACGTCCATGAGTTTGTGTGATAGTGGTACAGCTCAAATACTTGCTCCTTTATGCCGTTGATGCATAGGCGAAGGGGACACGAGGCTTCGCCGGTACGAGTAACGCCGAGACTCATGGCGAGGCCATCATTGTCGTACTCTCCAACGTAAGCATCCAGGGGCTCTGGAGAAGTGTTCGGAATTCGGTGGGTATTCCACTCCTTGGTGATGATGTCCCAGCGACCTTTGGCGTTGGAGACGACGTTTCGAGCCACCTCCTTGAAGCCTACTACTGGCCTCATTGTCTCCGGCGAGCGGAAAGTGCGGTATTTGTGCGGTGGCCAGGGATGTTGCGAGATGCTTGTCGCTGTGCGCCGGGCTACCGCGAGACCATTTCTTTGACGGGTCTGTTAGACTAGAAATGAATTGGGTGATAGCTGCCAAACAACCGGGATCTTGCGGGGCTTGCTGTTTCTTGTGATGGCGCGAGGTCGGCTTAGGAGCTTGCTAAGCTTGCATGAGCGCCCTAGACCAAAGTAACAAATCGTCAACGCAGGATCGGACGGCCCCGAGCTGTCAAAAGCGACGCCGTTGTTCAAACGGGGGAGGTCTACGGCCTTGGGCTGCTTGCCATCAAAAACAAGATAGGGCAAGGCATGATTGTCATCAGAAGGGGCATCTGTGTATGTTCTCTTTATGCCGATCTTGTCAAAGATCTCTTCTTGGATGAATTGTCCGTAAGAGGACTTGGACTCCTGCGCGATGAGAATTCCGGCGAGGGCGAACGGCCAATTGTTGTACATCCACTCTGACTTGAAGTCAGCTGCGCGGGGCAGGTGATTGAAGATTCTCGGATGACGTCTTCATGTTTGGCGAAAACGTGTCCGTGTCTCGCCAGGACCTCGAATGACATGGCGGAAAGGCCAGCACAGTGGGAGAGCATGTCCCAAATGGTCATTTTGTCGGCCACCACTGGGCTTGCTTGTGTGTTCAACGATGGAATCTTGGATGAGGCGGGAGCATCTAGGTCAACGAGGCCTCGCTCGGCGAGGAGACTCAAGGCGATGCCAGTGAAGCCTTTGGTGCATGATCCGATGGAATACACCGTTTCCGAGTCGGGAACAAGGCCGGTTTCCTGGTTCGCGAGTCCGAATCCTTTTGCCCAGATCTTTTCTCCCTTGTAGTTGACGCCGATTGACAACGACGGCGTGTTGAAGATGGTTCTGATTTCTCCAATCAGATGGCCAATGCTCTCCAAGCTGTGAAGTGAAACGTCAGTTCAGGCTGCTGCAGAGCGATAGAAGGGATCCGGAAACCTGACCGTCTCACAGTCAGCTTTGAGGCGACCAACCACCCCCGATGAGAAAGTCATACCGCAATCAACCAGTTCATCACATTCGTCCTGATGGCTCTTGGGTCTCCGCCGTCTGCGAAACCAAGCGCTTCTGCTGCTTGGAGAAAGTGATCCGCAAGTCCCTGCTCTGTATTAGCGACGGCGCAGATGATTATATCGTAATCGTTCTAGTGGCTGTAAGCAAACTTGGTCGCAAGCTGAGTCTTTCCCGAGCCTCCAAGCCCATGAATAAGAAAGTCCTTCAAGTCAGTGGCCGATGCTGACTTGGTGGGAAGCAAATGGTCCTCGATCTGCGTCATGATACTTAGCTTTGGGAAAATAGTCTGTTGTGTGCGGATGGGACGATGTGACATGGAATGTTTGCCTTCTTCGGTGCTCCTTCTTTCCTCAGCTCGTGCATATTTTTTTACATGATGCAGGTTGACTTCCTCGTCAAAGTTGTTCCGTTTAGCATCCTCGATCTTCTTCTGAAGGTGCTGAAATTTTCGGTCAACGGGGTTCCGACTCTGTCGGATCGCGTTGACTGTAGAATCAGAAATCAGGTCGACTACAAAAGCTCTCTTCGTTCGAGACGGAATCGTCACGGGCCTTACATATTGAACTTCGATGCAAGACGGCAGCACAAAACTCGATACAAATGTCGCCTAAAGAGGCTTTTATTCGCTCGGTTGGGTATACATCTGAAACCTGGGAAGGATCTTGGATAGTCATAATGGAGTCCAAGATGGTGTCGATGAGGTTGTGGAAGTGAAGAGCAATCTCTCCTTTTAGCAATTGCAGAAGAGTTGATGGATTTCATATTGTGACATAATTACCATTAGAACGATCAGAAAGCCACACCAGACAATTTGAGCTATCAGATCAAAAGCTTGCGTCATACCCGATATGCCCATAATAAACTGGTCGATGGGGTACAAAGCTTTACCGAACTTGTCCAACTTGGTGTCCAGCTTTCTAGCCTCGAAGGTTCCTCGGACATGGGCGATAATCATGTTGCAGTCTGAGACTTTGCAGCTTTGGGACCTTTGAAGGTACTCATCGTCAACGACAGAGGCAGTTGTGCGAGGAAGAGGTCCATGGCCGACACAGTAAATGTGAACCAGTGGGCACCTACACGGCGAAAATGGTGGCTGCATACAGATCCGATGCATCCTCACTTCTCGTTTACAGCTTATACCTTGATTTTGTATGATGCCGTGGTGGCGCCTCGACTCTTACCGTCGTTATGTCCCCGATATGCAGGTGTGGTCGACAGTGTGTCTCACCACATATCCACACCTCGGTTGACGTGAAGTAAACGTAGACTATCACTGTTGTCAATGAGGGCACAAGCACAGAGTTGCGCTACTCATATGACAAGAATGGACACGACTGGATGGTCAAGCCTTAGGATGAAGGACGTTCGCTTATTCAAGGAGCACAAAACGTTCTACAGGTTAGCTTGGAGGTGGACTACCGGTACTGCTACTGTGACTGCGACATAGGTGACAACTCGTCACACGTCCGACACATTCCTGTCGTTTTCTGATACACGAAGTACAGGCAGATTGACAAAAGAAAAGAAAACCTATGCGAAGGAACGGATCAGAGTAGTTGCGTCATAGGCGACGATGATCCAAAACTGTCTCACGTCATGGTTGATAGCTTGACACCTTCGCGACATCTGATTGGCAAAGTCGCACAGGAGAGTTCAATCTTTTTTTAGTCTGGAAATCTGCACCCCTATTGCTGGAACTGTTGATTGGCGATGATACCTCCCAATTAGTGTCGGCATAGAGAAAGCTTGTGATTCCCAGATGGGGTTCAATTTGTAAGAGAAAAGGATCTGAACAGGCTCGCTCTCATGTATCGAAACAGAACTGCACCACTTGAACCAGACCCAATCCCACCACTATGACCAAAATGGTATCTATCTTGCTTTTCAACCTCCTACAGACACACGCCAATGCAATCCGCGCCTCCGTCATTAGGATCACAGCCATCATGCGGCGCATCGTAGCAATACAGCCCGGACGGACACTCGAAGCCCGCAAAGCCGCCGCACTGGGGCAACTTGGGGTGGATACAGATCCCCGGCGCGTCGCAGGCCATGCCGCAGCTGTCCGGTAGTCGCGGATCGTCTTTGCACTTGGTGCGGCCGGGACAGGGCGGGGAAGGGCCGGGGCGGAAGCCGCCGCACTGTTGATAGTAGTTCTTGAAGTGGCATGTGCCGCGGCAGCGTTTGAGGTTGGTGCAGTCGCTGGAGTCGGGGATGCAGATGGAGTCTTCGGGGCAAGGCGCGATCTTCAGGCCGCAGGGTTGGCCGGTGCTGGCGCCGATGGGGGCTGGTTTGGCTGTTGCGAGGCCAGCTAGGCCAAGGGTAGCTGCCGTGATGAAGTTGGTGAGGAGCATCTTGAAAATGATGGAGATGATTTGATGTGAGTACGGATAGAACGGACACTCAACCAGAAATGTAGCTCAGAGCAGTGGGCTTTATAGATACCTGACACTCACAGTCTCTGTCTCGGCTGCTAGCCATTCCAGCCATCCCGCTTCTAAGACTAAGACATGCGACTCCTCGACCTACTTTATTACCTCGTATTTGAAGCTTATCCGAGTCTGAGCACCAAGACAGACCACGACCTGCCAATCACCATCGAGCAAGGTGTCTAAGCCAAACCCTGAAGCCAGCAGTTAAAGACCGGGATGGGCGATTCGTATTCCGATAGAAGTCTAATTAATGTCAGCGCACGGAGTAAGCAAGCGGGTAATTACCCCGAGGCAGATCATCGCCGTCATCAATGATAGTACCGGCGCCTCGACGACCCGACGTCCCAAATTAGACCTAGGCTTGTGCCTGGCTTGCGGGAGGGTGCATATCCCCCGCCATTTGCAGCCTGAGATGATCCGCCTAATTGTCATGGTGACACCCAATCATCAGCCGGGACTGTCAGAGTTTGAATCGAGGACTGGAGGTTGTGAGGGACCTGAAAATAGACCTGCCGAAGCATTGCAGCACAGGCACTTCGGGGTTTCCTGCTCACTTTAAGCAGGCACACGTGGCCCAACCGTCTATCTCTCCACTTCTGCATGTTCGATATTACAGCTGACCTTGTATCGGGCGAGATTGGCTTTGTCCCTGACCGCCGGAGCTGCAGATGCCGTCGAGGGAGTACGCTTTTGTTGACTCCTTACAGATCAACGCATCATACGGTAAATATGTGTTGGTCATGCGATAAATGGTCTGGCTAGTGTATGCATGTCTTACCGACAGCTGTGTTACTGGACCATGTCACATTTAAGGGAGGGCTTTTCTTTTTCCTTAAGCCTTCATCTCCACCTAATCAGGCACGGTACTCAATGTAGATACGGCCTGAGAGCAAAGGGCTCCTTTGTGCAGGGTTGGAGCAAGTAATTTAGAAGACCGAGTTCTTACTACTGATAGGACAAAGATTGTAATAATTAACGCGAGACAATTCTGATTCCACTCTTCAACACTGCTTCTCACTTCTTCCGTCCTCGGCCTCCAAAACTCCATCCAATCTAGTTAGCCATCTTGACATCTATCCCGAGTTCGTCTGCATATGCATACACTAGACCTGGGTTCTTCTGGAACCAGCGCCCGCACATGACCACATCGACGCCCTTCTGGAGCAGGTCCTCCGCCAGCTTCCCGGTATTGATGCCTCCGACCGCCGAAACAACCATCTTGCCCCGGACCGTCTCGAGGATCTCCAGCGCAAAAGGCGCCTGATATCCGGGACCAGACTTAATACTGACCAACTGCTTCGGGTGGATGCCGCCCGAGCTGACGTCGAGGAAGTCTACTCCCGTTCAGCAAGGAGAGGCGCCAACTTGCAGGAGTCCTCGACTGTCCAGCTCTCGGGGAACTCGTCCTTAAGGTTGTCAAACCAATCTGTCGCGCTGATCCTCAGAAGCAAGGCAATATCCTCAGGAATAGCTGCCCTGACTAGGTCCGTAACCTCAAGGACTAAGCGGGTGCGGTTTTCCCAGCTTCCGCCGTACTGATCCTTCCGCTGGTTGCTGAGGTGGCTGAGGAACTGGTGGATGAGACAGCCGTGAGCCGCGTGGATTTCCACCACGTCAAACCCAGCTATAACTGCCCCTTTTGCTGCAGTAACAAACGCGATGTTGAACTCTTCGATCCTTTCGACCGTCATTTCCTTGGGTCGGGGATACACATCGTTGAAGGGGATAGCAGAAGGCGCATAGACGTTGTTTGGCCAGCCACAAACTTCTTTAGTTGCAGTTGCGTTCATGTGTAAGAAACGTGCCACCGTGCTTGATTTCCTTCCGGCATGGCTCAGCTGGATCCCGATTTTCTGGTTTTGACTGTGGGCGAAGTCAACGATCCTCCTGAGAGGCTCAATCTGACCATCTTCCCAGAGGCCAATGTCCTGGGGAGTGATACGGCCTTCTTTTTGAACAGCAGTCGACTCGATAAGAGAAAGATCTGGTCCCCGTCGGCGTGAATAACTTCGGCAGATCGGCTCCGGCTTTCATGCCTCTTGCAGTACTTGATGCTGGTTCTTGAGCCGGAGTGTAGTAAGGCGCACCGTTTGCTACGGCATTGTCGATTGCCGAAGCTGGAGCTGCCACTTGGGCGCTGATGGTGTTTTCAACAGCCATTCTCAAAGACTGGATTAATTCTGTTAGAAGATATGAAGACTGGATGTTTGTTATAGATAATGATGGAGTACTAGAGTTAAGTCAATGCTGTTTAAATAGGAGCAGAAGTCTCGGGGGGAGGGGGGGAGGATGCCCGCCGTTTAACTTCTAGTAGCCAACTTGAAAGGAATGAATATAGGCAGACAGCTGGATTAATGAGTCTACTGCGTAGAAATCTCTGCGCTGTGTTCCTCTATAGCAAGGAGCTAGACCATTACCTGAGAGCCTTTATTTCACACCATCACTGGGAATGGCTTCGGCGAACGACCCATTTTGCCGAACGTGGGCCCTGACGCATTTAGCTCGGGCGTTTAGTCTGACGCACGTCACATTCAACGGCATTATACAGGGGAAAAGTCCAACTTCGGGATTAGCAGCAAGCTGCCGCTGCCAAATACTCATGATAGAGAGAGACTCTTTGTGCCCAACCGAGCTGGTAACCGAAGGAATCAAACCAAAAGGAATTGACCTAACCGTCTAGTAGAACCATAAAAGGATCGTGTCAAAAACCAGAGCAGCTGGTTATTGGCATCGGAGAGCTTGCTGAGAGCACTAACCGACATAATGACAGTTTCAGTCATGCCAAACAGAACTATAAAGATAGTTTGGTGGTGTCTGTGTTAAATACACATTCTTTTGTTTATCTGTATTGTGACCAGCTTTTGTGAATCATTTTTAAAGGCGATGGAAGGCTTTATGACGCATCGCCTGGCCGTGTTTCCTGAGATTAGGAGCAAGTCTTGGCATCAAAATGCTCTAAATAGCACGATGTATTTGATTCTCAACATCGCCGCCCCGTACAAGAACATTCGTGTAGGTAAGACAAGTTTGCTTCAACCTAGTTATCATCGATGTCCGAGATCGATATTAGTCCTAAATCCCAAAGAAAATGACCCTGACAACAAGGATTAGTAATTCTTTCTCCAGACCTTTTTTTGGTACCCCCCCCCCTAGGGAAAGGATAGAGCGTTGGGCTCAGGAAGAATGGGCTTACATGGGGTACAAAACAGACCGACGACCTTTAAACCTGCGGGCTGGAAAGTAGTCCACTTGCTGGCTACTATTGATGGACATTGAGGAGATGTGGCTTCCCGGCCAAAGCTCGTATGCATCTATATGATGTGGTATGAGCACCGATCAATAAGTACAGGAGGAGCTTTAGAATACCTTCAGCCCTACTAGCAATCCACCCTTCTGTTGTACCTCGATGCTTCTTAGCTCCTCACCACCGGGCCCGTCCATCAATATGGGAATGCGACGATCTTCAGAGCTGTCAAACCGCCCTGCTGCAGCAGGATGATCATCACCAAATGGGCCAATATTCCCCAAATGCCGATTCTGTGAAATATCGGCGTACAGAAATTCTATGCTAGCAATAGGGTACATGCCGAAAGTCCAAACCACAATTTCGACCAGGCTCGATAGATGTTGGCCGTCTGAACCACCGAAGAAGAGATTCGTGATCGGGAGATTGAATTCATCGGGTGGTTGGTCATCGTTACGTCCATTGAAGAGCATTCGCTCTAGTGGTATGTCAGGGTACCAAAGACAGCTGTCAAAGACAGCTGTTTCGCCATTGTTTTTCTGCTGAAGACCTGTTGCGACTCAATGAAACAAGTTTAAAAGCCTGAGAAAGTCAGCTCAAATTCCTGGTTTCTGGGGGCCCAAAGAGATGGAGGAACGAAGGTCTAGAAACTAACATCAAACTCTGCTTTGACTGCAGAAATGCCGTCGGTTTCAGCCAAGTGCCATCTTGGAAAATCTCCTGGTCCGTCTGCCCAGGAGGACCTCGTGCCGTCTTCGGTAATAACTGCTATCGCTCTGATGCTGGAAATACCGAGAACCAGCTCCCATCCTTGGATACGGTGGGCGGCGGAAACCCGAATGAGAACAGTTTGGTCATGGTGAAGGTATCCAAGGGCATGAGATTAGCCGCCTTCGTCAACAATAGTAGAAGCGGCTACGCATACTCCTGAAAGGGTCTCCGCGGTAAGAAAAATAACATAAGCAATACACACATTAAAGTCATGCATAAGGCCAGCCCTACGTTCTGACAAATAGTCTTACCTAGCACGAGCATCTCACAAACTTCCCCAACTAAAGGGAAAATCCCATTCCACGACGGACTGCCGCATAAGCCATGGACATCACTCCCCTACCGGAGGTACGGAGGTCAGGGGATGGTCGATTTAGACATCACTATTCCAAACTCAACCAAGGACACCTAGGTTTTATTGTAAAGTCATAGCCTGCAAAGACGACGCTTTCGTCAACCTGACAACCGGACTGTAGCGCACTTCAAACGTCTTCTTGTTGGCAAGTAATCGTCTACCAAGATGGGAGTTGAACAACGCGCTTACAAGTATGATGACACAGGCTCAAACCAGCTGGTTTCTACCGCGAACCCATGGTTAGCAAGGAAGTCCACGACGCACTCGCGGCCTTCGTCGTCGAGCGAGACTGGGCGCAGTTCCACACGCCCGAGAACCTTGCCAAGAGCGTCGCCATCGAAGCCGGCGAACTCCTCGAGTGCTTCCAGTGGAGTGCCGAAGCCGACCCCAAGCGCGTACGCGAGGAGCTCGCCGACGTCCTGACCTACTGTCTGCTTCTCGCCGACCGGATCGGAGTGGACCCGGGGCAGATCGTGCTGGAGAAACTCGAAGTAACGCGTAAGAAGTACCCTGTCGACAAGGCGCGAGGCAGCAGCAGGAAGTATGACCAACTTGAGGATCGCCCGGCTTGACTTCTCCAAGGATGCTGTCACGGCGTGGAGGGCCCATGACGAGAGACACAGCAACTGGCCCGTCGTGTACGTGCTGGACGATGGCCGCGACACCACCCAACCAAGTTCGAGCCAGCTGAGTGACATTTACGTCGGGGAGTCGCTCAATGCAGTTGGCCGACTGCGGCAGCACCTTGAAACGCCCGCAAAACAGCATCTCAAGAACATCCACGTCATCTTCGATGAAAGATTCAACAAGTCGGCCTGCCTTGATTTAGAATCCTACCTCATCAAGATGCTGGCCGGTGACGGTGCCAACCGAGTGCTCAACCGGAACAACGGCATCACCGAGTCCAGATACTTCCAACGCGAGTTGTATCGCGAGGGCTTCCGCAACATCTTCGAGCGACTTCGAGCCGATGGCGTCTTCACACGGGGTCTTGATGAGATCGAAAACAGCGATCTATTCAAGCTGTCACCGTTCAAGGCATTAACAGACGATCAAGCAGCTTCGGTAGAGGAGATTGTCAAGGGGCTCCTCGCTGATTTCGAGAGCGGCACCGACAGCATGATCGTGATCCAGGGCGATCCGGGCACCGGCAAGACGGTGGCGGCCATATACTTGATGAAGCTGCTCGTCGACATCCAGACTTTCACCACACTCGAGGATTTGGACAGCGACGCGCGGTTCGCTACTTTCTTCACCGACACCAACAAGGGGCTGCTCCAGGACCTCCGTGTCGGCTTGGTCGTGCCACAGCAGTCGCTGCGATCTTCCATCAAAGCTGTCTTCAAGAAGACACCCGGACTCCATCCCTCCATGGTCATGACACCCTTTGACGTGGGAGAGGCAGATGGAATGTTCGACCTACTGCTCGTCGACGAGACTCATCGGCTCAGCCAACGTGCCAACCAATCTTCGGGACCGCTCAACGCCAGGTTTGCAACCATCACGAGAGAGCTTTTTGGCGGCAACGACACCAGCAAGACGCAACTGGACTGGATACGGGCCAAGAGTCAGCATCAGATTTTCCTCCTGGACGCAGCGCAGAGTGTCCGCCCCGCCGACCTGCCGTCCGAGTTGCTGTCGGGCCTCGTGGCAGACGCTCGCGCGTCGAGGCGGCACTTCCAACTCCGGACGCAGATGCGCGTGCGGGCGGGATCCGACTTTGTGTCGTACGTCCGCTGGATTCTCGACCCTCATCCTCTCTCGCTTCCGCGGATGCGACGTGATTTCGGGGACTACGACTTCCGCACCTTTGACTGCGTCGCGCGCATGCGAGACGAAATCTTCCAGCGCGATGCAGAGGTAGGTCTTGCACGCATGGTCGCCGGCTTCGCGTGGAAGTGGGAGTCGAAGAAGGACAAGACGGCGTTCGACATCAAGATCGGCGATACGCAGCTCCGCTGGAACAGCACCCCCACCGACTGGATCTCCTCCAGCAACGCGCTGGAGGAAGTGGGATCGATCCACACGGTGCAGGGCTACGACCTGAACTACGTCGGAGTCATCATAGGTCTGGACTTGCGGTTCGACCCCGCGCGACGACGTCTCTTCATCGATCGCGACTCGTACTTTGACAAGAAGGGCAAGGAGAACAATCCGGCCCTCGGCAAAACCTACTCGGACGACGACCTGTTGCGGTTCATCACGCAGATCTATGCCGTGCTCATGACGCGCGGCATCCGGGGGACGTACGTGTACGCGTGCGATCCCGGGCTGCGTGATTATCTTAAAGGCCTCGTTCCATTCCATTCGTGAAACTCTGTAAGGCTCTGCGCTACACCTGGACAACTGCGTCGGGCCCGCACAGGGGGAAGGGGTTCCATTGTCGGAGAAGACCTGGAGTTCCTCGGGAGGGTAGCCCTTTCCAGCGTCTAGATAAAGCCGACGATGATTCCCGGGTTCTGCCCAGCAATTTCAGCTCAAGTAACCAGCACTCCAACCGGTTAAGATTCCTACAGCTCTCTTCTCACCTTCCCTTTTCTTCGGTAATCTCATCAACCCAGAACTATGAGTATTCTGGTAACATGGTTGCGGAAATTACCAGCTTGGGAAGACTCTTCGAGATTAAGACACGAATAATTAGATGACGACTCATGAAGAAAATAGAAGACGTCGTAAAAAAACACTTCATTTGTCGAGCAGGTTATAAGCTGTCTGCACTAGTACCTGTTGCAGAGTTCCCTATACTATTGTCCAAAATGGCACAGTGGCTATTTTGTTCTACCCTATTTATTGAAATCGAAAGCAGGAAGAAATTAGCAATGATACGAACTACGGCTGCCAGCATATGACACGTCCAGGTCGTTCCGTTTTGTTTGAGTCCTTGGTTCAACAGCCTCATCAATACCCAAAACAAACAAACTACAGCCTGTCAACCTCGCTGTCTGGAACCCAATGCGATCCTCCTGCGCACCGATAGCCGCCCTGCTGTTTTATCCAAGCATATCCGACAGGGCAACGGCCTGCCCTGGCCAACTTTGCCTTTTGAACCTGGATTTGCTTCCTTCGCTCCTCCTGAGCGACAACGTCCCGCGCAATCCTCTCGCGATCCGCCTCGCGAGCCACCCTCTGCGCCTCTAGTTGCTTGCGGTACTCGGCTTCTTTGCGTTCTACCTCTTCTTTCTCCGCCTGAGCTAACTTTGCCTTTTGGGCTTCCAGTTGCTTTCTTCGCTCCTTCTCGGTGAGAACCTCCCGCACAATCCTCTCCCGATCGGCATCGCGGGCGGCCTCCTGCGCCTTCTGCAGTTTGCGGTACTCCTCTTCTTCACGCTGCTCCTTCTTTTTGTCCTCTTGGAGCTGGTCCCAGACTGCGTCGCTTACGCCGGCGTCGCGGACCACGGAGCGGTTGGGAGCTGGGTCATCGGCTTTGAGTTCCTCCGGAGGCTCGTCTTTCTTGTTGTTGTTGGCCTGTTGGGTGTTTGTCGATGTACTCGTCTGCTCCGTAGGTGGCGTTGTGAAGTTATCTGCGAAACTCACCGCTGGGTCATGTCTCTTTGAACCTTTTGTGTTCATGATTCTGTCCCTCCGTTCGTTGAACATGCGGTCAAGTTGCTTGGTGATGAGGTCTTCTGATAGTTTCACTGACTCGCTTGAGAAGTCAAGACCGTTGAAAATGTCCTTGGCTAGACCGATGACATCTCTCGCGTTGGCCCATCCTGTTTGAGCCGACAAGGCCCGAAACTTCTGCTCCAACCCTTGGATGAAAGGCGTGTGGGAAGATTCCAGACAGGACATATCAAACGTCTTCTTCTTGGCTTTGACCTTCTTTTTCCTCTGCTTGAGCTGGCTAGTCAGCAGTCCGATGCAATCCTTGGGTCCTAGCGGATTGAAATCCACGGTTTCGGGAAATCGACTTGTCATTCCTGGGTTGATCGACAAGAGGGAGTTGATGTCCTTTTCGTATCCGGCCAAGATGATGATGAGCTTGTTGTGATACTTGGGCTTTGTCACACAGTCGACGATCTCATCTATGGCCTCTTTTGCAAAATGGCCCTCTGCAAGCCGGTACGCCTCGTCGATGAAAAGTATCCTTCCTAGAGCTTTGTCAAGAAGGGCCTGGACCTTTGGTCCCGTATGACCGACGTAGGAGCCAATGAGGTCCGTGGCTGAGCATTCATAGACATCCGTGCCAGCAAGGAATCCCATATCGTAGTAAACTTTACCCATCTTCCTCGCCGTCGTCGTTTTGCCGGTTCCTGGCGGCCCGCGGAACAAGAAGTTGAAGGGAATCTCTGGATCCATGTCGAGGATTTTGGCATTCTTGACACGCTTCTGGTACCCTTCCAACAAGGCCATGAGCTTCTCTCGTCCAACCTCGCCTTCGAAAAGCTTCTGGACATCCGTGCCTTTTTCTGCTCGATCAAATTCCGCATCGAAGTCGAACGCCTCCAAAGTGCATCGCCTCTTGACTTTCCCCGCCGAGGACCGCTTCTGATGACTCTCCTTTGCTTTCCCGAGGAGGATGTCGATTTCTCCTGCGTTTCCAAAGCTGGGACGGTTCCGAGCGCGGCGGAGGACCTCCAGAGCGACTTGTATTCCTTGATCGGTTGCGCGGAAGCCTGACTTTTTAAGCTTCAGGTCCAAAATCTGACCCAAGGCCTGGTCGTCAAAGTCCTCGAACACAAACGCAGAGCTCAGAGGAAAACGGCGGCTGAGACCGGGGTTGACGTTCTGGAACATGGATTCCATTTGATCTCTGTAACCAAGGAGCAGAACACAACGATCCTCGCCTGGCACGCTTTGGACCTCAGTCACAATCGTGTCGATGACCGCCGTCTTGAAGGAGTCCGGGTTCGCAGTCGTTGACCCCCCACCATAAAGACCGTAGGCTTCGTCGATGACGAGGACTTTTCCAACAGTCGCCGCCAAGATACCCTTCGTCTGGGACTCAGAGTGCCCAAGGTGTGCGCCTACAAAATCGGCTGGGTTCTTGACCACGACTTCACCGTTGAATAGGCCAAGATCAACAAGGACTCGGCCGAAGAGCTTGGCAACGGTTGTTTTGCCTGTTCCGGGAGACCCCAAGAAGACTCGGTTCAGCGAAAAAGCGACGATGGGCTCTTCAGCTAACTCTCGCTCGTAGTTTGTCTTTACCGTGTCGAAGAGGACGTTGAGGTTTTCTTTAACCTCCTTCAGACCGATCAAGCTAGTGAGCTCCTGGTAAGCCTTGCAGTTCTTCAGAGAGCTCGAAGGTTCCGGTCCGATAATGTCCTCTTGGGTCAACTGAAGGTCGTCTGGTTCTGCGCCGGCACGCCTTTGAACCCTCAGTCGGTTGGCCTGTCTCTCCAGCATTGCCTGCTCGTAGTTTTCGACAGCGCGGGCATTGCCAAAACCTTCCTTTCCGCGGCTATATCCAATGCGGCGAGATGCGATGCGGAAGTACAGCCCACGAGATCCATCCTCGATCTTCATCCTTCCGCTGTACTTGCGTTGAATCCGGAGCTCGAGAATGCTGAGAAGTTCCTCGTCTGTGTAGTCTTCGAACTTCATCTCGATGGGGAAACGGCTTGGGAATCCGGGGTTGTGAGCGAAGAAAGACTCCATCTGCTTGCTGTATCCTGCAAGAACAAATATGACCTTTCCTCGAAGATTTTCAACCTCTGCGAGAATTAAGTCCAGCACGGCCGCTCCTCCTGGGTTGTTTCCAGAGGATAGTTGGTACGCTTCGTCGATGAAGAGGACGCCACCGCCTGCATCCTTGATCGTCTCCAGTTGCTTCTCGCAACCCGGGACACCACCGCTGGCCAATTTCGAACCCGTCGTCTCTATAAAGGCATTCCCTGCGATGGCTCCAACCGTGGTAAGGAACTTGGCCCATATGCGCGCGACGGTCGTTTTACCTTCACTCCGTTAGTTCCGCAGGTACATTCGGGAGCAAAACTTACCCGTGCCTGGATTCCCGAGTAGAGAGCAGCTGAACCTCTCCTCCTCCAGGGACAAACCTTGCCGAATCCGCGTGTCCACACTGCTCTTGATGGAAAGAAACCGGTTCTTGACAGACTCGAGACCTACCATGCCCATCAACTTGTCCAGGGCATCATTGCGGGCTCCTTCTTTCTTCTTCATATACTCCCACTCGTCCCGTGCCTTGCTAGCATGCGGGCTGGAGACCTTTGGACCTGAGGATGCGCTAGAAGCACTGCTTGATGATGCTGACTGCTGGTTGGAAGTGTTGTTTTGTTGCTTTGCCTTGGCACTGTCGATCCGGGCTTTTGTTTCCTGCAGAGACTTCAAATGCTCCTTCTTTGCCTGGATCGTTTTGGCCTGGTCATTCTTGTCGTTCTCATATTTCATCGCCCGCTGCTGGCGATCAATCTCGTCCTCGAGATCTTGAAGCTCCTGGCGATACTTGTCCTGCGTCTCACACATCTTCTTCTCAAGCTCAAGATCCCGTCGAACTCTGCGGCGAGTCTCTTCATCTTCTTTCTCACAGCTGCGGCAGGCAGCGGCGGCATTTCCGCACATGACCTCGATTTTGTGGCCACGCGGGCAGGTCTTACTCAAGCGCTCTTTGCAGACAATCTTAGAGTGGTCTGCCAGGCGGTGACAATGGCGGTTGCAAGAGTGTTTACCGCAGCTCAACTGCGTGCCACTGTATGAATTAGTCAAAGAAGCGCATTTAACGCACACGAAAGAACTTACCAAGGTTCGGCGCATCCTCCATCTGGACAATATTGGTCAAAGTCCTCGGGCTTGGCCAACAGCATCGATTTGTCCGGGTGTCTTTCGCAGCGAACCGGAACACCGTCAAAGAGACAGCTTCTGTCCTTCAAAGTGTCAAAGTACTGTTTCCACATGGCGCCTCCTTTCTTGCTCTTCATGAAAGTACTCATATTGCCAAAGAGCACCATGCCATTCCTGGCTCTCGACATGAGAACGACCAGTCGCTCCCGTGCGTGCAGAAAGCCAATATCCCCCGATGCGTTGCTCCGTGCTAACGAAACAATGACGATGTCGCATTCCTCACCTTGGTAGTTGTCTATACTCATTAGTGTCAATACTAGATGATCTTCGTTCAAGTAAGCTCACCAATCGTGGACAGATGTAGAGCCTTCTTGCTGACTTTAGCTGCTGCCTCGGGAAGCAAACCCGCACGGACAAGATCATGGGAGTCCATGTCGTTGAGATATGGGTCGTTCTCCTCACGAAGCGTTTCCTTGAGTAAGAACAGCTGACCGAGGTAGGGTGTCAACACGACTATGTTTTCAGACTTGTAGCCTTGTTGCCCGAGGTATCTGACAAGTCTCAACACCATCTGTGCCTCATGCTGATTCCTCTTGCTGGCTTTGGCACTTGTGTCCCACCGTTCGCCGACCCCGTTCATCTCCTCTTCGTGATGCTCGTGGTTCACGAAGCTGACGCGGTTCGTGAGACCTCTGATCATCTCTCGATCATAGGTATTCGGCGAATCCTCGAGCTCCTCGTACGCCAGCATGCGCGCGTAGCATGAAATTTCAGGATGGCTGCGGTGTTGCTCTTGAAGAGTGGTAAAGTGATGACCTTGCAGGACTAGCCTCTCAAACAAAGAGACATTGAGGTCGTAACCACTCCCCTTCTCCTTGGTAAGATTATAGTTATTGACCTTTGGCCGCAGCTGCTTGTGGTCTCCAATAAGAAGGAGCTGCTTGACAGACGGGCTCAAAGCCGCGATGATGTGAGCTTCCACGACTTCTCCTGCTTCTTCTACCAGCACAACGTCGCAGTTGGCGGTGTTGATGATCGACTGATACATCGCCGCGGCTGTCGTAGTGCATGCAATGATCCTCTTGCTTTTGAGAATTCGTCGGCTTTGCTCGGCAAAGGTGCTGTTGATCTCGACCTGGAGCTCGTTTGCCCGCTCACTCAGTCTAACAAATTCTTCGATTTGCTCCTCGCGAACCTGCCGCGACCACTTGGCGAAGAATTCTGCCCTGACTTGACGTGGGATATGCCAGACAGGAGCAGCTGCAGCGTCTAGAGAGCCAACGAAAACACCAAGACGGTTTGGGGGGCGACCGTCGAGCCAGTGCATGAGCACATCCTCAGGGCGGAGACTCTTGTTGTTGGAGCCGAGCACCTGGAATCCATCGTCCGATGAGGGGACCTGGAACGCGTCCCAGAAGAAGGAATCTTCGTCGGCATACCGCAGATACTCAAGGATGTCGGTGAGATTGATCTTCTTGTTGGAAAGGTGGGAAGCGATGCTCTGCAGTTGCTGATTGTTCTCAGCCGCCTCTATCTTCCGAGCGTCGATGATGCATTTCTCTTCAAAGGTCAATCGAAACCCACCGCCTTTGCAGTTCTTGAGAAGAAGTGGCTCGGTCTTTGCGGTGGACTTGGCTCCCAGACGGACCATGGAGTCGGATTTGACGCCGATTTCCATCAAGTCCTCTAGGAACTGGTCCGTCGCATGGTTTGTGTAAGTCAAGAGCAGCACTCGGTAGTCGGTAAAGTGGCGGAGCACTAGAACCACGAGGGCGCCGATGAAAGATTTGCCTGTGCCTGGAGGTCCTTGAATCAGTCCTAGGCCTTGCCGGAGGCCGTTGATGAATGACTCGAGTTGCGCGCCTCGGAGTCGGATTTCTTTCTTTGGACATATGGCTTTAGGGAGTTGAACTTCCCTTCCTTCTGCAAAGGCAGTTATGCAGGTTCGAAGAAAAGCATCGAGTCCTTTGGGGATCTCGGACTCATTCGAGGGCTCTTTCGGGTTGATGATCTCGGTCTCGAGTGGGATCTCGCCCATGTCTTTCAGTCGTTGCAAGATGGGTTCATACGCAAACATCGCGGTGTCGACCACGTAGAACTTCAACTCCTCCTTCTTTGGGTCTAGAAGAGCCAATAGGGCTTTTTTGACCCCAATGGCATCCTTGAACTTGATCCGAACCACAGGCGGCTTCCCCGATACCATGATCGGATCCCGGGCAAGGGACCCAAAGGCGACAATGTCCGAGCCACAGCAAAGCGCACCCATCCGATCGCGCTGCGACGAAGCCTTCGACCTCTCCAAGAACTTCTTCATGCCACTGCCGCACGTCATCTGTAGGGTGTACGGGTCGACCCTCTGGTCGGGTCCAATGTCAGCGTTGACAAGACTCAGCTGGGCCAGAGATGTCGGCTTCCGTCGTCCTTGCTTCTGGCCCATGGCGATTTGGAGGTCCTCCCGTAGTTCAGAAAGCATGTCTTCCCTCAGCAGCCGATACAGCCAGTCGCGATACTCTTGAGCGCGAGTTTCCATGGGCTTGTCGAAGACGTCGTCGAGACGCTGCAAGAAGGGCTCCTCGGTGGACAGAAGCTCATCGGTCGTGGGGTATATCGCCACGTTCCGAAAGTCCTCAAAATCGTTGTCGTGTCTCCCACTAGGGCTAGCTGCGTTGCTGGCGACTGTGACGGGAGCGAAGATCTTGATGAGCTTTTCGATGCGGTAGGCGATCTTTCTTACCCCATGGGACTGAGAGTTGATGAGAGATTTGTCCTTCATTAGGGTCTTGACATCGACGGCATGCTCATCCAGCTTCGGGTCCCGGATCGTCACAATCTGAAGACAGAGCCACGCGAATGATTCCAAGCCGACGTCGTTGAGCTTGTCATTACGATATGCACCTATCAGCGCAGCCCAAAATGACCGTGGTTCAAGAATGGCCAAAAGAATTTGATGCAGGAACCTCGCATTGTTCAATGCTTCGACTCCGGGGTCCGAAAGGTGTTTGAGGAAGGGCAGGGCCGTCGAGCTGATAAAGGCTGGATCCAGTTGCGCGCGGACGGCAGCCTCGAGAGCTTTGAGCCCGTTCTGGTTGGAGATTATGACCTCGACGCACCTCATCGGTGTCTGTTGATTGCAAAAAATGTCGCAGGCGTCGAGGAACTGCCTAGCATCGCTGGAGTTGTTGACCTGTCGGCCTTTGACGAAGGCCCAGAACAGAGAGGTAATCTTCGAGACGCGAGCGGCAGATGGGGACTGGAGAGCCATGATGGGCTGTGAGTTGAATACTTGAGAAATTGGAAGAGATTGGGTATTGATGAATAGCCCTCAAGCAAAGCACACTGAACTATTGCCACCCTTTTGTAGTACCATGCCTTGACGACAGCTCAAGCCTGATTGAAGCCGTTGGCCGATGCGCAATTGCGATATAAGCCACAGCATTGCCCGCAGAGGCCGTTCTCGCGGCCAGTTTAATTGACCGGCGTGGGCCTCCGCCGAGATGTGCCTTGGATGCAACCAACAAGGGCCGTCTATTCGCTCCTCGACCAGGCTGCGATAGCGATGGTCGGCCTCCGGCAGGACAACCCACTCAAGCTCGACGACGTGTTGGTGCGAACTGCAGAACGAGCAGCGTGTGACAGCAGCATGTATCGGAAAGTGTATGAACGTCAGTGGCATGGAATTCGGTCTGTCGACTGGTTCTTGTGAGGCCAGGTCTGCATCGATACATGTGGTAGGCCTCTCGGGCGCTCATCAGGCTGACGGACGTCCTGCGGTTGGAGAATGAAGCATAAAGGATGCGGCAGGCCTCACTCAGTCCAAACCGAAAATTAGCCTCGTCACTTCTACTGCAATTGACATCCCATCCGTCGCTTTCGCTCTCATACTGAAACTATTCCATCTGCGCAGACATGTTCTCCAACCGATTCCAATCCCACGGGCGCGTCCCGGTCGTGACGCCATCGCCAGAACTTCCTCTTGGAGAACTCGTCGAGACTGTTGAGAGGAACAGTCTCGACAAGCCGCACCAAGCCGGTCGTGTCGGTATCTCTGGAACCAGACTCATTGCATCCTACAACTGGGTTGCCGACTCCGGGCCCAAGATCATGGTTCCAGGTATGTCTCCGGTACACCGCATCAACTCTTCTAACGTCAACAGGCAAACCCCCGAGATGGACGCCTCTTGCTCAGCCTCGAAACTTGAGCTGGGATGCTGGCGACTACTATCGCGACATCAACGCTGCATCGTACCCCAGCCATCCCATGGAGCCGGCGATTGTCTCGATCATGAAGATGAACCCCGAGCCGATACCAGTGAACATCGTTGCCTGCGGGAGCACAATTGGGAACCTCTTGCGGTTTTCCCAAGGCACAGAGGAAGACAGGTCGTTCCGAATGCTCGTAGAGGTCATCGGCGACATCGTCCACTTTATTCGCAGGGAAAACTCGCCGAAGGAGTTGATCCCAGACGTCAAAGGCTTCGGGCACACGTTTCCCGAGGCCTATACCACCTGGGACGGCGACACGAGACGGTCCGTGTCGCATCAGCGGATCCTGACGTACCGACTCGCCGGCCTCGATATGATGGTCCGGTTTGAGGGAGACGGGTTCATTCAGTCTCCCGGCATTCGGCAGCGCAAGGGGCCGACTGTGTCAAGCTCCACTGAGAAGAACGACGCCCTACCGGATCTTTCGGATCTAGGGATGACTATGCCAGTGCCGAGCCCCAGTGCAGGGGTGCTTAAGCTTAAGGTCGTTGATGGAGGCCAGCTTATACCGCAGGACGCGGTGTTTGAGCTCAAGACACGATCAGTACGGGCTCGTGATCGAGACACGCTTGGAAGTCAACTACACCGCCTCTGGGTCTCCCAGATCGAGCAGTTCATCCTGGCGTACCACGAGAGGGGTGTTTTCAACGACATTCAGGTCAAGAGGGTCGACGGCAAAGTCAAAGAGTGGGAAGAGCTCAACCAGCCAACGCTGAAGCGTCTCGCTGCGCTGCTGCACCTCATCATCGACCGCGCTCGAGAGGCTACAAACGGAAAGCTCGAAATCGTCCACTCTCATGGAGATGGACTCGAGATCCGCGAACAGGGCCCTGGCGCAGGTGATGCGCTTTCGGCTTCTGTCCGCGCGGAGTGGGCGGAATGGTTGGGAGAGAAGGCGGCATCGCCGGTCTCCAGTCCGAGTGAGAAATGGCACAGTCCGGAAGACCAGTATGACGTCGACGACGAGGGATACCCTGACACTTTCAGCGACTCTTCCGACGGCGAGGGACTCAAGGACTTCACGGCATGTGACCGGGAGTGTGGATATTGCGGATATTGTAGCTACTGATGGAGTGTCGTGCGACTGAATCGTTTGTTGATGGATTGCGAATGGTTGTCGTGTGTTGATGGTTTGTCCTGAACAAGATTGTCTGCAGATCTCTAGTGATATGAACACCTGTTGCCAATGTGGTACAAGGCACGCCGCGGTCTCAGGTAAACGATATGAGGCCGATTAAAGCAAAACGGCAACGCAATTGTGACACTGAAGGGAAGGCCGCTGACCTGTGATTTTTGTGTCAGCTGTAGATGCTGATACAGCTCACTGCCCACTGTAGTGGGGAATGACACGGTGGTGACGGCGCCTGTCCGCAATACTACGACTAGTCTACGGATGCATACTACGTAGTAAGTAGAACTCTACTAACTGAAAAGCTTGTCTCTCTCCCTGGAAGCTTGAGTGCCACGCAATGACCTGAATCGGGCACGGTCGGCAGTGGACGCGCACAAGAGCTTGTTTCACGAAGTGCGGATCGCTATGATGAGAGGGGAACAGGGGAAACTATCAAACCGCTGCAGATCGCTCTGGTTCTGGGGAAGCCGTGCAAGCGTGTCAAACTGGGCCGGCGCAATCTACTGGCAACCGATGGACGGGCTCTTTTGATTCCTAGCGGCAGCGTGCACACGAGTCGTCGACATACCATGGTGAATGTCGAACCGTCATGGCTGCGTGCAGGGTTTTTCCTTCCCGGCTGCGATTGGCGATGTCGTTGCGAGGCTGAAACCACAGCCGCCCGATCAGCCGGAAGGATGCCGAACTTTGAACTCTGGGAATGATGGTCTTCGTACGAATACGTTGTACCAGTTGCCAGCCCACCGCAGAGACCTGTCTTTGATCCATCACCGTCGTCCAGCTCCCTGCACAGTGACGAGGCATTACGCAAGCCAGGTACCTCCCCCTGGTCCCGCGTCGACGGTGGAGGAACGAACGAACGGTCTGGGTCCCAGTGGAGCGGAACGAGCATGACGGACGAGACCAGCCCACCGATTTTAGCACTCTGGGGGGCGTCCCTGGCCAGGCCCAACAGGGTTAACTTCTTATTTGGCACGAGGAGGCTCGTCCCTTTACGCCTCCACCCAACATAAACCTCCCCGCTTGTAAAGGGCCCGAGAGGTATGCGGGTGGTGTTTATCGGTGTGTAGATCTGAGGAGGGCGCGAGAGTTTCTGGTGTGAGTTTTTTTTTTCTGCCGCTGGGTCTTTCGGCTGCGGCTCGAACGGGCCGAGAAAGCCTTCCTCTGGACCGATCATCAGCAGAGGGGGTGCGCCTAGACGACGGGATGGGCGAAGATGGATGGTTGTGGTGGTGGTTTGTCGTCTCACGCAAGTGAGATGGTGGATTGCTTAAAACGATGAGGTGCTTCCCAGATGGTAGCATCAGTTGTACGATGTACAGTAATAATGGGCCAGCTAGCCAGCCTCTGAAGAACAAGACCTTCCAGTTGGGTGCGGGGATGGTAGCCCGATAGATCATCCCATGGTTTATGGACTAGTCCCTTGGCTTGGCCGGTGAAAGCAGCGTCTGGCTATCTGCTTCTACGTAGCAACAACCCTTCGCCTCACGCCTACGCCTCACTCGCCCTTCCTAGACGGCGTCTTCGAGGGGTTGGTTGGGGGCAACCACGGTGGATAGGGAGGGTTGGGCGGACTGGGATGGGGCTATCGAGAGCGCTCCAGAGCCATTGGAAGCCTGGTGGAATGTGGAGAGGCCCCTGGAGCAACCTCCCAGGAGCCAGTGGGATGAGGAGGAGAGGGTGGGGTGGTTGGACTGGAAAGGATGAGTGAGGGCCGGGCTCATGGACTCTGGAGAAGCTTGGCTTGGCTTTTCTGGCGATTGCCCCCTTGTCGGGGACAGCTCCCGTTCCTGGTTGAAGCGGCTTGAAGCGGTAACCCGCTGTGAGCGTGGGAGGGCTTGGACCGTGGTTTGTTGGCGCCGATGTCTCAGGGGCGTCCTGATTTGATGGGGTGGTGGACCGTTGTGAGATGGAGACCACCCTACGTGCGTACTCGTATCGACGGGGGGGGGCGACGTAGCTACTTCGTAATTCGTCGTAGGTTCAAGCAAGCAGCGAGCGAGCGTCCTTTGACGAGTACTCGTAATGCTTTACACGGGGACCGTATGTAATGGGGACGAGTAGTAGTGCGAATAGCGGTTTTTTTTTGGGGGGGGGGGGGGATTGTGGGTAGCCGCCGGGTGTCAGTCGTCAGGATCCGCGCCACGAGACAGGATCGATACGAGTTTCTGGTTCTTGGTCGTGGGAAGGTTTTGTCGCCGATGTTTGATGGGTAGCCGCGCGCTGAATGGGAGAGGGAGAATGGCTGACGGGGACCTAAGCCGCAGACCCAGAACGAGGCCCGGCCAACGAGGGCCTTTTACCAGACTCACATCAGATGGAGACTTTTATTTTAGGTGGTAGACTGACATCAGACGTGGGCTATTCTTGTGGTGTCCTGTCAAGATGCTTTGTCGGTGTGTGTGCCTTTTAGAGTGTTGTCATGATGCCGGAAAACAAACGCAAAAGAGAAGAAAGAAAATGTGGTAGGAGATTCTAAAAAAGAAACAGGCTGGGTGTGTTTCGCGCACACACACACACACACACACACACTCACAGACACACGAGCTTCTTTCTTGTCGTGCTCACAGATGTATCGATCGCCACATTCCCAGGAGCGCCACCACCGTCTGGACAGCGCCCAAAGAAGCGCGCTTTCTCGACGCTCCACAGGACAAAACAGGCCGTACCAGGTAATTAGGACGATAAGATAGCGAGGTGCTGCGCGCTACTGCACGTCTAGTTGCTGTGGGCAGGTCGGTATGAGAGTGCTCCGCAGTCAAGCAAGCTGCGTCTGGCTGGCCTCTTGCTCTGGGCGTGTGCAGCGAGGCGTGGTTGGAATCGAACCTCACTCATGATGCCTGCTATCGACGAATTGAGTAGGTAATAAAGCCCAGCCACTGGAGCTTCCCGCCTGCGGATTACTTGCCACCGGGCGGGAATGTAGGGATTGTCAGGGACGGGACACCACGAAGCCAGACGGCGGGGAGTGTGGGTGCTAAAATATACGCTTCCTTGTCTTATTAATGCCTATGCTCCTTGTGTGAGTGCTAACTTAGCAGCCATAACGACACTCCCCAATGTCGCATCCCGGGATGCTCTACCCCCAACCAAGTCTTTTGCCACAAAGGGACCCCCGACGTCCTTTTCCTGCCCCCCTGTTTTGCTGGGAATTTGGTTCATTTATCCGTCGCTCGCTGCTCTCTCTCTCTGGATTGCCCTCGTCCTCCTACTATTTGCTCTTCCTATTGCTATTGCTGCTACGCTTGATGGTCTGTTCTGAATATCATCACTGCCCCTTTCATCCAACGCCAATACCGCCCGGTCTGCGACCCCTTCGATATCACTCCAGCCCGTGAACCTTCGATCGGAGCTCCTCCACAACGGACTGGATCCGACTCCCCGAGACGAGATAACAAGACAAACCTACATACGAGGCCGACGAGCCTGATAAACGTGTAATTATGCATTTCACCAAGAAGATCGATCGCGCCGTTCAATGGGCAGGAGAGAAGGTGGGTGGAAACGCCCGGACAGCCCACTCGGACGAGTTCAAGATGCTCGAGACCGAGATGGCGCTGCGACAAGACGGTTCGTGAATAACCTACTCTATCCTCGGCAAGCAAAACAGACAGCTAAACTTCATTCCCCGCAGGCATGGAACGCCTCCATGTCTCAATGGGCGGCTACGTCAAATGGATCTCGCGCCGCAGCGAAATCGCAAACGACAAGGAGCGCGGCTCCCCCGTGGCCCACCTCGGCCGCACCATGGCCGCCCACGGCGAGGACTTTGAGCAAGACTCGGAGTTCGGAAACTGTCTGCTCTCCCTGGGGCGTGCCAACGAGCGCATCGCCGGCATCCAGGAGACGTATGTCGACTGCGCCAACGCGACGTGGCTGGACAGCCTCGAGCGAAGCCTAGCCATGATGAAGGAGTACCAGGTACGTCGACACGCGAATCTCAGCCATTGCCGCGGCTTTTTACTGATGCGTTTTGTCTGCAGACTTCCCGCAAGAAGCTCGAGAGCCGACGCCTCGCCTACGACGCCAGCAGCGCCAAGCTGGGCAAGGCGCGACGAGACGACTTCCGAATCGAGGAGGAGGTCCGCATGAACAAGGCCAAGTTTGAGGAATCCAGCGAGGACGTCATCCGCCGGATGCAGGACATCAAGGAGTCCGAGGTCGAGAGCATCTCGTCGCTGACGCAGTTCCTCGACGCCGAGCTCGACTACCACGAGCGCTGCGCCGACGAGCTGCGCCGCGTCCGACAGTCGTGGGCCGGAGTCACCACCACCGCCCCCGCGTACGCGCCTCGGCCCAACGGCGGCCGGAGCCGGTCCAACACCGCCCGGTCCTGGCAGGAGCCTCGCCAGCGCGCCGTCTACGAGGAGCCGGAGCCGGAGCATGAGCCGGAGCCCGTCCGCATCCCGAACCGGTCTCCCAGCAGCCGCCGTCTCGCACCGCCGCCGCCCCAGCCGCCCCGCCCGTCCATCGCCCGAGCCTCGACCTTCGAGGGCCGATCGGCTACGCCGCTTGCCACCCTGCGACCCACGGGCGCACCGCTCGCCCGGGTGGCCACCGACAACGGCGCGGCGTACGGCCGCGGCGGCGACGACGTCTTCTCCGACGACATCTCGACGCCCAGCCGCAGCGCCAGTCCGGACACGTGGGGAGGCGCCCGCAGCTCCAGCCCAGCCACCAGCTACGGGAGCATGAGCCGGAGTACAAGCGCGCTGGGCAAGAAGCCGCCGCCGCCGCCTGTGAACCGCGCCAAGAAGCCGCCGCCTCCTCCTCCCGCGAGGCGAGAGAACTTGGGCTACTGATTGGGGGAGGGAGGGTGATTCATCTTGTGCAACATGTCTCGCGCATCTTGGTCTTGGGTATATGGTGTTTTGGGTCGGTTCTGCTTGTACGGATACAATGGGACATTGGGAATGGCTTGGGGTCACGTTGAACGCGACCGATAGGTTGCCTTGTCTGAAATGGACTTTATTTAATGTTCTTGGGATCTCAATTGTAAACGGCGTGTGATTGAATCCGACTCGGATGTAACCGTGCTCCCTGGGAGTCATTATCGTGATCCGGTACCTCACGTCATTCGAAGAAGTTACTTTCAATGCCAAAGCGCCATCTGATTTCTTCACTTTTCGGTCCAAACCAATGCGCTACCGCGGACTCATCGCCGTGCACTTGCATCTTCACATCATTTACTCTTCGTGGATGGAAGAAATGGGCATTGTTGCTTGAGTGTCCCATAAGGACCTACAGTCATGAACACTTACTGATTGAGCCAGCTTTGCAGAGTGAACGAATCCCTAAGTTGAGGCACCTCACCATTTTAAGCAGTTATAATAGCTTTATTCTACCTTGGCCACATTAGCATCAAGTTGCAACAGTATTCGACCCTCAAACTAACTTGCTGACCTTGCTTCCTCCATGCCTTATCGCATTTCAGCCCACTTGTCCGATACGACCCGGTCACGTGCTCGCTGCCTGGGATAGCTTCTAAGCTGGTCCGCGAATTCACCAGTCCATCCTCACCATTGTACCGCCTGCGCACGCCTGACATCTGCCCGCCATGGCTACCGAGGACGAGCGCTACCGGCAGTCCAGCCAGTTCCGCCTCTGGTCGTTCACGCCGTCCAGCCTGCGCGAGCTTCGATCCAAGACCAACTCGCTCGCCAAGGAGCAGATTGCGCCTCGTCTCTCCGCCGAAGCGCCCCCCGACTTCCTGACTCCGGACGAGGAAACGCGCCTCGTCAAATTCTTCACCGTCGAGCTCATCCGCGCCGCGCAGTTCTGCGAGCTGCCCACCGAGGTGCGGACCACGGCGGCCATCTTCCTCCGACGCTTTTACGTCACCAACTCGGTCATGACATACCCGGCGCCCGACCTGCTCAAGACGTCGCTGTTCTTCGGATGCAAGGCCGAGGGGCACTACTACAAGCTCTCCCATTTCTCTGAGAAGTTCCCCAACACCACGGGCGAGCAGATCCTAGCGGGCGAGTTCCTCCTATGCCAAGGCATCCGTTTTGCCTTTGACGTGCGACACCCCTTCCGTGCACTGGAGGGTGCCATTTTGGAGCTGCGACGCAAGCTCCCAGATGAAGGATCGAGGGTGAAGAGGGCGCATGGTCGGGGTCGGGAGATTCTCAAGTTCAGTCCCTTGGTGACGGATGCCTACTTCCACTACACCCCAAGTCAGATCATGATGGCTGCCTTGTCTATTGTCGACGAGGGCTTGGTCGATGTGCTGGTGCCTGGACCAACCCAGAACGGCGACTCCGGTCAGGGTAATGCACACGCCAAGATGCGAGAAAAGATCATGGCCACCATTGCAAGCTGCCGAAAGATGCTCGAGGAGGAACCGCCAGAGCGAATGACGGGCTACTGGGGCACGGTATGTTATTTATTGGACCCTTGTTTGTCGCATGACCATGATCACTAACATTCAATAGCCCGAGATCGTCAAAGCCATGAAGCCTCTACGCAAAAAGCTCCAGAAATGTCGAGATCCCGATCGAGCGAACCTAGTCAACCTCCAGCGGGCGAGGCGGGAACAAGCACTCAAAAAGGAGAAGAAGCCAGCCAAGCCCGACGACGGCGCAGTATTTGGCGAGGAGCTTGGGAGAGAAACAAAGAGAGTCAAGTTGGAGAATGCGGACGATGTGTTTGGTCCAGCGCTGTGAATCGGATCAGACCTTACTCGATCGCCCCATCATGCCACTTGACCTCCTAGGCAGGACGTGGATACGACCGTCCTCGCACCGCGGAACTTGCGAGCTGAACTCGCCGGCTTCTAGAAGCTTGGCTGTCAACGCACGATGCTAAGAAGCATGGCATCTTTGGTCACATAATAATACCCAAGGCCACGTCGACACGGCCTTGCAACTGAATGCGCGGCTACCTCGAAGAGAAATCTTGGATGTGCCTCTGGGCGCACGATGGCTCGGCCATGCAACCCCACGCACCGAAAGACAGACCCTCGTCGAATTTCTTCGCTGTACTGCTTGGAAGTCTTCCTTGGATGCTTTCGCCCTTGAGCACACGCCAGATTGCGATAGCTTGTAAAGTGAAGCGACATGGGTTGCTGGAACGCCCCGGGAGAACCTAGGAGCGAGTCTTCCAATGCCATCACATGGTCTATGGACAAAGGCAGGGATGTCTGATGAACGGAGACGGATTAATACATTAATACTTGGGTGATGGTGAGATGCACACCTGTCGACGCTTTGATCACGATCTGTTCACGATCTGCCTTGGGTCTTAAGATCCACCTCTAGGTAACGCGATACCTAGTAAAACGTAACCAACTCCATTCTTGACATCATCAAGGAATAGGCCGTTGTTAATACTATCATTATCCGGCGATAAACGTCGTGCCGTTCCCCGTGCGTTTAGACATGTTGCCCTTGATTGAGTCCAAACTTGCCTCTCCGGCCTCCCACCCCACGGCGAATGTCCTTTCCAAGCGATAGATGCCACTTGTGCAAGAACGAAGTACAACTAGTGCTTGTTTCCGGGAATATCACCCTCGACGCATATGAAATCCGTCGCTGATCGCATCGCGGCTTCGAAAGTTGGCGCAATGTTGAGATCCAAACAACCCGGGCAGGTCAATAAACCGGTATCACGACAGCACAGTGCCTAGAACATATACTTCTCTCATGCGTAAAGATCTCTATGGCCACTAAATACTATACATGTCGTACCGCTCATTGCCTGCCGCCCCATTGAAGTCACGGCTGTTTATCAGCACCTCAAAACATCTTCTCCCTTGGCTGTGATATGAACGCTGCCAACGTCCGGTCATCAAGATAAAGAACCCTTGATCGGCTTGACAGGCTCATCTTCTACTGCATGTTGGTGGGAATTTCCATTCCCAAAGTCGACGTTGGTTCAACCGCGCCCGATGGTGTCGGCAATGACGGCGACTTAGACTACACGCAGATCGATCGATATATGAAGGACATCTAGGCGGAGTTGAAGAGACTAATATTGAGAGCTTCACAGATGCTCATCATTAGTTTCAAGTACAGATAATAGATAAAAAGTACTTACTTCTCCCCAAAAACGCCGACGACAAGGTATAAGTGATTATCTCTCTACATTGGTGCTATGTACATTCTCCTCATACACAGGTCCAGCTACCCTGCAGCTTGGTACTGAACTCTTCAATGCCTGCGAAGTTACAACAACTACGGATGACTAAATCGCGAAAACGGTCGCTTGCATGATACCTGGGGTCTTTCTTGCAAAAGACACAATGAGGCCTTCTTTAACACGAAAAGCCAATGTCACTGGCCAACTGCACTGCAACATTACTTGAAAGTGCATCAGTTTCAATCCCACGTGCAGAGAAGCCACACGCATGAATGGAGTCTGAGTGGTCCAAGGACTCTGGTACAGCCTCACTTTCAACTGTTCTCAGGCTCTGAGGCCCCTCCGCTGATCACGCGCCCCCGGGTTTGCCATACCGGGTATTCATGGGTAGCACGCCGCTAAGCCATCGTTTTCGTGGCTGGGTCTGATACGTGTTGATATTTCATGTCAGTAAGATTGGCATTTAAGTACTAGTGCAGCGTTGGACTGATGTTGCAAGTGCACCGACATTCCTAAGCAGAAACCACAGGCGGCCATTCGATGTATGGTCAATGTCCATTCTATCCGGTTCTTTGGTCTTCCCTGCGTTCTATAAACCCCTTTACATCCCTTGGGCCCTAACCGTCAGGCAATCATTCGTCTGGCATCAGGTGGTCGGTCTTCCCTCCGTTCCTTCTTTTACACTTTTCCCTATACTCCCTGACCTTTCTTGCCTAGCTCGCCTCTCAGTTATGGCACTTGCTTTTGCATTGCCATTCGTAGGGCTGGGGGAGATCGTGGCAATGACTGGGACAGCAGCGCTGGGAGTAGCAGAGCTTGTTGGAGTAGCAGCGGCAATCGAGGTGGTGTCCGGACTAGTAGGGGCCGTCACGGCTGCGGGAACAACTGCAGCAGTTGTAGGGACTGGAGCGGCTACGGGAGCGACAGCGGCAACTGCTGCAGCAGCAACGACAAGCGGAGTGGCATACGCTCCGGTAGCAGCAGTGGGTGTTCTTTTGGGGGCCGGTTATGCTCTTGTAAGTTCCCGATATTAGTGCCACTCACCTATTTTCCAGTTCTGACCTTCTTGTCAAGATGTCTCAAGGTGGTGACGTTGCTGCCCAAGGGAGTGTTCACTCAACTTCGGCTACAACCTCCAGCCCTACGACCAAGTCCCAGTCTCAAACCGATGAAGCTGCTTCCAATTCCTCCCAAACTGCAATCCCGAGCCCTCCAGGCCATAGCAGAGGTCCAGACGACGATGACAACGAACTATCGGACGACGATTCAGACCAACACCACCCTCGGGTCCAGAAACCCATCTTCATACCCAAGAGCCTCTTGGAGGACCTGCTCAAGACCCACGGCAGGGCTATACACAGGAAGCTGAAGAGGCTAACGCCAGACTACCAAGGCACAATCTGGAAGAATCAGGATTTTCGAATCGATGCAGGATCGACGTTACACGGTCGTCCGAACTTCAAGACTTGGAACTTGCAGGTCAACAGACACCCAATGTCGGATGCGGCCAAAGCATTGAAGAGCAAATTTGGTACTCACAAGAAGCTGCTTTGGGGTGCTTTTGACGTCGACAAGGCTCCGAAGTACGCTACTTGGGTTGAACACATCTTGGAACTATTCGACCAGTGACGGTTTGAGGGGTTGGAATACGAAACTAGAGCTATAAGGGAGCAGTGGGTTTGTTAGCTGTAGTATGAGACTGTCTCAATGTACAACCATATTTACATCACTTAGAGTGCCTTCCAAGATGCTACATGCTACCCTAGACTAGCACCGCAGTGAGCGTCCGAAATTTTTCAAGAGGTATCAAGGAATCAACATCAAGGAACATAACCGTTACCCTGAAAGATTCAAATTAACAAACAGCAACATGACACAGACCAGATTGCTGGGGTTTCAACAAGAAAAAGTTATACTACATATGATCCCAATAAGGAGCACACGAAATTTATAGTGAAAACGCTAGTTGCTTTCTTTAATGACGTTAAGCAAAACCCATCGTTCACGAGTACTGATCGCGACTGTAGCACTTCTGATTTGATAGATATTCATAATGTGACCTCTGTTAGATGAGATAGCATCTTCAATCCTGAGCACACATGTAATAGTGTATGCTTGAAAGACTGTTGAGTTGAGATTTCCTTCCACCATCCGGGGAATGTTGTCCCGTTGAGTATCTCAAAATTATATTAAGTGTCTACAATAGTGCCAAGCCCAGGTCTTATTTATTGCTAACTACTAGAATCGGGACCACTTAAGTGGAAGGCTAATTAAATGGCAAGCAACAGCACGTGGTCGCAAAGGGACGTGTCGTTTACATTTGGCAGAGTGTCTATGATTCAGTCTGTATACTCGAATTAAAAGGTGTACTTGCTGGCCATGGTCAGATAAAAGATTCTTAGACTCAACAAATCTGGTTGAAAAAGGATGTCGACGATGCTTTGATCGGGACATTGGTCTCTGCGGAAGGTTTGCTCCGAGCTTGTCAGTGCTGTTTCTATTTTTAGCATGAGGCATTTATTCAACAGACTATCCAGTGCTTATTCATAGAGCGACGATGGCTCACCGAGTTGGAGAATGATAGCGCAACGCCCGGCCTGAAGGTCAGCTTGGAGATCGGCTCAAAGGTCCGCTCGGCAACAAGGAAATCAGGGCCCCTGACTGAAGGTTGTGACTCAGGGTCGACCGGCCTTTGCGGCCTTTCCTAGAAGATGCCGATTTCCAGTCTTTCATCAAAGCCCGGTCCCCCGCCAGGGCTCGGAAGACTCGGATCGCCGATGCCATCAAGACGGAACCAATTGATCGGACTGCCAGCGGGTTCGGAGAGGTAGAAAAGACCGGTTCCGGATGCTGCGGCACGGCGCTTACAGCCGGCAGATACGGTCACGGATGCCGTAGACCGGGGTGTTTGGTCCGTGAGTTGACCGCCGCTGGTCCGCCATTGGAAGGGATCAAACTGCCATGTATTACGGCGACGATGCTGACTGCATAGCGAGTAGGTATGGAGACGTCGTTCTCCATCTTTTGCCAACAGTCAGCCTTCCTGCCTTTTCTGTAATAGTGAGGCGAAACGCAGTACGACGCTGGCCTGCAGGCGAGATCTCGTTTCTCATGCGAACTAAGCATTAAGGTTCCGAGAGATGACGGGGGGATGTGACAGTAGTATTTGCGCCATTTGTAAACAATAGCAGGGGGGTTGAGATGCGGCCCTCCGGCGTCACAGTCCGTTACCAGGTAATCAATCCACCATGTCAAAGTATGATTTCGAACAGCTGGTCGACGGATCAAGGTACATAGTGTAAAGCCTAACTACTCGACACTGTGCGGCTACGTAACCTTGCTCGAAATAGATCTTACCGCCGTAAAATGGAAGTGGTAGAGGCCTTCCTTTGCCTTCCTCCCTCTCGAGCCACTAGTAGGGGCTGGGGAACTAGTTGCTTTGGAGCCTGGTATTGGTATGGCGCTAATATGGCTGACCAGCGGCCCGACCCGTGTAAGCAAGCCCAGCCTAGGTAGAATCAGTCAAAGCGCCTGAATAGGGGCAGTCCTACGAGTGTATGAAAGGCAATGGAAGTCCCCTAAGAATTGCACCTGTGGTCTCTGGTTGGATTGGTAGAACACATCTCGACTCTTCACTGTAGTAGCCTGCCGTGATTGGAACTCTCTCTCCCCAAGTCAATATGCGTCTGCACGTCGTCACCGCCGTGGCCACTTTGGCTGCAACCTCGGCCTGTCAGACCCTCTGGTCCCGCGATGCCGACTTCAAGGCGCTTAGCGAGAAGCTTTCCAGCTCCGCAAAGGTCTACTACCCGGGCTCAGATGACTTCGCGAAGGCGTCCACTCGTTGGTCCAATCTGGACATACCCACCGTGAACATCGTCGTCGTTCCCAACACGGAGAATGATGTCGTCGAGACGGTGAGCTTTTGTTTTCTACACCCCGTTGATCTGTCCATCTTTCCCTCTTTCGATTTTTCCTCCTCGACATTCCACGTTTCTCCTGCGCATGACGCATGCGCCTTGGCACTTCCAATGCATCCGGGTGACATTGGCTAATGCCACTGCATAGGTGAAATTCGCCAACAAGAAGAAGTTGCCCTTCTTGGCTTACAATAGCGCCCATGGTGCGATCACCACCCTGGGAAAGATGACCAGTGGTATCGAGATCTACTTGGACCAGCTCAGCGGGGTCGACATCGCCAAGGATGGCAAGACTGTCACTATTGCCGGTGGAACCAAGTCGAAGCTGGTGACGGCGACGCTCTGGAATGCTGGAAAGCAGACGGGTAAGTCTAGCCCCAACATGCATGAGGGCATCAGAACAAGACGACGCAGGGAATGCTGATTCGATCCGGCTAGTCACTGGTGCGTGCGAATGCGTCAGCTACCTTGGCCCCGGCTTGGGTGGTGGCCACGGCTGGCTTCAGGGCCGCCACGGGCTTATTGCTGACCAGTTTGAGTCGATGAACATTGTACTTGCCAACGGTACTCTTGCTACTATAGATTCCAGCTCTGAGCTCTGGTGGGCCATCAAGGGGGCTGGCCATAACTTCGGCATTGTCACCTCCGTCACCTCTAAGATCTATGACGCCGAGTACAAGGATTGGGCCATTGAGATCCTTACCTTCAAAGGCGACAAGGTCGAGGAGCTCTACGACGCTGTTAACAAGTATCTCCTTAAGAACGGCACTCAGCCCACCGACGTCATCAACTGGTCGTACTGGTCTAACGACCCCAATGCGGATGCTAGTAACGTGAGTCTACCCTTGTGTCTTGATTTCCCCTCCGTGCCAAAGTCTAATGATTATCTCCAGCCGATCATCCAGATTTTGGTCATCCAAGAAGGCGTCCAGGCCGTCGACTCCATCTATACTGCTCCCTTCCACTCCCTAGACCCCATCTCCATCGAAGCGCAGACAGGCAGCTACACCGACCTCGCCAAATGGGTCGGTGTCACCACGACTGACATACCCTGCCAGAAGACAGGCGCCATGAACCCGCGGTTCCCCATCTACCTCGAGACGTACAATGTAGCTGCGCAGAAAAAGGCCTACGAGTTCTTTGCTGAGAACGTCCGCGGCTCCTCCGTCTTCAACAACTCCTTGGTCACGTTCGATGGATACTCCATGGAAGGTGTCCAGTCCATCGACGCCAAGAGCACCGCGTTTGCCTACCGTGACCAGCATATCCTCATCGGGCCGTTGATCACCTACACGCCTGGCGACGCCGAGCTGGACGACAAGGCCGCCAAGTTGGGCAAGCAGATCCGACAGATTCTGCATGAGGGATCAGGACGCGAGCATGTGCCCGCGTATGTCAACTATGCGTTTGGCGACGAGGGTCCCGAGCAGTGGTATGGCAGCGAGAGCTGGAGACAAAGCCGGTTGCAGAGCTTGAAGAGCAAGTATGATCCCGAAGGGCTGTTCAGCTTCTATGCGCCAATTGCTTAGATGCGAGGGTAAAAAGTATCAGTACCATTCTCTCTTAGATATGTACAAGGATATTCAGTTTGGGATCTTTCTTGGCGGTTGTAGGGTTTTGTTTGCTATGGTGTCGCGAAATATCATCACGACATGTCTAGCTCCTTGGGGTTTGATAAATAGATTGGCAGGATCAGTAGGCCATCAATTGATCATTCACTCGTGCATTTACTCAATGTACTGTTCGACTCAGTGGTTCTCGGGGTAATAAGTTCCTGAAACGCCTTTGATAAGTAGGTCCTGCTTAAGAATATATCTATAATAGAAGGAATCAATGGGGCCCCTTTTTGGGAGGGCCTTGTAATTTTTTCTTTTCCCACGAGGGCAAGAGTTGGGTAATTTACAGTCTGTGTTGTGATAATACAAGTATAAAAGAAGTCATGTCACAAAAAGACAGGCTTAGAGTCATAAAACATGTGTTTCTAGAACATGTCTGCTGACTATGACTGGGAAGCTACCAGCTTAAGACCGGTGATATCCTCGCAAGCCTTGACGACAGAATCTTGCAAATTTTGGTCCGCTGTCACTGCAAAAGGCTCACCCCTCTTCTTTTTGGGGTCGAAATAGACACCGGTGAGGGTTTGATCGTAATCACCTGCAGCCAACATGACGTATGTCTCGACGCCATCTTCCAACTTGCTGGGGGTGTCTTGACCTACAAGCTTGGTAGGTTGTCAAGTCCGCAGCCAGCACACTAGCAGCTCCCGGGCATTTCGCCTTGGCGTCATCCGCACGCTCTTGACTCCGCGCATGAAGATAGACGGTGTGGTTGCGGTGAGTCAGCTGACGGGCAGCTTCGAGGCCAAAGCCATCCGTAGAGCCGGTTATGAGGATACGGGCCACTGTGCATAAGTTGAAATGAGAATGGTGGTGTGGGCACAGATGCGGCCGAACGGCACAATGTATTCTCGAAGGTTTCGGGAAGGGGAGTGAGAACAGAGTTTACCTGAGAGGATATCGCGCAACCACAGACGAATAGAAATCACATCCGATTCTGTGGTGGCAAATGGTGGTTGGAAACTGACTGTTACTGATCGACACTTAGCTGAAACGACTCGGGGGTTCCCATCCTTGGCTTAGAGAGTCATGCTTAGAGAGTCATGCGGAGTAGAAGGTGGCAGAATACAGTACTCGGCCGACACCCTCAAGGCCGAAAGGTTAAGATCCATTGCGGGACATCTAGTGCATCTTGTCACCGCATGTTGATCCATGGAAGTACAGTAGAGTAAGCTGGGTCCACTCAGAATGCCACCTGAGTGAGGAGTGATAGCCGGCCGCCAACACTGAGAACCGCTTCAACCGTCGTCTATTTGAATGGACCCTAGAGGAATGTTTCTGCACCAATAGGCTTCCATTGTGGTTCTGCGACAAGTGCCCCGGCCTTTGAATCCGATGGAATTATCCTAATTGTGGTGCATATGCATACGACCTAGTCTAGTGTAAGATCGTGGTGGTGGCAGGGGGGACCAATACAGATGGAGAGGTCAGCAACGTGGATGGAGAAGTTGTACAGTCGTTTTTACGTAACATGGGAAGGTAAGAAACTTTTGTCTACGTCATGAAAAGAGACCTGGTGGCGCAGTTCGGTTATCCGGGGTCAGCGATGACCCCGGTCGGCCATACGGGGAAACGCGATTCCTTTCACCTTGATGGACATTTGTCTGTCTCAATATGGTCTGACACAATGGTTCCGAGCATCTGCGAGTATCTGCCCAGGTCAGCAGCTGAACAGGTAGTCAGATGCGATATCGGGGAGAAGTATTATAACGCAAACATAGAGTATTGACAGCCTTATGTAGACGTTCTGTGTGAATTCATCTTTCATCACACCAAGCTCTCAATATTCTTTTCATTGACACCGTCATCAATTTCCTCATCATCATCATCGTCATTGTCATCATCATCGCCTGCAATGGAGACTATCACACCCACGCCTCACTTGGGAAAGTTCCGCTACCTGACCCGAGGGGCTAAGCCAGCTCCAGCCAAAGAAGCGTATCTACTTCCATCTCTCTCCGAGTTTGGCGATGTTGTTACGTTACCTCTCACGGACATGAAGCCCTCTTTGGATCTTGGAGACGAGTCCCCATACAAGCTCTCAGTCCATGGCTTCACCGCTCGCCGACACCACTCGTCCCTGCATGCGGCTCCGTACGATCGTACAAGCTGGAACAATGAGCGCCTGCTTCGTGAAATATATTTCCCAGAAGTACAGGCCATTGTTCAAGAGTTGACGGGATGCAAGAAGGCGGTGGTGTCTGCAGCCGTGGTTCGAAACCAGTTATACAACGAGGGCGACGCACCTTCTGCCACACAAACAGAAGAAAGTGGGCAAAAGCCAGACAAAGATGACACATCTCAACTGTTTCCGCCTATCGTCGGAAATTCAACGACAGATGGCATATGTCCCGCTCCGAAGGTGCATCTTGATTTCTCCCCAAAGGGCGCGAGGTACCACATTCGAAAGTACCATAGCCAAGTCGCTTCAGCGGCCGAGGAAGTAATCAAAGAGGAGAATCGGCTGCTTGAATCCGGTGTGCAATGGGATGATCTCAAAGACTTTTATCGAGGAAACGACAAGAGAGATGATGGCATACCTCGCTTCGCGCTCTTCTCCATATGGCGGCCCCTGAAACCAGTCTACCGCGACCCTCTTGCTTTATCATCCTGTGCTTCCTTTCCCGAATCTGATTACGTGCCTTCTGACCAGCTCGAGCCCATGGACCACCGCATCCCTGCTCATCTGACACGGATAATCGATCCCAACGCCCCCAAGGAGCAACAGGTTCGGGATGCTCCGTCCCACGAGGATAATGCAACGTACCAAACGCAGGGTTACTTGGCTTACGGACCACGGGATAAGGAACAGAAGGCTCATGACTGGCATTTCATTTCAGAGCAACAGCCTTCTGACGTCTTGATTATCCAACTGTTCGACAACGAGATGGAGGCGCATGCAAGAGCACCACGGGAAGGGGTCAGCGAGATGTCTAATCTGGGAGTCGGAGGAGCCATCCATAGTGCAGTCGAGTTGGTCGGCCAGGATGTACATGCTGAAGCTCGGGAGAGTATCGAGGTAAGATGTGCAGCGTTTTGGTGAGAGGTGAACATTCCACAATTCAAATCTGGTTGTCCTTTTATTCGGTTTATTCTTTTTCTTTTCTTCACTGTACTTAGTTTGTGTCATGTGCTAAGTGGGAATGTTCGATGATGAAGTATTGAATTACATGTTAAGCTATCATTAGACTAACCCACTTGAATTTTGCAAAAGTTTTATCATGTCACTAATGATGACAGTCATTCTTATCAATCCCCTGATTTACATGTCCGGCTGTCACCGAGTTCATCTGAGACCTCTGGGCCGTAGTGGTTGGTACTAAATATCGTTGATAGGGATAATAGTTAATTTTGAATATGAACATGTACTATCTGCGAGCTGACGAAACAAAATCTCCCAACAAGATGCTGTATACATGTGATACCCTCAATTCGGCTTGCCACCAGCTCGCTTGACTCCGAAGCGCTGCCCCAGAACAATGAACTGTGCAACAGTAATGGCGCGGCGGAGTGCCAAGGGTTCCTGCTTATTGAAAGCCTGCTCCACGGCGTCTTCCGTAGCCTCCCAGTCCACAAAGCCCAGGTTCTCCACGTTTTCCTTCGTGACCAGGTGCTTGATTCGTCGGTGCAGCGGTCCACCTGGCCAGAATCTTCTGGGACCCATGTAGGCTTTCTTGCTCATGTTGTAAACCTCGTCGGTGACGAAGGGCTTGACGGCTTCTCGGAGGATGTACTTCTCGCGGAAGGTCTTTTCTTTCGCGTTGTACTTCATCTTAAGACTCGGTGGCACGTTGTTGACATACTCCGTCAGATGATGATCCAAGAAGGGGCAACGGCTTTCGACTTGGTTGACCATATCAATGTTGTCCCCGTTGTACCTCAAGATAAAATGAGGCATAAAGGTCTTGGTGAACAAGTACTGAGCGGTGTGAAGGGGGTGCCACCGCTTGATGATGTTGTCGCGGACACGTCCATCGAAGCCCTCAATGAGACCAGTCTCGGGCGTACCGTCCCCGTAGGATTTGGTCCAATCTGAGAACGGCATACTGCCAACTCTCGCGATGGCACTGGTGACGTGGCTGTGGTTCAGCATGCGCTTCGTCGCACTTGGCACAGTCTCGCTGTAATCGCCAAAGATGCCATATTTGACTTCTTCACTGGCCGCCTGCAGTGCCTCCTCGCGGTCAGAATCGACCATCTGTAGCGCCGGCCATGAATGGTCGGGTTCGCTGAGCGAATCGGCCCGGAACGCAATGTAGCCTCCAAAATGCTCATCGGAACCCTCTCCTGTGGGAATATTAGAATCATGCTTCGTCTTGGGAGAGATGACTGACCAGTGACGACAACCTTGATGCCCTGAGAGTGCACTGCTTCTGCAAGTGCCAACCGACCCATTCCGTTGAGATCAGGGAGAGGAACCTCACTGTGCCAAGTGGTGTCCTCAAAGCGTGATGCGAGAGCCTCTTCGTCCATCTTGACGAGATGGATATCGACGCCCAGCCACTCCGCTGTCCGCCGAGCAATTGCTAGGACCTGTCAGCAGTGAAGCAAAGATTGCCTTTGTGTGCGGTGGTGAGTGGACATACCGGACTCATCCGCACCACTATCCTCGTCGAACTGAACGGTGAAGCATTTCATGTTGGACGGGACTGAGTTGGGCTCGTTACCCAGCTTTGTTCCCTGTTTCATGAGATGGGCCACCATTCCAGCAACTGATGAAGAGTCGATTCCGCCACTGAGGTAGATGGCTACGGGAACATCGGCCTTCAATCGGATTTTTACAGCCTCTAGAAGACGCTCCCTCACCCCTTGAGTGATTTCCTCTTCCGATCGCGTGTCTTTGGAAAGCTAGAGAGCATTGATTGTCAGCCAGGGCTCGTAGAAATGATCGAGGCTTCTTACCTTGTCGGGATACTCAAGGTCCCAGTACGGCTTTTGTTCTTCTTTTTCATTGGGCCGACATATTAGATAGTGTCCAGGGAGAACCTGTAATGTGTTATAAGGGGATCATCATTTGGCACCTGTGTGACGGGAATAAACCGACCCTGTGTACGCCTTTGAAAAAAGTGCCTGATTCAACTCTCCAGCTCTGGTCTCGCAACGAACGAACACACCATTGCGGCTGTAATCCAAATGCCAGGAAAGACTTGATCTCGGTTGCCACCAATAACTTTCCTTGAACCACTGTATAATAGAGCGATTTGATTCCGTATCGATCTCTGGCTGCTATGAGCTGCTGGCGGTTCGCATCCCAGATGACGAAGGCGAACTCGCCCCTCAGATGAGACAAGAAAGAGAGGCCATAGTGCTTGTACAAGGCAATGACGATTTCGCAGTCACTGTTTCCCACAAACTTGAACTCGCTGGACAACTGAGCTCGATAATGCTCGTAGTCGTACAGTTCACCATTCACAACGGCATGAATGCCGTCGTTTTCGTCGTGAAATGGCTGGTTTCCACTGGGGCTAAGATCGATGATCGACAATCGAACATGGCCAAGACCTGCCAAAAGTATTTCAACATCTATCCATATCTAGACAGTGATGTGGAACGAGAAGACTTACCAACTTGGTGATCGTCACTGAACCAACGCCCGCGAGCATCTGGTCCACGATGGGCAATGACATCCAGACTGCTCTGCAGTTGGGCTGCCACATGATGGGCATGGGCTTTGGCCTGCTCAGGTGAGCCAGCCTCTCTGGCGTGGCTCAGATACGCACTTATTCCACACATGATTGGGTTATTCAAGTCAAGACAAGGAAAACAAAACGCAACACAGAAGGCAAACCGCTCTGGTATTCACCTTGCCAGCTGGGCCACTAGTCCACTCCGATATCGGTTGCTTCGGACTGCTATAGACACCATCGGGCTACCGGAGGCCACGATTACGCACTTCCCGTTGCCTCCTTGGCAATCATCCGCATACACCCCTGCAACGGTCCGCCTCGGCCGCTTTGGGAGGCGCAGCGCCTGGAAAGCTAATCATGCATCGCATATTACTACGCGCAGGATGACCCAATGCTTAGTGAGGCTGTATATGAGTAGTCGTTTGCATACGCCCTTGCTAGAGCCACATCGGGCCGTCCGGGAGGAACCGCCCCTAGAAGGATGGCGACAGACAGATCTCGTATTAATTACTGGAGAATTTGTAGCGAGGTTACATGAGTAGGTCGCATATACCCCTGCATCAGACACGCTGACTTGTTTTGTACACCGTGTATAGAAACGATCACTGTCAAATATCTTAGTCTACACCAAGCAACGCATCGCGGAGCACGGAAGGAGTGTTTACTTGACTAGCGCTTAGTGAGAGTTTGAGTGAATTCCCTCACTATAGAGCACATCGTGGGTTGCAGGTTTCACGCCCCTGCCTTTGAGACAGGAGGTTGCATAACTAGGAAAACTCTAACCGCTGGGTGGAGTTGTGAAAATCATGTTTTTATTACGTTAATACAGACTGTAAGAATCTGCTATTCATCTTTAGATCTTACCGGGATGATATCAGATAGATACACGCCACTCCAGTGGAAGTGCGGTACTTGGACTTGCTGGCAAATAAGGTTGGCAGGGCTAGTACCAGTGTTCTTCCAAGTCAACCGGAATTCTTGAATACTAGATCCCTCTATGTATGATGTAGTTGTTTAAAAAGGGTTAAGTAGGTTAATGGATAGTTGTAGGCACCATGAATTCATGCTAGTTGTACACTCACGTTCTAAGTTTTATCAACCTCATCTTCTCAATAAGCAATCAAGCAAAATCTCTTATCTCTATCTCTCGAAAGTCGTTCTCCATGGCTCCTCCGGCAGTATCACCGGTGCTTGTCCCACGCACGGGTATTAAGCGGGACTTCCAAGAGAGCGAACCCCGAATGACCACAGTCACCGTTCCATGCACATCCCTAAGTGGCAATGGTCTTGCCAGCTGGCTGCGTGAGGAGAGCCAAAGCCCCTTGAAACTTCTTCAGGCTGCATGGTCGATTTCGCTCCGGAGCTATACTGGCTCTGACGACGTCTGGTTCAGCTGCCTGAACCCGAGCGGGTATGTAGTTTAGCGTAGCCAGCCTCCTGGAGTTGTGACTGACATTTGGAAATGAAGAAGCTACTACTGCCATGTCTTGCCTTCACAGCCTGTGCGAAGTCTCTTCGATATACGCCCCGTGGAATCAGTCGAGGAGAATAGCACGGATTTCTGGGGAGCCAACTCTGTTGTCTATGTTAATGAAGAACATGAAGACAAATATGATAGTGTGAGACTCGGTGATCTCGAAGAGGTAATTATTTATCCCCAAGTACACGAACAAAGATCATTTGACACTGACAGCTTCAATGCAGTTTAATCTCGCTGCCTACTTCTCGCAAGGGCCAGAGACACATTGCCCTGGCATTGGAATCCACTACAAGCCCTCGGTCATATCGCCCGATTTAGCTGAGATGATTGCAGCGACAGTGGTCAAGGCCATGGAGGAAATAGTCTTCCGCGTCGACTCTCTGATCGGAGCACTTGATATATGCAGTGATGCAGACATCGACCGTCTCTCTCAATGGAACAGCACATCAGATGAAGCAACCCCTTCAGCGCAGTGCATACACCACGTCATCTCCCAGAAGTGTGCTACGCAGCAAGAATCCATTGCTGTATCGGCCTGGGATGGAGAGCTCACCTATGGAGAGTTGGATCGCCTGTCTTCAGCTCTGGCAATACGGCTTCAACATCTTGGGGTTGGCCCAGAAACCTTCGTTCCTCTTGTATTTGACAAGTCAAAATGGGCAGTTGTTTCACTGCTGGGTGTCCTGAAAGCTGGTGGCGCTTATTTCTTCCTCAATCCCTCCCACCCCATACACTACAGCCGCGGCCTATGCTCATCTCTGCGTCCCGAGATTGCGCTATGCTCATCACAAAATAGCACCCTTGCCAAATCCTTCGGTGGTGAGGTTGTCGCAGTTGGAGAGGAGCTCCGCGAACTCCTGGACTCGATACGTGTGGATGAAAAAGACCAAAATCCGACAGCGGAAACAAGCACGTCAAACGCCATGTACATCACGTTCACTTCCGGGACCACCGGTGCGCCGAAGGGCATCATCACTGAGCATTCTGCCTTTTACTCGATGGCCATGGCCAATGGAAAGGCGCTCCATGTCACCGCCTCGACGAGGATGCTACAGTTTGCATCGTACTCGTTCGACGTGAGCAATCGTGATATGCTTGTCACACTCATGTTTGGCGGATGCATCTGCATCCCTTCCGAGAGTGATCGTCTCAACAATCTCGCTGGGTTCCTGAATCGTCACTCTGTCAACCTGGCAAGCTTGACACCGTCGTTGGCCAGTACCTTGACTCCTGCTTCATGCCCGAGCCTTCAAGCACTGGTTCTTGGAGGGGAGCCCATGACCGAGAGCCACGTCTCTACCTGGGCCAAACACGTGCGGCTTTTCAACGCCTATGGCGTGAGCGAAAGCACCGGAATAGCAGCATTGGCATCGGACATCAAGCCAGGCTGTTCTCCAAGCAACATAGGCTTTGGATGTGGATCAACCTTATGGGTCGTCGCGATTGACCAGCCCGACAGACTGGCACCGATTGGCGCACTGGGAGAATTGGTCATTGAGGGTCCATCCGTTTCACGTGGCTATATGGGCGACAAGGAGCGAACTGAGAGGCAGTTCACGTCCAAGCCAGAATGGAAGAAACGGATTCGTGAACGATTCGGCGACCGCCATCCGTGGAAGCGGGCCTTCCATACAGGCGACCTAGTGCGGTACAATCTCGACGGATCGCTGCATCTTGTGGGAAGAAGAGATCACCAAGTCAAGGTCAATGGACAGCGACTTGAGCTGGCGGCAGTTGAGCATCATGTGGCAGCATGCGTCGAAGTTGCCAAGGCCGGCTTTCTTCATGTAGCCGCCGTCGCTGTCAAGGGTGAGGCCACTGGATCTACCAAGCTTCTCGCCTTTCTGGGCCTCGATGCGTCCAGATGGCCAGATAGTCCATCTAAATTGGTGCCAGAGACGCTGAAGGACATGGAAGGCCTGAAAGCAGCCCTCAAACGACACCTTCTACACTGTTTGCCGACGTACATGGTTCCAGCCGACTTCATGTTTCTGCAACACATGCCACTCACAACATCCGGCAAAATCGATCGACTCCTTTTGCAGAACACAGCTGCACGTGCGCTGTTGGAGGAGAAGAGGGCCCTTGATGCATCTGGTCCAGACGGCGACCAGACGGCAACCACGCCCAAAGAGAGAGTTCTTATCCAGTCCTGGGCCAAGATTCTGGGTATCAAAGATGCAAGCATCACGCGCCACGACAGCTTTTTCCGGCGGGGCGGGGACTCCATGGCGGCAATCAAGATGGCCGCCAGTCTTCGTGAGGAAGGCTTCATTATATCCGTGTCCGACATCTTCAAGTCCTCGACCTTGTCGGACATGGCGTCAGTGCTGGCCAGAGACGACAAGCATTTGCCATCAGCAGCGCCTGCGTCCTTTTCATTGATGGACAACCCCCAGACCATACTTGACGCGATTCGGGGAGAAGTCGGCATGCCCGTTGACCACATCGAGGATGTATATCCGTGCACGCACATGCAGCAGGGGCTGATAGCCCTGACGGCGCAAGACCCTCATGCGTACATCGGCAGCTACACTTGGCAGTTGGCCCCAACTATCGACGCCGAGAGGTTCAAGAATGCGTGGAAGACTGTTTGGCTCAGCAATCCAATCCTTCGTACCAGAGTCGCGCAAATCCCGGAGGGCATCTTTCAGGTCGTCGTGAGCACTGATATGCCGTGGAAAACTGTCACTGATGCCACGAAAGAGTCGACAGAGATTGATATCAACCACGGCCCACTTGTCCAGTTCTATTTCAGCAAAGACTCTTTCCGGCTCGACATTCATCATTCGCTTTTTGATGAATGGTCCCTCGACCTGATCGTGGCGCAAGTTGAGCGCGCATACGCCGGGGAAAGGCTTCACACGCAGCCATTCAGTCCATTCGTTCAACATCTTCTTCGCGAACGCGATACTGCCACGGAGGACTTTTGGCGTAAAGAGTTTTCTGGCCTCCAGGTGGATCATTTCCCAACCAGCGCTTCCAGGCCAGCCAATGTTGGACATGCGGCCGAGAAGGTCATCCTCGAACATGGCCTGCAACTCGATGCCGAACTCTCCACCAAGTATACACTCTCGTCCATCCTACGGCTTGCGTGGGCCATCGTGCTGTGGCACCAAACCGGCAGCGAAGACGTGGTGTTTGGAGCCACTGTCAGTGGCCGTAATGCGAATATCCATGAGATCGATCAGCTCAGCGGACCGACCTTGGCGACACTACCTGTGCGCGTCAAACTGTCAACGGACCGACTTATCCACGAGGGTCTGGCGCAGATTCAGAACCAATTCGTCAACATGATGGTCCATGAGCAAACGGGATTGTCGCGTATCCGACAATCCGGGAGAGAGGCTGCGGAGGCATGCAACTTCCAGAATCTCCTTGTCGTGCAACCGTATGAGCAGCAGACCACGTCTCTCATGTTCAAAACTCCAACCAGCTCAGCCTCTTCTTCTGAAAACGCCAAGGCCTTTGCCAGCTACCCGATGGTGTTGACATGCCGTCCAGAAAAGGGTGGAATTACCCTGAAAGCAGCATTCGACCCTGCTCATCTGGCACCCGCCGTCGGGCATGGTATTCTCAGACAGATGTCGCATGTTATCCAGCAACTTATCACGTCCCACTCGATGCGCATTGCAGATATTGGCCTGGTCCCTCCCCAGGATATGGCTACGTTGAGAGAATGGAATCACTCGCTCCCGAAATCCGTCGACACTTGCGTCCACGATCGCATTCGGCAATTATGCATTGCCCAACCCGAGGCACTTGCTGTTCACTCCAACGATTTGGACCTGACATATGCGCAACTTGAGGATTATTCCAATCGATTTGCGCAGCATTTGACAAGCGTAGGCGTCAAGCAGGGTGACTTTGTGCCCCTTTTATTAGAGAGGTCGCCCTGGGTTCCAGTCATCATGCTAGCAGTCCTGAAGACTGGCGCCGCGTTTGTCCTTCTGGACCTTTCACACCCGCTTCAGAGATTGCGAACCATGTGCTCTAAGGTTGATGCTAGAACGCTCGTTTCTTTCAAGGAACATGGCCAGATGAGTGACAAGCTCTCACTTCCGGTCATCATCTTCGACCCCAAGGCTCATATACAGAGCCTGAATGGACAGACCACAGACTCTGAGCCCAAGCTGCCAGCTGTTGCCACTCCGGATGCCCCCGCCTGCGTCGTCTTCAGCTCAGGTTCTACCGGGCTGCCCAAAGGCATTGTGCTTCCACATGGTGCTCTCGCCACAAGTGCAGCCGTCATGCGCGAGCATGGAATGCTTGGCCCCAACAGTCGCGTCTTTCACTTCGCCTCGTATGCATTTGACATCAGCATCGGCGAGATCTTGTTTACCCTTGCGGCCGGAGCGTGTGTCTGCGTGCCCCACGAGGAGGATCGAAGGGGGAATCCAGCAAAAGCGGCATGTGACCTCCAGGTAACTTGGGCACTTCTGACTCCCTCTGTGATCAATCTGTTCGACCCATCAGAGGTACCCACGTTGGAAGTCCTGGGGTCAGCTGGTGAACCTCTTAACCAGAATATTGTGGACGAATGGGCTCACAGGGTGAAGCTATTCGGCATGTATGCACCAGCAGAATGTACCGTCATCTCTCACATCGGGCGGATCTTGCCCGACACTCACCACGCCAACATTGGTCGAAGCCCCGGAGCGGTTTCTTGGGTAGCGGATCCGTCAAATCACAATCGGCTGGTCCCCATTGGCACAGTCGGCGAGTTGATCGTCGAAGGACCCGTGGTTTCGTCTGGTTACCACAACGATCGGGAGAAGACCAACGAAGTCTTCATCACCAGTCCGCCTTGGCTTGCTGAGGTCCGCCCCAACTCCGGAAGGCTGTACAAGACGGGCGACCTCGTCAGACAGACATCTGATGGCTCACTTCTGTTTGTCGGAAGGAAAGATGATCAGGTAAAACTGCACGGCCAGAGACTCGAAGTGGGAGAAGTCGAACATTGCATAACCTCTTCTTGCACGGCCATCAGAGCAGCTGCTGTCGAGTGTATCAAGATTCCAGATCAGAACAACCGAGTCTCTTTGGTTGCATTCATTGCTCCCCAAACAGATGGAGACTGGGGAGAGTCCTTAAATGATGAATCATCCGAGGTCGGAAGTCTGGAGTTGGTCGCGCTTCCAAACGATCATTTCTACTCGACTATTCAATCGTTGGACGCATCTCTGAGAGAGCTACTTCCGGCATACATGCTTCCGTCATTCTTCATACCGCTCAGCCATGTTCCTCTTAGTTTGTCAGGCAAAGTCAATCGGCGTCTACTCCGGGATCAATCCACAAGCCGGTTGTTGAAGAGACTAGAACTATATCAATTGAGAGCCAGGACCCTCGTCGCAGAAGAAGTTTCCGTCACGGCGCATGACAGGGAAATTCAACAAATCGTTGCCCAAGCTCTCAATCTGGATACGGGATCAATACCCATGAACAGTAACTTTTTTGGCCTTGGGGGAGATTCAATCTCGGCCATGATTGTCTCTACGCTTGCTAGACGCAGAGGAATACACTTGTCCGTCGCGAACATCTTTACGCATCAAATCCTTTCAAGAATTGCTTCGACGTGCAGCACAGACAATGGAGATGCCAGCACGGTCTCTGAAAGCCAGTCTATCGGCCGTGAACTATCTGCACCAGCCACGAATCCATCACATGGTTGCAAAATTGCTCACGATAAACTCCCTAGTCATCTTCCGCGGGAGATTGTCGACAACATTGTGGAAGCCGTTCCCGTCACTGAATTCCAAACAATGACACTCCATAACTTTTACAGCCGATATCTATGGATTTCACTGCCCAGCGGAGTCAATCAGGAGCGCCTATTGGATGCATGCAATCAGCTTGTTCAGAAACACTCCATCTTGCGCACTGTCTTTTACACGAATGATGACAAGTCGATCATACAACTGACCCTGCGCAAAGTTCACGTCAGCTTGGTTCATTATCCAGACATTGAAAACCTGGAGAAGCATTGCGCAGAGGAATCTCTTGCCATGGGAGTACCTATCGATGGCGAACAAGGGTTCCAGGTACAGCTCTTGACCTTGAGAGACTCGAGCATGTTTCTAGCTCTGCGATTACCTCATGCCATGTTTGATGGGATGTCGCTGAGTATCATTTGCGGCGATCTCAGTTCTGCGTACAGCGGAAAGCCTCTTCCACCTTGTGCTCAATTCTCGGACCACATACGACATGTCTGGGATACGACAACACCCGAAACCTACAATGTATGGAGAGACGTACTGGGAGATGCCCCAATGACTAGCTTCAACGGCAAGTTCTTGCGCAATTGGAACAGACTCGGCGACACGGAGAACTCAAAAATTGTCACAGATTCGAAACGTCCAAGCGTGGTGACGGCAATAGCAGAGACTGCGCCCATCACTCCTCCGCCCAACACCACAATGGCAACGTTGGTCAAACTGGCGTGGGCAGTCACTCTCTCTCGGTTATTCACCTCAGCCCAGGAAGAGGATGCCCAGGAACAAGATGGATGCAACCAGGGCTTGAACGATGTTGTTTTTGGCCAGGTCGTACACGGCCGAGGACTTGGCATCGCCCACGAAGACCGCATTGTCGGTCCATGCCTCAACATCATCCCGGTGCGAGTTCACTTTCCTTCACCACGCGATAAACACGACCTCCTCGCCCAGGTCCAACAGCAGCACATTCAAACCATGCCTGTTGAAAACCTCGGCCTTGGCGCGATCGCCCAGAACTGCACATCTTGGGTGCCTGGAACGAAATTCGGCAGCTTTGTGAGGTTCCAGAACTTCAGCAACAATGATGAAGTGACTTGTTCTTTTGATGGACATACCTGCGAAACAGGTTTGTACAGTCTTCCGAACCGACCATCTAACACGGCCAATGTGCTTGTTGTCCCTCATGGGCCCACATTGACCATCACGATGACGATATCCAGTCAAGTGTTGGGTCGAGAGTCTGCGGATTATGTCGTTGGATACTTCAGCGACGTGATCGAAAGTTTGGCAAGGGAAGAAAAGGTCTGTGAATATCTTGTGTAATCAGTTCATAGAATTTCTTCATGCTTGCTCAAGGGGCAAAACACAAGATCAGACAGTATTGCAAGTGTTGAATGGATTATTTGCGCACTACCTATGCCTAACCTTGTGATGGCGATGGCCCAAGTGGACTGATGGTAATGGAATCGTAAATATTCTTCTTCCAGCGAACGATTCCTTCGTCCGTGCCATCCAAGATGAGGTCGTATATCAAGTTCTTCAAACGTCTGGTGGTCCCTGGCTGGTAACATCGTACAACGGTTCCGGAATGGTTGACCTCATTTCCATGTGAATCAACGATCAGCGTTCATCTTTCGGACGGTTCTCTGTTCACATGGACTTTTACAATGAAACAACTTCCAAATTATTAAGTTCATTTGTCTACACGAATACGCGACATGTAGGAATGCGCAGCAAGCGGCAGCATTTTCAATTCAGCCCACACCATATCCTGGGTGCTTTGTGGGGTTTTCCAGTCTAAATAGCTAGCTGCTTATGAAATTATGTCCCCAGAGGCCCATTTCATCACTGTCGCAAAAATCACTTCGCCATCATGGGGTGCATTGATAGCCTTGATGCCGGTTTCCAGTCCAGGCCGAACAGGATGGGACGGGTCATCTGTAGCCATAAACAATCGAGAAAGGTCTGCATCAAGCTCCGGATGGCCTTGGAAGGTGAGCACCTGATTATCTTCCGATAGGAGAATCTCATTGTTGAGAGCTAGGCAAGTAAGGTGAGGACCAATGTCGGTCACAACAAGTTCATGGTGTTTGTGTATGTCCTACAGAAGTAAGTCTATTATTCGTGATCTTGGTACTTTGTGCGACACATACCAGTGATCCAGCATTGAAGAATGTTGCGCCACCAGGTGTCAACGAGATAGTCTCAACGCCAATCTAAATCATTCATCAGCTTTCGTAGTTTTCGTTTGTGTGCAGGAACTCCTACACAATGACCTCTCGTCGACTTCGCCAAGGAGCCCCCCAGGGCCAACGCAATTGCTTGCTGACCCCAGCAAATACCCAGAAGCTTTGCCTTTGCATGATGCGCGATGGCGACTTTGATGTAGTCCAAGGTTTCAGCTACCCATGAAGGCTTCTCGTCTTCCAAAAGATTGAAAGGTCCACCGGTGAGAATGATCAAATCATGAGTATCTAGATCTGGGAATGCGTCGCCCTGGATCGGTGCATGAACATTGATTTCAGCGTTGGGCTTCGATTGGAGGATAAGTTTCGAGATATTCTCAATCATGGGTTGACCACCTGTCTCTGAGATGACAAAATTCTGGAGAATGGCGACACGGAAGATAGTGCGACTCATAATGCTAAGGAAAATTGGTGGGTAAGCCTAACGTTTTAGTAGGTACCAGTAAACGGGAGGAGATAGATGACGAATTTAAAGAAAAAGGTAGTCCATAATAAATCACGCAGAAGTTCGGTTAAACTATACAGGGGCCCCTACGAAGTGCATAGACCCCGTCATCTCCGAACTCGGCACCTTTGTCAAGGGGAAAGTCAGCACTCATCCTTTTGCCTCAATTGGGTACCGCAGACCCGTTACATATAATACAGCTACACGCTTTTCTATCCGCACCCCCGACACATGTTGTATCCAGACCGACCCATACCATACGTCTTTGCTCAATAGAGCTCCTACATAAGCTATCGATGCAAGTCGCTGGTTTCCATTCCCTGCCAATTAGCATTCACAATCACATCCTGTTTCAAAGCAGTGAAGGTGCCATGTCCACTGTACAGCTTTCACAGCTGCAGGCGGCTACTGGGCGGAGACAGTAAACATTCCGCCGCTTTTCATGATTATCAATTACTCAAGATAGAAAAACATGGCCACGGATTGCGCGCCGGAAATCTTGCCGTCGTGAGACATTCAAGGTGCGTGTATTGCTCTGATAGCTGAGTCGTTTCCAATTAGTGAATATGAACCTAGGAAGTTTGTCAAGCGCCAGTTTATCAAGCGCCACTCAGGCACAACTCATGTCAAACCGGTACCAGTCCTGGTTCCTACACAAGAAAAACCCCTTCAAAGTCGAGATTCGAATAGCGTCTAAAATGCAATTACAAAGTATAGAAAACATCATCTCCAAGCCAATCTAAAGCAAATGGTCTGGGGTTCCCTTAACTCCAAAATCGGGCGAATAACGGTCCAAAATGGCTCTCATTCGTAAGGTTATTAAGCACAGAGCGACGGCAGATGGCACTTAGGCATCATCCATACTGACACAGTTGGTGCTTGGGTCGTCAAGTACCCACACAGATGACGCACCGTATACTCTGATGGCCTTTCCCATTGCCTTTCTGCATATAGGACACGGGGTTTGCCACGGGCTCCGATGCTGAGACTGCCAAGAATCGATGCAGACTCCGCAAAATTGGTGTCCGCACTTGGTCACGGAATCGAAGTTGCGTTCAAAGCACATTACGCATTGGCGTTGCGACTCTTGGCGCTTCAGGGCGTCCTTTGCCGCTTGGAGTTCCAATTCCATGGCCGCCATTTTTGCCGACATGGCCGCCAATTCGTCCTGACCGGATAAGACGGCAAAGGCGGATTAGGTAGCAGTTATAGATTTAGTATACAGAAGTGGGCTTAACCTACCTCTTGGTAATGGAACTCAACCTTCTTCCCACCTCTTTCAGTTACCTCTCTGAGTTACCCAGCCAACCCGTGACTGTACATTCTCACACATTCACGTAGGAAATCACAAACCTATTGCCATGGTTTCCTGTACTACTTGTGCGCGCGTCTTTGGCACCCATTATTCATTACGCCTGCACATTGAATCCGGTGATCACGCCTCACTCGCCTGGAAGTGCGAACCACTCTGCGGCCATGCCTTTGACACCCCAGAAGCCCTGGCCCACCACCAAAGCGTGACACCTTTCCACCCTGTCCTGGACACTTATGTGTGGCAGAACGAGGATGATGACGAAGAATACTTATACTGCGAGTGCTGTGACCGCGAGTTTATCTGTTTAGTTGAACATCTCCATGATGTTTGGCCACACTTTATCCTATCACGTGATCCCTCAAGCAGGCTCACAGAATGCTCCGTGCGTGTTGTCGGAGTGAATTGGTGAATTGGTGGCGGTCGCTTCACGTGATGTTAGACAGTGCAAAACATCCTTTTCAGAGCGACAAGTACTGTGTGCAACCTACTGTATTGATTCATTTATTCGCTGCACTCTAAGATCCAAATATAAAATTGCCCCTTGACCATGAGGCTGACTGCCTGACATTCAGTCGACTGTGGCTATTTCACAAGGTACTAGCCACTCCAGTCGTAGTATAAGAAGCACCGACGGTGTATAGATTATGAACGTGTAGAGTATCGCACGTCGCATATCCTTCATTAGGGCATGCAGTGACAAACTGACCAACCACGTCCGGCGAACTGATAAAGGATAAAGCGGCAGGCGGCGGGCGGCAAATAGCGCCAATCAAGACTCCGGGATAAGCCGGCATTTCGCGTACCCCGTCGCCGAGCCCCGACCGTCCTCTTCTGCATCGCCCTCCAACCCATCACGAGACAAATCAGCGCGAAGAATGAGAGAGCATCCGCTCACTCATCGGGCATTTGTTGATCTACTTCCGATCGCCTTGGGCGCAGGTCTTTTGGGCGCAGGTCTTTTGGGGTAGTCAGCGTGACCCCCCTGCTTCGTCTGGTTTCTCCCCGCTTTCACTATCAGCCATGGACGGCTCGCCGCGTCCTAGACAAGCCGCGTGTCTCGTGTGTCGTCGCAGCAAGATTAAATGCGACTGGCGGCCGAATCAAGAGCGCTGCAGGCGGTGCGTGCAGCTCGACTGCGAGTGCGTGCGGCCGGCCTATCACCCCGGCCGCCAGAAGGGCATTAAAAAGCAAGCAATTCCCGTTTCCTCTTTCCTATCTCCCCTGGTCGTGCGTCCCACTGACTGCTCCCCAGCAAGCGGACGGGGCTGGATAAGGCCCTCTACCAGATCGACCAGGCCGTCAAGAGAGCCCGGTCGGCCGCGGAGAAGAACCCGGACGACAACCGGGTGCTGGCCCATCTGCACGGGCTGTTGAGTGGAGCTGACGCCGACGAGGCGTCCACGGCCCGGGACGTCTACTCCGGGTCGCTCGGCACCGACGCCGACGACGACGCCTTCTCCGGCGAGGAGGACGACGACGAGCAGGACCGGGAGCCGGACCAGGACCCCGTGGCCATGAAGGACTTTATCCAGCGCACCGAGGACAGCTTGGCCATCGACGACGCCGAGAACCCGCTACAGCTGCTCGCCCGTGCGTCATATATCCAGCCGTCGCCGGACTCGCGTCACGGCAGCTCGCCTCAGGTGCCGCTCATGGCCGTGGCCAGCCCGCAGCAACAATCCGAGGATGAGATCCAGGCCTTCTTTGCTCCGGCCAGTGTGCATCTCGACGTCGGTGAGGATGTCGACCCTGTGTCGCTGGGCCTTGTCTCCGACGAGGAGGCTGAGTCGCTGTTCTCGTTGTAAGTTCATGTCACATCGTCTGTGTGCCGTGAGCTTATGTCTATGCTAGTTTCCATCGGAATCTCGCCCATACGAGATGGGGTCTTGATCCGAGGCTGTACACCGTCGACTTTACTCGCTCTCGGTCTGCCTTTCTCTACACTTCCATCATGGCCATGTCGGCTCTCTTCATGCCGTCGGCCGCAGCCCTATCGAAGCGGCTTTCCAACCACGCAAAGAAGCTAGCTCACCGCGTCATGACCCATCGCTACAAATCCGTCGAAATTGTCCTCGCGTTCATGGTCAACATCCCGTGGATGTTCCCCGGCGAGCATAGCACTGACGACGAGACGTGTACTTACATCTCAATAGCCAACACCATTGCCACGGACTTGTCCTTGCACAAGTCTCTGGTTTCCACCGAAATGCTCGAACCAGGCTCGGGAATCGGCCTTGCCAGGGGCGATTGTCTCGATCCTCGGGCTGCTCTGGCAATGGATGGGTATCCAGACCTAGATCCGTGGACTGATCGAGCAAGACTGCTTCTTCGGAACAGAGAGCGATGCTGGATTGCACTCTTTGTGCTAGAAAGAGGGTAAGATGCCCGATATCATGGCTGAGCGGTGCTGACAAGTGTAGAATGTCTTTGGCTCGAGGGCGGCCGTTTTCAGTTCCGATGACTCGGTCTTTGAAAGACTGCGATATTTGGCATAGATCTGACCTGGCGGACCCTCTTGACGGCCACCTCGTCTCTATGGCAGTTCTAAGACGAGATCTGGTATGTCATGAAGCTAAAGAGTACAGAGTTGTGCTAACTGGTGCAGGACGGGCTCTTTGCCACAGTTCGTGCCCTCTGCGACGGATCTCAGCATGTCACAAGTGATGGATCACTGATTGCTCAATCGCAAGTCGTCCATTTCCGACAATTATGATGTGAACTGACAGCCGTAGGATCGAAGGTTCAATAGAGCGGTTTTTTGACCAGTGGTATACTGAGTGGGGTGTCTCAATAGGCACTGGAAGAGGTGAGCAACTTCCATCGTGAGAAACGTCCTTTTGGCTGACTCATTAGACCGTCGACTTCCACCTTATGTCGAAATCCTCGTCACTCACACTCGCCTTTCCATCTACGGTGGCGTAATAAATCACCCCACGGCGCCCTTGGAAGTCCGACGATTCTTCCACACGGCCGGCCTCTCGTCAGCGCTCAACGTCATGCGCGCTGCAATCCAGGGCGAGTCTCAACTGCAGTCGATGCCCAACAACACAGCAATCATGATCTCCTTCGCGGCATGCTTCGCCCTCACTTTGAGTGCCTACGCAGCGGGCGGCTCAGCTCTCGCACCCAGCATTCGAAACCTCATCAACGAAACCGCCACCGTCCTCGAGAGGATCGGGAGTGTGACCAAGCACCGCAACGGACTCTCGGTGCTCTATGGGAAGTATCTGAAGCAGATTGTGAAGCGCGCGGCCACTGAAGATACTTCTGGAACGATCGCGGCAAAGGCGAATATCTCGTCGACACCGATCGCGGAAAACGCGCTGCTGACCACTCCGAACAGCTTCTTGGACCACCAGGCCCTGTGGTCGGAGACGTTGCAGTTCTCGACAATGTCGGACAATCAGATTGCCCAGGTTCTAAATCAACCGGGTAACAACTTCGAGCCCTCTTTCGGAGGACTGTCTTGGGACGACATGACCAATTTCGACTGGCTCTATTGGCCGGAAGTTGGGATCTAGGCTTGGGGGTGATGCAAATTATGTCAATTCTAATGAAAGCTGTTTCTATCGGAATTCTGCTTTCTGTGGCTGGACGACGTCGGCTTGCAGCCACGGGATCCCGAACGATGTCAGTTGTCGCAACTTCTCCATGAAGACAAACGTCAGAACAGTATGCGGTCTATCAAGAAGTCAACAAAAGACCTTTAGGTTGGTTTGCGCACTTACGTCAGCCTCAACCACGCGGGCGTCCATCCTCGCATGAGAAACAGAGCTCCTTCTTCGTGAAGACCAGTCCGGAGGACAGTCACGAGTCCCTGTCACGCATGAGTTGGGGCTCAAATATGGATGGGAGAAACGCACTTCCTTTCCTGCGCTTGATTGTAGACGGCTTTTCAGGACGTCGGCGGGAGCGCAGAGTGTTGTTGCCATGGTGCCTGCCATTAAAGAGGCGATGGCATGTGTTTTTATGTCGTCTCCTAATCCCGCAAAGCCCATAAGGTATTGTTTGGCTGAGGAGTATCTGAAGGGAAACTTCAGCTTTTTGTACAATGCAGGATGTTAGATTACTTACGTGGCGATTTGTGATACGTCTAGGAATTATTAGCAGTGTTCTTCACGGGGTCGTCTCGACATACTCATCAACACGCTCCTCGCGATATTCGCCGTAATACCCTTTCCCAACGTCTGCACGCCCTCTTCCCTGGACACTCTATACAACGCCTCCACCGGATTCGAATACCCAAACCTCTGCGCCTGTGGCTTCGCACCGTCGGCACACATGCGCACGAGGACGACTTCAGCCGGATTCCCCACGATGCCCGCAATGCCACCCGCCAATCCTGCGCAGGCAATGTTCCACGCGACGGGCAACCTGCTCTCGCCCGTGAAGGCAAGGGCTTTCTCGGACAGAAAGCTGTGAATTCCGAAGCGGGCGGTTGAGTATGTTCCCTGGCGGAGGACGGAGGCGGAGAGGCCGGTCCACAGGGAAGGGACTCCTGGGGTGGTGTTAGTTGGGCTTAAATGGAGTAGTTGGGGACGGACCGTCTCGTGTGGCGAAGCGGTATAGGACGTTTATCATGGAGGTTTTTGATTTGAGGACTTGCATCCTGCTGTTGGGTTGTGTCAGCGGAGGGGAAGTATAGGGCGATACATGGCGATGCTGACTATTTCGTTTGGTCCAGAGGGTGTGCTACTCATAATCAGTACCCGTGATGGCTTCTTTTCTGGTGTACCTACTAAAACAGACTGCCATGCAAGCTGCAGCACCTCTTGAGCAGACATGTCAGTGACAAACCCAGGTCGATGGATGCTGGTGACCTACCCCAGCCACAACGGCTCCTTGGTCTTGCTGTTAGAAGCCATTTCTCCACTCTGAACAATTGATCGTACGTCCGACTTTCAAAAACCTGGGAATTCCTAAGCGTACGGAACAACCTGATACTAGACGGCCTGTTTGTTTTATTACCCGTTCGTGTCCCTGCATCGGGCCCCAAAAGTAGACTACCGCCGGAAACTCGGAATGTGGGGTTGTTGATGCTCGAAGCCTCGGTCCCAAGTCTGAAGTCCGACCGTCCCGCATCGCATCCTTCTGCCAAAGACTCAAAAACCACGTCGTTTCCCGGAAAATAAGTCCCAATGTCGCAACCGCAACCATCACCAAACATGTCCAAGTTGTCTGCGTCGCTCAAGGCCCTCGTCAACGCGCCCTTCTCGCGTCCGGGGCCGTTGCCTGCGCCACGCCAGGTGCACGACGTGGTCCAGGCCATTGCCAAGGATGCCTCCAGGCGTAACCTCGGCGTCAACTCGTGGCTGGCAATTTCTGTATGTTGTTGGCTCCTTGCTATTATGAGAAGAAACTCGAGCTGATACGTGTGAATAGACTGCTACGGCTTTTACTCTCAATTCACCCGACTCGCTGCCCGTCCTGCATCGCGTTGCCTCGGCTGAGCAAAACGGTGTCAAAACTGCCGAGTTCATGCGGGAAGTCGGCCTCAAGTGCATCAGCTTCAACGGGATTCCGCGATCAATCAACTGCCTGAATGCCTTCTATGCATCGCTCCCCAAGGACATCACCTCACAGCTCGCCACAGCGCCCAGCCGCAAGCCCACGACGCAGAATCTCGAGGCCGGACTGGCACGTGGCCGACGTCTCTGGGACTCAGTGTACCGACCCTTCGAAGACAAGCTGTACGAAAAGCTCGCGCAGTCGCATCCCGACCTTCCCGCATATATCCTGAGCCACCACTACGCGGGCCTCCTCAGCGACCCTCCGGCCTCAGAGCGAGGTTCATTGGCGAGCGTTGGACGGATCTACACGTCCATGGCGGCTATTTCGTGCTTGAGAGCCCAGACGGGCGTTGGACCGCAGGTGCTGTCGCATGTGTTTGGCCTGCGGAAGGGTGTTGAGGATGGGACGTTTCTTTCGGATCGCGATGGGGAGAGCGAGGTGGCTGTGAGGTGGCTGGCTAGTGATGAAGGGAGCGAGTGGATCTTGAATACGGTTGATAAGATTGTTGAGGTCATGCGTGGTTCGACGTTTGCTCCGGCTGGAAGGGATACGAAGTTGTAACGAAGTGTAGCATATCTGCCTGGCTTTCTTTATGTGCCATGTTAAGCATTAGCGATATACCTGCAATTTATCACCTCTAGATACAAACAGACTTGCAAATGTATCACAATGTGATGACGTTCATTGTCTAACTTATTGTATGACTCCAGCGTATAGCAGGAGCAACCAGATAAATTTGACGGAATTCAAAGCACAAGAAACAATAGAAATAGTACGAGTCGTTTCTTGTATTTATAACTCAACTAACTACCCATAGCCATGCATCACTTATTCACACCCTAGTTACTTCATAACACAGTGCTCTTTACTGCACCTGCTACTTCAATCTTCTGAACTACTCCTTAAGATCATTCATTCATAGGACCGACTTTCATCCAAATCCACGGTAAACGTAGCCTCAGTCTTACTCCGCACTTCTTCAACGGTGACGCCCGGCGCCAGCTCCGTTAAAGACAAAGTTCCCTCTTTTCTGTTTACTTCAAACACACACTGCCATGCACTGTTAGCCACGAAACAGATGAATCTAAGGCGTTGACGTACCAAGTCGGTAATAATCGTGCTCACGACCTGAGCTCCTGTCAAAGGCAGCGTGCATTTCTGTAGGATTTTCGATGAGCCGTCCTTGGCGACATGATCTGTTGCCACTACAATCTTGGTGTTGTCGGGGTTTGCGACGAGGTCCATGGCGCCGCCCATGCCCTTGAATACTTTGCCAGGGATCATGTAGTTAGCAAGGTCGCCGTTGGCACTGACTTGAAGAGCCTGATGGGTTCATTAGTTGTGTAATTGGGAAAAGGATAGCGTGCCACTTACTCCAAGAATCGATACGTCCACATGTCCGCCACGAATCATGCCAAAGGACTCGGTAGAATCAAAGCACGATGCTCCAGGTACTAGGGTAACGGTCTCTTTACCGGCGTTCACAATATCCCTATCGCCAGTTAGAGAGGAAATCAATTTCAGACAAAACACAACTCACGGATCGACCTCGTCAATTGTAGGATACGGGCCCATGCCCAAAATGCCATTCTCAGACTGGATCCAAACCTTTCTATCTGCCGGAAGCAAAGAAGCAGCCAGTGTAGGAATGCCTAATGCATGTTAGATCGTGATTCACATCGGAGGAGAGAAGCCGTACCAACGCCTAGGTTAACGTAGTAACCTTGCTTCAGCTCCTTAGCAGCTCGCTTCGCAATGCGGATTCGCTTTTCTTGCGCCTCGCTGGTTGGCTTGGCTGAGCCGGAGGCCTTGGGAGCACCGTCGTCTCTTAACTTTAACACTTCGATCCTCTTCTCCTCTGTTGACTGGACGATACGGTCGACGTAGATTCCAGGCAAATTCACGTCGTTGGGGTCGATCGAGCCGACTTCGACAATGTTTTCGGCTTCGACGATGGTTAACTTGGCGGCTTTGGCCATGATCGGTCCGAATGCTTTTGTGGTATATCTAGTACGTACAAGGTCAGTTGCGGACACTTGGAGAGATATCGGAAGTCGAGGACTTGCCTGAAAACGCAGTTTCCTTCCGTATCAGCTTTCCACGCCCTCAAGATCGCGACGTCTCCCGTCAACGAAGTCTCCATGAGGAAGGTTCTACCATTGAACTCGCGGGTTTCCCTCTTCTGACCCCTTTCGACGACAGCACCGGACTTATCTAACCGCACAGGGATATCTCCGCTCTGGAGGAGGGTATCTGCCAAAATTAGCACTTATTCCGGAGACAGAGAGGCATGTGCTCGTACGGGCTGCGGTGGGTGTAAAGAAGGCCGCAATGCCAGCTCCGCCAGCTCGAAGACGCTCCGCCAGAGTTCCTTGAGGACATAGCTCAATTGCGAGCTCCCCTGTCAGGTACTTCTTTTCCAACACCTTGTTGTTGCCGAGATATGATAGAATCAGTCGGTCGACTTGGCCTCCGCTTGTGAGGATGGACAAGCCTCCCTTTCCTTCTTGTCCGGCGTTGTTCGAGACGGCTGTGAGAGAATGAAGTGACTCGGGTCCCCGGCGATTAAGTGCGGCAATCAGCGTGTCTAGAATCTCGGTCATTAGCAATCCCACATGAAGGGAGAGTAGTTTAGCATACCGGCAACGCCGCATAACCCAAACCCGGAGCTCAGAATCGTAGATCCGCTTTTAACATCTGCAACAGCAGCATCCGCATCGCGGAAGAGCTTCGTTCTCGCATTGGCCGAGAGCACCGCCCTCGTTGACGAGAAGCCGCGACATCCCCGTTGCACGCTGAAGCTACACGCCCATGTCAACGGCCCCGACGCGAGCCGTGACCGGATACGAACCGTCATGAGCATTGATTTCGACATTGTGCCCTATTGTGTTTTGCAGAATTGTGTTCAAGGTTGATCGGAGAATGGCATCCTTATGATGGTTGGAACGTTTTCGGTGTCATATCTAGTTCCGACGAGACCAGGGGCGATCGGACTTAGAAGTAGCACCGGCAGAATGTCTTGAATTCGGAGTGAAATAATAGCTCCGGACGCCCACCTTGCTGCATGTCGTCACTTCCCCACAGCTGAAATCCGGGGAAGGTAATTTGAGTTGGATTGGCTTATTCTAGTGGGCGAATGGAAGGTCCTTCAGCTGGTTTGGGATAGGTGTGAGTCGGGCTAGTTGTAGGGTAGCGCAACCAGCACTTCGCGATTTCACTAGTCTTAAGGAGATAGAAGTACGACAACAAAACTGAGCTGCGGAAGTTTCTTAATAGTACGAATTGGCTGTATTCAGTACTGTGTGCCTGAACAAGCATATGTTTACTTTGGCTTGTCACGACAGCTCTTCATCGCTCACTTTCCTATAACACATGTCAAGGCTTAACGATGGCGCAATGCCATAGTTCTGGCGGAAAAATGAACCGAGAATGAATTGTTCCACAAACTGATATATACTATCACAGTATTGTAGAATCAACACGTGGATATCTTACCTCAGTCTGGGGGTTAATACGTTCCTTCTGTCCACCGTGTCTTTGAGCTCCCGACGTACTCTCTGCAAGCTCGGCAAGCTTTTCTCAAGTCAAAAAGGGAATAGAAACTCGCCTAGTAAAATATACCAACTCAAACATTAGGTCTAGGACTTTCCATTTTACCGCAGATCGCTGTTTATTTGATGACGGAGCTCTAGTATGTATGACGGGATAATGAATCCATCTACGAGGGAGCAATACAACACCTCTTTGACGAATAATTAAGGGACGCCCCCCCAAACCAAAGAACACCTTGGCTGAAGAGGGACGAGAAAATTTGCGACGTAGGGGCAGGTAAAGGATGAACTATGTCGATTAATACCTTCCGAGCTTTTATCCAGAGCAGGTTCCTGCCTTGGCATATCTATGTGATGATTGTGCGTCTAAATTGCGTCTTTGGAAAGGCAATGTATTAAGCCTAATTTACTTCTGAAAGATTATTTGTGCTAGAAGTGCATGCGCAAAAGAAAGTCTAGTCTGAGTGCAGAGGCCTCTTGACGAAGACGTTCGTCTCCCAGCCGTCAATCTCATCCACGATAGTCTCCCGAACCAGCTCATAGTGACCAAGCTTGGGCAAGATCTTGGCCCAAACCAACCAGTAAACACCACCCGCGGCGATGATGCCGAAGCCGACAACACAGTGAATCCAGTAGGGCAGGCTCTCGTAGACGTTCTGGCCGTCCTCCGGGGGCACAAAGGGCGCAATAACGAGGTAGATGTTGCTGAGCATGAAGAAGACGGTGACGGGCAGAGTGGCGCTGATCGGAGGGTTCCACTTCCAGGCGGCGCGGTTGAGGTAAAGGTGGACAAGAGCGCCGGCGACGAAGGTGTTGACGATGGCAAGGGGGTAGGAGATGAGGCTACACAGGTTAGAATTGCGCTGGGAGATAATTGGTTGGAAAACGTACTTGAGAATGAAGTTGTAAGCATCACCGGGGGGAGGAGCAAGGATGACGATGAGACAGATGAGCCAGTGCTCAAACAGACCGGCGAGAGGTGCGTTGAAAGGTCGGTTGCTGGCGAAGAACCGGGAGAAGGGGAGAATACCCTCGCGACCAAGCTCCTGCACAAGACGGCCCTGGGAGAAGATGACACTGAGGACGTTGCCAAAGGCGGACAGGGCGACGAAGACGGAGAGAGCACGCTCGGCGGTGGCGCCGAAGACATTGCGGAACAGCGAGGCGGCGACGAGACGCTTGGAGGCCAGGATCTCGGCCTTGGGAACGGCGGCGAAGTAAGCAATGTTGACGAGCATGTAGAGAATCGAGACGCTGATGATGGCGACAGGAGCGGCGATCTTGAGAGTGCGCGTGGGGTTCTTGGTCTCGCTGAGGGCGTAGTTGGCGTTGCTGTAGCCGATGAAGCTCCAGATGACGTTGTACAGCGCAGTGACGACGCCGTACGCGCTGCCGGTGGTTCCCTCGAAGGCGTTGGTGAAGTTGTCGGGCTTCTCGTCGATCTTGAGGTGGCCGCCGAGGGCGATGAAGCCGCCCAGGATAATGATGACAACGATGATGAGCTTGATGATGCCGAGCAGGTTCTGGAGGCGGAGACCCCATTTCAGAGCCGTGCCGTGAATAATGAAGGCAACGGTGATGCAGGCGATGCCGACGCCGCGCTGGTTCCAGCGGTCGACCTCGACTTGGGCAGCGTGGAGGATATACTCGCCGAAGATGACCGAGTTACCGGACGCCCAGCCCAGGAGGATCACGTAGCCGGTGTACAGGCCGGTGACGAGGAACTTGGGCTTGCGGTAGACGTACTCGAGGTAGTTCTTCTCGCCGCCGTTCTTGGGGATGCCGGTACCGAACTCGAGGTAGACGGCGGTGCCGGCGCCGGCGATGAGGGCGCCGGCGACCCACATGAACAGCGAGAGGCCGGGACTGCCGCACAGGGCGAGGATGGACGACGGCGTGGCGAAGATTCCGGTGCCGATGATGCGGTTGAAGATCAGCATGGACGCGCTGAGGACCCCGATCTGGCGTTTGGCATCTCGGGCTTGACGCAGACGACCCGACTCGGTGTCGGAGCCAGAGTGCGAGGGGCCAATGGCATCGTGGTCGTTCTTGGTGGAGTCGAAGACCACGGGCTCCTTGGGGCCTTCGTGGCTCATGGTGAAGGTGAAGACAGAGGTGAGTGAAGGTGAAGGAGAGACGGCAGAGGTGAAGAGAAGGCAGTGGAGAGTGAGCGCGGCGAACTACAAAGGACGGGATTCCGTGACCTTATGAATACTCGCAGAGGGCCCCCGTTAAGGTGGCAACCCACTCGAGGGAAACCCCCCTGGAGCATGGAAGCGTGGAGCATAGAGTAGAGCCTCCTTGGCAACGCGGGAGTCTAGAAACAAGCTAGAAGCTAGTCCAGCAATTGAGCGTGGGCGAGACGTGGAGAGCACCGCGAATCGTGCCATTGTCGCGGCGGCTCGCGACAACGTGGACAGCTGAGAAGCGCCGAATAGGAACCGCCCGCTTTGCAATCCCGGGAACCAGCGGCTTGGAGAGGCTTTGACGACGCGCTGAACCAAATTTTTTCCCTTTCGTTGAGAGTGGAAAACTAGGCTCGGGCGTCGACGTGGGCGGCCAATGTGTCATGGTTTTGCGCTTTGGGACGACCAGGTCGATGGCGCAATCTGATGTGATCGCACCCGCCCCATCGCGGACCCAATCACACGCGGCGCCGGTGCAAATTCTATCCACCTTGGGACTTCATCTGACATGGCGACAGGAACCGACCCTTGGACTTTTGCTGCCTTGGCGAGACCTTGTTTGGGGCTTTGCTAATGGGTTTGCTTCACCTTCCGCATCAGTGTGCGTCGCCCGGCAAGCGGTTTGGCCTCCCGGTTCCCGCCTCCTGTGCATTGCTGGGTTCTTGGAATGACAATTACCAGTCGCCTGGGTCGACCACCGCATTCCCAGTGCCACGGACCCGTGTCGAGCACCATGATGTGATCGCGGAGAAGATTTCAATTCCCGCTCCAAGCCGTCGAGCGGTTTGTCGTGACGGCGTCGCCGGGATCGAGGGATCGCCGTCCCCGTCCCGGGGCTCGGCAGACCCGTCTGTAGTTCCACAGCCACCCAAGACCTGTTGAACATCTGTACATGATGTCCATCGGTGTTCTGACGAGAAAAGGTCCTCACCACGCGGAATCATATCAGACCGGCGCGTCCAATACGAACTACCCAGCGTTGTGCCATCGGCATGGCGAACACGTCACGGCGAGGCAGCCACCAGCTCCTTGATTCCAACGTGAGACCACCAGTTGCAAAAGTTCACGTCCGGTGGTTTTTGCTTGGCCTTTCAGGTATATAGCGAAGCCATTGGTTCTTCGCCAGGAGAGGCTAACGGCTGTTGGTGTTGGCGGGTATGGCGTGCGAAGGCCAAGGGCCAGACCCTGGCGAATCCCGACTATTTTAAATACACTGCCGATGCGACTCAGCCGAACTCACCCATTAAGGAAGGAGATAAGTCGTTTAGCCTTGGGGACATCTTGGAGGCTTTGTTTTCTCTCCTCGGCGTGGTGCTGGGACAAGACATGTGAATGACGCCGGCTCAAAAGTCCCGTGGTCATCTCAATTCCTGTGTCCGTTTTCACGTCGGGTAGGTTCTTGTACGTAAGAGCTTCTAGGACTTCAGCGAGGAAGAATACGAGCTCACTGACGAGGAAAAGCTTAAAGGCTAGTAGGCCCATGGCTCTTGAGAGGCTTGTCGTTCGGAAAGTGAGCGACCCAACGCGTCCACGACGCGCTATGCCCTATAGCAATTGAGTTGACTCGTTCGATCTTTCTGCACGATGAGGCTTGACGATTCCGCGGATCCTAGCTGCTAACCTTCCTAATGTTTTCGGCCCGTCCGTGAACTTGGCCTCTTTAGTCGTGCCTATGGAGATACCTGCTGGTCCAGTTAGGCCGCCCTTAACGATTAGGAAGAAGTGACGACTTATAATACCAAGGTATTATGAGACGAAACTCAAGCGACACGTGAGTCGGCACGGATGGCCGCTTTTACGGCCTCTTCGCTCGCCGGCGTAACGTCGGCTCAGCTGTTCATCAGCCCCCCTCAGCTAATGCCACTCTTGTTCCCAACCTCTAAGTCTTATTAAGATCACAAAAAGACGGGCAAAATCCAGGTTACTACGCCCTACAGATGCAATGCTCGTTGGAGCGAGGCCAACCATTTTTTGCTCCGCATACCATCTCCCATTGAGCATCGTCTAGCAGCACAACTTGTCTTGCAACGTTGATATCCATCATTTGCTGGCCCAAAACTGAAGTTGTTCACAACGCCCTAACAAACGTGACGAATTCATGATTAGTACTACTGGAGTCAAAGGGTGCTTTTGACGCGCACAGCTCCACGTGACCTTCATCATCTGCATCATCCACACCCCATGGTCTACGCCATTGCAACAGTTCGCAGGGTCCGATAAGCTTCCGATTGCATTGAGATCTATACAATGTCTACCCAAGACGACGCAATAGGCGACCTGGGCCTGGACCTCTCTGTGGACGATTCGTCATTGTCGTTCCTCGCCTTTGCTCAATCCTTCGACGAGCCCAACAGCGACGATGTCCCACCACTTTCTCGACTCCAATGATGAGGGCCTCTTCGAGGAGCTGGATCTTCAGCAAGCAAAGATGGGTAGATAGATGTTGCTCCCCTGAGCTTCCTCGATTGTCCTAAAGTGCACGGCTATCTAACCTAGCATCATAGCGGCAAACAAACTGAAGTGAACTTTGAGTTTGCAATAACTTTGAACTAATTTCAAGGCTCTAGATTAACCAAAGTATTTTATAAACGTGTATGTACAGAGACGAAAAGGTAGGCCCTGCCTAAGTCTCCTGCTAGGTTATCACAAGGCTGAAAGCATCAACGTAGCCACATAAAGTCAATACAACGACCAATTGACATTTTCTTATAGAGAAGCTTCAACCTTTCTAGGCTTCCGACCCCATACAATCTGTTGGTAGTAAAAAGCATGCGCCGTCAAAGACCTAAGCTCGTCACGAAACCTAGTGCAGTAGACAGTAATCTCCTCGCTCGTCCAACCACATAGGTGAGCCATAAAACCAATATGCCCCTGTACGTCAACTGAAATGGCAAGTTTCGCCATCATTCCAATTTTCTTCAACCGTTCATCCTCTGGCCACTTCCCAACAGGCACCCGACATATCTGAGAACAAATGTCAACGAAACCAGCTGCCTTCAGACCCTCCACCTGCAGATTATCAGGAATCGGGGTAAAAGTTCGCCCGAGCTTCTCGCTGCCGTCTAGGAAGAGCTTGCCCCACTGTGCTATAGCGCTGCCGTCCTCGATCGGCCGGTCCTGGCTATAGAACACTGGATTGTCCTCATGCGTCTCAATCCAACCGCCAGGTTTAGTCACCTTGAACGCATTCTTATACAGAGCGTGCCAATCAGGCACACTTCCGCGTAAGAATCGCATATGTATAAAATCAGCCGAATCATCACGAAAGGTCCAGTCTAGCGTGAAATCATCGATCTCAAATCTGAGGTTAGGTGGAACCCAGGTTGGCTGTATAGGCGAGATATCGGTACCGATTACTTTGGCCTCAGGATATTCGTCGGCGAAATCTATTGCCCACATGCCCGTACCTGTCCCGATATCAAGGACGTTGTGAACCTGGTCCTTTTCCAATGGTGCAAGGTGGAGTTTGCCGTTAAGAAGGAGCGTAGACGTAAAGTAGAGTACTTCGAGCGCTTCAGAGGCTTCATCATCATTTGGTGCCCAGTACCTGCCGTTTGCGTCTTGGTATGTACGGCCGTTAATGACGACTTGGTCTTCGAAGATGCTGGAGCCTATGGACGTGGTTGTATGGTGGTAGGATAGGGAAGAACTAGCGTCGATCGACTCGATCTGGCCATCGGCGTCGTCTTCACTCGTGTCGGTATAGTCCTCTTGCGCTTCGCTGGCTGTCGTTGCCTGACCGCTCTGCTCTAGCGGCTGGGCAATGACCGGGGGAGTCGTTTGTTCGGTAGCCACGCTGGAGTAGTTGCTAATATCAGAGAAAAGAGTCTGAGCGGTGACCATGAGAGCAAATGGCTCCCCGTCAAATACCGCCATAATCGACCCGCATAAGACCCCGGAAATGCTGTCCACCACCCAAGATCCGGATGTCCCTCGACCTGCATTTTGACAAGGCTGTGTTAACCAGGAACAGAAGATGGATCCCAATCACTAACCTAGTGGTGCTTTCAAGCTGAGCTTTCTGGTCCAAAATGTGGCACCACCAATGACTAGAGATATTTTGGTGGCCTGAAGTGAGGCAACTACAAGTTGCGATTCCGGACCGATCAGGACAAGTACATCTCCAGTCTTCAAGGACATGTCCTCGTTGTAGCCGGATACCCATTTCTTTTCCCCGAGTGATAGGTCTTGTTGGGATTCCTGTCCCAGGGGGTTGAGATAGTAGTTATCGAATTCCCAGTCGGCGATACCAGATATCAGAGCAAAGTCTGCTGGGTTTGGCCGCGATGAGTGAATTCTCCAGGATGAGCTTTGAGATGAGTCTTTCTGTGCCTGGGCAACAAAGTTGATTGTATCGGATGGTGTGACGGAAGTCCACTGCGTCAAGCCGGCGAGGTCAACATGGCCAAGTACTTGCGCTGCATGCTGGGCGACATTCCAACTTTGGTTGTTCTTTATTAGTTCAAGATCATCATCACTTTCTTCATCGTCGGATAAATCCGAGTGTAGACCTGTGGGATCTTCTGTGCTGGGCTTCTCCCCTGGTACTGCAAACAGGCTGTCGTCGGAGCCAGATCTGAGAAAATACTCAAGCATCACGTGGCCAGATGTTACGCCTTGCCTTGAGGAGTTGTAGCTAATGAGGCCCCCGACTCGAGACAGATTCTGTTCCAGGATTGTGTTATCTTTGATAATTGTTGTCAGGCAGAGCAATCCACATGCAGAACCTCTCGTAGGGTTAACCATGACATGAGTAAACAAGGCTTCTCCCCCTGGAAACGTGATGCCTTTGTCCAAGGCTAGATGCTCCTTGGCAACGGCCACACCATCATCAGCTAGCCTTAAGCCCCCTTCGGCGTAAATGCTGACGTACTGCGGCGAGTCCAACCCAAGCTTCTTCACTAGACGCTTGAGTTTCTTCCAAGGGGCACTTGCCTCGATGGCCTCGTCTGTGGTTCTGATCCAGATACTTGGTCGTACCGTTATCTGCTCTCCGTCATCGCGCCGAGTTCCGGCCATTCGTAGCTCAATTGCGAAAGGAGTTGAAGCCAGAGCTTTCTTCCGGAAGGAGCTCCATATTGAAATCGAGTTCCACATATCTTCGAGCACGGGTACGAGCATTCTTTGGGTTTCGTGCGCCCTCGGGAAGAGCCAGGCGCATTGGTCGTCCTCGGGCCAGTGGTTGTTGGAGTACCACACATTTTGGACCGAGCAGCAGATGCCTCTGGTCTTGTGAGGCTGCAAAAAGTCCTTTTCAGTGAAAGCAAGATCTAGAGTCGCGAGAAGTAGGGCTGGAGACGGAAGCTGAGATTGCAGAGGAGACGGAGGTTGGCATTGCTGGGGAGCGGGTGTGTCGTGACCTCGGTCTCCGTCGCGCTGACATTCACGCTCGATTGCCAACATGAATGTATAGATGTTAACTTTACGTGCACTCCAAGACAAACTGCATAAGCGACCGAGAGGTTGCTTAAGTTTAATTGTGGTAGGTCGAGTGCTAGCGGCGTTAAAACAGAGGTCCTTTGGGGTTGTGTCGAATGATTCACCAGAGTCGAGTGCACGAGAAGAGAATAGGAGAGAAAGGGGAAATTGGTTGCGTCCTATTACTGGGCATTTGTTCAGGCTGAATCGAAAAATCTCAGTGGGTCACCTTAAGGGTGGGTTGAGTACGCCTTGCAGAACATCCCAGGCAAGCCACCAACCTACTCGGCTGCTTATTGGGCATTGCTATGTTCTCATCACACCGCTCTTTACTGACCTGCACTCTATAACAGTTAAGACTGGCATCTCCTCAAATTGTCGGTCCTTGTACACCCGCCACCGTTTTAGAAGTAACATCCTACCGCATCTAATTCCTCGGCTTCAAAACCCACGAGCAACCACATGGACATTGCACAACTTCACAATGACCGAAAGTTTGAGCTTCTTACTCACATCTGGCCAGAAATGCCTCGTAATGATTACGAAACCTACGGAAGACTCTACGGCAAATACTTTTTGTATCTCGAGGAGCAGATGTCACTGGTCCAGCGCAAGCCATCCATATACTCCATTGGCACCATCGACCATGTCACCAAGCTAATTGAGCATATTCGAAGAGCAGGAAATGGAACAAAGGCCGAAATCTCCTCAGATGGCTCTAGTAAATCTTTCAATTCGATCGATATCGCCGTTCGGATTTGGTTGACAATTGATGTTCAACACTCGTCTGTCCGAGTTCCTGGCTCCTTTCATTGGCCCAAGGATATAAATTTGTCCATTACTCTCGAAGATTGGTTCACGCCACCGCGAGATCCCAAAGACAAAGATATTGGCCAAGTTCCTGCGGATTTTTCGATTTTGAACCTGATTCACTACTACCAGTTCAAAGTAATATGGACTAGTGATTTACTACAGCATCTCAGGATCGACTGGAAACACAAGAAAATTAGGGTCTTTGAGCACGGTATCTGCCTACGGAACCATATCAAATACCCTGATTCATGCCCTCTTCCCAAAGCAGTGGTCCAAGAAGCGATTGATACATTGATACTGCTTTTCCCTAATGACGCAGATACAAACGAGTTTCTGTCAGACGAGGGACGGACATTTCTAGAGGTTCCATACGGCCGTGTGCGATCCTTGTCTCTAGCGGGTTACTGCTACTGGCAGCGGAATCTTTCTGATCTCGTGGACCACTGGGAGCAAGGTCCCAAAGGATGGTCTCAGATGCGGCTCAAGCCCGATCGAGGTAATCTCTTGGAGTACATCACCTTTTGGGCTGCCACGGCTGTCCTGATCCTCACAATCTTGAGTATTGCGTTCGGCGTAGCTGGCTTAGTACTCGCCAAACAAGCATTAGACGTGAGCATCCGCTCGCTTGAAGTGAGCGTCCAGTCGTACAACTTGGTATTGGCCATGGCTTGTGCAGACTCAAATGCCACAGAATCCCTGCCAAGCTTTTGTAACTAGTATGTGGTGGAGGTTGACCATCTCAGCCTCAGCTTTGAGAGAATTTCGTCGATCAGTATCTTTGAGGTTGTTTCAAATGCAAATTTCCGCTTGTAGGAAATGAGTCTAGACATCTTCCCTAAGAAAGAAGTAGTTAGATCATGTTGGTGAGGAACACTCTTATATTGAGGCGCGACATGAGGCTTTGTCCCAGAATTAGGACAGGCACCTCGACCCAAAGCTCGGTCGGGCTCAGCCCGAGCTCCAGGATCCTCAGCCCAAGCTTAGCGACCGCTCAGCTTAGAGTAGCAGGAGCTCAGCTCTAGAAACGAAAATGGCTTTTGGTGTGCTTGAGTTTCGTCTCCGAGTATTTTGGTATTGGTAATATCACGGCGTATCCTTGGCTAATACGGATTTCATTTTCTGTAAGTCGAACGTGGTTTAGGGCCATCCGTAGACATGGAGTCACACCGACTAGTTAAACGAAAACCCAAGGACACGGTTAACAAATAGTGCCTATAGGAGTACTACCTCATATTGGAAACTTTTATTTAATTTTAACTATCCAGTAGTCGCCTCCCAGTGCCTGTCTGGTCGTCAACAATCAACACGGACTGCGCCGCATCGCGTCCGCCTCAATACGGACTGTGGCTGAGCTGGGCGTCGCAGCCTGGTGTGGCGGTGCACCATGGTGCAATTAAGCAACGCGTTGCACGGCCAACAGAGCGCGTTCCGCCATCACCACCATCGCCAGTGACGCAATTCCAATCCGCAGGGACATCTGCCGTCGTCGTTGCCCGCGCCAGAAAAGGATGTCGATTTTCGAGTCTGCGAGCTCGTCGTCACATGCCGCCATGCTTCCGCCACGTCCTCCCACCGGTACAGCTCCTCCAAGCTCCCCGTCAACTGCCTGCGACGGGGGCAATCGTATCCGTTGCGTCTGATGGGACATCCGCTGACTTCGATGTGATGTTTCTAGACCCTTACGACGTGCCCGCGTCGCCGGTAAGGCGCCAGGACAAGAGAGATGTCGTTGATTCGCCCTCCGAGAGCAGCCGGGCTGCTCTGACCCGCGACAGCGACAGCAACAAAGACGGCGGCCTGACGCCTGTTGACACCACTCCCAAGAAGAAGGACCCCGCGAACGGTTTCGTCAACTCCCCAAAAGCCGACACGAGCGAGAAGAAAACCCCCAAGAAGAATACCGAAGAAGCCATCCCCGACGCTGGGGAGGCTTCCGCGGGCAGCAGCAGCGCCGCGCCGAACGCGGACTCCGCGGAACTCGAGGTCGAGAGCTTCGAGTCGCATCGCGTCGACGAATCGCAAGCCACCGTGGATATACTGGTCCACTGGGTCAACGGCGAGAAGACCTGGGAGTCCGAATGGAACCTCCAGCACCAGGTGCCGACGCTGGTCTTCAAGTACTGGGACCAGCTCGACGGGCGCGAGGCCGCCACAGGGCTGGACATCTTCCACGTGTTCCGGATCCTCAAGCGCGCCACGCCGCCCAAGGCCAAGAAGAACCGCTACATGTACCAGGTGCAGTGGGTTGGCTACCGGCGCACCGAAGCCACGTGGGAGCACGAGAGCAAGATCAAGGAGATTGCGCCCGACGAGCTGATCAAGTTCGAGGCCAAGAATGGAGCTGCCTCGGATGCCCCGCCGCAGAAGCGCGTGGGCGGCCGTGGTCCCGGCCGTCCCCGAAAGAAGGCCAAGGTGTCTGCTGAACAAGATGACTAGGATGCAGACATTGCGGAGTCCCCAGTTGGGGATTGAGATTTTGGCTGACCATTGCACGATGCTGTCTCAGTGTGGGAAGCTTCTGACAACTGGTTGAGACAAACCTGGCCTGGCTGTGCGCCATGAGATGTATGTATGTGGATAATGAGTTGCTTGGAGTGACAGTGTGTGACTGGATTGGATGTTAGCTCCCATTGAGTGTTCCGCATGGGAGAAAATCAGGATGGGGGATTAACGGAAGCTATGGTAGGCCCTTGAGTCAAGCCTAATTCCGTTGATGATATCTTGGAGCACCTCTAACTGTTTACGCTAGAGAATGTAGATGATGAAAGCAAATAGCGCGGATACACGATATGACCTTTTGTTATTTTTTGTCTATTTTAATACATCTTTTTCAAACTAGGGGCTCTCATGATGCCTGAGTCTATGTGAAGACCGGTGCATTTAGTTGAGGCGTATGTGGTTTATGCCTGGCTAGTAGGCCGAACAGGGACGATGTTTGGTTCCTTGGTCTTCGCATCTTACTCGGATCCAGGATACCTTCATGATCCGGGTGCCTGCCTTGGATGCTGCATCTGTCTATATCTCGTGACGCGTTTCAGGGTGGTAGGTTCTAATAGTCTTGTCCTCTCAGTCGTCTCGCACGAGGCTCTGCTCGTCATCCTTCTCGGGCTTCGCCTTCGTGAGAGGCCAGCGGCCGTGATCCTCGCGGAACCGCATGAGACTGAACTGCGCAATGACAACAAGCCAGTAGGCGTTGTAGGAAATGACGGAGCCATACGTGGCCGAGTTGTTCCACCCGACAACGGCATTGAGAATGGCCCAGGGCCCTCCGCCGTTGAGCTGAGGGTTGCAGCACTGCAGGATGTCAGCCCTGGAAGGATGCGTTGGAGCAGCAGAGAACTCACGTTGACGTGCCAGATGCTACGGTCGATGTCGTACGAGCCAGGACCGTCGCCGAGCTCGGCTGCGTCGCCGCCGACGACCTTGTTCCACTGCTGCTGCTCAATAAGCCAGATGGCGCGGGAGAAGAGCCCTGCGGCTACGAGGTACAGGAGACAGGTGGATGCGACCAGGAAAGGTTGGAGCCTCGCCATTGAACCGCCCCTAAGTTGTAGGTCAGTTGATGCTGCAACGGACATGTGTTTGTTGCTGAGAATGGGACTGACTTGTAAAGACCGTAGCCAACGAGGGCTCCAAACAGCAACCCGAAGATGACGGGCAGCGGCACAGCCGTCACGGGAGCCGAGAAAGACACGCCGGCGACGAAGACAATGCCCTCGATGCCCTCGCGGAGCACGGTGATGAAGGGCAGGACGAACATGGCGTACTTCTCAAAGAGGTTGACGAGCCAGGCGCGGTTACCGGCGCGGGTCTGGACGGGCGACTCGATGGCCTTGGCCAGCTTGGCCTGCCACTTCTCCTGCATGTTGCCGATGCGCAGAAGCGCGCCGCCCATGATGGTGATGATGACGGACGAGATGATGGAGAAGACGGCCTCGTAGTAGTACTCATGGTCGGCCCAGGCGTCGGTGCCGAGGAGGTAGAAGATGCCGATGATGACGCCGGAGCCGATGAGGCACAGGAGGAACCCGAGCGCGGTGCCCAGCCAGACCTAGATGTTTAGTCTCATGCGTGAAGCAGAGGAGAATAGTACAGTACATACCTGGGTGCGCAGGGTTTGGTACAGCTTGGGATCGCGCTGCGACCCGTCGAGCGTCTGCTTGAGAAAGGCCAGCAGCACGGACACGATGATGGCCGTCTCCAGCGTCTCGCGGAAGACGACGACGAAGACGGGGACGGAGAACAGCTCGAGCCCCATTTTGACGACGTTTGGGGTTGGTTTGTATGAGACGACCGTCAGAAGGAATGAAGCATCTACCTACGCAAACACATCTACGGCAGATCAGATAAAGTGCGAAGCGCCGAGATGCTCCGACCCGCCGTACTGTGCGAGTCCGCGTGCTCGAAAATTTGCCTCAGTCGTGGATCCGTCTTGGGCCAAGAGTGGCTGGGACCCGTGCTAAACAGGGTCATCTGGTTGGGCCGCAGCAGGGCTCGTGAGCTGATCCCGCGGGATGGAGGGTTTTAAACTTACCTTAAATCAAGTAAGTTAGGAAAATAGCTCTTTTTCCTTTTTTTTTTTTTTTTGTCTGTGAAATAACCCCTCAAGCTTCGGCTTCGGTCTGTTGGAGGGGACCTGCGAGGCTGTCCAGGTTGAGACAAGACTGAGACGGAAGGCTGGGAATCTTTTACTTGAACCGTTCATCCGAAACAGCCAACGCGCCCTGATCTGTCTCGTTGCATGTTCTGCTGTGGTCTTCGGTCCCTGGTCCGAAGTCGGCATTATCAGATTGATAAGATTTGTCACCGCGAACCGGTGTTGTTCGTACAGTACGCAGCATACGGTACAGCAAAAACACACACACATGCCTGTGCTCTAGCGCGGTGAACCTCGTCCCTCGGAGCTACGAGCTTTCATTCATTGCAACTTCCAAGCGCCCGCGCAGTCTCTACCGCCGGGAACCTCGTCCACCGCAGTCTTTCCATCGCCGTATTTTCCCCGGCTCGTCGTGACGGCCGTGCAAAGATGGGGCGAACTTCGCTGCGTTTCGGCCTGCTTTCGGCCTTGGGCCTCCTCTCACCGGCTTTGGCGGCGACGGTGTCTTATGACTTCAACATCGAGTGGGTGCGGGCGAATCCAGATGGTGCTTTTGAGCGGCCTGTCATCGGCATCAATGGCGAGTGGCCCATCCAGGTACGGATACGAGCAGCTACGGCTTTTCATCGTGTTGGCGTGTGCTGATAACCGTCCAGACCATCGAGGCCAATGTCGGCGATACCATCTTGATCAACGCCCATAACGGGCTTGGGAACCAGTCCACGTCACTGCATTTCCACGGTCTCTTCATGAACGGCACGAACCACATGGACGGTCCCGCGCAGGTTACGCAATGTCCCATTCAACCCGGGGACTCGTTCCTGTATAACTTCACGGCATGTCCCTCTACTCCCCGTGTCTTACATGAGAGCCTCACATGGCCTAACCTTCCTGCAGATCACCCAGCCAGGCACATACTGGTACCACTCACACTTCGAGGGCCAGTACCCCGACGGTCTCAGAGCACCGCTTATCATCCATGACCCCGAGTCGCCCTTCAAGGGGCAGTACGACGAGGAAATCGTCGTGTCTCTCTCGGATTGGTACCACGAGGAGATGCGCGTCTTGATCCCTCAGTTCCTGCGCAAGGGGAACCCCACCGGCGCCGAACCAGTTCCCCAAGCCGCCCTGATGAACGAGACGCAGAATCTCAAGGTTCCCATTGAGACGAGCAAGACCTATCTCGTCCGGCTGGTCAACATCGGTGCATTTGCCGGTCAATACTTCTGGGTCGAGGGCCACAACATGTCCATCGTCGAGGTCGACGGCGTCTACACCAAGCCTGCTGAGGCCGAGATGATTTATCTGTCGGCGGCCCAGCGATGCAGCTTCCTCCTCACCACCAAGGCCAGCGATGAGGCGAACTTCCCCATCGTTGCTAGCATGGATACGGTAAACTCGAGCTGAACTCACAATTGACCGTGCTGGTATTAACATACCCTACAGACTCTGTTCGACGTGATGCCGGATGACCTTGACTGGAACGTCACTGGGTGGCTGGTCTACGATGAAGCAAAGACCCTCCCGAAACCCGCCTTCGTCGATGACTTTGAACCCTACGACGATATGGACCTCGTCCCAGTCGACGAAATGGAGATTCTGCCCGAGCCTAACCAGGTCGTTGAGCTCGATGTTGTCATGGATAACCTGCACGACGGCGCCAACTACGCCTTCTTCAACAACATTACCTACCAGCCGCCAAAGGTGCCTACTCTCTACACGGCCCTAACTAGCGGCGACAAGGCCACCAACCCTCGCGTTTACGGATCGTACACCAACAGCTTCGTGCTCGAGAAGGGTGAGATCGTGCAGATTGTGTTGAACAATCTCGACGACGGGCGACATCCGTTCCATCTTCATGGGCATGACTTCCAGGCATTGTATCGCAGCGACGAAGATGAAGGTCTTTACCCAGGATCCGACGTCGACTTTCCCGATACCCCGATGAGGCGCGACACCATTGTCGTCTACGGCAACGGATACGTCGTGCTTCGGTTCAAGGCGGACAACCCAGGTATGTAACTCCCCGAACACCCGAAGCCCAATGCTGATAATGTGTAGGCGTCTGGCTGTTCCACTGCCATATTGAATGGCACGTCACCTCAGGCCTGATCGCAACGTTTGTCGAGGCTCCGTTGGAACTCCAGGCTACCTTCGAGCTTCCCCAGGGCCACTTGGACACCTGCAAATCTGGGGATATTCCCTTCGCGGGCAACGCCGCAGGCCACACCGACGACCTTCTGGACCTTTCTGGGGAGAACTCGCCGCCTCCGCCCCTACCAGCAGGGTATGTATCCATCGGTCCCCTCACCCAACATCGCGGACTATTAAGGCTGACATGACGATAGCTTCACGTTCCAAGGCATTGTGGCCCTTCTCGTCAGCTCGGCGATGGGCATCATTGGAATCTGGACGGTAGGCTCGTACGGAATGAGGGCAGGACGTGGGAAGAAGCCGAGCGCCGAGAGAGAGCCGCTCTTGGCTACTCCTGAGAATGCTGCAGGATTGTCCGAGTCTTCTGGTCGTGAGGAGCCGACGGATGCTACTGCTGATAACGAGAGCACGTTGTTGCGTCGATGAGACTTGCATGGTGGGACCAAGAGATGCATTATTAATAGATGAACATAGCCCAGGTGTTGTGCAGTAACCATAGAGCTGACAAGCATTTGTACGAGTATCCACTGAAGAGCTATTTGTCGTGAATCGCAAGACTTAATTGATCGCATTTTTATCGAGAATACGTCTGTCTCTGTAGTGGAATAGTCCCGTCGGTGGTAGCGGAGCCCTACTTCAATGTCCAAATTAAATCTACAAACAGACCAGCGTACTCAATCGCTAAACACCGTATACGCCCGATATCTCATCTCCCTCCCCATCATTCGCGCTAAACCTGCTGACCACTCTGCGCCTGAGGAGCCATTCCCACTGGAAACTGTGACGGCTCGCGCAAGTGACCAGGCGTCCCCAGCGGCTTCATGGTCTTTTGTCCAAATGCTCGATAGGCGACCTTGCGACCGCAGGCTTCGCAGTAGTGGCTGACGTTGGAGCCCCAGTAGCAGAGGTAAGGAGCGAGAGCGCCGCAGAACGTGACGAAGAAGAGGCCGACGGCGAGGAAGCTGGTGGGAGAAAGGTTAGCGGCGCAAAGGAGGAAGGGCGGGGGTGGATTGTTCTTACTGGGTCAGCCATGAGGGAGACCTCTTGACGCTTGTCAGTGTTCGTTGCTGGCAGAAGGGACAGTCGACGGCGTCGCTCTGCTTGTCGAGGAGATGTAGAGGTGTGACGGTGGCGGGGATCGTCATGGACGACTGTCCGTGGTAGCCTCCGCTCATATTCTGTTGCTGAAAGGTAGGTCTCGGCGGCTGCTGTGGCGGCACTTGCTGTTGTTGTTGTTGTTGTTGTTGTTGTTGTTGTTGTTGTTGTTGTTGTTGCTGCTGCTGCTGTGTATATCCTCCATTCCCATTCCCGTTCTGGTAGCGAGCGGGAGGCATCGGCGCAACGTTGGCCAGTTCGATGGGCTTCTTGGCGGGCTCGCAATGGCCCTCGGGGACGACTTCGGGGAGGTTATCGTCGTCGATTGGCCTGTGAAACGGCGCGTCAGCTACTAACAATCCAGACACGCAAATTCGCGGTCCACGTACCTGGCGGCTTCTAGCCCCTCGTCCGCAGCGACGGGTCGTTGATGGACGATTTTCTCGTCCACGGGCGGCGGCACGGGCGTCGACGTGTACGACGGCGGGGAGACGGCCATGTGCGGCGCGGGCTCTGCGGGCTGCGACGGTGGTGAAGGGAGCGACATGGCGTTGGTGGTTGGTGTGCAAACAAGGTGGAATTGGGAGTTGACGGCTTGGAGAATTTGTCGTACAGCCTTACGAGATGGGACTGGAATGAAGGAGAGCTAGTCAACTAGATATTCCGGAGGGCCATGAGTTGGGGCTTGGGGGAAATTGGGATTGAAGCCTGTTCATGACGGCCCCTGGAAATGCGCATCAGCAGCCTCAGCCAGCGAACTAGGGATCCTTGCAAGCGCCGTGGTTAAGGCGTCCGCTCCTCCAATGTTTCGTATATTTAGCCTGTTGAATGTCCACCTCGTATGGGCTCAAGGCGTCTTTCTGGGAAGCATCGTCTGTGGTCTTGATCCGCACGCGCGGAGGAACACCACCAAAACCAGTTTCTGCACAGCCAGGAAGCGCCCCGAATTGTCTGGAATGGATGGAGCCTTGGGGAGAGCTAGGATCGGCACGCCGGGTGACCGTCACTGAGCTGGACTCCATTTCAGGATTAGCCATGTCTTGGACGTCTCCATTGAGGATTCCGCGGTAAACCATCTAAGCGAGAGGCGATTCACCGCAGTCTATCCTAGCGTCGGTGCTTCACAGTTCCAGGGACGGCACAACGTCAACGAGATAGATTCAAGACTGGAAGCCATCCCCTCATAATAGATTACAAAGCTCTCATCATTCGAAGTCCGCAAGAAGTACAAAACAACTGTTTTCTGCGAAGTCCTGGAAAGAAAACAAAGCAATTCGAACTGTCTGGGGTCGGGTCTAGACGTTGTCGGTTGCCGCTATTGTCCAGCCCCCATACCTAGTGCTTACATATATGACGAGCTCAAGGGGGCGTAGACGCGCCACCCTGTTCCCCTCTCGAAGTGGCCTGCCTGCTAAGCTTTTGGTCTACCAATTAACTCGGGCCTCGAGCGTGAGTACTTCATGCTGGGGTGACGTAGTACGAGCAGATCACAGGGGGATGGCCTCCAGAGTTAAGGGCAAGCGCCTTTTTGTTGATTCAACAACATCTAAACTACTCAATTCTATCTAACGTCTAAATCCTCAAACAAACAAAACTAACAGCCATTCTGGGTCGCCAGATATTCCGTGCTGAACGGATAATCCACATATCCCACAGGCGAGTGGCTAGTGTAGAAAGTCTTGCGGTCGTACGCACCAAGCTCCAAACCCTCCTTGAACCTGTAAACCAGATCCGGGTTCGAAATGAAGTGTCTCCCAAACATGACCATAATTTCCTTGTCCGGATAATCTTCATTGACAAGTTTCTGCGCATCCGCCAGCTTGTACCCCCCGCCAACAAGCAGAGGCCCGTTCCAGAGCTTGTACGCAAAGTCGAGCCCTTCGCTGCCTTCGTAGTCGTCGCTGCCAGATACCCGCGACTCGATCAGGTGAAGGTATGCCAGGTTAGCCTGGCTCGCTTTGTCGATGATGTCGGAAAACTGCGGGATTGGGTTCTCCATCTTCATGCCCTGGAACGAACTCCACGGGCTGAGACGAAGACCGGTGCGCTCTGTGCCGATGGCGTCGACGACGGCCTCCATGATTTCGTTGATCAGGCGAGACCTGTTTTCCACGCTTCCGCCGTACTCGTCGTTGCGCTTGTTGCTCATGTCTTGAGTGAATTGATCGACTAGATAGCCGTTTGCGGCGTGACACTCGACACCGTCAAACCCAGCACTGATTGCATTCTTCGCGGCAGTCGCAAAGTCTTGAACCGTCTGCTTGATCTCCTCGACGGTCATGGGCTGCGGGATCGGGGAGTCTTTGTTGATTGGAATGGCGCTTGGTCCTTGGATAGTGACTCCCTCCTTCTCAGCCACTTCCGCATCCGCAGCCCGGCCCATTCCAAATATCTGACAGAACATAAAGGAGCCTCTGCGGTGAACTTCGTCGGTGATGGTCCTCCAGGCGGCGATTTGCTCCTTGCTCCAAATCCCAGGCGCGTTGGGGAACCCGCCGCACGCTGACGGCGAGATGAGGGTGCCCTCGCTGATGATCAACGTGCCGGGCACAGAGGCTCGTTGGCCGTAGTATTCCTTCATCAGCGGCACGGGTATGCGGTCGACAGTCGCTCGGAGACGAGTGAGTGGTGCCATCCCGATGCGATGCTTCACTTCCAGGTTGCCGATTTTGAGCGGCTTGAAAAGGCGTTGTTCAGCCATGGTGAAGAGTTCTGGAGGTAGTATGAAGTGATGGAAAAAGAATTATCTACAGGTGACTTGAATATCTGGGTGACGAGCATCTCGACGGCTTGGGTCTTTGTGACTTATATACTCCTTGACCTCGTGGTCTCATGACAAACTCGTCGCTGTAAAAGAACTTAGTGGTAATAAGAGCTTACCAATTCAATATCGTGTAATAAAGAGAAATCCACTCAAGAAACAGAGATGCTTCCTATCAAAGGCCAGGCATATTTCCCATCAAGGAAATGAGATACTTCCTATCAAGGAGAGATGTTTCCAACTAACGTTACGTTAAAGGAACATACACCACGTCCATTTAGGGGAAACAGATGATTCCGAACAGGGAAACGACCTACTTCCCATTACGGAAACAAGGTACTTCCAGAAAAGGGTTAGTTGGGCAGACAAGAGGAGGCGGCGGCTCTCACTGATTTATAAGCATGATTCGAATGGACGTTTTGGCCCCCACTGTTGGAAATGCGTGTAAGAAACTGTTGATCCGCTATGGACAACTGTCTCAGCATTTTCAAGACGTCCCACTCCATACTATCGCATTGCAAACGTCATAATCCGATTAGCAGTCTTGCACAATGGTATCGACAAGTCATAGTTCCGCAAAAGCCGGAAGCGAACCTATCGCAGGTGGGTGAAGCAGACCCCGGGCAGATGCTCGTTGTTTCGCTACTAACCCTTGTCAGCAGGACGTTTTCAGTTCATCCCGTTCCAAGCTCCAGATGACGCAAATAATCAGGTCACCAGGCGTACGGCCCGGTCGCATGCTGTGAAGCAGGCACTCGCGAACAAACGAAAGCTTCAGCAGGACGCAGGGGACAATTTTCGTGTCACGACGTTGAAAGATAAACGGCTGGTGGGTAAGAGATCGCGTGCTGCGACTATAGCTGCCCCGCTGTTCTCCCTGTCCGACGGCGAACTCGATCCGTTCCAGACGCTTGCGGTGGATTCATCGAGATTGCAGACACTGCTTGGCGACTGTGAGGTCCTCCTGGTCGATGAAACCCATATCGGACGTGGCTAACACTACTGGTTTAGGCAAAGCCAGACAAGCTCCTGAACCAGTCTTTAGTGTTGCGGAAGAGCTCGCGTTCCAGAACTTCCGCTCCGTTTTCCGAACTGGTATGGTCGATCCCGCTCTTCTGAACGCCGTCATGCTCGCGTTGACATTCGCGGCGACTGGGGGCACCATTGACCGAGAATGCCTTGGGTATCAGGGTCAGGCAATCGGTTATATTCGTGAGAAGATGAGTTCTCTGGACGAGGCTGCTACTGAATCAACCATCGGAGCTATTCTGCTGCTGACTGGCGTTGAGGTCTGCAAACCATGGTCCTTGGACTGTCCCTGTGTCTGAGCTACGTTTAGCTGACATTGAACTATCTAGGCTTGTCTTGGGATGACGGCTCAGGTCCAACTTCACATGGGAGCTGTGCAAATGCTGCTTAAGATCTGTCAGTCAAAGGGTTATTATCTCACTGGCGGAATCAAACGGGCCATATTTTGGTAAGTAAAGATGCAATACGGAGGTGACTTGCTCTTACACCAATCAATAGGCAAGACCTGCATTCCTCAATTCTATCAGGGTCAACTCGCATAGTTGATCACACGACTTTCGCCGAGCTGCAATGGACAAGAGATACATTCGCCCCAAGTTTCTTTCGGCTCCCGCCAGGATTCCAGAGGCGATCCCACTTATTCACCAAGGAGTTCATTGAAGTGCTAGAAGACATACATGCATTACAATGCATTCGGGACATTCCCCACTTCCCAAAGGGTAATGTGATGCTGATTGCACGCATCAATAATCACACGGCGTCTATCCAATCCAGGCTTGTGGGATTGCCAAATCTCTCTCCTATCCTGGAGTGTTGCCACCTCGGAGCATACGTGTGCTCAGTTATGCTATGCTGCACGGTCTGGTGCGCTTTAGTAATCCCAGTAGGTGAACCACAAATATCACATTCTCTATCTCTTGTTAGCATCCTCTTACTAGGAAAGCTTTGGTCGAGATGAACCTGACGAGATGTCAAGTTTACCCGCCAACCTTGTTCATGAATGCTGACCTGTAGATTCACAGCCCCATGTTTCCACACAACTACTCCGCAAACTACAAAAGGCCAACGACGACCCCGTATGGGTTGATCACCCTGATCTGTTACTTTGGCTCCTCTACATCGGCGGGACATTTGCCCCTGCAGGAGCTGTACGCTCCGAATATATCGAGCTGCTGCGCTCGAACAACGCCGCCGGATTTGGAGACTTGTACAGCTCATGGCCAGAACTGCTGGAAATCTTGGAACAGTTTACTTGGTCAGAACGGGCATTCATGTCACATGTCAAGTCATTTTGGGAAGAGACTTTGACCTAGAATGGTTCAACAAATGCGTTCCTGGGAACTTGGGGAGTATCACTTCTACTAGGGAGTTTATAGCTGTGGACAGCCCAGGATTCTCAAGGTGCCTTCGGTGTTGGATAATAGAGGGCATTAATCGACATGGTTCTATTTCTCCTCTGACCTTTTTCTCCATCTCCGCTGTAACCAGGGTGTATCCTCCTGGAAGCGAGTCTGATCTTAGAATGGCGGATCTCAGCCGTGGCTGCATGGGACTCAACGTTGAGAGTCCAGCTTAGGCTGAAAGGCCGACAACCTGATAATTATAGTTGCACACGGAGCTAGAACCCAGCACCTAATATCTATCAGCACCTGCCAATCTAGTGCTTTGGGTCGACTTACCTGCAGTGGCCCAGATTTCTCAACCAAAACGTCATCTCCGCTCAGAACCCGAACGCTGACAGTTCCAGTTGTCATATCTGTAAACGTGAATCCGTTGAATCCAGGAACCAGATCCTTCGTTCCCAGCTGAGCTGAACCACTTGAAGCAGAGACAGTAAGACCTGTTTGGCCCTCTGCCACCAGAATAACGCCCTGAAGAGGTACGTCAGTACGAGTTAGAAGAGAAGAGAATAGCTCACATACTGTTACCACGTTTTCGGCATTATTGATCCCATCGGGCTTGCCAAGTCCGTCCGAAGAACAATCCGCAGTCGTCAACAACGTATGATGCCAAAAGACACCCTGGGCTCTAGCCCCATTAGTCGGGACCATTTTCTCGGTGCTTGTGTCTCCTCGCTTCCAAGCCAGGATAAAGGAAGGAAGAACCTCCCAGTAGCCAGTGTGGTCGTATCCGTCGGTGTATGCCGGGATAGCATCTCCATCCATGGCTTCTGGCCATATGTTTCCCATGTAGTGGCTCTCCCCAGCATCGTTCCACGTCTGGATTTCGAGCATGTCTGGTTGAACCTCCAAGACCTGTCCGAACCGATACTCGAGGTTCTGCTCCCCTCTTCGGTACCAGTTGTTGTTGGGGTCGAAGTGCTTGAACTGCAGAGGGGACAGTCCCATCATGAATAGCTTTCCGGAGTTCTTGGCAGCTTGTTGATAAGTTTTGTCGTCATCCGTTGACACAACAACCTTGCCCTCCGCGATTTGAGGCCAAGCGTTCCAGTTGAACATGCCATCCTGGCCAAGTTAGCGTTGGTAATAACAGAAGAGTTTATATACGCACAAGCTCGGGGTACTTGTCGAAAAAGGTCGACGAAGGAGTACTCTGGTAAAAGGATGGAACTATCAGAATGTCGCCAACCGTGTTTCTCAGATTCTTCCACTGATCGCTGCTCACCGACTCGCCCTAGCCACCATGTCAGTATATCATTGCGTCGAAAGATTCAGCTTATTACCCCAAAAGTGCTAACGAGTGGTACATCTAAACATCGATGAGCTGTTGTCTTACATTATTAGGGCCACGCCTTACCGTTATACGTGTAGTAAGATTCTCGTGAAAGATGGTCATCAAGGTATGCGGCATATTGGTCAGGGCTAGAGAAGTAGCTGCCCGACATGTCAAATGAGAAGAATATCTTGAAACCCAGCTCGTCTGCATTGTCGAACAAGCGATCCACGGTCCCGTTCGACCACCAGGCGTATTGATCTAATGCTAGTCAGTTCAGCACATCCCTCCGTAAGCGCGCAGGCATACCGAAATTGATGGCGAAAGCGTCGATGCCTAGATTTTGGGCGTCTATAATGTCCTTGCGACAGTGGTCGTTGTCGATGTTGCCGATCTAAACCCGTCAGGAATCGAGTGCGGTTCTGTGGTCGCATGACGTACCATGTAGTGAGCAAAGCTGCACATATTAGCGACCGGGTAAAAATTAGAACTTCAAGTGTATCTTACACTGGTTTCTCTGCTGCGGCTCTAGGGACGAGGGCAGCCAACACACCAGCTCCAAGGCCGATCCAAGTCCACATGGATAAACGATACATATTGTCGCAATGCAAGTGGGAAGGAATTCGCATACGGGATTTTCGACACATGGTTTCTGGCCGAAATATATATCACCTCGTGCACTTTATTTCTTACCTCTTCGATTCCTTCGGGGGCTGACGGGTGTATATGCCGGTAATCGGCCCGGCTCGGTGGTAGTGGTTTCACAAGCACGTAGTTTCATCCTTCCATCCTCCTCCAATTACTCTGATCTTGTCACATGAGAAAATAGATCGTCAGGCGTGGGAATTACTTCCTCTCGAGTAATCGATTTGGGATCAGCAAAATAGCCCCAGTATTGTTCAACTTGTTATAACATAATCCTCCAAAAGGAGCGTCTGAAGAAAAAGAGAATGATACGAAGTACGTTGTAATTGGTGTGCTGTGTGCCTACTGTTGCAATAACTGCCTAGGGACCTGCCTAATTTGACTTAGGGGTTAACTAACATAAAATGACTGGATGACATATTTGGCCGAGGCACTCAACATTAATCGTGAAGGAAGAGGGGTAGGAACCCATGCAACAAAGCGGCGCCTTCAATCCAAGTTGCGAATTAGTAATGAGCCACGGTAGACAGTAATTACCCTTGATCTGATGTGCTGTTGAATCACATGCGGCTGGATCCTGTTTTATGTTAACAAGTGTGTGTGATGTTTGATGTTGTAAAGACGTTATAAAACATGTAATTGGCTTAAGTTAGATACGTAGATGGGAAATGATGAATAGGCTAGCTGTGACAGGTGCGAGGATTGAAACATTGGTATTTGGGTTCATAGACCGGGGTTTGCATTCATTTTCAAGCTCAATACCAAGCCTTTATTTGATCTAAGCTTAAGGTCGCCTTCATCCCATTGTCTACTGAACTCGAAGACAACATGTTGCTTAGACCGGCTCAATGGTGACTCGGTAGTATGTGCCCGACTTCTGGATCTGAACCGAAGTGTTGCTGACCGGCGAAAGGGTCCTAGTAATTGAGGTGCCATCATTTCCGGCACCAGCGGCAGCCACAGTATACTTGTAGGAGTAGCCGTTCTTTGGGCCGCTGTTCCAGAAACCGACCGTGTATTTGCCGCTGCCAATAGAGGTCATCTTGAATTGGTAATCCAGGTTCCCGCCGGCAAAGGACTCTTCGGGCCAGTCGAAGTTTTTATCGTAGATCGCCCTGGCTACGATGATGTTGTCGGAATTGGGGATGTTGTTCGATTCAGGGGAGAGGTTGGCGATTGCGGAAACCTCAGCATCGCGGAGGGAGAGCCCAGGAGCGTTTCCTTGGTCGCTCGGGACGAGGGCCATCGGGAGGGCAGAGGCCAAGGCGGCAAGATTGACGAGAGAAAGGATACGCATGGTGTAGGTAATATAAAAATAAATGTCTTGTAAGGTAGAATAGTTTGATTTGGATGAACAAGTTGCTGAAGGTGCTTTTTTCTCAATAGATTAGAGGCAGACGCAGTTTATATAGGCAGGCGTGTACACTCTGCGGAGTTGAAGCTCGTTCTGTTTACCGACCCGAAAGGTAGACCAAAGTTGGACTCGGAGCACATTACGCCGTGCAACGTCGTATAATGCGTCGATCTTCGCCGTGCCGCAATGCGACGACGGAGTTAATTGTTCTAAGAACGGGACGGGTGTTTTACATTGTGCATGTGGAATCCCACCGGGAATGTTGCATTGAACCGGAAGAGGCTTCCAGATCTTGACCAGGGCCGTGAGCATAAACTGTGAATGGTACCACGTTGGCTAATACATACGGCAAACTGGGCTCTCGGGGCGTGAATGTACTTCTTGTTACTTCTAGGCCTTAGGTAGGGTCTTTGGCCACGAATTCTCACCTCTTGACGACGTTGGGGCCCTCGCGGATTGGACTGCTTAATGAAAGAGATTAGTAAAGCATTCGCAAACATCTCGTCATGGATACCCTATCTTTTCGCTACTCCGAGGCGACGTTACGTTTACGTAGTACAGCAAGGGCCAGTCATTTCAGCTCCTCCGGAAGACGAGATGCTAGATGCTATTTGCCACCTTAAAAGAGAGCGGGAGGTTGAAAAGCCAAACTGCCAAGTGCTGCCACAATGTAGTGCCGGCGATGGAGCGAGGAAGAGATTGCGGAGTGAGATGAGGCTTCTAGTAAGGACGTGGCATGACCGATGGTTAAGTTATACGAAATGAGCATTCCCGACAATAAGCTCGCATACTTGATCACGTCTCCGATGGAGCCGTCTCCTGCAGACCTCCTTGGCCCACCCTCCGCGGGATGCCGAAGCTGTTCATCGCGCGCGGCTATTTCACAACTCAAAGCCTAGACCGAAATGGCGGATTGAATACGTGGAAAGCTGGGTGGCCTCACTAGCTTGGCCAACCCAGCGTGTGTTAATTATTCGGCTTTTAGGGGCTAACGAGGCGAATGGGTGGCTTTAAGGCTTCTTCTGCAGCGCTTACCGAGAATCCGTAATGGCTGATGCAGATTGTTCGCTCTTGGCAATCTGCACATGCAGCTTCTCTTCAAAGCGTGGATATGGGGAGGAAACTACCCACACCGTTGTGCAAACATTATAAATAGTCATAGCCTTGCCGTTCTTTAGAGTGTGAGTCCAGAGCAATCACATCAGACTCGCTCATCTTTATCTGACCAAGCGCAATCTCGAGCATCCGACAATGACTTTCAGCAAGCTTCTGGCTGTTGCTACAGTTTTCCTCGCAAGTGCTTCGGCGTTTACGTATGAGAGGCTGGATCGAAACAAATCGGTTAATTCAAGAGTGACAAGCCCATTCCTACATAGACTAACCGGCGGTTAGATGGTCCTCATCCTCGACGAACAGGTTGGTCTGTTCAATCTCGTGCGAGATTTTGAGCCTATATTCTTCAGGCAAAACATCCTCGCTCATGCGGCATTGGCGAAGGCCTTCGACTTGCCTGTTGTGATGAGCACCTCTGCCCAAACTGGTAAGCATGTCTTGCCCAGTTCTCTCGGTCAAAAATCGTGCTAATTAAGATGGTCAGGACCCAATGGGCCTCTCCCAGGGGAGATTCTCGAAATGTTTCCCGATGCACCTCTTATTCAGCGCCCAGGCGAGGTCAACGCAATGGATAACCCCGATGTACGAGCAGCAATTGCACAGACAAACAGAACCCAAGTCATCGTGGCCGGCATCTTGACAGACATTTGTTAGTCCATGGTCCATACTCCAAGCACTCAAATGCTGGACTTGGTGCTTCCTGAGACGACAGGATGGTTAACTCTCACTACAGGTACTGCCTTCTGTGCCCTCTCCCTCCGAGAGGCAGACTATTCTGTATGGGCCAACATCGAGGCCTCGGGAACCGGCAGCGAGATGGTTCGTGACGCAGCAAACGACAGAATGAAGGATGCTGGTGTGCACATGATATCCTTGGGGGCCATTTTTGGCGAGTTGATGCGCGACTGGCGTACGCCTCCGACTGGCATCGGCTCGTTCTCCTACTTGGACCTGTACAACCCAGCCATCGGCATGCTGGTCAGAGGCCACACTGCTGCGATTGAGAACGGCACTATCATGCCTGGCCAGACTGACCTGCCGTAAATATCGCCATCGTTCGGACGAAAGACCAGCAAAGGGATGGCTTCAAAGCTCGAGTTAGGAAGTCGATAGTCAGACTTAAGCATGTTTGTATCTCACATTCCTCAGAGTCATTTTCGCTGAGAAGCCAAAAAGGGGAGGAGGAAATTAAATTCTATATAGGATAGCTAAGTTAACATCAACTTTTTACCGACTCTATGTTTATCCAACGATCTTAAACTAACGCTAAGTCGCAAAAAGGGGGCGAAGTCGGAATCATTCAACCGGAGGGAAAATGGAATAGAAAATAGCCTAGTTGATCAAGTGGGGGATAAGGGCAATAACATGGTTGACCTAGAAGCAATTCAACGTCCCATGGCGGCATTCTTTCATGTTAAAAATAACATATAGGTCATGTAAGTTCTGGCCATCTATCGTTAATACTCCAATCGCAGGATCTCCTGACTGCTTTTGATGTGCCGGTGCTGATTTGGGTGCCGATTGCTATGAGTGGAGCAAAATCTGCCTTAAGGAACTGCTGGGTGGTATAGTGGACCAAGCTGATGATGCTTGTACTTTCGTCCATTATTATAAGATCAATGCAGGTAATAGTGATTTTATGCTTAATATATATAGCTATTTCTTTGAGCTTAGAATCGCCATACTTTACAGCTAAGGCGTGCTTAAGTTCATGCGCTGTGAGTAGCCTCTTTGAGAAGATAAGCCATAATAGCGATTTCCTTAAGTTATAAGTTCTCTAAATGCTAATACTTGCTTAAAGATTCACTCTAGCATCTTTTCATATACTTACTTCAGTGCATTGAACCTTACATTCTAGCTTGATCCTGGGCCTAGTTTTGAAACCCCCTTCAATGCGTCTTTGGCTTCCTTTCCGTTAGGTTTGTCTTTTTAACATGACGAGGTCTACGGGGCTAGCTCTGTGAGTCTACTTATCAGTATCTTAATAGAAGAGCCTAAGATGATGCAAACGATTGTCTAACTCGACCTAGACTAGGTCGTGCTGTAAGTCCCCTCCCCATGTGAAGACGCGGATGTCCATATCCCCCTCGACCGACGTCACCACCTCGGGCAAGAAGGCGGTGCACGACCAGCGCGTAAGGTCTCTCGGCGCTTCGTACCGCCACGTGGCCGCCTGCAGCTTGCCGGCCGGGTCGAACCATATCAACGCGGCCGTGGAGACGTTCTGCTCCGGGAACTGCCGCTCAAAGACGCGCAGCCGTGTCGCGCGGTGGGCGCTCGAGGCCGGGGCGATGGGGAACTTGGCCCCTCTGGTCTCGTGTAGGACTACTCGAGGGAGCGAGTAGGCGCCCCAGACGGCGCCGTCGTCGCTCACCCAGAAGGCGAACTGGACGTCGGCCGTGACACGAACGCGGCGCTTCATCTCGTTTCCAGCGTCCTCGTCGTCGATCTCGACCTCGCAGCGCCGAACGTAGAGGCTGAGGCCGATAAGGTCCGACTGGCCGGAGCCGCCACGTATATCAAGCCAGTGTCGTGCCAGTTGCAGCGTGCCGGCCGGGCCGATCCACAAGAGATCGCTCCGCGCCCATGAAGATGAAGGGTCCGCCCGCGGGTTCAAGTGGGTCTGCCGTACGGAATTATGGCCACTATCATCTGGCCCACGGCGACGGGGAAGCACCGGGTCTCGCTGTACACTGGCAGGATGCCGCTGAGGAATACGAGATGAAGCTGGTCAGGTGGATGAAGGGGAATGGCAAGTGTGTGCTGGACGTGGTCAAGGCTGGGCATCAGGGGTCTCACTTTCCAACACCGGAGAAGATGGTCGAGTTTGAGAACCAGGCGCTCGTCATTTCTGCAGAGGACGAGTACGGTCATCCTAGTAAGTGCGTGAATACACACACACACGGCGAGAGAGAGCGAGAGCGAGAGAGGAACATCTAACAACCATGTCAACAGGCTTCGCCGTGCTCTAATTTCTCCTCACGGTGGCACACGTCAGGTACTTACAGAACCGCGCGCAGCCCGTCGTTAACGTGCCCCCCATTCTGTGCATGCGCATACCATACTGGATCGACATGTCCATCGACGAGGTTATGAAAGGAACCCACTTCAACATCAAGACAGTCCTCAGCTATACGGAAGGCGCAGGAGGGCTCCACGATGCACTACTCCAGTTGCTCAGAGGGGGTAACCCGTTTATGATCGATCCGGAATTTGCCAGAGCTACCACACACGAGGAACGCGTTTTATCTCGAATCCAAAGACGACAAAGGGTTCCAAAAACTCGAAAACCTCTATCACGGCCGCTCGCCGCTGACCAAGCTGCAGAATTGGACGCGACCCGCGCGCAACGGCAACGTGGGCCCTTACGACGAGCTCCTGGTCGCCGTGGAGGTGATGCGCAGGGCTATCAAGGCCAAATGGTTCAACTACGGCTTACCGAGCGCGACTCACATCTCGGTGGTGCAGTTCGTCATCGTCGAGGCCACCAGCGACCCAAACGTGTCGTACGGCCTAGGCCCGAGTCTGGCCGCCCCAGTAACCTCGGTGCAGGGGCTCAACACCATCAAGACGACTCTCTCTGGTGCAAGTGATTTGAGCACTGCTTCCCTAGGTCCAAGGCCACGCTATTGTTTACGGGAGAGGTCGGCACCGACACTGCCGTGTCCCTCACCCAGGTCGATCTCGAGCTCTCGTTGCCAGAATCCTCAGTACTGGTCTTCTCGACGGCACGGGCTACGAGGCTGGAACAGTTTGGCAGCGATGCCACCGATAATGACAAGATTACAATGCTGGGTGCTGACAGACGACTTGAGGGCATGCTCTTGGGCCTCGACACTACTTGGAGCAGTCGTAGCATTGCCCTTGGCGACGTGGCACGTATGGTCTCCTTCCCTGTAGTGGCTGGCCTTCCAGAGGGCATCCGACTACAACCACGCGCTGGCACACCAGAAAGCATCTCCGCTCTGGCGTCTGGTTCATCCCCTACCATCACAACCGCACCATCATGCGGCTGGAACTAGAGCCCGCCCACGGCGAAAACAACTCGGAGCTAAAGAAACTGTTGGCAGACGGTCAGGGGCGTGTAAAAATTACCAACGTGGTCGTGTCCGCAACTTGCGTCAACGAGTTGTTAGTGGCGGACAAGATCGAGGCACCGGGCACGCTGAGCGCCCGGGCAGATTTGAAGTGTCTGTCCGACACCGACGCCCTGCCTGCGTTTGACGGGCACCGTCTTGTTTGAATTTATGGAAAATGGCTTGTCGGTGACGCTCAACTTTGGCAAGGCGTCTGGGACGCAATAAGAGGTCGCTGCCATGATGTCCAAGGTCCAGAGAACTGTAACGGCGAGCACCATAATGCAGAACGAGTCACTGGACGCGACCAAGGAGGTTTCGGACATGCTGGGCACCGCCATGACGCCCATCATGTACATCCGCAGGGTCTCGATAGTGTTTAACGAACAGCGGAAGCCTGTGTCCTTTGAGACGAGGCTGGAAGTTGGTCTTCCCTCTGCCAGAAAGACCAAAACGGCCCCGTTCCTCGTCACATTCCGATGGACGCCGGGCGCCCTTGGACTTGAGGCCCAGCTCTGGGACGGCACGCCGTGGTACGGCGATATTCCTCCAGTGCTGTCCCACTTACTACGATACTTCCTAGCAACTCGACCCGTGGACGGCAATTGATTACGAGGGGCACATCTCCATCAAGGACCTAGTTAACGAGCCCGGCCTACATCTCCCTAGCGACATCCCCGACGCCATTTACGACGTCAGGATATCGTTTAGTTACGACAGCGGCCAAACTACACGCTTCCTCGCCGCCGGTCTAGAATGCAGTGCGCAGACAGAGACGGACAAGGGTGATGCTGGCGTGCCTTCGCTGTGGTTTGACCATGTGAACCTCGCCCTGCTGCTGGTTTATAACGGACATGGAAAAAAGCCCGCTGTGACGATGCAGTTCGATGCCACCGTTGAGCTGGACATTGCGCCGCAGTACTCCCGGGACGATGTCGAAACAGACCGAAGGATTTGTATCAATACCCGTGTCGACTACGCCAAAGACGCCGACGATTCATCGTCTTGGACTGTGGCGGGCGAAGTCAAGAACGTCAAGGTGGCGAACCTATTTGACACGTTTGCCGCTGACGGATCGAACAATGCCATCATGGATATCATGGCTGGCATCACCATCTCTCACGCGTCGGTGCACTACGAGTACCATGCCGGCAGGCCAAGTCGGCTCGAGATGGCCGGCCAGCTGCTGGTTGGGCCTCCGAAAAACCAGATCACGCTGACGCTGAAGTACTCGCACGACAAGGGCGATGGCAACAAGTGGTCGTTCGAAGCTGAACTTGCCCTGGTGGACAAGGCCAAGGTCTACAAGGTTGTTGACTTGCTGTCAGGCCTGGTGGAGGACGAGGCGGCGCTGCCTGAGGTGGTGCGCAATCTCGAGATCCCGCTGGGTCAGTTGAAGCTGAAGCTCGTGTGCCGGTCGACTACTAATGCCCAGGGCGTAAAGCACGCAATATTTACCTTGTCCATTGGCCTCGGTGACGACTTCACTATGACATTCTTCCAGGTACGCTCCTACAGCGGCAGCGGTAGCGGCACAACGCCTGCGCCGTCTACCACGCCAGGCCGGTTGCTGCGTTTCTCGCTCTCGGGCCTGCCGGGGCTACACGATGTTCCTGTCGTGGACAACGTCAACTCACCGCTAGACCAGCTCGGCGCGGTATGGGCGAACCGCGAGCTCTCGGCGGGCGAGGTGGCCATACTCAACAAAGAGGTGTTTGAGGGTGCGCGGTGCCTGCTCTTCATGTAGAACAAGCCGGGAGCCACGACAAGGCCGGGCTTTGCGAAGGGCTTGCATTTTCAGGCGGTGCTACTCGAGCAGAGCGTACCAAGGTTGGTGCTGAACCATGTTGTCAGCGGTAAGAAGAAGGCCGACAAGAAGAAGATGGGGGATAAGGACGTGGTAGGAGATGAGATGCAAGAGGATGAGGGTGAGGGTGAGGGTGAGGATGATGATGATAAAGGCCACAAGGATGATACAGCTCAGTCTGTAGCACTCATGGCCAAGACGGCAGGAGCAGGCCCACTGTCGGTGCAAAACATCGGCCTATCCATCGAGGGCGCATCTTTCAGCAAGATCAAGGTGTCGTTCGATGCCACGGTGCGCCTGGGCCCCGTGTCCTTTTCCCTGGGTGATATACTAAACGAATTTCATGATACCAGGCCTCGGCATTAAGGCCTTCTAGATGATAGATGCCCAAGCCATAGTAGCCCTGACTCTCTCCGAGCAACCCAAGTTCACTATTCTCGCCCAGGCCACGGCCGTCTTCCCCAAGACGTTCAAAGCCAACCCGGCGGCCCAGAACCCTTTCAAGGGCGCCTTTCTCGCGCTCGACATGGCCCTCGTAGCCGTCGTCGACCCCTTCCACAGCACCATCCTTGCCGCCGGCGAGCTCATCCCCCGTTCCTTCATCTTCAATCCCTCATGTCGTCTCACCGGCGGCTTCGCCTTCGCTTTCTTCCTACCAGGTTCGGCGTACGAGGGCGATTGGGTCTTAAGCGCCGGCGGCTACCATCCTCGCTTCGACCGGCCGGCGCACTATCCAGAAGTAGCTCAACGCATCGGCATCCTGTGGGCGTACGACTCCCAAACCCGCATCTCAGGCAATGCCTACTTCGCCCTAACGCCGTGAGTGGCCATGGGCGACGGCCGGCTCGACCTGGCCCTGGACAAAGGCTGGCTGTGCGTTGTCTTCAGCGCCTACGCCGACTTCTTCATGCACTTCCACCCGTTCCGCTTCAACGCTTCCGTGGGAATCGCCCTGTACGCCAGCATCACCCTCCGCTGCTGGCGCTGGAATGTCACCGTGTGCTTCGGCCCGCCGCCGATTGAAATGCCGCCGCTGGATCTGCAGCACTTTATGCGGTTGATCAAGAACGTTCCTCAGGACGCTAGCCAGGACCTTGTTGATAAAACACCCGCTCACCTGCTATCCATCACCCGGGGCGGCATCACGCCAAAGCAGCCCACGGGGGCCGAGACGGCTACGACGGAGATTCAGCCATCACAGCTGCAGTTCGAAGTCCAGACACGCGTGCCCGTGCTCTCGGCCACAGTTGGAAAGGAACCTAAGAACGACACGGTCACTGAGGGCGGCCAGGTCATCACGCCCCAGATCTTCGCCAGGCCCATGCCCCAGTCCCGCGCACTCCTCCAATCTAGTCTAGTCATCAAACTGGTCAACGACAAGTTCCACGACCAGTCAATCGATCTTACCGGAATCCCGCAACTGAAAACATGCCACCAGCCCTCTGGGGAAGAAGTAAGTTCAGGGTGTTGCCAAAAGGAAACTGAGGGACAAGAAGGGGAAGAAGAAGGCCAAACTTATACTAACAATTCCCACAGAGATCGACTCGCCAGATGTTACAGTCAACGAGCCACTCGTCCAGCACGTCGTCGGCTATACAGTCACCGTGAAGCCTAGCAAAGAGTCTCTCCCTACAATATGTCTTAGCGGCTTCAACGCCATCGACGTCGGAAAGGATGCCAACATCTCGCCGATTCCACCTATCGAGGAGCTTGGGGGCCACGGTGGACTCGCTCTGACGGGATCCGGTGCGCGCAATGAGATTGCCCAGCTACTAGTACCAAATCCAGACACGCCTCAAGTGAACAGCAAGAAAGATGACGCTATAGCGGCATGGATGAGGTTCAAGAGCCAGTTTTCCCAGGGAAGACTGCCAGTAACCATAGCTGAGTCAAAATTCTTTACATTCTCTAGCTAGTGTACCAATAAGGGGTTCTTCAGCCTTTTTAACTCAGGCGTGAATTCAGAACTAGCACATTTCTACGTGATATATGTAGATGCCGGCTGTGCTATAGCACCTATGGATTTATGCGATTCTAATTGTTAATACTTTAACTAAACTGATGCTGATATTAAGTAATCAATACTTAATAAATCTATATTACTTATATAGTATAGAGAATGTGTGAGTTTTCTTAAGTAGTAAAGTAAAATTCTCTCTTTTATGCTACTGTGGCGGGGGTTCCTAGACAGGTGGGCTAGCAAGTTGCTAGTAGGGATTTAATGGGGATAAAGTGGATAGTCAGAAGAGGGACGAGAAGATAAGAACTATAAACAACAACTATCATCATTATGATCAGTTAGAAGAGAGATTAGAGAGATTTTTTTGTTTTTACTTATAGAGAGATTCTTCCCTTCTTATAAAGATATAAAAGAAAAAAAGCTTTTTAAGTTTAAAGCTTAAGTTCTTTACCTTTATTTATGAGAAACTTTAAGATCCTTCTTTTCTAATTATAATACAAATTATTATCTACTTTTTATCCTTTATATACTAATTATTAAGCTAATAATAAGCCATTTTAATGCCTTATTAACATTCTTTTCCTACTACTAACCTAATAATTATTCCTATAAGATGCTTTCTTACTAGAGGGTTCTAAATATAAGACTACTATAGTATATATTTGCAATTTAGTATAGCTTTAAGCTAATTAATAAAGATACCTATATAATACTTTATTATATACTTTCTTAAGGGACTGCTATTAATTTAGAGTATTATTTTTAGTTCCTTTTTGCTACTAAATTTAGAGGTTATAGTAGGGCAGTAAATTAATTAATTTAGCTTGATAGGTAAGATTAATTAATGTGCTTCTAAGCTACTACTATTAGACTTAAGGAAAGCAGAAAGATAATAAGTAATGAAAGATAGAGGGGATTAAGACTTCCCTAAAAAGACCCTAGACTTAAGGACCTTAAAGAATTATGATAAATTGAACTAGCAAAATCAGTAATGTATAGCTTGATTGAGACTACTTTAGCAGCAAAAAGGGACTAAGGATAACACTCCAAATTGATAGTAGTCCCTTAAGAAGGTATACAATAAAGTATCATATAGGTATCTTTATTAGTTAGCCTAAAGCTACACTAAATCGCATATATATACTATAGTAGTCTTATATTTAGGACCCTCTAGTAGGAAAGTATCTTATAAGAATGATTATTAGGTTAGTAGTAGGAAAAGAATGTTAATAAGGTATTAAAATAGCCTATTATTAGCTTAATAATTAGTATATAAAGGATAAAGGGTAGATAATAATTTAAGTTATAATTAGAAAAGAAGGATCTTAAATTCTCTTATAAATAAAGGCAAAAAACTTAAGCTTTAAACTTAAAGAGCTCTCTTTTTTTATATATCTTTATAAGAAGGAAAGAATCTCTCTACCAGTAAAAATAAAAATCTCTCTAATCTCTCTTTTAACTGATCATAATGATGATAGTTTATCCTCATTCTTATTTTTTCATCCCTCTTCTAACCATCCACTTTATCCCCATTAAATCCCTGCTAGCAACTTGCTAGCCTACCTATTTAGGGACCCTCACCACACTACTGCAAGAAGTAAGATAAGAATGAACGCCTAAACTCTAAATTATACTACTTATTACTATACTTACTCCTCTACCTTAATAGCTTTAAGAAAAAATAGAGCATAACTAAACTTAAAAGCATCTTATAGCATAATATTATAAGATTTCTATAGCTATAAGGGCTTCTTATAAGATAAGAAATGCTATTTAACCTTATTGAGCAATTAGTAAAGTAAGAACTTATATTAGCTTAAATAATAGGAAGGTATTACTAGAATGATTATTATGTAATTTCTTATAAAGGACTAATATCTAGCTACTCTAGCTTTAGTAACCCTTTATATTATAAGAAGTTAGGAGCTAAGGAGAGGTAAGGTAAGGAAGGGTTCATTCAAAAAGGAGAGAAAGAAAAGAAAAAAAGAGATATAAAGATATAATAACTTTTATGAATAATATTAAGAAGGCTAAGATTATAAGTTTTAACCTTTATTAAGAGATTTATAGAGATATTTATATAAAGACTATAATTAATCTAAGTTTTATTTAGTATTTTTATTTATTTTTTATTCATTTTATTCTTTAATTGTACTATTATTCCCCTAAGAGAGATAGTATAATAATTAAGGCTTTATTTTATTGTGGCTAATAAGGGCTATATCTAGAGGAAAGAATTACTATCTAATAAGTAAGGATCTTAAGGGCTATAATTATAATTTTACTATTACTATTAGAGCAGAAAGGAGAAAGAAGAAGAAAAAGGCATCTTATTTAATGCTTATAAAGGCAGTACCCTAAAAGCCAAATCAATTTAATATGCACATAAAGTCTTAATTAGTTCTTATTGCACCCTTAATTAAGGATCTTTTACTAATCTAAATACTAATTGATCTTAATATTAAGACTGATAAGATAGGCTTAAAGGTTTTAGACCTAATGGAGAAAGGGAAGATAAGTAAAGAACCTAAAGCTTTTATCCTAATTTATATATTTAATTGTATCTTTAAGGGGACTAATATTTCTAGCTACTTAAGGATATTTAAAAACTATATTAAAAGATAAGTCTACTTAAATAAAAAGAAGGCTTAATTAATACTATATTTTATTTATGAAGATATTAAGATAAAGGTCCTAAAGGCTACTAAATATAGTACTTAAGAATAAATTAAAGTAAAGCTTTTTGAAGACTTTAAGGATAATAATAAGGAATAATAGATTTAACCCTTCTAAAAGGTCCTTAAGATAAACATTCAGTCTATAAAGAATGCAATAAATAAAGAGATCCTTACTTAGCTTAAGACCTATAAGGAGTTATATAATACTATTAATAATAGTAGGAAATTTAAGGAAGGAAACTCTTATATTATCTTCTATACTCTATCCTATAAGGTTATCATTTAGGTATATTAATAGAAGAATATTTTAGTCTAGACCCTACAATCTAAGCTATATAATGCTATAATTAATCTCATTATATACTTACTAGAATAAGACTAATCTTTTAAAGATCTAATTGAGAAGCCTTAAGAGAGAGAATTCAGTCTGGGGAGGAAGCCTTAAGAGATAGATATAGATCTATAAAACCTACCTCTAATAAAGCTAGCTACTAATGCTATAATTAATTCCCTAACCCAAATAGTTTAGAATATAAGTATTAATGCTACAAAGAGATATAAAGATATAAATGTACGTTTTATTGCTATACTCTAAGGAAGTCTTAATAAGTAGAGGCTTTTTAACCCTCCTGATAGCAATTCGTCTATTAATTGCAATCATTTTAGGTATATAGGACTCTATAGGACAGACAGCTAGGATATCCTTATTAATGCTAGCTATAGATAGAAGCAACTAAAGTGTTTTTATTGCAGAATTTCAGGCTATTTCCCAAGCTAATGCTATAAATTGTAGAGGGATAGGGAAGCTAGCTACTATAACTTTAACTCTAAAGTAAGTATAGCTTAGGTAGGATGAAGAAAAGCTATTTTCCCTCTAAAGCTAGTCTAGAAGATAGAACTCCTTAGAGGAGTTAAGAAGCTTACTATTATATAGAAAAGGAAGTTCCTAAAGTCACTAGTAATAAGTTTTCTTAATAGAATGATATTAAGGTCTACTATCTACAATTAGAACTCTAGTTAAAAAGAGTAAGACTTTATAATTAACTTTATGAAGAGAAATTAAGATATTCTTTATGAAGATATAATTATTAATAAGATTAGTAGAAAGATAGAGCTTTAAGAAGGGGAACTTATTAATAGGATAATATAATTAAATATTATCCTAATTGATAAAAGAAGCTTTAAGAAACTAGTAGGTATCTTAAATAATAATATTACCTTTAATATAGTGGCTAGTAAGAGGCTAAGGGTAGATAATAAGACTGAAGAAATTAAATAAAGCTACCTAATCCTAATAATAACCCTAAGGATTCTTAAGCATATAAACCTAGAGGATTAAATAATAGCTAAGGCTATTATAAAAGGGGAACCTAATGGAGACTCCTGCCTGACTATAAAGCTTAAGAATAAGACTGCTTTAAAGTAGAGGGTCTTAACTATAAAGATTGAAGTTATTATTCCCTAGATCATTATGAATGACTTAGAATTTAGACGATCTATAGCTAAAGAGCTATCTAACCTTGCTAATGAGATCATAGAGACTATCTAGATAGACTCTAACCTATCCTACAAGATGAAAAGAGCAAAAAAGGTCAAAATAAATAATATTACAGAATGGACTAACCTAAGCTTCTTAGATGCTTATTTTGACAAATTGTCTTAATGCTATAAGATTAATACTATAACTATTAGTCTAAAAGGATTGCTATTAGAATCCTATAATAACTCTTATCTTACTCTAGGGGACTACTTAATAATAGACTCTAACTTAATGAAGAAAATCTCCTATAGAAGAGAAGCTAAAAGACTAAATCTAGAAGTATCTTATAAGATAGTTATATAAGTCAATCTAACCTTAATTTGACCCTTAAACTTAAGAAATATCTTACTATACTAAGATCTCCTAAAGCTATAAGTAAGACTTAAGAATCTAGATAGTTATACTTAAAAAGCTATTATTAATATTAAAGCTAAAGAGAATATTATATTTAATAATATTATTAAGACTAATAGGTTTAATATTAATACCTTACTATTAAAGAAAGATACTGCTTAGGGATAGGGAAAGATTAGATAGCTATAATAAGACTACTAAAGGAAAAGATTATATTTACCCTTATTCTTATAACCCTCAACCTTTTAGAAGGAGTAGGGGAGGTCATCCTAATAATTAATACTAGCATCCTAGGATGGAGAGCCATCTTAATGTAGGTCATTTAAGAAAAGCATTATCCTATAAGATTTAAATCTAGAACTTAGACTAATGCTGAAAAGAAGTATAATGCAATTAAGCTAAAGTGCAAAGGAGCCCTTCATACTATCTGGAGGATATATATATATATCTATAGTTATCTATTCACTTTAGAGATAGATTCTAGGGTATTAGTAGACTAACTGAACAATTGGGCAAATAATATATTAGGAGCTATAGTTATTAGATAGATTAGCTATTTGCTGCTTTTTGACTTTACAGTTAAGTATGTCCTAGGAAAGAAGTATCTAATAAGACACCTAGGATATAGCGCTAGCTAAGAACAGTAGTATTGCTATGTGGGGAGAGATAGAGAGAAGGAGGATATTTAGGTTACTTAAGAAGACTAAATAAACTGCATCTATAAAGAGAAAAGACCTCAAAATAATTACTTAGATTAAACTTTATACCTACTAAAAGATAAATAAATCTTATAAGTGAAAGAAGAGTAAGAAAAAAGAAGTCTATCTAGAAAAGAAGAAAGTAATAATAATTAAATAGTAATATAAAACATTAAGTATTTACTACTTATTGCCTATTTTAGGGAGAAAGTCTTCTAATAAGAATTGCTAATCTAACCTACTAAAAAGCCTAATATTTACCATAAAGAGTCTAAGTAGAGACTTAAGTAGCCTATTTATAGATTTTAGCATTAAATAAGCTATTAGACTTAAAGGGATACTTTAAGATAATTTGAGGGTAAAAGTGAGGATTGAAGATATTAAAAGTAAAGGAAGTTAATATATTTAGAATGGTAGCTTTACTATCTAAGGGGAATTTTTAGAGATCTTTTTGATGACTTAAAGCTAGGTATTTAAGAAGAAACTTTTAATTGTAATTAGGATAGTTATACTAAATGCAATTAGTATACTAATTACTTATAAAGTTTTAAACTAAGATATAAGTATAAAAGGAGATTAAGATATACTCCTTAAAATGAATTATTATTAAAAAATAGCTATAGATATAGTAATAATATATAATTAGGTTAATAACCCTAATAAAAGTAATAATAAGAGCCTTAAAATAATAAGGCTAGGAAGGAAGGGTAGTAAAGAAGTAACTGCTAGGATGAGCCTATTTGGCTAGGATAAAGACAGACTGAAGAGTATAGGTTGCTAGAAGTCCGATCCTAGAAGCAATTATTAAATTGTAGAAAGGAAGTTATTAAAGGAACTAGATGAGGAAAGACAAATAATTGCTAGAGGAAGGGAACTAAATATCTAACTCTATATATATTGGGCAGCTAAGTCAATTAAGAGCCTAGAAACTGTAGAACTAAACCTAGAATGATTTTAGAACCTAAAGAAGTATCTTATTAAATTGCCTGCCTATATAGAAGAAAGAAAAAGGAACTTATTAAGGCTAGAGTTAAATTAAGGCACAATATAGGGAAGGGTTTAAGAAGAATAGTATTATAGCTTTTCTAATAAGTGCTAGCCTAATGAGTAAATAAGCTAGAATCAACCTAACACTTAGCAAGATGATAGACATCTAGGAGCTTTAATTGATGGAGACCCAAAAGGATAATAAGCTTATCTTAATAAGTAGCTATTTTGGCGGCAGAAAGGGACTAAGAACAACACTCCAAATCGATAGCAGTCCCTTAAGAAGGTATATAATAAAGTATCATATAGGTATCTTTATCAGTTAGCCTAAAGCTATACTAAATTATATATATATACTATAGTAGTCTTATATTTAGAACCCTCTAGTAGGAAAGTATCTTATAGGAATGATTATTAGGTTAGTAGTAGGAAAAGAATATTAATAAGACATTAAAATGGCCTACTATTAGCTTAATAATTAGTATATAAGAGACAAAAGGTAGATAATAATTTAAGTTATAATTAGAAAAGAAGGATCTTAAATTCTCTTATAAATAAAGGTAAAGAACTCAAGCTTTAAACTTAAAGAGCTCTTTTTCTCTTATACCTCTATAAGAAGGGAAGAATCTCTCTATAAGTAAAAATAAAAATCTCTCTAATCTCTCTCCTAACTGATTATAATAATGATAGTTGTTCATTATTATTGTTTTGTCCCTCTTCTAACTATCCACTTTATCCCCATTAAATCCCTACTAGCAACTTGCTAGCCCACCTATCTAAGGACCCCCATCACACTATTATAGCTAGCTAAGATGCTAAAGAAGGATAAGGGAAGAAAGAGGTTGAAGAAAGCTGCGAGGAAATAATAAATCTAAGAAATAGAAAGAGGGAGGTAACTAAAGAAGCATTAGGCAATAAGATTTAAGGCTTAAGGCTAATATAATATAGCCTTTTATAAAAGAAAAGGTATTTTAAGAAGTAAGTATCTATATTTGCTAGATTAAATAAAATAAATTCAGTAAGATATTCTAGCAAATAAAGACTATTATTACTATAATTTACTATTATAAATAAAGTAGTAATCTATAGTAAAGAAAACATTAGACATATAGCCTCTTAAAAACACTAATATATAAGCCCTCCTCTTTACACTCTAGCCCTAAGTAAAGCCTACACTATAACTCTAGCCCCTATACCCCAATTCTCCCCCTTTAAGCCTAGATTTTAATAATTATCTCATTCCTTACTTTCCTACAATCTATCTATCTTTTAGAATCTCTATATGCCTTAAAATACTACTATAATAGCTACTTCTAATAATGCTAAGGAGATTAAGTAGTTCTTCTGCCCTAATAAAGAATTAATACTCTATAAAGGACTTATTTGCAATGAAGAGGGCAAATAAAGCTTCTTATATTATAATGAAATACTATTTAAGATGCCCCTCAATTAATGCCTAAATGAATAATCTACCTTCTATCTGTCTTAGCTTAATTAGTTATATTAGAAGGATATCAGCTTAAATCGCCCTGCCCTTAAAGATAGAGAGGGGATCTAAGCCTAGGTTAGATCTATTCAGTATTACCTAGATTTTAGCAAAAAAGACTTTAGCCCCTAGAAGGAATATTATACTAATCTATAGAGCCTCCTAAGCAATCTTCAAAATAACTAAATGTTAACTAACTTTAGCCTTCTTATATTCTTTCATTTAATGACCTACAATCTGAGAGACCTAATTGCTATTGCCCCTAGTAGCCTCAATCTTAATACCTCTAATGCCTAAAGTAACTAATGGGAATAATCTAAGTACTTAACTAAGCTCATCTAGGAGATAGCCTCTATCTTAAAGAACTAACCTACCTTAGGATTCTAACTGCTATAAGAGATTTAGTTTAATTATTAATTTCTCATTAGAATTGTCTATTTTGCCAATTAGACCTATTAGGTTATTTACATTTAGGATATAAAAGATACTTACCTTTGCGTTTTTAACACTCTAAAGAAAGGAAAGAAAGAGCAATTTATAGCTATTATTGCTATCTAGAGAGAAATTATAGCTAAAAATGGTATACCCTATGACTTCCTTATCTTTAGAATGCCTGCCTCTTATTAAGACGGCCAGTAAGAATATAATTATCTTAGAACCTTCTTTATCACTCTAGCTATCTAAGGGTTAATTAGTCTATCAAAGGGATAAATGATTAATAGAGGTATTACCATAAAGAATCTTACCATTTAGGGAGCCTTAGATAAGTTGCCTAAGGGAGCTAGATTTGCCCTCATTTTTAGGACTAGAAGATTGGACGGCCTAGAAAGGCGAAGAAGGGAGATAAGGAAGGAATATAAGCGCTCGATCTTAATTGGGTTAAGAGCTTCTTTAGCTACACAATTATAGAAGAATTAAGGATTAAGGACTTTAAATATAGAAGAGGAAAGACTAATTATATAATTAAGCAATTTTTAGATACTATATACTAATTCCTACCGGAAAATTAGAAGCTTTAAACTTTAGACATTTATACAAACTATAGTAGATTCCTAATAGTCTTTTAGTCTAAGGTTAGACTCTTTAAGCTCCTTAATCAATACTGCCTAATTTAGCATCCTATTATGCCTTTTAAATAAAAGATTTAAAATTCTTCTATATATCAATTAGACATCAGTAAGATTAAGTTTATAATGCTTAATAATCTTATTGAAGCCTACTTAAGGATAGGATATAATATTATTAATAGGCTCCTAAAGGAATGTAGCTATAAAGTGCCTAAAAGTATTATCTTATTTGGCTCTAGTAACTTACTGTATTAATTATTAATTTAAATCTTATTATTACCTTTATAATTCTTAATAGCCTTTACCAATCAAACTGAGAAGACTCTAATTATGATTTCCTCATCGGGCAGCTCGCCTAGATAGATTTTGCTAAAGATGCCTTCTTAAGCTTAAATGCCCCTATAGACCTTAAGAAGTAATATCTTAATGAGAGAAGTGTCTAAAAGCCTAAGAAGAAGCAATATTTTAATGTAGGATATATTGCTAGCCCTTATGCCTATAAAAACCCAAACGACTTAAACCCTAATAGTCTTAATAAGCTAGTTCATTAGTAATGCTCTCTCTATCTATATAGATAATCAAAACATTAAGGAAGAGCAGAAAATATATTATGATATTAAAATTGGCAATAAGGTAAAGAAAATAACTATTAATACTAACCTAATATATTTGCTCTTAATTGCTAAGTAATTAACATTTTATCTGCCTAAATTGAAAACCTATATAACCTACATTCTTAAAGATTTAATCTCTTTTAGCTAGTAGGTAGACCTAATTAATTCTACCTATAATACTATTATATTGCCTATAATTATAAAGATTATTTAGGAGGAATAATATTGCCTAAAAGAAGAAAGAAAGTAGTAGTTCTTTTAATAAGATTATAACTTTCTAATAGGGAGATAAATTTTAAAATAAGGAGGTAGATTATTAGGTAGATTTCCTTTATTTATTAAATTTAGCTTTTAAGAAGCTCTTATAAGATACTTCTTATTATATATATTTATTTCTTTTATTTAATTTCTATATAAAAAGGCAATTTTTTTATATATAATTCTAGCCTAATTAGGGGCAATTATTAGATTATGAGGGAAGTATATAGTAGGGGTCCCTAAATAGGTAGGCTAGTAAGTTACTAGTAGGGATTTAATAGGGATAAAGTAAATAGTTAGTAGAGAGATAAGAAGAAAATAATTATAAATAACTATTATTATTATAATTAGTTAGAAGAGAGATTAGAGAGATTTTTATTTTTACTTATAGAGAGATTCTTCCCTTCTTATAGAGATATAAGAAAAAGAGAGCTCTTTAAGTTTAAAGCTTAAGTTCTTTACCTTTATTTATAAGAGAATTTAAGATTTTTCTTTTCTAATTATAATATAAATTATTATCTACCTTTTGTCCCTTATATACTAATTATTAAGCTAATAGTAGGCTATTTTAATGCCTTATTAATATTTTTTTCCTACTATTAACCTAATAATCATTTCTATAAGATGCTTTCCTACTAGAGGGTTCTAAATATAAGACTATTATAGTATATATATACAATCTAATATAGCTTTAGGCTGACTAATAAAGATGCCTATATGATGCTTTATTGTGTACCTTCTTAAGGGACTGCTATCAATTTGGGGTGTTATTTTTAGTTTCTTTCTGCCGCCAAAGTTTAAGGGTCAGATTAAGGTCAGATTGACTTATATAACTGTCAAGGACGGTATTCACAGTAGGGAGTGAAGAGGTAAGATGGACTACTAGATCGCTGCGAGGTCGCTGCGGGAAAGGTGCGATGGTGCTGTGACGTGTATTGATCTCTGACCTCCCTATTCTTCCTAGTCATCTAAGCTCCTTTTATCCCTTTCCGCTCCGGTCGTCCGGAGCGGGGTAACATACGCTAGTGACGCCCGATCGGTGCGGTCGCTCCGAGACCGCAGCGGCTCCGCCGCTCTCGCTCCGAGACCGCAGCGCCTCGTGGCTCTGCTTCTAGCGTCATAGCGCTGATGACACTTTGGCGTGTGACAGGGCCTCCCTGCTTACAAAGGCCCGCCCTCGGGCCTTCGATCTTCCGGCGAGGTAGCCGCGAATGCGGCCATCGGCGAATTCTCGATAACCAACGCGTGATCATTGCGTTGTTCCTTGGCCTATTGTGGTCGCCCGATTAGGCGGCGAAGTGGCGTTGACCTAGCTGTGAGTGGTCGTAGAGATGCTAGGCACAACGCGGTCCCGAAATGCGTTTGGGCCCTGATCCATCAGCTAAGCCTGATTAGGCCGCGCAGCCGAAATGCTCAATCGTGAGTGGCTACAGAGGATTTCGGTGACAACGTCAATCAACAGGGCGTTTGTTCTTAATCCAGCGGCTTCGCTCAATTCGGCGGCGAGGTAGAGCCAACCTAGCTGTGAGTGGTCGCAGGGATCTCGGCAACAACGTTGACAATCAGGGCGTTGTTCCTAGTCTCTGGCCATCGCCGAAATAGGCAGCAAGGTCGCTCCGACTAAGCCGGAAGTGAGGTGCGCATTTGGTCGTGAATCGCGGCGTTGTGTTGCTGCTCGCCAAATCGGGTCATCCGTTGGGTTGTGAATAGCGGCGTTGTGTTTCCATTGCCCAATTGGGTCGGAATAATCGCAACGCAGCGGCTGTGAATAGGATCGTTGTTCGAGCTGCGTTTATCACTGTTGGTCACAGCCAACTAGCCGTGGGTTCGTAGGGTATTTGAAGCCCCAGCCGGTCCCTGATTTCCCTGCTTTTCCTTCCTTCATCATCACCATCACCATCTTCGTAGGTGACTTTCCAGCTTGGCTCCAAGGCCAGCTTCGCCGCAAGATCACTGCTAACAAGCTGCAGCCTCATCTCTCTCTCTCTCTCTCTCTCACTCTCTCACCATGTCTCCGTAAGTCTCCTGCGCCTCTAGCAGCTTTCCTGGTTCGCTGCTAACTTCGTGCGACTTAGCTGCTGCCGCCGTTGTCTCGATGCCGCTGCCCACTGGTACCCTGGGAAGACCGTCCGCACCAAGGGCGGCAACGCCGTCATGGAGGCTCCGACCTCCTGCGCCCCCGTCTCCGGCTGTAAGTTCGCTGCGACTTCGCTGGTGGTCTGTTTGCTGACTCTGGGTGTAGCCGCCTCGTCCAAGTGCGCCCGGTGCGTGAAGAACGGGAAACCGTGCGAGCCAGTAAGTTACTTTGCCCTTTGCTTGCTTGCTCGTACCCGCGGCATAGCTAACTCGCTGCGAATCAGCTCGTCCGCGCCGACCGACCAGTTTTAGTCCAACTTTTTGCGGTGCTCGCCGGCGAGGGTCTCCCCGAGACCAAGGCCGAGTACCAGGACCTCGCAGTAAGTTTATCATCGTTCCTCTCGCGCTTTCGCTGCTGACTCGCTGGGGTTTAGGCCGTCCAGGCTGTTCGTCTTCCCGCCCTGCGCCTGCTCCACCAGTTGAAGTTTGGCGACAAGAGTGCCCGGGCCCGCACCGCCGCCGCCGACGCCGCTGCTGCCGCCGCCCGCACTGCCAGCGAGGTGGCAGCGCGTGCGCAGCTCATGGAGCTGACCCAGCTGCAGGTGCAGCTGGATATCGCCAACGCCCTCCGCCACATTGCGGTGCACCTGGCCGCCAGCTGCGGTGCCGACGCGGTCCCGCTGCCGCCTCGCGTGGGGCCCGACTCGGTCCCTCGGGACCTCGACCTGGCCGACGATGACGACGAGGAGGAGTGATGGGGGGTGTCGCTGGGGGGTCGCTGGTGGTGTGCGGCGGGTTCGCTGATTGTTTTTTGGAGTTCTCAACCTGGTCCGGCGTGACCGAGGGTGGCCGGCGTGCCCCCTCCCTGCCCTTTGGGCATTTTTTGGAATCGACCTGATTTGTGTGTCGGACCTATTGCCTTGCTGCCTCACTGTGAATTCGCTGCTCGTAATCTGCGATGAAGTTCTTGTCTGTGAAGTCTTTGCGGCTGACCCACGAATTTTCCGTATCATCGTAGCCTTCCCATTTGATGAGATATCGCCGGTTGCTCTTGGATCCTTTGTGCGTAATGATACGTTCAATAACGTAGATATCATCAGCGATAAAGGGGTCATCTTGCTGCTGTATCGCTTCGGGTTCGTCGCCTTTCCATTTCTCTAGGTTCGAGATGTGGAAGACGTTGTGTATCCGCGATCGCGGTGGGAGCTCAAGCTCGTAGGCGAGACGATGGTCTCCAATGCATCTAGTTATCCGGTAGGGTCCCACATACTTATCTGCTAACTTCTTGCTAGGTCGCCGGATCTTGACGTTCTTCGTAGATAGCAGGACTAGGTCTCCTACATTGAATGACATTGGCTCTCTCTTGCGGTTGTACCAGGTGGCTTGACGTTCGCGAACACTGCTAAGTAGCTTCTGTGTTGCTTCGTGACGCTGGCGAAGTAGGATGCTCCGTGACTCGGCTAAGGCGCTGACAATCGGCAAGGGCTCTTCCGCGTGGTCCGGTCCTCGAGGGGTAAAGCCTCGTAGGCATTCCGCTGGGCTCTCGCCGATAGATAAGTGCTTGCTTGTATTGTAGGTGTACTGGGCTAGCGGGAGGATATCGATCCAATCGGTCTGTTCCTGGCTGCAAAAACACCGTACGTAATGCTCGAGGGTTTGATTGAGCCTCTCCGTCTGACCATCCGTCTGAGGGTGGAAGGCGGTGCTAAGCAGCCGCTTAGTCGCCAGTAGGTTGCAGAATGTTCTCCAGTACTTAGATGTGAAGAGGGAGCCGCGATCAGTGACAATTCCTTTGGGCAATCCATAGTCTTGGAAGACCCTCTCAAGGAACAAGGTCGCTAGTCCCTCGGCGGTAAGTCGCTTCGAAGTCGGTACGAACAGGGAGTACTTCGTGAATCGGTCGACGATAACCAAGATGCTATCGGAAACGCGGCCTCTTTCCCGTGTGACAGGGGGCAAGTCGGTAATAAAGTCCATCGAGATTTCTTCCCACGGTCGAGTTGGCACCGGGAGCGAAGCGAGATAGCCGTAGGGTCGATGTAGCCGGGGTTTAGTCCGCTGGCAGGTTGCACAGATTCGAATGTGATCCTTCACGTCTTTCTTCATAGAGGGCCAGTAGTACTGCGCCTGCAGCCTCCTAAGACTCTTGCTAACTCCCTGGTGTCCCGCAGCGGGATCGTCATGTGTTAGCATTAACAATTCTGTATGCATACCAGGGGGAACATAGATCTTTTGGCTGCGACAAAGCAGGCCATTCTCACTAATGGACCATTTGGCCCCTCGCTTCTTCGCAGGCTTCTTCGCTGTGGTCTCGCGGCGAATCATCTGCAACTTCTCCTGACAAAAGGAATCTGCTTCTTGAGCGTTTCGCATAGCTACGGCCAAGGAAATCTCTTTTCCCGGCTCGTCAGCTTTCTCAAGGCGAAGGTCTGCTAACCTCGCCACGAGACTGCCCCTGGGGCTCTGCGAGATCGCTGCTGTGTACGCTGACACAAAACCGCAGGTGGAGTCACCTCCTCCAAGAGGATCGTCCACCCAAGCAACTGGCATCCTACAGTCGGGGCCCACTTCAGGAGCTACCTCGCTGCTACCAAGCTGCTCTCTGGTATCAAGGGCAGAACTAGCATCTGGCATTTCACAGTCGGGGCCCACTTCAGGAGCTACCTCGCCGCTACTTTCCTGCCTTTCAGCTTCAAATCTGCTGAGAAACAGCGGTAAGGTGGCCATCCGAGCCCTATCCGCTGCTTCCTTATCAAAGTGGTCAGGCCGCCTTGATAGACCGTCTGCCGGGTTCTTCATTCCGGGTCGATAGATGATCTTGAAGTCAAAGGGGTGAAGGTTATCAAGCGCAGCTACCTGCTTGGATGATAGCTTCGGCTTCGTCGCGAGGTATCGATGATTCAAATGGTCCGTCAGAACCTCGATCTTGGTGTCTGCGTAGGCCAAATAATGCCTCCACGTGCGAAAGGCTTCCTCGATAGCTAGAAGCTCGGAATCGGGGGTCGAATATCGCAATTCTGCTCCTGTTAGCTTGCGTGACATATACGCGACGGGGTGCCAGCGGCCTCGCTGCAGCTGCGATAGGACTGCGCCGATAGCGTATCCTGACGCATCCGTCTCAATTCTCAAGGGTACACTAGGGTCAAAGTGGGCAAGGATAGGCTCCTCCAAGAACGCCTGCTTTAGCTGCTCAAACGCATCAGACTCGCGGCGATCCAGCTGGAAGGTTCTTTTGTCATCGCCACGTAGCAAGTCCGTAAGAGGGGCCGCAATCTTGCTGTAATTCTTAACGAAACGTCGGTAGAAGCCCGTGAATCCTAGGAAGATCTGGATGTCTTTGACGCAGTGAGGTAGCGGCCACTTCGCAACACACTCGACGCGTTCTGGCTCCATGTGGATTCCTTCGGTGCTCACTATGAACCCTAGGAAGCCCACGCGTTGGAGGTTGAATTCGCATTTCTCGGGATTGGCGTACAGGCCGGCTGCTCGTAGCTGGGTAAGGACGTCGCGGACATGCTGCGAGTGCTCGCTAGGATCGCTGCTATATATCAGGATATCATCCAGATAGACGATACAGATCACATCCATCAGCTCCGCAAGGATGTCATTGATGTATTCTTGGAACGTTGCTGGGGCGTTGACCAGTCCAAAGGGCATAACCAAGTATTCGAAGTGACCGTAGCGGCAGCGAAAAGCCGTCTTCCACTCGTCTCCCTCGCGGATACGTAGCCGGTGGTACGCATCCTTCAAGTCCAACTTTGTAAAGACCTGTGCCTTGCCCAGCCGGTCTAGGATCTCGTGGATTAGAGGCAAAGGGGCCTTATCCTTCCTAGTGATCTTATTGAGGCCGCGATAATCAACACAAAGGCGTAGCTTGCCTCCTTTCTTAGGGACGAATAGGATTGGGGCCCCGGCCGGGCTAATAGACCGTCTAATCCAACCTTTCGCCAATGCGTCAGCAAGGTAGGCCCGGAGGACTTCCAGCTCCTTCGCAGCGAGACTGTAGATAGGTCCCCACGGCGGTGTTTTGCCTTCCTCTGTGTCAATGGCGTGCGTTCGTCCTTCAAGCGTTGGGGGATCTGCTTTTTCCATCTCAAAGACATCTCTGAATTCCGGGTAGAGCTCTAGGTGGGTAGTCGCTGGCTTCTCGTTGCTAGGTTGCGGCGATTGCTCTGTGGTCCCCTTTGGCGTCGTAGGGGCAAGCACGTCCAATGGGTCGCTGGTGATCATGAGGGCAGCAATGCATTCTTTAGCAGCCCTACGCATCCCCTTCTTCTTCGTAACGACCTCGATGTCACTTCGCAACATGCTGTGCCTCCAAGTCTTCGTTTTCCACTCGAGGACCTGGGGTTCCGCGTCGCAAAACCAAGGGTCTCCAAGGATAGCTCCATACTGGTGAATCGCAGCGATGTAGAAGCGGACTTTGTGTATTCTCGCCTTCTTTGTACGGTCATAGACTAGCACTAGCCGTTGGAGGGTTCCTTGGTTCTTAAGGACCTCGCTGTTGACTCCTTCAATTCGGACCTCGCTCGGTACGACAATCTTCCACTCATCAGCGGTCAAGCAGCGAGGGTGAAGGAAGTTCGCTTCGGCCCCTGTATCAGCCAAGGCATCTCCCTCTAGTCTTTTCCACCGGCCCCCTATGCGTAATTGGGTCTTGACAGTCCAACGCGTTGACGGGGATAGGGTCCGGTCAGACCCCTATTGGGTTCCCAGGCTTGCAACCCGAACGTTGTTAGGAGCCGTCGCAGGCGTAGCGGGGTTGTGGCTAAGTAGGTGCCGATTCGTGGTGTGACGGTTACTTTTGCACGTCGCACAGTCGTCTTTTAGACATTTAGTCGAAATGTGTCCTTCCTCTCCGCACTTGTAGCATGTAACCGGGCCTCCATAGGACCGGCTAGGTGCCTGCGAAGTCGCTGGGACATTGGTGGGGTTGGTATTCGGGGTAGTACCCAAAGGAGGTGATAAGTTTGTGTTGTGATAGCTGGGGTTGGGTCTTCCAAGAATGGTCTCTGCTTGGGTGACCGAGCTGATGAACTTCTGCCAAGTCGAAGGGATCTCGCGGCTAACTACCTGGGTTCGTAGCGCGGGTGTGAGTCGATGAATTACTGAGCAGACTCGGTAGGAATCGGGCAACCGTTCCGGGAGCTCGGCTTCTAGGGCCTCGTAGTAGTCAAGGAAGTTCCTGACGGTCTGACCCGGCTTCATGTAGCAGCGTGCTAGCTTCGCAGTCGTCTCGAGGCATCGGGTGGAGTCATCATCGATAGTCCCTTTGACCCAAGTGAGGTAATCGTCCCATGTGATCTCGTTGATTTGACCTCGTCGATCGTTGTTAAGGAAACTGGTCCAACGTAGCTTGACTGATCCTTCGAGACAGCTGCTAGCAAGCAGGACCTTCGGCAGGTCTGTGAGGAAGCTCGAGGGATGCAAAAGGAATCGGCTGTCGAGATCGGTGAGGTAGATCCTCAATTCGGTCCAAGACTTTGCGCTGTAACGAGGGGTCTTCAGGATGAGCTTGCCGATGTTGTAGTCGGGGGTCTGCTGCGTGTTCGCATCGCGTTCGTAGCGAGTTTGCTTCGCGGGCTGTGGCTCGCCATCAGGGTCAAAGTCGGGGGTGATTCCGGCAGCAGTCAGCTCAAGCCAGCGTCTCTTGCGGCTAATTCGCTGCGAGGTCTGTAGGTTCTTGATGCGAAGGTTCAGCTCTGCCTCTTCCGTGAGAACGTTATCATGTTCAGAGGGAGGGTTGGGATCGTGATAGAATGGGGTGTTCAACGGCAACGTCTGACTCTCGGGTTGCCTATCTTGGGTCTGCGAGATCGTAGGGTCTTCGCTGCTTGTTGGGTGCGAACCCGAAGAGGTAGGCGGCGTGCCAGGAGGGTTATTGGTAGTAGTCATCTTCCTCAACGGTCCGCTATACCCACGGGTTTGCAGAGATCAACTTGTCAAGGACGGTATTCACAGTAGGGAGTGAAGAGGTAAGATGGACTACTAGATCGCTGCGAGGTCGCTGCGGGAAAGGTGCGATGGTGCTGTGACGTGTATTGATCTCTGACCTCCCTATTCTTCCTAGTCATCTAAGCTCCTTTTATCCCTTTCCGCTCCGGTCGTCCGGAGCGGGGTAACATACGCTAGTGACGCCCGATCGGTGCGGTCGCTCCGAGACCGCAGCGGCTCCGCCGCTCTCGCTCCGAGACCGCAGCGCCTCGTGGCTCTGCTTCTAGCGTCATAGCGCTGATGACACTTTGGCGTGTGACAATAACTATCTTATAAGATACTTCTAGATTTAGTCTTTTAGCTTCCCTTCTGTAGGAGATTTTCTTTATTGAGTTAGAGTTTATTACTAGATAGTCCCTTAGAGTAAGATGTAAGTTATCATAGGATTCTAGTAGCAATCCTTTTGGACTAATAGCAATAGTATTGACCCTATAGTGCTAAGATAATTCGTCAAAATAAGCATCCAAGAAGCTTAGGTCAGTCCGTTCTATAATATTATTTATTTTGACCTCTCCTGCTCTTTTTGTCTTATAGGATAGGTTAGAGTCTATTTAAATAGTCTCCATAATCCCGTTAGTAAGGTCAGATAGCTCTTTAGCTATAGATCGTCTGAATTCTGGGTTATTTATAATGATCTGGGGAATAATAACTCTAATCTTTATAGTTAAGACTCTCTACTTTAAAGCAGTCCTATTTTTAAGCTTTATAGTCAGGCGGGAGTCTCTATTAGGTTCCCCTTTTGCAATAGCCTTAGCCATCATTTAATCCTTTAGGTTTATATGCTTAAAGATCCTAAAGGTTATCATTAGGATTAAGTAGCTTTATTTAACTTCTTCAGTCTTATTATCCATACTTAGCCTCTTACTGGCTGCTATATTGAAGGTAATATTATTATTTAAGATACCTACTGGTTCCTTAAAGCTTCCTTTATTGATTAGGATAATATTTAATTGTATTGTTCTATCAATAAGTTCCCCTTTGTAAGGAGCTAGCCGCAGGTTCAGCGCGTATGCGCTGTAGGGCTTGCCGCTGTGTGCTGTAAGGCCTAACTCCTTATGAACTATTGTGTGGCGCGATTCAGTAACGCAGCTTACTTGAATTAGTTGATCTTTTTAGCCTAACGGCTAGACTGGTCTATTGAAGGTTAGGAACGCTGCCCTAACTCTTACACCCTTCTTAGAGCCCTATCTTTCTGCTAATCCTATTGATAATTATGTCTTCATAAAGAGAGTCTTAATTCCTCTTTATAAAGTCAGTTATAAGGTCTTACTCTTCTTAGCTAGAGTTCCAATTGCAGATAGTAGACCCTAACATCATTCCATTAAGAAAACCTATTATTAGTAACTTTAGGAACTTCCTTATTCACATAATAGCGAGCTTCTTAACTCCTCTAAGGAGTCCTATATTCTTAACTAACTTTGGAGAGAGAATAGCTTCTCTTCATCCTACCTAGGCTATGCTTGCTTTAGAGTTAAAGTTATAGTAGCTAGCTTCTCTATCTCTCTGCAATTTATAGCATTAGCTTAGGAAATAGCCTGAAATTTCGCAATAGAAACACTTTAGCTGCCTCTACCTATAGCTATTATTAATGAGGATATCCTAGCTGTCCGTCCTGTAGGGTCCCATATACTTAGAATAGTTATAATTAACAGATAGATTGCTATCAGGAGGGTTAAAAAGCCTCTACTTATTAAGACTTCCTTAGAGCATAGCAATAAGAGATGCTTCTATATCTTTATATCTCTTTGTAGCATTAATGCTTATATTCTAGACTATCTAGGTTAGGAAATCAATCGTAGTATTAGTAGCTAGCTTTATTAGAGGTAGGTTTTGTAGATTTATATCTATCTCCTAAGGCTTCCTCCCCAAATTGAATTCTCTCTCTTAAGGCTTCTCAATTAGGTCTTTAAAAGACTAGTTTTATTCTAGCAAGCATATAATGAGATTGATTATAGCATTATATAGCTTGAATTGTAAGGTCTAGACCGCAATATTCTTCTATTAATATACCTAAATAATAACCTTATAGGGTAAAGTATAGAGGATAGTATAGGAGTTTCCTTCCTTAAATTTCCCACTATTATTAATAGTATTATATAACTCCTTATAGGTCTTAAGCTAAGTGAGGATCTTTTTGTTTATTATATTTCTTATAGACTAACTATTCATCTTAAGGACCTTTTAGAGGGATTAAATCTATTATTCCTTATTACTATCCTTAAAGTCTTTAAGAAGCTTTACCTTAATTTATTCTTAAGTATTATATTTAGTAGCCTTTAGGACCTTTATCTTAATATCTTCGTGGATAAAGTATAGTATTAGCTAAGCCTTCTTTTTATCTAAGTAGATTCATCCCTTAATGTAGTTTGGCAGCAGAAAGGGACTGAAAATAACACTTTAAATCAATAGTAGTCCCTTAAGAAGGTATACAATAAAGCATCATATAGGCATCTTTATTAGTCAGCCTAAAGCTACACTAGATCATATATATATACTATAGTAGTCTTATATTTAGGACCCTCTAGCAAGAAAGTATCTTATAGAAATAATTATTAGATTAGTAGTAAAAAAAGAATATTAATAAGGCATTAAAATGGCCTACTACTAGCTTAATAATTAGTATATAAGGGATAAAGAGTAAATAGCAATTTAAGTTATAATTAGAAAAGAAAGATCTTAAATTCTCTTATAAATAAAAGTAAAGAACTTAAGCTTTAAACTTAAAGAGCTCTCTTTTTCTTATATCTCTACAAGAAGAGAAGAATCTCTCTATAAGTAAAAACAAAAATCTCTCTAATCTCTCTTCTAACTAATCATAATGATAATAGTTTATTGTTATTATCTTTTCGTCCCTCTTCTAACTATCTACTTTATCCCCATTGAATCCCTACTAGTAACTTACTAGCCTACCTATTTAGGGGCCCCCACTATATACCTCCCCTATGATCTAATAATTGCCCCTAATTAGGCTAGGATTATACATAAAGAAACTACCTCCCCATACTAAAATCAAACAAAAGAAATAAATATATATAGTAAGAAGCATCTTATAAGAGCTTCCTAAAAACCAAATTTAATAAACAAAGGAAATCTACCAAGCGGGAGGTTAGAAGGCAATAGAGTCCACAGCAGCTAGGCGAAAGCAATGCGCTCCCACACTGAGTGCTTCTCGCCCCCCTCATGGAGAGACAAAATGCACCTAGAAAAAAGCTACAAAGGGCAAAAAAACCAGCCTATTTATAATAGCTGCTAACCCAATTAAATCCTCTGCCCCCCTATTAAGTCCTCTAAGCCTATAGTGCTAACTTATAGACCTATCCTAAACCTGCGCCTCTACTACCTACTATCTGACCCTACTCCTAGACCCCATCGTCCATCTCCTCGTCGCCATCGACATTATCGTCATCATCATTATCGTCATTGCTATCGCCATCATCATTGTCGTCCTTCCCGCCGGATTCCCCAGGATCTAGAGCCCCAGCCAGCCTAAGGATGCAACCAAGCATAAGAGCTAGGACCACACTAAGTTCAAGGCGCTCAAGCGCCTTAGCGATGCGGTTGATCCTGCTGACCAGTGCGTCAAACTGGTTAGACATTAGGCCTATAATTACTGCTATAGGTGCGGTGCTCGCCCGCTTGGGAGCCTAACTCTTGGCCCTAAGGGCTGCCTCCATGAGCCGCTTGAGCTCCTTGCCCTACTCCTAGTCAGCTACACTCTCACGCTGCGGATCCAACCCGCACTCACACTGCTATCCCCACTCTCACGCTAGAGAGCCTCCACTAGGGCTTAAGCAGTAGTAATGGCAGCGAACGGCAGGGGCATATAGGTCTTATGCATATAGGCACAAGCTGCATAGCTGCCTGCTGCTATATTCACCTAGTCTTAGTAGAGACTTACTATACTATCTTTACCTATCTGTATAATATATATAGAATAGGGGATATTCTATACTGCCCTCGCAGAAGTAGGGGCAGGGGACTTATCCTATAGAGCAGCTATATCCTCCTCTTTAGCCTTTCTTTTTGCCTACTTAAGGTTAGCTTGAGCACATAATGGGAATGCATTAGGAGGAACTTATAGGCGTAGCTAGCATTATTATTGTCATTATCATCATTATCGTTATCATTGTCATTATCATTATAGTCATCATTATAGTTATTATCCTTAGCTACACAAAGAAGTTAGCCACTATAGCAATGAGACCGCAATGGAGCCACAATGCTAGCGAGGCCGCAACGAGCAGCAGGAAGGATGAACATATTAATAATAATCCTAGTAGAAAGAATAGAAGTTAGCAACACGCTTAAGACCTAGCACCGGCGCGGGCACGGCTAGGAAGCTAGAGAAGGGCAACTTATGGAGGCATTAAAGAGGGAAGAAAAGAAAGGGGGGCATCGCAGACTAAGCGAAGGGATCAAATAGCAGAAACCCGGGCCGCAGCTATCAACGGCTGCAGAGCAACGGGCCCGTGTTGACTCCTAGCTACTGATAGCAAAGTGCTGACTGGCGGACCTACTAGCAGCCAAATCTGCCCACTTAAAATATAGGCCTCCAGCTGTAACTACATAATGATCCCACATGCACCTCACTAGCGTGCAGCTAATGCACAAGCAATGCGCGCCCACTATAGACTTAAACCTAAGATATAGAAGACTTTTACCTTTCTTTTATTACTTTTCTTTTCCCCTACCTAATATCTTCTTTTAGGAAATAAGATAATTCTAGTCCTAGCAAGAAGGACTATTTACTTATACACTATAATAGAATAAGAAGCCCAATATAGGCCCACTATAGAAATAATATAGGTTTTTGTCCAATTTGGTTTTTCCTATATCTATATAGAGTAGAAGCACTATCTACCTTTTTAGGTCTATAGAGTATAAATAAATAAATAAGGAAATCTACCTAATAATCTACCTTCCCATTCTAGAATTCATCCTTCCCATTAAAGAGTTACAATCTTATTAAGAGAACTATTACTTTCTTTCCTCCTTTAGGCAATATTATTCCTCTTAGATAATTTTTGCAATTATAGGCAATATAATAGTATTATAGGCAGAGTCAATTAGGTCTACCTACTAGCTTAAAGAGATTAGACCTTTAGGAATGTAGATTATATAGGTTTTTAATTTAGGCAGATAAAATGTTAATAGCTTGGCGATTAAGGGTAGATATATTAGGTTAGTATTAATAGTTATTTTCTTTGCTCTATTGCCCATTTTGGAATTGCAATATATTTCTCTTCCCTCCTTAACCTTCTAATCATTCATAAAGATAGGGAAAGTATTGCCAATGAACTAGCTTATTAAGACTATTAAGGTTATTAACCTAATTATATATCGTTACTATATCTACAGTTATTTTTTAATAATAGCCCATTTTGAGGAGTATATTTTAACCCCCTTCTATACTTATATCTCATTTTAAAACTTTATAAGCAATTAGTATGCTAATTGCATTTAGCATAACTATCCTAATTGCAATTAGAAGTTTCTTCTTAAATATCTAGCTTTAGGTTATTAGAAAGGTCTTTAGAAATTCCCCTTAGGTAGTAAAGCTACCATTCTAAATATATTGACTTTTTTTACTTCTAATATCTTTAATCCTCGCTCTTATCCTCAAATTATCTTAGAGTATCCCTCTAAGTCTAATAGCTTATTTAATGCTAAAATTTGCAAATAAGCTACTTAGGTCTCTACTTAGACTTTTCATAGTGGATATTAGGCTTTTTAGTAGGTTAAATTAATAATTCTTATTAGAAGACTTCCTCCCTAAAATAAATAATAAGTAATAAATGCTTAATATCCTACATTACTATTTAGCTATTATTACTTTTTTCTTTTCTAAATAGGCTTCTTTTTTTCTTATTTTTCCTTCACTTATAAGATTTATTTATCTTTTAGTAGGCATAAAGTTTAATTTAGGTAATTATTTTAGGGTTTTTTCCCTTTATAGATGCAGTTTGTTTAGTCTTCTCTAATAACTTAAATATCCTCCTCCTTTCTGCCCCTCCCTATATAGTAATACTACTATCCTTAACTAGCACTATGTCCTAAGTGTCTTATAAGACACTTAGACAGCTATATACTAATTCTTAGCTTCCTTAGTTATCTCTAGGATGTAGAACTAGAAATCTCCTCTAGGCCCTCTCTATAGTTAGACAATAGGTTCTAGTTTAGGGTCATCTAATGAGGAATCTAACTCGCTTAGCTTATAAAGTGTATTATAAGATGCTTCTCCATCTAACCCTTCATTCTTATTATTAGATAGCAGTCCTATTATCTCTTTATCGTTAAGGCTTATCTACCAACCCTAAGGATCCTTCTGGAAAGCCTTCAGCTGATCTTTATGATAAGTCCCTAGAAGCTTGATTCCTATAAGTGTCTTAAGCTTATAAGTCTTAGTCTTAGCAAGGGCTTTATGAATCCTATATAGTCCTATCCATCTTAGCTTAAGCTTTATAGCAGAAGATAGATCCTTATGGTTTCATATGTCATACTAAAGAATTAAGTCTCCTAGCAATAAGGGCGTCTTTCTTAGCTTAAAGGTATTTAATATATTAGTCCTCCTAGCTAAGGTCTATCAATATTTCTTAACCTTTACTCAAGCAGCTTTAATATCTTCTTTATGTCTTTCTAGGATTTATATTCTAGCTAGAATCTTATCTTCCTTATCCTTAATATTATCCTAATCAATAAGTCTTTAAGTAGGGACCTTAACTTTAAGAGGAAGGATAAGTTCCTATCTATAAAGAAGCTAGAATGGAGAATAGCTATATAATCCTTAGATTGCTAATCTATCTACAAGAAGAGCCAGCTCGACTAAATCTACCTATTTCCCTAGCTTCTCAAGCTTTTTAAAGTAATTCATTATAGATATATACCTAACTTCAATTAACCTATTTGACTTAGAGTTATAAAATGAGATTTTATATATTATAATGCCTAGCTTATTTAGCTCATTTAGGATCCCTTTTATAAGCTCCCCTCTATTATTAGTAATAATCTTCACTAGCATCCTATAATAGTAAATAATCCTCTTGATGAATCTTCTAATATTAGTAGTAATAAGGTTACTAATAGCTATAGCTTTAATTCACTCAGTTAGGTTATATCTAGCTTCTAGTAAGAACTTCTTGCCTTTATCGAGGGGTAGGTACTACCTATCAATATAAATTTTCATTATTATATACTAAGGAGCTATTAGCTTAGCCTCTTTAGCTAGCCTTTACGCTAAGTGCGCTTAATATATTAGACACTTCTAAATGACTGTCTTTAAAGACTGTCTTAGCCCTTGCTAAAAATAGTACTAAAAATGATTTTTATTATTGCTTTTTGCCCTTTATAGCCCCTATAATAGTAATATAATATTATAAGATACTTTTAAAGGTTATTATTATTAATAATAAGTATAAGGTTATCTTCTTCTTTTAGTTCTTATTTCTAGACTTAACCTCCCCTAATAAAGAATTATATTACCTTTGCTCTTAGTATCTTAAAGTCTTATGCTAATATTTCTTTAGGTCTTTTAAGCATTGTTAGGTACTTAGCTAGGATAAGTTAGTCTCCCTTATAATTGTCTAAAAGGGGGTTATTTCCTAGCCTAAAGAGAATAGCATTAAGATGAGCGTTAATTACGTCCTTAATGTCCTGCTTAGCTTCTTAATCCATAAGGTCTAAAGGTCCTTATCCCTTCCTTAATAGACTGTCTATAACTGTATTCTTCTTTCCTAGGATATACTTAACTGTAAAGTTAAAAAGTAGCAAATAGCTAATCTATCTAATAACTATAGCTTCTAATATATTATTTGCCTAATTGTTTAGCTAGTCTACTAATACCCTAGAATCTATCTCTAAAGTGAATAGATAACTATAAATATATATATATATCCTCTAGATAGTATGAAGGGCTTCTTTGCACTCTAGCTTAATTATATTATACTTCTTTTTAATATTAGTCTAAATTCTAGATTTAAATCTTATAGGATAATGCTTTCCTTAAATAGCCTACATTAAGATAGCTCTCTATCTTAAGATACTAGTATTAATTATTAGGATAACCTTCCCTACTCCTTCTAAAAGGTTAAAAGTTATAAGAATAAGGGTAGATACAATCTTTTCCTTTAGTAGCCTCATTATAGCTATCTAATCTTTCTCTTAGTTTTAAGCAGTATCTTTCTTTAGCAGTAGAGTATTAATATTAAACCTATTAGTCTTAATAATATTATTTAATATAATATTCCCTTTAGCTTTAGTATTAATAATAGCTTCTTAAGTATAACTATTTAGATTCTTAAGTCTTACTTATAGCTTTAAGAGATCTTAGTATAGCAAGATGTTTCTTAAGTCTAAAGGTTAGATTAAGGTCGGATTGACTTATATAACTATCTTATAAGATACTTCTAGATTTAGTCTTTTAGCTTCTATCCTATAGGAGATCTTCTTCATTAAGTTAGAGTCTATTATTAAGTAGTCCCCTAAAGTAAGATAAGAGTTATTATAGGATTCTAATAGTAATTCTTTCAGACTAATAGTAATAGTATTAATCCTATAGTATTAAAACAATTTGTCAAAATAAGCATCTAAGAAGCTTAGGTCAGTCTATTCTATAATATTATTTATTTTAACCTCCCCTACTCTTTTTTCTTATAGGATAGGTTAAGGTCTATCTAGATAGTCTCTATAACCCTATCAGTAAGGTTAGATAGCTCTTTAGCTATAGATCGTCTAAATTTTAGGTCATTCATAATGATCTAGGGAATAATAACTCCAATCTTTATAGTTAAGACCCTCTACTTCAAAGCAATCCTATTCTTAAGCTTTATAATTAGGCGGGAATCTCTATTAGGTCCCCCTTTCGCAATAGCTTTAGCTATCATTCAATCCTCTAGGTTTATATGCTTAAGGATCCTTAGGGTTATTATTAAGATTAAGTGGCTTTATTTAATTTCTTCAGTCTTATTATCTATCCTTAGCCTCTTACTGGCCGCTATATTGAAGGTAATATTATTATTTAAGATACTTACTAGTTCCTTAAAGCTTTTTTTTATAGATTAAGATAATATTTAATTGTATTATCCTATCAATAAGTTCCCCTTCTTAAAGCCCTATCCTTCTACTAATCTTATTAATAATTATATCTTCATAAAGAGTATTTTAATTTCTCTTTATGAAGTTAGTCATAAAGTCTTACTCTTTTTAGCTAGGGTTCTAATTGCAAATAGTAAACCTTAATATTATTCTATTAAGAAAACTCATTACTAGTGACTTTAGAAACTTCCTTATCTATATAATAGTAAGCTTCTTAACTCCTCTAAGGAGTCCTATCTTCTAGACTAACTTTAGAGGGAGAATAGCTTCTTTTTGTCCTACTTAGGCTATACTTGCTTTAAAGTTAAAGTTATAGTAGCTAGCTTCCCTATCTCTCTACAATTTGTAGTATTAGCTTGAGAAATGGCCTGAAATTCTACAATAGAAACACTTTAGCTACTTCTGCCTATAGCTAGCATTGATAAGGATGTTCTAGCCGTCCGTCCTATAGGGTCCTATATACTTAGAATGGTTGCAATTAATAGACAGATTACTATTAGGAGGGTTAAAAAGCCTCTACTTATTAAGACTTCCTTAGAGCATAGCAGTAAGATGTACTTCTATGTTTTTATATCTCTTTGTGGCATTAATGCTTATATTTTAGACTATTTAGGTTAGAGAATCAATTATAGTATTAGTAGCTAGCTTTATTAGAGGCAGGTTTTATAGATCTATATCTATCTCCTAAGGCCTCCTCCCTAGACTGAATTCTCTCTCTTAAGGCTCCTCAATTAGGTTTTTAAAAGACTAGTCCTATTCTAGCAAATATATAATAAGATTAACTATAGTATTATATAGCTTAGATTGTAGGGTCTAGACTAAGATATTCTTCTATTAATATACTTAAATGATAACCTTATAAGGTAGAGTATAGAAGATAGTATAAGAGTTTCCTTCCTTAAATTTCCTACTATTATTAATAGTATTATATAACTTTCTATAGGTCTTAAGCTAAATGAGGATCTCTTTATCTATTATATTCTTTATAGACTAAGTGTTTATCTTAAGGACCTTTTAGAAGAGTTAAATCTATTATTTCTTATTATTATCCTTAAAGTCTTTAAGAAGCTTTACCTTAATTTATTCTTAAGTACTATATTTAGTAGCCTTTAGGACTTTTATCTTAATATCTTTATAGATAAAGTATAGTATTAATTAAGCTTTCTTTTCATCTAAGTGAACTTATCCCTTAATATAGTTCTTAAATATTCTTAGATAGCTAAAGATATTAGTCCCCTTAAAGATATAGTTAAGCATATAGATTGGGATGAAAGCTTTAAGTTCTTTACTTATCTTCCCTTTTTCTATTAGGTTTAGGACCTTTAAGCCTATTTTATCAGTCTTAGTATTAAGATTAGTTAGTATTTAGATTAGTAAAAGGTCCTTAATTAAGAGTATAATAAGCACTAATTAAGACTTTATATACATATTAAATCAATTTGGTTTTTAGGGTACTACCTTTATAGGCATTAAATAAGATACTTTCTTCTTCTTCTTTCTCCTTTCTGCTTTAGTAGTAATAGTAAAATTATAATTGTAGCCCTTAGGATCTTTACTTATTAGAGAGCAATTCTTTCCTCTAGATATAGCCCTTATTAGCCATAATAAAATAAAGCCTTAATTATTATGCTATCTCTCTTAGGGAAATAATAGTATAATTAAAGAATAAAATAAATAAAAAATAAATAAAAATGCTAGATAAAACTTAGATTAATTATAATCTTTATATAAATATCTTTATAAATCTCTTAGTAAAGATTAAAACTTCTAATTTTAGCCCTCTTAATATTATTTATAAAAGTTATTATATCTTTATATTTCTTATTCCTTTTTCTTCCTCTCTTTTTTAAATAAACCCTTTTTTACCTTACCTTTCTCTAGCTCCTAACTTCTTATAATATAAAGGGTTATTAAAGCTAGGGTAGCTAGATATTAATCTCTTATAAGAAACTATATAATAATTATTCTAATAATACCTTCCTATCATCTAAGCTAATATAAGTTCTTACTCTACTAATTGCTTAATAAGGTTAAATAGCATTCCTTTTCTTATAAGAAGCCCCTATAGTTATAGAAATCTAATAATATTATACTATAAGATACTTCTAAGTTTAGGCATACTCTATTTTTTCTTAGAGCTATTAGGGTAGAGAAGTAAGTATAGTAGTAAGTAGTATAGTTTAGAGTTTAGTCATTTATTCTTATCTTACTTCTTGCAGTAGTCTCAATTAAGCTATATATTATTGATTTTACTAGTTCGATTTATTATAATCCTTTAGGGTCCTTAAGTCTAGAGTCTTTTTGGGGAGGTCTTAATTTTCTCTATCTTTTATTTCTTATTATCTTTTTGCTTTCCTTAAGTCTAGTAGTAGCAGCTTAGAAGTACATTAATTAATCTTACCTATTAAGCTAAATCAATTGATTTGCTGCCCTACTATAACCTTTAAATTTAGCAGCAGAAAGGAACTAAAAATAACACTCTAAATTGATAGCAGTCCCTTAAGAAGGTATACAATAAAGCGTTATACTAGTGTCTTTATTGGTTAGCCTAAAGCTACACTAAATTGCGCATATATACTATAGTAGTCTTATATTTAGGACCCTCTAGCAAGAAAGCATCTTATGGGAATGATTATTAGGTTAGTAGCAGGAAAAGAATATTAATAAGGCATTAAAATGGCTTACTATTAGCTTGATAATTGCTATATAAGGGATAAAGGGCGGACAGTAATTTAAGTTATAATTAGAAAAGAAGGAAGATTTTAAATTCTCTTATAAATAAAGGCAAAGAACTTAAGCTTTAAGCTTAAAGAGCTCTCTTTCTTTTATATCTCTACAAGAAAGAAAGAATCTTTCTGCAAGCAAAAAAACAAAAATCTCTTTAATCTCTCTTCTAACTGATCATAATGATGATAGTTCTTCATTCTTATTCTCTCATCCCTCTTCTAACTATCCACTTTATTCCCATTAAATCCCTGCTAGTAACCTACTAGCCTACCTATCCAGGGACCCCTATCACATTATGCCCTAAGATAGAAACCATAATAAAAACACTATAAATTATCTAATTAATTGAAATTACTTACTATACTTTTCTCTAAAGGTCTTAATTACTACCTAATATATCCTTATATTATGCTCAGTCTTACTATATACTTTATAATGCCTAACACTTAGTTGCCCTAACCTTTCTTGACTACTACTTCTTAACGATTTAGCCACTACCTATACATTAATATCCATCTAATTAATTATTTGCCTTCCTTCTTCTACTATTATTACCCTTCTTTTCTATAGTTAGGTTTTTTTTGCCCTTTAGTGCTAGCTTAATATCTCATTTATATATTGAAGATCCTATACCTTAAGCCTTTAATAAGGCATTCTTATGTAAGACTGCCTTAGTACTCTTAGTAAGAGACTTTAATGCCCTAAGAATTGACTCTAGGGAGCTACTTTAATGTCTTCTAATTTATCTCTTAAGGTATTCAGACTGAGACCTAGCCTTAAGTACAGTCTTTAGGGTCTTTAAAACCTAAGGGGTTAAGGGCTTAGCCTCCTCCTTAACTAGCATTAAAGTCTATAGCTACATATTAAGCTTTAAGACTATACTTTTTAGGTTAAGAGGGATAAGCCTAGCCCCTCTAAAAGCTAACCTAATATTTTGTTCTATTATAGTAGCTTAATAAGTAGTATAGAAGGCTAAGAAGAACTTAGTTTTTAAAATGTAGGTTATAAAGCATCTAATTAAATGCTCTATTTCTCAATTATATGCCTTCTTTAGCAGGCTAAAGTACCTAACGTTAAGAGGCTAAAGTAGATAAGATAAATGAGCTAGCATATAAAGCATAATAATCTTATTCTCCTCATAATATCTCTTAAAGTTAATAAAGTAGTGACATTTATGCCCATTAAGGATCAAAAGATAATAGTAACTATTTGATTGCTTAGTTGTAGACTAATTGAAGTGCTTTAGCCACTTAAGGCCTATTTTATTATTAGTCTAGCCATTTTAGGAGATTATAATAGCCCAATTGCCCGAGAGGTTGCTTTCTTAGTACTAGTTGGCAAGGTAATATTGGCCTGCGCCTATAATAAATGGCTAGATCGCCTAGCCTTCTACATTAATTGCCTAAATTACTGTAATCCATTCCTAGCTTCTAGGCTGCACTGATTTTAGTCGTCCACGCCTTTTTGCGCCTATAATAACTATTCTGCTTACAATCATGCCTATAAGGAAGCCAGTCTTATTAAAGTTCTAGATATCATCTGATCGAATGCTATACTTCACAATTATATTCACTATAAGCTAAAACTACTTCTAGATTTCCTCTAGATCTTCACACTTAGCCGTCTAGTAGTCATATTTATAAAAAAAAACGCATCTTTAGCTTCTCTTATTATTTAATAAAGTTAGAAGCCTAGCGCTTGCCAACGGGTAGCACGTTGCGGTCAGCAAGTAGTCAGTTAGCTATTTCTTTAATAGCATGCAGTTATAGGGGAAATCCTTATAAATCTAGGTTGAGAATGAACTAAACTATAATCTATTCCTCTAGATCTAATAGCTAGTGTGACTGAGGGATCTAATCGCGTCGCGATTGGATGCCATTCTAGTGGCAATAAAGCTTAAGCTTAAAGACCTCATAAATCTTAGTAGCGCATTAGACGCTTAGTTTTAGGTTATTTTGAAGGGCTTAAAGTGCAAGAAGGGTTCTAGCCTTAATATTAAAGTTAGATATTATTTGTGGTTAAAAAATCAATTGATTAATTGAAAGGTTAGATATAGGAGGGAAAAGTGCGTTGCATACTTAGATGTATTGCATACTTATTATATATATTATACCTAAATGATAACCTTATAAGATAGAGTATAGAAGATAGTATAGGAGTTTCCTTCCTTAAATTTCCTACTATTATTAATAGTATTATATAACTCCTTATAGGTCTTAAGCTAAATGAGGATCTTTTTGTCTATTATATTCCTTATAGACTAACTATTTATCTTAAGGACCTCTTAGAGGGGTTAAATTTATTATTCCTTATTGCTATCTTTAAAGTCTTTAAGAAATTTTATCTTAATCTATTCTTAAATATTATATTTAGTAGCCTTTAAAACCTTTATCTTAATATCTTTATGGATAAAGTATAGTATTAATTAAGCCTTCTTTTTATCTAAGTGGACTTATCCCTTAATATAGTTCTTAAATATCTTAAGGTAGCTAGAGATATTAGTCCCTTTAAAAATGCAATTAAACATATAGATCAAGATAAGAGCTTTAGGTTCTTTACTTATCTTCCCTTTCTCCATTAAGTTTAGGACCTTTAAGCCTATTTTATTAGTCTTAATATTAAGATTAATTAGTATTTAGATTAATAAAAGGTCCTTAATTAAGAGTATAATAAGTACTAATTAAGACTTTATATATATATTAAATCAATTTGGTTTTTAGGGTACTATTTTTATAGGCATTAAATAAGATACTTTCTTCTTCTTCTTTCTCCTTTCTACTCTAATAGTAATAATAAAATTATAATTATAGCCTTTAGGATCCTTACTTACTAGAGAGCAATTCTTTCCTCTAGATATAGCCCTTATTAGCCACAATAAAATAAAGCCTTAATTATTATACTATCTTTCTTAGGGAGATAATAGTATAATTAAAGAATAAAATAAATAAAAAATAAATAAAAATGCTAGATAAAACTTAGATTAATTATAGTTTTTATATAAATATTTCTATAAATCTCTCAATAAAGGTTAAAACTTATAATCTTAGCCTTCTTAATATTAATCATAAAAGTTATTATATTTCTATATCTCTTATATTCTTCTATTTCTCTCCTTTTGAATGAACCCTCCCTTACCTTACCTCTCCTTAGCTCCTAACTTCTCATAATATAAAGGGTTACTAAAGCTAGAATAATTAGATATTAGTCCCTTATGAGAAATTACATAATAATTATTCTAATAATACCTTTCTATTATTTAAGCTAATATAAGTTCTTACTCTACTAATTGCTTAATAAGGTTAAATAGCATTCCTTTTCTTATAAGAAGCCCCTATAATTATAAAAATCTTATAATATTATACTATAAGATGCTTCTAAGTTCAAGCATGCCCTATTTTTTCTTAAAGCTATTAGGGTAGAGAAATAAGTATAGTAATGTGATGGGGGTCCCTAGACAGGTAGGCTAGCAGGTTGCTAGTAGGGATTTAATGGGGATAAAGTGGATAGTCAAAAGAGGGGCGAGGAAATAATAACGAACAACCATCATCATTATGATCAGTTGGAAGAGCAATTAGAGAGATTTTTGTTTTTTATTTGCAGAGAGATTCTTCCCTTCTTGTAGAGATATAAAAGAAAGAAAGCTCTTCAAGCTTAAAGCTTAAGTTCTTTGCCTTTATTTATGAGGGAATTTAAGATCCTTCTTTTCTAATTATAACTCAAATTGCTATCTGCCCTTTATCCCTTATATACTAATTATTAAGCTAATAGTAGGCTATTTTGATGCCTTATTAACATTCTTTTCCTGCTACTAACCTAATAATCAATCCTATAAGATGCTTTCCTACTAGAGGGTCCTAAATATAAGACTGCTATAGTATATATACGCAATTTAGTGTAGCTTTGGGCTGACTGATAGAGATGCCTATATGATGCTTTATTATGTACCTTCTTAAGGGACTGCTATCAATCTGGGGTGTTATCCTTAGTCTCTTTCTGCCGCTAAAGTAATAAGTAGTATAGTTTAGAGTTTAGGCGTCCATTCTTATATTACTTCTTACTATAGTCTTAATTAAGCTATATATTACTAATTTTACTAGTTCAATTTATTATAATCCTTTAGGGTCCTTAAGTCTAGAGTCTTTTTAGGGAGGTCTTAATCCCCTCTATCTCTTATTTCTTATTATCTTTCTGCTTTCCTTAAATCTAGTAGTAGCAGCTTAAAAGTGCATTAATTAATCTTGCCTATTAAGCTAAATTAATTAATTTGCTACCCTACTATAACCTCTAAATTTAGCGGCAGAAAGGAACTAAAAATAATACCCTAAATTAATAGTAGTCCCTTAAGAAGGTATATAGTAAAGCATTATATAAGTATCTTTATTAGTCAGCCTAAAGCTATACTAAATCGCATATATATATTATAATAGTCTTATATTTAGAACCCTCTAGTAAGAAAGTATCTTATAGGAATGATTATTAGGTTAGTAGTAGGAAAAGAATATTAATAAGGCATTAAAATAGCTTACTACTAGCTTAATAATTAGTATATAAGGGATAAAAAGTGGATAGTAATTTGTATTATAATTGGAAAAGAAGGATCTTAAATTCTCTCGAAATAAAGGCAAAGAACTCAAGCTTTAAACTTAAAGAGCTCTCTTTCTCTTATATCTCTGCAAGAAGGGAAGAATCTCTCTACAAGCAAAAACAAAAATCTCTCTAATCTCTCTTCCAACTGATCATAATGATAGTTATTCTTCATTGTTTTTTTCTCTTATCCTTCTTCTGACTGTCCACTTTATCGCCATTAAATCCCCGCTAGCAACTTGCTAGCCTACCTATCTAGGGACCCCCGCCACAATGGCTAGACTAATAATGAGACCGGTCTTAAGTGGCTTAAGCACTTTAACTAGTGTACAATCAATCGATCAATTGGTTCCTATTGTCTCTTAATCCTCATTGGCCACAAAAGTCATCACTCTATTAAATTTGAGAGATATTATGAGGAAAAGAAGATCATCTAGCTTTATCTGCCACCTCATTCCTCTCATCTACTCTAGCCCCTTAATGTTAAGTGCTTTAGCATGCTAAAGAAGGCTTATAGTCGAGAAATAGAGCATTTAATTAGATGCTCTATTACCTACGTTTTAAAGACTGAGTTCTTTCTGGCCTTCTATGCAGCATATAAAGCCACTGTGATAGAAAGAAATATTAGGGGAGCTTTTAAAAGAGCTAGCCTTATTCCCCTTCACCTAGAAAGTGTAGTCTTAAAGCTTAATGTGCAGCTATAGACTCTAATACCCGCCAGGAAGGAAGCTAAGCCCTTAACCCCTTAGGTTTTAAAGACTCTAAAGACTGTACTTAAGGCCCAATCTCAGTCTGAATACCTTAAGAAATAAATTAGGAGATACTAAAGTAGCTCTCTAGAGTAAATTCTTAAAGTATTAAAGTTTCTTATAAAGGGAATAAAGGCAGTTATATATGAGATAGCTCTTATGAGGGCAGAGGTCTTAGACCTTCAATAAGCAAATAAGATACTAAGCTGGCGCGCTACAGAGACGAAGGTACGCGACGAGCCTGAGAGCTGTTCGTATGCTGCACATATATAGATACTGAGGCGCTCGATTTGTTCTGTCTATATAGCTCTAGCCGAACGCAAGATTGTAAAGGCTAGAGATCAACCAACCTATCATTCATAACCTATCTTTGATTTAGATAACTAGGAAACAGCTGTCTACTAGCAAACTAGCCATTCAACTATTGTATCACTGCTTTTCTCACTCTTCCCCGAGTGGCTTACTATATATAATTAGAATTACCTTAAATAACTTCTTACTAACGTATATTTATAGTGAGTGCACCGGACAAATAAGTACACTAAAAATCTTAACCTTCTAAATAAGAATCACAATAAAAATACTATAAACTATTTAATTAATTAAAATTACTTATTATACTCTTCTCTAAATATCTTAATTACTACTTAATATATTTTTATATTATAGCTAGGCTTATTATAGACACTATAATGCTAAATACCTAATTATACTAACCTCTCTTAATTACTACTTCTTAATAATTTAGCTACTATCTACACATTAATATCTATCTGATTAATTATTTCTCTTCCTTCCTCTACTATTATAACCCCTCTTTTCTATAGCTAGGTCCTTTTTGCCCTCTGCTGCCACATTTTATTAAGTACTAAGGGCTAAAATAATAAACTATAAACCTATTTTTCTTACCATCTTATACTAAGCTTAAGGTAAGCTTAAAGTATACTTAGGTTAAGCTTAAGTTAAAGTAATATTGACTTAGTATTATAAGTGAGAAGGGAAATTATAAGCATCTGCACTTATAGCATAATTAAAATGTTATAAAATCCTGGATATTAAACACCCACCATTAATACACTAACTATACGAAGACTTCAAAAAGTTCCACGGGTCAAATATACTTCCTAGATAACCAAGTCATCTGAGTGGCAAGTTACAACCTCGAGAAGCCAAGGAAATCTAGATCACTCTGACCATTTCCACCGAACCAAAGGCAGTCTTCCCACCCATGAACGAGCCCTTGGCCACGATAGCACCCTGGTAGGCGACATCAGTAAGAGACCTTTTCCCAAACATTTCCTGGTCGTCGCTAAGGGAAGAGATTTTCAGAGTCCCCATTTGCAAACTTCAAATCCCAGCTCAAGGGGTACGTGATATTCGACGCTGAGGACGTCCAGGTCTTATCTTGGGATGATTCGAATTCGAAAGGAATGATTTACGTGCTCTCGTCTGTGCGTACCGTGGCGAATCTCCACAGACCGGGGGATGGCGGGTCTGAGTCGATGGTCCAGATGCTAGCCTTGACATCTGATTTGGGGAAGTTGACCTCAAACCAGGTCCAGTTGCTAAGCGGAGCGCCGAAGGAGAACTGGCGATCATACCAGGTGAACGAGTTGTCTGGGTCGATTCCCAAGACGGTCTTTTCCGGAGTCAACGTGCCGGCGGTTCTGCAACTCGGAAGCGCCCACTCGGTAGTGCTTCCAGTGCCCCAGTTGAACGTGCCTCCGCCAAAGTTGACCAATGCCCTGGTCGTGGCGTTGAAAGTGAAGTTGAAGCCAAAGTCGGGACCCTTTTCCACGCCTGTATGCTGGACACGCTGTCATCCATAAGGACCTTGAACCCGAAGCTGGGATACTCGACCAAAAGCCTGTCGTCCAGGCCAGTAAAAGAATCAGGCAAAGGAATGTAGTCGAGATGGACCCAGTACCGAGACAGGTATGTCATGTCGAGGACGGAATATCTCACCGTAAGATCAGGCTTTTCGTCCCCAAGGAAAGACACCAGAGCGTGCGAGACAATCAGATATTGGTGGTGGTCCGATGCGGTCAGGAACGTAGCCGTCCAGTACGACGTCCCAAACGCATTGGCAAACTGAGACTCGGTGAAATTGAGTGGATAAGGCGTTGTGGATTGTCACCTCATATTATCCTCACTTCAAGATCTGTTGATGGGTGCTGCTTACATCTGTGTACAAGACGGCATTCACTGGCTTGATGAAAGCCTGGAGGTCTTACAGAGGCCGACCAAGAAGACTAAAAGGCCGAGAGGTCGCATTTCAGGCGATCCAGTCAAGTTTTCCATATAACATTAGGGAGTAATGTGTTTCTAAAGATGTGAGAAATATCGCTAACTGCTTGTTCGTAGTTTTTCTAAGGAGAAAGGAGGCGTCCTATTTATTAAAAAAGGCACCGCTCTCTAAAGAGGTGTATCCAATATCATATACCCCCCTATACCGATTGGGTGATTTAACACGCGCTCCTTGCTTCCGACCGACGTCAAGCTTGTCAAGTCTCTTCGATACCGAGTCCTAGGGGTAGTTACTTTCCACACTTCTTCGGAGTTACCTTCCTTCGCCTCGTCGGCGTTCGTTTTCTACAGTTCATCGGGATGTGGAAGGATAAGGCACCTCATTGACGATCTCAGCTCATAGTCAATCTTAATTTAGTTCCCGTATACACGCAGAACAAACTTGCTTCTTGTATACGCGTATCCATGAGTCCAAACCAGAGTACTCTGTATTCAAGTGATAAATCATGGTAGACCCCACCTTAAATACTACATCGGATTGTCGGGACTGTCGCACATCCGATGGCCCCGACCGATCCTCCACTTTCTTCCCAACTATCACCGGTTGCAGATTAAAGCTCAGGCTGTGTTTGTCATTTCTCGGGGATCTAGTAAACAGGCTAAAAGATCGCACGATGCGGATGTTAATTGATTCCGCGTGGATACCCGGAGCGATGGCTGACAATGCTGTTTAGGCTTCGGTGAGGTCGGGGCCTCCCTAACTAGATCTAACAACGACCACACAAAGACAAAAGTGGTTGGCATATTGCAGAGTCAATGCTGAAATTCTGTCTTAGTTGGGGTTCTCTTTATCCAAAGTTCCAGTACCGAAAATGGTTCTAATACAACAGATGGTCTTTGCATTCCCCGGTTCACACACATCATCCGCACCAGCATCTAGTAGTTCTATCATCTCCATTTTCTCCAAAAGATCTATCGACCATCTGCATTATTTCTACATAGTGACTGGTATGATAGTTGCTCTCGTTCGTAGGACTGTCAGGCACATGACGAGCAGCCGACTAAAACAACAAGAATATATCCAGGCACGTTCACTTCTAGCGGAGTCAGAGCGATCCATATAGACCAGATCTACAGCGAATTCGTCATTTACGAAGAAAATAACCACCGCGCCACACGGGAAAAAGTGCAGAGAAAACACCGGCAAGTACCCAGTATAGGCAACATACCCAATGCTTGGCAACATCATTACGGTGAGTGATCCCAGCCCTGAAATTACGGCTACCGCTTACTGCAGGGGCACCAACTTGGAAATAGGCTGGATCAACTAGAAAATGTATCCAGACGGGTAAGCGAGCCGCTGTTGCTACGATATTTCGAATACGTATCCTCCACCAACGTGACTTATACTGCCAATAGGGATGACTATATAAAGGCGGCGATACCCAACCAAACCAGCCTCAGTTGCAACGTCTTAGGTACTCCCATACTCGTGATGTTAAGAGTCTACGCGTAAGATTCTTATCATCAAATGAAGTAACCACATATGCATCGGCCGCGACTTTTTACCCTCCAATCATCTTAGAGTATGTATGGGTGTTTAATGCTATTGCAGCTCACGACACCTTCCGCCACGCAATCAATGGAATTGCTTGGGATGATGTGTTTCTATCGAGATCGCAGTATATTGAAGAATGGCAACTCAACTACATTGTCGAGGACCCTGATATGAATTACTATCATGCTTGAAATTGATGAGAATATACGGTTGCTAGAGTTGAAGTGGTTCATGATCAGCGCTTTCTCTCGCGGCTTCAACTATCTGATACCGCCAGGCTGGCCTCACTTGGAGTGGGCCACGAAATATAACAATTGGTCTCTAAATTGAAGGTGGTTAATTATCATGTAATACAGTCTGTAGTTGAGTTCCACTTGAAGCATAAGTACTCAATCCTTCTTAACAGTCACCTTGCGGTACCTAACAACCTCGGTGCCACTTTCATCAAACGTCCGATCGGCAACAATCTTGTATCCGCCAATGCGAGGGAAAACCTTGGTCCAAAAGGCCCAGTCAACTCCTCCCAAAATCAAAACGGCCACTCCCACAACTGGAAACACGTAGTAAGGGTACCCATCCGCGTTCCAGCTGCCCTCGGGTGGGATGAAGGGGACGAACGCCAGGAAGATGTTGGAGAGGAGGTAGATGACAGAGATGGGAAGAAACGTGTGCCAGGGTGAGGTCCAGTTCTCGGCTTTTGTCTATTGAAGGTAGATAAGACCGGCAGTGACGAAACCGTTGATCCAAGCACCGGGGTAAGTGTACCTAGAAGTTTATTGTTAGTTAAACGTTATGGATATGGGATGGGAGTAACGTACAGATTGACGATGAAGTTCTACGCTGGGCCAGCAGGAGGAGTGACGAGGACAATTACGGTCACGATCCAATGAATGAAGAGCTACATCTGGTCAGAAGAGATCGAATCAAATGGAGGGAGATTAGATTTACAGATGCAGCTGGGGCGTTGAAAGGCCGGTTCGAAGCCCAGAAGCGGCTGAATGGTAGTAGCCCTTCCTTGGCTAACTCTTGGTTCAAGCGAGCGTGCGCGAACGAGACGGCGAGAACGTTTCCCAAGTTGCTCAGCGCGACAAAGGCAGGCAAACTGCGAGCCGCGGCACTCTTTCCAAAGATGTTGTGGAAGAACAGACCTGCCACAATGACCTCAGACTTGGCAAGGTCCGACTTGGGGATTGCGGCAAAGTAGGCGACGTTGGCAAGTACGTAAAGAATCGTCATGCCGCCGATGGCCAGGGGGGCCGCGATTGACAGTGTCTTTCGGGGGTGCTTGAGCTCGCTCAGCACGTAGTTGGCGTTTTCCCATCCCTTGTAACTGTAGATGATGTTGAGGAGGGCGTTGGAGTAGGCATATGCTCCCCCGCCTCCGTAGCCATCTCCCGTCTCGATCTTGAACGCGTTGTCGAAGTTGTGTGGGTCCGGTACGAGTCGGTGGCCAGCGAGGGCGGCAAACCCGGCAAAGACGATGAAAAGCAGGATGACTACTTTGAAAATTCCGAGGACGTTGAAGAGCCGGATTCCCCATTTCGGCGACGTGCTGTGAAGGACGACGGCAATGGTTACGCAGAGGATAGCAAGACCGCGCGCCTCCCAGCCGTCTGGAACTTCACGACCGGATGCGAAAAGAATGTATCTCCCAAAGGCAAGAGAGTTTCCGGAAGAAAATCCAAGGAGGATCATCTGCGAGGCCAGAACACATGTCGCTAGGTAGCGTGGTTGACGATAGACGCGTTCGAGATAGTTCTTTTCGCCGCCGGAACGAGGAATGGCAAGGCCGAATTCCAGGAAGACGCTGAGTCCGAAGAACGTAAGCAAGCCACCGGTAGCCCATAGCATGACTTTTTGCCGACGGAGCCGGTCGCTGCAAAGATGCTGGACGGGGGTTGAGAAGACTATAGTAGTCGTTAGTTGCAGTACAATAGCTGGGAGGTGGTGAGCCTACTTCCAGTTCCGATCATCTTGTTGAGAATCAAGAAAACGGAACCCATGATGCCAATTTTTCGGTCTTCGGTATAGGAGTACTGCTGAGCTTCGATGGTGCTTTCATTGTCGGCGGGATGTTCATCCTCGCTCCCGCCCGTCTTCTAGCCGATCTCGGCAGTCAGCGGGGCCTTCGCGTGTTCTGCCATTTCGACGATTGAAGCGATGGCTCTTTGATGGAGATGAATCAGGATGAGGAAGGCTTCCAACGATGCTTATATGCTTTCGGGCCCTTCAGCGTTACCTCGTGTCATCACATTCATCGTTTGACGTTCCGGGCGATGTAACCGAGCATGTAACGTCAAGATTCCTTTGTCCATCGTATATCGACCGGGGCCCCCCCCCATGCGCTGACGCTCGGCCTTCCTAATCCTTTGCACCGGCTTCTCAGAGTCGCTGCGGCGGGCTCGCAAAGGTCCAGTTGCGGTAGTTGGGTGTGGCCATTTGGTGTGGCGAAGGGGATGTCGACATCAAGCCCCGGGCTCGCGAAATGGCTGGGTCGGTCGATCTTGATGCGGAAGGTGGCCAGAGCCGGCGTCTGAGATTGGCGGTGTACTTGCTGGGCCTGTTGGGCTGTCGTCTTTAGCTTTGGGTTATGCTCATAAGCTTATGGGTACCTGGGGTAGCACGAGCTAGGATCTGGGTGAATCGGCGAGGTGGTGAGGTATTCCTACCGATTATAGGGCTTGTACGCCACCGTCGGCCGCATGCATTGCGATCCGCCAAGACACCTGCTTTGGTCTTGGTGAGTATTAGTGGATGGTTAGGTAAATAAGTAGTCGACGTTGTAACCGCGTTTAACGAAGTACTATGTTATCGTAGCTATTTAGATGAATAAGTTGTAATTAATGTTAAGCGTTGTAGTTATTCCTTATTATTACGTGTACATTGGCTTCTCTAATATTATTCTAAGATATGTAGTAGCTTTGTTCTTGGGACTTATAGCCCTTGAGCCTTTGGAAGCCGATCGTATACTCGCCTAGTTCTTGTAGCTAAGTGAAAGATATATGAAGTATATATAAATAGAATGCAAGGCTCCTTGCTGTAACTTGAGTCCCAGTCATAATACTATTTATTGGCTACTGCTATTTTGGACTGGTTCCCCGAGACTCCTCAGTCAACGCTATAATCGAGTCAAAAACCTCATGCACCTCCCGTCTACTGAAAACCGACCTTTGTCGCAGCTCAAAAATAGCCTCGAGTATCTTGATCAACATTTCTCAACCCCAAGCTTCGAATTTCTCTTTCTTATTCATCAATCTCAATCCAGTCAAGAAATTCGGATCAATGGCAAAGCGTCTAGGGTAGGTGGAGTGGCCACCTACGAAACGAGGACTGGAGTTGTAACGACACGTTACCCAAGCAACATCTGTACGACCAATATGCTCGCTAGAACTGCAATCTCTTCAGCCTCAGAGAACCTCCGCAATTTGATCATTCACTTTAATAAAACATCCTGTCCACAGCTTTGCCAAGTCTGGCTCGCCTGTGAGATTTACCGCGACCGAGATATTCCCGATGCTTAGCCATGCGGTCCGACATGCCGAGTGGGGCTTGGTTGAGGAGATGCAGCCATTCACAGTTCGCTCCAGAGTCCCTGACATGACATTTCTGTTCCTCATTGACGCGGATCCTTCTTCCTTTCTCTCCTTTTAAACCTACACCGCCCAGAATGATTTTGAAATGAGACTCAGACCTCTCATCATCGACTTCTCTCTCCAACATCCTGAAGCCCGCAATGGCGACGACTACGGAGCTTGCACTTAGCCTGGTGTCCGAGACGTATGAGCTTTCCACCCGTCCAAACAACGCCTCGGCTGGAGGAGCGAAACCTCCAGAGCCGCCATCAAATGCCACCGAATCGAAGATTGACCGAGCGACCGCCTTGAAGATCACGAGTGCTGCGTTCTCGTTCTTCGTCGCAGGCGTGAATGATGGCAGTGTCGGAGCCTTGGTCCCATATGTCATCCGGGATTACGGGATCAACACGGCCATAGTCTCATCAGTGTGGGTGTCGAGTGCAACCCTCCAATAGTAGCCATAACCACTGACAAGGCGATGATCCGCAGGTATGGGGCTAACTTCATGGGATGGCTCTCGGGAGCCATGACCAACACCCATCTCTCGCAAAAGTTTGATCTTGGCTGGATGCTCATGCTTGGGGCGGTGTTGCAGGTAGCTGCGCATGCTCTGCGCGCATGGAGGCCCCCATTCGTACTGTATACCATCACTTTCTGGCTGGTGAGTCTGGGCCAAGCCTACCAAGACACTCACGGCAATACCTTCGTTGCTAGCACTAAAGGGGCACACCGGTGGCTTGCTGTGATCCACGCCATGTACATGGCTGGGTGTCTCTGCGGCCCCTTTGTCGCGACGGCAGTGGCTTCTGCGGGGAAGACCTCTCACTGGTATCTGTTTTTCCTCTTCCCCCTAGGTATAGGCCTTGTCAACGTGGGTCTCGTTTTCGTTGCCTTTCGGGAGAGCGTTGGATACAGACGCAAGCAACCGCCAAATGATGCCACGAGCGCTGCGGATGCAGAGCTGGCTTCTGCCCCAGAGACCACCTCTCAAGACGACAGCGCGTTCGGTCTCATTAAAGAGACGCTGAAAACACGGAGCGTTTGGTTGCTGAGTCTCTTCTTCTTTTGCTTCTTGGGGGCAACACTCACCGCCAATGGCTGGGTTGTGGAATACCTGGTCGTTGTTCGTGATGGGAATCTGTCACAGATGGGCTACGTCCCTGCTGGTTTCAACGGAGGCTCACTACTTGGGAGACTTCTTCTGGCAGAACCCACCCATCGATTTGGAGTTCGAAAGATGATATTCTTCTTCAGCATTCTGTGCATCGGCCTCCAACTGTTGTTCTGGCTGTAAGTGTTTTCTCTATGACGCGAGAAATATTACTAATGAAGGTCAGGGTGCCTAACATTATCGCGGCTTCCATTTCGATCAGTCTTTTGGGATTTTTCATGGGTCCCTATTTTGCCACGGTGAGTCTCTTGCGCATGCGTTGTTGTCTGGGATGCTGATGATTTACGCAGGGAATCTCGGTCGGGTCAAAACTGTTTTCGCCTCGAATTTATTCCACGGCTCTGGCATTTGTGTTCGTGTTTGCACAACTGGGCGGCTGCTTTTTCCCCATTGTGACGGGTCTTATTGCGGCCAAGGTGGGTGTTGCAATCCTGCAGCCGATGCTGTGTGCGCTTTTGGCAGCAACTACAATTAGCTGGCTGCTTGTTCCGAAACCGAAGGACAGTGAGAACACGTCGCTCCATCGAGAGTAGGAGGATTGCGAAGGGTGCAGCAATGGCGAGACAGGGGTGAGCTTGGGTCGCGACCGAAGATGCATTGGATTGCAAAGGAGAGTTGACCAACAGCTGCCATGTATAAGATACGTAGCAAGTGGGAATGGACTGTGATGGGATGGTGGTCGAATGTGATGTTAATTGGTGGGAATTATGTCGGATTTCATGGAAGAATGTCCGGCTTGACTCTCGAGACACGAGTCGAGGAAACAAATTGGAGGGTCACACGGTCCAACGGGCTTGCTGAGACTAAAATATCATGTAGACGAACGATTAATTAACTGTGCCGTTCTAGATCAAGCCCGGTTCGCAATGTCAAAACGTGATCGTAAATGTGGCCACCAGATTTCACGACCACGCCGGCTGCTCCTACTACGTAAGTTAGTAGTCGTGAAGCTACTGAAAAGGGGATTTCTTACCCCACTCAGGTTCTTGGAGTCCTTGCGGGGTAGTCTCGTGCTAAAACGCGCACGTGATTGACTTACTTAACGCCTCTTGACTGGACGACAAGCTCCAATTCTAGGTCCCTCCAGCTACGCCTCATCGGTGCTTGATACGGCAACAGACGGACCATGAGTGGCAAGGACAGGCCCAAGAGAGTCGGTCGCGTGGCAATAGGATGGTGAGTATTTTGGACACACGTTTGACTGAACACAGCTGATGGTCGCGTCCCAGTAACGCGTGTCGAGGTACTTGCAACCGCCCGGTTGAGACGGTTCCCGGCTAACCCTGCATACAGTACGCCATGTTCGATGTAGGTCTTTGCAGCGCTGTACTCTAGCCATTTCATCCACTAACGCCGAAACAAGGCGACAAGAACCTCCCGTCCTGCTTGGCGTGTCTGAAGGCAGGCATTGAATGTGTCCGATCTCTTCAGGTGCGCTTCCGGAACGGACTCGACTCCGTGGATGAAGACTATTCGTTTTCAGACACCCAGACCTGGATCCAGCATGAGAAGGCCCGTGAGTATATCGGCCAATCCTGTTTAGTGGACCATTGCATTCCCAGATCTAACTGTTAATCCGCAGTCGAGTATTGTGATGAGACCGCTCAGCTCTCACAGCTCTACGAAGGCACGAGACCGGAAGTAGAAGAGTAAGTCCATGCTGCAAAGCATTGAGCGCCTAGGCCAAAGTCGTCCTCCTAATGCACAAGTCTAGTCCCCACCGTACCTCCTTGCACATTCGGTACGTATCCCAAAGATCTTAGTGTTTAGCTGTCTCGGCTGACAGGACTAGCCAGCCTGAAAGTTCCCACTCACCTATCGCACTTCCCACCGAACAGTCCAGCCCGTTATCTAGGGAATATGAGATACGCAGTCCCAGTATTCTGGGAGCACGACCAGCCTCTCAAGGTTCATCAATGTGCCATTCTACAACCCACCAGGGCCTCTCTCCCTCTTCGGCACCGCCAGTCGTTCCTTTCACGCACCAAGAGGCTATCTTGATGAGGAACTTCATCGAAAACATGGCTCTATGGGTATGTTCCAAGAAATCCGATTCCGAAACGAACCCTGACTGACCAGAAAAGGCGGATGCTACTGACATGAGGCGCCACTTTGAGATTGAAGTCCCGCGCCGAGCGCTCTGCTTTCCAGTTCTTCGTTATGCAGTCTGCGCCTTCTCATCTCGGCATCTCAACCGAAGCATGCCGGACACAACAACGGAGTCGCTCGAGTACTACGATAAGTGCCTCCAACTCTTGATCGAAGCAGTCTCTGGAGAAGACGGGCAAGTGGAAGAAGAAGTTCTTGCCGCGATTGCCATTTTGCGCCAATACGAGGAGATGGATGGTGAGATCAACCGTGTGCAAGCCAGCATCCACCAGCTAATTAGCATCTAGCCGACGATAAGGAGCTTCATCTTACTGGAACCTCGCGAATCGTAAATTCCATGTCCGTATACGACTTCAACGGAGGCTTGGGTGAGGCTGCTGCATGGCTGTGCCTCAGAGAAGACATCTACATATCGCTAGTCAAGCAGCGACCCTTAAAGACCGACCTGGGGACGTTCCTGCAGTCGAATGTGTTCAGGAAGGGAGATGATGCCGCGTATGCTAACCGAATGGTGTTTTTGCTCGCCAAGGCACTTGGCTGTGCGTTTTCCGCTCATGAGCCATGCTCATTACAAAGCCTGGAGGCCATCGGCGCCGAGGTGGACGCCTGGTTTGAGTCGAAACCTGCTGCGTTCAATCCGATCCACGAAGAACGAAGGAGTCGGCCTGATGGACGGTTGTTGCCCGAGATTTGGGTCCTTTCTCCTTTCCATGGTAAGTGTAGCGTTCTCCCAGATTTTAGAGCCCTGGCTAACGTCCTCAGCTGTGGGGTTGCAGTACTATCACATTGCGAAGATTATCCTGGCCATGTCCACACCTTTCTTGGCGGCATCCGTCTATGACCACATTCGGATGGGTAAAAAGGTAGAGGTAAGTGAACGCAACCGGCCCAACCAAGTGGCAGAATGGTTATACTGAGAAACACAGCAAACTGTTCGACACCACCTTATCCAGGTAATCGCACTTGCTACCTCCAACTCGAGGGGAGAGAATACCCTGTTCACTGCGAGACACTCGTTGTCAGTCTGTAAGTCATATGGTCAATCTGTAATTCTGAATAGTGAAGCTCACCTTGTTCAGGGGGTGATGTCTTTGGAGACAAGGAGGATCAAATAATGGTTCAAGACTTTCTGGACTATGTCCAGCAAAAAACAGGCTGGAATACCATGCTCCTTCGCTCGACGCTGAGCGATCAATGGGCACAAGATGACGCGCCGAATGGCTGATGGAGATACGGCAATAAACACAATCATCTTTGATCTTGAGTTCTATGAGTAATAACATTAGTAAACTTGCAGTCCTTTTTAGCATCTAAGTCCAATATCCCCGCCTAGGTCCGTTTACAACTTGGTCTGCTCAATGCGTCGGCCAATCTCGTCAAAGTGAATCTGCTTTCCGCTCACAAGCGCTTCCTGCAGAGCGGCGCCAATCTCGACAGCGCGGACGGCGTTGGTCAGCTTCAGGGCCAGCGGCTTGTCGTCCAGACAGGCTTCGGCGAAGTCGTTGGCCTCCTGGACGAAGGCCATCTCGAAGCGGCCGTAGTAGTGGGCGGGCACCTCACGGGTGATGCCGCCGGCGTGGTAGTAGTTGACGAGGTTGGACTGCGGGTTGCCGTTGACGGTCAGCTTGCCCTCGGTGCCGATGATCTCGGTGGTGTCCTCCTGGCCGTGGGCCATCATGCGCGAGCAGTAGTAGTGGGCGATGCGGCCGCCCCAGAACTCGACGATGCCGACGGCATTGTCGTAGTCGTTGTACTGGGCGAGGTCGGGCTGGACGGCGCGGATGCCGTGCGCCGAGATGCTCTTGGGGACGATGTCGTCGCCGAAGAACCACAGCGTCAGGTCGATGTCGTGGACAGCCATGTCGACGAAGACGCCGCCGGACCAGGCGGCGTAGGCGACGAAGAAGCCCGAAGGGTCGTGCTTGTCGCACGTCTGGCTGCGGATGATGGCCGGGCGCCCGATCAGGCCCTGGTCCATCTTGGCGTGGGCGTCGCGGTAGGACTGGTCGAAGCGGCGGGAGAAGCCACACATGACCTTGAGGTGAGGGTGCTTCTTGGCCTCGGCAACGACTGAGCGGCACTATTGTGTGTGAGTGGGTATCTCCAGGAGGGGTGGATAGTACTTACAATGTCCAGGTCAGTAGAAAGAGGCTTCTCGACCAGGACATGGAGGTTCTTCTGCATGGCCTGGATGGCCTCCTCAGCGTGCACCGAGGTGGCAGTGCCAATGACGACGGCGTTCAGCCCGGGCTGGGCAATCATGGTCTCGTAGTCGTCATACATGGTAACGCCATGGGGCTCGAGGTTGATCTTGGCCCACGCCATCTCCGCAGGGTCCGGGGTGAAGGCAGCCACCAGCTCGGCGCGGGGGGTGCGGTTGAGGAAGTTGATGGCATGGCGCTTGCCCATGCGGCCGAGACCAGCGGCGGCAATCTTGAGCTTCTGGGGGGCCATTGTGGAAAGACGGTTGTGTGGAAGTGTGTGGGTGTGAAGAGGAGGAAGAGGAGGAGGGATGTCGAGGAAGAGTGAACTGGACCTTGACGGGCGAGATGTTGCTTCTTTTATGGCCGTTCGGACTTCTTCACCTCTTGTCGTCGAGCAGGTTGAGTCTCCATCCACGCTCTCCGCCTCCGGCAGAACGTCCCCAGGCAAAGTTGTCCCTTTGGTCGTAACGGCTATGTTCGGCGGGCTTCGGCGTCGACGCCCACGATCGTCGACGGGTGGACTTGCCTGGGTTGCCGGAAAGACTTCCCCGCGGTTGCAAGACCCCGAGCCAACCAGCACTAAACTGGTGAGCTACTAACGCGGGGTTGGGGGGTCTGTCTCCGCGTTTGTCCAAGGGTCTCGTTTCGGCTCGTTTTCGTCTGCATCGTGGGGCGTCTTCGTCGGAGAGACCTTCCACGCACTGGGAACGACTTACTCCAACTGCCCAGCATGGCACAGCGACCAATGCGGGGGTGGAGTTGGCCCTCGTAACTCCACAGCTTAGCATGTCATGGGGGCATCCCTAGTCCATCTCGGATAGAACTTCCTCATCCTCGGACCAACTTACCTCACGGGGAAGGCAATAACACACCCCGGGCATTAACCCCGTGGGGAGGCAGTGGAGATTCTCCCGCATTCTCCAACTCACTTACCCCGGAGTCATCACGGATGTGGTGGGGAGACAGGGTTGCAGCATCTGTTCTGTCGTCGTTCCGATTGGGCGCGACGTAGGAAATAGCAAGGAGATAGGTAGATGTCAAGGCTTCTTCACAATGGGCTTCGTGCTGATTGATGGCAAGAGTCTCTCGAGACTGACCTGACGTGGGAAGTTGTCTGAGCTGATGCCGCACCCGAGTCAATGCACATCTCGAGTTCTCCGGCCTCTCCATTGAGCCGGCCAACGACTATAAAGCCCACAACCCCAACTCACGTATCCTCCCTTCCAGAGCTTGCAACCAGATCAACGGCTTCCCCATCTTCCCACTTCCCCTCATCAAGAACCCACCATGGCCCCAAAGCAAGAAGCCCTTGCCATCGGCTCCGAATCTCACCATGTCGAGCACAACCACGACGACCTCAAGGCCGGCGACACCTTCATCGAGGACTCGTCGCCGGGGCTGTTCCTCAACCTCTGCGTCGTGGCCACGGCCATCGGTGGCATGCTCTTCGGCTACGACACGGGTGTCATCTCCGGTGTCCTTGTTGTGCTCGGGACTGACCTCGACGGCCGTCTGTTGACGCATGCGGAAAAGGAGCTCATCACGGCTTTGTGTGCCGGTGGCGCCTTGCTGGGTGCCATCATTGCCGGAGTCACGGCTGACAAGTATGGGAGAAAGCCTGCTATTTGGTTCGCTTCTGTTCTGTTCACTATTGGAGCACTTGTCCAGGCGACTTCGTACAGTATTGCGCAGATGTGCGTTGGGCGTGTCCTCGTTGGCCTCGGTGTGGGCTCTGCTTCCATGGTACGTCATATGAAAATACCGCAAGCTATACTCTAACTAACAATCGACTCTTTCAAGATCATCCCCCTCTACATCGCAGAAATCGCTCCTGCCAAGTACCGCGGCCGCATGATCTCGATCGACATGGTCTTCCTGGGAACCGGATCCCTACTCGCCTACGGCTTTGACGCTGCCTTCTACAAGGTCGATCACGGCTGGAGATACATGGTTGGCTTCGGAGGCATCCCTTCCATCATGCTGGGCATCTTGCTTTTCTGGTGCCCGGAGTCGCCTCGTCAGCTACTCTTCCACAACCGTGCTGAAGAGTGCATGGGCGTCATCCGTCGCATGTATCCGACCGCGAACGAACAGCAGATCCAGCAGATGGTTGCTCATATCCAGCACGGCGTCACCCAGTCCAAGGCTCTCAACGAGGAGGTCTCTGTTCGCACCGCTCTTAAGAGCCTGGTTACAGTTGCTCCCAACCGCCGAGCGGCTATTGTGGCTTGTGGCCTGATGGCCATCCAGCAACTCTGCGGCTTCAACACTCTCATGTACTACTCCGCTACGCTGTTCCAGATCGTGGGCTTCAACAACCCCATTGCCGTCGGAACCATCGTCACGGCTACTAACTGGATCTTCACCTTCCTGTCTATCTTCCTCATCGACCGCGTGGGACGCCGCAGACTGTTGCTGTGGACCATGTGGGGGATGCCCGTCTTCCTTACTGTTGCTGCTGGTATCTTCTCCAAGATTCCCATCGACCGAGACACGCTGGAGTTAACCGACGACAAGATCGGATGGCCGGCATACGTGGTGCTCGTCTCCATGATTCTCTTCGTTGCCTCGTATGCTGCCGGTCTGGGATGTGTGCCCTGGCAGGCAAACGAGTTCCTCCCGATGGAAGTGCGCGCCATGGGAACCATGATGATCAACATGTTCAACTGGGGCCCCAACATCATCGTGTCATCGACTTTCCTGTCCATGATGCGCGGCATTTCACCATCCGGCACATTTGGCTTCTACGCGGCCTTGTGCGTTTTGGGGTACATCTTCGTTTTCTTCTGCTATCCCGAGGCTGCCGGTATGACGCTTGAGGAGATTAGGGTTGTCTTTGAGCATGGGTTCGGTGTTCGGTATGCGGAGGAATGGCGCAAGCAGAACAAGCTTGGCCATGCTGGACATGTCATCGAGGGTGATGATATCAAGGTCTAGGCGTCTCGCCCACATCCGCTTCAAGAAAGACTGCCCCAGGTCTAGTAACTGGTATGTAGCCCATAAGCTTAACGAGCTAGCATTAGATATGCCAAGGAGATTTCGTTAACAGGTGAACATTGTGCACATATCGTTTAACGCCCAATTGTATCTCTCATGACATCGGTAGATTGTGATGAGAGAGAAGGGGTTGTGCGCATAGAAATATTCCACCTGACGAGCACGGCCTTTGTGAGCGGTTCTTCTGCCTGCCCTTGAGTCCCATCCCCCGTTTTGGGCCTTCTTCTATCACATCTCCCATTTCCCTTGACACAACCGTGCGTGAGATTCGGGTAACCGCCAGAGGGCGTTGATTCTAGTGGGAATAAGAACAAACGGTGCCACTGATACACCAGGTTTTCAAACAATAGTGGTAGGGTGATCGAGTTCAATTCAGGTGTCTTTTAACTCCGAACTTATTTCTTCCCTACCAAAGTAGACAACGGTCAACTTGCTATCATTACTTGATAGTCCTCATTCTGAATCGTAACAACCACTCATGGCATTCCAACTCGAGTCAATTTTGATATCCAACGCCAACAACATCCACATCAAGAAAGCCATCAATTTCCTCTGGCCTTCACCTTGACATAAAAGTCAACAGGGCGCCAATTGAACCAACCATCCTGGTGAAGCTGATATCCCGGATCATCCAACTCAAAGTCAATCTCCTTGATAAGCTTCGTCATCACAATCATCGTCCACAGCCACGCATAGTGCTTCCCGATGCACTCTCGCTTTCCATTACCAAACCCCTTCTTCACTCCCGACGGCAAATTCTCGTATACCTCGCCCATCATTCGCTCCGGTCGAAAAGCCAGCGGCTCTTCAAAGACGGCGGGATCGCGGTTCACGCCGGCTAGGACGATGATCATGGCTTGGTTGTGAGCGACCTGGTACTTGCCGCCTCCCAGCAACACTGGGCTCTTGCTCTCCGTGGGGATGGGCTCAATGTTGAATCCAGGCGCGGCAAACGACAGGCGGAGGGACTCGCGAACGATGCCCTCGACGTATGGGAGCTGTGACACATGATCATACGTCAAATCCCCAAACCCAAGGACTGCATCAATCTCCATTCGGGCCGCAGCTACAACTTCCGGGTTCTTCAGAAGATAGTAGATACCCGTGGAGACTAGGCATGGCGCGGTGCTGCTCCCAATTGGCATCGACACAATCTCGTCGATGACTTGAGAGTCGGTCAACGCCGTTCCAGTCTCGGGGTCTTTGGCGTTGAGCATGGCAGAGATGAGATCGCCGCGGTCCGTGGGGTTCTCCTTGCGGTATTTGACCATATCTGCAGCGTACGAGCGCATCGTGGCCGTGGCAGACTTGAACTTGCCACCGAACAGCGAGTTGAGGAAGCCGGGTCGGTTGGGTCGCTTCATCGCTTCCGACGTCGCGTCCTCCATTGCCTTGATCATGGGGTGCTCGGGGCCGTCGAGACAATCGAGCTTCTGGCCGAAGAGGACAAGCGTCGTGGCCTCCAGGTTCAGTCTGTTGAGCTCCCCCATCGCAGAGACCTTGTTGTTGCTGCCGAGGCCCTTCCACTTCTGGATCAGCTCAGTCGCGGTGCTGCTCATGTCGTTGAACCCTTCGGCGACCGAGGCCGCCGTGAGTTTTGGCGCAAGGATGCGATGGGCGATTCCCCAGCTTGGCTCGTTGTCGAAGGCTGTGAAGAGCGCATCGTGGACCGCGTACCGGATCTCCACGATTGGGCCGCCGACGTACTTCCGGAACCGCTTCTCGTCGCAGATTTCCTCGGCGAGGGCGGCGCCGGCGACGAAGACGATGGTGTGGCCGAGGACCTTGATCTGGAAGATTTCTCCGTACTTTTCGGCGAGCGTCTTCAGAGAGGCCCAAGTGTTGTTTGGGTTGATGTCGCGGATGTTGCCCACGAAGGGCAAGCCGGGCGGCTGAGGGATTGGCGTCGGCGAGGCCATGATGCGAACTCTGCTTAGGAGGGGAAAAAGGGAAATTCTGGGCTTGCAGCAACTTGGATTTGGCCGCCTTATGAAGCGTCCTCAACGCCCACGTCAGAGCCCTTTCGCTACCTCCCGTTGTCTCGCGTTACTGCTGTGCAACTGAGACACGGCATACAGCGCCGTTCCCTATTGGCCGTCAACCACCCGCTCGCTGCCCATGTCTCAGCAGAAGTGGAGATGTGCAACCAACTGAAGTCATCGTGATGGCCTATCCGGGAGTTCTCATAGGCGGGCTAGCCTCGGGTGGTTGAGCCCGGGACCAGCCGCTGTGACGAGGCGGGCTGAACATGCCATGAACCCGTGGATCCTGGAGCTTGCGGAGGCTGCATATTACAAATGGCGGGTTGTCATTGGGCTGGGAGATTGACAGGGACAGACACGGCATAGCTCCGAAGGGATCGTCATCGATAGCTCGAGTCCAATTGTACAGTCCAGTTTTGTCCCGCACGCCAGTCAATTACAGCAGCATGAAACTATCATTCATCGACGTCAGGACGCTTTTATACCACTTCAAGTCCTCATTGCCCTCCGTCTTCCGAAGCGCCCACAGATCCCTCACCAGCACTGAGAGGTGAGTCCAGATGGCGAATCCCGACCTATTCGCGAACCCCTCGAGGCACTTGAGCACACGGTGCTGTGGCACGGAATGGCATGTCTCAAAGGCTATGATGGCGATTGGCCACAGCATCGGCGAGAACGGGCGGTCGGTGCTCATTCCTAGAGCTTCGATGTGATGCAGCGACTGCTCGATCAAAGGCTGGACGTCCTCGATGGGCGTGTCTTTCACCGTGCGCTTCATGTAAATCAATGCCGCAAAGTAGTACGTGTAGCCGTGGTGGTAGACGAGATCGCAGTACTCCTTGCCAATTGACGCGTTGGGCTTCTTCGGCGCAGAGAGATACAGCTCAAGCTCTAGTCGATCTAGGTTCTGAGGAGATCTTGCCGTGTGCGGGACGGAGGACTGACCATTTGAGCGTTTGTCTTCCATCTGAATTACCTTCATGGCATTGAGGCACTGCAGGATGGATTGAGGCAGACCAAATGCCATATCCAAAATGTACGGCCCTGGTTGCGTCGCGGGATCGTAGTGAAGTTCCCAAAAGGATGCCTCGTGGCCATCAAGTAGAAGTTGGGACTGCACAAGAGTCGCCATGCCGGTGAACATCTGATAGATGACCGATGCTGATTCCGTCTGATGCCATACTTGGGGGTTAATGTGGTTCACCCATTCTACAGCTCCGCGGAAGTGAAGACGCCAGAACGGAGTGGGCACCGTGATGGCTTCATTCAGGATACACATGAGGAGGGACGCAAGAACGGGTACGCATTGGCTGAGGTCGTCGGATTGGATGTTCTGGCCGAGGTGCGTAATGCCGAGGTTGTGATGTTCCAGCGCCACATTCTCAAGCGTGCGCCTAGATTCCGGCGCGCTCTTCGTCTGCGACAGATGAAACGCAGACGCAGAGCAGATGAGGTGGAATAAAGCCGTGGCCCCAGTCGACGATTTCAGGTCCGCCCGAGCGCCTTCGAGAGCAATCGGCATCATGATCGTCCGCAGGGGGTTATGGATCCCCGGGACCGGGTTCAGGGCGTCGCAGAGATGCAGCGTCCAGTGTTCCATGAGCTGGCACTGGAGGGCCGGGTTCGGGAGGACATCTAGATGGCGCAGGGGGGCTTCGGTATTGGGCATCCGTGTCTGGTGGTGGCCTTGGTTGGGAGGGTACGCGGAGGGAGGTGAATTAGATCGCCGCTGGGGAAGCCATGTGATGTCTTGGTAGCTGACGTCCATGTCGTTGGAGGTCATGGGCGTCGAGATTTCGCAGCTAGTTACGATAGGGCCTGGAGAGTCGTCGTTGTGTTGTGCATCATGGAGATTATCCTGGCCTTGAGGTTGTCCCAGCCGCATCTGTGAAGGCGCATGTGAAGCTCTCGAAGCCAAGCCCTGGCCTAGAAACTTGTACGAGTCAAACAACCTAGAGCTCAATCCGCCATCGGGCGATTCCTCGCCAAGCGCAGGGCTTGGATCCAAGTCCAATGACCCCGTTGCATCATGCTGTGTCAAGCTCCCCGAGGGCGCCGTGGACTCTCTACTGCCTCTCTCCTCCCCCCGGTCGGTGGAGTTTTCGCGCGAGTGGAAGACAGCGCTCGGCGGCATGCGCCTGGCTTTCTTCGAGGACGATCCCCTCGACCTGAAGTTCGACGGGTCGCGCACCGAGGTCCATGATAGCCTCACACCGTAGCCTTCACAGCCCACTCCCGAGCGTTGGCAGCGGTCGCAATTCGGCCGTGTCTCGTCGCATTTGACATGTTTGGCTCTGCAGGTCCAGCACCCGGAGAACGTCTTGGTGCGAGGCTTGCGTCCCTGGGTCGAGTCAACGTCGGCATGCGCACTCTCGTGCATATTCTGCTGTGTGTTTGGAAACCCCAAGATGAAGAGGGCCGCTGCCGCAATGATGTAATAAGCATGAAAGGCCCAGCGTCACTAATTAATTGGAGTTTTTGGCAAGAGAACATCTTCGGAAAATCGCCATCGTGCTCCACTCACAGGCGATTTGCCCTGCGCATCCAACACGAACTCTGCATCTAGACCTGTTTAGTACTAAGTCGGTGTTCCCCGCTGTCAAGCTTGCTGTGATCCTCGACGCATGGACATCTTAAATCCCCCCGATCGCATCTGCAGTTCTGCACGTTCCAGGTGTCGATTCGAATGATGCCTGCATGTGGTTGATCTATTTCCGGGTGGTCCGGTGCCTGTCGTCTCATTGCCTAGAGAGTAGCAATTCTCTGAAGCTATGGATCGTGGTCTTCCGGGCCCCTGCCGTCTGGATCTTCACGTACCGTACGATGGAATCGCATCTACGGAAGATTATTCATACATTAAGGAGCTGTTATTCGCCTCCCAGCTACTCAGGAAGATCAACTACGAAGCTCCGATTGTTCCTTTTACTCCTTTAGTTCGCTGCGGTGCACAACCCCTCTATCACCCACAGATACGAAGGTCGTCGAAATTGGACAAACCTCGCGTCCGTGTGTTCAAGCACAAATGAAGTGTCAATTCTTATTAAGCCCACTTCGTATCACTTGTACGTAATTCTCCGGCTCGTTGAACATTCATTCGTGATGTTTGCATGCACGCGCCGTACCCTACACCGACCCACGCTGTCGAATGCTTGCTTGTGTTCCAAATGAGGAAAGGGACAACAAAGGTAGTTCAAGAAATTGATCTCTCATAATTTTCTGTTCACATAACAGCTACAATTCCGTCCGTGTGCTGGGTTGGCTTGCGACAACCCCTCAAGGGCAGCATCTGAGCACCTTGAACAGGCCGACCCACCGATGGACAAAAGAGGAATTACCCGAATAGGCAGTTGACCGCGGCACTCCACCAGAAACAATGTCCGTTCTCGCTCCAACGAAGGTGGCACATTTTTATATCGAAATTATAACTAAATTCTATTAGTGATGACGGCACGAGGGGCGTCAAACTTGCTTCCCTCGTCGGTGGATATCTGATGCTTTCTCATGCGACGTATCGTGAGCGGATGAGTCCGACATGACAAGATGCCTGCTCCTACTTGATTCTGTTCGGTGCACACTGATCATTATTCATACTTTCAGTCGATCAGCCATCGAGAGCTCACTGTGGAAGCGTCAACCGGTCCTGTGCTTTGTTGACGTCGGTCTACGACTCGGTGCTAGGATATAATTAGGCCTTCAATTAAAGTTGCATCGTGGGTTGCAGTTCAAGCGGCTGAAATATTCGTGGTCCTTCCGTGAAGCTGTACGGCCCCACTTCCTTAAATCATCTAGCTTTCATGACAGAAGAAACGCCCTTGCTGACGAGCTCACTGTCAAGGTAAAGCATCGTAGTGTAACAGTAGCTGTTGAAGTAATTACGTGGCCTGGTCGTTGAATCTCATTCGCTCCCTGTCGCCGGCGTGAGCTTCCGAAAGAGGTCTAGGCCGTCACATGGCCTAATGAGGTGGTGTTCGCAGCTTCGCTCACATCCGGACGACCCATCGTTCGAATAATGGGGCCGAAGTTCTCGATGGACCTGGAACGTCAGGCACGAGAGTTCATGGCGTGGTATCCAATGATTTGCCCGAGGACTGGGTCTTGAAGCAAGCGGGACCTCCAGGGCTAAGAGTGGGTGCTCCCGGACCGCGATCGCCTAGACCTATTGGGGCATGTCATACCGACGTATGGGCCCCTACTAGAAGTCTTGCCTTTACTAGATCGAGGGTTCTCGTGGCGAGACGTATCGTACTCGTGGCCTTGACATAAAAGAGGAACTGGCCCATGAAGAGATTTCTTTGTTTGCTCGCTGTATCTTCAGTAAGGGGACATTGTTGCTTCGTTGAACATTCATCCTTAATTGTTCCATACCAGGCTTTTTGCCATCTCTCCACGACAAATCTTGCCACCTCAATTACCAGAACTCGCCCCAACACGTCGTGGCTGTACGTACCATGCAGGACCTGACAAACCTTGTAAGGCCTCTTCGGAGCTTGCCGTTCACCAAGGCCTCTCGAGAACGACATACCTCGGCAGTCTCAATTGATTGGACAATCGAAAGCTCACCTACGATAATTCTTGGAAGCGATGAAGGCAGTCTACCGTCATTTCTGTCAGGCCAATTATCACTCAATATCAAAGAGGACTCCGCGGAAATTGAAGGATTCAGCGCCGGACTTGTCGTCCACACCATCCAGAAGAGGCCGTTCAAGAATCGATGTGCCGACTGCAAGGATCAATCTGTTACGTTGCACAAATGGCAGTTCCTGACTCAACCAACGACGCTACGGAACGGCAGTCACCAGTTCCCCTTCTCAACCCTCATCCCAGACCACCTTCCGGCTTCTATGGATTCAGCTCTCCTATCTGTTTCCTACGAGTTCCAGGCTGAAGCCCACTTCAAGCCTAAAGACACACCTACCAGCGCCCCTCAAACCGCAACCTTCACACGCGCCCTTACTGTCCGACGTTCCTTGTCCGTCCCAAGTGACCCTCTTTCATCAACGCGCAAGTTCCCTTCTGCAGGAATCAATATCAACAGCCAAATCGACTCCATTATTCGACCGGGGGGAGTCAACAAGGTTTCGCTCACGCTCGACGGTCTTCTTAACTGCCCAGGGAATGGTCAAAATCACCAGCTCTGGCGTATCTGGAAGGGAGCTTGGAGGCTGGAAGAGAACATCAAAGCAGTTGCCAAGGCATGCGAGCGACACAGTGATGCTGCATCAGCAGCGGGGAGCACGAGCTTGGTTCGAAACAAGACCCGCCTTTTGGGAGAGAAGGGCATCTACAGTGGATGGAAATCGAAGGATGCTGAAGGAACTGCTGAGATGGAATTCAGCTTTGATATCCGCCAAAATTCCAACAGCCCTCAACTCACCTATTCGTACGACACAAAGAGTCTCGACGGTACCGAGGTAACCCATTTACTGGTTATCGAGCTCGTGTTTGTCAAAGAGCACTTCCCTGAAGGAATGCCACACTTGGCAATTCGAACAGGCGTTGGACGGATCCTGCGCTTGAACTACCGGGTCGTCCTGGCTGATGATCCCAACATGGGTTCCGGATGGGCTGTCGAGAGCCTTCCCTGTTACCAGGATGAATGGTCAAGCCCACCGAGCTATTCAGATGACGAAGTGCTGCAAGAGGAGATCTCGAATTGAGCAATGCCAGCGGCTCGAACGTTGGATGGCCAGGAGAAACTTGGTTCACCACAGATGATGGATGAATGAATGATACCAATAAATATAATTAATAATCACATCTGAAGATTCCATTGTGTTCTTAAGTAGTCACTTTTGCTGTGTCTGTAGGGTCTATGTCTGAATCTGAACAAAAAGAGTGTGGTTGTTTAGCATGAACTACGCTACTACTCTCTTGATGGCGTCTAGGTCCCCCTTCATCCATTCCTTAGCCTTGCCCTGCCACCTCTCCCCTTTGCCTCCACCCTTGATATGCGGAACAAGTTCTTGGATCTTTCTGACAGCCTCGGACACTGAATCTTTCTGCCCAATGACCACAACAGGGCCACCTCCTTGACCTTCCCCGCTGGCCAAGACGACAATACGCCCGTCTCTGACTGCGTCCTTTACCTCGAAAACAACCATGTTCAGGAACTCGAGAGTATCCGAAGGTCGATAGACCCATGCATCCTTTCCTGCCTGCATGACAGCTTTCACTCGCTCTCCTTCAAACCTAGCAATCTCCGAAAGCAAGCTCCTCTCCCGTCTCTTCAAATCCGCTGCAGTGTCGCATACCCTCTTGACACTAGCTACGACTTCAGCTGGGCCGCTTGAAGAGGATGTGGTTTTCGCAATTGCCCGAAGCGCGTTGATAGACTCTGTTGATATCTTGATGGCTCGGTCACCTGCAGAGAAGTACAAGCGGAAGTTCGTGGAATGAACAGGCTGAGTGAAATGTAGCAGAATGAGAGAGATGTGTGAGGTTTGTGATAGATGAGTACCGCAGCATCTGGGAATTTCGTTAGTTGCGGAGCGTGAAGCGCACGAGGAACATACGTGTTGTGGTCAAGTTCTCCAATATGAATAACGCGAACGAGGCCCTTGTCTTGATCATAATCACTAGGCAATTTGGTGGTTTCGGCACTGTCTGGAGTCGTGACCGTAATGGTGACATTCTCACGAATGATCTCATGGCACTTGACTTGGATGGCTTGCATCTCTGACTGAGATGGCTTTCGGGGCAAGTCCACGTAGTTCATGCCACCATCTGTTCCCATACCCCAGCCCAAAGTTTTGAGGTTTTCATATGTGTCCATGACGGCAGAGAGCAAGTGTTGGCCAGTGTGTTGCTGCATATGGTCCCATCGACGACTGAAATCGACGTCTTGACGAACTTTCAAGCCGGGAGTCAGGGGCTCCCCCACATGGTAGACGCATTGGAGCCCCTGACGCTCGACGCGCGTGATAGGGATCGGCTCTGTAGAAGAGGAAGAAAGAGACAGGACAGAACCGTAGTCACAGGGCTGTCCGCCACCTAGAACTTTTGTTAGATCAAAAGAGGAGACGGATCCTGCGTGGAAATACCTTCGGGGAATAATACAGAATCAGAAAACTCGACCAGCCACGAGTCCCGAGGATGTAGAGATGAAGAATCTGTCGCTGCCTGCTTCTTTTTCTGGCCGTTCAACTGCTTGGCCTTCGGCGGTGAGAATTTGACACATGATACGACTTCTGCCTCAATCGAGCGAAGGTATGAGTCTCTCTGGCATGCCAGAGCTCCCACGACGTGAGCCTGGGAACTGGAAGTGGACTCAATCATTATGAAGTGGTGTTTGTGAAGTTAAAAGAGCAGTGATTGATTAGAACAAGAAATGATTAAAGTCGAGGATGATAAGAGGGTGGGGCTCACCGACCGCATTACTCAGATAAACCACGGTGTCCACAAGCATGGCGATAGGACGGCTAATAATGAAGATCGCGCCGGATGACGCACGCTTGATTGAATTCACTCAATTTAATTGGTATATTTTCACCCCAGGTTTGGTATTCGAAGAAGCAGCAATCTTGAAACTACATGGTCAGGTTCAGAGCCTCTCAGCGGGCTAATAGCATAGCACCCCACCACTGGAAAAAGGCGACGGTGACCGGAGCCAAAAGTACGATGTTCTAATTAATGGCAATCATGCGGCGCGCTTCTGTAATTAAGGAAAAAGACGTTGAACAAGCCGGAACTTTGTTGCGTCTCCGAGGGCCCGGTTTTGAACCAGTAGGTCTCAACCTTAAGATAGTATGGCGATAAATGATCTAAGCTTCTGAACCGGTCTAACTTAAAGGCGTACTGTGCATCAAGGCGTTTGGGCATCTATGGTTAAGCCAGCAGACTCCGGAGGGCCTGTGAATACTGCAAGAATGTCAGATCTAGATGTAAGCCGTGACATGATTATTGAACATACCTTTTCTTGCGTGGATCGCATACCATACGGCACTGATGAAGAGAAACCCGGCTAGAACCACACTGGCGTAGTTCATGGTGACTGCTGTGACTGGTAGAACTGATGGCATGGCGAAAAGAACGACTTCAAAGGAAATCCAAGCCAACGCAATGGAGTTGACTACCCATCCCAGCCCGTTGGGCATTTTCCACCTTGCCGCCGCAACCTCACGACGCCGGTGGTAGACGGAAAGTGATATTGGGATGCCGTAAGAGAGAGCGAGTGCAATGACGCCCACGGAGACAAACGCAAGGAATGCGGACGAAGAGCCGAGGTTGATCAGACCGAGAAGCATCTGAACAATGGTGGTAAGAGCCAATGCCCAGATAGGCACGCCGTGACGTTCGTCGACTCTGCTCCAGAGTCGTGACCAAGGAATTGCCTGATCACGCGCAAAAGCCCAGGTACACCGCGAGGACGCAACCGTGATGGAGATGGAGCAGAAAACGGTGATGACAATGATGAGAAACGTCAGGGCCAGACCACCTCCGGGCGTTCCCATGACCTGTCCGTAGATGTACGGGAGGGCCTGGCTCACGGGCGAGTTTTCGATGATCTCGGTCAAATCGGGAAGGGTAGCGCATAGAGGAATGATCTTCTCTGTGGTCAGTATCTGGTCAAGAGCCGAGGTTTGGATCAGATCTTGATGCATACAAAAAAGAGACCCGCCAGGCCGCCGATAGGAACACATAGTGACAATGCTCGCGGCAATCTTACAGTTGCGTCACCGCACTCTTCAGCCATGGAAGAAATCATTCCAATGGCAGAGAACCTGGAAATTTGTCAGTACGAGCCATTGCAGTCGAAAGGGCGTGCCTACGTGTAGGCGCCAGGTAAGATGCCGATGAAGAAGGAAAACGAGCCCCATCCAGACAAGCTCGTATCGTAGAAGCCCTAGACATGTGCAATGAGTTTCGCGTCGTTCTGTGGTTCTGAAGAGGACTGCAAATAGCAGTCAAGAGAAGCCGAGACGTACGAGTGTATCTTTTACTGAGTGCCTTCCTACATCCGCCTTGACTGACATGCTGATCATGGTAGCAATGATGGCCAGGATGGTGAATGCGGCGCATAGCGTATCAACAACAGGCAAAACCGAGTTGCCGAATGCGACTATGAAGAACGTCAACACGCACATGGCGTAGAAGATCAACAGAAGCTGCCAAGGCTCCGGGCTGAAGTCGGGATGGTACAGGGCCACGGTCGCGGCAATTAGAGAGGCCATGCCGAAGTTGACGGAGAGAGTGATGGTCCAGTTGCCAATGAGCCATACCCAGCCGGTGAGGAAAGAGAAAGCCGTGCGTGTCTTGGGACTGGCGAGTTGGTATGCCCAGTAATACGGGCCGGCCGATGTGGGATACCTGGAGGCCAGCTCGGCGAGGGAGAGGGCGACACATTCGGACAACACGCATACAGCGACCCATCCAACGAACATGGGAAGCTGACCTGGAGTGTGTGTAAGGACGAAGCAGTCTTTAGTATTGGGGAGGAAACCAGCGAACCTCCTCCGTAGATGGCTGTGATGAGAGGCGACCCAAAGCCGTAGGGTATCTGCGTCCTTTAGCTACACACGGCAAATGGTGAGACTCGGTGACGACGAACCGCAGCGATAGCAAGGGACTGGAATAGAAGCGTAAACATGGTCCGGTTCCGTCGCATTTCAGGCTTGTACCCGAGGACCTCGAGGTCGTGGACATCACGCGAGGCACCGACCGCCACGTCGGGCGTGTCGGACAGGGACTTCTTGATATCAGACATTGCTGCGGTGCCTTAAAAGAAGAGGTGACATAGAAGTGAAATGAGCGAGTAAAACGGGGATTGAGATTACGTTGATTTTGACAGCGAGACGCGCTGTCTTATATGGCTGGTCCTACTTGGTTGGCCGTACTTCTTTTGGCGTTGATAAGAGGCGAGGACTAGACTCTCTCCGTGGCTGGTGATGTGTGGTCGGTAAGATACCGTCCAATATGCAAGGACCGCCACTGATTCATTGAGGCCAGTAAGTATCCCAAGCTGAGGTCCAGACCATGTCTCATGCATGGACGCGGCCGGTCGACCGGGTTATCGTGGAAGCTAAGCTAGAAATGGGTAAAATGTCCCTAGCGAGGTGTTGATCGGGTCGGGACCAAGAGCACGGCGTCGCTCAAACAAGCAATCTCAGCCTAGTGACTGTGCACCTGAGACCAGCTGACGGGAATTGGCTGGAGGATGAGTACATGTCTTCGGGTGTTGTCTCGTCCTTGAGGAGCACTTACGTGCGTTTTGTAGGTATGTTTTGCTTTGGGACGGCATCGTGTGTCGAAGGAGCAGGCGTAATCTTGGCATCGACGCGCGGTAGTGGATGCATCTTTGGAGGGTCACATCGACTGACAGATGCCCGAGACTTGGCAAAGAGATGTCATTGATCCTAGAAGTTGGCCGGGGGTTTTAATCTGCAATTTCACGGTAGTTTGACAATCTTCTGCCCGTCTATGGCAATCATTTGGTGCAATGCTAGAAGACGGCTTATCTCTGGCCCAAAAAGGTACTCAATGGGGTTAGAACTGCACCGGGAAAACAGCCTGAAACCCTGCGATTCGGATGCTCGGCACTTTTGTCGCTGATAGTGAGGGAGCACAAGACGCCCGAAACAGGACTGGCTCCGGAGAGAGGACGTCTACGATAATGAGTAATACCCCGCATAATCCAACCCGACGCTGCGTATTGTGGATGAGTTGTTTTCCATTGCTAACACGAGCCTCCCAGTCCGTTGTTTTCCCCAGACTTTTGGCCGTCGATGCCAAGGGGCAGATCGCGCCCCCGTACCCGTCCGATGAAGTGCCGCTCCAAGTCCAGGGCCGGGTGTCGCACCTGCAAGATCAAGCGGGTACGTCTAAATCTCCACTGTCTTATCTACCCTGACGTGACGCCCTTCGAAGTTCCCTACTCACACAAACGTAGCTGAAGTGTGGCGAGGAGACGCCGCAGTGTCGCAACTGTGTATCCAAAGGCGTCGTGTGTCCAGGTTACCAGAAAGATCTGAAGTGGTCTACAAAGTATGAGAGTCGTCGCGGTGCGCTGCTGGCTGAGCCTGTCGAGTTCAACCAGCTTGTGTCGGCTGCGTCGAAGTCGATTTGCGCCCGTTCGAATCGACAGGGACCGAGTCGAGAACCGCACAGAGCAAAGGAGGAAACTGTGATTAATTCTGTCACGGAAATTGATGGAAACGTGCTCCCCAACGAGATGATCCAAACTGGACAAAAGCACATCTCCGACTTGTTCAAATCGCCCAAGTTGGGTGGCCAATACCCGGATCGAACACCGTCACCGCCCCAGCCAGATGAGCAGTATCAGATTGCACAGAGGCCCAATCTATGTCAAAATCTGACCCAACCATCCACGAGACTTGTTGAACTATGGTTCAAATCAGTTTGCGGCGTGTGGTCCGCATTTGACTCGCCCGCCAACCCGTTCCGCCGCCTCTGCTCATCTCTCTGGGGTTCCTCAGAAGTCGTCTTCTATTCTCTCCAAAGCATGACCAGCACCTCACTCACCATCCACTCACCCGACTTCAAAGAAGCAACAGCACTGGCCCCGCGACTAGCAAACCAGGCGCTGATCCAGGAACTGCAGACCCTCTTCAAGGCGCCTAAAGATGTATCCTCTGTCCCTGCTGGCTTGCTCATATCCCTGTTCTGCATGAGCTCGTCCTGCAGCTGGGTGGACTCTAGAGAGCTTGGACTGCAGTACCTAGGAAATGCTCGAGTTGTGCTGGATCTTCTTGAGCTTAACCTTCATTCCTTGCATGAGGAAGATCGGCAGTTGCTGGGGTTCTTCAAGGGATGTCTTGTCTATGAACAGATGCTTCGAGGTATAGTGAGCAACAGAGAAGAGGACATCAGCGTGCTTCTCGAGTGGAGTGGAGTCGACTTAACACTGAATCCGCTTGATCTGCATCCTTGGACGGGTGTGTCGACTGGGATTGTCATGTTGCTGGGTAAAGCAATGGCCTTGTGTCGAAGATCTCGGGATCTCTGGCGTCACCGACCAGTCGCGACCTGCAACCTCATGCTTCAGACACTCCACGACATCGCAGAAGGGCAACAGCTTGAGGAAAGGCTATTGTCGATTGAGGTTCCGAACAAACCAGAGGAGTCCGATGGTCCTCAGAGCGACGAAGAGTCGGTGCGATTTGACTTATACAACGCCACCGAAGCTTTCCGTCTTTCGTCTTTGTTGCAGCTATATCAGAGTTTTCCTGATTTATTATCGAGGCGTCTTCCCAGTTATGAAGCCGAGGATATTCAGGCTTTTCAGCGACAATGGATGACCGGGCTTTCTGTTCGCATCAGCAAGGTCATTGAGGAAATTCCACCCACCTCTCCCATGCGGTGTTTGCAGCCCCTACTCTGCGTGTGTGCCGGGAGTGGTTTGCGATACGAATCTGGTGAAGGGCCTGAGGCTTCGTCCAAGGAAACCCGACCTGCTATCGACGAAGAAGAGCACGCGTCTCCTCAAGACCTAGACGCGACGTCGACCGTGTACTACCAGGACTCCGAGGTAGCTCAAGCACGAGACTTTCTGCTGTCCCGACTAAACGAGCTGGATCAAGGAATTCTGTCGAACTCAGCGACTGTCGCGAGACAATTGCTGATTGCGATATGGACGGCGTTTGACAAAGACTCAGCAGAGCAGCAAAGTCACTGGATGGATATCATGGCCGGGACGCGGTCGTGGACAGTGTTTGGGTAGCGGAAACTGCAGCAATCACGACTTTGCTGTTGTCAAATCCTGTATTTATTTGTGGTGTGTAATGCGACAGTAAGGTCTGCAGTGCATTGGTTGCGTGCAGCAGTGTATATAGAGTGACTTCTGGTAGAGCATGGACATTTTAGCGTATCGTGCTTGATGATGTCCTGACCTCCTCAACCCACTGTCATAGCCCAGGCTCTTCAAAACAGTTGTCTGTGGCTGAGCGGCTCTATTCCAGTTTTCAGGGGATCAAGATGATCGCCGACTGTGACTCTGACCAATTAGGCGTAGAAACATGCTCATAGGGCTGGTAGCTTGCGTTGTGCCGTTGAAGTATTTTCAAGGGCATGTTGTGCCTGGTCAACCTTGTGAGATGGTACTGTGTAGTTGGATGGAACGGTGAGCAATGGAGCTACCACTAACAACCACAACAACACAAAATCTCTCGCGACTTTAAGGCCATTCCAGCAAGTAAATATTAAGCAGACAACTAGACGCTTTATTTAGAAAAGGTTGTGCTGTGTAGAAATACGTCACTATTAAATTGGTTTCCCCAACTACGTTAAGCATTGTTCGTAGACGGTCATGCTTCTAAACATAGGCCATAACCCTGCGGAATCACCACTTGAGCTCACCCCCAAGGCACACAACCAGCAAAACCCCTACTCTTTAGTCCTGATCCAAGCCAAGCGACGGCCACATCTAAACTGACCGTTGATGTCCTGTTTAAAATCATGTGGAGATGACCCCGGACCGTCGTGATCACCGCTTACTCGGGTGCCATTGGCTTACGGCCACTCCGAAGCAGACTAGTGCATGGCCACTCGGGTGCATTAAAGAGTCGCCGACCTGAGAGCTCACCGAAGAAACCAATATTTCGCTGGTCTAGTAGTCTCCAGGAATATGGATTCATGGCGTCTTGAGGATACTATAAAGGAGAGGGAACTACTCTTGGCTTGTCATCGGTAGACAATCTCAACATCCTTCGAACAACCGCGTCCTAGACTTCCTCAAGAATCATTCGACAGAAAACACTCACGATACAGATGGATTCATTCAAGTCCATCGCCATTCTGGCGCTCTTCACCTTCGGAGCCAGCGCTGTACCAAGCCCCTCTGCAACACCTCTACCCACTCTCGGATCCTCTCTCGCATCCTGTTCATTTATCGACTCCCAAAAAGACCTTGCCTGCAACTTAGAAGGCGACGCCAACGACCTCGGCTCAGTCGTCGCCCGAGGATCCCTCAGTCTGCCGCAATGCGCTGCTTTCTGCGCTTCCATCGAGAGCTGCAAATCATTTTCCATGGACCAGAACGATAAGTGCGAGGGATACTCCAACAGCCTTCCCAAGGCCAACATCAAACGATACGAGACTGGAGTGTTTTGGTACGACATGCTTTGCCTTCGCTGTAATAATGGTAGGTCTTTGCTAGTTGGGCCCATGGCAGTCCACCGTGACTAACAAAGTGATACTAGGCGATCGAGTTCTTGATCTAAACTTCGAGGATATTAGAGCCGAAGACTAGACGCTCGAAGCCTCTGCCGATGACAGCTTTTACTACGACATCGCGCCCGCGTACTCTCCCAACAGGGGAGTAACAAAGGCCTTCCGCATCCTGGAAGTGGTCAACGAAGGAACCACGACAGCTACTTACTCCACCGACCTCAACCTGCAGGCCGGCACCACCGACAAGTTCACCTTCTCTGCTAGAACAAGCTACGTCCCCATGGCCATTGGCCACGTGAGCTTCGGCCTCATGACGCTGACCATCTCTGGTGCCTCCAAGAATGCTTTTGAAGGGGGGCCTAACGACGGTGTCGATCTCGGCAAGGGCTGGTACTGGTTCGAGAACAAGTTCACGGTCGAGGAGGGCACGCCGGGTTCCAATTTCCTCTCCATTGGCATATCGGCAAGTGGCTTCCAGGTTGACTAGTTTATTGACGAGATTGAGATCTGGACTTTTTAGACGGTATCACCACAGAAGCGCGGCACATTCTTTTAGCAGTGCTTCATTTTCGGCCTCTAGGGCTAGAGGAATAGGTCTTAGTCGGCAACTTTGCTTACGACTAGCGAGTATTCGTACATAGAAAGAAATGCTTCATCAGCGATAGAATGGATAATAGACATGGCTTTGGTGTCATAAGACGAAAGTCAAGCCGCACGTGAGTTACCACAGATGCCATTTTACCACTTCCTCGCTTTCCGTTTCAGCTTCGGCCTGGACAGAGAGAGCCGTGGCAAGTCCACAGTTGTCGAGGACGCAGCCAAGAGCCGAGGCCTGAATCACCTCGGAGCTGGTGCACTGGCAGGCAATGTCAGAGCAGCCAGCCGCAGCCGCTGCGGAGGAAATGCAGGGAACCTTGAGAGACCTGATCAGTACGGCCTTCAACTTAGATACCACGAAATCGGAGTTCTCTTACACCGCAGGTCGGGATGGCAGAGGTCTCAGGGCAATCGGTTGTTCCAGCCTGGGGAAGGGCAAACGCTACACTGGAAAGAGCAGCAATGAGGAAAGTAGTGGTGAATTTCATCTTAGCGGGATGTTTGAGCTTAGTGTGTATGAAGTGATTTGTTCTATTGATTGTGTTCGTAGGAGGGATACACACATGATATTTATATTTCGCCTTTCAGTATAAACGATGTGGCATTGCGTTTCTCTATTACATATTCTTCAACGTAATAATACACCTGCTCCCGCATGCCTTCTACGAAATCGACATCGTGATGCCTGCCCGGAGTCTAATAGAATTCTTGCTGGGATTCTTCCTTGATTCTCGACAAATGAAAGCCGAGAATGCTTCCCCATGGGGCGCTTGACCTCCCCGGATCTTCACCCCGCTCCGATACAACGGTGGTCCAGGGCCAAAAGCGGGCGACCGGCCGAAGACCACAACCGACCGACCGAGGAATGCAACAGTATGTTTCCATCGTTGGAGTCGCATGTGAATATCGCCAGGGGCTCGTATCATGTGTCAGGAGTAACGCGGTGTTTGAATTCAAATCGACATGCCGATTGAGGGAAACTATAGTTCTTCTCCGCATTCAACTGCCCCAGGGGTTTCATCACGCAACCCCGCAAGGACACCACTGACCTAACTGAAATAGTTGCAGTGAGTTATAGACAAGCTCAAACAACTACCGATGTCACAGTCCAAGGGCCTACTCTTCTGGATCTTCCTGCTGAAGATTGTCTCGATTTATCCAAGGTCTAGACGAAGTCGATTGACAACCTAGGCAAATTGGTTTGTAAGTTATAGATATCCTGGTGCTGATCTGCGATGGCTTTTCTACCGAGGGTATCCTCAAAATCGGAGTATAAGATTGACGAATTAGTTCCAAAGGCTCTGGGGTCGACATACAGATTCACTTCCCGCATGGTAGGCTGAGACGCCCACCTCCTACTCGATTTCTAGGAACTGAAGCCTCTGAAGAGATTCGAATTCACGAAACCCGCCAGACGGATTTAGTAAACCTCCAATTAAGATCATGTGTCAACTTAACAAAACAAGTAGAGAAGAACTACGAGGAACAAGTAGTAGGGGGAAAAACCTAAAAGCTTACTCAATATTAACTTTACGACTCGTCTTGGGGAAGGAATCCAAGCAAGTACATAGCCACCCACTACTAAGCTACGGTCGGTCTAGGCGAGGAAATCTGCATCTCCCAACAACCTACTGTGCCATTGAGGTGACTATTCGTCGTCTTTGGTCCTCAAGTCTCCATCCTTCCTATCGAAATGAGTATAGGGGTCTCCTAGTCTCCGCGGTAATAAGCCAGCCAGTGGCGAGGGACTCATCGGCTCAGCCGCGTTTGAGTAAAATTAATTAAACGCCATGATTAGTCGAGCTGCACGCGGTTGGTGTGTAAAAGTTGGTGCATGTTCCATGCTCGCCGCGGGCTCATATTAGGCAGTCCCGTCTCCCACCTAAGCAACTGAACCCATAGATCCCCGGGGACTACGCTTAAGTTATTCTGCTACCATTTTTGCAGTCTCCCAATTATGCAGAGCTTAGCAATGAGGAATGAGATCTCTACCACAAGCGTTATATCAGAAGAACTGAGGCAACGCAACGGATAACGCACAACATAAAACCCGGTAATATACTATTGAAGAAGTATCGGAAGTCAACAATACAACCTACGATAATAGCCTCGCAAAGATCACCCAGACTTTTACATCTACAGACTCACACCCGCTTAAGCAACTTCGCACACTCAAGATAGAGGACACAAAAGTCGAGCTAAACTCGGCCACAATTATCTACAAATGCTCTGATTCTATCATTGATGGCGTCGCTGACCTCTACCACATCGTTAACACCCCAATAAGGTATAGTAGCACCCCAATATGGTATAGTAACACCTCAATAGGGCACAATAGCCGCAGGAGACGAATACTTCCCAAGTCCGGCATAAGACGCAAGAAGGTGGGAGCACGATATAGACACCAATACCCCTTATACGGCAGGCTCGATGTGCCAGTCGCACCCAGTCTATCGACGCTTTGACTATGATGTTAGCAGCCTCAGTTGGTTCGACGATGTCTGGTCATTAATGATGATTTTGGCTGAGATTAACCAGTGGGAACCGCACAAAATGGCAGAGGGAATAGAGGCGCTACACGTCCAGTCCTGGGTTGCGCAGGCGGGGATGCTGCAGGGGTTTAGGCTCTTCAATTACGTAGTTCGGAAATGCTATAAGTTCACCAACCATCCCCGTGACATACTCAAGACGTATAGCTATGAGAAAGTGAGGGACTTTTACGATACTATACTCGAAAATATTGCTGAAAAAAGCTTGATCGCGCAAGGTGAAACTCCGGACACGGAAGGACGTTAGCGAAGACGGTATATGTGTTGCCTTCGCAAGGGATGGCAAACGACTTGCCTCGGGAACTTGGACTCAAGCTGGCTTGCCGCTGTTGACGGAGGCTATACTTGCACCACGCCCGGATTTAGGCTATCACATAAATGCTGATTGCACATGAGTCATAAAAAATAATGAGCGAATTCTCTGGTTTCCTCCAGGGTATTGGCCGGAGAGTATAATTGCGGCCGCGACTGCGCCTGGGAACTTTATTACTATTATAGGTCTATTAGGATACGTCTTGATAGGACAGTTCGTGGCGTCTCTTGAATAGATATATAGTCTAGGCTCTTGAATAATGAAGATTTATAGTGTTTATTTTCTTCGTTGTATCATCTGATCTATGCTTTCCTACCTTCGAACTCTTTTATACTCTTCTTATTCTCAGATGCAGCTTCTTAGATCATTTGTTCTTCACCACAAGCCCATAATGTTTGAGATTAACGTGAGCCAGCAAATGCCCAAGTGCAATATTTGAAATGTTACTACAGCGATTACTAGGCGAACAAGTACAGTGCCTACCATCATCGGTTTCTGATTACCTATTCATCATACTCTTGCTCCTCGGGTTGCTCTTCTTCCACTTCTTCCTCTTCAGCTTGCTCTTCTGCTTCTTCTTCTTCTTCTTCTTCTTCTTCTTCTTCTTCTTCTTCTTGTTGTTCCTCTTCCTCCTCTTGCTGTTCCTCCTGCTGTTCCTCCTGTTCCTCCTGTTCCTGCTCCTCCTCCTCCTGCACCTCTTGTTGCTCTTGTTGCTCCTCGTCTTCTACCTGCTCTTCGCCCTGTTCTTCACCCTCCTCACCAAACTGTCCCCCTCTAGCACGCACGTCCTCATCTCCATCAGGATTCTCCACACCTCGACTTGTGACCTGTTCATCGTCATCATCTCGGAACCCCCTCACAGCGGCGGCACCCCCTAAAGCGCCAATCAACCCTCCAACCGCAGCACCGAGGCCAGCGCCTCCACTTTTGCCCTCAGGGTTGTCGCCCGGATTGAAGCCGCGAGAACGAGTCCTCCCTTCTTGCCAGCCTCCAGTCTCGCCATTAAGACTCCTGGTCTGCTGATCGCCTCCTTGTGCCGCCTCGTCCTGTTCAGCTGAGTCCTCGGGCTCTGACTCAACTTCCACGTCGTCAATGTCCTGGTATCGGTTCACGATATCATCACCAAAGTCGCTGTTCTTATCCTCTTCCGGCTCAGCTGGATTGGCTTGTCGGGCCTGGTTGACTTGGCTGACATGGCGGTGACGCTGAACCCTCTTGAACTGGAACAGCATGCCCTTGACGTTGGGGAACTTCTTGGGCTCTTTCGCGGCGCGAACCTTTAGCGCCGCCAAGATCAATTTGAAGTCCTCCTTGCGCTTAAGTTTTAGTGCCGTCTCCAGCGCAGCTGTGTACGCCTGGGGCGGGAGACTTTCCTGCTCAAGCAACAGATTAAGCACATCATACCGCCCCTGCTCATCGTAGTCGTCCTCACGAACCACCGCGGCGACAAGAGGACTGCCGTACTTCCCTGCCCAGATATCCACACGAGCCTCGTTCTGCAGAAGCAGCGCACAAAGCGCAGTATCGCCCTTGAGGGCCGCAGCCTGCAGTGCGGTGCCGTGCTTGCCGGAGACGACGTTGGGGTCGGCGCCGGCCTCGAGCAACAGGCGGGCGTTTCGGTTGCAACCCGCAAACGCGGCTGCTTGGAGCGGAGTGCCTATCTTTGCGGCTGGGCCTCGGGGCGACGGGGATACATCCAAGTTTGGCTCCTTGGCCAGGAGTTGGCGGAGACCGCCGTCGTCTTCTTGTACCGCAGCGGCGTGGATGGCGGTAACGTGATCGCCTCCCTGGACGTCGACGTCGATGTCCTCGGCGTGGGCGAGGATCACCTTCAGACACTCTGGCGTGTCAGAGGCGGCAGCAGCCTGGAGGACGGTATTGTAGGGGCCGGCTTGGACGTTGGGGTCTGCTCCTCGCTCCAGAAGCAACTGGCAAGTTGCAGTATGTCCACTGGCTGCAGCGGCGTGAAGAGGACTGCCATTGTGTTTGCCGCTCAAGTCGATGTGGGCACCGTGATCAAGCAGGACCTTGACGCAGTCGCTATCGCCGACCAGAGCCGAGACGATAAGGGCCGTATCTTCGTCGGGATCTTTCTGGTCGACCACTGCTCCATGTTGGATCAACAACTCGAGGCTCTTCGACGGGAGAGCCATGGCCGCATTGATCAGCGGCGTGCTCCCGTCAGGTCCGCCGAAGACGTTGGGGTTTGCCCCGGCTTTGAGGAGCAACTCGACGAGTTCGCCGTAGCCGTGGCTCGTGGCTGCTACCAGCGGGTTGGTAAATGCTCCAGCGCCGTAGTTCGGGTTAGCACGGCGGTCGAGCAAGATCCGCGCGACGTCTACGTTGCCGGAGACACAGGCTTCCTGCAAAGCCGTCCCTGCAGCAGCACGCTTGCTGAACCCGTTAACATCAGCGCCGTGGTTGAGCAACAGGTTGACAATCTCGGTGTGTCCGTTGGACGCCGCAGCTTGAAGCGGATATCCCTCAGGCGCGTTGATGTTGGCGCCGTGCTTGATGAGGATCTGCAGAATCGACGCCGTGCCATCAAACGCAGACGCCGTCAACGCGTTGCCGTATTCTTCACCCTCAGCATTCGGGTCAGCCCTGCATTCCTCAAGGAGGAACTTGATGGTCGACTCTTGCTGCGCATCTGTGGCCATGTACAGCGCCGTGTTGACAGCTTCGGGCGAGATGACGTTCTCCTCGCGGCTGTTCCACAGCTGCGTGACGATCTGGTCGTGGCCGTAGAACGCGGCCTTGCCAAGCGCCTCGTCGAAGGGCAATCCCGAGCCACTGCCCAGGATAGCATCGACGACAGCGGGGAAGCCACCTGACGAAGCTTCCTCGAGGGCGCGTTGGCGAGAGGCCAGGTTGTTGTCCAAGGCGAGAAGCGTCTTGACGATGTTGGCGTTTCCCGTTGAAGCGGCCGCAGCGAGAGCGCTGCCGTATTCGTGCGAGGTGATGTTCGCATCTCCTCCGGCCTCCAATAGCTTGTCGACCAGAGCTTCGTAGCCGCCAAGCACAGCAACGGCTACAGGAGGCTCTGTGTCCTTTGCTGTCAGAGTCGCGTCTGCGCCGTGCTTCAGGAGTAGCTCCGCCGCTTTCGTCTGTCGCCATGCCAGCGCGAGCGTCAACGGCGTGCCGACCTCGTTCGCAATGGCATTGATGGCCGCAGCTTCGCCGTCTTTGTCGTAGCCGATGAGCATCTGCATGACCTCGACGCGATCCTCGGACGCAGCCATGTGCAGCGGTGTCCAGGCCCCCGTGTCGCGGCCGTCGTTGATCTCTGCTCCTTTCTCCAGTAGCCGCTCGCAAACTTCCAAGTGGCCACGGCACGCGGCCCAGTGCAACGGCTGGTTGTCCCACGAGTCGAGGCTGTGAAGCTCGCCGGTGTGGCCGTCGGCGAGCAGGGAGTCGACGAGCGGGAGCAGGCCGAAGAAGGCAGCGATGTGCAGCGCCGTCATGTTCTTGAGCTCGCCGTTGCCCTCCTTGGAGGCGTAACTTCCCCACCAGCGCTTGCGGGCGTTGGAGTCGAGCGACCAGAACCGGTGTTTGATGTCGAGGGTGTCGACGAAGTCGGGTGTGGCCTTGTAGCCGTGGCGGAGCCAGTACTTGAGGGGATACTCCAAGGCGTACACGTCCACGCTGTCGTCTTCGGGTTCCTCTTCCTCCTCATCCGGGAAGAGCTCGTCGATCTCGGCCGAGGCTTGGCTCTCCTCCGTGGGAGCCGCCCTCTGCAGCGTCAAGTTATCTTCGTCGCCGCCTCCGAGCTCCTTGAGCATGTACGAGAAGCAGCGAAGACCGACGATGCCGTGCTGCCATTCAATCTCAGTTTTGTCGTCCTCGTCCTCGCCCGCGAGGCCGATGAGGCTCCTCAACTCCAGCTTCACCAGAGCGTCTTTGGCGAGAGGGTGAATGAAGGTGACTTTGGTCACTCTCCTGTACCCGAGGGTGTCGTCCCAGGTGTCCATGTCGTACACCCGGAGGAGAGGGCCACAGGCTCTGACTTGCTCGAGGATCTTGGCTTCCGCGTCGTCGGTTGTGATATCCGTGTCCAACTCGGCAAGCACAGCTAGCTCCTGAAGGGTTGGATCTTCGTAAGCAACCACCAAAGTTCGGAGAATTTCCTTGGTGGTCTCGATGCCCTCTTTGTCGGCATCTGTGAGTTCCTGGCTAGTTATTAGTATCATTGCGGTCTGTTCATATGTCGTTTCAGACATACCTCGATCCAAGTTCGATTGATCAGCTCATTGAGATCCTGCGGGAGCAATCCCAGTGTCTTCCGCACGTTGACAAAATTCGGCGGCAGTTCCCCCAGTAGGCAGCACACCACCTCGACCCAGAGCGTGTTGCTCTCAGCCCTCTTCTCGAGGCTACTGAAGACAAAGTACTGCAAGGCCAGACTGTAGTTCTTGGCAGCCGCAAGCGTCTTGACTCTGTCGCGGGTGTAAGACCGTAGGTGCTGTCGCCGCAGGTTGCTCATGGACGAGTCGTTCATGTTGATCCTCAGCGACCCCAGCTCATTCTCCTCCTGCAGCACAGCCTTGATGTTCGGACGGTCTCTGCTGAGGAACAACCACCTGACCTTTTCTCGAATAGGATCATCAATGGATCCGGCCTCGGCGAGCAGAACCTCAGGGATGACCCGTAGGAACTCGATGGTGCTAGGTTGCTCTTTGGAGAGGTAGTGGATGTTGTTAACGATGAAGTAGACCTCGTGGACAGACGGGTCTCGCAGCATCTCCGTCAACCCTTTCCAAAGCTTGGACAGACTGAACTGTCCCTCCGCACCGTGACCGCCACCTCTGGATTTGTTTGGGTTCTGAGCGGCAAACGTCTTGACGTACTGGGCAAGCGCTCGTCTCTTGAGAATTAGCTGCCAGATCAACGACTTGAGAATGTTCTCCGCCACACTACCATCCGGCGTCGAGTCGCAGAAAAAGTAGGCAACCATGACATCTCTGGCACCCAGAACGAGATTGTTGGCCTCTCGATTCTTCAGCTCCTCGACAACAGTCACCGCAGCCTTGGATTTGCCCAGGCCTTCATCGCCAGACACCCACAGGCAAGGATTCGCAGGCGTGTCGGTCTGCGTCGACCAGTGGACGTACTTGGGCTCCTGCAGGATCCAGCTCGAGTCTCCGCTGAGGTTGTCGGCGCCTCGTCGCTTGGTCTGGAAATCGACGACGTTGAGGCTTTCCGAGAGCCGCTGGAATGTGTTGTCATCGACGACCGACTGGCGCGATGCTCTGAGCCGCGCCTTGACGATCAGCTGGGAGCTCTTGACGATGTCCTTGAGGTGGTGGCGCACGACCTCGTAGCGGCCGTCCTTGGCGCTGTCGAAGCGGTTGAGCTGGCGATGGTTGCACGCCAGACCTCGGGCGACAGCGCCATCGATGGTGGCGGAGTCCCGGGTGACGACAATCTCCTCTGGGCCGAGCTTGAAGTGGTTCTTGGGCGCCCACGCCGAGATCTTCTCCTTCATGTAGTTTGTCTTGGCCTGCTCAAAGATGCACGCGAGATTGGCCTTGGGCTCCTTGAAGGACAGGTTGATGAAGTCCCTGCGCAGCTCCTCGAGCGATTCGTGCTCGGGGTCCAGGATCTGAAGCATCTGCGTCGGGATGGCGCCGCCGACATGCTCCAGGAACGTGGCCAGCAGCAGGGCTTTGGCCTGCGCCGAGGAGCCCTTGAACGGCGTGCCGAAGAAGATGCCGCCGGCGAAGCACTCGAAGATGCGCATGTGCTCGATCTTCTCGGGCTGCGCGGCCGCCAGCGTCAGGGCCTTGGCGACAACAAGGCCGCCCATGCTGTGCGCGAGGAAGATAATGGGCCGTGTGGTTTCGGCCGCGTCGCCGCCCTTGCGCTTCTCGACGAGGCTGTCGAGCAGCAGGCTGGCGACGTTGTACAGGGTCTGCTGCTTGGCGTCGGCGCCGAGCCATCGCGACTCGTAGTGATAGAGGAGGATGCGGGCGCCGGGGATGTCGGAACGGATGCCCTCGCGCTCGTTCTTCAGCCAGTTGAAGCCCCCAGGCGTCTCAGAGCCGAAGCTCTTGGACGGGTCGGCACCCAGGCCCGGGACGGCAACTATACTGTAGAGAATCAGCTTCAAGAGTTTCGTGTTTGCCAGCTTCAGACTGCGCTTACTCGACATTGATGGGGCTTTGGGTTGGCTGGTCTGGAAGAGGGGCGAGCACTTCCAGTCCCTGCTGAGCGGTAGTCATGGTGCTCTCCGTGGACTATCAACAGTTCCAGGCGGGTAGAGGGGTGATTCTTGTCGGAAAAGTGGTGATCTAAACTGAGTTAACGGAACTGTTCCATCTACAGAGGAACGACAACCTCACGAGACGTGCTTGAAGCGACAACCAGGCCAAGAAGAGGGGCCTTGGCAATAACTTATACGTCTGCCCTACGTCCAACGCTGTTCCTCTCTGCAACAGCGTGCAATCGTTTCAGCCCCCAATTCTCGGCCCCCAAAACCTCGCAGCCAGGGGCGTGTCAGCCGCATGCAGCCACGGAATTAGTCGGGTGTGGGTGACTGGACTTAAAACACGAGACGCCCTGCAAACGCCAGGAGGAGCAAGGACCGGAGCTAAATCGTGACCTACGCGAGGAGATATATGACGAAGCCGGATGCCTTGAGAGCAGGACCGGTACAGAGCACTGCTGCAATTAGTAGATGAAGCCGTTGGGGGCCAAGGTCTGCGACGAGCAGAGAATCCCCTTGGCGTTCTGCATAAGCCGCTGCAGCACCAAAACGCCTGATGATCCTCCACTGCAGCCTAGACGTAGAGTCACTGGTCCCGACTTCTCTCGTCCAGGCCGACGGGGCCAATCAGCCCCGGTCCCAAAGCAACCGGGGCAGACCGTAGCCTTATAGGGCTAGGGTTACATGGGCTGACGGATGCTCCAGGAACTTGTGCTCCAGGCTACAGGAAGCCATCCTGGCCGATGAGCCCACTACCAGACAAGCGCTGACATGCTCCGGTTCGCTTCTTTTTCGCTCTCGAATCACGGATGGGATCCTGCTGCAGGCCGCCTCGCCGCCCTTGGTTTAGAAGCGTCGACTCTTGGAAATCCTGGGGGCTGGAACTTGCCCTCTACTTCTCACCCATCGATCCGCCCTTGTCACCGGGACAGCAGCCATTTTTCTCTTCTTCTGTCCATCATAAACAACCGGCCAACAGTTGATCCGTCGAGCTAGACTGCTTCGCGTCCATTCTCAGCCTACTGATCGACGCCCCATCGCCAGGTTGTGCCCGCTGAATAATGTCTCCATCCGCCCCGTTCTCCAGCAACATCCTGTCCGACAACGACGACGATGGCCATGCCGGAATCGACAGCCATGCCGTCCTGGTCGACCAGTTCCCGGCGTCGTACCGGCTCAACCAGTACGACCTCTACGCGCCGTTGGCCATCCCCGAGCTGAAGCTCATCGTCGACGAGCTGGACCCAAGACGACTCCACGACATCATCCGCTTCCTCTGGCTAGCTGGACGGCCCGTCCCGCCCCATCCGCTCCACCACCAGTTGCTGATGGGCCGAGAAATCGTCGTCAGCGAGCGCGTCGACGTCCATCTCGTCTGGGGCCGCGGCCGCATCTTCGTCAAGCCCATCCCGCCGTTCCTGCTCAACCGCCATTTCTGGAGCCATCACCTCTCCTGCCGCTGCGCTGAAGCAACTGGCGATCAGAAATCAAGCCTCATCTGCTCTCCGTCGAAGCCGTGCCAGCGCCGGCATCTCCACCAGTGCGCGGTCGGCTTTTTGATCTCGTACGTGGCGCTGATCGTGCACCGGAGCGACTTCATCATTGCGAAGGAGAAGGGTCTCGTCCCGGAAGACGTAACCTGGCCGCGATGGCGCCGTCTTGTTCGCGAGCTTCTCCACGACAGTCGGAATGACAGCTTGAGTGTGGAAAGGCTGTACGCCGACGTGGCAGAGCGCTTCATCTACGGTGAGCTACGCCTCAACCGACTCCAACTTATCGACAAGGTATTGCACGGGCCGTTTTCGAAGGGGTTCCTGACGGTATGGAACTCGTACGGGAGTTTCTTCCAACAGAACTCGGCCATGATCATCGGTGGTACCGCATACATCCTGTTGGTCCTCTCGGCAATCCAAGTCGGCTTGGGGACGACGCGACTTGCGGACGACGACGCCTTCCAGGCTGCATCGTACGGGTTTACGCTGTTCTCGGTCCTCGGGCCACTCGCAGCGTTTGCGATAATGGTCATCTTATTCGTCATGGCATTTTTGTACAACCTGGCCAAGACAAGGAAGGGCGAGGCAACCAGGGCGAGGAAGCTGGGGAGGACGTGGGGGGTACCACAGCGAAACAAAGCGCAGGAGGGGGAAATGACGGTAGAATGGACTGGCAAAGACAATTCTACGAGCGTGTGATTTATTAGAAGCTGAGCAAGGTGGTGGTATGAGCAATAATTAGTCTCCTTGGTCGCTAGCAATGCATCCCTTACTTTTCGGACAACGAAGCTCGGCACAAGGTCCACTCCCTGCGTTAGCAGAGAAGACGTACACTCTTAAGTTCGGCGGGCTGGAGCGTTTGTATCTGACCTTCTCGTCCCAGTGAACTCTGGGAAACCCGATTTAAGGAATTTAGAGGCCCGACGCAGGTGGAACACCCTTGCCTACCGCTGATCCAATTTTTCCCTGGACTTACACAAAATAGAAGCAGTACTATTCGGGTAGTAAGTTGGAAATATCTACTCAGGCAGTTACAGCACTTAACTGCAGCGGCCATAGTGTACTATAGCGGTTATAGCGCCTGAGCTATAGTGGTTATAAGGAATATCTGTAGCGGTCATAGCGTATGGCTATAGAGGTACAGTGGGGTTGCAAAAGTTCCGACAATATCCCGATTTCCCCGCTTCTTACGATCGCGACCACGGACATTCCTCCTAACATCAACAACTTCAATCTATAACAGCTCAATCATTATGCCTCAGGTCAGAGCCAAATCTCATCACAGTCCTCATAAACGCACGAAGATAGTATATAAATATAATTCTGGTGTTCTAGCCGCCCAGATCGCCGAGGAAGAGGGCATAACGAAACATGCGATATTTGGCATTGTCCGGCGGTATAAGGAGCAGAAAAGTGCTAAGAGCAATCCGCGCTCTAGGCGCCTGACTATTATATCAACCTGCGATAAAAATCATATCTTTAGAATCATCGATTAAGACCCTTTTATCACATCTACAGAAATCCTCAATCTAACCGGTCTGCGCTGTCATAAGACGACCCTAACGCGATGGCTGCATAAATAGGGCGTCTAACACTACCTCTTACTTCGACGGCCATTTCTAAGCCCAGCTGTGGCCTAAAAACGCCTGGATTTCGCATAGCAATACGTTAATGAAGATGCTAGCTTTTGGCATACTTAGATTTTCTCTGATGAGGTCTCAGTTGATCGCACTGACAGTAACAAATAGAAGTGGGTTTTCTGCCGATATATAAGTCAAACCCTCAATCTTATGACTATCTTACTGACCGCCCTTTAAGGCGAGAGACTTAAGAAAAAGTATATACAGCCTCACTAGAAGCTAATAAGGCATTCTAAGATGTTTTTTGCTGCATTCTGCCTCAAAAGGGCTATAGCTTTAGTCCCTTTAGATGGAGACCTAGCTTCTAAGCGTAATGGCGTTATGGGACGGATTATCTTGGAATGCCTTAAGACTTATCTTCTAGAAATCATCGAGGATGGAATGACATTTTAGCATAATAATAGACTAACTTATAAAGCCCATATCGTACAAAGGTGGTTATGCAGCTATTGCCAAAGAGAGGGCGTTTTCCTGCCGTCTTAGCCGCCTTATTTACCTGACCTTAATCCTATTGAAAATCTATGGGCAATTCTAAAAGAGTAGATCTATAAGTAATACCCTCATCTGGCAGGACTTCCTAAGAATGCTGAGGCTTTGGATCTTTTAATTGAGGCTGCGATTGAGCTGTAGGCAGAGATTGAAGAAGAGGTATTCGAAAACGTCATAAATTTGATGCCTACGTGGATGCAGGCGGTTATAGAGGCAAATGGCTGGTACACAAAGTATTAATATAAGTCATAGTAATCTCTAGCTTCTGGGCTTTAAATTAATCTATTCTATGATTTTCTATGACTTTAATTGAGATTATAGTAGCTAGTTAAAGACTATAGTGTTATCACGGAAATTCAGGTGGATCCGGGCGTTGTCAGAACTTTTGCAACGGACTGTACATATCCATAGTCACAGTGCATAACTACAGCCGCCACAGCTCGTCAGCTATAGCGGTCACAGCGCTTGGCTACAGTGGTCGCAGTGCGTTAGGGGCTCAACACTGTCAGGGAGAGCTCTTCAGATTGCTACCACAGGGATAGAAAGAGACAACGCCCAACGCTTTGGGGACCATGACCACAGGCTGTCTCCGCAAAATGGTTCTTGACCGGACAAGCACAATGGCTGCCTGAAACTGGGACAAAGGCACCAATCTAGCTGGGGGCTCTTAGGCCTTAATTTGCGACAGGAAACTGAGTGAATTGTGGTTGAAAAAGACACATTGATTTAGCATCCATTAATATTAGCGGTATACCTTCCGGCTGGGCTGCTAATTTCATAGGGCTTAACCACTAATATTTTGAGGGTAGGTCTTATAGGGGCTATCCGCTAGTTTTATAGGGGAACGAGCGCTGTAAAAGAGTCAATTAGAAGGGAGTATGCAGCCAAACTCTCAAGGGGCAGAAAGCTCAATGAAAATGGCCTTTTTCCTAGCAACTAGGCAATTTATAGTAATCCCAGAGACCCTTACTAGCTTGGTACTTGATTTTGAGGAACTATGCAAGTGGGATGCTGGATTCTCTGTTATGCACGGGGTTATAGCGCGCGATTTATCCAGTGAATTGCTTCGCAATTAACTCCATTTATTGTCGCTGATTAGGGGCTTTGAAGTCATGGGAGAAGAAAACGGCATCTCCTCGTAACATGGAGACGCAACTCGGCAACAGTCATCTGTGCCACTTGTCGTGACCTCGATTCTAAGATGTAACCTAAAATGCGTCAGCCTTCATTGTGGCTCTCGTTCGGTCGTTCAGATATCTTTATATTGTGGCAGCGTCCAATTCTTCATTCTTTCTGACGTTAGAACTTGATTTTCTGTACGTCGGTCCTCAGGTTTGAACGTGAGCATCGGTCTTGGCATGGTGAAGATAGCCTGTCTCGTTTCCAAGCCGAATGGTGACGTTCCTTTGTTCTGTCGGGGGATTTGTTCGCGGCCTTCAAAGCGGCCTTCCAAAGACCGAGCACGTTTGTGTCTTGCGGCTTGCCAGTTTCGGTGAACCACTGTCCTCGTGCTGCTCAATGCCTTCACCATTCCGAGAAAGCCGTCAAGTAAAGGCCGTTGACCGAGTGTTTCTCAGGTGGAGCACGCGAATGTTCACAAATCAGACGGGAAGGAAAGACGTCTCGCGAGCTCGAATCGAGCCTCCAGGGGCCCCATCGAGACAAGCATCTGCCACTCAAATCCCGATTCCTGGTCAGGTGAAGAGGCTTCGCCAAAGCCAGTTAGAAGAATGTTGGCCTCCGAGAGTTGGAATTTCTCACTGGCCTTCCTAAGCCATGCGGATTTCACGGCGTGGGACGGCACACCTAGTCGAAGAGATCCGCCTTCAAGACAAACAGCTAGCTCTTGATCGGGTCTACTATACTACTAGTATAACTATTCGTCCGATAGCAAAGCAAAGTCGTGTCTAAGTCGGAGAAGGATGTTGCCGAGGTCAGAATCCGAATCAAGGGGATCAGACAAGGCAAGACAATGAAACAACAAGCCAATTTCCGTGCTGCCAGAGAGAGCTGACACCGTGTAGCGCGGAGGACGAGAACATGCAGAAGCCCCGATATTGCCATGGGAGCTACCCTAGACTGCCCGTCCGCGGAACAATGAATGACCATGAGAAGGCTTCGGGACGCAATCTTGGCCGCTGACAAAGGAGCCATCAAGATAAGCTACGCATCATCGCCTCTCGGCAGTTGGTAGAAAGAGAACTTGGTCGGCTTGGGATGAGGTTACATTGGACGATCTCATGGCTACCCGGGCTTAGCCGGCATGCGGGGCTGTTTCGGCGAGCTGACCAACCCAACCCCCGAAGCTTCTCACATTGCCTTGCAAACTCGTGATCGCTGAAACTTTGTCTTGGTGATTAATCTCCCGGGAGTCTCGGCATCAGCACTGAGTTTTCACCGCTCGCATACATCGCCAGAGTCCTCTTTTTGAAGGAAAACAACAAGAAGAAAACGCCCTCCACAGATTGGCCAGTCATCATGGCTTCAAGGACCAGTATCGTAAGTGTGTCTCCGTCCAGGATTCGTGCCTCATGCTGACGTTAGAGTAGGCCTTGCTGTGCTTTGCCCTGCTGGCGCCGTTCCTCTGGCCACGCGTCCGGGTTCTGTCCCTGTTCTTCCAAAACGCGCCAGAGAAGCTCCAGCGCATGAACGCACTCGACGCTGTGGAACTCAAGTTTGCAGACCGTGTTCGGAACTGTGAGGATGCTCTCCTCCTTGAAGATGAAGGCCTAGCAATTCTGGGCTGTGACCCGGGGAGAGAAAGGTGGAACACAGTCATGGTGAGCGAAATACTTGTGTGGCTCATCGATGACTCGAGATATTGACCCATCATCACGCAAGACTGCGGGTGACGAGTCTTCTACCTCCATCTTGAGACTCTGTGTTGCTGGACACTCAATAACCTCGACATACAGGGAATCTTCTACCCCGGCCCGACGACCGGCGGCGGGCTTTGGCTCTATGACTACGCTTCCGGCACCGACTCCCTCACGCCACTCGACCTTGTCGGCTACGATGGCGATCTACACCCACTGGGCCTGGCGTATGACGCCGCGACGGCCAAACTGTTCGTCGCCAATCACCACACCGATGGGTCTCGTGTTGATGTGTTCGACCTTGACTTGGCGGCTGAGCGGCCTGTCGCCAAACACCATCGCTCGATCAAGCACCCTTCAATTCATGGCCCGAATTCCATCGCATTGATCAGCAGCAATGAGTTTTACGTCACCAACGATCATCATTTCCTCGCCCGCCAACACGGCTTCCTGTCTCGTGTAGAGACATACGCCGGTGTTCCTGGAGGAAGCGTTGTCTACGTTGATCATTCAGCAGACACAGCACGTGTGGTGGCCCGGCTCCCGTTTGCAAACGGCATCGAGTTTCTCAACGAGACGGCATTGGCCGTGTCAGCCACCAGCGCTGCATCTGTTCACATATACAGCGTCGAAGCTACAACGCATGACATCACAGCTCGCTCTTCCTTCAAGGTCCCGTTCCTGCCGGATAACTTGAGTGTGGACAAGAACGGCGTTCTTCTGGTTGCGGGACACCCTCATCCGCCGTCGCTCACCAAATACGCCGAGAGCCGGGCGCTTTGCAACTCGGAGGAAGGCGAATCAGCCGAGGTGTGCAAAGTTGCGACGGCTGGGACCTGGATCTCGGAGTGGACGGCCGAGGGGGGAAGGAAGGACTTGTTCGTGGACACGTGGTTCCCGTCAGGCTGTACGGCTCTACGAGATGTTGCGAGAAAGACGGGCATCATCACTGGGTTGTATGCGAAGGGTGTCTTGGTCTGGAAGGGGTAAGGTAAGTACTCGGTTTGTTTAATTGTATGCCCCCGTCTCTTCTGCCGATGTTCGAGCTAAGAGATAGGAAATGTGATAGGAATGAATAGTTAGAAGTAGGAGAGCTATATACCTAAAACTAAGAAAGAGTAGTAACAAGATCTGTCTTTTCTAGACTAATATAGGCGTACTTGATTGGATGTGCCACGGCTTGTAATACTTTTGAGTACGGTATCATAAAGCCCTTCACTTTCTCATAGCTATAGGTCTTGAGTATGTCGCGGTGTGGCTCAAGGAACCTAAAACCTTCCCAGATGTCATATCCGTTGTCCGTCTTCTTACAGGCCGGACACTCACAATCCTCGGTAGTGTGTCGTTGCAGCCACTCTTTTCTTTTCAGCGGTTTCCATTGTTCGATTTCTCTCAAAATCACCATCAAAGCCCAGACGTCATCGTACCAACCGAGGTTGCTAGCGTCATAGTCAGACCGTTGATAGATTGGGTTAGACTGGCACATCCAGCCTGTTACATATGGCTCATTAACAACCAATCTGCGTCCTCTCGTGTTCAAATATAAGAAGCTCCCCGGTTTTAAAGCCCCATGAACGATTCCCCAGTCAACATACATGGATCGTACTTGCTCCACGATCATGTAGGCGACGTAGTTCTTTTCTTCATTATACGGAGGGAAGATGTTGCTCTCAATGGTCTGTTGGAGATCAACTACAGGATCAGAACATTTGTAGGTAATTGTGACCAAATTTCCCACGATTGTAGCTTCCTCTATCTCAAGCGTTTGAAGTCTCTTGAATGAGTATGGTGGGCTTTTGTTTGGATAGTCTTTAGCATAGATTCTAGTGATCTTTGCGAGGCAGTCTTCATAGGTCGTTTGCTTGAGTTGGGATACTTCTTCAAAATAGAAGACACCCTTGTTGACGCGCTTCCGTTCAATGATTGGACCGAACCTTTCATCAGCATACTACATAGTTTTGTTGCCTTGCTGGAAATTCGTGTATAGGGTGTCAGGTTGAGTTGCTGGTGTTAAGTGTTTTCAGTGTGTTGCTTGGGTGATATGATATGGCTGAGTTACAATGAATGCTGTCGCTGCGAACAATGTCTGTATTTATACCTAGGCAAGTCCTGTTTCATAATCACGCTGACTATACCACGAGCGCAGTGGTGGAACCTTGAAGAGGTATAAAGCGGGAATCTACTTGAGTCGGCTTTCAAGCCTCCAAAGTACACACGCACCATGATCAGTAAACAAAGCACATCGCCAGACCATTATCTTCACCACAGTAGAACGGGAGGATAGGCAGACTTGATTTGGTCGCCGCATGATTTCTCCTCCTAGAATGCTTCGATATACGGTATCGCAGTGCACACATTACAAATGCTCAAGCAAGTCGCTAGAGGAGAATACTTGTTAGGCTCATATAGTTGAGACGGACAAGAAACATAACTGCCATCACACACCCAAACTAGTCTCGTCTACTATCTGATCAACAATAACTTCTTATTTGATCCACTAGAAAGACACACGTAAGCTAAACTTCTCAAAATGTCTCCGCCTTTCAAGAAAATCCTCTTTGTTAGAGCCCCAGGCTCCATCAGCTCCACTGTGTTCCAAGCACTGCTCTGCAGCGCTCGTGATCCAAGCCAAGCTGCCCTCAAATGTCAACGTCATCACCATTGGCATTTCCTACCCGCTTCACGCACTCGTGGCTGCATTAAAAGCCCAGGATGCTACCATGAACTACATGAACTCGCCCACAATTCGTCGAGCAGTGCTGCTTCATTCATACTAGTGCGGCTACCAAAACCAAGCGCTATGTCCCTTCCGAGTAAAGCCTCAACACCTCCAACACCGAAGCATGAGCGCTTAGTTCCGTCTTTCACAACAAAGGCGAGGTCCAAGACTATCTTCGTTCGAAGGAGTGTCTTAGCTTGGAGTAGCTGAGCATCACATGTAGAATGTGGCTTAAGTAGAGCGCACAGCACAAGTTCTTGGGCGTTGCATCGTTTCATCTAGGTTGAAAGCTCCATACCGTTCACGAAGCAACCTAGTGAAGACTTACTACGTTCGTCCCATGATATCTCTCGGGGTGCTGCTTGGGTACCTGAACCTATCCAAAGACGCGTTGACGCAAAACGCTGCATGGTCGTTGTCACTTGCTGACCTCCTCTTATTCAAAAAGATCCCATGCCACTGTTAAAGCGCCATCAAATAGGTGGTGGGGGGGTTTTCGACGCCCATTCCTACAAAGTCGGCTCTTGAATAATGCCTCGGGTAGATAACTTCATCCTCCACTTGAAACGGTGGGACGAAGCTACAGGATCTCTAGCAGCGTTGGAGCGGCTGTTAGGAATTCCTCGAAGAGGTCCTATCCAAAGGTATGACCAATCTGGAACCCAGGAGGGAAGCAGATGAATGTTCTCGACAAGCACGGGACTGGACGCGTAGCAAATAATGTCCAGCCGGTCGGTCTTCCTTATTAAATTACCAAAGGTGGCGTACACATCTCGTTGGTCTGGTTTGTAGTTGACTCGAAACTGTGGCGTTTGGTCTCGGAGAGAATTCCAAGGAGAGCGTAAAGCTTGTCTCTTGGCCCGTTGGGTCGCGACACAATTTGCTGGCGCATAGCAGGAGGCAACTGAAAGACCACGCTGCCCATGTAGCGATTGAAGTGTACCTGGACTAAACAAAACCAGGAAATGCACATATGTCACACATTTCTTGGAGAGCGCTTGGCGGCCTTTTTTAAGACGGAAACCTCTCATGAGGTCTACCTTGCAAGCTAGGAGGAGTTTGGATGCTTCGAGATATACCTTCCATGGATGGATCGAGTCGCTTCAGAGGATGGTGATCCTTCAAGCATCGAATAACTCTTACATTACCTACAACCTGTGCCAGTAGTCTCTCTCCGATAGATTAACAAAAGCTTGCCAGTGGCGACCTCGTTTTAATTGGTTGATGATGGATACCAACGCGGTCCGCTAGCCCCTGAATTATGTTAATCCGCACAGCAACTCGGTTGCGGCGTAGCCATTGTTTGCTTCGGGGCCAAGTCAGAGTGCTACCATCGCCGCCTTTTGATATATGATGGTCAGAAAACCGACTGATAGCTCCGTTCCCCGAGGTCATGCTGTTGATGCATATGAGGCCCGCCCACACAGTCACAGCTCTAGAGACAGATCTGATCCGTGATAAAGCCTTTCAAAGGCTTTTCGTGACAGGAAACTCGTGACCGTATAATATTATGAGTCTGGCATCAAAACAAACTGCAGTGTAATCTCCTGACACATTCAACGAAGTATGAAAAATCTAGCATAGGATTTTGTGTGAAATATCGGGCAAGATACGAAGCAACCGAATTTCATTCTCTCAGGGATCCAATACCTGGTACTGGCATGTTGTGTCTCCGATACATCTCGACCGTGGACTTGACAATCGATGTCGCATCTACTTAGGTAGAGGTTCCGACAACACAGGAATAGTTTCGAGCTTCGATGCAAACATGTCTTTGCGAATTTCTACATATCAACTGATTTTTCTGGTCTGGCGATGAGCTTTATCCCCGATAAGTGAATGAGGTAAGGTTAGCGATGTCCAGTGTCTCTCATCTAGGCCGGGTTCAAACGCTATAGAAATTGTGACGAGTTTTGGACACTAGATAAAAAGAAACAACAAGTTCTAGATAATATAGAGACAAGGCGCGGTGATGAGGCCTAGTTGATCTACTTAGTCGAGGCATTCCGGCTCTCCACGCTTTCCCTTTAGCTCATTTCGTCTCTGCTTTCTGGGTGCAGTATTTCTTCTCTTTTTCTTCGACAGGGAGCTCTTTTTGGGCTGAAGCAAAGTAATTTCATGGCGTGGGACACTGGTCCGCAAGCAGAGTCTGGAAAGGCAGTGACTTCGGCGATGGTCTTTCTTAAGTTCGACAACTTGTAGCCTAAGATCAAGGCCGGATTACACCTATTAGGCTAGCAAAGATCCGCATCATACGCTGAATCACGATGGGGCGCAGTATACAAGTCCCACTATTCGTACGATTCTTCAATGATAGAGAAATTTCCCCGAATGTTCCATCTATGCGGAGGTGCTGCATGACATTCAACTATGGTTTGCGGAGGAATGGCTGGACTTATGCTTTGCGTTTTGTGACCGTCGGATATAAAGGACCTTACAGTTCGTCGTGACGGTTGGATAAGAAAGCAGGCACGACATCAACGTCTGCATCCGCCATGCTCGAAGCCATCTTAAGACGGAGTTTGGCCAGTATAGAAGACGCGAATGTGATCCACTGGTTTTTCTAGCGGATGGATGCAGCCGGCAACTGACGTATGACGATATTCAACAATGCGCAGAGCCAAGGACAGTTGGCGAGTTAATCACAATGATACCGAAGACAAGCCTCCGAACAGTATGTCAACCTGAGACAGCACGGCGATCCGGAATCCCAACAGATGCGGGAGTGGATCACACAGGATACGAAGCAATGTCCTAACTACAAGAAGAATATCCAGAAGGGCGAGTACTGCCTTCCCATGAATTGTACGTAATGACAAACCGTTCAGGAAGATGTTCTTGCTTCGAGGCTGCTAGTCCATACTAAGGCTCAAGCTGCCACTTCGAATTCTGCTAAGAATGCATGATAAGTCGGAGCCAGATCCCGACTGGCAATGGTCCGTCCTATATGCGCGCGCATGAAGAAGGCGCCCGTTTCGTACTAACGGACCGATATCCGCGCAGAATCCGGGACGAATCCGCAGGAGGCGATGAGGCGTCACTGGTAACGAGCTTATCTATGAAGAGCAGGTTGGGTATCAGAATGTACAACCTAAACTACATTAAAACACGTAAATAGTAGCAGTGAGAATTTTAACGTAAATGCCACTGGTAAGCCGACCGTAGTACTGCTAAGCGTGGATGTGTTGAAGAACAAACGATTTAAGAGACTGCACCACCGCTCACGAACTCAGGCTATAGAGTAAGTAAGGATTGCAAATGGGTTATAAGGAACGAAAGAAAATTCTTTAGATTCCTCCAGGGTATCGGCAGTATAGTCAATTTGCGGCTGCGACTGCACGCAAGAACTCTATTATTGTTAGAGGTTTGTTGGGATGGGTTTCGATAATGCAGTTCGTGGCGTCCCTTGGATGATGAAGATCTACGGTTTTTGTTCCCTTTGTCTTATCATTCTTCATTTCATCATCTGATCTCTGCTTTCCTATCTTCGATTCTGTAATACCTCCTCGTCCTCTCAGATGCACTGTTCGTCAACAAGGGTAAGCCAGTTTGAGAAACAATGTCCTGACTAATCATAGGGCTTCTTAATTTGCTCTCTTCGGTGATAATGTGTAGCCGGTCACTGGGGGCAGTTACGTTGACCAACTCCCGTTCAGAGTCAGAGTCAAAAGACGTCGATAGCGTTTGATCTGGGTACTCAATGCGATCATGGAGCGTCCGGATACTTTCGCTTGTTGCTGGATCCCGGATCCCAACCTTGTCATCGAGGGACCCCGAGGCAAGTCGTTTGCCATCCATTGTGAAAGCAACACAATCAACTTCAGCCTTATGGTCTTTTGGTTCTTGGAAGCCCATATCTGACTCAAAGTCCCAGATACAAATGGTTTCATCAGCTGACGCTGACACTACACGCCGAGCATCTTTCGTAAAGGCAACTGATATCACTCGGTCACCATGACCCAAATATGATCGGAGACAAGCGCCAGTCTCTGTGTCCCAGATTTTGCAAGCCCCTTTATATGTTGCCGTTGCGAGATACCGGTCATTTTTTGTAAAGGCGATTGAAACGGTAACGCATTTGAATGTCCGGAGACAGTTGCCCGACTGTGTGTCCCAGATGTAGATAGATCCATCAGATGACGCCGATGCCAGCTTCTCGCCATCTTCCATAAATGTGATGGACCTGAACACTTCTCTGTGACTCGCCTAAATCGTCTGGAGACATATTCCTTCTTTTGGATCCCAAATTTTGATAGTCTCGTCGACTGATGTTGATGCCAGCCACTTGCCATTTGCCGAAAAGGTAACCAAGAAGACGTCGGAGTTATGGTCCTCAAGGCTATGGAGGCATGCACCGCTTTCAAAATCCCATATCTTGATTTCCGACCTTGATGCTGATGCAAATCGCTGACCATCCCGGGCGATGCAAATTGAGTCAATGGTGTCGTAGCATGCAAAGGTCCGGTGGCAGCGACCTGTCTCGATGTTCCAGACCTTGATAGTCCCTGTTGAGTCACGAGGTACTAGATGTACAAAGCCTGCTTCTGATAACAGACGCTTGCTGTCTTTCATGAAGGTGATCGTGCAAATTGTTGTGCCGTTGAACTCCTCAATGGTCTTGAGACATGAGCCTGTCTCCAGGCCCCAGATCTTAAACTTACTGCGATTGGACAGTGACGCCATTCGTTGGGACCGCCCGAAATGGTTATCGAAATGACTTCTTCTTCAAGCCTCTCGAGCGTTTGGAGGCAAGGAGTCCAATTTCCTTCCACGACAGGTTTTGATGTGATCCACTTTGGAACCTCCCCAGCGAAAACCTTTCTGATCAGGCTTCTGGTCGGAGTGAACACAAGTGTTGCGTAGACCTGCAACGGGGCGACTTCTATCGCAGTTTTTTGAAACAAAATAAATCGATATCCATCATGCATCAGGTCCGACAGCCCGGTTTCTTTACTCCCCTGTGGTAGGATGACATCAAGGCTCTTGACAAAATCCCTCAGGTTTATCATCACCATAACTCCCATTCGAATGCTGCACAGCAAGCCGAGAGCCTCTAGGCAGTAGAGGAATTTGGTCTCTAGGAAGGTATGTAGAGCAACGAAAAGCTCCTTGCGGTTGTTCTGACTGTTGCTAGCCGTCAACTCCGAGTCAAGCATATGATCGAACCAGTAGATACAAGAGTATCGAGCGCGCGCTAATGGATCCGGATCAGGTCGAGCAACTTCATCAATGGAGGATCCAGGGGCACGTAGGCTGTAAATGTCGCGCCTCAGTGTTGTCTCCAAGATCTTCAGCGACCTCCTGAAAATGGCGTAGTGTCCCTGCCTGTGATTGGAAGGCAGGATCTTGTCGGATGCTTTGGTCAAGAGAAACCCTTTGGCTGACTGGTGCACAAAAGATACGGTTCCATTGCGTAGCGTTAGGAAAGAACCACAATTGCCGATGATGACTTGCATGGTTTGGGAATTGTCTTCATACTTTCCCAGAGACTGGACAACAGCGGCCAATTCTTTCAATGTGACCGAGCGATAAACCGTACATCGGCGTTGGTGATCAAGTAGTCATAGACTTCTCTCTGGAGTTGGTCATCGTACCGCTTGCTGGACGTCAATCGATCCACCTGATGCTGAATGTACATACGAACCGCATCAGCGATGCAATCTCTGTTCAATTCGAGACGAAGAATGAGCATTGGTGTAGTATCGCGCAGCGTTTGCTCTATCGTTGACCAGTTCCGACTGGATATGATCCATTTTGCGCGACAAGAGGGAGTTGGGTTCGAGATGAACTGGAGATACCGTGCGCGACGCATTCGTCGAGCCCATCGACCACTAGGATCTTGCCTTCCAACAGGGGGATCTTCCAACAATTCGGAAAGGAATCGTGACAGAGAATACCAGGCATTTTCGCCTTCGAACTGACTCTTGCCCAGATCATCGAAGCGGTCGTCGAGGTGCGCGATTAGGGATGGATGCTGCTTAACGAGCTGCCAGATGAGACCGCGCAGTGCAGCTGTTGGGTGATTGAGCCTCCCTCGGTGGCCTGGTGGAAGAATTAGGCCGGTCGCTGGGCTTTGGAAGTCGCCTTGTTCAACTCATCAATTATGCCACAAACCAGCATGGTTTTCCCTTTGCCCGCGTCGCCTTTGATCCAGAGCAAACGATTCTGTGGTTGGTCTCGCCATTGCCGAAATTCAGCGTTGTCAAGAACCCATTGATAGGACTCTTTTAGCAAGCTTCCATTGTTGCCTTCGATGCGTGCTTTGTCCATGCTCGGGTCTGTTATGTGAAGGTCGTCGAGAATTCTTTTCCCTCTGCCAACATCTAAAGGTGCTGTTCCACTCGTTAGCCACTTTAACAGTCAAGATAATGCTGAAAAATGGTTGTGCATACTCGTGACATTAACAGTCCCTGAGCCCGAATTCTGAATGCATAGCAGGCTGTGTTTCAGTCTCACTGAGCAAGCGAGAGATTTCTTCGTCCTTGCCTTGGGAATCCGCGCCCCTTTCTAGGCAGGCCACTGTTGGTTCTGGCTTGCAGAGGCTGGACTTGCGCCGAGTACGTGCAACTACACGACAAGCACGTGCGTGTATGTAGAGCGGCTCGAAGGCCAGATGGTGCGAATTGCGAATCGATGGCGAATGCCAGGGGACATTTAACCGCGCCAACCACATCCCCGCCCCGCAATGGCGCGATGAACCGGTTCGGCATGGGAGTTGGAAAGTCCACGAGTTCCAAGCTTCCATTTCGAGCTATGCTGGACCAACGCTGAGCCGCAAGGCATCGGTGTGGGAAATGATGCGAGAATGTAGATGGATTATGGAAATCTTGGTGCGCACTGAGGCAAGCCGCGAGTTCCGGAGGACCCTGTTCGGCGTCGAGATATAAAGTCTCGACTCGTGGGCTCTTCAAGCTTGACATCTTCATCGACCTTCTAGTAGTCACTCGGCACAATCCTTCCAGTCGTCTGCGAAGAAGTTGACTGTGACCATGCGCCTTCAATCCTCTCTGTGGTCGCTTTTCGGCTCGCTGGTGGCTGCCCGCAGCGGCCCCTTCTTGGCGGAAGTCGGCGATGGCTCATGGGTCATCGGCAATGACATTTGGAACGTCACCCAGGGTCCCACCTATGCCAAGAAGCTGTTTTGGCAGGGCGTGCCAGGGGCGGATCTTGTGGGATCTGCCGTAGGGCATTACATTGGATACGGTATGCCCCTTGATTGTAGTATTGGACGTCCCATTCACTAACATCGTCACCGCAGATGGCGAGGCGAACCTGAAATTCACCAATGCCACCATTGTTGCCAAGGGAACACACCATATTGATGTTGCCTTCCAATCAACGCATGGAGATCTTCACTGGGTGGTGTTCGACGATCTTTCGGGCGCGTACCAGTACTTCGTCAACCGCGCCCTCCCCGATCTCAGCATCCTCCGAACGCTCTGGAGATTGTCGCCGGATTATTTCACGCATGGCCGCACCCACCTGAAGAACGAGCCCCTTCCCGACTTCGACCTGTATCTTAACAACCCCGAGGTCCAGGACGAGACTTGGCAGTTGGATGACGGATCATTCATCACAAAGTACGACTGGTCGAATGCAGTCAGGGATAGAGACTTCTATGGAGTCTACGGCGAGGAGGCGGGCTCCTGGTGGATCCATCCCTCTACCGAGTACTACAACAGCGACCACTACAGCCAAACCTTGACTGTCCACAGGGAGAGTAGCACTGGAGATGCTGTGCAGCTCAACGTTGTCCAAGATACCTCCCACTTCCGCCTTGGGCAAAAGACTTCCCAACCGGCTGGCAAAATATGGGGCCCCTGGCTCTGGTACTTGGTGAGACAATCCTCCTTCGTTTTGAGTCACACGATGAGCTAACATTCGGGAGAACAATGGCAGCATTCCAGACGTCCAAAAAAGACGCAAGGAGGAGCTCAAGCACTTTCCCTACAGCTGGCTCGATAACAAGGCTTACAGGTCCCGGGGTGGTGTTCAAGGGACGCTTCGCCTTTCCGACGGACGAGTCGCCTCCAACGCGGCTGTCTACCTCGGTGACACCAACACCAGCATCCGACCCTCTGTACAAGGTAGCAACTACTACTACACCACCTACACCAACGACAAGGGCCGCTTCTCTTTCGACGACGTCAGGACTGGATCCTACGGTCTGTATGCCTGGTCCCACGGCGGAGACTTGGCGGATGTGTACACCAACTTCACCAAGTCCGGCGTCACCATCACCAAGGACAAGACCTTGAATCTAGGCAAACTGTCCTGGAAGGTCCGCGATGTCTCCAAGCGCATCTGGCAGGTTGGCGAGTTCGACAAGACGGCGCGAGGTTTCAAGAACGGAGGCATCCCATACCAGCACGGCGTCACGGAGCAGAGTCCGGCTAACCTCACCTTCGTGGTGGGCAAGTCTCGGGATTCCGACTGGTATTATGCCTCATCTGCCGTCGGGACTTGGACAATTGAGTTCCAGCTCTCGGCAAAGCAGATTGCTGTCAACAACACTGCGCTGCTCAGCGTCTCACTGGCCGGGTATTCTCAGAGTGCAGCACTGGATATCAAGATCAACGGTCAACTGTACGACTCTTTGAGCAAGGATGTCCTTACAAGCGACCCCGCGCTCTATCGTTCTGGCAAGATCAGCGGTGAATGGCGGTTCTTCCAGTATGAGGTCGAGTCCAGTGTGTTGAAGGAGGGTCTGAACACCGTCGAGTTTGCTGTCACGAGGTACACGAAGTGGAGAGGTTTCTTGTGGGACAGCGTCATTTTCGAGTGGCTGTAGGATGGATACAAGATACAAGATTAGACATAGAACATGACCCCTTGAGAATAAGTAAGAGTTGTTGACTAGGTGGTAATTTATCTCCTCTTAATCCCCACCCAGCAGTCCAACGGCTTTTTCGAGAACCCTTCATGTGACTCCAGCTTCGCCTGAAAGAGCTTGAAATCGTATCGGCGAAATGCAGTACCAATAATTAGTGCCAATTCCATGTGCGCGACGTTCTGGCCCACACACGCTCTCGGGCCATACGAAAAGGGGTTGAAGGAGGCCTTCTGTCGCTCAGTCAACTTGAGCCAGCGGTCGGGCTGAAACTCCTCGACATCGGGTCCCCAGATGTCTGCGTCGTGATGGATGGTGTAGCTGGGGACGGAAAGGACGGTGCCTTCGGGGAAGTGATCGTTGTCGTAGGAGACGCCACGCGCGGCGGTGACAATCCGGGGAAGGCCAATCGCCGAGGTTGAGTGCAGTCGCATTCCTTCGTCGATACACTGTCTGAGGAAGCGGAGGTTCTTCACCATGCTGTGCGAGGCGATCAACGAGTCGGCGGGGATGGCGGCGTCGAGCTCTGCCTGAAGCCTGGGAAGAACGTTCCCGGGACTGCATCGTTCACCCTGCAGGATCCAGTACACCACGGCACAGGCTGTGTTGGATACAGTGTCGCTACCCGCGATGAGTTGGGTGAGGGCCTCGGAGACCAGTTCGTCCCTAGGCATCGGGTTTCCATCGCAATCTTTACCATGACAGAGCATGTCCAAGATATCATGTCGTCGTCCTTCAGTGAATGTGTCTTTCTCAGAACCCCCAAGCCGCTTGGCGACGGCAGCTTCGGCTATGCCGTGGAGGTTTGTGACCGATTGCAATCCCTTGGAGAAGAATGGATCCGGCAAGTACTTGGCAAATGGTCGTATCTCGGGCAAAAGACCAAGCGTCGAGCTGACTTCGCCTCGTCGATTGAGAGTCTCGGCTCCGGGAACATACGTCTTCGGCTTTCCGGGGAGAGTAGACTCGCACTCATCGCGACCACGGTCAACCATGCCAAAAGGCGCCCCAAATGCCAGATCGCCGATAATGTCAAAGGCCAAGAAGGTGCACCAGGGCATCATGTTGATCCGCGCGAATCCATCCGGTCCAGGGTACGCAGCGATACCATCGAGCTGAGCAACCCAACGCCGGAGGTTGTCTGCCATGTGCGATTCGAAGTCTTGCACCGCTCCTGGAGAAAAGGCATGGGCGATGATCTTGCGCTTCCTGGTGTGCTCTCCACGGTGTCGCACATTGAAGACTCCGGGTACGCCTGAAACGAAGGCGCTGTAGAAATGACTGGGTCACCGTAAATACGAAGCCACAGATAACGTAGAAGGGATCTTTACTCTTTCAAGAATCCATTACCGTGCGCATAAACCGTTCGCAAACCCTCGGGCGTTGCAATCGACACATGGTTGAATCCGACGCGGACGACTTTGCCGTATTTCCGATGGGCTGAATCGACCCAAGCAAACTTCTGGCCGCGGCGAGCGCCTAGCGCGAGCCAAATGTTACTGAACTTGCCTACGAAGGGGCCTGGGATATGTTTAAGGTGTCGGTAGGTGGTGAAGTATGGAACGATCCAGTACACGACCGCCCAAATGGGCACGAACAGACATATCAATGCGAATAGATGGGGAAGCTGCATGGTAAATAGCAATACATGAGCTGATCAGTGGGAGAGCAAACAGGATTCAGACGATGGAATGGCTGCGCTCAACCGCTTTTATAACAATTGTACCCATATATTCCTCAGCATGTATCAGATCGTCCGCCTTACCTAGCACAGCCGTCGACGTCGGAGGTTAATCAACGCCAACGGGGCCCTGAAAAGTGGGAGTTCAATCCGATGCGACATCACACTGCATCTAACAGAAACTAATGCAAATACTGTAGAGCTCCGGACCATCAGACTATCTTATCCCCCACTTTTGAGATTACAGCGCATCGACTGCCGTCATCGTATCTGATACCAACGCAAAGTAATCCTCCGGCCTTAGTCTCTAGAGTCTATTACCCCCCACTCCTGTTACTGTAGTATTACCTTGAAGAGCAAAGGAACTAGCTTACCTGGTTATTGGGTGGCCATGTCACTAGTTCTGAGGTCAAATTGGCAAGTTGCTACACTCAAACAGCCTGGAAAACCTCAACTACCTTACAAGATGGTATCTGGAATTCGACTGCGATTTACTGCTAGAATAGGCACCTAACCAAAGTATTAATTGAGGAACAACACTCTGGTGAAGTGCTACACGCGAGTCCATGTCAGACCTACAAAACTCCGTCTGCTTGATCTGACTGAGTCTCTCTGCATATCCTTGCCTCGTTGGTGTTGGGTTCACTTCCCCGCACATATGTAGCCGCGCTATATCATCCTTGCAACCCCATCCTCCAAAGATCCATCGAAAGTGGGCGATGATAAGAGTGGGATGGTATGCTTTTCGTGCAGCGGTTGGACTTTTTCACAAGCCAATTGTACGTCATGGGCAGTGTGAAGCTCTGAAACATCGAATACCAGATATGCATTTCTATGCTGAATCTGGAATAAAGGTCAAATCGATCCATGACTCCTCCTGCCTATAATAGCGGCCGAAGAGCGAAATAAGTCTGAGCCCAATGTCCATCTCGACTGTAAACCTCGCTCTCTTAGATACGCCCCGAGGGTTCTCTGCCCACTGGCGAAAGGCTCCCTCGCCCTTGTTGTCGAACTCGCCGAGGTAGAGGTTGTCCGTACTCTGTCTGAAGCCCCTCGATGTCCATCCCTTCGGGTGAACCACATTTCCAAGTCGACAGTACTGGTACACAACTCTCGAGTACTCTCCCCACGGTCTGCCCAGGTACGTCGAGGCATTTCGCGTGCCGGAAATGTAACACTGATGGAAAACGAACCAGGAGGGGTTGTCAACCGAGTTCCGGCCGTTGGAGGCGATGTGGCCGTCACCGACTGATACGATCTGGCAGTTCTGGAACCAAGCGACACCTTTGATTCCGATTATAAAGTCCACCGCGCCGTTGATGTATGTGTGTGAGTACACCTGCCGACCGACGTTGGCGTAGACGGTGTCCTCCCAGCCCTTGAGACTGCATGCGTAGACGCCCAGGTCTGTCGCTTGGGCGCTCAAGGCCACGGCTTGCCCTTTTAGGAACGCGGGGCCGTAGTCGTTGGTGATGTTCAGGTTGTACAACTTGACTCTGGTGGACCAAACGCGAAGGGTGCCAGTCTGGTCATTGTCCGTGATGTTGGGGGACCTCCGGGACGTGTTGTTTGTCAAAGCGACCTTGTTTAGCGCGTGATAGCGTCGATCACAGGTATATCCTTGGATGGTGAGCGGTCCGAGGAGGGGAGGGATATAAACCTGCTCCTTGTACACCCCCGGATGTACAAAGATGATCTGCTCCCCCACGGTGTCTTTGCTCAGAGCGTCGACGGCTTTGCTAATGGTAGGGAAGCTGTCTCCCAATGACCCGGTGCTGTCAACGACGAGGGCACGACGAGGGGCCCGAGTGCGAGAATGCGGTGTGAGGTTTGCGCAATCCTTCGCGCAAGCGCTGGAAAGCCAGATGCCGAGGAATAGAAGCGTTGGTAGAAGCATTTTGTTGAAGCAACGATGAGGGCATGGCCGAGTCTCAATTCCCGGGGAAGGCTGCGATGCGCGTGGAAAGGGGTCATATGAATACTTATGGAGGGGAACTGCACCTCCTAACCCCGGATTGACACGTTAGAACGCTCTACCAATAGACGGGAGGCCGTTGTATTATTGCAGAGGCAAGTACATGGTTCATCTGCCCGTAGCAAAGTCTGACTGCTTCACTTTTCTCAACGAACTTTGATAAACCTCAACAGCCTATTTGCGCTAGAAAACACGTTTACTGCCCCCTGACGAGGTCAATTGAGGTAGTTGCTTGAACATGCCTTTCCTCACGGATATTCATGAATCAGCACCTGACCTTCTCACGGTCTTGGTTTCAATCGTTCTATGCGGAAACAGGAACTTCCCCTTAACACGGTGCTCTGGGCGGCCAGCGGCGAAACAGTCGTATTCACAATGGCACCGGACTCGCCAGTCACGGATCGTCCAACAGCGTTGAGCCATGTCCCCGAGTCTATCGACATGTAACATGAGAAAAAGGTTTAAGTGCTACCAGGTTTGCCTTGCTCGTCATCTTAGCCCGTCCTGGAGTGACTGACCCTTGGAAATCGGCCTCATTCATTTCTTTGCAGAGCATCCCTTACAATCTCAACCTCACCAGCAGTCCCACAGACCAGACCTGCTCGCTCATCACAGTGTCCCACCACCCGTCCGAGTATTCTCGTGCCGCCCGCCGGATCAACAGCCATTCCTCCCGCGCACTCAACCACGAGAGCCACAGGACACAACTCGTAGAGCCTTCGAAGCTTCGCCTGGCTCGCCCCGGTGACTGGGGACACGTACACGCCGTGTCCTTTGACGAGAGCATGCACCACGTCTGGAATCAGCCCGCCGGAGTACCGCAAGGTATACTTTTCCTGCACGAACCGCGTAACGAGACCCATGTACTGCGCGTCTTCGGCGGCAGCACGTAGGTTTGCTGGAGCAAAGTATCGCGTCTTGAACGGGGGTTTCGCGAGTTGGATGGCGGGGCGAACGACCTCGCATCTCGTCGTGTCGTCTCCGTTCAGTGCAACCTCGAAGCAGACGTCCTTGGTGCCGGTAACTCGCAGCGCGACAACGGCGTTTGTGCGCGGTCCGTAGACGCCGAGGACGGAAGCTACCTGCTTCTGCGCCGGATCCTGGTTGAGCGCTGTGACGCCATCCCAGATGCCGATAATAGTGCCGACTGTCCAGTTTGGCGCAATGATGGAGCTCCCGTCCAGAGGGTCGAAGGCGACCGTGTATTGCTCCGAGTGAGTACTCGGCGATGGAGTCTTCTCGTCTGGTCGTGAGGGCCGCTCAATAGGATCCTCCTCGCTGCTGGCCGTGAAAATCGTGGGGCATTTGGCGATGGCATCCCGGATGATGTTCTCTGCCAACACATCCACGTTGAGCTGCTCGTCACCAAACGCATTTGCAGATCCGACGTGGGAGACTTGTGAGGATCTTAACGCCTTGCCAATCTCGGCGACGGCTTGCAGAAGCGCTGGAAGGACGGCGGTATAAAGAGACTTTCGCGAATCCGGATACTCGAGCGATTGGAGCCACGGGAGCAGCTCCATACGCTTCTCTTTTCCTTCCTCGGTAGCCATCGTGCAGCTGTAGTGTAGGAGTTCGCGATGGGAGTGCTGAGTGGGTTCTGTTCGAAGAGCCTGTTCGGAAATTCACTCATGGTCAGGTCATCGATGGAGTCTTCTGTGGAACCGTGGATCTAGTCGAAATGGGACTTAGTCCAGTCGTTCACATGTCATCTCGATTCCAGTCTTTATTCGCCACGGCCTTCAATGCTCCATTGTAATCATCCTTTTTGCGTTTCAATCTGATGAGCAAAAGGCGTAATCTGACTTTGGTACGCGGGCAACTTTAGTTAATGCCGAAATACACTCTTGAACTACCACGGTTCACTACACACCATAAAATATTAGAACATATCAGAGCTCCTAGACTTGGCAGTGTGTTCTTAAACTTTTAGGATATACGTCAACGCTGGAAAGAAAACGTCGTCTACTTTACAAATATTGCTTGGACATGTTACGCAATGATTTCCCACCTCGCCATGTTTCGTGATACACGTTATAGTACACCGCCATTGCTAGAAAGCAGCAGTCTCGCATCTAGCATCAATGCATGTTGATGGCCCTGGCTAGCTGCTCGAGAAGGCGTTCATCGTTGTCCCTCAGCGTTGCACCAGCGGTTTCTCGCATTATTTCGAGAAACGACTCATCCATCCTGAAATCCGGGAATTCCGGGTCATCGTTTGGCTGTCCATCGATCCACTGGACTGTATTCAATGCCATGGATTGCTCCTGGGTGAGCATATCATTTCCGCTTTGAAAATCCCCCAATACAGGCTGAACAGAAGGAAATGGTGTGTTTGCATTGAGACCAAATAGCGCATTCGGCCATGTACCCACGTCGTTGAACCCAGAGGATGTTTTCGTTCCATTTAGGCTGGTTGGAGGAGGTATTTCGGTAACACCAAGGATACCTGTGATGGTGCCGTCAAAATCGGTAACGTTGCCCACGAGGTGAGCTAACTCTTCGTCAAACAGATCATCTTCGCTTGGAAAGCCCGGTGTGGGTTCGTCCTCGGCATCTTTAAAGCGTGCCCCGTCGTCATCCAACTGCTTCCTCGGTTGCAGACGTTGAATGTGATCAATCCTCATGGGGATACTAGTAGGGGATATCGCGGTCCTCATGTGCCTCTGGACAATGTCGCGTAAGCCTGGTGGAAAGTCGCTCTCTTCCGGTAGTTGCCCGTTGCTGATACTCAAGTCCATGGTCATGGCAAGACGCAAGTAGCAGCTTGGCTGTGCTTGGAGAATCTCTATCCAGCCTCCAACAGATAGCCTTGAGCTGCTTGATGGGATGTGCGTTGACGGCAGCCATTGCTGTGCCACGTTGACGATGTGCCGAATGGTGCTTGCAACCCAGTCCACGATATAGTATCTTGGACGATAGGTCTTCATGGCATCGATGAGCATGTTGAGCCGCTCTTGCTGTTGGTTCGCACAGACTGGAGGTCCCTTGGATGATGAGATGCCCTGGGACTTTAGCTGAAGAAGTCCGACGTCGAGAATCTGTAGAGCTAGAGGCAAAGCGGTGCATCCAACGCTGGTTCCTGTTAGAATGGTTGAATTACGTCGGAAGAATTGACTTACGCGCTCATGGGTAGCCAGCGTATCAGCCGTAGGCGAGTCAATTCCGCAAGACACTCCGTTACTTGGGAGATTGCGTTCTGAAGCTCGTAGCTCTTCTCGAGCATGTTTGTGATTTTGCAACTTTCACTCGGCGACACAGACAAGCCAATGTTCATCATTTCGTAATGGCACAATGCCAATCTGGCGGAGCTAAAATGAACCGGTTAGTCCAACCCATCATCGCGCTTTAGACATGACCCACTGATAATACATCTCGGCTAGGTTAGTGAATAAGATCACGGAGCTTCCAGGAGAAGTGTCGGTGGGACCCTGGATCGTCTTTCCGCTTCTGGCCGACTTCATTTCCAGAAATGCATTGTACCATCGCTGGAGTTGGATTCTGCAGTGGCCAGCTTGGTTCGTGTCTGTGATTCTTTGGGAGAGATCCCAAGACGGGTTCTCGCGAATCGAAGATGACAAAGTCAGAACATCAGTCAGAATAATGCAAAGTTCCACCAGCTTTTCCAAAACCTGCCCTAAGTGGATCTTGGTCGTTGAGTCGTAGACATTCGAGTTGTAAAACTCATCAAAAAGATCCTCGCATCTCAGTATGGGACTGGCATCGAAGTTGAAGTTGGACCTGGTGATCCTGATGTTCTGACGAGAAGTCAACGGAATGACCCGATCGCAAATGATGCAACACCACCATAACCGCTTGAGCACATTGTGTTTCTTGGCCTCGTCTGGGGACTGGGGGTTGTTCAACGTCATCGTAAAGTAGCGGTGTGCTCGTGCGTCACGCGCGTGGTGGATCGCGGTACCTGACCAAAGAGAACCCAGCTGTTTGTATCCGCCATAGGGAAGTGGTATTAGGTGTGAATGAGAAAGAAGCACGGCGGCCTGGGCTATGGCTATTGATGATCGCTCGTAGCCAAAGTCGTATAGAAGCTGAGAGAAATAATTAGTCGTTTGTGGCGTGGTTGGCATGAGGCTGTAAATACCTTGGCCCGCCTGTAGAAGGAATATTTCGCATCTTGCGTGGTTTGGAAGCCGAGCTTCTTGAGGGTTTCTTCGGACACAAACTAGAAGCAGTCTGAATATGGGGATTCTCGATGCGACGTGGTTCAGACTTACAGTGCAGGATGTGAACAGCATTCCTTGAAGAACAATAATGGATATCCGGTCTTGACTCGGACAATCCGACTGTGAGTTGTACAGGGCCCAGAAGTCGGCTTCATTGAGTATAGGAAGAATGGGGTGGATGAAGGAGAAGTAGTGCTGGATAAACTCGTCGAGAACGCTCCGTTGTGGCACGATGAAGCACCCCTGCTTGTTGAGAAATTCGAGATCCTGAGGTAAAACCGTCTGGATCTTGGGTGCTTGGAGGAAGCAGTAGTTAGGATCGGTCGGGTCATATAGAAGGCCCAGTTCTGCATGATCTCCATCAGCTGCTGAGTGCGTGGAGGGTGAAGGCAGAATCATTGGTTACCTTGCTTGCTTGAGCTCGACGTTGGCAACGATGGTTTACCCGGGCCGTTTTCGAGCTGGTTTCTTGGAGGTCGTTGGTCGATTGAGTCGCTTGCCGAGACATCCGAGGCTGTTGGTGAATGCGTCGAGTGGTGATGATCGTTTGACGAGCGCTCGGAGCGAGAATCGGGGGTTATCGCATTCCGGTAACGATTCCGATCTAGTCTGGAGCTATTTCCCATCCATCAATGACAAGCCAAACGTGGAATCTAGCGAGAACATACTGCTTCCTGGCTCCCCTCGCAAAATCACAATCTTTCTCGTCCAGCTTGCAGTTCATGCACGGCTGGCACGCCCCCGTCACAATACATCTGACCTTGCGCGCCCGACAGGGCACGCAGGCTCGAAAGGCGCGTTTCTTTGCTTTTGCCGGCTCCATGCTCATCGAAGGATCTCGAAACTCGACACGTTTCTCATGCTGCCGAGGGGAAGTTTCGGCAGTACGGTTGTGTTCCGGGTGGAGCAGGCAAGAAAAGCTGGACAGGATGGTTTTACGGGAGCGTCTCAAGGAGACAACTCAGGAAGATGGAGAAGTTGAAGTGCTCCGCCAATCAACTGGGCGCTTACTCGCAGCCGGTCTCATTTGCCGTGGATGTCGGCCCCCCCGCGATACGCGATGAATCTAACCAGAAGTGACGTTCTAGCGTTGACCCCCCTGCTTCGCGAGACGCGGGGTACACACCAGCCATCTGGGGAGGCCGAGCTGGCTAGGTCTGAATTAGTTCTAGAAGGCGTTCGCTCTTGAAGACATTCCAATCATCGATGTCTCTGTGGGCTCGAGAACGGGGTTCGGTCAGAGGGAGGCAGAGGTGTGGGTTGCAAGCGGCTTGGTTGTAAACATTGCACTGCTTATTTGTCCACCGTGGTGATAATCTCATCTGTACAGAGACGTTGGAAAATAAGCATATCTCTGGTTACAAATAAGCATTACTCAGACCGTGATCGTCCCGTCAAGTCTGGCGTGTATTCGTAGATTCAGTGCTTACCTCTGGTTCCCTGATCGGACAAGGGTCTTGGTATCAGAACCCTGGAATATTGTAACGTCAAAAGTCTTCTTTGGGAACAACTTGTAGTAAATATCTCTTCAATGGCCTAAACTAAAATTCCAGCATTGGGAATCCTGAACCGCACTCAAATGTCGTACGTAATATTCTTCGTCCTCACCCACTCCTCCATACCAGCGTTAAATCTCCCGAAGCCGCTCGACTTGGCTCCTCCATGCGGCAGAACCGCCTCGTCGTGGACGCTCATCTTATTAATGTGCACCGCTCCCGTCTCTATCCTCCTCGCAAGCCGCAACGCCTTTCTCAGGTCCCGGGAAAAGATGGCCGAGCTGAGACCGTACTCGGTGTCGTTGGCAATGCGCAGTGCTTCCTCCTCGGTTTCGAACTCAATGACCGATACGGTTGGCCCAAACGACTCTGTCATGTAGATGTCCATGTCGGGCTTCACGTTGCTGATGATGATGGGCCTCAAACGCGTCTTGGTCTTCTCGACGGCATCCACGTCGCCGGCCACGATTGTCGCTCCCTTGGTCAACGCCTCCTTGATAAGCCCCTTGTTCTTCGTCACGGAACGGTCAGTAATGACTACGGGGGCATCATTCTTCGCCGGGAAGATGTTCTCCACCCATTCCTTCAGCTTCTCCTCAAGACCGGCACGGACAGACTTGTGGACGAGAATGCGTTCCGTGCTCATGCAGATCTGCCCAGAGTACATAAACGCCCCCAGGACGCACTGCTTGGCCGCGACATCGAGGTCCGCATCCTCGCACACAATGGCGGGCGCCTTTCCTCCGAGCTCCAACAGGATTGGCTTCAGGTTCGCCCCCGCCATCTGGGCAACAATGCGACCGACACCGGAGCTGCCTGTGAAGTTGATCTTTTTGATATGCGGGCTCTCGATCAGGGCCTTTGCGACGTCTGGTGCGTTGGCTGGTGTGCAGGTAAGATAGTTGAGAACACCGCTGGGGAGGCCGGCTTCTTGAAGGACTGAGGATATCGCCCAGAGCGTGCGAGGGCTCAGTTCGGAGCCCTTGAATACGACCGTGTTTCCGGCCGCGATTGCCCATGCAACGGCTCTGAAGCCTAGCGCATACGGGGCATTCCTGACCGCCATTAGCCAATGTTCCCAAGCACTTCACTCCAGCGGGACATCTTACCACGGTGCCATGGCCAGAATGACGCCGTACGGCTCCTTGACGATGAGAGCTCCAACTGACGCGTCCTGGGTGGCTGGGATACTCCCCTCAATGGCCATGATCCTGCCTGCGCAGTCAAGGAGGCACTCTTTTCCGAGCACCACGTTAAAGGCAGCCCACCCATCATCGCTCCCCGTCTCCTGCATCATGTATTCTTTCAACTCGGCTTCTCGCTTGTCGAGGAGCTCGACGGCCTTCAAGAAGATGCTCCGACGTTGACCAGGCGTGGTTTGGCTCCAGGACTCGAATGCCTCGACTCCGGCATCCACAGCGGCCAAGGCATGGGTCGGGTTGGCGTTGGCGCACTTGTGGACGACTTGGCCGGTGTTGGCGCTGTAGACGTCGAAGAGATCATCGGGGACAACCTCGCGTCCATCGATGACCAGAGGGACGGGCTGGCCCCGGTTGGCCACTGAGTCGGTAGTTGGTCCTGGCATGGTTGATTCTGTAGTGTGTGTTAGCCTATTTCCATACGATGGCGGTGCGAGCAGCCGGGGATGGGCGTACAAGTGCACGGATAAGTAGTGGGGAGTATTACGAGGGGAAACCAATGATGCCTCAAGTTGTTGATACAGATTCGATAAAAAAGTCCACTTGAGGAAGGGAAAAGTCTGGGCCTTGTTCAACCAAGAGGAGCATGTAAACGACAGGGTTTATCATGTCGGTTATATCGGTGACGGGGAGATAAAGTAGTCTCTCGTGGTTATCCCGCTCGGATCCCCAGTGACAACACGGCCGATGGCTGACCATTATCCAATCTATTTGAGCCACTATACCTTCCCGGTTTTAGTCAGCTCTGTACCCCGCATGGAGAAAGTGGCGGAGTTAGAGTGTCTTGGATTCGAGTACAGATCTGTATGCGGTTTCCTTCGCAGGAGACCCCGTTCCGTATATCTATCGTGCCCTCCTGGAAGCCACGGCTAACCCAAAAACCGCCAAGATCGTATTATATCGCTGTTCCCATTTGGCTAGTCTACTCCGGACCCCGCATCTTGGCGTCAGCTAGCCTCTTCCTGAGGTCTTCGGCGCCGAGGAGCGGCAGTGCGAAGCTTCGTCAACCCCTGACGCAGTCGGTCCGGGATCGTCATCGTCTAGAACCCTGTGGGCCATGTCCAGACTTCCAAAGACCCAACCCCGCATTGAGGGTGCAAAAAGACGCCTATCCATTCAGCGTCAATATGAGGTTGGTGTAGCTCCTCAGAATTGAGTGTTGCTTGTTGCAGGAGATATGCATGTTAGGCAGAAATTGTAGACTGTCGGCTAGCTTCCAACATCACTCGACTCTTGAAATTCTGTCTTGTTGTTGATTTTCTACCTGGGTACAAATTCAGAGTCAGTGATAGAGAACATGTTGTCTCATCAGACTTCGTGAGACTTGATAGACCCCAAAGCAACGGGGCCGAGTATATGGCCACAATACGATGACTATCGAAGGGTAAAGACTCCCCCGGAAGCTGCGGCTTCATGTCACGACGGACCACCACTGAACCCCGTCATCTCTCCTCCCCATCCATCAACCCGCTCTATTCCTCAATATGCTTAATCTTCGGAACAACCCCATGCAAACAATCGGATCCTCGTTACCTAGACGCCGGGGCTCTGATGCGTGACGCACACACCCCGTTCGCCTGCAAACCCAGCATCTCCACATTACCCCATGGGGTCAAGAGTCCATATAGGCTATAGGATAAGTTGAGCACTAAACCAAGCTCCGAGGGGGGTTAAGGACGGGTGCGATAGTCAAGTTCCTGTTCCGCGAGTCGGGATGGATGCACGGCAACTTGGAGTTGATTGACTGTCCATCTTGCCGAACCCATTTATTTACCACGGTCATACCCGAAGCCATGCCTGTCTATTTTCGAACTATACGAAGTCAACACCTTCCTCCCCCCAATATCACGATTCAACCGACCAGCCACCATCCACAATATGATGACAACGACAGCGCTAGTCCTCAAGGAAATCAAGGGACCATTCTCCTTAGAACAAGTCACTGTAGATAACATCCGAGCCGATGAAGCCCTGGTTGAAATCCACGCCACGGGACTGTGTCACACCGATTTGTCTTGTGCTGAAGGCACCCTCCCTGCCTCAGCCCCTGCCGTTCTTGGCCATGAAGGTCGGCCTTCCAGAATTCCCATTTCTGTTGACCTAGTCTAACTATCAGTACAGGAGGCGGAATCGTGAAAGCAGTCGGTTCGGGGATTACAGATCTAGTATCTGGCGACAAAGTCCTGCTCTCGTTCGCCCACTGTTCGACTTGTGAGCAGTGCGAGTCCGGCCACCCCGCGTACTGTCATTCCTTCGTCCCGCTCAACTTTGGCGGCAAACGCGGCGATGGATCTGCGACCTTTTCGATCAATACCGAGGGAAAGAAAGAAGACATGTACAGCAGCTTCTTTGGTCAAAGTTCCTTCGCCCGTCACACAGTTGCCCATCGGTCAAGCCTAGTAAAAGTGAATAGCGATACAGATCTCGCTCTGTTTGCTCCGCTCGGCTGTGGACTGCAGACGGGCGCGGGAGCAATCCTAAACACGCTAAGCATCGAAGCCGGCAAAACAGTCGCCATCTTCGGCGTCGGGTCTGTGGGAATGAGCGCTGTGATGGCTGCCAAGATGCGCGGGGCCAGGGAGATCATCGCGGTTGACCTCCAGCAATCTCGCCTCGATCTAGCCAAAAAGCTCGGAGCCACCAAGACGATTCTGGGCGATGATCCAGAAGTTGTTGCGAAGATCCAACAAATCTCGCCGCCGAATGGTGTTCATTATGCTGTGGACTGTTCTGGTGTACCGGCAGTTATTGAGAACATGGTTGATAGCCTTGGATCACGAGGCAAAGCTGCCACCGTTGGAGCGCCAGCCGTAAGTCGTTCCAGTAGTTTGACGACTCATTGTGAGGCACCTCAACTGACAAACACATATAGCCTGGGAAGCGAGCCGGTATTGATGTTTTTGCCCATGTCGTCAACGGTCGACAATATGTCGGCTGTTGCGAAGGTGATGCAGTTCCATCAAAGGTATTCATCTCTATGTTTATATGGTGATGAACTAGCTAACATGTCTCCAGCTCATCCCTTTTTTAATAGAGGAGCATGCTAAGGGAAACTATCCCATTGAGAACTTGATTACTGTGTATGACATGAAGGATTTCGACCAAGCAATTAAGGATACCAAAAGTGGAAAGACTCTGAAGGCGGTTCTCAGATGGAGTTAGGGTTAGAATATGTGGTCTATTTCTGCTTGAATGAAGGCTAGAAGCAGCTCTGGCAGAAGATGTACCTGATGACATGGTAACCCTTTTTCTGACTGTTGTCTCTTTATCTCGAAACAACTTGTGAACTCCTCATGCTCTGTACGGTTACTGTGCTAGATATTAAGGTATTTATCTTCTTGATATCTATTATCGTGATGAAGACCACTCCAAACGAAACGTACCTCAGGGCTCAGGCCAGTACTTGTCTCTCACCAAGGCCAAGTTCTCATCCGAAAGCTCCGTCATTCCTTTATCCTCGCACCTTGTCCTTGTCCACACTACGGTGATTGGATCACCAGTTTTTATGTCTACCGCTTCTATGTTGACGAGCTTCTTCACGATCGATCCCTCTAGCGCCCACCCTGGCACAAACTCCTAGTAGATGACGCCCTTCTCTTTTTCGGCCATCTCAAGCATCTGATCCTTGTTTTCTCCATGCAACTGTTTTGTCGAGAAGAGGCTTCGCGCAAATTCCGGTACGCTTTGCGAACTGCGTCGCTTCGATATCGCCATAGTATATTATTAACGCACTCCTCAGCACTAGGAACGTTGAATATCCGACCATAAAAGTGAGGGAGCGGAAGGGAAGCAAATCTCTTGACAGCCGGCTCAGGCGTCTCGGACATTGTGACCATGAGGTGTGAATAGAAATGAATAGAGCAAAAGCCAGCAGCGAGCGTAGCAATCTTCACGACCCGGTCGTTGAAGTTACCAACTCCGTCTGGGAACACAGGGGTGATTTCATCTGAATGCGTGTAGGCGAGAGTGGCAGCCGGATATGCGTCCAGGATATCGGAGCAAGTCTTAACCATCGCCGTGTGCAGCCGCTGGTCAAAAGGCTTGGCAAACCGGGCCGTGAATTTTGAAAGGCATGACCGTCGAGTTGGAGGATGGCAGGTTGAGACAGTTCGAGATGAATTTCTGTCGCGGCTTCGTACTCTTTCACGCGTGTTGCAAGCGATGGGCGTGGCTCGTTGTCGGGTAATAGGTTTTGGTCCTCCATATTGGTATATTCTCTGTCATTTGATTCGAAGAAGGCGAGGATATGAAGGCTGGATAGAGGACTATATAAGAGGCAGTTGTCTGACTCACTCGATGTGTCAGAAGCTGAAGCCAAGTAGTGCAGACCCGGTCTGTTGTCTAACATGGGTACTTGAAGAGCACTTGACCGAAAGAGTACGGGGCACAGCTCGATGAGATTCCCACGAGCTTTGCGTGTGGATGGCCACAGGCCGGCTGTTGGGACTATCTGTGAATCACTCGAGGTGAGGCCTACTTCCTCCAGATTTATTGAAGCCATGAAACAGCCCTGTAGTAGAATTAATGGCAAAATAAAATTTTGAGATGGTGTGCCTTCCATTGCAGAGCATTTACATAAAATTGTAGTGCCTGATATTTGGACTTTTCACGTTTCAAGGACTTGCTTGGAGTATTACTCTGGGTTGTTGATTGTGTATGTCCTCGTTGGGGAGAGACAAGAGCACCCATATTGGCACTGGCGTAGGCAAGCTTACACTTTAGTGCGTCCCAAAGCCTCGACTTGTCTCAGTGGATCATATGAGCAGCTGCTTGTCATGAAGGATTCTGCCGGAAGACTCATTCCAGACTTTAAGTAGACCTTACGGCTAGCAAAGCTGGTTTGAATCTATGATCACGTAAAGACAGTATGATTCATAACATTAATCAGAGTTAACTACCGTTAGTTCAAGGGCATCGTGTTTCTTGGTGAGTGACTTTCCTATACCCTATAGGGTAGGCTTGTATGAGACCGTGACTCATTACCGATTCCTCGTTACCACGCATTCAATTGCGTGTTAGAAAGGTAATGGATATTGCGATATTTTTTGTCATACTTGGTGTAATACGGAAACTAATAGTATACATATATTGCAGGAAACTCGACAGTAACGCAGGCGAGTACCAAAGAAATAAGAAAGACCAACTTTTACATGCCGAGGCACATGACCGTCACCAAGCTTAATATGAAAGGCGAGGAATAAAAAGAAAAGGCCTTAGGCTGGGTCAAAGAACCCGCACTAAACACGTCTGAGAGATGCGTTTTCTGGTTTGACGTTGAATTGTAGTAGTCCGTGTTAAAGGTCGAGTTTAACGAGATCCTGCCCACGCTCTCCCCCGACTCTAAGCGGATATAGGAATCGACAGTTTTCTCCCTGAGTCCCTCTTGCGTGACGATGATCTGGCGCGCACCCCGAATCCAGTCTCCGTAGCCGCCGTAGCCCGTATGCTGGCCGTAGCAGAGGTTAATTCCGTTGCCGGTGATCGTCATGTCGGAGAGGCGGGAGTTCCACTTATAACACCAGGAATTCCCATGATCGTGACCGTAAAAGAGCCCGATGATTCGCTCGGTCGCGACCAGGGCACGCATGAACGGATCGTCCTGATCTCCATAGCTGCAATTCCCGCTGTCGTCGCCCTCGGCGCACCATCCGTCTCCCTGCTGCACGACAGATTCTCGGTTGATGCCGGGCTGGTAATTCTTGTCGGGGCCTTCTTCTTGCTGGAACACGTAAGTGGCGTGGATGGGAATGTGCACAAAGGCAAGTGATGGAATTTCCGTATCGTATTCTTCGACCAGAGCGGCATTAGTGTCCTCGAACCACTCTACCACATCCGAGTGAACCCAGTTGGGTTGAGGGCCGCCCTGGTAGTAACGGCCTCCCCGACTATCGAAGAACCACAAGAGGAGCTCGGGAGTACAATTTTGAGGTGTAGTGCAATTCGATGCGTAGACAGGCAGGTAGTAATTCGTGACTCCAGACATGGTCGTATTGATCATGGCGCTAGTTCGGGCTCCGGGCCACATATGTTCGCGCTCCAAGATGCCCTCGCCATTGATGTTGCGGTTGTGGTCATGATTTCCGTACGTAGTTGCCCAGGTCAGATTCCTGTCAACCATAGGGGCCACGATCTGATCGATATAGTGGGTGCTGTTCTCGCGATAGGTGTCTTCGCCATTTATGAGGTCGCCGTTGAGAACGACTAGATCGGGCGGGTCGAAGTCGAGGATATCGCTCATGACCTTGACCGAGGCACGGTCTTGGTCCGGACCTGAGCCCGACGCATCTGCTCATCTTTAGAAACACGACGCTTGGTTTGGATGGCCTGGTAAACGAACCTTGTGCAAAGTGCAAGTCGGAGAAAATACTGATCTGAAAGGTGCCGTCTGTATTCAACCTGAGTGGATCGAGGTCCTCATTGTTCACACTGGAACTGGCTGCTTGAAGAGATTGTCTGGCGAGCAGTGTGATCAGGGCAGCGGTGCGTAACATATCCAAGTGATCCTCGTCGGATGTCGCTGGTTCTTTCCCGAGCAAGGGTATCGCATCAAGTGCGGCACAAGAGCGGGAAGACCTTTATTGCAGAAAGAAAAGGGTTGTCACACAACTCCTCGCCTATCCGGGTCAGGCGATTAATAAGGGTAAGGTGAGAAAGAGAAGACATTTTTGCTGGGTTTTCATTAAAGCAATAGATATTGCGGTCAAGTCATTAGTTGACGTCAGCGCCAAGTGCCAAGCAGTATCACAGTTTTGGAGTACGCGTAGGGTGTTGTGGCTGTGCGCGACGAGGTCATGGGTTAGAGTCTCCGCTGAAGCTTATGGCCGCGAATAAGAGGACTTGAGTAGGGTTAACTTAGGCTCTGGACTAGACTGTGATCTGATTTCCTAGGGCCCGCAGCCCGATCGGCTGTTCTCTGAGACCCGTTGTGTTTCTCTCCAGAGCTGCCGGTATCGATGTCCAGGGGCCTTCCTCTGGGGTTTTCCGCCTAAGGTTTGGACAGGATCTTGGCTTTGGAAACAACGACCAACAAACGGCCGAAAGACTGATGCTGGGATGCTGTGAGCATAGACTACCTGCTCATTACTTCGTGGGACCACACGGAGATTTGACGCTACCTCGCGCTTGGTGGAGGACAAGCGGGCTCCAATGCAGGATGCTGACAGGTGGGGGGGGGCTATCGGAATTGAGACTCTTCCCGGGTTCGTTAAATCCGATCGTAGACTCCGTAACGAAGAACGTGATGACAAATTGATGAGGAGGCCTCAACTTGAGCTAGTCACTTGGCATCCTTGCAGCAGCTTTGACGATTTCGTTCTTTCAATGCTGTAACTACGCAGCCAGCATGTCTACTCGCTTTGCTTCAGGGGTAATGGTCAAGTGGATGGTCAATCATCCGAGTGCTAATAAACCTAAGTAAGTAGTCTGTAACAAGACGTGTTGGAACCCCTTTAGATACAATTGCAGCTTCCAACTAGTTAAAGCCACCACTGGAGGTTTTAAGCTTGTAGACGAGAAAGAGAACTGAAAAGATTTGAGCCGAGAACTCGGTGTTGCTCACACGGTGGTGAGCCTACAGTTGTCTCGCCTACAGCCTCCAAACTAAGTAGTGCGCAAGGGTTTGTGCCGAGAATTTGCTTGCCCGATAAGGTCAGGAACATCACTTACATGATTACGCGTCTTTTAATATTCGTACCTCGGGATTGTCTCTGAGCTGCCCAATATTTGCATATCCGTCGCAAGATTCTCAACATGGCAGTATGACGTCTCTCGCCTTCTATTATTAATAAGCTTCTCTTTGAGGTCTCCTCCACCCCACTGCCTTTCACTCACCATCACCATATCAACCATGGAGCTCGTTTTCCTCTTGGTGGTGTTGAGCCAATACACCGTCTATGCCTTCCCAGGTTTTGACAAGCTCTTGCACGAACTCGCGCGTCAACAAGATGCTGCGCAGTCGCAACAGATGATTGATGATCTGGCAGACGGAGCAACAACAGAAGTAGGAAGGAGAGTACGTGACTGCTTAGTTGGCGATTCTTCATGTGAGGTCACTGGACAAAAGGTAAGGAAAGCGCGTTTATCCTCGCCCAAGTCTGTGTTTACTAACGGTGCGTAGACCTACTCCCCCCCAGGTTCGCTGAACAGCACGGCTTGCCGTCGGGACACATGTTGCGTCTGGGACTACATACAGACTGATTTGACCGAGATACTCCTCGAGAACAACGGAATCTGCAACAGACTCGCGCGACAAGCAGCACAATTGGGTTTCCACGATTCTGGCGCCTGGTGTCAAACTTCTCGCAGAGGTGGCGCAGACGGAAGCCTTCTTCTAAGCTCGGACGAAATATCCCGAACAGTGAACAATGGAATGCAAGACATCCGAGAGGTTGGCCTCGAGATCCTAGACCGATACCAGGACTTCGACATCAGCGCGGGCGACCTTGTCCAGTTCATGCACAACGTGGCTGTCGTTGTCTGTTCGCTTGGGCCACGCATGCTCACCTTCGTCGGAAGGGCTGATAATGACGAGACGCCCGGGGGACTGATACCCACGGACGACTTATCAGTGGACCGAATCATTGAGATTTTCGCGAACAAGACACTTGGCACGCGGGATCTGGTTGCTCCCGTAGGTGCGCACACTGTAGCCGAGCAGTCTTGTTGACACCAACCGCGCTGGTGCGGCGATGGATACTACTCCTGGAATTTGGGATATTACTTATTACCAAGAAGTGTTGACAGACTCTCCTCCCAGGTTAAGAAGTTTTCCTCAGTCGAGAAGATGGGTTCACTAACATCGTCTAGTGATGTTTTCCGACTCGACAGCGACGATAGTATGGCTAGCAGTGAAGAACTAGATGCATTCTTCCAAACCTATGCTGTATGGCCGAATGTTTGTGTTGTCTATCTGCCCTGTGCTGACTTTTATCACAGGATACCCCGCTCGGAAAGTTGACTTGGAACGCTGATTACGCAAGGGCTTATGTCCTTCTTAGCCTCCTCGGCGTGAACAACATCAACAATCTTACCAACTGCACCGCTGTCTTACCAAGCGCGGTGACTAGCTTCGCAGCTCAAACGAACGATTCAGATGGTGGTAACGCGGGATCGGACGACGAGAACACAACACCTGGAGCTCGATATTACCTTCAGCGACCTTCACACCTGGGAATCAGTGCTGTACTGCTGTATGTGGTTTTGTTCATGTAGCACGCCAGAGCAGTACCTTTCCGGATTTGCGATAAAGGATTGTAAGGCTGAATCACCATAATGTATACTATAGTATTGGTCGCCTCTTGTAGCACTTGGGGTACAAGTCTAAGTATCGAAATAATAGTTTTATAAAATCGTCCAGTTGGATGTTGGCTGTTGCCTTTGCCAGAATTAGCCTTAACCCCGATGGCCAGAACGCCGGAACGCTCACCGTTGTTTTTGCCATCATACTACGCCATGGCCATCCCGACTTTTCTCCGCATGTCTTGCATCCATGCTATTATTCAGCTAATTTCGGCGTTATTTTCGAACTAGCCCAAGGCTACGAGACTATAATCTTTATCACCGAAACCTAGGACCATGTGGTTATCGCCCTGAAGGTTCTGGGGTGTGATGGTAGGTATATAAGCCATACCCTCCGGAGGAGCGTGCGTATCATTAACGAGTTCCGATGGTGAATCAACTGCCCTGACTGACTGTCAGTTGTGCCACGGCTGTATTTCGCGTCCCGGACGAGGTGAGGGCTCTACGGACCATATCAACCTCTTCGTCAGCACCAATGGGCCTTTAGTGGCATTTTGGCTGATATCGTGGACCTATAGTCCGGCATCCACAATGCGGAACGTGCCGACAGACTGGGCGTTGTCGAGCGAGCAGTCCTGCTAGATGTCCAGTTGCAGCACTTAGGATAACACTGTCTCCATCGTGGAAGGCCCGTGGAATCGAAACGGCCGGTGATAATCCACAGATTCCTAGCTGTTATTACCACGTATTGTCACACCTCTCAGGAGCATATTCTGATAACAAACTATCATCATCCCCTCTGCAAAGGCTTCACTGTCACACTCTGCCTCACCCCGCTCTACTTTGTCCACCAGGTCTCAAGCAACTCGCGGGCCGGAGATCAGGTGAAGCTTTGCCTCAGATACATGTGGGAAAATGGCTGTACGGAGACAGCCAAGAGTGTCGTAGATTAGAGGGATATAGATCCGAACTTAGACTATTGAGTTGTTTACGACAAGGTTGGGAGTCAAGCATTCGCTGCATGGCTTTGATTAAGATTGAGTCTTGGGTGTCACTACTCCACTTAGCTCCGAGAAGTAGCTCTAATGTCAAGTACTGAAAGACTTGACAGAATCTATTACAGTTTTCTCGTATGGCGTCCACTCAATTGCCAAAATCCTCTGGGCCTGAGACGTATCGTAGCCAAACGATTGCAAGTTCGGGTTCGGCGCCCCTCCTATCTTGTTTCGATCCGGTAACTTGTCCCGCAGGTCTGGAAAGTTGTCCCAGATGATATTATCCACCTCTGCATTGCTGTAGGAGCCAGCCGTGACCAAAAAGCGCTTGCCGGCGGCTTCGTCAACCTCCATGGCCTTGACGTGCGCCAGCGCCACGTCGCGAACGTCCGCCCAGAGAGGCAGCTCTGTTGGCGGCAGGTCCGCCTTGTACTTTCCAGAAAGGACCTCGAACAGGACCTGGTTAGAAGTATCAACTGAGTCCAGGGACTTGACTGGGTAGTTGACCGGCCCGTAAACCATGGCTGGGTTGATGGTGCAGATGGTGAAGTTGGGTTTCTGCGTGGCCACGAACTCCCAAGCGGCTTTCTCTGTCAGAACCTTGGACGCCATGTAGGCAATCACGTTGTTCTTGTAAGCGTCCTCCACAGTCAGAAGGCTCCAGTCCGCTTCCGTATATGTCTTCTTCGTGCCGGTAGATGTCAATTGCGGATCTAGGATGGCGGCGACAGAAGACGTGATGACAACCCGTTTGACGGTTGGACACGACTCCAGTACGTCCTTGAGAATATTTGTCATACCCAATACCGCGGGATTAATCACGTCTTTCTTCGGGTCAGTGGCGTTGTAGTGACACTAACTCCTGTTAACAAACGGTTCAGACAATCAGACTGAGCCGGCCAACGTACCGGACTAGCCACATGAATTACAGCCAGAAAACCATAGCACCCAAGGCCACCAAAAGCCCCATTTGTTGAAATGTCGGGGACAACAAGAAAGTCTAGGTTGCTTTGGGGGATATCTTGGTGCCTAGCTCGAATTGCCTCTGCCTTCTCTTGATACCGGACAGTGGTGATGACGGAGTGACCTCTCTTGAGAAGTCTTGAGAAGCACATCAATCACATGGCCGGCGATGAAGCCCGAACCGCCTAGATAATAGATTAGTATAGAGTTTATAGTGGATGTTTGAATTGGAGGGCATCATACCAGTGAGAAGAACCCGAGTCATGGTAATTGAGGGGGAAAGCTTTGAACTTTTGAGAGTTGGACTGGAACGGATACTACATATTCCCTGAGAGATGAGATGAGAAGTTCTTCCTGTCGACCTTGGGACTACCAGCTTAAATACTCCAGCACATGTATAGATCCCTAAGCGAAATGCAGAAAGAGTCAACGTTATGCCACCCTTACTATTGAATGGTCTTACCGTCCAATTATCCACTCTTACAAGGGCGCATTCATGATGAGGGCTATGGGAATTGCTTAAGTCTGAATCGAAGATCAACTTCTTCGCAGGGAGTAAGGCGATTTCCAATCGCCTTGCGTCCTTATACCTACGCCAAGAAAAAGGTCTCTTACATGTGGTTTATCATTTGCATGTAGACTGGGAGGCTAATCGCTTTTTGGTTGCTGGCCTCATGCATGTTCAACCCTGAAATGGAGTTAAAGGCCTTCATACATGGCGCCTGAAGAGCAGAATCATAACCTAAGTTCCATCTCCATTAACTCCGACGTTGACTTATGAGATCGTAATATTCTGTGAGGTGACTAATTAGCGTACCCTGATACTTACATGTCCTTCTGCCTTCAAGTACCAGCCTACTCAATACGAGGCCATTTTCACTGAAATCGCGTGAGACCCTGAATTACACACACTCCTACTCTGTCAGATTAGAAAGTACAAGACTTCAACTTCACATAGTTTCTTTCTCTATCAGACCGACATCAGACTTTCTGTCACTAAAATAAAAGTACAGGATAAATGGATCAATCCCACGAATCTGGTTCGAAGATCCAAGGCGTATGTTGCACCATCGCTTCCCAGGATCCCGCCATATCTTACAACGTAGAAAGCAATCATCCATCAAACCAAGTGACGTAGGGCGTCACCTAAAGCCGATAATGCTTCTCAAACTGTACAGTCTATGAGATTATGTTGACGCGTTGCCTGCTCAGTCAATAACTTTGAGCGATTATATCTTCCTAGTACATCGGATCTTTCCATGAAATTCACGAGCTCGTTGTACTTGGTCGCATAATGATCCTTCCATATTAATACATCTGAATTTCATAGCCTTGGTGAACCTTTTTCAGTTGTCTGACTGCATTCTCCACTCTCATCTGCAGGATTAATTGTCCAGCATGCGCTAACTCTGTGCCTGTTGGGAATATTGGACAGACTGTCGGTAGTAGCATCTTCGAGTCTTGTTACATTTCACGATGTTTTCTCAAACCCCTCCTCTGTCCTGATGGCACCTGCAACTATAGACCCTTCTGTCTCATGACACCATGGGTCTTCATTTCCACTTTCAGGAGCAGCCTCAGGGCTTTGTGACACTGGGAAGAATACCTGCATTTTGTGCCGTGACATGCAGTGACTGGATGACGCTCATATCGGGAATAAACAATGATGGTGTACTCAATCTGTTCCAGCATCAAGTCTTGTGATGGTCTTTGTTTAGTGGTATAGCTTGAATCAGTGTAACTGTCTCCTGAAAGCCTGGACTGTAGCAGTCGTAAACTGTTCTCGGGGCTCCAAAATGTCAGCAGTATAGATCAATGCAGCAAGACATTGAGACCGAAGGACCGCAGCAGCAATTCATTCTTAATGAGAGAATCCGCGTCCCAGAAAAGCGGAAGTCCATTGCATGACAGCGATTTCCCCATGTGAACGAGCTGGCGACCTTGCTCAATGAGCAGTTCGGGTGGGATTGATTGGCGACTGGTGGGGGTAGGTTTGGGGGGTGAGGCAGGAAATTGCAACATGAAGGTCAAGCTTCTGTAATAGCAACGACACGGCTTCGATATCCACTTCGGCCAGTAACTTCTTATTCGCGTGAAACGAGATTAAAGAAAATTCTCCCAAAAGGTGCAAGTCCCCTTTATCCAACCGCTACTGGAAGGCCTCGAGAGGAATCAGGCTGATGGCAAAAGCGATGACAATGACATCAAGGACGCGGTTCATGCAGTTCTGGGCGACTGACAGTCAAGCAACTTCGACAGGATGGCTGTGCCTCATGCCACTTGATTCGTCAAGCTATGTCCATGCCTGGCCAGGACAATGTATGTGACGAGGCTTGGCTTGGTTAGGAATCAGCGTGGTCATACTTGCAGAGAACTGTCATCCTTCGCTGGTAGCGCAGAAAATGGAGCTCCATAGACTACATAGTATATCAAACTTTGTACGCGTGGCTGTGGTGGCGCAATTTAACGTGGGGTTGCTGCAGTACTCTTGTATAAGTAGATGATGCGGTCGCTTTCATCCTCTAAGAGTGAGAGTGCGTTCTGAACTTGTTAAAGCAGCTCAATTCACCGAACAATGTATCTCCTTGCCCTCCCTTTACTCCTCGGGGCCGCCCAGGCCCTCCTCGTGCCTCCTCCACTTACGCTGTCGCCGTGAAGCACATTGAGCTCATCGACTCGAGCCGCATAGATCCCTTTGTACCCGAGGCCAACAGCAAGCGCTGCATCATGGCGTCGGCATATCCCCCCGTCGACGCCCAATACGGTTGTAAGGCGCAAGTTGTGCCGTACATGCCGCCTCAGACGGCGAGCCTCTTTGGCAAAGTGGGCGAGTCCCTAGGCCTGCCGCAGAGGGTGATTGAAAAGTTTGACATGGAGTTTTGCGATATTTCGATGGTCAATTTGGATGTGAGCCGTAGGGAGAGGAAGAAAAAGTTTCCTGTGGTTATGTTTTCGCCGGGATTCGGAGGCACAAGGCTTGTATATGGTGCGCTGGCGAGGTTAATGGCGAGTCTGGGGTATATCGTCTTGACGGTCGATCATACGTATGAGGCCGTGGTCGTTGAGCTTTCTGATAGAAGCGTTGCTTACGCCCGACCCTCAGGCGCCTCGAGTCAGTCGGTAACTCCCCTGGAGCTAGAGGTAAGTCCATGCCTGGCCCAACTCAATCATCATCATGAGGGAACAAGTCGGCGGACAACATAGACTAACAAGCCCAGGTCCGCACCAGCGATGAATCCTTCCTCATCTCCCAACTCTCCAACACTACCGTCACAGACGCCCTCTTTGCCAACTTCCCAGGCACCTTCAACCCCCACAAGGTCGCCGTCTATGGACACTCCTTCGGCGGGTCTACTGCTGCCGAAACTGCCCTGGGTGACCCTCGCGTCATCGGCGGGCTCAATATTGACGGCTCAATCTACGGATCCGTCGGCGAGAGAGGCATCAAGGGCAAGCTGTCTGTGCTAGTAGCTAACGGCGGCGAGGCCATGGTCGACTTTGACGAGTTTTATGGAAAGATTGACGACCCCAAGATGGATCTGGTTGTGAAGAACACGCAGCACTATGCCTTTACTGACGTGCCGTTGCTACTGACGGTGTATCAGATCCCGCCTGCGTGGCAACCTATGGTAGACCAGGCGTTTGGGACATTAAATGGAAGGAAGGTTGAAAAGGCACTGAATGAGGTCACGGCCGGGCTACTGGAGTTCCTATTTACTAACAGGACAAAGCCTCTCGATGATGTGGGTAGGAATCCTGATATTGACGTGCTGTATAGCGATCTGCACAAGTGAAATTAGGTTATGATAAAAACATAGTTTAATGAGAGGGATACGAAAGAATTATGATACTATTAGTCCTTACTGTCAAGCGCTTGCCATAACCTCATTAGACATCCTTGCGCTTCACAGCTAGCCTCTCTGGCCAACCACACCATGATCATTGCTCAGAGTATTAACCTTGAGTCTTGCATCGATTGGCACTCCTTTAGTCTAATGTAGGTCAGATTCTTTGGTACCGGAAAGTCCGGCGGGGACCCAAAACAAAAGCAGAGCGTGGTCGTTGATCTAGTCCACACAGGGGTATATGATCACGAGGGTTTATCAATTACATCCAGAGGGTTACTATCATAAGAGTAAGCATTGTTAAAACTTACACTAACATGCTTGACTATCTGCTGACAATGCGAAGCGGGAGAAAACATTGGTAGATTCATTTTAGACCGTCTTCCCAAGACCAGACACACCATCACGGCAATTACCCAGGCTTGCAGCAACAGTTTTCTCCCAAGCGGGGTGAAGAAAGCACTCAACTGTTTCGATGACGAAGACTCCATGGTACCAGCCCTGAAACGCCAAGAGTTCTTGGTCATTGCCCTGTCTCTGAGCGCTCCGCTAGATACACACAGCAACCTTCTCCAAGCGGTCGCGAAGGCGGATGTACAATGGGTCATGCGAAATGCCCACAGCATCAACTTCCACAGCCCTAAGAGTCTTCGCCAGGACATTCCGGTTAGCAGAATAGTCCTGGAAAACATCGCCAAGGTGGAGCGTCAAGACATGATTAGCATCGCTCTCATCTCCGGGTTCTGGTACGAATACAGACTCGCCGTGGGTGTCACGACCTTTGGGCTTGATTCCCAGAGTTAGAAATCACGCTCTTCGACAGCGGAAGGGCAGCCGTCAACTTTATGTACCTGGCCGCAGTAAAGCTTTGTTTTGGTACATTGCAGCTCTCACGGAAACATGTATCTATACCTCACACCCGCGGAAAACTGAAGTGAGGTCTACAAGATATACGGTTGATCATACTCGCAAAGGATAGCCCGTGGTAATTGCGACCCAAGACTACTCTTTGTTTCATAAGACGATTCTCCCAAATATTGAACAGAAATATCGCCTAATCGACAAGCAATATAGGCAAACTCTGGAATTTATCAACAATTGCCTGAGCACCATCATCAGTTCCCCTGACCCAATCTAAGCATAACCTGAGAGTTTAGCGACCTTCCCCAAATGGCAGAGGGAGCCCTATATTTCCAGTCAACTAATAACCTACAGTGACTCCATGCTCTCCGGTGATAGGTTGAAAGGGCGCCAAGTCTTGACTAGTGTAGGGGCCATGCCACACTCGCTATCCCAGTCGCGGAGAAATGACCTTCCGTTGGATGGTTATGATGCACCACTGGGAAGTTCGGAATGGATGGCGGAGACAAGTCTTCCGGCTTCGCTGCTTCGCGATACGGCCGCATGTTAGACCCCTATATCCGTCATGCTTGGCACAGCCTTCCTTGCATCCTGTTCGAGGATTATGGTATTGCCTTAAATCCCGCCCATCATGGCGAAACGGAGGTTTGTAGCCGAATCGAGGTTCCCTTAGGCTCAGTTGGAAACGTGTTATAAATGGGCCGGCCTGCCACTCCTCGGCGAAGGAGAGAGGCATCCATTCAGGCCCTCAGCACTGCAGCTATAACAATCGCCAAGGAAATCATCATGTTTCGTCTCTCCTCTATCGTCACGGCGGTACTCGCTTGCGTAAGTGCCGTCAACGCGGCTTGCGGTGATGGCTCGCCTCAAGGAGTCGTCTCTGGCTCTGGTACCTTCACTGCTACGGTGAACGGAGCCAGCGTATACAGCGGTTCCGACTACCGTCTCGCCATTCAGACCGCCCTCGACCGCATCAGCAGCGGCCAGCGTGTCGTAGTTCGGTCTTCGGGCAGCATCGGGGCCTCCACCATCACCGTGACCAGCGGCAAGACGTTTGAGGTCTGCGGCACCATTAATGTCGCCACTAGGTCCGGCCGTGGCGCCATCGAGGTCATTGACCAGAACGATGTCAAGATCCCCTACTTAACTATGACCGGCAACCCATACTTTGGCCTGCGCTTCTCGGGCACCCGCAACTTGAACCTTGGCGAGATCAAGCTCAATCTCAGTGGCGGCTTAGGCATCCGTTTTGACCGTGATGCTGCCTGGAACTACGACGTCACAATGGGCACTGTTACCGTTACCGGTGCCGGCAGTCATGCTGTTGAAACATGGAACATTGATGGCCTGGACATTACCTCGGTCATTGCTCGCGATGTCGGCGAATGTGGACTGCTTCTCCAGAGGACTATTAACGCTTGGGTTGGATACGTTGAAGGCAACAATGTTGCCACCGGCACGGGCTATGCTACCCTTCGCTTCGCCAACAACAACGGACAGCTCGGCGACGGCCAATACACCACGACCAATGTCTGGGTTGACAGGGTAGTCTCACGAGGCGGCGGCCGTGGCATCTTCTGCGTCTCCATGTCCGGTGCCGCTGAGATCAAGTACATCGACCTCGCCAACAACGGAAACAACGCCGTTCTCATCGAGAATTGCTACAACCTCGCCATCAGGGACGGTGTGATCAACGGTGGAGGACAGGTCCGCGTCTCGGCACGGGACGAGTTTCCCAACACTAGTGGCATCTTCTTCGAAGTCGAGGTCAACGACAACTCTGTTCGCGAGTCTCCTTGCGCTGAGAATATTTTCTGGGCCATCACCGGTAACGCCGCCAAGGATGTTTGCTAAGCGTCAGGCTTGCCATGAAGTGGAGATTCTGATACTCTAACTTCTTGATTTGATTACGGCTAGACAGTTTGCTCCGAAGGCTGTAGTTGAGAGAAAGGAGAAGAAATTCTAAACTTGTCACAAAGACCTTCCTAATTCATCTGTGCCTTACAATAAGCAAATTCATCCAGCCAGTCGAATTAGCTAAGTAACTCAAAGTTAAAGCTGAAGGAACCTGTTGCTTGTCAAGAGCCCAAGAGACCATGTCCACGCCTTATTTCTGCTGTTTTGAGACATCAAATAATAAACTGCTCAAAAATATGCGTAGATTTGACAATAGTCTTTGTTATTGGTATAGCCTGTTGCTTTTATTCGCCATCACTAAGACTCCATTCCTTTGCATGCTAAAAACTCTCGGGTGCCGCACCAGCTCACGGCTCCGGCTCCGGCTTTCGACCGTAGACGATCTTGATGCGGTAATAAGGGTGATGCTTGTTGGAGCGAATCTCCTTACGCAGCTTTGTGCAGTAGAGGATGACCTCTTCCTTCGACCAACCCCAAGCGAGAGCAGCCACGTGTTGGACATGGCCTTCAGTATCTCCCTCTAGGCTTTCCAGGGCAAAAAGACCGATGTTCCTAAAGGAAGGATCTTTGGGCCATCGTCCAATGGGTACCTACAAGATATTTTAGTTGGCATGCTTCAACTCGCACATGAAAATGACAGACACTTGCCTTGAAGATATGCGTTTCAATATCGACTAGACCAACTGCTTGCATGCCCTCTTCTTGGGTATTATCATCAACGACGGTAAATGTCCGCCCCAGTTTCTTTCCAGCCTCGATAAACGTCTTGCCCCATCCGGCCATGGCGCTATCCTCGGGGACAGTATCGTCATCGCTCTGCATAATCGGCATGCCTTCGAAGCTTTCAACCCAGCCTCCGGGCTTGCATACACGGAATGCTTGCTCGTAGAGGTTAACCCAGTCTTTGACGCTTCCCACTAGGTAGCGCATGTGAACATAGTCAAAAGTATCGGGGCGGAAAGTCCACGGTTGAGTGCAGTCCTCGATCTCGCTAAAGGAAACCAGACTCTGTCAGTAAATATTATATACGATGATGGTAGAAACGCTTACAACTTCAAATTGGCCGGCACCCAAGAGGGTTGAATGGGAGAGACATCCGTGCCGATGACTTCAGTTGCAGGGAACTCGTCGGCAAAGTCGCTGTAAGAGTCGTTATTATCCTGTTTTCTGCCTTGTGGGATGGTTTCAAAACACACATAGCCCAGATTCCTAGATGATGAGAAACGGGGTTAGAATTGTGACATGGCGAGTTCGGATTGTTTGGGCATCTTACCTGTCCCGGTTCCAATGTCTAAAGCTTTCTGAGAAGAGTCAGCATGCTTACTTTGCTTTCAAAATCTCAAGTTGATTATACCTTGATGTCCTTCCGCAAGGGGGCATGAAGGAGTTTTTCATCGGATGCGAGTGTGAGGAGGTGGTGACTATGAGAGTAAGCGTCGCTTCTTGTGCCGACGTGGCTGCTCGTCGTACTGGAGATCCATAACCTCGTTCTGTCGCTCATCGTTGGGCGCCCTCAGAATAGTTAGCTTGCCGGTAACGGCTGGTCGCTGGGAGGCTTTATCAATTACCAGTACTGCGCCGTTCCCCTGTCAGAGTGATAGGTTCTCCCGTGCATAGTCCGATACTCTAGAATGCTTGAACTGATGGATGTCGACGAGCTGCTGGCTTCGGAGCCAAGAGCCGAGTCGCCATCATCGACAATTTCATCGTCTCCGACCTCGATCGCAGGCGCATCGACTGCCCTTGGCGGCGATGCTGACTTTTGAGACTTGGGCGATGATGTCGCCGCTGGAGCGCTCTCGTCGGCCATTGCTTCTAAGCTCAAGGAAGGTCAATATCACGATGTAAATTCACGAGGGGAGACTCAAATCAACAGAGAACCGAGGGTAATAAGGGGTTGAAGTTCTGACCCGAGGGAGAATTACCAACGACCAACACAATCCTGGCGACCTTTCGACGGCCTCCTTACGATCAGCCTATTGGGTTTGGACGAGAGCTTAATAATCTGCATGGCTGTGTTGTTGGTCGCTTCTTGACAGAGACAAGTGGAGTGTGGAGTGATGTAAGGTGTGATAAGCCAACATGTCTACAGTAACAAGAGCACAACCTGCAGGTGTTGCAAGGGATAGGTGCCGGGTGCCTCCCTATTGGTGCTGCAACCTCCCAGTACGGCATAGAACAACTTCGCTCTTCCTACGTTGTTGCTCTCGTCAGGCGCCAGGTGTCTAGGATTGCTGTCATGATCGAGTGCTGGCGTCTACAGTCTTCGTCGTTGGGGAGGCTCGGTCGTGTCAGGAGATCTTTCATGTTCGTGATAGGAAGTTTCCACCTGAATGTCCTTGTTGACATCGGATGGAGTATCTATCTCCATTTCATCTTCTGCCAAGTCCAACTCTGGTCCAATTTCCGCCTTTGAGAAGCCGTCAGGAACATTGGTATCAGACATGGTAGCACTACTAGCTTTAATAAGCTTCAACCATTCTTTTGGAAGTCCCTTTTATTGGTTAGTCATGGAGGAGCCTTCATAATATTGAGACTGATATAATTTCTACCGTCAATTCACCCTTTCTACAGTCATAGGCCGGTGCTGATGGAAGGATTCTTCTCTACGGAGTCGCGAAGCAACCTAGCAAGCCACTTCCCTTTGTCGCCGCTTCGGTCCCACTACGGAGGCAGGCCAACGAGCACGAATGGTACTGATAAAGGATCGGCGTGCCTGGACCTCAAATGCCACCAGTTCTTCTAACAGTTCCGGAGATAGACAGAGAAGAAAAGATCCCTCCTTACCAAAATGTAGAGTTCGCTGTTGGTTAGATCGACAGCACAGGCCGGTAGCGCATAGAACGATATGCTGGAGATTTGGGACAGACCGAGCTTGGAGAAGACAGAGAGTGCCGTTTCTAGACCCCGCATTCGTTCGGCGAGGTCGTAATTGCTCTCCAGAACTTGCTCAACGAGGAAACATAGCTTTTGTGTGGAGCTTTGTGCTTCTTCTATGGATTTGCTACCAGGTAGTCAGGTTCAAGTCTCTGATATGATGCGATTCCTCCTGCAAAAATATTATTGAATGATAGTTGGCATCAGCTTGTGGTTCTGCGGCCTCTGGACGAGTGAGTTGAGCTTGCCTTCCTGCCTCATCCACTTGATTCGATCGAATGTCCCCATATTCTCACTAATATTCAGACTCAAAAGAGTGGATTGAAGGTCCGGGTACGTCGTAACGCACCCGGTCAACGTTGTAAGCAGTTGGTTGAGCAAGATCAGGCTTTCCCTCTCAGAGGTCGCTGCTGTGCGGCCGCCAACGAAGTCCTGGAGGTGTCCGAGCCCGGCGGAGATGTCGGCTACCTCCCACATAATGCTTCGCGCGATCTCCGGGCAGTCTTTGCATCATGCAATGACGGCGAAGAGCAGCTAGGTCACCTTGCCGCCCGTCGCGAGAAGACCGACGACTGATACGGCAACTGAAAAAGGATCCATTGCCAAAACACGTTGTAGATGCAAACTATGAATGATACAAACAGAAAAAGATATCAAGCGAGGAAACTACAAGGAGGTTTGTAGATCGACAACGCCGTTGGGTTCGGAGGAGGGTGTGGAAGGAGTTCGGTTGAGTTGAGGCAAGGTGGTGGCTGAGTAAACCGCAACCACAGGCCAGAAGTACCCAGGCAAATCAAAGTGACAAAGAAATCAGCCTGGTCTTAACCTCGTACCTCTTCTCCAAACATAGATGTAATCGCGTTGCTCAAAGAAATATATGCTCAGGTGTTCTATCCCAGCTTTGATGCAGGCTTTGAGCCTCACAACAAGCTGTTGAGCTTGTTAGACGAGGAATTAGATGAAGTTACGAGCGAAGCTTTGAAGATGACTTGCCTTGATCTGATACACAGCGGTCCAGATATAATCGTCAGCCAAGAAATCAGACAGCGACAACTGGAGTTGGGCCCTGATGAATAATACACGACACAGAGAACTTAGTTAATGATCTCCGCGCCATGCTGTTCCCATTGGACGGCATGAGGATGGGCAAGAGGCCTCCATTGCCTACCAATTAACCGAGAACAGTCCGCACCAACACCACTATTAACCAGGACTATCTCACCGTGCCGACATATTCTCTACTGGTTGGTCAGCCGTAACTTGGTCTGGCTTCGAGCCCGGAGACACCGTTGCTGTATTTGATGCCGGACCTGTTGGGCTTCTAGCTGCCTATTCGGTGAAGCTCCGTGGAGCATCCCGCGTGTACTCGCTCGGTCATGTACCTATGCGTTTAGAACGAGCAGCTTCGATTGGGGCGATGCCGATCAACTCCTACGAGTCGGATCCTGTTAAACAGATCCTTGCTCTGGAGCCAATGGGGGCTGTACACGCTATCGATTGTGTCGGCATGGAAGCCGTCAATGCGCAGGGCGAGATGGAACAGGGCATCGTTCTCAACAACATGGTTCGCGTTATCGCAACCCACGGCAGTATCGGCCAGATTTGAGCGTACATGGCGCAGAATCGCACTGCGGCCGCACCCAACGTGGAGGGGCTGTCTCCCGATGTTTCCTTCCCGCGCACGGAGTTCTTCACCAAGGGTTTGTCTTCCCTGGTACAGTTGCAAGCGAACTGGATGGGCTTATCGCGAGTGGAGAGGCTAGCCCGCATTTCATTGAGTCTGCCAGTATCGGGATTGAGGAGGCTCCTAAGTACTACGAACGATTCAGTAGACAGGAGGAGATCAAGGTTTACATCCACTCCCGAGACTGGTGTTGTGATTTCTGTATTCTAGATACTCGAGGTAGGAAACGAAGCTATTTCATCTGTAGCCTACTATCTAATACGATAGGACTCTTCTAGGACGGAAAACGAAGGAACTGCTCTCATTTCCTCCTATAAATCAATTACACAGTGAATCCAACATATGATATCCCGTTCCACAACCATCGCACGCTCACTCGAGTCGAAGTTCTCACGTCACGCCTCCTCCGGCATCACGATATCCTTCTGCTCTTGTAGATACGTATAAATAAGCGCAGCGGCAATGCCGCCGGTAATCACAATGGCATACAGCACGGTACTCATCCCACCAGACGGCTGCTTGGTGGCCGGCGTGGGGACTGAACGCTGGTCCTCCGGCTCTTGGTCGCCGGGCTGTGAGGGACACGTCAGTATCTTGTCAGAGATTAGGGTGTGGTCTGTATCTCACCACACGTTTCAAGTTGCCAACGTGTATGGTGTCGAGTATTTCCCGAGCTTCGTCGCTGTGGCCGACGTCCTCAAACGCCTCGGTCGCATCTGTGCCAGCGACGTCGAGCATGACTTCCTCACCACCGCTGTATTTTCTGCGTCAGCTCACACGTGTCTGGTTTTACGGGCCAGTACCGGCAGCGCAAAGCGGCAGATCAGGAAAAAGGGAACGTCCAGGGGTACTAGACGGGCTCGGACAGACGTACGGGTGCTCGTCGATGAAGTTTGAGCAGTTGTAGACCTTGTCGTGAATGACGACGTAGAGGTCCTTCTTGGTGGAGTGCCCGGAGACATCTTTGTAGGTGAGCTCTGTCGCGGATGCCATGGTCGAGTATGGTAAGAATGTCAAGCAAGGGCTGAGTGTGCGTTTGCAGGTGGCGGGTGAGGACAATGCGACGGCTTGAGGTCGTTTGGGGCAGTTTTCGAGATGATGCAGATGAAAAGAGACATCCGAGGACGAGGGGTGATCAGATCAGGCCATCGAGGACATGGCCGTGACAGGGCATGTCCTACTGTGCCTCTATGCTCCCTCCCAGTGTGACTACGCGCTGATGTTCCGGCACCCAGCCAATCGGCGTCGATCTGATGACCTGGCCTGCTGTTAATAAACCCTCCGGACGAAACGGGAGCGGGGTTAAATGTCCCGGAGCTCGAAGCCGAGACATAGCAGAGGAAGAGAGGAAGAGTTCTGGGATTTGTATCCTCCCTCTACCACCATTTATACCACCATTTGTTATTTGAGTATATGGGGTAACTAGACCATGAACTACTTAAGATTTCAACATGACGTTAATTAGGCCATATCTACCTGGCATTGACCTGACCGAGGAGGAGAACATGGGGCATTGCCGACTAGTGTAGGGTAGCCTTGGTCGGGTTGAGGAGGAGTGGATCGGAGCAGCAAGACGAGACAAGCCGGGGACACTCTGGGCTGAAATTATTCACGGAATAATTGCGAATCGATAGTCTAGCCATATGATATGTGGCTACATCTCAAGCGAGTCAACACCTCTCGTGGCCATCAGTGCCGGGTCATCCGAAGCAGCCAACCTTGTCGCAACTCCCCGGAGAAAAGACGCGATTCTTGGCGTCGGCAAATATGCCGTCCTGATTCCCCGGCCGAGGAGTCGCTGCCGAGAGTGGCATCCGCACCAACAGAAACTGCGGGGTTCCGTGGAGGCTCGAGCCTGGAGCAGGACCCTCTGTGGATTGCGTCGGCAGTTGGAGCAATTGCGTCTGTTCCCATTGGCCTTGGGCTTCTGCGTGGACAATTGCGGCGACATCGACGTCATCTTTGGACGGCTAGATACAAATATCAAACTGGCCCGTCGAGACAATAGAATTATTCAGGAGCTACCAATTGTTTTTGACTGATATCAGAAGACACAATAACAATGGCTGTACTGAGCGTGCTGATTTCTCCCTGGGCCCCCCTCGTGGCCCTCGTCGGTATCGTCGGCGTTTATCTGTTCTCGTACCTGGTTACCCTTGCATCTCTTCGAGGCATTCCCGCCCCGTTCGGAGCCCAATTCAGCAATTTCTGGCTTTTTTCCGCGTGCAGACGAGGCAAACGGTACGAATTGGTCGACAAAGTCCACAAGAAGCTTGGCCCTGTTGTGCGTATTGCCCCGAGCCACGTCAGCATCGCCGATGCCAGCGCCATCCAGGCCATCTACGGCCACGGAAACGGGTTTCTCAAATCGTGAGTTTTACCATATGATATCCAGCTGATTGTATCAATTTCGCTCATGTACCAACCAGTGACTACTACGACCCCTTCGTCTCGATTCGCCGAGGCCTGTTCAACACTAGAAACAGGGCCGAGCACTCCCGCAAGAGGAAGATTGTCTCTCACACCTTTGCACCAAAGTCCATCGTCGAATTCGAGCCATATATCCGTCAGAACCTGGAGCTGTGGGTGAAGCAGTGGGACTCCATCGTGCAGCGATCTACCAACTCGGATGGTTCTGCCGACATAGAATGCCTGGCTTGGTGTATGTACTCCGAACCCAACGATCTACATATTACTGACATCCCGTAGTCAATTACCTCGCCTTCGATACAATCTCCGACTTGGCATTCGGCAAGCCATTCGGTAAGTAGCTGAGAATCAAAGCCGTTCAACACGAACACTCTGCTGACAATACTCTAGGCATGATTACCGCCGGAGCAGATATCGCCGAAGTAAAGGCCACCCCGAAAAGCCCCGCCACCTACGCTCCAGCCTGCGAAATCATGAACCGCCGCGGCGAGGTCTCGGCCACGCTCGGATGCGTCCCTTGGTTAAAACCCTACGCGAAATGGCTGCCGGATCCGTTCTTCAGTCAGGGCCTGCAAGCAGTCGAGAACCTGGCCGGAATTGCCATCGCCTGTGTTAGTGAGCGACTCGAACGGCCGCCGAATATCAACCGGAAGGATCTCCTGTCTCGGCTGATGGACGGAAGAGATGAGAAGGGAGAGCCTCTCGGTCGGGCTGAGCTTACTGCCGAGGCCTTGACGCAGTTGATTGCGGGTAGCGACACCACTTCGAATTCCTCCTGCGCACTTCTCTACAACGTAGTCAGAACGCCCCGGGTCCTTCAGAAGCTGCAGGAAGAGATCGACGCAGCCGTGCCTGGGGACGAGACGGTTCCCACTTACGACCAGGTCAAGCAGCTTCCATACCTCGGACACGCCATCAACGAGACGCTACGATACCACTCGCCTTCGGGCATTGGCCTACCGCGAGAAATCCCACCCAACTCCCGCGGCATTACTCTCCACGGACGATACTTCGGCCCTGGCACCGTCCTCAGCGTCCCGACCTACACCATCCACCATTCCAAGGAGATCTGGGGCCCTGACGCCGACGACTTCAAGCCCGAAAGATGGGAGACTGTGACGAACGAGCAAAAGAACGCATTTATTCCCTTTAGTCACGGTCCGCGGTCTTGTGTGGGGAGGAACGTTGCGGAAATGCAGATGCGGTTGATTGCTTCGACTTGGATTAAGCGGTACGGTGTTGTCTTGCGACAGAGTTTCATGGAGACGCGTGAAGGGTTTCTACGAAAGCCGATGGGTCTTGAAGTGGCTGTTTCACGGCGCTAAATGACCCTCAGGATGGAGTATGTAACAGCCGGCGAGTTCCAATATTGAGGCGTTATCTAGGTAATATAACCAACGTTGATCACACAACAGTAACCTCCGTTGTACTGTCATGCATGCGTATAATCTCCCCTGTATCTTATCAAAGTAGATTTTACCTGTGCGTAGAAGAGACCCTTCCAATAGTTTTCAATTTTGCACCAGCATTTCGTATTCAGAACTAATATTTATGGACCTTGGAAACATCCCTAGCCGAGTCTCTTAAACCTAGGTCTGACGCCCGCTTCCTATTGTAGTTCCGAGAGGCTATCATTACTGAGCTACGGAGGCTTCTGAGCCTCATCATTCTATTACGTATTCACGACCGTCATGGCTGTGACTAATGGCTTTTGGGATGTCCAGCTGACCAAGTAATCCCGTAGCTGGGCTTTTTCGCACCAACAATCGCGGGAACGCCTAACACGGCGTGCGGGCAGGGGATGAGCCTTGCCCAACTGATGGTGGGCACGGCAAAGTGCCACTGCGTATATGACATACTCTTGGGTGTTAAAATGCAAGCGTATGGGAAATGCGGTGACACAAGAATGAAGTGACGTAAACGAATTGCCCGTAAATAGTACACATGTCTTGAAGGTCAGATATCGGAGCCTTGGCCGCGTAGTCATGCGCTGATGGGCAGAAGCCTACCCATCCACAAGTTCGGCTTTCAAAGTCTAGATGCTTACTTCCAAAGTCCAACTTAAGACCTTTTGTACCTACTCGTAATTTCCGTGGTCGTTGAGTCGCAGTGAGCTGAGCAACAAAGTAAGACGCCCATGCAGTAACACCACATCCAATCTGGCACTGCCTACTCTTCACCATCTCTCGTGGCGTGCTTGTATTGATAGCCATATGCGATGTCGTGCTTTGGGGTTTGCAAGTTGGCAGGAATCCACGCCATTTCGGCAATCGAGCGGCTTTTACATGATGGTATCAGATAACCAACCAATGGCATTGACGTCTGCTTGCAACCAGCAGCAATGACGTACTGAGAGAACGCCCGAATTCTGTCCTTGACTATTTTTATCGATGTGGTTACCTTCGGCGTAGCCTGATTTCCAAATGTGCGATGGGCTGAATATAGCCTCTGCAGGCCGGCGACATTCTTACCGATGGCGGTGGCGCAGCGATGTCGATAATCCAGCAAACTTCTCCCCAGAAACATTGTCTCGTAGACTTTACCCCGCAAACTCGATGTCTCTTGCACACTGAGACACTGTGGCAATGGTATTAGTGCTGATTTTCATTGCGGATGTGCTGCTTCACGACATCGCAGCTGAAAAGCCACTGAGGTTAGGAGAGACTCGGTGGTGGAGGCTCGTTGGCTCGAAAACAGCAGCTGCGGCAGATACGAGAAATGACGGTCGATTTCATGGGCAGCTGACCAGCTGGCTTGTAGTTCATTGGGTGCGAGGTAAGACAAAGCTGCACCTTGACGACAGTTTGTGCCGTGTGTCGTCTTGGCCTCAACGAGAGGGTAAGCAAGGCTTTGAATATGGCAAGGTAGATGAAGTCGATAGACATTGTGTCATTGTGTGTTACGATAAAATGATTCATTATTTAAGACCCAATTGAAGTCCAAAGGCTACTGTATTGTCATCACCATCACCTCCTTCTCCATCTCTCTAGAACCAACAGAACCACCCACACACAACCAACTACACCTCTACGCAACGCAGTCAAAACCCCACGATCTTCAACTTCTACTCGAGTCTCCACTTGATTCACAATGCACTTCTCTCACATCCTCCTCGCCTTTGCTGCCACGGCTCTGGCAGTTCCCGTCGCCAAGCCCGCAGACGACGGCTCCTGGCACCCTGACAAGTACGAGGGTGGCGACACTGGATACGATGATGGAAAGTGGCACGAGGGGAAATATGAAGGTGGAAAGACTGGCTACGATGACGGGAAATGGTATCCCGGAAAGTACCCAGGCGGCAAATCCAAGAGAGCCGACGACTCCTCGGTAGCCCCGAGGGAAGACGACGGATCCTGGCATGAAGGGAAGTACGAAGGTGACGACACGGGATACGATGATGGAAAGTGGCACAAGGGAAAATATGAAGGTGGAAAGACTGACTACGATGATGGGAAGTGGTACCCCGGGAAGTACCCAGGTGGTAAATCCAAGAGAGCTGACGACGGCTCCTAGCATGAAGGGAAATATGAGGGCGGTGACACCGACTACGATGATGGGAAGTGGCGTGAGGGCAAGTATGAGGGTGGTGACACCGGTTATGATGATGGGAAGTATCATCCGAACTAGGTGATGTGGTTGAATGCTGGGATTGATTCAGGGCTTAGAGGGTTGGCTTGGATCAAGTGCAAGGAACGTGCCGTTTATTTTTATTTTTTTATTATGGCTTTTCAGCCAGCTTAACCTTCTTGTTATTTACTTATTCAGATGTCAGATATCACTCCTTTATCTATTTGTTCAGGAGAATCCATTCTACTACTCGCATCGTATCACTTTGATTTGGAAGCGTGCCAATTAATAAGACCGAAGAATGCGGAACAGTAGTTTATTAGAAGAAAAGTAGTAAGTTAAAGACGAAGTAACTCCGAAAAGACTGCGAAATCAAGCCAGTTTTAAGGGCAGAACATCTTAACAGTGACATCACCAGTCAGTTCCTTGAGAACATCAAAGTCCAAGCCCCATTGCCTGTAAGCGACAACGACGAGGTCATACTGTTCTAGCGTCTCTTTCGTCCAGTCCTCATCCGCGAGCCGCGGGATTTCCGGCACAGCATCCTGGCCGACAAGCGGATCGGCAAACATGACGTCGACTTCGGTGTACTTGGCCAGCTCGTTGGCGAGCTGCAGTCCGGGAGAGTTGACCAAGTGGCTCTGTCCGGCCTTGAAGCCCATGCCAACAACGAGCACCTGCTTCGGGATGATGACACCGGAGTCTCGACGGCTGCCCTTGGGACACAGGCTCTCGAGGAGCTCGCCGGCGATCTTGGCGGGACGCTTGTTCATCTTCTCAGCCGCGGCTTCGAGCAGGGGAAACTCGCTATTGGAAAGCAGGTAGTAGGGGTTGACGGGGATGCAGTGGCCGCCAACGCCCAGGCTGGGGTTGTAGGGCATGTATCCGAAGGGTTTGGAAGCAGAAGCGTCGCAGACCTCGAAGGGGTCGATGCCGTGCGCCGCGCAGGCGTCGGCCATCTCGTTGACGTAGGCGATGCACATCATGCGCTGGCAGTTCTCGTAGAGCTTGGTCATCTCGGCAACTTCGGGCTTTGATACTGCCACGACGCGGTCGAAGACGAGGCCGTAGAGGCGAGTGATGGCTTCTAAGGAGCCAGGAGCGACGTCGTCTAAGCCGGAGACAACCTTGGGGATCTCCTGGATTGGTGGCTCGGCACGGCCGGGATCGATGCGCTATTATCATGTTAGTTGATGCATCAAAGACTGCAGAAGTGAGTATGTGTACCTCTGGGGACATGCCAGCGAAGAGACCGCGGGACCGGGCAATGGGCCCAAGAAGTTCTCGTGTAGCTCCAATGGCGACAGAGCTCTCGATGACAACGGAGCAGCCGCGTCGAGCGTATTTCTCAACCTTGGCCAGCGCACTGCGCAGGTAGGAAAGGTCGATGGACTTGTCAGGGAGCAGAAGCGTAGGAACCGAGATGAGGAAGTGAGTCGCCTTGCGGAGCTCGGCCTCGACGGTAGTGAATTTGACATTGGGTCTCGCGGAGAACTCCTCTCGGGCTTCTTTGACTCGCTTCTCGCTGACGTCGAAGCCTAGGACGTCGTACTTGGTTGAGAAGGAGTCGACGAGGCCGGTGCCGACGAAACCGACGCCGATGACTGCGACGAGCGGCTTGGTTTCTGCCGTGACAATGGAGCGGCCCGGTAGTCTGAGACGTCCAAATTTGGATTCCATAGTAGACAAGGGGGATTGAGCAGTGCTCGAGATGTTCTTGGATTGGGTCATGTTGGTTATTGGTTGTTGGCTCGGTGTTGGAGTGGGAGTTGGAGTGACTGTGAGGATGGCGATGATATTTTCTTCAGTCCTGGGAATGGTTCTTATATGCAACTTGTGATGGTAGCCTGACTCGTCTGGTGATAGTATCCAAGGTCCACGACTAAGTACTCGTTTGCTTCCGCGAGCAAACAACATTCCACAAGTTCACCTCGCGATGGCGGCACAAGAATCGCCACTCGGTAATACAGAGCAAGGAAACAGCAGACGACGACTTGAGTTTTCGTCCAACATGCTAACCCGGAACCAAGGGCCAGGTCTGGAAAGCAATTAGATTTCCGCAAACATACTGTCAATAGCCACTTGCACCGAAACCTTGAACCTCTAGTCTATCTCCAGTTTATTGCGCAACGAGCTCGCTGAGGAGTCCGCATGGCCGATACTTTTTTACCTGTCCGAAACGCTAAGTCCCCTTGATCCTGGGTATCATGCGACGTTCCAGATCCCCGCGAGACGGATGGGACTAGATCGACCGGGCCCTTTGTTCGGAAAGGCCTCTAGTGAGTTGGATGTCCCAAACCGGAACCTTGGTGCGAGATATCGTGCGGCGACAAGGGAGACCTTTCCCGAACTAATCGCAGTGTACTTGGTCTAGTACTGTATAGTCCACTCAAAAACATACCGGGTCTTGGTAGACACATGTGGGCAGTTCGAACTAGTAAAAACACCGCACTTCCTCAAGGTTCGCCAAGAGGCGTCCATCTTTCCATTATTCTCCTGTATTGACTCGTGGTCCCTATGCGTTGCTACCTGCATTGCCCTGCAACAATGCTGACGGAAACCTCCATGCTGCCACGATACCGATAACACTGTCTTGGCGTACTGTCAACGCCATAACGCTCGACGGTCTGGTCTCTCACGTGGCTTGGCATATCACCTTGGCATTTCCGTTGATTGCATTCCAAGCACGCTTTTTCGGGCAATACGCCATCTACTGCCGGCATCGTGGCTGCGCATCGTGGCTGCGCATCGGCCACCCACGAAGACGTCTAGTCCTCAACGGGAGATCGGCAGGGCGAGGGATGCCATTTCTTGGCGGGCCACGGTTCTCGGTTCGTTGCTTGCAGCCAGTCGGGTGGTAGGGCGGGCGCCAGGAGCGGGATGGCATTCGATTTGCCCATCCTGTGAGGAATGGTCTAGACTGCCGCCGCACTGTAATGCGGGACACTCCCCGAGTCCCCGTCACCTTGGACACAGCACATGAAGTTTGGCGCATCGAAACCTTCCGAGTATGGCTGAGAGGAAAAGCTCTTTCACGCACCCAATTCCGGTTATATCTCGTCGCAGCGCCGCACCTCTTTGTGCGAACGTTGGATGCGACGGCTTTTCTGGTTAGTCTGATGGATTCTAGAACGGGTCCCCGCGGCGATGGGACCACGTCCGTTGCTATCACATTCACTGTATAGACAAACTTTGTCGTTTCTTTCGCCTACATTTAGCTTTTTACTGTCCGTACTCCTGGGAATGAGCATCCCTGCCCTTACTTTACTCTTCGCTGCCCCGTGGCTTCCACGCTGTTCCAGAACTCCTTGGCATTCGAGCCCATATTCCCTACCGTAAAGCCGGTAATGCTTGGAATTCGCCGTGTCCCAATTGCATGTGATGCTCGCCTGGCTTTCCGTTCATGCCAACTCACGGTAGCATAGATGTTCCGCCCAGGAATCTATGGAGTCCTAGCCAGACACAGATTTCAGAGGGTAAGGTCTAGTGAGCGTGTTCTAAGAAGTGAAGCGGCAGAGAAGCCACAGGTGTGGCCACGATCATCACAGCAACGACTCCCTCCAAATCGTCATTGTTCGCCTGCCGCTTACTCACACGGAACAAAACTTCCGATTTTGACCTTGTGATGCTCCCTTACCTATGGATCCCGAAAGATCTCCGTTTGCAGTTGAACGAAGACCAATCTGAAGTCCTGGCTTCGATACTGGATTTTGACTATTTCAACCGGCCCATGCTAGAGAGCTAGGAATAATGCAGCAGACTTGTTTTCCGGGTGGCAAGTTGACATCGTCATCAAAATCGCGAAGCGATGACCGGACTCCAGTTGTCCCCCTCAACGATAGGATATTTCTAAGACAAAATTTCAATAGTTCGATCTGCGCTACTTGCAAGTGCGCAATTATAGGGCACCAAGATGTCATCAGGCGGGTCTCAAGGTGCCAATTCGGTCCTGATTGATACTAAGCGTCGACGACAGACCCGCATCTGGTGATCTGGTCAGTTGGATATCATAAGCGTCTTGTTGAAGCGGATACAGGATCGTCTTCTCCGAGGAGACTGTCAAGGAACTGCCGTTATAAGGGCTCAACAACTATAGAACCAGAAATGGCCAGAAATGGGTGCGGAGAATGTTGCACTTCCAGTTCACGCGCTAAGCCACGAGGCCACCGTGCCGATGCCAACAGGAAAGAGGGGAGAGGGAAACCGCGCACTTTGAACCTGTTTTAGGGGAAGTGTCCGTCTTCGCCTTCGCAACTATCCACTAACTTAGGCCGACCTGCCTGCTAGTCCTGAACCTACCCGGGACTGGCTGTCGATTGTGACCCTCTCATTGCCGTTAATTGCCTGGAAGCTGCGAATGTCATTGCCGGGAATGCTGCTGCGGTGGATCGTCCCAACCGGCAACTGGGCGGTTTATGGAGGAGACTTGGCCAAAGTCAGGCAGCTTCTCGTGACTAGGCACGTGGAGGAGGAAAACGGCCACGAATGGGAAATGGGGACGAAAGGAATGGCGGGCTAATTAGTGACAGACGGAGCGACAAGACACTCGCCGTTCTTGGCACCAAAGCCGAAATAGTGTGCGTTCCGCATACCTGGGGTTGTGAAGCCTATATTCGCAACTATCTGCTCGTAATGAGTAACTACCGAGGGGTGCTTCCCCAAGGCGTCCTATTCTCCAGCAGTGAACACTCAGACAGTTTGATCTACTCCATCCTGGGCATAGCGAGCCACCCTGGTCCAACGGGCCAGGCCGATAAGCCCAGTGGCGGAAGTCTATCCACCATGCTGTCTCGTCATCGTGTGAAAACCTTCCATTCCAGTGACGTGCCAAGCCGCCCGTGAAGCTGTCACAGTCCTCTATCACAGTCCTGAGACCTGTGCCCAACGAAAGGACCGCACCGTGGTGGGTGAGTGGCGCAGACTAGTCTGGACCCACGCCTACCCAAACCCTGGCTCACGATCGTATGCTAGTGCTGGACCTGCGTCGACGCGTGTGGACCTGCAGCTTCACCAACGAGGAGAGAAACGTGTGCATCAGGAAGTCTACGACGTAGCACTATTGTGTAAGAGCTAAAAAACAGGGAGCAAGTCCGAAATCCTCATGGTGCCACCTCCCCGGATGCCTTCCGCAAGGCTCACGCCCCCTGCCGGCACCACCCCCCTAGGGGGATCTGATAGATGCTCCCTGTCTATAGTATCCAAAGACCTCCAATTAACCTTAATCCGAACCTAAGAACAGTGTAGAATCAGCCCATTGCAGAATAACCCTTTTCGGTTGCGGCCGCGGCTCGCTGTGTCTAACCGCAGACGACACGGCAGTCTAAAGTCGCTGTAAGCAGTTGACCCTGCTGACTATGGTAATGTTCTCCATCAAGAGCCGAAGATGGCAATGTACATCCGAAAGATGGAAGACTTGCCCCAGTCCGAAGTTGGTAAGTACGAGCCTCCTCGCTCAACAGCCACCAAAGGAAAAACCGCAGACTTCGGCTCCTCGAATCATCTTAAGCACCTGCAGCACCTGCAGCACCTGCAGTAGTCCTCTTTAAGTCTCTCCAATCCAATTACATGCACCATTGTCACGCTTCACGCCAGGAAGCACCTTCAAGCCTCGTCCTATCATGATATCCGCCTTTACCTCACACTTCTCCCACAGACACTCGTTTGGAGTGTTGGGGGATGATGTGACAGACTCAGAGAAAGGCGGACGCCATTATTTGGACGGTCTCGCAGAATCTCGTTTGCCCGGCAAAAATGTGTCAGATACCAGCTTTGACACTGAGCCAAAGCCTCGGTCTATCGCTTCGGATGTTGAAGTCGTCCCTTCCCCTGAGGCCAAGACAAAGAGTCCAGTCACTCAAGACAGCAACAATGCTGTCCCTACTACACATACTCAAGAACCATCGCCCCAAATATCAAGTCAGCAGGGAAACACTATTGAAACCTGCGGTTATCCTTCTATTGAGGACCCAGTCGACCCAGCACGAATACTGTCGCAAAAAGATTTGCGCAACCAACGAGTTATGTTCCTCGGGGCCATTGTCCTTTTGAACGTAATCATGGTGATGATTGCATTTTTCGGCAAAAAGTCCAAGATCATCTTCATTGCCATCCTCTTCATCAAGAGCAAAGACTTTCTCTCCGCCATTGTCTCGCCACTCGGCATGATGGTCACAAGAATTTGGAGGGTTTTCAAACCTCTGGAACCTGTTCCCCAGCTCTGGATCCTCTCCCTCATTCCGGCTTACTCGGAAAGCGAGGAGCAGATTGTTAAAACCATTTACTCTCTGCGGGATAACGACGTTGAGCCGCATCGCCAAGTGATGGTTGTTGTGCTTGACGGAAATCCCCGAGATGTGCAGTCCCATATGACGCGAGTCATTCGGGAGTTCGAGCGGCCGTACGTGTCTCTCAAGTGGAAGAGAGGCGTGCTGCGCATCGTCGCCGGCTTCATGGAAGATGTCCCTGTCATTGTCATTGAGAAGCTAAAAAACGGCGGCAAGAAGGATTCTCTTATTCTGTGCCACGACCTGTTCAACTATCCCCGCCAGAATTCGCCTCTGTATACTAAGCTTCTTAGGGAGGAGATCCAGCGCGAAATCCTCCCAATTCTCACCGAGGGAGCACCGTTCAGCGGATTCGATATGGTATTTTGCACTGACGCAGACTCAACTATTTATAAGGGCGCTGTGGCCAGACTGGCCAATGCGCTTGCCCGAGACAAGAACGCAATTGCAGCATGTGGCCTGGTCCTCGTTGAATTGGAACCCGGGTTGGAATGGTCGTTTTGGAATCTCTACCAGCAATTCCAGGTTTGTAACTCAACCCAAAGCCCAAACGTATCCCACATACTGACATGTACAGTATACCTATGGGCAATATCTTCGGAGGAGAGCGGAGGGCTACGTTGGCAAGGTGACTTGTCTTCCAGGCTGCATCACAATGATGGCAGTCCGAGAAGAAATGGCGGGAGCGATACGCAAATACGCCGAGCCTGTGACTACATATATGGTGATACACCATCAAGTTCAGTATCTCGTAAGTTAACGCATCCGCAGCGAAAGCAGCCGAAGATGCTAACACAGGTTCAGGGAACTGATCGGCGACTTACATACTCTATGCTCTCTCAGGGCAAACACTTACGAACACTCTTCGTTCCTGATGCCGTCAGTGAGACAGTGGCGCCGCAATCCATAGCGCACTATCTCAGCCAGCGCCGCAGGTGGGGATCCAACGCCTACTTCAACAATTACTTCTACCTCGCAGGAGAGAAGATGATTGCCATTACCCGCATTGCAGCAACGGTAGAAGTCGTCCGGCTCAGCATGGTATACTACCGCGTTCTCAACACGGCGCTTTTCATCAAGAGTCTGGTTCACCACGTGAGCATTATGAAGCTAATGCCGATGTTGATCGTTGGCCAGCTCCCTTCTGCGTGGTTCTTTGCCTCTGTACTCATTGAGAGTGAGTTGAGGAAGCGGGCACATAAACTTATCCTGGGATATTTGATCAACAAATGCATCTCTCCATTCATGTCAGTCATTATATTCACCAAGGTAGCGACGAATTTGGGAAGTCAAGGTAAGTCAACCCCAAGCAAAAAAAGAGACAACGAGGTACAGAAGCTGACAATCGCAGTATGGGGCATGTCTGGAGTAACAGCGTCGTCTGCGCCGGCTGGAACGACTCCTGGAGCAGAAACAAGTGAAGCCGTCGGAGACCTGTCAGCAGCGGAGAAGGGAGAGGCTGGTCTGACGTCGAAAGATATGGTGGAGGAAGCCGACGAAAGGCGGCGATCTACGAACGCCAGGCGTCGGGATTTGGACGTCGAAGCTGACGGCTAGAAAATAGACAGTGTAGAAAATGGGCAGGGCATAAAACGGACGGGGTAAAGCATTGCATTGAGTAGATGGTCTAGACATAGAGATTATATCAGTAGATGATGGTTCTATAATGACTCAGAACTGGCCTGGTCTTGTTGATCATTTGTTTATTTTTCCCTGACTTGTGACCGTACGAATGTGAATCAGACAGTAACAACATTGAGATGCGTCTCTAGTGTGATGCAATGCCGAAGGAAACTCTCCAGCTTTGCCAGGTGGCCACCCGTCTTTGGTCGACGACGAACGGCCACTTGGATGGATCAAGTTTGATTCGCTGGAGCTGAAGAGGAAGAGAGAGAGAGGACGGCACACGCTACAAAGGACCGGGACAAACCGATCCTCGGGGCATCTTGGCGACGCCCAGTATCCCAGCGGCGCAACTCAAAAATGTTGAGCCGAAAGCCTGCGTTCGCCACGAAGACACTCCAGCGGGCGCACTAGATGCTCCGTGTCAGTCACTTATATCAACCTTCACTCACACGAGGCATGCCGTTAGTGGCGTTGAGTACTAGGCATGCTACGCTTCCCTCCACTGTGGAACAGGTATGACGGAGGCTGTCTTAGTTTTGCCACACCCTGTGGAATGGCATTCGAATATTCCCTATGAGCTATTGACTAATACTAAAGCGACACATCCGTTGTCTCTAGTGAGAGATCCACTGTGATGACATCCCAGGGAGGTGGGATGGCGTCGCTGGTTCCGGATGCGGCGTCTGGGGGCACCAACTTAATTTCCAGGATAGGTATTTGCACGCGTAACTTGCCATCGCCTCTTCTGTTGGAATGTCCGTTCTTCCAAGCTACCATTATTTCTCGGCTTCGTTCTGTCCAAAGACCAACACCTAGCTACGTTGGGCATAGATGAAGTATTTGAGCTTGCCGCGTTTGGCTGGAAGCAGTTAGAGCTGCGTCGTCATTATCAACGCGTGTTATTTCACAGCAAGCAGGACCATCTCCGAATTTGGCTTCTGAACTAGTAAACCAGAGAATTAAAAATGGTTCGAGCCTAGTATTACAGGTAGTTCCGGTATGCGCCCAGCCTTTTCTTGGGGATTGTTTTATTGGTGTTATAAATGTGAACATGAATGCGATTTCAAGCTGGTAATCGTCATATTTTCCCTCGTTTTACTCTTAAGTATCCCCAAGAAAACAAGTCGCAAATCGATTCACCGGCCTACTCGACACAAAGCGCCGTGTGGTTCATCTTTAGCATGTTCTCCCCCACGCTCAAAGTCATCCTCTTTGTGTTCAACTCTCTGGCTCCAACCGTCTTTCCGACCGTTTCAGTCGAATGGAGCAAGATCGTTACGCCGCAGGGCGATCGCCTGCCCGACTTCAGCTTCAGTGGGTACCGTGGGTCAGAACAGCCGCTGCCAAACATCAAGAGCGTGACCAATATGACACTTCCTCAAGCCGAGGGTGACCAAACCCGACGCATCCAAACAGCGCTGAATCAGACTGCCAGGGTGGGCGGCGGCGTAGTTGTTTTAGGAAGCGGAAACTTCACAATATCCCCCGGGCTACTGATTCCCAGCGGCGTGACGCTGCGAGGTTCTGGGCTCAAGAAAACATGGCTCGTTCTGGATAAGCAGCCAGACATCCCAGTCATTACGATGGGCATTGGCGGAGGAGTAGTGGAGGTGCTCATGGGCGCAAACATAACCGATAGTTATGTCCCAATCGGTACCTCGGTGATTACGGTCAATAGCACTGAAGGCTTCGTCGAGGGCCAGGCGGTCTACGTCCAGAGAGCCGTGACTGCAGACTGGGTCCGGTACAACGGGATGAGTGATTTGACGCGGGATGGTAAAGATCAAACATGGATACCAGTAAGTACCAGCAACTTGTCTTCACATATGATATGTAACTGACTTTGAGAATAGGTCGGTACACTTGTTCGGCAACCCAACATTGTCTTGTCTATCAGTGGCAACAAGATTACTCTGAAGATCCCTCTGACAGACAGTCTTGACGCAGCCTACATGCAACCACAGATCGTGATCTACAAATCTCCATCCCTCAGCTCGGAAATGGGGGTCGAGGCGTTATCCATCCACCTCAATTCCCCATGCGCCGGAACCGCCGTTGACAGCCCAACCTGCAACGGCGCTGCTATCAGCTTCGCACCCTGGGCGGTAGACAGCTGGCTGCGCAACTTGAGCCTTACTGGGTTCAACCAGTTCATCGACGTACAATACGACTCTGCTCGGTTGACGATTCAAGACGTGGCCATGCACCGAGATGCCAATTCCACCGGCGTAGGGCTGCCCGTGGACATCTGGATCAAAGGCTCGCAAGTGCTTGTTAGGGACTGTGGCCAATATGGACTGGGCATATCGTTCTCTGTCATGACCGGCTCGCTGACGCCAGGACCCAATGCTGTCCTGCGCCACGTCACGCAGGCTGGAATCCAATCGGTGTATCCGCATCAAAGATGGGCACACGGGCTTTTGGTAGAGGATACATCGGCGCCATCTTGGTTTGTCAACCGCAAGAATCTTGGGACGGGGCATGGCTGGTGCATGAATGGCGGCGTGGGTTGGAACCTGAAGGGAAAGGCCGCCTTCGAATCACCACCGCTGGGGATCAATTGGTGTATTGGTTGTAGAGGAGGGTATGGCCAGACTGGAAACGGGACGTTTCTCAAGAAGGGCGATATAGTATTGCCGAGAAGTTTGTTTCAGTCGCAGCTCGAGGCTAGAGGGTCAGCATAGCACTAGACTAGATGACGCTGTTGTGCGTAAGAAGTCAGCGATCACGATCTCATTATCTTTTCCATTATTCAGGGTCATATTTGAACAAAAGGGCACAAAGAGTTTGGGCCTCTGGGTCGAATCAGGCACGATCCTAATAAAAATCTTCGTTAATAGAGTCTAGAGGTATATTGGTGGCGATGCAACTACGCATGTTCTACCTGGTTGGTGGAGTATGTAGACTGGCACCCTGACGCAGAGATGTTTTGATCCCTGGAGATACGGGCAGTCCAGTCCCACAAGATGCGTGATCTTCGCCCGAGTCGTTTGTCCCGCCCGAACTACTACCTTCGTCGTTGTCGTCTTCGCCATCGTGACTGTTGCTGATTTCGTTGTCGTTGGCCTCGTCATCACTATCGTTTGCTGGCGCCGAGTCTGCTTCCGTTGTCTTTGTTGGTTCATCCCCGGAATTAAGATCGTGCGCGGACTGCGTAGCCGCTTCTGTGGTTTCGTCTTGTAGACTTGGTCGCACTGGAGCCCAGCCAAGTTCAATTAACCACGGCGGTGGTTCTTCACCCATCGATCTGTAGTTTCTTTCGAGGATAGTCGTCTGTTCTGGGTAGGTACGAAGGGCTTAGTTGAGGAGCGACACGATCGCAAGGCGACTTTTCGACAACGCTACTCCTCTAGGAGAAAGCTAAAAGAGGGGGACTAAGAGACACAATAACAAATACTCGTACCCAGCGCTTGACGCGCTTTTGCCTGAGGTACTCATGTTCAAGTCGGGTCAACGAGGGCCTGCAAAGGCACAGCCTTGTACAACACCAGACTAGCAAGAACCTCAACCACCACACCAGCAAGAGTGCCAGATTGTTCTGATTGCATGCCACTCACAGCTTCTAATACATAAGCATTTCATCTAACAATTGATCATTCTATATCCAGCTACCTGAGAACGTGGCGTTCTGCCCAGGGCGTTACGGATCCAGACGTGTACGCTTAACCCCTCAGCCGTCCGCACCTCACGCCCTATATCATGGTTCTGATGCATCATACTAATGTATATAGAAACTTCATATCCCCGATCGTTGAACAAGCCTTTAGAGAGGGCGTGGATAGGTTTGCTTCGGACCTGAAAAGTGATGCCGACAAGGTTAAGCTTGCTAAGAGCGCCGTCATTATCCAAGACATTCAAGCCCTGGCATTCAACTCGCTCGCCAAGTACCTGATGGGAAGTGTTCAAATTCCAGGAAGTGGCTTCAGCGGATCTTTTCCAAGGTTCGCTATTGTAGCAACATCATGGACAATATGGCACAACATCATCTGAGTATGTGGCACTTGCTTGGGGAGCCATGAAGCTCGTACTCATGGTGAGTCAGAGGAGCAATCTAGGGATGGCTGTTTATCGCTAACAATCTCTAGTCTGCACAGAGCCACGAGGCTACCATCTATCTGGTATCAAAGGCCCTCGCGCAGATCGCAGACACACTCCCTCGGGTCGAGTTAGCCACCATCCTCTACCCAACTGAAAGCATCAGGAGGGCTGTTGGGAACCTGTACGCCAACCTCGTGCGCTTCTTCATCCTAGCCCACCAATGGTGCTGAGAGGGAACGTGGCGGCACTTGCTTCACAGCATCACCCGGCCTGTTGAGCTGAGGTACAAAGATCTTCTGGAAGACATTGCCGGCAACTCTCGCGAGGTCGATCAGCTTGCGACCGCGGGTACCCGTGTCGAGATCTGCGAGATGAACCTCAAACTGACCGATATTGTCTCCAAGCTGGAATCTCTCTAAGTACTACAGTCAAGATCATTTCTCGACACCAGTCAGCGACTTTCGGACCTACAGTTCTCACAGACCATGTCCTATATGGCAGAAAGCCAGCTTGGAAACCCCTTGAGAGCCTTCCGGTTCAACCAGTCATCACTGCAAAGGCAGCAGCAGCGATATAGTACCACTTTCGTATCTACAAAAAATTTCTGGCTGTCACCAAAGCTATAAGCCTGGTCCAACGTGCCCGGATCCGAAGTGGTCGTGGTCAAGGGGGCATTTAGCACCCGATTTGTCGTGAAGTGCTTCTCTGTCAACATGATCCAGCAGCTGCGATCTCAAAGCATCCCGGTTGTTTGGGCACTTCGCAGTCCAAGCAGCCACCCCGATACAGCATCCGTCTCGCCGATTGACTTTTTTAAGCATCTCATTCAGCAAGTTCTGCGATTGGACGACTCCTTGACGGATAAGGGAACATATCTTCAGTGCGGGCGGTTCCAGAGAGCTACCACGGAGCAGGACTGGCTTCAGCTGTTGGGGTCAACTCTTCTACAGACACGCTCACAAGTGTACGTGGTGATTGATCTGTCCACTCTCAACTGCAACCTACTGCCGATGGAAGGCTTCTCGTGGATCTCCATGTTTCAAAACCTACTAGCTGAGATGGCAAAGCAGTCGCCAAGCCTACAAGTCAAAGTGCTACTGCTAGATGGCACAATCAACTCTGGGACACATGAATCTGAACAAGAGCAGGGGGATCTTGTGGTACCTGTGAGGGTTACCCAACCGTCCGTTAGAAGGCGGAGGTGAATGAATCGCTAAAATCAGTTGTTCCTTTGGTGTCAGCGTCATCACCAATCGTTGCGAGTCCTTGTCTTATGGACAGAAGTTGCTTCTTCTATGAGGCTTGTGATCTAGCGATGGAACTTTTTCCTGTATGCTTCTATCAAGTTAAAACCTATAAGCCACTTCTAAACTTCAAGGGTCAAGATGCTTCCAAATGTAGTTGGCCATGCCAAAAATCGACAGATAGAGGATCCAACTACTGCGTCAATCACAAATGCGGCACTCCTGGCTACACGGCTAGGCTTTCAGCAACAACGAAGTATTGCGCGAGACACAAGTGCATTTATAACGTCTGTAGAAACGCAAAGTGGAGCGATTCTGATTACTGTGTTAATCACAAGTGCTCTGAACCAGGATGCCTATATGGTCGATGCCTTAGCCATTCCATTAAACCGCTCTAAAGGGAGTATTCACTTGCGGGCCATCAATAGATCTATGTGACCTGAGCCCGGTGCCACTCATAAAACTCACATAACTCACGACTAGGAATGGATCTTCGTTTTCTGAGCTTTTCCGCTGCCACTCCGAAATAGATCCTTCTGTTTACTATATAGACTTGTGAAAGTTTTTGCCTTTCCTGTTCCATTGAGCCCACTACGGAGTAGACAGGGGAAGTATACGCTACCAGCGTTACAGCTAACTTAGGTGAGGAGATCCGCGTTGAAAGGAAAATCATTTGATTAGAACTGGTTACATAAAAAGCATGCTACTACCATCTTCTTTTCTTTTGGCAATCTCTCCCTTAATGAACCAAGCTCACCTTCTGTCGATTCACCCGCAAGACGACGGTCCAAAGAGGGCAGAATTTAGCGCAACGGTATTACCGTAACCGCAGCACGCATTATTCGCTCTTTTTCCAGGCTTGATCCGCATCTGTCTTCGTAGTTAGCCGGGTTCTGGGTCAGCTTTATCCTTGGTTGACACGTACCTGGATGGATCACTGGCGTCTGGATATCCTTCCTCGCCTTCTGCTTGCGTCGATAGTCTGTCCCAAACCTCTTATCCCTGTCACCGACATGCTTCTCGAAATCAAACTGGCCATCGGCTGTGTAGCTTGTCATAAGCTGCGGCTGCCCGAGTGGCAGAGCATGGTCCTTGTCGGTCTGCCACAGGTGGTAAACCTTGCCGTAGAGGTGGACGACTTGATCCATCTCCAAATTCTCGGCGAGCTCCCAGGCAGGGGCGGGGACGGAGCGATTGGGCATGATCAGCATGCCGGACTTGACCTCGTAGGCATGTGAGTGCCATAGCTTGCGCTCCTCCGTTGGAAGCGTCTCAAACAACTCCGGAGTGATCATGTACTCGATTCCAATGAGACGGGCCTTGGGTTCGTCTGAGTCGTAAAGAAGGCACTGGCGGACATCGTTGTCTAGATTGTAGCGTGAGCTTCAAGACATACAGTGTATACGGCTTCAGAGACGTACTCAGGTGGGCGCAGTAGTGATTTGTCTCGACACAGCGGCTTGGGTCATCGGCATAGGCGTGGAACGCGTTGAGATGAGCGCAGATGTTCTTGACCGGTTGAAAGTCCTAGCCATTCAATCTGAGCATCCGCCCATCGGATCTTGGTGACGGCACTAACCTGTGTCACTGCAGCGCCGGCAGTCAAAATATGATTGGTAGCGGAAAGAGGCTCTCCCAATCCCTGGTCGGTGATGGGCACGTTGTTGTCCTTGGAAGTGTCCATTTCTTTTCTGATTGTGTGGATAGTGGCAGCAGTTGAGGTGAAAGAGTTTGTCTTGGAGTAGGTCCTCAGATTTGCGATGAAACGATTGTAGTTCATCGTCCATAGTTACGTCATAGACATCAGTGGGGAGACACAAGCCGGTTGATCGCTCCGGGCTTGGCAAGCACCGATGGCAGAGTATGCAAATATTCAGTGTTGCTCAGGTAGCGTGTCAGTATGACGATTAAGTGACCTCCGTGACACATCCGGTCCCGATAGCTAACGAGACTGGATAGTTAAGTTGGCCTTTCCCCGCCGATCAAACGGGAACACGCCGCGGAGGCGGAAGCGATCGGAGCTAAACTAGCCAACTTCTGACCTTCACCACAATCGGAGCTCCGTAGACGAAAGTAGTAAGTAAATGACATCTGGCCTAGATCTCCAGTGCTTAAATATAGCTCTGACGCTCAAATCATGACTGTTAATGGCTGCAGCGACGAATATCGACGAGCGACAGTGGACTTTTCCACAGCATGAGTCTTGGCTTCTCCGTTACTTCGCCGTACCACACCCCGAAGTCGTCTACTTTGACCTTTTGCTAAGAAACATAATGCTCGGAAGAGTCATCATCGTTGATTTTGTTTGTGCAGGCTAGACTTGACCCCGTCAAGGAAAGGAGAGAAGACACAGGCCAATGAGTAGCGCAGATATTCGCTTTCCCATGACAGCACGTCCCTACTAAAAGTCCATAGCATGACCCAGTCAAGAAGATAAGTCTACTAAGAATTGCCCAAAAGCTATTATAAAAGAATGACAACGACGATCCATCAGCAGGAATTTTTCAGGCGAGACTTGCAGATCACTACAGAAAACCAAGTCACGGTCCAACCTCCGCATGATACACAACGAACTGGATCTCAAAGACACAGAAACTGTCCACCTCTTGATCAGATCCAACCCAAAGTCGCATGACATCTTTCAGTTCCAGAAATTAAAGTTCTGGGTTCCACCACTGGAGTGAATGCCCGTAAAGACATCCCCACCCGAGATATGCCCATAGTAAATTAAGCCAGCGCCGGGCGAAGCACGTTCGATCGCATCACCAAAGCCGGATTTGTCCGTCGAATCGTTCAGCGGCTTGTCCGTCGACTTGCTCAGCGGCCTGTCCGTCGACCTGCTCAGCGGCTTGTCCGTCTGCGGATACCGCTCTACCAGCGCCTTCGCAACGCACGCGGCCGTGGCAGCAGCAGAGTCCTGCCAGAGCTTGTTCTTGTGACTATCGACATAGTCGCAAACACCTTTGACGATAATGCATGGGATCTCTTCCCGGGCACCGGCGCCTTCCATCTCAAATGCCATTAGACCGTATCGCTTGGCGATGATGTCGCGTTCCTCGCCAGACTTGAGGACGGTATCTGCGGATCCAAAGCGTCCGACGAAAACGTAAGGAGCCTGTGCCTCCTTAATCTACCCTCTAGCCTCAAGATTTCGTTTGCACTCGAATATGCCTACAGACGATGGGTCCTGGGCTTGCGGGGGGAGGTCCTTGGCAAGGAGCATCCAAAGTCGATTGATAGTTTGATGGTTGTTGGATGGATATTCTATCAACAATATCGGGATGGGGAGAGCGAAGAGGCTGCCTGGGAGGCATTGGGGCTAGCGCTGAAGGCTCTCGGCAAGAAGCATTGGTTGACGCTGAGGTGCAGACTTCTTCTCTCGTGGGCGTATCTACGCCAAGAGCGCCTTGACGAAGCTGAGGCCATGGCGGTTGAAGCGTTGCATTACGCCCAAAACAATGCACAGACCATTGACTGCTTGGACGTCCTGGCCGGGGTGCACGTCGCCCGAGGCCAATTCGGCAAGGCACAAGAGGTCCAACTCAAGATTCTAGAGTTTCGTCGGCACCATGACGGCGAGCGGCACCCGCGCACAAGCCATGCTCTGTATGCATCCGGAGACTCATATCGCCGCCAAGGACAGTGGGACAAGGCAGAGGAACACTACACCGAGGCGCTGGGAATATATCGTGACACTTGTGGCGAGGATCATCCACTAACACTCAGCATGATGGTCAGCCTTGCACGGGCTCGGATGCATCAAGGTCGGGCCGTTGAAGCCATCGCGCAAATGAAGGAATGCTCGCAAAGAAGACATCAACTCCTGGGCTCTGACCACCAGGAGACAAAGAGAACGGATAAGGTGCTTAAGAGTTGGGCGAAAGCGCATATTAACCGAGGATCTTGATGTGTTCGCTTTCCAGTATGTAGGTACAGTATGAGAACCTGACGGTGCCGGCAAAGCGGCGTTCTAGCGGTAGGCAAAGCTGTTGACTACTTCAGCCTGGATAGCCCTCCTTTTATTTCCTCTCCCTCTCTCTCTCTCTCTCACATACACACCGCAGCCCCTATATATATTATTTAGCAATCATATAGATATATCCCAGTTAAGTGCAACCTAATCCCTACCCTCTAGCCCTAACCCCTAAGAGCTACTGAGTATTTAGCTACTTATTTAGTCTTTAGCTATCTACTTAGTCTTTAATTCAGGGAATTGTATTATTCGCTCCCTCTAGGGAGCCCTATAGCGCTGATGCTTATAGTGCTGATGATTCAACCCTCTGAGAGTCCTCCAGGCGCTTATCTTCAAAACGAAAAGCTGGAAGCTGCCACCCTTCACTAAAGTAACATGCAGTGTCATACCATACAGCTTTACCTAATCATTACAAAAATTTATGTTAGAACAAATAACACCGCCGTACATGGCATATTTGCATCCTAGTTATGTGTAACGATGTACTAGGCCAGTAGAAATCACTCGTCTTTTACTCAGCCTCGGGACTCAACACGTGAGTCGACGTCGCACAACCCACCCACCCACCAATGTGTTTGCAGTATCAGGCTGAGCGGTTTTGTTTGCTCTCTTTCACTTCTACACCTTCTCATCGCAAGCATGTCGACCGCGAAAGAACCGCACGATATCTGCCCGCCAGTTCACGTGCTGCTGTGGAAGCAGGGTAATCACATCCATGTAGCTATATGCCTTTAAACCCTCAGACACTAATCGCGCTAGCCACCCTCTCCTGGCACCAACAAACCGTCTCTTCGAGCAAGCTCGCCCTTCCAGAAACATATCAACCCCAGCATATCCTATCCAAGGACTCGAAAGTCATAGTAGCGTTTGTCACCCGCTGCTCTTCATAATTCCTGGCCCTACTGACAACTGCCCAGCTTCGCCGAAGCCGACAAAGTTCGCGAATGTCCCACCTGCAAGCACCACTTCACCAACGCCTTCCACATACCACAACTCTGGTGGACGCCGTATTCTCGGAACTCGAACGGATACTTTGGATGCGAAACGGAAAGAGATGACGATGGAAATACTACTGCCCTTAGTATGTAGCTACTTCTGCAAGCTCCAGACCACCACCAGCACATGCTAACCGGTATCCAGACGCTTGGTTTCGATTCCTCGTGAAGCAGCTTACCGAAGAGAACAAGCACGAATGGTACAAATTCAACATCTTCACCCGATGGATCGCTTCTTCCCAGCAGACCATCGTCCTTGTCTTCGACCCCGTAAAGCCGCTGCGTGAGCGCCTCCCAAGCCCGATACTACACAACCCGGACCAAGACCGTCTCAACGACCCTTTCTGGACCCACGCTCGACTGCTCGACGACCTTGTCCGCCTCCAAGACACCGCCGTCTGGACCATCAGATCCTACATCCGAACGGCCGAGAAAGGCAGGAAGGCGAGTGGAAAGCCCAGTCCCGACTACGGGCGCTTGCATGACCTAGCCAGACACGCGATCCACGTTTCGGAAACTCTGGCGGTGTCTTTGAAGACAATTGCATCCATCACCCAACACCACAGTGCATTCATGGCCGAGGCCGATGAAACCAAGGCTCTCGACCGGAATGCCTTTCTTCAAGTTCACGAACGGCTCCTCTGGTACGAGCACATGATCGACAGCCTCCGTCTACGAGCATCATCTAACAAAGAACGCCTGATGAACGAGATCCAACTCGCCTTCAACACCGTCGCGCAGTACGACTCCGGAATCTCTGTACAGATCGGCCGCGCCACCCAGTCCGACAGCGCAGCCATGAAGACCATCGCCTTCGTCACCATGGCCTTCCTCCCCGCCACCTTCATCTCCGCAGTCTTCAGCACGTCGTTCTTCAACTACGACGCCGACTCCGATCGGTGGAGTGTTTCTGGGAAGTTTTGGATGTACTGGGTCTTTGCCATTCCCATCACTTTGGCTACGTCGGGGTTGTGGTTTGTCTGGCAGAAGGCGTACCAGCCTCAGCTAATTGGAGACGATGAAGGGTCTGCCAAGGAAGATGTCAAGTTGCTTGAGAAGTCGACTTCCGATGCGAATGTTTAGCTGAAAGTCAGGTTTGTCTTCTTCAGGATACAAGTCACAGTGCCATGATTAGATAGAGTGTTTTTGTTCTGTCGCAATTGCTTCGTCATCTATCCTTTTACATAGCGAGATATCCTCTTCTAGCCCAATTTCTACCTTTTTTATTCACAAACGTAACGTCTCGTTCCACGGGCGCCAGAACTGATTGTCCCACGTCGGCATACACTTTACCTTCTCGGGCGGCTCAGGAACCCAGTCAATCCTGTTCTCCTCCTCCCCATGGTTGCGAGCTAAATCCGACGTGTGCCCTTTGAGCTGCTTGATTTGTTCCGCCCTATCGTCCGAGTACTCGAGATTGACCGTCGGCACAACGGCGATCTTACGGTAGCCGCGGAACCACATTTCCTTGCAGAAGATCTGCGGCTCGCCCTGGGCGCACTCGCCATCCTTCCCGCCATGTGTCTCTCGGAATCGAAGGCCTTCTAACAGAGGCGCAGCGCCGATCGCGGTGGCGCCGTTCCAGCAGGAAAAGACCTGGAAGGGAAGGTTATCGTGGTAGCGGGAACTGGTGCTGGGGTCGTTCCAGAAGAGGTTCCAGGCCGAGTTCCAGTTGCCGTCGGGAGCAACCTCGAAGAAGGAGTCGCCGGCCAGAGTCTGGGCCACCCACACGTCGTAGAAGGTCGGGTCCTGCCCGGCGTAGGTCCAGTCCATGGCGCAGGTCATGTCGGCTCCGAGGGTGCGGCGCTGGAGCGCCAGCTCGAGGAGGTCTTCGGTACATGCTGCGACATCGTTGAGGAAGAGGACGGTAGTGTTTTCCGAAACCCGGTCCAAGTTGTCGAACAGCGGTTGAAGGGCGAGGTTGCGCAGCTCGGTTAGCTTGTGGATGCGATCGCCCTTGCCTGGGTTGATCGTGGAGGAGTTATAGAAATATGTGAGGTCGAGACGATCGAGGAATGGGCGCAGCGCGACGAGGACATCAGCAGTCCCATCTGGCGAATTGCCCTCAATGATGGAGAGCGCGCATCGTTCGGGGCCCAGGAAGCGGACGGCTTCGATGATGCTGCCAAGAAGTCGAGGGAGAAGGTTCAGGCAATTGCGCAAATCGAGGGCAAAGTAATAATCGATGTGTGGCGCATCGTTCGTATTTCGTCGAGTGTCTTGGTGTTGTAGCAGGCTGTCGTACCAGCTGGTGTTCAAGGGAGGACACTGGAGGCGCGGGAGCTCTGTGGCGGCGGGATCGAGGATCGCTGTGATGTAGGGAGAGATGCGCGAGGCAGAGAGGACGGTTCCTGGTCATATTATATTAGCAAGAGGTGTCGCCGTAGAGGGAGGCAAACAAGCGCTGACCATTTGGGATTGTGATGGCCTGCGGAGATGCGGTCGCAGAAGAGGCAGATGAAGTTGTCGGAGTGGCGATGCCTTGTTTAGTAGTGCTCTCAATACTGCTGGTGGGTTCCGCGCTGAAGTCGGGCGAGGTGGATGCTGTCGCTTCGTGCTGGAACGGAATATCCAGCGGGAGCCGAGTGAGGCGATCGCGACCGAGATAAACGGTGGTGGTGACGAGCAACAAGCAGACTGTCGACACGAGCAAAAAAAGAAGCCTGCGATGCATAGCTGACTCACGGAACCAAGTACATCACCAGAGCCTCACCGCGATTGACACTGACTGCAGTAACTGCGACGACCGGACGGGTTCAGGCGACGAGGAGAAAGGCGGCGGACAGGTGAAGAGGAAACACAAATGTCCCAGAACCTCAACGCCGGACATCCATCACACGACGACGACAACTTTCCCTAGCGCCAACAACATCGGCGGGGCAAGAAAAAACCCCTGCGTGCCTCGGATACATACCTTTTGCTGTACGTACTGGGGCTTCTCGGGCTTCACGGAATGAGATGTGCGTGTTTATAATTTGTGTTGGCTGCAAGTTACCAGGCATAGGTAAACAAACGTCCCACAGCCCGCCCCAATAGCTGAAGCTCTTTGGCGCCCGGGTGCCAAAAGCTGTTGGTTGGCCCCTGTTCAACGCACCAGTCGGGACAAGCGAGAGCCCAATGGCGTCCGTCGCCCTGGGAGCAAGAGGGCCGGAGCCGAGGTTAGGAGCGAGGAGCTGAGCTTTCAACCTGTGGTTACCTCAATGGCGCTTCCGAATTGGTGAGGACAGCCGACTCCGGCTATGTCTGCCGCGTCGACACCAAGAACGGCCTCTGGGGGTTCTGTCCCAACACCGTCTTATCTGCCACGGACTGTGGACTGGCCGGCAGCTGTTTTGACAAGCGGGCTTGCTCGAAAGGATGTGGAAAGACGGACAGCGAGGACTTGACAACGTTTACCTGGTTCGTTCTTCTTAACTCCCGCTGCTTGATCAAACCGGGAACCCATTTTCTTGGAAGACTGCAACTAACTCTCGTCTCACCACAACAGCACCGGCACCGCCTACTGTTCCACGGCACTCTTGACTTTCGGTGTCGACCAAACATATTCCTACATCGCGTGCGGCGCGAAGTCTGGTACCGACCACTATCAGATCACGCCCAACGAAGAAACAACAGCCACCACTACTTCCGTAGAGTCTAGCAAGTCGACGACGGCGTCGGTGACAACTGAGGAGTCAACAGCCACCTCAACCCAACCCTCCAGTTCGACAGCAAGCAGTACAAAGTCTGAAACACAAAGCAAGGCCGCCTCAGACGAAAACGCGGCTGCGACGACATCCGCAGCCTCTGGAGGTTCCTCTGGCAGGTCTTCGACCAATCTTGGGGCAATAATCGGCGGGGTCCTAGGAGGGCTGGCACTTGTCTGTGGCACTGCTATCATGGCTATTTATCTCCTGCGGAAGAACAATAACCGACGTGAAGGCTCACAGGCCGCAGGACAAGATGGGCTGCACCCGGCACCTTGGGTCCGCGATGAGCCAAAGCAACCATAGGAGCTGGCAGGTTGGACACCACAAGAACTACCTGGCAATAACCATTACGCACATGGACGTACACATGTAGCAGAGCTTTCTAGTTAACAAGTTGCTAGTATATAATAGATTGTAGATAATGTATCCTTTCATAATTAGACTGTAAAGACTCCAAAGCAACAGCTTTGGGTTTTCGATGAACGCGCTGCTCGCGAATTGGGCCTTGCTGTATGTTCTCAATATCAGAAAAACGGCATCATGATTTACCCGATATTGGATTGGTTGCTTTTGGAGACTGGATAGAATCTGGAGAGTGATACTTTCAGAGGCTACGACGAAATTGACGGGCACCGACTGTAGGTCGATGGGAGGTTGTATAGGACATGATTTGCGATGACCACTGGCAGGTTGCCAATGGGTTCCCGCGTAGGCTCAGAGTAGCCAACCCATTTCACTAAAGCTTCCTTGCGCCTTATATCTCCCTAAGTCTTCTACTGCTCATCTAAATGTATTCCACATGGTTATAAGACAAACCGTCTGTCGCCTGATATGGACTCCTCCGCGTGATAAGATCCTTCTTGTTGTAAGACTCACTCGGGGCTTTTTGGAGCAGTTGTAGATGTCTTGGCTGTAGCCACATTCAGTATGGCGTTGTATTTAGCTCATATCAAGCTCCATCAACGATAAGGCCATCCCTGTTTCATCAGGCTGGGGTAATAGTCTGTAGTTTTGCAGTTGAAAGTGTTCGTGCGATTACATTAGATCTCTCAGGCATTTACCTTAAGTTACATATAGGCAACTCCAAATGCATGCCGCTATCCCGACTATGGTCTCAAAACAAAGCCAAACGCGACCTCCCGCCCGGAGTTGCCATAACCTCTCACGGACGTTGGTCCGCGAGCTTGCTCAGGCAGAAGGGTGGGCAGATGGCCGAGAGGGTGGTAAAAGTGGCCAGTCGTGATGAGATATCTCTAACCTAAGAATATCGCTTTGCACTCTGGTCCCGGCTCACACGCCTGAGAAAGTGCCCTATTCAAGACCTGCCCAATTCCCTATCGTTCCGAGACTCCACCCATGGTGACAACATTAAGAAACCAAAAGTAGTCCCAATCTTCTCCATATCGAGAAGTCTCCTATAGCATAGGACGTGCGGAGCCATCCATCGGCCGATGGCTGTGCGCCATCAACAAACACTCAACTTCCGTACCAGGAGTGTGAGATTCAAGGTCGTCAAGATGCAGAGACCTAACGACCTCGCCGCTCGGGGAGAACAGTGACAAGCCTTGCACTCGTTCGTGAAGAGATGACTGTAGCATTGAATCGCCCAGGCCTGGGGTGCTGAAGGAGGAAGATGGCCTGTGATGAGGCGGATTAGTAGTGTTCGGAAATAGATAAGTCTGTATCTGGGAAGTGTTTCTGGAACTGAGCTGCGCATTTTCAGTAATATAAACATTCCAACTTTGCACAACTCTTAAAATGGGAAGCTGGTGTCTAAGTATGGATGTGTTCTTACTGCATTTCCGGAATCTTGGGATCGTCACTTTTCTCCGGTGCTTCAGTCCAATGTTTGATGCATGTGAGTCTCACATCACTTCCGTCTTCCTCACCAATGACACGAGAGGTACCAGGGTCTCGAAACTCAAAGTCAAGTTCATCCCGATCTTCGGTATAAGTCGTAGGCGCCTTAGTTATGCTACTAAAACATCGTACCTTTGATAAATTGCAGTATTAGCCTGGTTTTATTCGACTGAGCTGGGTATCGCTTACTGTGGCGGCGGGAGGCCATCCAATTGTAAATTCGGCGCCACTCCCTGGGGTTCTTGATCTGCGAGGTGAGCTTGTCAAAACTCTGCTTGGCTGTTGACAAGATCAAGAGCGTACACGGGTGCCACGCTGTAGGGTTTATATTCTTCTTTCCGACCATGGAAAGAGGGACAAGACAGGAGGACGAATGTGAGGCGTATGAAGCCAGTGGTAAAGACGAATCAATACAAACATCTTTCAGATACGCAACGGCATCATCCGTGAGTAGATCAGTGTGTCGGTCCACGAAGCGGTCAACCCTGCTTGGGCTGTCGTATGGGCCAAGACAGTTGAGATCGTCCAGAGTGCCGGTTCGTTCCCATACATGCCATCGAATTCAGGTCTTCTCCTCTATCCAACGGAACAGGTTCTTGGGATTCTGACTGGAATCATCCGGCCACTGGTGAGTCTCGCAGGGCCACATTATCCCTCCGGACCAACCTACCCACGAATACCTCGCAAACTCAGGTCGCCCTCTGAGCTTTCCATTAAAGGAAACAAATAGCAGGGCCACGTCGAGGTAGTACTCTGAAAGCCCTTCCACCAGCCCGGAGACTAGACCGGCTCCAAGTGGACGCAAAATGCCAGAGACGGCACGAATAGCGTCCCCCGTCATATCAAAGCTGCCGCGTGGAGTAGTTCTCGCAAAGCTTCTGGTAAGCCCACCATGCACTGAGATTCCCTTCCCTCAGGTCTGGGACACGCCTGATGTTGCTATCGCCTGGGTCGAGCCAGTGCGACAAGAAGTCAGCGGCTGTCTCCTCGCACCAGTTCGCTTCCATGCAACGCCAGTGAACCTGGCCGTTGACGAAGATGAGACTGCGCCGAGGGAGGACAAGCTCTTGAAAGGTCCGCCCTCGCTGATTGTATACAGTCCGCAGCAAGTGCCAGTCGATGCCATGGACAAGTGTCAGCTTGGTTGTTGAGTTCAGCTGTGCAATGTGCTGTGAGGTTTGCCTTGACTCAGATGCAATTCCGGGAAGCCCTGCCTGCGCGTCTGGTCCTGATCCAGCAACAATGGTCAAGTGAGACCCCTGGTAAATCGAGTTCATGAGTTCGACCCGGACCTTCATGTCTCGCTGGTAGTCTTGAATCAGACAAAGCGTATCAACCCACAGGTATCTTTCCTCTAGCGAAGACACCAAAGTAATCTCATCTCTTATCATCCGGGGTCACTCCGCTAAGATGCTGTCGAGCGCACCGTCTGTCTAAAGGTGCTCAAAGTTACTTCTTCGTAGGCGAAAGGTAGGTGTCTGTCCCCAGACGTAGCTGAGAGCCACATATCTTGTGTCCAGGGGCATTTGCCTGACGCATCTTTGCTGGACATCGATGAGGCGAAAGTTGGAATGTACCGCCTCTAGAAACTTCCCTCTTTTCAAGTCCACTTTGTCCTGTAGTGTCTCTGTTAGGACTCCCCAAGCAGATACTGGTCTTGTGATTACTCACAAGATTGGGGGGAATGTGGAAGCAAGTATCCCCATGGCTCTCTTCACATCGCTCCATCCACGACCGAATCATGGAAGGCGAGATTTGTTCCCCATGAACGATTCTGGCCAAACAAGGACGTTGCCCTGTCTTCAAATGTTGTGTGTCTTCCGTAACAAACATCAAGCGTGTCCCAAGCCGCGACGGATATGAAAGCCGAAGGCAGTGCTCGCCTGAGAAAATGACAACGCGCACCGGTTCCGCCTTCGATGAATCGACTTTGTCCCTATCGTGTTCGAATTGTGGCGTCCCCTCTTGGCATGCCGTCAAGGCAAGCTGACAGAAGGGACATTCTGGCCGATTCCGTAGTTCATTCTGTGTGCTAAAGTATAACCGTCGGCGTTGAGATTTAGGGCCTTCACAAGCTCATCGTGGGAATGGTAATTGTCGGCTTTGAGTCTCAAAACCACAGATTCTCTGGCAAAGCTCTGTACATCACACTCTGTTTAATGTCTCGCTCATTTGGGAATTCGGGACCGGTGGCTCGGGTGCTGTCAAATCAAACCGACCTGGTTGATGATGCCTGAAATACTAACCACCGTCTTGGATGTTGTTGAAGCTAGGCAACAGCGTAATCATCGTAAGCAGAGAATGCGACCCTAATCGTGGTGAAGAAAACACCGCTGATCGGATCACGTCCCCTGTAAGTTGCCACAGCCACAGATGGGCCTTTGACGTTGTGACTACGAAAAGCAGTCACTCTTGACATAGCTACATCTTCTCTCTCAGTTTTCACTCATCTTTATACATTAAAGAAACTAAAAAAGAACAAATTATACTATGAGGACGAACCGTCATCCGCCCAAATTCGGCACAACACCAACCCAGGAAGCGCGAAATGAACCGCCTCCCTGCTCGACCAACAAACCTTCGTCAAAGCCTGGCCGACTTGTATTTTTCCATCTCTCAGGGCCCTTTACTTACCTTTTTCCCATGGCTTCCAGGGGTCCATAGCGGAGGGAAATCATACTACGTAGAAGACCGAGGTACAATGCGGGGAAGGCTTCTTCCCCGCAACGACCCTGATCAATGAACCAAACCCGCCAGGAACAGTGCTATTATAAGATTAATAGCCTCGTATAAACAAGGCAATATGGCTGGACATAGGTTTGTCCGTTATCTGCACGGTACGTCAGATACGTTTGTAGAGAGGAGCGGTCTAACAAACGAAGAGCCGTCTGATCCGTTTCCCCAAGAACAGTCCCAGCAAATAGCCTTGCCAAGGCCGTGATTCGTGGAATTTAATATCCCGGAGCGTACAAAAATTCGTGGTAATGAGCCAAATCTACAGAGAGATTAATGGGCATCACTGCGATTAAGCCGGAAGAATTGGTGTTGGGAATTTGTAGGTAAACATATATAGACCGTGGGTGATCCTCAAGTGTACTCCCTTCCAAGTAAACAGCCGAATAATTATCGTGTTCAAGATGTTACTTCAGGGTGTCTGCCTCTCCCTCCTCACATCCACCTTGGCCTGGCCGGTTGCCGCTCTTCCTACACACGTAGAAGTCCCCGCGAAGACATACGCAAAATGCCAAAGGACGTCCAAGCACCACCCATTAGATGATTGCCCGAAGAACACCGTCTACGTGAGCAAGGAGACCTCGATAGCGGACTTCAACAGCATCCAGGATGCGATCCTTTCACTCCCCAACAACACACACCCTTACACCATCTTGATTGCACCGGGTGACTACACTGAGCAACTTAACGTCACTCGTCCTGGGCCTCTCACCTTGCTAGGAGTCAGCAATCGCCCGTGGAAGGGCGAGACCTACTCAAACATCAACTACAAGACTTCTCGCAAGAACCAAGTCACGGTTTGGTGGGCCTCTGCAAACCACGACAGCTCGGGCAAGATTGTGGACAACGCTGTCACAAGCGTTCTGACTGTTGCACCGACATGGGAATCCTCCAAGTCAGGGTTTGGACCGACCGGCTGGCCTGTGTCTGATGGCACTCCATTTGGATGCGAAGACTTCCGTGCCTACAACATCGACTTCCGCAATAATGCGGCTGATCAGTCAGATGGACCGGCTCACGCTGCAGGTATCAGTCGAGCTAATGCCGGTTTCTACTCGTGCGGCCTCTACAGCTACCAAGATACTGTAAGTATATGATGCCTTGGTCTAGTAAATATGGATTCTAATCACTGAACAGTTATTTGTTGGAAAATTGGGCAATGCCTTCTTTTACGACTCAATTGTTGCTGGTGAGGTGGACTTCTTGTATGGGTATGGCACACTGTGGATGGAGAAGTCAGCATTGACTCTTCGCAAGTGTCATGGTGGAATCACCGCTTGGAAAGGTAAGATCAGAAAAGTCCCTAATGTTGATTGGGAAATAGCTAAACGTTCCAGGCACAAACACGACATTTGAGAACAAGTACGGCGCATACATCTCCAGGTCACAGATCCTCGCAGCCAACTCCACCATCGCAAAGGAGATCAAGGGAACATGCCCTCTAGGTCGTCCATGGAACGAACTGCACCGCTCCATCTTTATGAAGACATACTTTGACGCGAGCGTTATGCCTGGCGGCTATGTCGACTGGAATGGCGGGAGATTCAACGATCAGACTTTCATGGCAACGTACAGCGACTTTGGTCCTGGCTGGGATCTTGAGGCTGAGAAAGAAAATAACCGAACTATCGTCCTGGGTATGAGAGGAGTCAGCCCGTATGATACTCCGGCAGAGGTTTTCACAACCGAGAATGGGAAGCTCGGGAATAGTGGGTGGATTGACAACAGCGTGCTTCCGAAGCACTAACCGAAATATTGGGAGATCACATGAGGTGAAAGCCCACCTACACATGCTTCTGTCGCAAATGAGTCGAGAAATGTACTGTTAGATCCGTCGGTCACGTTTTGCCCTCGTTGCTAAGCAATGTTAGTACAACTGCAGGGTAGTAAATCATGGATTATCAGACCGGCCACCTCGATAGTTGAGAGATAGGAAATGACAAACGATAGCACTTATTATGTACGGCCCCAAATTAAAATAGCAAAGAATGAAACGGTGCTTGAACAAGAATACAGTTGCCGGCCAATGAGAACAACTATCATTCAATATTCGCGCTTCATCCACGTCACCATTGTTGATGGGATCAGTTCATGTCCCACTTCCCCATCGGGATCCGGGGGTAGGAGCTTGTAGCACAGATATCACGGTAATCAGAAAGGATTGTATTCTTGGCGCCTTGTCGGGCTAGAGGAACTGCGCACGACGCGTGTGCAGCGTCACCCTGCGGCCGCAATTAACGGAGAATGCGGGGATGCAACCCATAATAGGGACACAGTTGGAAAGCCTGAGTGAAGTGACAACTGGGGTGGTATCAATGGTCGAATGAGGTGTCTGTCCTGTGCACCAGTACGGAATGGTGACGCCCACTTGCCGATATGAGTAGACTCGCGGAACTGATCTCCCGGGATGGATGAACGGGAACCCAGACAGCTTTGGGTCCTCTACGGGCTTGATTCGAGAGAATCATCGGTTTGCTTCGTAGAGGAAGAACACTTGACATCTGCAATCCCGCAGCACAGCATCTGCTCCGCTTCATCCCGTCCCGGCAAATCCCCATGAAATACGCCTCCAGCGTGCGGGGTGAATCGTGCCTCCGAGGCCCCACACTCCGGGGAACTGACCCGTCTCAGTCCAGGCGGGAGCATCAAGTCAGTTTAGTATCTAGTAGCCTAGGTAGTTACTGGTGGCTTGGCAATGCAACCGGCAGACGTCTCTCCGAATGGCTGTTGAACTCAGTCCATCCGCGTACCTCCGAGGATGTCCCCGAGGATGTCACTATAGTCTAGTCTTGGAGTTGGCTGTGTCACCGGCAATCCTCTCTCCGACCGGCTCCTGACTTCGGGACGTGCTCCGCGGGTATCTCCAGGCCGCTGCACTGTATGCGAGGTGTGCCAGCGCCGCTAACTCTATTTGCAGAGTCCAGGCCTTGTCCATGTCTAGTGGCGCTCTGGAATCCGGGGTATCAGTGGCTTGCGTCAGTGCCTAAGGAAGATGTGGCGGGAGGCGATGGCGGGATTGATGGCTTCATGTTTGGGAGAGTGGTATTGGGTAGTTGTAGCAATGGCAATCAAGGAACTAGTATAAGTAGTAGTCGCCTGCACTCGAGATGTTTAGTTCTGGGATCCTCGCTATCAACACTCAGTTCGACTCGCAAGCACCCGATCCAACGTCAACCGCTCTCGATCGTGTCCCTTCCCAATCGGCGACTGTCCAACCGCCACCATGTTGAAACCCTCGGCGGAGCACGTCAGTAACCACGACAATGTCGAGGCTTTGAACGATTCGAACCTCCACCATGCCGCGGAGAGAGGTCAAGCCGCGACAGACAAGTAAGCAATCTTCCGCCAGTACCGGTTCCAGAGACGCGCGTACTAACCTGGCGCAGATACGGCCATTCTCTCGTTCAATACGACCCAGCAGCTGAGCGCCGCCTGCGTCTCAAAATCGACTTGTACATCATCCCTACCGTTTCGATGCTCTACCTCTTCTGCTTTATCGACCGCGCGAACATCGGTAGGCTACACTACCTACAATACTGGGAAACCCGCCCCTAACGTCTACCTCAGGAAATGCAAAGATTGCCGGCCTCGACGTCGACCTCGGCATGAAAGGCTACGACTACAACGTTGTCATATCCGTATTCTACATATCCTACATCCTCTTCGAGATCCCCGCGAACCTCCTCTGCAAACACATGGGCCCTGGGTGGTTTCTTCCCATTACCACGCTGCTCTTCGGCGTCGCGTCGCTCGGCACCGGCTTCGTCAAGACGATCCCTCAGGCAGCTGGAGTCCGTTTCCTCCTCGGCATCTTCGAAGCTGGAATGATGCCCGGTATTGCGTACTACTTGTCCCGCTGGTATCGCCGTTCCGAGCTGGTGTTCCGTCTGTCGCTTTACATCGTCATGGCACCTCTGGCTGGAGCATTCGGCGGGCTTCTGGCCTCGGCAATCCTCACCCTCGATCACTTTGGCTCACTGCATCGCTGGCGCATGATCTTTGCCCTCGAGGGTATCATCACCATCGGGCTAGCCTTGATTGGCTTCTTGACACTGACCGATCGACCGGCGACGGCGCGCTGGCTCACCCAGGAAGAGAAGGATCTTGCGATTGCGCGCGTCAAGTCGGAACGCGTCGGAACCACGGTGGTGCTGGACAAGATTGACAAGACGAAGCTCCTCCGTGGAATCCTGTCACCCATCACCCTTAGCACATCATTCATTTTCCTGCTCAACAATGTCACCGTCCAAGGCCTTGCATTCTTTGCCCCAACCATTGTCAAGACCATTTACCAGGACAAGAGCACAGTTCAACAGCAGCTATACACAGTCCCTCCTTACGTCGTTGGAGCATTCTTCACGGTGCTGCTCCCTCTGATCAGCTGGCGCATCGATAGACGACACATCTTCTTCATCATGTGTGCACCGATGTGCATGATCGGTTACTGCATGTTCCTTGGCACGGAAAACAATTCAGTTCGCTACGGCGCCACGTTTCTCATCGCGTCGTCCTGCTTTGCACTTGGGCCGCTCACCAACGCGCAAGTGTCGGCAAACGTGGTGAGCGACACAGCTCGCAGTGCAGCAATTGGCATGAATGTCATGATGGGCAACGTGGGTGGATTGATCGCCGGCTGGTCATTTCTTCCCTGGGACGCACCGAATTACCACGTTGGCAACGGGCTGAACTTGGCGACTTCGGGAACAGTCCTCATCGTTAGCACACTGACGCTGCTGTGGATGAAGCGGGATAACAAGAAGAAGGATACTTGGGACGTTGATGGGGCGCTCACCGGGATGACGCAGCAGGAGATTGAGGACTTGGACTGGAGGCACCCCGCGTTCCGTTGGAAACCTTGAATCGGCCACAATAGCTTCTTTTCTATAGAGGAAGAGTTGGGGTGATGCTTGCTGCATCCAGGAGAGATATCTCAGCGTTCTGTTATCCTCGTTTTGCAGAAAGAATGTACAGGAACTTGAACAGACTCAATTCCCGTGATTTCGGTGAATGTCTATGTCACATACGGCGCTCTTTGTCTTGATTGTTGATATCATTGGGAAGCGACTTGACTAGAGTGTTCTTCACGGCGCTTACATCTCAAAGGTGCGTGAAGATCTTGGCACCGGGTGTCGCAACTGGGAGCACATCGGCATCTATTGCACCTGAGGAGGTATATGATGCTGAATAAAACCTTTGACCTCTTTCTATTCTAGCGAACCGATGCCATTTTGCACATGATTTGATCCACAGAAATGGGTAGGAATCGCGGCATCTACTATGACGGGACAGTAAGACGTACGTCGGTACACACAACACACCACGCTGCCATGGCATCCTACGGTTCCCTAGCTGTAAGCTGATGGCATGTAGACAATGCCCCCCGTTTCGCGCCCTGCTCTCGGCTGGTCTGGCTGTCGCGCCGCCCGCGACACTGCGTCCTCGACGACTTGGATGCCATCTCGCTCTCCCACTCTCAGCACTATTGTGCTTCCGCCAATATTTAGCCCAATGGTAGTGTCACGTCACCATATTTTGCGCCCACACTTCAAGTGCCGGTTCTGGAGCCGAGGTGGGGAACCTCGGAGGGCGTAACATGTGTTTTCGCCCACCCACCTTCTCCAGCTAAGCTAACCAATGTGCTGGATCTCATTTATCGAATCGATGACCTATCCTAATCAGGATTCTAGATTCAAACTCAAATAGCTCCAGATCAAGGCTGTTACTAGTCTTGCTCACTTACTTGCCACTGATCATCTCCTTTCCAAGGACAACAATGGACCAGCAAATACCCCAGAGCCAGAAGGCAGCGGTCATTGAGAACCCCGGACAAACCGCAAATATCAAGATCCAAGACGACATCCCAGTTGGGGAACCTGGAGAGAACCAAGTTCTTGTTAAGCTTGCCTTCAGCGGTATCTGGTACTTGTCCCGGTGGAACCATCTCGGAGAATCTATCTAATGTTCTTTACAGCGGATCGGAAGTTCGAGCTTTTCTTGGATGGAGCCAGTACAACCCCATCGTGGGCCATGAAGGCGTAGGCATTGTGGTCAAGGCAGGCGAGCAAGTTGCCGCTTCTATGCTCGGTAAGCGAGTTGGCATAAAATGGGTCTTCAGTGCATGCGGCCAGTGTTCCATTTGCATAAAAGGCCTCCCAAACAACTGTCCAAATCAGCTCAACACAGGTCGACATGTCCCGGGAACGCTGCAGCAATATGTGGTGGCGGATGCCATATTTGTGACAAGGATTCCGGATGAGGTCCCAAGCGAAGTGGCAGCTCCCTTGCTGTGTGCCGGCCTCACTATGGCAGGAGCCGTGTCGAAACTCGATGCTCACTCGTCGAATGACGATTGGGTTGTCATCTCCGGATCAGGCGGTGGACTTGGCCATCTGGGCGTCCAGATTGCTGCCAAATTGCGGGGATTCCGAGTCATTGCTGTCGACTCCGGGCAATCCAAACGAGACTTGAGCCTCAGCTGCGGTGCGCAGTTCTTCGTCGATTTTTCCAAGGACGACGTGGAAGAAAAAGTAAAGGAGCTGACAGGGGAGGGTGCACACGCAATATTAGTGGTCTCGGGCTCCGAGGAAGCCTTCAAGATTGCCCCTAAACTGGTCCGAAACACGGGGTTGATTGTTACTATCGGGCTCCCGTCCAACGATTTTGATATTCCAATACCCGCATCGTTGTGTTCAGCTCGAGGTAAGATACTCGCGAATCCAGAACCGAGGCAAGACGTTAACCAGTTCGTCAATGAAGCCTTAACGATTACTGGCGTCGCAACAGGAACCGAGGATCAGATGCAGGAGCTCATGGCTCAAGTGGCAGCGGGAAATATTAGCCCGACCATTACAGTTGTCGAGTTTTCTGAGATTCCGGTAATTTTCAATAAGCTCAAGAGCGATATTATTGTCGGTCGGGTGGTTGTGAGGATACCATAGAGAGTCAACCAGAATTTATATTATAGGGCAACGGCCAATAAGTACACCCAACGCTCTTGAGGACGGTAGAAAATAGAAGCTGTACACTCCTAGGTCTGAGGTTCTAATCTAGTTGGTACACATGCCTTGAATTGACTAAAGAGGTTCGATTGATTGTAAGGTATGTCCGGTACCCTGTGGGAGACGTGTCGAAGTCCAGCGTAAACAGTCAGGAAACGTAGCAATTTCCAAGGTCGTGACTATCAGACCACCCGGCTGACCTGAACTCTCTTGATCTCTTTGCCACCGTTGTTGTCTAAGTCTGTTTCAGAATGTGCCTCGTGATCTTTCTCGGAGCTTGGCTTGTCGGTAACCTGGCTCTCGGCCTCACGGAAGGCAAGTCGCTTCGGTCTAGGAAGATGGAATTAGCTCTGTCTCGGCCAAATGACTAAGATAGACGTCATCCCAAGAAATACCCAGGAGAGTGGGTGAATATCACTGAAATAACTTACAGCAGAACGCGCTTGTCGAGTTGCCAGAGACCTAGGATGAGATGGGTGGTGGGCCAAACATGGATGTTGCTTACTGCGTCGACTGCGTAGATGGCGACCACAGAGATACCAACAACCAAGGAGCGAACCTCTGGATCTTGGGGATACCTATTACCGTTATTAGTCAAGACTGATGCTATTTCTCATGTCTTTAGACTCACATATCAGTGAACCATGCCAAAAGAATAATCCCAGACGCCTGAACTCCGTAGGTGATGAAGTAGCTGGCGTAGGCTGCGGCAAGAGGCACGCTATCCGGGTGTCTCGTCCAGATGGTCATTATAATACCAGGAATGGCCCCGATAAGACCTGAGTTGAGATTGATTAGTACGGAGACATTCATTGCTTCGGTCGGTAGATGAGATATAAGCCACGGCTTACTTTGGGTAATGATCAGTTGCCACCGGACTTGCAGGAAGTCGGACAGAGTATACCACACCCAGACTGAGCTGAAGATTAGCGTAATATCTAACAAATGATCATTGAAGAGAGAACTGACAAAAAAGAACCTGGACTGCACCACCTCCAATGGGGATGGTGTTCACTTGAGTCGTGGTCCAAATCGGGGTGCCCTTATCGTCGATCAGGGTCTTTAGGAAGACACTAAAGTAGGACAAACCCCCAGCACTCAAACCGCTTACGACCCAGTAAGCCGGGATGTAATAAGTAATCCACGTACGACTGGCGCGTCTGAGTAAAGTAAAGATATCATCAGTTTCACATTATAGCTCTACAGGAGTTGTGTTACTCACTTTGCGGCCTTCCAAGTAATCTTCTTGGCCTCCGCTCGGCCATGACGATCTAGTCTGTTCATTGCAATCCGAGCATGATCGGAAGTGAACCACCATTTGGCCCACGGGTTTGGCCGATTGGGAGTATCGGGGAGCATGACAAAGCCGAAGAAGCCAAGCACAACCGTCATGATTAAGTTGATGACGAACAACCAACTAAATTTTATAGTTAGCAACGACTTCTTGAATGGGAAAAAATCACAGCTCACTGCCATCCAGCGAGACCGTTGCTTCCATGGAGTGTGTTGAGAATGGCAACCTGGAGAGCGCCAGACATCATGCCGCCGACAGCTCGCGCAGAGTGATAGAATCCCATCCTGTGATCAGACTGTCAGCGCTTGGAACTTCAAAATCAGGAAGAAGATGTGCAGGTTCATGCTGAATCTGAAGTGAGAATCCACATACCGCTTCGCCAGCTCTGAGGGGGTATACCAGTACACTACCCACCCGTTAGCACGATTTTTCTTGAGATGAACTCAACCAATTGCAAAGCCGCTCACTGAGTAGTGTAATCATTCCAGGCCAAGCACTGCTCTCCAGAAGTCCTAGGAAGAAACGAAAGGCATATATCTGTTTCGCGTTGTGCACTATTGCGATCAGGCCGGTTATGACGCCCCATGCAATCTCCAACCCCGGAAGCCACAGACTAGGTCGCACGTAGGACATGACGATTTGGGACGGAATGAGCATGATACAATATCCGATGTTGAAGTAGACCGTAAAGCTGTGAGTCGTCAGCTTTTGAACAGCAAAGGCCCATCATCCGGGGCTTTGATCTCCTTACTAGTTGAGTTCATTCTGGTAAAGACCCAAGTCCTCCTTCATGCCGCTCACATACGCAGTGGTGATGTTAGTTTGATCTAAGAACTTGATGACTAAAAAAAGCAAAGTAAGCACAAGGGTCCGTGTTAGGAATATGTTTGCATCTCATACCTTGAGAAATGCAGCCAAAAGTCATCAGAAACAAGTCCAGTCGCCGAACAAAGGCCCGTTCTTCCGCGGTTCGCTCATGCTTCTTAGCAATGGCAAAACGGCCAAACACAGAACCCCAGCTCATAGTCGAAAGCTATTATGACTGAAGACAAACTTGGTGTGCGTGTAAGTCACAGCTCAACTGCTAGACGTCCAGGTAAGCTTATTTTATAGTTCTCCAATCTGCTCTTCCGGGCCATCCACGGCGAACAGTTCTAATTGTCCTTATCTCTGATCTAGTTCGAAGACGACTTTCATGCACAAGCATCGTAACAGACGGCACGAAATCCTCCCACTTTACGACGAAGTTGATGCAATCGACTGGGATGCCCCACATGGAGTTGTGCGCTGATATATCGTCGCCAGGGCCGAGACCGCAGAACGCGGAGTCGTAATTGGAGAACCGAAAGGAGCCGCCCATTCAGACATGTCGCTTGCAAGAACCAACCGTGTCGTTTATCTCGATACGGAAATTCTTCTTCCATACGCCTTTGTGGCTTGCGATCACGAACTTGCAACGCGCCACAGCAGCCCCGAGCCGACAAGTACCAGCGCGGCTGTATGCTGCAATCCGCGTGGGTTTGGCGTCAACCGGCTCCCACTCGTGTTTCCAACACCACCACCGTACCACGGCTATCGGCAGTTCAGAGTCGGAACATTACAACTAAAAGTAGTATAGGCTCATAAAGCAGTCAATGAGCACTGGACCCCAAGAGATAGGCCCTGAGACCGACAGCTTGTAATATGCATTCGTTATGAGACTCGCATCTTGCACACCAAGTAACGGAGACAATGGCTCAGCTGCCGATGTTTCCTCGATTTATTCACCGATAGTCAGACGTTCCAGTTCTTTTATCCTAACTGAAGAACTCTTAAATCCTCACTTGTATGTAATGTTAGTTGGCATCTGGTTACGAGTGGCACAGATACAGAGTATTGCTATGCCGAAAAATAAATATCAACCATCTCTGATGCCTTGTGGCTTGCCGAAAGCTTTGAAGTCACATGAATAGGCAAAGTGGGATATCTTGAGACGCAAAGCAATTGTTATCGCACGTCACCCGACCTAAAGGCTGTGGCGTAGTCTCCTCACCGTTGTTGATTGATAAGAGTGCGATAAAGACTGCTAGGGACAAAAGAAGGTAAGTCATTTTAACCAGCGTAAAGTCGCCAACGCACCTGACCCTCACTGTCTACTTGACAAAGTTGTGTGTCTGTGTCTCTCGCGATATTCTCTGGAAATAAACTCATTGGATGTCAGTGCTGGTCGTTGTTAATGAATAGGTGATATGTTCGGGGTCGGTGCCAATGGCCGTAGGATCAGTATCATTCGGCTTGGTGAGTTACCGAAAGCCCGTCTTCCTTCTATTTATGAAGCCAAACTTGGCAACTGTTGAGACGGCACCCACATCTACCTGAAGTATTATTGCTGCCCCTTTGTGATCCTTAAAACTCTAAGCACATATTGTGCTCGACACCTGCGCTGTACGTCTTAAAACAAAATCTAAATATGCAGCTTACTGCGAAGGATCCGCGGTTCCTATTTGAACATTCATATGCTAATTGGCCTTTAGGGTTGTGGTGATCGTGTCGGCAATATCGCTGCACGAATGAAATATGGCCAAGGAAAAGAAGTGTCTCCTGTCGCCTTTGACCTAAAAGTGCAGTTTGTTTTTCGGATTACACACCTACCAACGAAGACGTTGTCAAGGAGTCAACAAGGCCCTTTGTAAATGGCTGGTTGAAACTAGCGTGCTAAAGCTACGCCTAACTTGCCGTATCATCTGCTTACACTCCATTCATCCAAGAAACATGGTCGATAAGGAATGTAAACGAGTCTGCCTTTCAAAAAGCTTTCCACAAACGAGATAGCTAGCGCTGGACTCATCTTTGTAATGCTATGTAAACCCGGAATGAGAAACCCCCGGGAAGCTCAAATCGCATCAATGGGAGATGTAGGCTGGTCAAACAGTTGTTCCAATTTTGCGTGTATTAATCTGTAGCCCTACTGAGTTAGCACTTTCCTTCCATCAGTCTCGAAAAATGGAGAAAGCCACACACGTTATACATTGAAAAGAAGCGTGATGAGAATATTGTTCTGTCTCAACCATTGCAATTGGCCAACCCTATAATCAATCAAGACGTAACAACGGTGCCATTTTAGAAAGCCTCCACTGATCCAATCAGAAACTGAGTACCTTGCAAATAAGGTGGATGACGGGAGACGGGTTTATCTCAACTCCGTTACGGTTCCAACCAACAAAGGGCACGGTTGAGTGAATAAAGAGCACAGCATTAGTGATTATGTTAAGCTCACTTCTTGCACCAACCCATCATTCAACTCGATCTCTGATTTCCCCACAACATGACAACTCGTGGCCGCCCTGCTAAACGACCCGTTACGCCACCGGACCCGACGCTTCTATCTCGACGAGTGCCTCTAACACGAGCATTTCCTGTCCTGTCTTATGGGTCAGGCGCCGCAGCAGATGTTCTCGCCACTGTAAAACCTCTCAAAGACTTGAGAGCAGAGGCGGAGTTGGTAGGGGGGCCTCGCCCCTATCTGGATGGGATCCTGGACTTGCTAAGAGCAATCACAGACTCGGAGAACGTGTGCCATCGCGAAAATGGGCATTTGGTACGGGATGTCACATGGGGATTCTACGTTTTCGTGCTTTCATACTCCGATACTGCGCAGGAGAACCTTGAACGGGACCCCATAAATTGAAGCAAAAGCTGCATATTTGGGCAGCTGGTAGATTGCCAGTAAGACTCATCAATCCAAAACCCACCTTTCTCTTAAATAGCATTTGACCAAGTTGTTTATACTTCTAAAATAAATATGTTTACTCAGCCGTAAACTCGGATGAAGAGTATCCGTAAAGATTTGTGATGCTCTTAGAAGAGTAGCATGGCGCTAAGAATGTTCCAAGATACGACCACCGTGGTCTTACTAAGCTGACAGGCCCAAGATTAGCCCTCCTGAATCACGACGAGCCTTCCAAGATTCCATCTTCTCCGGTCTATCGTGGGCAGTCTTCATTCGGCAACAGTGCATACCTATACCATTGAGGTGAGTGTCGGCTATGCAGTATTTCTGTTCTAAGGAGTGAGTGCGGATGATCTCCCGTAAAGACATGGTGACATTCTGCAAGAAGCCCACGTCCGTGGCGTATCAGCGCTTGGAGCTGACGGAGGTAAGAATTTAGAGGCACTTGCAATGGGACATGAGCCCCTGAAGGAGGGCCCGTTAGCGGCCTCATAGGCTTAGACATTGAACGGGCTCGGGAACTTTCTTCCGTTCACGAATGGCCCAGACAACGAGGCTTCCAGTGGCATTGAGGCACAATTTCAGCTGGACGCCACGTCTCTGCTCACACTGCATTTCCGACGATCTGAGTCTCCTTAGGCCGGAGCTAACATCGTCGCTCTGTCATCATGGCGGGGACCCCGCTGATACCGTCTATTGCGGCTGACCAGCGCGGTTCCTATTTGTCCGGATGAAGTCGAGAGGCTCTTCGAGACCCAGGTCGCAGTGCCGGCTTCACCATGGCGTTGGATGGTTCGCGGCCGCCTCAAATATTGGGGGCTCATAAATGCACCGTGTGCCCGACGTCGCGTCCTGCGTGAGACTGTCTGTTCGAACGCGCTCGCTAATTCTCAACTCCACGATGCGCCTCTCCCTCTCTGGTGCACTCGCGAGCCTGGCTCTGCTCGCATTGGCAGATGCCCAAACGATGCCAGACCAGTTGGCAAGCGCCATCAGCGATTACCCTGGCCTCTCCCTCTTTCGCTCGCTGCTGCTCTCGTCGCCCGATGGTCTCACTACCGCCCTCGCCAAAAAGACCACCAACATCACGGTCCTAATCCCCACCAACGACGCCATCACCAAATACCTCTCGACATCCGGAGTCTCGAACCTCACTGATCTCACCGCTGAAGATGTCCAAATCTTCTTCCAGTACCACACAATGGCCGCCTCCCTGAAGGCTGCGGATTTCGAGAGCCCCAGGGGTATGACCGTGCCCACTTTATTGCAAGAGGGAAAGTTCAACAACCGAAGCGCTGGTCTCGTGATGCAACAGCAGTTCGGGGCGCAAGCAGAAGGCCAGGTTTTGCTCGCCTCGGCGCAGAACAGTAGTTCAAGCAAGGCGAAGAGGCAATCCACTGGTCCGACTGTGAATTTGAGAGCGGGACTGGCTCAGGATACAGAGATGACGGCCGTTGATGGCTCCTGGGGGCCCAAGGATGCCAATTCCTTTCAAATTGTTGACAGGTAAGCTCAAGCGCGATTACCAAACCCAGCATCTCAGAGCGGTATTAACATCTTAGTAGCGTTCTTATTCCACCCAGGAATTGCTCAACAACAGTTCGGTCTTTCAGCGACAAGAGACTCGATGCCTTCGACGCCGTACTGAAGAGGTCCGGGATGTGGCCCGTTATCGACACCTCCTTCAACCTGACATGCCTCGGGCCGTCGAAAGAGGCCTTTAGCAAGGCAGGGAATCCGCAGACCTCACTCTCGAAGAGCGATCTTACGGATACCTTGCTGTAAGTTCATGAGAATTCTCGCCGGTTGCACTACCTTCTAGTGGCAACATGCTAACCGATGCCACAGATTACATACCCTAAAAGAAGTCACATACACAAATTACCTTGAGCACGGAATACTTCTAGAGACTTTCAACAATCTGACTGTCCGTGTCAGCATCAAGAACAACGACATCTACTTCAACAATGCCAAGGTCATTGAGGCGAATGTTCTCACTAACAACGGTCTTATTCACATGTTAGTCCCTCTCTGAGATCGCGAAGACTCTTGTCTCTCCTCTGTTTTTGCATTACTCACACGTCTTAGTCTTGATTCCCTCATTGAAATCGACGAGTTCGACCAGTCAAGTAGCACATCCAGCGAGGACACGCCAAGCTCAACAGCTACGACTGTCTCTACTGACTCGACTGGCGCTGCGAGCGTCCATTCGTTTGGCTACTCAGGTTTGTTTGCTTTTGTTGCTTGTTTAGTGGCAATTTGACGAGACAACTACCAGTAATTGGTCGCAAAGGGTGACAGATTGTTATGCAGAGACGTTATTAATTTATAATTGTTTTGTGGATAAGCAATGAGCATTCAATAATGGTCACTTATAGTCACATACCATTCGGTGCAACCTGTTCCTCCTTTAGATCAGTCAACATGTGATCCAAACCTCACGCTAGTTCCAACAGCAAAGACGAGATTTGAAATTTCCCAGTCGGGGTAGCAGTGTCTCCATAATCCGAGAGGTCTAACAAATCCCATAGGTTCCTTGTCCATACTGCATCTTCATTGCGCGGCTTCTCGATCCTAGACCCAGTTGTCATGGTTATAAAGTATTTCCATTGGTCTAGAACTCAATGGTGATGAACTAGCAAGGAATTCCATTTAGCGGCAAGGTAACGAAGGGTTCGTCAATAAACTTCAAGTTTGATGCTAGTTTATGCTTCATGTGCGTGACCTTGGCCAAGTGGTGGCGTAGCTTTCGACGTAGAATATATGGGCGAAATTCCAAATGAAGTCTACGTAGAGGAAACCTCGTCCGCCCTGTTGAACCGTATTGACCTGATGCTCACACATTTTGTATAGAAGATCAAACATTCGCGACTCCTTCGTCTTTACGTCGCTGAACTTACCCTGTACCCAGCCCAGTGAGCGCACTTGCGCTAAGAGAAACTATTGATTTACGAAATAGCGAGGCGTCAAATAGCTTTTGGGCTAACCTCAGTCTCGTTTAGGGTCAACCGATAGAGAATCCACTGGTTGCTGATGGTCAACTTCCCCCTGCTTTAGCGTTGTGTGGCTGCTGTGCCAGCTTGTATTCGTACCAATTCCCGTAGCTACGACGGAGCCAGGGATGATAGTCTAATAAATTGGTGTGAACCGGATGAAATGGGGATAATTACAAAAATGCCTGCATCCCTCCTTTATCTTCCTCTTTGGCGATCACCTCTCAACTTTGTGAGATTTTCAACTCCTTCCAACCTTCGACAGAGAATGGCGCGAACAAGACTGATCGTCGCCGTCGTGGCAGCCCTAGCTGTGTCTGGCATCGACGCTGGCCCTTGCAAGGCGAGCTCTTCCGACGCCTTGTCCACTGAGACAACCGCAATCATTTCTTCCGAGACGACAACATCGGCTACTTCTACTACCACCGCCGGGCCAGAATGCACGCTTTTCGACCCGAAGCCTGCACAGGCTATCTGCGGACAACTCGGCTTCCCTCCAGGAAATGTCATCGCCAGTCGGGAGGACGTTGAGTTGGATGAGTGCGCTGAGGCGTGCCAGCAGACGACGGGCTGCCTCACCTTCAGCTTCAGCGGTGGAAACTGCATCCTCTACACGGACTCTGGGCTCAAAATGAGGAACCTTCCTCGTACTGTGGGACCTCCTTGGTATGAGATGGAGTGTTGGGACTGTGATGGTACTCCGACCACGACCGCATCAGTGACGACGGCAACCTCGACATCCTCCAGCATCACGACCATCGCAGTTCCACCTTAGCCGACAACGATGGCAACCCCACCGTGTCCATCAGCCACCTTGGCTCCAGATGATGCCCCACCTTGGTCCTCCTGCGGTGTCCGTGGTGCAATATTCACGGGAGCCGGGATATATCTACTCAGTCATGGGCTGGAACGAGCTCTACCTTGGCGGATACTTTTACGTGATGGCTACATGCTTCGAGTGTGAAAAGACGACAGCAGTGGAAACTCGGGAATAGCCTTGCCCATTGTTGTAGAGAGTGATATATAGCATTGACAACTAAATCTTGGGCGCCAACTTGGTCATATGCTCTCGCATTTCGGGATCATCGCTGGCCTTTTATCGCATTCATCATTGTCGAGATTCTGACCCCATCAGATGTGATGCATAGAACCATAGCAGAAATACGGAAGATTCTGGAATCAAGTACACGGTCCGTGACATTTGATATTCATAGAGTTGAAAAGCAGTCATTAGTATAGTTATGCAGCTATTCGAAAAGTCTAACAGTTATAATCTACTACGTAGCATACTCCTACGATTCTGTTATTCTCCCACGGCGCATGCATATTCCTTCTCTCTTAACCATTAGTGTCGAAGCTACATATGCCACTCTTTTCAAGCAATAACTACCTTGTAAGTGAGAAGAAACATGATGGTCACTTACCAGTGATATTTGAGTTTACGCGCGAGTCCATGCCCGCCCGTACATTCATTCATGTCACTCCGTTCAGGAATACTGGCGGTGTACCGAATCTTGTAGAAAACAGTGCTGTCCGTACTTGGTAACATCCAACTGCTCGTATAAAGGCGATGCGGCACCAACGGACGGCCGTTGAAGACTCTTGCGGGAATGGCATCGACTGTACGAGAATGTGGCTGGAGATATTTCAATGGCAGAAAGCCCGTTGAAGATTGAAAAGGGAGCTTGGTAGATTCTGTCGTCGTCTTCTAGCGTCGCTTTGGCTCCTCCATCTCTGCCTCGCTTCACACTACGTCCCGAGTCTAAAATACACTCGTTTATTCGTGCACAATCAAGTTCGTCTTCACCATCTTAGCCGCCATCAGCGCCGTGGGCGTCAGCGCCGGGCCGTGTCACCCATCTTCCACCACCACAGCGGCTGCGTCAAGTCATGCCAGGCCCACAACGGCTGCGTGGGTGTTTTGTACGGCGGATAGACTTGCATCATGAGGGGTGGCATTCAGGATATGGATGCGAACGAGGGTTTGGGTTGCTTAGAATGTTCGTCATGATATAGCTAGCATTTCAAGAGTCCTTGCTCTAGGGTTGTACCTGGGACCATCTCCCCCGGTAATAATAATTGGACCCAAGTTGCCTAATCCTACAAGCATTCTGGCTTCTCGCTCAATACTGTCTTATTTGAGGGGAATAATTATTGGCGGGATTTTATTAGTCCATAGGACAAGGGGAACGTAGAAGCTCGGAGTGTGCTTTCCAACGGGAGGCCTCACAGGATTATTCCAGGTTCAGATTGTAAAGTACCGAGCCTGTAGCCCTGCCGGTAAAATCAGTCATTTATTTCGCACGACTATGACAAGGTGATAGTCGTCATTGCCAAATCGTAGCTACGGACGTAGATTTTCTTGGACGATATCAGTCTCGAGATTGAGCGCTAGCATGCTAGGTCAGCCAGCCATCGACGCGCTTAAGACCATCAGCAGAAGACAGTTAAAGACTAATGATTTTGAACCTTTGGGATGCGTTTTCTGCCTACATTCGCATCGAATATTCTGCGTTGTTAAAAGCCAACGTAGTACGTAGGTATTTATGATAGAAACCCCTCATCTGCTCTACTTCCAGAGCAGGGCGTTTGGGAGCCGGGTGAGCATTTCTTGGCCTGGAAGATACCTAAATATAGACAGCTGACTTGATGTGACAAAGATTAACCACCTACCATTCCTGTCTATAGTCAGGCATTTCTCTCTCGTCTGTGCGTAGTCACCGTTACTCCGAGCAGGCCGAGCCAGACGATGCATTCTATCGGCAAGCAACTCCGCGTCCCCCAGATGATCGCCACCAGGAAATCCCCGAATCATCCATCGTCCTGCAAGCGAGGTTGCATCTGGGCACCCTTCACCCCGCATCTTAAACGTGCCTACCCCGGTGATCTTATTCGAACTCCTTTTCGACTGGACGGCTAAATGTACATTGACGGAAGCTTACCCCGTGGGCTAATTTGACCGCCTTGGTGTAGAAGCAGCACAGAAGAAGCCCGCGTCGTCTATCGGCAGAACGAGAGTGTGTGTCTCGGTTTCGGCTAGGTAGTTATAAAACTGTATCAATTCCCCAGGTTCGTGTCATTAAGGTTACCCATCTATCTCCAGCGTCATTCGAACCCAGCATTGACTGAACCGATACAATGGGTTTCCCTTCTCGCCACAAGGAGACTGGCGTCTCCGACGCCGTGCTCACGGGTATTGTGGAGAGGGACACAGTGCCCTGGTACAAAAAGCCCAACCTGCGCATCCTCTACCTTCTGCTGTTCCCAACCTGCATGGGCGTTGAGTTGACGTCTGGGTTCGATTCTCAGCTCATCAATGCTCTCCAGTTGTCGGATTACTGGAAGGCTTGTACGTTGTTCCCCTAGTGCATTTGGTGACTAGCCGGGCTGACATGCTCAGATTTCGACGATCCCCAGGGCAGTCTCCAGGGTATCATCGCAGCTGCTTACTCGCTGGGCGCCATTCTTTCACTGCCTCTCGTCCCAATTGTCAACGATAGATTGGGTCGCCGATGGAGCATTTTCCTTGGCAGCGCTGTCATGGTGGTTGGAGCCCTCATCCAGGGTTTCTCGCAACATGGTACGTTCTCCGATCCAGTCCTCTCGACATTTTACCGCGTAAAAAACGAATCCTAGAGATATTGGGTCTTTGAGACTGACTAAAATAGTCGCAATGTACATTATTGCTAGACTTATCCTGGGTTTTGGCATTCCAACATGCATTGTTTCCGGCAGCAGTCTTATCGGAGAGTTGGCGTATCCTAAAGAACGACCTATCATGACCTCGCTCTTTAACGTGTCCTACTTTATTGGTACGTTTATCCTTGCACTTGTTCCTGAATGCATCCGAGCCACTCCCTTTACATGACATGCCACACACGTTAACGTACTCAGGCCAAATCAGCGCCGCTGGCATCTGCTTTGGAACGAACAACATCAGCAGCCATTGGGGATGGCGCATTCCATCGTTGTTACAAATCTGCCCATCACTCCTTCAGATATCCTTCGTCTTGTATGTGACCGAGACGTGTTTCCCATGAAGCTCAAAGAACTGACCCTCGTAGCTTTCTTCCAGAGAGTCCCCGTTGGCTCGTTTCCCGAGACAGAAGCGAAGAAGCACATGAAATTCTTATCAAGTACCACGCCGAAGGCGACAGAAACTCCGAGTTTGTCACGGCCGAGATGGCCCAAATCAGCGCCACTCTAAACATTGAGTTTGAGGCTTCAAAGAAATCGTGGATGGACCTCCTGGGTACGAGCGGTATGCGGCGCCGCGCATTCATCACGTCCTTCCTCGGCCTCTTTACGCAGTGGTCTGGAAACACCTTGATTGTGAGCTTATCTGGTACTTTAGGCGGCGTGTGGCGTGATCATAAAGCTGACTTAATCAGAGCTACTACCTTGGCGACTTGCTCGAGATGATTGGTTGGACCGAAAGTGTCGTCAAGCAAAAAGTCAACCTTGTGAATGCTTGCTGGTCTCTGGTCTGCGCATTGGCTGTTGCCTTGCTTGTTCGGCGTTTCAAGCGAAGGACCATGTACCTCACGTGCGCTGGAGCGCTGTTGACTGTTTATGTCTGCTGGACAATTGCCATGGAACGCGCCGTCACAGCAAGAGAGGGCGGTGGAGAGAACAAGGCCGCTGGCTGGGCAGTCATTGTCTTCATCTTCCTCTACCCTCCGGCGTACAACATTGGTTACAATGCTCTTACATACAGTAAGTACCCTTCTCGGGTTTCCTTATTGAGCCGTGCTAACATCTACAAGCTTATCTCGTCGAGCTATGGCCGTACGCAGAGCGAAGCCGTGGAATCGCACTCTTCCAACTCTTCGGACGCATGGCCGGCTTCTTCACCACCTTTGTTAATCCTATTGGACTTGACAATGCCTCTTGGAGATACCTGATCAGCTACTGTTGCTGGCTCGGCTTTGAAATCGTATTCATTTACTTCTTCTTCCCCGAAACAGCAGGACGCACTCTCGAAGAATTGGCATTCTGTCAGTCTTCACGAAACCTCTGCCTGACCAAAGCTGACTTGTTGCAGTGTTTGAGGACAAGGACCTCGCAGACCGTGCGGTTATCGCCGTCGAAAAGGTTGTCCATCACGAGAACATCCCGGGAAGAAACACAATCGACATTGATGACAGTCGAGCTGCTAATATCAACAAGGCTTGAAAGGACCGGACTGTGGTCGTTTATGAGCGGACATTGGTGCTCAGCTACCCGAAGTAACCTGTACTAAGGTTTTGATCCAAGTTGTTAAGGATCTTAACCAATTTGGATCTTTGAATTGAGTAACTTGAAGTTCATGGCCTTTCAAGCCCCTGAGATGCCAGATGTCAAGTGCACCCTCACAACTACCCTTGATGCCCTTTATAACGGGGGTTAACTCGTCGTCTAGCCTTTACCTTCAACCAACCCAGATCAAACATGAAAAAGTCCAGGCCGTGAGCCGATGAACGAGCGGTTAAAATAGACGAGACCCTAAAAGACCTCTAGACAGCGGGATGTGTTTATCATCGGACGGAACGTGAGCATTGATGAATTATTTGTATTTTAGTCTCGATATCAGCCCTGACGTCATTGGCTTACGGAAGGCACAGCGATGTTATTTCGCCGGGAGGCTGCATTAGTCTTACTACTCTGAACTATCGCCCGAAGCGCCTACTCAAGGCCCGTTTTATCGGTTTATCTGGGATTTGTGGAACTGAAAAGTAGAGTTAAATAGAGTAAACTATTTAGTCTGTTGAACTTGAGACCTCAAATGTCTTCGACGTCATGGGGCGTCTGGTATGACGTAATTTAGGGTCCACCCTTCAGCCGCTCACCTTGCTCAAACTTGGTCTCACACCGCGCTGGGAAGACACGTTATTACGGAAATAGGGTAGTATTGGTGGGCGTTTATTTATATCTAAAATAATGTGAGAAAAGTGCCTGGAAGGGGTAGTTAAAAGATTGCCTATTTAAGTAAGGCATGACAGCTAACTACCAGGTCGGAGATCATCAACAATAGGAGCTCTGGTGTTTTCTTCCATTCTGCCATCGCACGCTACAGGGATCTATGGCGATAGAAGGAGGGGCATTTAGAGGCTGGGCACGGCCGATCTTGTTTCATTCTCCGTCATGGTTCCGTCACTTACCAAGATTTTAGTGCTCAATGCCCTTCCAAGTTCCAGCTTATAAATGCTAAGATCGACGTGGCCATCTTCAAATCTGGTAAAGGCACCAGATGAAATTCAACTACTGTTCTTTTGTCTCTTCATACACTCACAAAATCTTTCCCGAAATATGGCCAAGAGTCTGGATTCTCTCCTCCAAGAGCTGGAGGAGCTCTTCACGATTGACAAACCCAGTCTGGACAAGATTTCTGATCGCTTTACGTTCGAGCTCGAGAAGGGTAATTGCGTCTACACTCTGGGCAAGGGATGGGAAGCTAACGGATCACGCAGGCCTAAGCAAAAATGGAGGGTCTATTGTAAGTACTAGGCTACTGGAACCATGAGCTCTTCTCCCAGCTCAAAGGAAGCACTGACTCACACATCTCAGCCCATGAACTCGACCTGGGTTACCTCACTTCCCAATGGAAAAGAGACCGGCACTTATCTAGTCCTGGACCTGGGTGGCACCAACATCCGAATCTGCAAGGTCGCTCTGAAAAGGAAACTTAGTGATCACGAAGTCACTCAATCGCACTGGCGCATACCGGAAGAGCTCAAAGATGGTGATGGAGAAAGTCTCTGGGACTTCGCCGCTGATTGTCTTGGTAAAACCCTGAAAGACCCGGAGTTCGAGTTTGACGGTGGCGGAAAGATTCCCCTCAGCTTCATCTTCTCGTATCCCATGACTCAAAACTCCATCAAAGAAGGAGTGCTGCAGCGATGGACGAAGGGGTTCAGCATCAAAAACGTCGAAGGCCGTGATGTTGCGCCTATGTTAGCGTCTGCAATAGAGAAGCGAGTAAGTCAGGTATATTCCTCTTGGGAATTATCTTTCTAACCAGCCACAGAAAGTGCCAGTTGTCCTGACCACTTTGGTCAACGATACTGCTGCAACACTAATCGCTTCCGCCTACATGGACTCCCAAACAAAAATTGCCTGCGTCTTCGGGACAGGATGCAACGCGGCTTATGTTGAGGAATGCGGCTCTATTCCAAAGCTCGCCTCAAAACACTTACCCCGGGATCGGCCTATGGTTATCAACTGTGAATGGGGTGCCTTTGACAATGAGCACGAGGTGCTACCTAGGACCCGATATGACATGCAAATCGACAAAGAGTCTCCACGACCTGGCCAGCAATCGTTTGAAAAGATGATTGCAAGCCTCTACCAAGGGGAGATCTTTCGTCTCATCCTAGTAGGGGCTCACGATGATAAGACGATAGACCACTTTGACTCGCATGATAAGGGAAACCTTGAGGAGCCCTACAGCCTGGATTGCTCATTTCTTTCCTCCATCGAAGAGTAAGTTCCATCTCTACCTTGGTTTTCTAGGCTGTACTCACTCACGATTCTAGGGATAAATCCGAGGACTTACACGATACCCATGGTATCCTTCGAGAAAAGCTCAACATCTCGTACTCAGTCCCAGAGCTCAGGTTTATTCGTCAAGTATCTGAACTGATTACGACGAGGGCCGCACGACTAGCAGCATGCGGAATTGCAGCGATCTGCAAGAAGAAAGGGTTTGAGAGTTGCCACGTCGGTGTTGAAGGCTCTCTCGTTGAGCATCATCCTTACTTCAAAAAGCGACTGGAAAAGGCTCTGCGCGAGATCATGGAGTGGCCAGGGCAGAGCTCAAGTAACGACGAAGATCCTGTCGCACTTGTGCCCGCGCAAGAGAGTAGCGTCGGGGCTGCTATCATCACAGCGCTCGTTCTGGAGCAAGAGTAGACGGGCAATAGCTCAGTATAACGTGCCCCTGGAAGGATTCCGTTCTATAGCTGTTGCAAAGGCATGGCGTTATTGAAGATGTGGATTTTAGGAAGGTCGGTCAGAGCGCAACCTAGACTTGTCTAACTACACTGTGAATAATACTGGTTGAGTGGTTTACAAGTTCCCGCAGAGCAGCACATTGCACCGGTCCATGACTGACCACCACACTGCCCCCATAGTGCAGCACATGTCGTGTTGCCATCTTTGCTTTCGGAATTGTCACTGTCGTCGGAAACGATTGTCTCGATGCTGGCATCGGCAGAAGTACTACTGGCAGTGCCGAGCTTGCTGTTGACAAAAGTCTTTGCCTTCGTGCCGTATATGCTGACATACTGCTGATGGTGCGCGGCGTCGTTCCCGTTGCAGCAGTATGGGTCCTCGGCGTCACAGTATAGTTGGACTTTGCTGGCGCTGGGGCACACGAAGTCAGAGGCACGAGCATCGAACTGTGAATGCTGTTAGCATTGATGACTTGGTGTAAGATTTCCCAGTGTTTTGGACTTACCCCTCCGTTCTTACAGGTTCCAACCCCGTATGCCAGGCCGGAAACATAGCGGGGATCGCCCATCAGAATGGCTGCCTTGATCATCTTCACAGCAGCGGCTGAGATGGGCACAGCTGTGTCTGTGATGCCAGCACCCGAGTCGCCACCACCACAGAGGGCATTGTCCATAATTTGTCCACCCTGTTCACGCATTAGCCTGGGCATTTTTGGGTCTCATATAGCCGTTAACTCACTTGCGAGTAGCCAACCAGCACAATCTGCGAATTCGGACACTTTTCGTTAAAGGCATTGACTGCCGTTGCGACAGCGGCCGTCCCTTGCTTGGCAGAATCTCCGTACGCAACGCTTCCACATGAGGCCTGTCCTCCACACGCCGGGTAAGTGATGGCTTCGGATGTAGCACCCGAGTGGTCAGCGATAATCATGTTGATCATGGCCCCGGCGGAGCCAAATCCGGCAGAAGCCGTGGTCTCTCGGGCGCCGAAGATGTGGATACCAGGGCATGATTGTGCGTTGACGAGCAGCGCATGCGCTGACAGTAGTAGCAATGCTGATGTTTGGCTGAGAAACATGATGCCAAGTATTGACGAGAACGTTCAAAGACTCTGAAAGACTTGTGTGAATCGTGTGGGTGCGAGTGGTATCGAGTAAAAGAGTATGCAGGTTGTCGTGAATATATACACTACCCCATGATATCGTTTCAAGAAGGCTTAATACTCCCTGGGCTAGTTTCACTGTTTCTTTTCTCAGCTGGCAGTCGTGCGACCCTGGAACGATCCGTCGGAAGTGAACGAGACTGGACGGCTGGATTTATCTCGCCTAGACACGCCAAACCGTTTGCTACTTCATGCCACCGTTCGTCTCCACATAAACTACGCTGCGTTTCGTGGAAAATTAGACGTGGTCGTTTTGAAACTTTGGACGTTTTCCCGGACCGCATTTTTCGTGTCCCTTGCTCATCTCCGTGCCGCAGCTAGTCTGAGGTTACATCTGGTTCAGAGCTGTTCCCGAAAGGCGGGTGATTGAACCATTTTTATCGTCGTGGAAACAGAAGACCTAGCCACTCAAAGAATAGTCCAGAGTTTATGTATAGGTAGGGAATGAAAGGCCTAGAATCCGAGTTCGTCTTTGTGCCTCCTCCAACGTTTCCAACTAGGCACGAGCTGGGGAATTACCAGACATATTGTTGGTCGCTGCAAGAACAAAAGCTTCTGAGAGTGACATCTTGTTCTCGATATTTAAAGAGTCGCATGTGCGCACTGGTATGAGAGAGCTATTGGACTAATATTGCTGCGCTGCAAAGTGACGATACTTGTCCGCTAACTGAACGCGGTATCCGCGACCCCAGATGATCAGCGGCACGCACGTTAAAGCAACAGCTGCAGCGATACAACCGAGCAGCACAAACATGTCGTATACACCCATGTTTGTCATCCAGGGAGTGACGGCGAATACTAAGGCGGTAGCAATGATGTTGCGCACGAAAACAACTGCTGTGAGGGCGTTGCCCAGGATCTAACAAAATCCAAGGTCGTGAGTAATACATTCAGAAATAATCCCAAAGCAACTTAGAACCTAGTTAAGAGAGCTTACCAGTTGGTACGAGTCTTGCACATAGGTCAGAGCCATGTCGCCCGTGCCGCCGATTGCGAACCCGATGAAACCTGCCCCTACCGCGTTTACAATCCACGGCATTCCCTGAGACACCATTAGATGAGTAGAACAACCCAGGATAGAGTAACCTTCTTACCTGTGCAATAGTCAGACCATACATGAGGCACCCAACCGTCATGGACAGCCCCGGCACAAGGAAAAGCCATAGGCGGGTCTCCGGCTCATAAATCCCCCCACGTCTCTTGGCCACCTCAACGATAAGATAATCAACAAGAGGTCCACCAAATGCCGAACCAAGCAACGCGCCGATTGCTGGTGGCAAGTTCATATTTCCAATGCCCGCGGTGCTGAAATTGTAGGGCGGCGCTGCGTAGATGGACGACTGGGTGACGGCAAGAATGGCCAGCATGGCGATGGCAAAGCCGTATTGTAGTGCGGCAAACATGACAGCTGGGAAAGTGACGAGGATTTGAAACGGCTGGTACACTTGTTTCCATACAGAGATGTGCTGGGTTGTTGCCTGGTTATCCAATGACCAGAACGCGTGCCGTTCCCAGTATGTTTTCATGGGGATTGTGAGGTCAATGTCAACCACCCTCCGCGACTGGGATGTCACAGTATCTGCCTTGTGGCTGGCGGATGTGCTCAGCTGTGGCTGGTTGTTGCTGCTGTCTGCCTTGTTAAAAGCGTCGTGTTGATGTATGTTGGGGACTTCGAGGCCGGTGAGAGGTGGCGCAATGTACTTTGACTCTTCAAGGAAGAAAACCATCAGCAAGCAGATGACAGCCATGAAGATACTACACAGCCAAAAGACCCATCGCCAGCCCATGGCAATCGCGGCGTGACCGGCAGCGACCGGGCCTAAGTAGTTCTAGAAGCCATCAGTTAGCCAGTCCAAACATCCAAACTCAAGATCGGTAAAGACTGGAGACAAAATTTACTAACGCCAACCATGACCATGAATAGGTATATAGCGTTCATAGTACCTCGTTGGTGTACGAAGAACAAATCCGAGACCTGATCGAGCGACATTCATGTCAGTTGCGTGCTTGTGACTGATTCAACAAGTGTATTTTACAGCATAGAACGTACAGTGACTTGAAACAGAGCTTCGTTGACAGCTCCAGCGATGCCCGAGATGGCATTGGTGGCAATCATGTCCCCAACCGTCTGCATCTTGGCCTGCCAGATAGCGGATGCAAGCATTACCAAGCCGGTGACGATGTATACAGGTCTGCGACCAATACGAAGAGCGATAGGGATAAAGATGATGCACCCGACAGCCAGGGTCGCCATGTTCGTTGCGTAGCCATTATTGAGCTGGTCGTAGCTCATGCCAAGTTCTTCGTTGAAGTCTTGCCAGAGCGGGACACTGACGCACAGGCTGTTTTACTAGTATTTAGTGTACAGGTTCTACTCCAGAAACAATCAGAAGGGGTCGCACATTGCAAATACCATCATCGCGTAGAGCGAGAGGAGAGTCATGTGGAGAGTCTTGCGTCCCGTGCTCCAGTTCTACAAGCAGGCATTCGTCAGCCAAAAACCATTCTTCCCTTGGAAACTGCATAGAGATATTCAACTGACCAGAGGCTGATTTGGATCGGAACCTGGCTGCGGTGCGAGTACGATGTGCGCCCCATTCGTGTCCTCGATCCGCTGAGTGCCAGGAGGGAGCATGGTGGAGTCCATGGCGAGTTCCCAAATCCCACGTCCAAGGCCTTGGTAGCCAAATAGTCAAAAAGCGGTTGTGAGGGAAACAAAAACGCGGGGTGAAGTGAGGGAAATGACGGTCTCTTTATCGTTCTCCGTATCCGAAACTAGCTGGTGTGATGTTACGGGATTAACATACACACTCTAAACGCCGCACAAACTGTCACCACGGTGCGATAAGGCAAATCTACACCATGTAGATAGTCCTGAACCTGGGTACACCTAGTAGGAATAGTCGTAACCCCGCATTCAACCCTGGCTGCATTCTCCCCAGCAATTCTCGATCACGATGAGCCGGCTGAGCTGCACTACGTCGCAATCAGAACATGCCTAGACAGGGGTGGTGTGACGTGTTTCTGAACTTGCTATCTATTTCCCACTTCGGGGATAGTAAGGCCAGGGATCAGCGACTCTGTCAATCTCCTATTTGCATCGTCAGAACAAGTACTCGGTATCTCTGTGATGAAACACCGTTCGCCATCATTTCACGCACGAGAAGGATCTCAGGCCGATAGCTTCTAAATGAATATGAACAGCTTGCACCACTTGCCTTGTTGCCTACCTTCTGCGTCGGCGAAGACCTCTTCATTCATAGACGCGGCATGGCTGAGACTGTCTACGTGGATAACGTCTCAACACACGCCCCAAGGCAGGTTTAATAAAAGGTACCATATCACATTCCATTGCGGTACGGGTATAGACAATACATGATTCAACCATGACATCCCCTGGACCTCGTGGTGAATAAATTACTTCAGTTTGTGATCAAACTCCAGCCTCGCCCAGAGCCCAGCAAAACAGCCTGTCCGTCAGTTCCCAAACCCCAGATACCTGTTTCAATTTATATTTTCAACAGGTTCAACATCCTAGAGTTATCGCGGCGACCAGAGCACATCCTAAGTACAACTGTCTCACATCGTAAGGAACAACACCACACAAGCCACAAACGCCGCGCCTCCCACCCACGGTACCGGCCGCCCCGCTCCGTCTTCGACAATTTGCTCCGGTTCGTAGGTCGCTGGCAGCGTCGAGTTGGTCGTGCCGTTCCAGCAGTATCTCGCAAAGCAATCTACACACTTCGCAGGGATGTCCGTCTTCGTGCGGACCAGACTGCGTGCCAACACGGCGCAGCCTACGCACGAGGGCCAGTCCGAGTCCACGGTGCTGTTTCCCATAGTTGCGACATTATACCCGTTGAGGATCATTTGGTCTCTCTCGTCGTCGCTGTACTCGGGGTTGAAGGTTGAGAAGTTGGATTGATACGTGTAAGGCGCGTTGGGGAGGTAGACAATCAGCGGTCCTGAAGAGGTGTCGGAGTCGGTGTCGCACCCGAAAAAGGTCGGCCGCTTGTTCAGACCGAGGTTAACAAAGGTGTTTTGATCCGGCACTCGCGGGAACTTGCTGTTTTGCGTCGAGAAGCCGCTTGTGGACTTTTTGTATGTCGCCACGAGGGCAGTACCGTTTAGCCACGAGGTTTTCGTGTCGGCGGAACCGTCGATGGCGAAGATGACGTCGATATGGCGATCGGATAGGGTGAGCGGATGCAGTGGGATGTTCTGCAGGTCCTCGCCACCATCGACAAGTGTGAGGACGGTGGTGTTCGCATTCATGTTCTCACCAGGATTATACCTGTAGAAAGGGTTCGGCCAGCTAGCAATGTCCCTGTTCTCCTCGCCAAGGTCTGCCAGAGTCTGGTTGATGGCCCGCAGCAGGAAGTCCGGGACACGCGACGCTTTGCCAATCTGCAAGAAGGCCTGGTTGAACAGCGACGACGAGGTTCCCATGACGAAACCGGCGTTGTCGACGCCCGAGATGCAGTTCCCGCCACGGCCAATGGTCCCGTTGGTAAAGTTGGAGCCGACGAACTTCAAGGGTGCAAAGGCGGCGACTCTAGGGTCGTAGGAGCCCATTTCCCAAGGGTTAAACTCGAAAACAGTAGAGTTTTCCGGAAGCTGGAGTTGTCCAAACGGTCTCTCCAGCGCGACGATGATGGGCATGGGTGCTCTAGCTTGTGCGAACTCGATGTCCTTTGCAATGGATGAGAAGGTGTATGCTGCGGAAACAGTTAGCTCACTTGTCCACCATTGTTAGGTGAGCCATACCCGGTCCTCCATCACTCGCGTTGACGAGCTGGTACGATAATGCCCTGCCCCAGTAGTCGGTGATGGTCGTGTTGTACCCAGCATCACGTTTGTATTTGGCGTCTTGATACAGCTCACGGTAGTATTTAGCTGCAGATAGTTCCGCTGGTCCTGTATTTCACTAGAGTGAGCGGGTATTATCAATGAATCGGGACTAAAGCCAACCGACCTTCAATGATGGAGTCGTTAAACTGCCACAGTTTGCTGAGAAAGCCACTGGACGAGGAGACGATAGACTCCACGGTTGTGAAGTTCTGCACATAGAGGCTCCCTACGAGCCAGCTCCCACCAGACAGTCCACTGAGATACGTCGCCGCCTGAAGTATGCCGCCTAGCTGACCCTTTCCCACCGAGCTTTTGGTCCGGTTGTCAAAAGCCGCGATGGCACCCGCGCCGTTCATCAGCGCCCGGTAACCTCCACCGGAGATGGCGATGCCAATCCGCGGCACGGCGCTGCCATTGCTGACGATATCTTCGATGTACGCATCCGTGTCTATGTCATCTATGTTGGCACGACTGAGCACGGCCTTCAACGCCGAGATGGTGTTGTTGTCACGGAGTGGCAGCCAGGCCGTTTCCTCGGCCGACAGAGCCGTCGCCGTACGGATGGCCGGCCGTGTTGCGGGGCAGGAGACCCGGCTCGGGGCGTATCCGTCGGGGGCATTCGGCACGGCTCTTCGTTCAAGCAACTTTCCTGTTCCACCGTCTGGGGACACGCAGAACACCGCTTAGTTATTGGTCAGCTCAAACTCGCTCTTAATGCTGGATGTTGACGTACTGGCGAGTGAGGCCAGCAGAACACTCGCTAAGATGTTTCGAGTCAACATCATGCAATAGCTGACATCTTCTGGTGGTAGCTGACGCAGTTGCCATAAAATCCAGGGTCGTCTGCCCTTTTTAGAGTTATGTCAAGCTTGCTAGGGTCAGATGGCCCCAATTCCCAAGATGGTGTTATAGCCGTTCTTTCGTCAACATGACACATCATGAACGAGCCCACAAAGTCTTATTAGTCCGCCCGCAGCCACAACTCCACCTTCACCTTTAGAGTTTCGATGGTTCTTTGTGGCCCTTTTAAAGCCCTATTCAATCTACCACATCAAAATCTTTAACATGGTGCTCTACTTGCCCAATGATAAAGACCTAGATGGGTTGCTCTCCTGCCTTGCCCCGACTCACCATAAAGTTCTCCGGCGTGAAGACCACGACTTTAAACTTTCTGATGGCCGTTGCAATCTTAAGTTGGATATAATTAGGGGCCAATTCACCCGTACCTGGTAGTAGGGTTGAAATATGAGAGGTGGCTTGATATGATCTAATGAATGAGGCTTGAAATGGTTCATCTACATGTCGGATTTTAAGGAAACTTTTGGCATGTGATTATCATGTCCCAGCGAACCTCACATCACGAAGAATAATGTCAGGAGCTTTTAATGGTCACATGCTTGCAAATTGGTACTAGACAAAGCCCGTTGTGGTCAACGGGAATTAGTACAAACTTTGCGCCAGCCTCCTAGTCACTCGATGCCAAGCTTTCACATGGTATCAGCTCGGGGAAGTCCGTCTATTTGGGCCTAAGAGACGACATCTCGACTTGGTGGGCTTGTGCAAAACGTTCGTAACTAAAACAGGAACCCAAAAGTTGGCAGGCCGCAACAGATTGCTATACTATTGCGTCCTATAATTACGGTGCGTTTTCGTCGTAGACATCATATTTGTACGTACTTCCAACATGGTCAGCCGCAAGCCCCTTCTGGCCCTTCCCATGTACTCGCTCTCTCGCCGTCAACGTTTCTCCCTTGTCGCTCGATTCTTCAGGATACAACCCTCGCTTCCGCATCTCAGGCACAAGCAACTCAACCACATCCTCGAAGCTGCCAGGCGTCACCACCGCAACAAGATTAAAGCCATCTATATCCGCTTCCCGGATCCAGCGCTCCATTTCGTCAGCTACCGTGTGTGCCGTCTCGACGGCAAACGGCGCGAGGCCGCCGATGGATGCAAACTCGGCAACACGTCTCGGTGTCCAGTTCTCGCCACCAGTAGACGAGACGAATGATTCGAGGTGTCTTCGTATCACTGACTCTCCAGCGTCGGCGGCACTTAACTCGCGATCCAGAGGCGCTTTGGAGAGATCAATGCCTGTTACACTGCTCACTTGTACAAGGCCGCCGATGATACTGGCGTACTTCTTGTACTCTTCCAGCTTGGCCTTGGCTTCCTCCTCCGTCTTCCCAAGAATTGGGCAAAAACTGATAAAAACCTTGAATCTTCGCGCGTCACGACCCTTTTCGGCTAGCGACGCGCGAAGCTTGGCTGCCTTTGGAGCAGTCTGGGAAGGAGTCGTTCCGCCAACAAATGCAGCCTCTGCATGGGTTGAGGCGACATTGATGCCAGCTTCTAAAACGCCCGCTTGGAAAAAAAACCCAGTACGTTAAAGTTAAGGGGGAACAATATATTTGCTAATGAATTTATAAAATCTTCCTTCATGTTTCACCGTCCGCACGCGGTCTGGGTTGGCATATATGTCGTTCTCCCCGTCTTCAACTACTGCATCATCCGCCCAGGAACCTTCCCATATTCTAGGGTGGCGATTAGAGACCACGCCGTAGGCTACGCATCAACAAGTAGTCACTCACTTGTAGAGTAATTGAAGGTACTCGTCGGATCTCTCGTAACGCAAGTCATGATCAATCGCTTCATCTAGGCCGATGGCTCGGAAAGCAGACTTCTTCCATCCAGTAACAATATTCCAACCGAAGCGACCCTGGGTGAGCTGATCTAGGGTGGAGAATCGCCTAGCCAAGAGGAAAGGAGGTTCATGCGATGTTGAACTTGTGATGGCAAACGCAAGTTTCTTTGTCACAGCTGTCATAGCCGTGATGGGCTTAAATGGTATCAGAATAATCCGTAGAAGAAAGTCTTAATACGAATGATGAGACTTACAATAGATGGATCCAGTGCGGGATAATGAGTAGCTCGCCGGATTGTCTCGTCTATGATTCCTCCGTACGCATCGTATCCGCCTAGAAACCATCAACACTGCACGTTAGATGATTTTTAAAAGCTGAGTATTATCAAGAGTATCGGCGAGAAATAAGGCGAAGAAGCCCCCTCGCCCCAGGAGCTTGGCATACTCAACCCAAAAGGCAATGTTGAACTTCTCAAGTCCTTTGCCTGCGGGATTCTGACTGGCTGTCAGTAATCAGAAGGCAATGGCTCGTATGTTAATGTGACCAACTTTCCATTGACCAAGTGATAGCATTCCAGGCCCAAAGAAATCGAACGCATTGGGAAGGATAAATCTCTTTCCAGCACCAGAGGTACCGAAGTCCCCTAGTCAAATTTCTTGTGAGGGCACAGTTGAAGACATTTGTAACGGTGGGTAATGGATGTCGTAATTGTAGTTTGCAATCCAAGCAAAGTCATAATACCGCATGTGTCCCGTCAACAAACGCAATTCCTGTACCGCATATATAACAATATTCTACCAAGGCTGTTCGAACAGTTAAATGGCGTAATAATAGACAATGATCGTGAAATGGGTTAAATCTGCTCAGTAGATCCAATGAAATGCTACCTTGTTATCTCTGAGCTGAGGCGTGGAGCTTCATCCTTCCAACTGGGATCCTACTCGCGTGATCCAGACACCGCGGAGACTTTACGATTACGTAAAGCAACGCTGCTTTTACTTAGAAGTCAGGACGAATTCAGGGCCGTTCAGTCCTGGCTGGCGTCTATTCACCTTCTAAGAGGGCCCAAAACTTGGAGAGTGCTATGAACAATCAGCCAGACATTTAAAGCATTCCATACCTTTGCCACGATTGAGATCATACGAGAAAAGCTCAATTGAAAAAGGCGAGGTGACGCAGTAATTAAAACCAACATGCGTAGCGTCTGTATTAATTTAATCTCCTCAGGTTTTGCTGTAGTTCATGCCACTACTAGTATGTCAATCCGATGATGCTACTCGACTGTAGTGATAGCGGCCCTTCTACTCTAGAAACTGATATTAGAGGCAGCCCCGCGTTTTTTAAGTGCACAGGCGGATAAAACGCTTCACCCAGCCGGAGAAAGATGTACTCTGTTGGTTGTGGCTAATGATCCCTGAACGCCAAGATCCTCGGCTGGCCGACACGTGTTCTCGCCGGTCGTTATCGGCTGTTCCATCTTATGATCTTCTTCGTCGTCCATTGAAGCTATCTCCTCCTCAGGACTCCGGTAGAGCACCAAGACAATGGATACGGAGCAGCGTGACAATGAGCAGCCGCTGGTACGACCCGTCTCTCCCACTCATCTTTGCTCCGTAGACTAATCCGCAATGGCAGGCTGCCGACGATTTTGATGCTGACTCGGTTCTCTCTGCGGTAAATGTTTCTCCACGGAAAAGCAAAACTGCGTATTGTCTCATTCTCTGTAGCCTGTCTCAGCCGGCCTCACTTCGCTGCGCTCGAGTGTCCTCAACTGGCGCGTTGAGAATGGACGTACCTACCATGCCATGAGCGATGGAAGTGAGTGCATTCATAACTAACGCACCGGAATCGTTGGAGCTGGGCTAACCTTCTCGCGCCTCTCGTCAGAGTACGCATTTCCCAACGATGACAGGGAATTAGACCGTCTTGGTAAAGCCGCCTCTGCAAGCTGTCTCATCCGTCGCTGATCAGGGGTTGCTGCTCAGATTTACAGCACAACATGTGGCTTCTCACCCTCCGTGGGCGGATGGCCCTGAGTCCCAAGGAGCACGGAGCCAAGCGCGTTCTTGACGCAGGTACAGGCACTGGCATCTGGGCCATCGAGTATGGTAAGTTTTGTGCCGAATTCCAGTGTGGAAGGGGAGTAGAGTGGTGGTGCTAACATCGTCCCAGCCGACTTGCACCCTGAAGCGGAGGTAATAATTAATCCTTCGGATCCCAAGATTCGTAGTTCCTGTGCTTATTGAGCTTATGATCACGATAGGTCATAGGCGTGGACCTGAGCCCAGTGCAACCCAATCTGCAAGCATCCCGATCTTGATGCCCATCATCTACAAAACTAACTGGTTTTCTCAGTATTCCCCCCAACTGCTCCTTCGAAGCCGACGACCTCGAGAAGGAGTGGACCTGGAATGCCCCCTTTGACTTCATCTTCGCCCGTATCCTTGCTGGAAGCCTCGTCTCCTATGAGGAGTTTATCAAGAAATCTTTCGAGTATATCATCTCTGTTGAATGACCTACACATACTCACACAAAGTTAGCAACCTCGAACCAGGCGGTTACATTGAGCTCCAAGAGGTCGAGTTGCCCTACCGTTGTGACGATGACACGCTCCCGGAAGACAGTGACATTGCGCGCTACGGCAGGCTCTTCAAGGAGGCCTGTGCCACCATCGGCCGTCCAATGGTCGAGGGCGTCGATCTCGAGGAATGGGTCAAGAAGGCTGGTTTCATCAACGTCAAGAGAACCGAGCTCAAGTGGCCCCTGAACTCCTGGCCGCAGGACAAGCACCACAAGGAGATCGGCGCCTGGTGCCACTACAACGTCGATCAGGGTCTCGAGGGTCTTTCCCTTGCCCTATTCACGCGTATCCTCGGATGGACTAAAGAGGAGACTCTCGTGTTCTGCAATAGCGTCAGGAAGCAGTTCAGCGACCATAGCATCCACGCTTACTCGCCCATGTGAGTGAGACCAATCCGAGAGTGCTGTGATTTGAACGCTGACGAATTTCACCATTTCTAGCTCCGTAGTCTACGCCCAAAGGCCAGAGGCGCCCAAGGAGGCCGAGCCGGAGGAGGAGGCCGCTGAGGAGACGACTACGCCGGCGGGCGAGACTTCCTAAGTTCTATAGCTTAGAAAGCAATCAATAAAGTAGAGAATTGCAGAGGTTGTAAGACGTTTGGCCGAACGTGGCCCTTGAACCCGGTCATCGCCAACCTTGTTCCCAATTGCAGGCCGCCAGCTCAGGAAACTGCGGTTAAAGCAGCAAGCGCTTAGGGCTAAGAAAGGAAGGAGAAATCATCGATGTCGGTTTTATGGTCGTGTATGTTGTCATAATCCTGGCACTCACCCTCCCACTTTAATGCCGAACATTGGGCCATCGCACTCCCCATTTAGATCACTGGCACAAGTTAGTCCAAGAGTCAAGTATTACAGCAGATTATGCACCAGCAGGGAACTGGTGGCGTCTATCGATTATATTTAAAGAAGGGGTATCTGACAGTCGCTATAGGTGAGGAGTCTTTGGGATGAAGGTTGAATGAGGATAGATGATAAATTAAATTTTACTAGACTTTTAGAAGTAGAATACCTGGATATTAGACCATGTATCTTAGGCCAAGAAACCAGGTTCAGATATAGGTGTTGTTCCCCGCCATACGAAGTCCACCTTGCGTGATCACCAGGATATGTCACTCTACTAAGCAGGATAAATGTTTCCTGTCTCGTCCTGCATTTCAATCCCGCTCATTCTCTGCCTACAGAATTCTTTCATCGTTTCGTTTTATTTCCTGCTGACTCCCAGCAAAGGCAGCAACAATTACCGACAATGGGCGACGACAAGGAAAGTCCGGCCCTCACGGTCGAGCCGGCGGTGTCTACTCCGATAGGAAGAGAGATCGACACTGCCACACACACGAAGGAGAATTTATGGATCAGATTCATGACTGTGGTCGGATGGTATCCCAAACACATGCCAAGCTCTGAAAAGTTGGTGGTCTTGGAACTCGATCTGAGCATTCTCGTTTTTGGATGTCTTTCTTTCTTTACCAAGTACCTCGATCAGCAATCTCTCACCAACGCATTCGTGAGGTGTGATCTCACTGCGCAATACGCCCTTTTATTACAATTACTAATCATCTATTTAGTGGCATGAGAGAAGATCTTAATCTCTGGGGAAACGAACTCAACTACATCACGGCAACATTCTGGGCGTCCTACTGCGGCGCGATGATTCCCGCCTGTTACCTTATGACTCGTTACCCCGCGAATATTGTTCTCCCGTCACTCGAGCTTGGCTGGGGCCTCGCAACATTCGGACTTGCATGGGTCAAGAACGTCGAGAGTGTGTACGCCATGAGGTTCTTCGTCGGACTGTTCGAGTGCTGTTCCTTCACGGGCACTATTTACGTGATTGGTTCATGGTACAAGCCAAACGAAATTGCACGGAGAGTCGCCCTCTTCTTCATTTCAAGTCCTCTTGGAACGATGTTTGCTGGGTATCTCCAGGCGGCCGCGTATACCAATCTTAATGGAGTTCATGGCCATGCAGGCTGGAGGTAAGGCTCGAAAGAATAGTCTCACAACGACGTTGCTAATTATCCTGCGAAGGTGGCTCTTTATCATTGACGGCATCATCACTCTTGGAATCGCCTTCATGTAAGCCCAAGTCTCAACTTAGTCAATTAACAGCTAGTTAACCTTTGTAGTGGCTTTATAATATTTCCCGATGTTCCCTCTCGAAAGAAACCCTGGACCTTGACCCACGAAGAACACGCCCTGGCACAAAAAAGACTCGATGGCCTGACTGCACCACCACAACTTGAGCTATCGACGAGCATCTTCAAACGTGTACTGGGTCGCTGGCACTTTTATGTCTTCGTTCTCCTCTGGACAATCTTGGACCTAAATATCCAACCAGGCGGCCAACCCTTCTCTCTTTATCTGAGAGCCAATAGCCCTGATATTTACTCCATCGTCCAGGTCAACACACTGCCGACAGTGACTTCAGCAATCTCCATAGTAGCCGCGTTGGCGGCTGGAGTTGCCGCGGATAGGCTTGGCCGTTTTTGGGTCCCCGCAGTAATCACAACGGTTCCTGTACTCGTTGGGATGATATTACTGAATGTGTGGCATGTTGGCGAGAAAGGCCGCTTGGCAGCCTTTATGCTACAAGGCTTCATGGCCCGTAAGTACTCGTGCATGTTTCATCCTACCTTCTTCGTTTCTAACAATTATGCCAGCAATGTCCCCAATGTCAATGAGCTGGGCGACCGTGATCATGGCCAACGATGCCGAGGAGCGAGCCATCGTTACTGCCAGCATGAACGCAATCGGCCAAGGTATAATGGCGGGAGCACAAGTCGGTCTCTTCCCTGCTGCCGATGCGCCACGATGGATCGTGGGGTTTAAAAGCAGTCTTGGGACGACTATTGTGCAGGTTTTCGTCATCTTTGAGATTCTCTACTTGAGTACGAGAGACGCGAAGGCCAAGCTCGTGAGGACGGACACTGAAGCTGGAGGCAGTAAGTCCCAGGACACGAAAGAAAAGTTGTGAACTACTAGCACTAAGTTCACGCGTAGAGAGTTCGACACAATAGCAGACTTGATACACTTCACTTCAGAATACAGTAGTAAGATAGGAAGAACTACCACAACATTATCTAATTAAGCCATCCTCACCGACTATCTAAAGAGACAATTCTAACAGTTTCTCAAGCCCAGACTTCAGGTCTTCCAACACGGATTCATCCAACTCGCCTTTAGCCAAACCTTCCTCAATATCCATGTACTCTAGAAGCAAACAACTTCGACGGTTCTTCTTGCCCAAAGCTTTGAGGATCTCCTTCGTCACCTTCCGCAGGATACCACCCAGACAGGCCGGATTGCTAGCTGCAATGGCCAAGTTCTGAGTGATAAGACTTTGACGGGTAATATCGCCGCTCGTGGCTGGTAGACGCAAGCCAGTGCAGGAAGAGACAACGTTGGACCAACAAGTCCAAATGCTGGACACTCGGCCGCTGAAACCGCTATGCCGCTGGGCTTTCAAGAGGCATTGACGGTAGATTTGGCGATAGCGCTTGAGGGTTTCAGGCGAATCCTCCAAGGGACCGTTTAGCTCATCATCATCCCCGTCCTTGTCCTCTTTCTTGTCTTCGTTTGGATCTTCGTCCTTGTCCGTCTCCTTTTCATCTTCCTTGTCGTCGTCCTTACCATCGTCCTTCTCCTCACCGCTGTAATTCCCCTCATCATCTTCATCATCCTCGTCATCCTCTTCGTCGTCCTCATCGCTGGCCTCGTCGCTTTCTCCATCGTCTTCTTCGTCCCCTTCGTAACGATACATCATAGGATCCCAATCCCGAGTAAGCCACGACGGATATGACTCGTTGCCGATAGCACGAGGTACAGCAGCGACACCATCCCAGTCAATAATCCCTTGTACCTGGCCATCCTCTGACACCAAGACGTTCTGAATGTCAAAGTCTGGATGGGTTAAAACGAATGGCTTGGGTCCGACTGGCTCAGGGAGCCAACTGACCAGATCGCGCAGTAGAAGATGTGACCCTTTAGGACCATTATGGGCCTCAGGGGGTGGATGCAGGTCCATCGCAAAGGTGTAGAAGCCCTTTGCATCTGACGAAGCCGGCTGCTTGACATATATGGGTTCGTTACTAAGATCCCCATGGACGAACCATCGGTCAAGTTCAGCCTTTCTGTCGACACAACGTAATGGACCAACCCCAGTGAGGTTTCCATCTGAGTCAAATAGGGGAGATCCTGAACGATCAAAGGTGTACTTTCCCAGCTGGAGCATGGCTGAAGCGACGCCATCCAACGCGCGAACTCGGCGAGAATGCAGAGTGTTGAGGTCAACGTCGTCCGATGGGAACCAGACATCTTGCAAAGGACGGCCGGAGATTAAGGACATAAGGATGTAAGGGCAACCGAGTTTGTTGTCGGTCGTTGACGAGAAGTCGAAGACCTGAGGAAGTGGAATGGTTGTCTCTCGCTTCAAAATGCGCATGGTGTTGGCTTCTGCTGTCAGCGCAGCGGCCGACAGCTCATCCCACTTGCCCTCAACTCCATTAACTGGGACCTTGACAATCCAACGGACGTTGTCCGCGAAGTCAAGGGGGTAGAGAATATGGTAAGCCCCAGTCATGGGCTCTCCAATGGTCGGGTTGCCACACACAATCCCAGCACCAAGCTTTTGGCGAGCTTCTGCCGCAAGCTGGGGAAGGGCATCGAGATTGAGTGCTGAGATAACGGCCGCAAAGTTGTCGAGGGGATCCTCCTCTTCTTCAACATGAAGCTGAGAAGCGTTCTCGTCTTCAGTAGGATATTGAGGGTGTGGATCGTCGCGGAGTAGGGCAGCGCCCTCTCGGTCGGACATGCTGTGACCGTCGATTGAGGCCATGTTTGATGGAAGACGGATGGATAGTCGATGGTTGAATAGACGTTGGTGAATGGAAGGATTCGGCGATGGAACGTTTCAGTGATGAACTGATGAAGATTAACAATGGAGGTTAATGGGATGAAAGGGATTGAACAGCGCAACTGGTTTATTATACCATCAACCAACGTGGATTTGTGCTGTGTGTCGTGGTTACACCAGAACGGTTTGTTCACCGGGCGCCAGCAAACAAAGATAACAGCGGGAAGAGATCCACTTAGAACTGGACGCATGAACGAACATGGACATATCAGTGAAAAGATTGATTATTTGCGTGTACGGAAAGAACAAAGAAATGCAAAAGTCGGAGGAAGATATGAGAAGGCATTTACACAAGACCGTGCGAAGGGATGTCCGACGCTAGCCAAATTCGCAAAAGGCTTGCCAGGAGAGCAGAACAAAGAAATGAAACTCAACCCAAGGGTCTCGTGACGCAGACTAAAGGGCAGCTGGCACAGAGAAAGTTGACGGAGGGTGGGCAGGAAACTAAAGAGATGAAGAAAGAAGAAGAGCACGCACTGGCACACCATGGTACGAGCGTAAAATGCCATATGGGACAGAAGAGAGAGCGTTACTTGGGTCCTACCACCGAGCAACACCAAAAGAAGAGACTGGCGTGTGCATGTCCTTTGAACGGACAAAGGAAAACCTACAAAATGATATAAAGATCATGAATCTAAGACTGTGGCTCATACGTCAAGACACATAAAGCGTATACTGAACCAGGTGGTGTGCCATTCTAGCCTTTCCTTCAACATGATACAAAGCGTTACGAATATAGACGTAGAATGTCTTTGAACCCAAGGTCTTGAACGTCCTTCAGAGTCCCAGGATGTACCACAGCTATTACAAAGAATGTATCATTCCTTTTGTAGATATAATATGGGCATAATACCATCCCAAACAGAACATCAGCTCAACGGTCAGAACAGTCTCCAGCATTCACTACCATCCCCCAAACATATTCACCACTTCCAACGTCTTTACCACTAGTATTATTTCTCGTTACGATGGGCGGTCATCATTGGTAAGCTTGCATCTGTGGCTTGAAGCATTCAATAATTATGCTAACAATCGTCGTAGCGGAGGTTGTCACAAGGTCCTGACCACTCGATGCGTTTCCAAAAAGCATATGGTCCTTTGTCCGATCCACTTTGAGTATCACATCCCTGGCAAGCCTTGTGTATCGTGCCATGATGCTCAAGAGCGTGCTGAACGCAAAAAGAGAGCTCAGGCACGAGAGCAGAGGCAAGAGCCAAAACAGAAGCCCAGCAAGAAGATGATTTTGGGGAAGGTTGGTGGTACATGAGATGGGATGGAATTTATAAAGCTTGCTTACTATGTGCTGCGATTTTTGATATAGTGTGCTTGCTTTAATGGAGGATATGGTCAAGGTCTAGGCTGGTCCTTGACCTCCTGTGTTTTTGGTTTCTGTATTGCTACATTTACATTGACCTCTGTTTAACACTCCGCACTCCCTTATTGAGAAGTGACCCGCTGTAAGAATACACTCAAGCTGAAGAGTATCACAGCGTCGAGAGTGATAACTGCATAATAATGATAAGAAAGGAGTGCAACTGTGGTTTAGCTCTTCTTCTCGACAATGGCTTCGCAATGCGTATGTGTGGTTGTTCATGGGTTGCCCGACCGGCGTATTTTTGCCGTATCATATCGTCTCACTCAAAAAGTCTAGTTTCTCCAATGTCGTAGGGGTCAAACACCCCTTCTACCGGAGTTTCTTCCATTGCAGGGCTTTCTTGAGTAGCCTTTGCCGATCGAGGGTCTCTTCCCAACCTCAAGCCCACTGTCGAGTCGAGGATTAGCCGACGTTCCCTCAAAGTGAGTAGCCATTCAACGGTGACAAGAACGTAACTAATAAACATACCGTGCCCCAATGAATAGCCATTTCTTTGTTGCATTTCGTATCGAGAAATATGTTCACACTCTCGAAAGGATTCGTGTGTAAAGAGATTGATAGACTCCTGGGAGCATACGCCCCAATGGCTAAGTCAAATGTGCCGCGCAGGGAGCCAATTTCTCTAAATACGGGACAGTGGGAATAGTCCAGATCTTGGCTGTAGTCAGTACCAGGAGGAACTGCTCTATACCCTGTGTCTCTTTGAGATCCCATAACTATCAATTTGTAATGAACGGCACAGTGAAGGAGTGATGAAAATGAAACTTACCCACCAAACCAAACTTTCTTTCCACCACTCTCAATACTCCAACTAGACCATAGAGTCTTTCCAGCATCTAGTACCCCTCTTCTACTTTCGTGTTGACAAGGCAAACAGCCTAAGAGTGCTTTCATCTCTCCAACAACTCCACTGTCTGTGTCGCTGCCCAATTCAGACTTAGTAGGGGTGGAGCTACGGCTGTCTTGAAGACTCAACGTAAGCTCTTGCTCCTCCCACCAATCCATCTCTACACAGCTCTCAATCCCCATCGCAGAAAATCATGACTTGTTCCCCAATGGCACAAACCACCAGGCTCCGACAAATTTCTTCCAAATCTCCCGCGGCGTTATCGCACTCAAGTGTTCGTAGTGGTTGTGACTATTCACCACCACATCCACAAATGGTAAGTCAACCACCTGGCATGGCGCAGGGGTGAAGCGCTTAGGGCCCATGAGCTGAGATGGTGAACAGCCAGATTCGAAGACCGGCTCTGTGAGAACGCGTAAGCCGGAAGGGAACTCGAGGTAGCAGCTCGCGTGGCCTAGCCAGGTGGCGCGGAACGTTGAGCTCAAAGTTCGAGTTGAGGAGAAGGTCGGCGTAACGACGGAGATACCAATGGGATCTAATACTCCTGAGAGAATTGGCGTCCCAGCCAGGAGACGGTCAATAGGTGTAAGTAAGCTGGGGGGCAAGGGTGTCGTCCATTTACCTGGTCACCTCTTTCAACGGCAAAGATTTGTCCATGGTATTGAAGCTTTTCCATGGATTCGCAAAGGTGCCTGTTTTGAGCACAAGGTCCTACTTAGCTGCTGCATCCTTTGGACTCGGGGCTTGAACATCTGGAACCCGTAGAGCAGCTTCGTATCTTTCCGTTCTCCTCATGGTGAACTGCTGTTTTTTGAGTGTCAACACGGCGATGATGCATCGTCCGTAGATTCCGTGATGGCAGAAAAATGGTAATCTTGAATGGTTGAAGGTTCGAGCTCGAGACAGCATGACGAGAAAATGGGTCTTGTAGTTACCCGACGAAAGCTTGAAAGTAGCGTCTACGGACTTAAGGCTAGCTAATTCCGATGACCCGACTACTTGCAGCAGGACAACCGGTGCTCTTGTAGCTGCTGACCTAAAGGTCCCAATCATTTCTCCACTGCATACTTGCTCTCGAGCGTAGAGAATCTTAACTATAATAACCCAGCGTGGAACGAACTTGGCAAATAATCGGACTTTATCAGAGGTAAACCAGCACCCTAACGAGTTCATTAGCGAGGATACCTTAAAACACACGTCGGGACAAAACATGCAAGCTCCAATATCACCATATCCTGTGACACTTAAACCGACCCCGGCCCAGATGAGGCTGAGTGCCCATGGTAAGCCGAAGAGAAATATCTCATGGTCTTGAACCCAGGAAGAGGCTGTCTTGTAAGCCGCAAGGAATAGATATGTGCAGACGGTGAGCATCAATAGCCAATAGTATGTTTGGATGATAAAGACTTGAGTCATGAACCCATTGAAACTACAGAAGGCAGCTTGTTCGGAAGCTCCAATGTACTTCCCACTGCTGTTCATGGCTGTGGACGAGAGGAAATTTGCTGCCATGATGAAGTCGCTGATTGCCAACCCCCTGCATGTGGTTAATAGGATAGAAAGAATGTGGCCGAATCTGACTAACAGGATGAGCTGATGTCGAAATGAGGACCGAAGGCTCTTGAAACACTACATTGCAGTTAGCACATCGTCATCTAGTAGACTGTTGTGAGAGCAAAGGATGAACGTACAACAAAGCTGAGTATAATCCAGCCTGCCCCGACAAGAGATAATATCGAGACGATCAAAATGACGACGCTCTGGGTGTACATTTCCGACTCTTCTGTCGGGGCCGCCAGCGCCTCACGCTGTGAGACATCAAAGGGTGACTTCATCTTGGTCGTATCAAGGCGTAAGCACTCAATTAATAGATCTTTTAGAGCTTGACTGACGTGCCCATGACTCGAAAGGACAAGATCAGCGCGTGTGGGGACGCGACGTATTTAATGCTAAGTGCTACAGATCGCTTAAAAGCTTGAGGCGCAGTAAATCTCACATTTCGGCATGATAGCATTCCAGTGGGTTCTTTTTTCTTGTTCTTTTTGTTTTTAAATAAAGAGGAAACTGCTCCCTAGAAACATATGCCAACGGACTGCGCTTTGGGTAAATTATAGGAAGTTGGTCCTATACATGAAATAATCACAAACGAGCAGAAATTTAGGTTTGCATGGCTGAGTAGGAGAGTAATAGTGTAGGGATAAAACCTGAGCGTTGACCGTGGTTGGTGGGTAAATTAAGTCAAAGTATCACTTGAGAAGTTCCTCCGTGTTTCAAGTACAGCAAACATGGCGATCTCGTCGATCACCATTAGTTGCCATAAAGCTTCGCGCTGCATTCGATTCAATCGATTGACTCCTGTTCTTCAACAAGCTGTACTAGCTTACTGGCTGTTATTCGTCGCACGATGAGGTCAATCTTTGCCATTGTGGCTCTGGCGGCCTGCGGAGGTGCGACTACGGACCCTCTTGTTCCTTTTCGAGAGAACTCTTCAGTGGTTCCAAGTTCTCGCACGCGAATCAACCTTCACCCATCACAGATCAGGCTGGGAAACAATCCTGACGATGACGAGCTCTGGGTCATTGAGGAGACAACTTCGGCTACCACGGCCATCAACGGTATCAATTTCGCACTGTCGGGTCCCAAGGGCATAACTCTTAATGGTAATTGGAACAAGCCTATTTACGCCAAATTCCTGGCCACACTAGGCGAGAGGCTTGTTGGCACGGCTATTTCAACGAATGAAGAAGGAGGAGGACCGATTACCCTTACCATCGATGGCCTTTCCAACGGCGACCATTCACTATTGGCATGGCATAATTCATGGGAAAGAGGTGATGGAAATTTGGCCAACGTGTCTGTTACCTTGGATGGCAAGAATCTCACTCCAGTACGTTTTTATTGAGAACTAAACACGTTTATCAAAGATCGTTAACAGGCAACTAGGGTGTACAACAGTCGCGTCAAGTGGATAACATATGGGAGACGGCCACATCGTACGTTGAGTTCTCCGCCTCAGAGAACACGACGGTTGAGATAATCTTCACTCCAACTGGTGGTGATGAGCATGTCTATCTCAATGGCTTTGAGCTAGACGGCCCAAGCCTGGAACACCAAATTGCCTTTCCTTACCCAGAGAACAACAATGAGCACGTCGAACTCAGTGAGAAGGGCCTCGTCCAAGCTTCATGGCGTGCTCCCCCTGGAGCGTCCAACGTCAAGTACAGTGTGTATGTTGGTACCTCGGCCTCAGAGCTCAACAAGATTGGCGAAGGCCTCAATGCGACTTCAATTAGTCTTACAGGTAAGCTGTCCACTTTCTGACCAGATCCCCCGCCTCTTTGCTAATAATAATACAAAGGACTCAATGTCATGGATGTTTTCTACTGGCGGGTCGACGTTCTAACCAACGGTGAAACCTTCGTTGGCCGTGTGTGGAAGTTCCGCGTCGCTCATCTGGCGTTTCCTGGTGCTGAGGGATGGGGGTAAGCTGCCCAGGTCCTTCTAATCACGCTTGTTACTAACACCATGTAGTCGCTTCGCACGTGGAGGTCGCGGTGGTAAAGTGGTAAAGGTAACCAGTCTGGAGGACAACGAGGAGCCTGGAACTCTAAGACACGCGTTGACTGTCGCGACTGGGCCTCGCATCGTTGTCTTCGACGTCGGTGGAGTGATTACTACCAAGTCTCGTATATCGGTCAATGACCAATATGTAACGCTTGCAGGCCAGACCGCTCCCGGCAAGGGCATCGTTATTCAAGGTAACCCTCTTGGTCTTACAGGGGCTTCAGACATCATCTTCAGGCATGTCCGCGTGAGGCCTGGAACCGTTTCTGGGAACACTGTCGATGGCATGGGCATGCAGGGATCTAACCATGCAATCTTTGATCGATGCTCGACGGTACGACTGTCTATTCATATGAACCGTGGCTCCTGCTTACCCTTGCCTCTAGGGTTGGACGATTGATGAGTCTTTCTCCTCTCGATCGTCATACAACATTTCCTTCCAGCGGAACATGATATCAGAGCCTCTCAACATTGCCGGCCATAAGAACTATCCAAACGGAACCGCTCATGGCTACGCGGCGACGATTGGGGGAGATGTCGGCTCCTTTCATCACAACCTCATCGCCCACGCCGAGGGCCGTTCGTGGTCCATGGGCGGCGGTGCTGACAATTATGGTAGCTTTGCTGGCAGACTGGACATTCGCAATAATGTGGTCTATAACTTTGGTATTTAGCAATTTCGCTCCCCCTATCTGGCAACGGTACTGACTTTATCGATAGGCTCGCGCGTCACGGACGGTGGCGCTCATCAAGTTAACTTCGTCGGTAACTACTATAAGCCTGGTCCCGCAAGCCAGCGGAGCTACGATTTGAGAGCACAGGTAAGCCCTATGACCGGCCCTTTTAGTACAGAATGCTTACTCGAAATCACAAACAGTACGAGGACGGCCTCCCTGGGACGCAGACATACCACTGTTCTGGTAACTCCATGCTCGGTCATTTTGACCAGGACTCAGTACAATATCCTGCTGGCGATGGAACCTCCATTGAAGCTGATATTGCCTGCTGGGCTGATGTCTCCATTGATCCTGCACCCAAATATCAGAAGTTCTTCAAAGAGGAGTACGTGTTTTTAACCTACGGAATGACTAGTTCCGCAGCGTTACCCCCTTCTTAGATGCAACACATCTGCTAATAAATCATGTCAGGTTCTTTAAGCCATTTGTCAGTACAGAGTCTTCTACGGAGGCATACAAACGTGTCCTCTCCGACTCCGGCGCCAGCCAACCCGTTCTTGACGATCACGACAAGCGCATTATCCGAGAGACAATTGCGGGAACTTACAACTATACCGGGTCTGTCAGCGGCAAAAATGGACTTATTGACAGTCCCAACGACGTCGGAGGCCTAGAGGACTTTCCTGAGGTCCACCGCGCGAGTAGTTGGGACGCCGACAATGATGGTATTGCAGACTGGTGGGACGGCTCAACTGGTGGTGAAGGATACACCATTCTCGAGGGTTATATAAACTTCATGGCCGACCCACACGCTTTTGTTGAGCCGTCTGGCTCACTCGAAATCAAGCTTGGTGCTTTGGCTGTGGGATTTACCGACCCTTCCTTTACTGTGACAGGTGCTCAGTTGGGCGATGTTAAGGTGGACGGCTCAACAACTGTATACAAGGCGGGGGAGGCTGGTGTAGAGCGGCTTAACATTTCCATTCGGGATGCATCGGGCAGTGAATGGAGTCGACCTTTTGGAATTGGGATATTTACTGGGGTGAAGTCAGATATTTAGCTTCAACCTCTTTCTTAACTACCATCCCCGAAATTTATCATCTACATCACTCTCCGGCTCGCCATTCTCTGTATCCACCTTGTCTGTATTAGTATCAAGTGGCAACCTGTCCAAAGCGAGGTGTCTACCATAAACAGCACTGAGAAGCTATTCCGAGAGAGCATTCTTAGCTAGTCTACACTGTGCAATGGAAGGCCCTTGCCGCCAAGCCCTAGAATGGCTCATCGGCAAGCAAACGCCAGCATCCGGCAACCCTGCCTTCAACCCCGCAATTCAACTTACTGAGTACAGGGTATGATGCTCCCAGCGGACCAGCAGGCAAGCGGACCGACGGCCCGATCGCAAAACCTGATGATCATATTGACTTGCTGCAATCATCTGAGGTCTCAAACGGCTGTTGTTAATTAGCCGGAGTCCATGCCACTGGCAAAATCAGCGCATGGATCAAAGAAAGGCATAAATACAGTCATATAGTAACACCGTCTGCCGACAATCCTTGTGAATAAGCGTGTGTTCAACAATTCCACTTCTATTACGACAATGAAATTGCACACCATCCTATTTCTTTCCTTCTCGGCGTCCCTGCTAGGAGCTGAAGCTCGCCCTGGGGCCAAAAAGGGCTTCGTCACTACCAAAGGCGATGCATTCCAGCTTAACGGCAAAGACTTTTACTTCGCAGGCTCCAATGCCTACTATCTTCCTTTCCAAACGGTGAGTTACCCGTTCCACCGCATTTCATATAACTGGAGTGTTTACACGGATTCTTCAGAACCAAGAAGATGTCGAGCGTGGACTTGGAGCCGCGAAAAGGGCAGGACTGACTGTCATGCGTACTTGGGGATTTAACGACAGGAATTCAACTACCGACCCGAATGGCTTCCCTAAGTATGGAGGAGAAGGCGCCGGCGAGACAAACGTTGTCATGCAGTCGTGGAAAAACGGAAAAGCAAAGATTGATGTGAGCGGATTCGACAAGGTTGTCAACGGGGCCGAAAAAACAGGCATGAAGCTCATTGTGGCCTTAACTAATAACTGGGCCGACTATGGTGGTATGGATGTATACACGGTGAATCTTGGAGGGAAATATCATGATGACGTGAGTAGTCCTTTACTTCTGGTGACACGAGCTAACATATCTTTCAGTTCTATCGGGAGCCTAAGATCAAGAAGGCTTTCAAGGAGTATATCAAGGCTATGGTCAACCGCTTCAAGAATTCCCCTGCAATTATGGCATGGGAGCTAGCAAATGAGCCTCGCTGCGGTGCTGATGGAAACCGCAACCTTCCACGAAGTGATTCCTGCACTACCGAGACCATCTCTGAATGGATCGCGGAGATGAGCGCCTACATCAAGAAACTTGACTCTCATCATCTTGTTACATGGGGCGGCGAGGGAGGTTTTAATCACGATTCAGACGACTGGGCTTACAATGGAGCTGACGGAGGTGACTTTGACCACGAACTCACACTACCCAACATCGATTTCGGCACATTTCATTCTTACCCGGAGGCATGGAGCAAAACCATCCCTTGGGTTAGTCAATGGATCCGAGACCATGCCAAGGCAGCACGCAGAGTACATAAGCCGGTGATCCACGAAGAGTACGGGTGGCTGACGCCCGAGGCACGCAAGGCTCAGTATAACACAACTAGGCCTGAGACGAGGGTTCAAGTTCTTGGGGGATGGCAACGTATTCATGTGCAAGAAGAGATGCCAGACATGTACTGGCAGTTTGGCTACTCTGGGTTTTCATATGGAAGGAATCATGATGACGGAAATACCGTTTACTTGGACGAGCCGGAAGCAAAGATCTTGGTTTATAAGCACGCTAAAGAGATGAATAGTCTCAACAAGCGGAAGGCTTAGCTACCGTATTACTTTATACACTTTGCATGGAAATCTCCTGGCACAATCAACATGCCTGACGATAGTTTAAGCTTGTCAGATGCTGAGCATCAACCTTTACCCAGGGAAGCCTGCACCTATAAAAACATTTATTGAAAGATCGAGAGTGCTCAACAAGTGTCCCTTTGAGGATGCGTGCGCACCATTACGGCTTTAAAAATCCGGTACCGAACGGGGGGTTATGTCCTGCTGGATGCGTGCCTGTGCCGCTTCATTTTGCATCGTTTGGTGTTGAGACATAACTGACATTTAAAGTCTGTAATGATGCCAGGAATTATAACACCGTCTACGGTTTGCCACCACGCAGCGTGTGGTCCTGGCTAATTTTGGGTTTTTACAAGACTGTCACAGAAACCCCTTCATGGGATAGAACTATGGTGTATCCAATAGCGAAACTGCCGTGTTTGTCTCCAACCCCCCCGCATCCTTGTCTATATCATCGCTCTCATTTGCTCTTACACGTCCATCACCGGAACGCCATCCCACATAATTATCTCCTAAGGTCGGTATTTCTCTGGAAGTCCGCGGTACAGCGGAAAATTGCGATGATCGCTACCGGGGTTTGTTAGCTCCCGCTTGATTCATCCCCTCAATTTGTTGCACCACCGCCATTGTGATGAGATCATTCGTGAGTAAGCTCATATCCAGAAGCCGGGAAGAGGCAAGGTGTTTCGGACACTAACACGAGAACTGCTCAGTGATTCGGGAGGAATCCGGACTGGAACCTCATGTACTGAGGGATTGCTACAGCATGTTACTTGGGGGTGATACCTTGTGCTGAGCAATCATAAGTCTGTGACTATAAATGAGGTAATGCATCGGACGAGCAGAAAAACGGACCGTTTCTGTTGTTAGTCACTTTCAATTACTTGTACGCGCATGTATATCTTTTGACCCGAGCTTTCATACCGAGCCTTTTACACGCGTCTGGCATCTTCAACCATTCACAACCTCACCATCACATCTTGGGCCGACAATCAATCCAACACCCTGGACAGGGCACCTGTATATCGCTTGATTGATCAGAAGAAATATTCTGCGAAAACACTGGACAAACTCCTTGGACAGAATCACGCAGCTCACACAGTTCTCCGCAACCCAAGATTACTTATCTATAACCATATACCTCATGTAAGATTCAGCATTCTCAAAGCGACGCCCATTAGAAATTTTGGGAGCTGATGCGCGACGAAATCAGGTTCTTGGCTCTTCCTACCTCTTGGGAGCCAGCAGCACCAAATTAGAGGACACAAATGCGGCCGTGGCGCCAAGTCTCGCTGCCGTCGATGGGGGTGTGCTGAGGAATGCCATCACGCGTGAGAATTGGAGGGACTACCTGGGCCAAAAAAAAAAATATCTTGAATCCTTGGTTCTAGATTGTCTCGTGACAAGAACTAATGTGGAATTGCGGCAGATATACATCCGCGTATGTTGACTACTTCGACTCTGAAGTAGAGAAGAATGGGGGGAATTGGAACACGGTGGTGGAGGACCACCTTTACTCAGGGCCAGAGTTGTTGCTCAACGGACTCTCCGGCGGGCGTAGGTGCAATCCCATCTTGGTTCACATACTAAGTCATGCTAATTAGGGGTTTTAGTTGGTCATCCATTCATCCACCTCGCGTATGGCTATGAGTCCGATAACAAAGAAGCCATCACTGAGGCTCTGAGCCTCGGTTGTACCGAGTACGACCAGACACACAAGTATCTCGACTCTTTACCGCCAGATAGCTCGACATACAAGGAATGGGTTATCATAGCTGTATCCTACTCAGACTTGGGCGATGGCTTTGTTGAGCTTACTTTACGAGAGTCATATGCTCAACTTAATGCTTTAGGTGTATCTAGTAAGGGCGGGAATGCTGTAGGGAAATATGCACTGGAGTTACTGTCAAGAATCGTCAGAGGGCTCATCGCAGTGTATATGCCTGGAATGAAGCGAGCCTAAGCTGCGTAACGGTTCATCGCAGAAGACCAAGGACGTCACGTTGGAAATGCAAGAGATTAGGTTCACGAGATAGCAAAGCATGTTTTATAACGTTCGTTCAGATATTAACTTTCTTCTTCATAAAACTGGTCTCGCTATTCGAAGCTCAAGGTGATAATCCTAGTTATGACCGGAATACATTGCCCCGAGTCGTATGACCTAATCTACCCACTAAACATCTCAAAGACATACCTTGACCTTCCTACACCCTCCAAGAGAGCTCGAGCAATTTGCATGAGATCAATGACCTGCCGACTTTTCGAACTTTCAGTGCTCGCGGTCGCGTTTGTCGGTAACCGGTCTTTCGTAAAAGGCCGAAAGGCGAAAGCGACGACCAGGTCGGTCTGTCCACTTCCGTCCCCGCCAAGCCGCGAGACGGGCTAGTTACACCGGGCCTTTTCTGCTGGCTCATCTTTTGGTGTTTCGGGTAGCGTTCCACGGGGATGCTCCGCTGTCTGAAAGTTCCGTTGTAGGAGCCCGGCGCATAATACTGAGGTAATAAACCCCTTTACCATGAAGGATATTAGGACCCGCCGAGTAGTACACATTTCCACCGACGACTCTTGGTTCTCTCTTTCCATTTCCACCACGGAAGCTACCGCAAACGAAGCCCTTATCCTTCAAGGGTACTACCACAAATTTATCGACGGCTGTCACATTCTTCACCTGAATCGAGTACTTGACGCTTATGGCCACCTTTCGTTTCGACACCCTCTTCACAACGATGTCTTCATCATGTCACATTCAATCGCTCCGGGGACCATATCCTCTCCTAAGGATCTAATAGCCTACATAGTCGATAACGCAGAGCCCGTCGAGTTCACATCCTCCAAAGGTCATGAAGAAAGAAGGATCCATTCGGAGATCTACAAGCGTAACCCAGACATTCACGCCATTGTACATAGCCACTCGGAGGCGGTAGTCCCCTGTTCTATCTCGACCGTACCATTAAGGACTTGTTATCATATGGCAGGTTTTTCTGGATGTTGATGGTGCTGCTGTGTTTGATATCGCCAAGTATAGAGCTCAGACTCAGGGAGCTGATATGCTAGTCCGCACCGAGCAAACGGGAGTAGCCCTGGCCAAAACCTTCGACAACAGCAACTACGTTACACTCATGCGAGGTCATGGGTTCACTGTGGTAACGGATAGTATCGAGGTCACCGTCTTGTGGGCTACATATACACAGATGAACGCAATAATCCAGGCTACTGCCACCACGCTACAATCCACGTGCGGCGGTACTGGATCCGACTTGGGTTTATCCTACTTAAGCAGCGAGGGAATTGTCAGTGGCTGGAGAGATGATGAAGCGGACAGTTCAGAGGCCATGGAAACTATGGGCCAGAGAGGTTGAGACGAGTGGAATCTACGTGAACGCAGCATAGCATTTTACCGTAACCCCCTTTTTTACCTACGTAAATGGAGTTTTTCTTGTACTGACCCCAAGTCTGATAAGCAAACTGTGGGAAATAACATGTTATTTCCCATACAGTTTATCATAATTTCAAGTGTGTACTGAAGCGATGTAATACCTGGCGTAATGCTAGGCACTCAGACCTAACAAACTATCCAAATGAGTCAGCCAACCAAGAAATGTAGGCATCATTGACAAGCCTACTATATTATGTCATACAAAGTAGGAACTATGCCGACCCAAGATAGGATAGGCAGAGACCGGACAATCTCAAAGAGTCCGGTTCCCATTCTCGGCCTCCACTACAAAGTCCGAGCCGACCAGCCGGTCTACACCCACCTTCCTCGTCGATCGCACCGATCCTTGAAGACCACGAATGTCAACTGCTTCTTGGGTCTCGGGCCGAAGTCCTCTTTTGGTCGGTCACGCAGGAGGCTCCATTCCATTCCCCGGCACAGAATAAGGTGTCGGGGAAAGACCCAGGGTGGATGCGAAGCTATTTTGCGGGCCTGTTACTCACAAGCACCTCGGGTTTTATAATAGATGATAGTTGTTTCAACGTGGAATGTACAAGGAGAGCAACCAAATATTTTAGACCAATATTGTGAGATCTCAAAACTCAAGAAACGCAACTACAGCCTGGATAACTTTAGTGATGGACGGGAAAGCAGATGCCTTGCTACAAGAAGCCATCATGACACCTTGTTGAGAAAACGTCATTGAGGAAAAGGGGTTTATCCCTTTACCCGCGGAAGCCACCGTCTTGGCTCGCCTGGCGGAGAGCAATCCTAGAGTTACTCGACCCGAAGGAGGCCTTTACCAGGAGGATTTTGGCCGTCGCTTACAGAGCCGCTCCCATGCCTCGACTTCTCGGATTTTGTCGTGCTAGTCCGCGACGACCCCCAGAGGAATTTACCCACCTATTGACCTGGTGCTTGGTCGAGACATGCGTGAGTCTGGAAAGCCAATACTACCATCTGCGTTCAGAGAAGATCCCTCTGTCATACCCTCTTGACCCGAAAAGCATGGCAGTCACCAGTGCCTTTGCATCCAGGAGCTTATCGATACTACAAAGAGGCTGGGATTCCTTAACTTACTTAGCCTTAGTAAGTAGACTTAAATGGATGTCTTTTGGTGGAACTTGTAGTTTCCTAGTATCTCAACATGACTTTATGCCTAGTCTCCGTCTCCGTCCCATGTTTCATCCAATGACCTAGGCCAAGTCACCATCTCTGTTTCTGGCTCTTGCGATATGAAATCGCCGATTAGGCCATTCAGTAGCCTATCAATCCCATCCGACATTCCCACATCCAAAATATCTGCCATTCATTGCATCAAGTCTCCAGGGTCAGCCTGATTCGATAGCGTTGATGGCGTTGGCAGCATCCATTGTTCACGGTTTCTGCCCATCATAATTGTTATGGTGCGGTTAGAGAGAGCTTCAAATATGTCCCGATATGGCGCTGCGCCTTTCCATCGTTCAGCTATCACCACTAAGAGCATGGTGCAGTCCATGAGTGTACTACTCATTCCATTATACCAAACTGCATCACGAACTGCTGTTGATGTCCAAAGACAATGTAAATACGTGAGCCCAGCTGAAAAGAGGACATGAAGAGTTCCCCATGTATAGTTGACTGGTTTTCCTATGCATAGACGTCGGTATCCGTTGCAAATGCTTTCAGCTGCTCGTGCACATTCCACAAATATACTGTCTTTAACTTCTAGGTTTCCTTTGAACTGGCCTCGGTAAAGTAGAGTAATTGTTTCACTGTAATTCAAATCATACCAGCCTCTTGCTGCGACGATTGACAGGGCAGAAGTAAGACGAGGTGGTATTGGGGCAATAGAAGTAACCCAATCCTCAAGCTCAGCGCGAAGTTAGTTGATACGAGTATCATAGGCCGAATAGTTGGGGTTGCTAAGCGCTGTATCTGAGTAAAGAGAGGCATGTATTCGAGCCCAAAGGCAACGGAGGCGGAAGACACGTAGTGCCGTTGACATTGTGGTATGGGGGTCGCTAGAAGAGCCTCGAGGCGTCCCATGGATACCACTTTCAGTGATGCACGAATGATCAATGTCAATCGGAAATTAGGGAATTTAGTCTGTATTAGGATTCAATCATGATTTCGAAGAGTCACCTACCTCAGCATCAACTTCTTGAAGATGTAAGCCTAAAGCGCGCCCAAGTGTGAGAGCTGCCACGCAGTCAATCCCAAAGGTGCACCAAAATACTCTCTTTCGCATCTTTGAAGAGGGCTTGTTGTTAAGCCAACACGTTTAGAGCTTCGATGATATCCGAGTTTAATGCATTGCCGTAGCGAGAGTCCGGACAGCATCCTTCTCTAAGGTAAGAAAGGGGTCGCATTGTAAGGGCCTCGACTTACCAGATGGAAGGACCTTTAGGGCTCCGGAGAGAATACATAGCGCAGCACAAAATAGCTTGTATGGATTCCAGATTATCGGCTAATAAGACATCATCATTGTATAATTGTGCCGAAAGGTATAATTGCTGATAATTTGTTGGACTTCATCGTCGTAGCTGTATTATGATTTACCTGTGGCAAGGATCCCGAGTTAGATAAGAGCAAAGCTCCAACAGAATATACCTATAGTATAGGGTTAGAATAGGGATATCATCAATAATAATAAGACTTACCATATTGACGAAGAACAATGGAATGGGATCAAAAACCAGTGTTTCAATCGTTTCCGATGGACCAATGAGCCCTGATTCCCATCGTGGGAAAGTTGGTTCATGTAGGAAAGGGTACTGAGAATGAATGTCCTCAAAGTAAGCATCGCTTAGGGTAATGCCGAACTCATAACCTGGCAAATGACATGGGGACGATAAAGCGTATCTTCAGCAAATCCAAACATCTCGGACCGATTCCTTGGGGAAGACCGGCGAAGGGAAGAATGGATTATGCATGAAAAGGCGAACGCAGAAGATGAACCCAAATAATATGGCTTTCCGCCATCGACTCTTAAGCCTAGCATTCCAACTTTCAAAGATAGCTCGCTTGTGCTGTCGTCGTCTTCTGCCGCATTCGACGCAGCCGATTGAAGGCCAGCGGTATCATCGACTGCTTGCGTCCCCATGGAACAACTCGGATCTCCCGAGAGGTTGAGTGATTGGCATCTTTAGTCTCCAGTGACGGATCAGGGTCGAAAGGTGGAAAGGAAGATGGGGGGCAGTGCTTGGTCTCTCCGTAGCAAAAGCAGACAATGAAGAAAAAAAGACCAAAGAACACTGCATTTCACCACCAAACCCATCTCCAGCCCTGACCTCTAGCAATGAAGCCAGCGATGAGAGGACCAAGTGAGACAGAGACCTGCCAGAGCCAAATGTAAATGTTGTTCAGCTTTCCCCACTGGTGAACAAAGAACGCGTCAGCTGTTGTCATCTGAACAATAACCTCCGCAAGAGCCCCATACATCGTGCAAAGAACGTTGACAAGCAGAAGATCTGCGACGGTTTGCATCTTAACAAAGACCCAATCACTTTATGGCCTCTCGCGCATGAAGGAAGTTGTTGCTCAAGCATTCCTCGAGTTGGTAGAGTTTGGATTTTCGGACAGTAGAGTTTATTCGCCCGTTCCTAATAGGACTAGGTGTATAAACTAACGATTTGCAGTTATGCTGGTACACGGATACCATAGACGAGGACGTAAGTATTTCTATATCCAAGAGGTTCGCATTATACACAAGAATAGTACGTCATCGATTACGTTCCTGTGTACTCGGACCCGCTGTTCATCTGCCCTGGGGGCTGGTAAGCACTCGTAATAGCTACGTCTACAATTGTACAAAAGTATACCAACTGATATCTCCTATAGCTCTTGACTTCTCCTTGACTGAGGTAAGATCTCGTACATTTGTCCGAGACAACGAAGAAGCACTAATGCATTTTAAATAGGCCCGCTTCTCGAATTTGAGTAGACTGAGACTAGTCTAAGGCTTTGGTTGGGCTGTATTTAGTCTGACAGTTGATATTTTCTGCATCCTAATATTCACAGCCAAGGTGACTAATACTCGTATGAGATGCAATGTTACATCGAGCGATATTGAGTCTACCAGCTCCTCAAGCGACCGACACATAGTGCGTGTAAAATTTAACCCACAGTCTAATCAAGGATCGGGCGGTCGAGGAGATCCTCCCTGCTGAAAACCTCACGAGAATTGGTGCATTCCTTGTGGAGCAAGCGGGATTCCGGGCCGCATACAACTCCCACCCGGAGAAGTTAGTGTCGGGCGTCCAGTTCCATAGGCTGAATTGCCGGTCTGGAAACCCGGAAGAGCCGGACGGCAGATGAAACTGGAATGCGCAGGTAGTACCCCTGCTTCGCCGCCTGGAGTAATTTTAAATAAGCTTCCTTGGTGCTAAGATCATCCCCGGACCCTCGTCTGAATTAAGTTGCTTCTTACTCCGTGCCCATTTAGGTTGATCTTAATCCTAGCAGAACCAGATGCCGAGCGAAGAGCCCCTTTTGAACGTTTCATGTATACAGTCTTCACGGTTGAAGCTTTCCCTGAAGATGGTATATAGCCCAACTCTTGTCATGGCTAGAATCCTCTGTTCGGCAACATCCCTCCACGACAAGACAGTTTCTTTTCATTTGCTGAATTGGTGATCATCCAGCAGCTCAACATGACTCTTTTTACCTTTCTGGTCCTGAATTTGGTCACCCAACTGGTGGTGGGACAAACCCCAGGCAACACTACCGAGGTACATCCTAAGCTGGATACTTTTCGGTGCACCGTACTTGGCGGCTGCAGGAAGCACACAAACTACATTGTAGTCGAGTCGAGTCAGCACTCTATTCACCAGGCCACCAACAACGTTGACTGTGGCTCGTGGGGAAAGGCTCCAAACAGCACGGCTTGTCCTGACGCAGCATCGTGCGCCAAGAACTGCATCATCGAGGGCGTCCCTGACTATACTGTCAAGGGCATCACCACATCCGGCACCGAGATTCGTCTCCAACAGCAGTACCGCAACTCCACGGTCTCTCCTCGAGTCTACCTGCTGGAAGAGAACGAAGAACAGTACGAGCTCTTGCATCTTACCGGCTCCGAGTTGACTTTCGATGTCGAAATGTCGAAGCTGCCCTGCGGCATGAACAGCGCGCTGTATCTCTCCGAGATGCTGCAAGACGGCGGCCAAAGCCTGAGCCCTCTCAACAAGGCCGGGGCCTACTACGGTACCGGGTACTGTGATGCGCAGTGCTTTGTCACCCCGTTTATCAATGGAGTGGTAAGTGGTCTTCGGTCGTTCTTGATGCATACATGACTGACACGACGAAGGGCAACGTTGACGGTCGAGGCTCCTGCTGCAACGAGCTTGACATCTGGGAGGCAAACTCTCGGTCCACGCATATTGCGCCTCACCCATGCAATGAACCCGGTCTCTATGAATGTGCTGGTGCCGAATGTGGTAGCACGGGTGTATGCGATAAGCCCGGCTGCTCGTGGAACCCGAACCGCAACAACAACACCAACTATTATGGCCGTGGCGACACATTCAAGGTAGACACTACGCGGAAATTCAGCGTCGTTTCGCAGTTCGTCTCGGACAAGTCTGGCTACCTCACGGAGCTGCACCGACATTACGTGCAGGATAACAAGATTATCCAGAGCGCCGTCGTCAACGTCACTGGGCCACCCAAGATCAACTTCATGAATGACGAATACTGTGAAGCAACAGGCGCCAAAGAATTCACAAGAGTGGGCGGCATGAAGGGCATGGGCGAGGCAATGACCCGTGGCATGGTGCTGGTTATGAGTCTCTGGTGGGATGAGACTGCTAATATGGAGTGGCTTGACCAAGGCAACAGTGGGCCGTGCAATGCTACTGAGGGCAGTCCTACCTCGATCCTCAAAGTCGAACCAAACCCGGAGGTCACTTTTAGCAACATCAGGATTGGAGAGATCAACTCCACCTTCTCCCTGAGCTTGCCGCATCCGCCATGCGGCTCGTCGGACTCAGGGCTGGTCAGAAGGAAGGCCCATCGTCACAGCCACCTCCACCAGCGCGGACATCTACATAGCTCCTGAGTTGGGTCTTACTCACTATTGAATATGTCGGAGGAGGGTATAGCATAGAAGGTTCTGAGGCTGGATACTCTGAATGAGACTTCAAGGAAGGAAAAGTTCAATATACTTCTGCGGCACAATCTTGGATTCTCAGGCAATGAAGATTCATGCCATCCTGAACATAGCCCAACGCCCAGACCAAATTCTCTTTCATCGCTGTCGATAACCTCCTGTGAATCTAGCAGCTTACTCCGATGGCTGGGGTCGGGAAATACAAATTCCGCAGGCATGACCGTGGCGCAGTGCGACAGCTGGTATCTGCCTAAGATGTTCGTAATCTCTTCGTTCCTCCACGCATAATCCCGAGCGAATCGCGTCAGGTGGACGGTCGAGCCTTTGACCCAAGTTTCTTCACCAAACGGTATTTCAAATCTAGAATAACCCAAGGAGAAAGCCTTCAGTCGCAAGCCCCGACAATGTCTGAGGGGTCGCATCCGTCTCAATCACCGCAGCCACCTTCAGGCTCGGAGTCAGGCTCGGGCTCGTCAGCACTCTCCCCGCTCTCCTGTTATCTGTGCAAGACGCGCAAGTTGAGATGCGACAGAACTCAGCCCATCTGTGGCCGTTGCGCCAAGGCGGGCGAGTACTGCGACTATCCATCTGCGCGGAAACGCCCCGTCATATCTGGCACGAGATCGGGAGTGCGCGACTTGAAAGCAAGGATCCGTAAGTCCAAGTGGGCTGGACAGACTTTGGTCACGTAGATCTGGTTGCTGACACCATCTGCAGAGGAACTGGAGGGCAGGCTGGAGGCTCAACACACATCTACAGAATCTAGGTATTCCAACACTGAGCTCATCGACACTGGCCGGTTCGAGCAATTACCACCGCCACATATGGTGGAGGAACTGTAGGTGACGGCAGTATATCATGCAGACGGGGCGTGGACTAACGCTGGCTACCTGCTAGTACGTCGATATACTTCACCAAGTTGCAGTCAGACTCTTTCATGATCCACGGAGAGAGGTACATCGCCTCGCTCTACAGGCCTGCGCATATGCAGCCACCCATGTGCCTGCAGTATGCCATCCTGGCAGCTGGAGCGAGTGCATCGTCTACGTACAGACACTTGGCCGACGCCTTCTACGGGCGTGCACGTCAGTACATCCAAACAGATGAGATGAAGGTTGGTAGGCGTTGAGCCATTTCTTCTCGCAGAACAGGATTGATGCTCGAACAGAACGACAGCCTCCAGATCTCCCTGGCCCATGTTCAAGCCTGGGTTCTCGTTAGTCATTATGAGGCGCAGCATCTGTGGTTTTCCAGAGCATCCATGAGCATAGCCAGGGCCATTCGTTTAGGCCAAATCCTCGGACTCCACAGGCTAGATGGTAAAAATGCCGCCGGTTTGACACTGCCGCCAGCAATGGATTTTGCCGAAGAGGAAGAACGGAGGAAGACCTTCTGGGTTATATTCTGCACTGATCGAATCACGAGCAGCACAGGCGGCTGGCCTACCATGATGGATGCGCGCAGTGTGAGGTCCAGGCCCAAAGCTCGGCAGCAACGTATGCTAACAACTACGAATAGATCCAAACACGGCTCCCGTCGTCCACTGATGCGTTCCTGTTTAGCATTCCGGTGGCGTCTTTAACCCTCAGACAGGCCCTCAAGCAAGACATGTGGGAACTTTCCAACAGCGCGTGCAGGGTAGTGGCCGTTCACCTGTTTAACGAGTGCTTCAACTTTTCCCGGGGCGGCGATGATGATGACGACAACGACGACTGGCAACAACTTCAGAAGCTTGACAACAGCCTCACCAACGCCTTCGAAACCCTACCTTTGCATCTGCGGTGCCCTGAGAACATGTACAACGCCGATGCCGTCTTCATCAATCTCCAGTTGCACACCGCCTTGATCTGCATCCACCGCGCGGCGACGACGAGGTCACAAATGGACATGGCTACACTGCCTCAAATCTATGAGAGGGTCTCAGTGTCGGCAGTCAAGATCATGACCATCGTTGCTCTGGTTGCAGACATCGCTACGAGCTTCCGCAACCCGCTGATTTCCTTTGCCACGTATATCGCGGCATCATTCTTCCTGACGGACTTTCTAGCATCGGGCAACCGCCAAAGTGAAGAGAATCTCACAGCTCTCACGGACTTGATGATGGACGTTGGGAAAACGAATGCCTTCACGGCGTCGCTCGCTGTCCGGTTGGCGCAGGCACTGAGTACGTCTGGAGTTGATCCGAGGGCTGTTGAAAAGGTCAGTTAAGCCATGTTTTGCATCTCGTCATGATGCAACTTTTGAGCTGATTGGCCTGCGATTAGGTCGAGATGCTGATGGCCAACCTCACAATTCCTGGGCAGGAAGACGAGGAAAATGGCATTGTCATATTGTGTCCTTCGACCGGTCAGCCCAACCATTTTGAATCCGGGGAGATGTCGTCATTCGAGTGAAGCATGGCACAGTAAGAAAATTGGTAAGCCATTTAGTTTGCCGGAATAATCAGCACATCCTGGACTACAGGGTCCGATATGCGTGGGATAGTCATCTCGGTGTTGCTTAAGAAGTCCGGACGTCTCCACATTCCCCACCTCGGATATCCGTCAGCAATACAGGCTGTTAAAGCTGTGAAAGAGGCATTGTCAACGTCAATCAATATTTAATGATAAAAGCATGGCAATTCGCACTCAAAAAAGGGACATGTCATCGAGAAACCTGAGGCTCTAGACTATCTACTGTGACCATGGTCCCTACAAAGATCCTCTCGGCCGTTGTTGGCCTCCTTGTAAACATCCCAGCCGTCATGACCTCCTCAAATTTTACTCTGAAGGGACCTCGAATCGAATTGGGCTACGCTACCTATGTTGGAGAATCCCTAGGAAATGGTGTGGACCAGTTTATTGGTATGAGGTATGCGGCAGCGCCTGTGGGAGACCTTCGATGGCGAGCCCCAGCACCACCAGAACAGCAAGGGATCCAACAAGCGCAAGAAGTAAGCCACTTAGCCCAAGTTCAGTAATCGAACAACAAGACACTGACCATGCTCTAGTTCAAGAGCTTCTGTATCGGAACCGGCGAGAGAGAAGCACCTGGGGTTGGCGAGGACTGTCTTTACGTCAACGTATGGAAGCCTACCCATGCCACACCCAAGTCAAAGTTACCAGTCTGGGTTTTTATTCAAGGCGGAGGTGGGAGCAGCTCTCTTCCAGTTCACCAGTGAAGATGCGTTGCTGATCTTGTTCTACAGGATATAACCAGGATTGGAGCCCCAATTACAACGGCTCCGAGGTGGTCGAGACATCAGGCCACAACATTATCCAAGTCAACTTCAACTACCGTGTCGGCGTATATGGTTTCTTTGCAGGTAAAGCTGTCGAAGCGCATGGAGACCTAAACAACGGTCTTCGCGACCAGCTCGCTTTACTTCAATGGGTACAGGAAAACATTTCCAAGGTAAGAGTCGTTGACCCCTACAATGAGCATGCCGTTGACGTACTCTAGTTCGGTGGTGACCCGGGGCACGTCGTCATCCACGGCAGTTCAGCCGGTGCCGGTTCCGTCGCACTGCACCTCATCTCCCCGCAACCTGCGACTGCGAAGCTCTTCGCCGGCGGCATAATGGAGTCTGTCTTCATCCCCCAACAGCCCCGAAAGACGGAGTTGGAATGGCAGTACGACCGTTTTGTTGAGCAGCTGGGCTGTGCTGGTGGTAGTGCCGAAGAGGAGATGACCTGCCTTCGTGGCAAAGATACGAACACAAGTCAGGAGGCAAATGTCCCGAGCCCATTCCCCAAATCAAGCGGAGCGCCGTTTTGGTACTGGGTTCCAGTCATTGACGGAGACCTCATCCCCGACGAGCCTCTGGAACTGTTCACCCGCGGGGAGTTCACCAAGGTTCCCATGATTATTGGCAATAACCAGAATGGTTAGTCCTGGAGCCTTTAAGACTTCTGCCCTAACTCGTTTGCTAACCTACTAAATAGAGGGTGTCTACTTTGCCCCCCAAGCTTCCACGGCCCAAGAAGTGATAACCTTCATGGACAACAATTATCCTCGCTTAACAAGCGACGACAATGTGAAGATTGCCGAGTATTATCCTCTCACGGAACCCGCGCCTCCCAACGCGCCCTATTTCCCGTCTGTTGAGCAAGCCTACGGCGAATCAACCCTCATCTGCCCAGCCATCTCCATCCTCGAAGCCATCCGCAACGCAGACACTGAACCGGCTTGGTCCTATCGTAACCACATCTACGACGACTTCTATGCTTCCCTCGGTTTTGGAACACCTCACGGTTATGAAGAGGGTGCCATCTTTGGCCCTGACAACACGAACAACCCAGGCCGGTATACAGCACCGGAGAGCTTTTACACCTATAATGCGCCGCTGGTACCCGTGTTCATGGATTATTGGATATCCTTTGTGCGCACGTTGTCACCGAACCCTTACCGGAGCGCTGAAGCGCCAGAGTGGCATCCGTGGAGCGAATCGCGATCAAAGTTGCTGATCGAGCTTGACAACTTACACATGGAATCTGTTGGAGAATCTCAGTTTGGGAGGTGTGAATTTTGGGAAGGAATTGACAGGTCCCTGAGTTCCTAATAGGACAACCTTTTCGTCAATCTTAGCACTTTTGGGGGCTATCAGCTCTTCATCGTTTGCCTTGCCTCCAAAATAGCGATTAAAGCAGCTAGTTATCACTCCTTCGTCCGTGCTTTCAATCATTCTATTCAGTCTGGGCTTCTCAGCCAAAATCTATTGTTAGAATCTGAGTCCCATTTCTGCTACTTGCATGATCGCGAGCTCTCTTAACCGACAAGGAAACAAGTCAGGGATGTCGTTCCGAAAACGCCTTCTTTCACAAACACCGGTTGGCGATCCGTTCTGCCTATCTGCCTCGGCATAGCTTTGGGGTGGGCCATGTATACCATGGTTTACGAGATCCCTGCTGGAGCAAACCTTCTTCTCCGCACCGTCTCAAAATCCGCACCCCTCACGTCCTCGATCGCAATGCAACGGGTACCTCGGCTTGGCACGATGCGGGGCCTTGTGTGAGCGAGGTCAAGTAACAGACGCCTCCAAGGATGAGAATCCAGAATGCCGCCAGATCCGAAGATGGGTTGCGCATTGAAAGCGTGGAGTTTAGGATTCGGGCGTCGGCAGGGTCCTGTCAAAGTCCGCTGAAGCTGCGGAGTTGACGCTATGCCCCCGTTGTTTATGGCATCATCGTGTTTGGGAGGTGTCTGAGAACAAGCGGTGGGGCCGAGTCGCCTTGCGGACTATGGATGTCGATCTAAATATTTAAAGGAAGCAAGTCCCGCAAAGATCCCACGCTTGTCCAACTATCCCATCGCATCCATTCGACATCGCAGCAATGCCTTCTCTCGATAACCTCGCTGTCCCCAAGGGCGCCACGGTCCTCGTTACTGGAGCCAACGGCCTCTTGGGCTCGCATATTGCCGATCAGTTTCTCGAGTATGGCTACAACGTCCGTGGTACTGTTCGAGATACGGAGAAGAACGCTTGGCTGGCCGACGTCTTCGAGAAGAACCATGGGCCTGGACGCTTTGAGCTTCATAAGGTGGCAGACATGGCTGCTGAAGGGGCTTTCGACGAGGCCATTAAAGGTAGGCTTAGGTTCTGGAGACACCACGAAGACATGCTCACAGTTACGACATAGGCGTCTCTATTGTCGCCCACACGGCCTCCGTCATGTCTCCCAATCCCGACCCTAACAAGGTCATTCCCGATGCTATTGCCTTTGCCGTCAACGCCTTGAAAGCCGCCTACGGCGAACCGGGCGTGAAGCGCTTCGTCTTCACGTCGTCTTCTGCCGCGACTGTGTTGTCAGCCCGGGACAAGCCAGGCGTTACCGTCACCGAGGAAACCTGGAACGAAAACTCCGTCAAGGAAGCTTGGGCAGAGCCTCCGTATGGCGTGGAGCGTGCGGGAGCTGTCTATGCGGCGAGCAAGACTCAGGCGGAACAGGAAGTGTGGAAGTTCCACAAGGCAAACCGCGAGAAGCGCCCTGACCTTGTTGTCAATACTGGTAAGCCTGAGATGCGTGGTGATGCAGTGCACGTCGACTAACCGAGTTCAGTTCTCCCCAACTTCAACTTTGGAAAGGCTCTTGACCCTGTCAACCAAGGATATCCCAGTAGTTCGGGTCTAATCGTTGCTTTGTACAAGGGAGAAGTGACATTTTTTCACAAGATCATGGTTCCCCGTAAGTCTTGCCTGCTGTCGGTGACACGGAGTAATCAAAAGTTGACTAAACATATCTAGAATACTACGTCAACGTCCAAGATACCGGCAGGCTCCATGTCGCTGCGGCCATCTTTTCTGGCATCGAGGGTCAGCGTATCTTTGCATTCGCAGGACGGTTCAGCTGGGACCAGATTTTGGAGATCCTACGTAAGAACGAGCCCGAAAAGAAATTCCCCGACAACTTCTCGGGCGGAGAAGACCCCAACGAGATTCAGCCACGGGACAAGGCAGAGCAATTGCTTCGTGACTTGGGACGACCTGGCTGGACGAGCTTGGAAGAGACCGTCTTGGCAAATGTCAAGGATGTGAAAGAATAGCAAGCCGATATCGCATAGTTTGTAGTGTGGTTGTTCACAAAGAATAATATCGGGCTAGAAATTAAGATGCTTCACAACATGTGAAGATTTCACAGTGTCACTGAGGATTATTACGAAATTTGAATGAATGAGCTTTGGTTGCTTCTATATTGTACTTTGATACATGGAGATCAGGGAGATACAGCTTCTGGTTCAACGTTTGGATCATAAGTCATGCCAGCATATCTCCTACCATGCGCGTCCAGCGGCAACAAAGACTCAAAGGCCTGCCTTTAGTAGGGAGTCTCGCCATTGCTGTAGTACAGTTAGTGGATGTCTCTGATCAACGGTCTCGGGTTTACTTACTAGTTTCCGGCGGGCGAGTAACGAGCGACGACGTAGGTTCCGCCGTTTCCTGACGCAACGGCCATACCGACCTTGGTGCTGGTGCTCCAGACGATTTGCGCTGCGATATATTAGTAAAAGAATCTTGCGTTATATAATGATGAAGCTTACTGTAGTGGCCGTAGGAAGAAAAGTCGCCGTCGCCGATAGCTTGGCCGTTGTAGCTCGACTTCTCGTCGATCCACATCTTAGCAGCGTTGGCAAAGGGCGAGTCAGAACCAGACTGCATGTACAAGTTCTCACCCTGGCCGCTGCCCTCAGAGTGTGTCAAGCTGCCAACGGAGACGAGATGGGTAGCCCACTCCTGGGCGTCGTTGGCGAGGCCCTCGTCCCAGACCTGAGCAACCTGGCCGACCTCCTTGCGGGCGGCGTTGTGGGCGTCGAGGGCAGCCTGCTGGTCGGCAGTGAGGCCAGAGGAGGCCGAGCCGGTAGAAGTGGCAGAGGGAGCCGGAGTCGAGACCTCGACATCGTCAGGCTGAGCCGTCTTGGTTTGTCTGACCAGAGTGGTGGGAACAGCAGTCGGGTAGTAGGTCACGGTGTGAACCACGGTTTGAACACTCCCGTTCTGCTCGGAAGGCCGCGACCATCGCCAGTGCTGGCCGTGATGGCGCCAAGCGGCAGCATCGGTGGCCAGGACGGCGGCAGCGAGAGTGGCGTAAGCGAAAAAGTGCATTTTGCGAAGTAAGTCACCGGGACTTGAAAGAGTGAATGTAAAAGGGTAAAGGTGAGTGACTGAATAGGCCTGCTAGAGGTCGGTGAAAGAATGATGGACTCGAAAAGAGTTAGAAAGAATGTGAGTGTTGTGCAGAGGAAGAAGAAGTGGCTCGGTGGAGAGTAGGATCAACGGTTTATATATCCCGTCTGCCCTCTATCGTTACTTCTTTCAAGGTCGGCATCTCCCTTACACAAACGGAGCCTCTGGGTTTCATGTCGTCCCGTTACTGCAGGGGCCTCTTGGAATCAACCCTCCCTGGTCTAGCCATCGGCCATGGCTTCGGGCATCAAAGCACGACGAGGCAGTAAATGGTCACTTCCCCTGGAGCTAGCAGGCTGTCACGACTCGATTTCGGGTCGTACTACGCGCCATCGGAACAGATCAATGCAGGGGTTTCTTAGTGTGTATGTCACACAGCCTTAGTCTTGTTTCTGGTCGGGACGGCGTCCAGTCATGACGAAGCAGTGTCATCGATTCGGCCTTCGTTCGCCACAGGCAAACAAAGGGCGGGGTTTCGGCATCGTCGGTATTCGTGTCCCGCCTTTCTTGGTTCGTTTCATTGCGGATGAAAGAAACAAAAGCACTCCGTTGTCTTCCCCCACACCCATCCCGACGGCGCATGTGCCGCTGATACACCACTGGCATCGTGCATAAGCGCTCCCCTGAAAAAGCCTCTTACCAAACAAACAGAAACTTTCTTCGTGCGCGTCTTTTTGCTGAGCCACTGTTCGTCTTGCCCCTTTTCTCTCCCTTGTTCTAGACCTCAACAAACTGTTCTTTGGTCTTGGCCAGACTGAAGCCATGTGATCCGGACTTGCCACGCCATTACCCTAATTTTGGTTCTGATCCCCATCTTTATCGTTCGACTCCCATACCACATTAAAACTGGCCGGCAGTTGGCATACTTTAGGTTCCTTTTTGGTTGAGTGATCCGTAAAAGAAGCACCTGCGTTGTTCACGTGGGCCTAGGCTGGGGCACGTTCACTTTTGTGCATGGCAAGAACTGTTGAAAACGGCGATCTGTCTAGTGACTGGTACTTAGGAAAAGTATTATAGATGTGTGCCGTAGATATCAATACTCGAGGCTCGGTCTTTATAATGATAACTACTCTATATGCTGGCCGATGCCGTCGTCCTTTGCCCCATCAGAGAAATTCTTGGTGGTTACGACGATGTCTAATGTAAGCCCGGCTTGGCGATATCGCAAATAATCAGATAAATACCATCAGAGTGCACGAGGTGGTAAAGAAGAGGTTATCTTTAGAACCACGAGGTAATGCTCTACGCAGACGCTGTCCAGGTGCACGGAGGTCTAACCGCCTCCTCAGCAGCGCCAAGTCCAGCCACTCACCGAGCAGTGCAGTCCACTTCCCTGTTCTTTTTGGTATGTCTTCGCATGTCTAACGCCGATGTCCTGAAACCAGTAACGTGCTTGATGGTGCTGAAAGTGCTCAAAGTGCTCACACTGTGAGGCGTGATAGCAGAAGATGAAACTCAAGGATTCCACATCTTAGCATTATGCTCCTGTACTTCTAACGAGCTGGGCGGTTTGGGCCATTTATATCATCTTTCTTGGGCTCTGGTTCCAGCTTAGATGCGAATAAAATCTTCCTCCGCCGATTTATCACTCTTCGAGGTACTACCATCACCAAACCCGGATCTTACCAACTTCAAGTGCGATCACCGTTAAGCTGAATGACGATGACGTCATTACTAATACAGTTGTCAGTACATGACGACAGGCTCTCTGTGTGCCTTTTTTTTCTTTCTTTTTCAACACCTGTACAAGTAACTGCAACTAATGATTAAAATTTGAATTGACCGCGGGCCCGGTTCTCCTTGGATATATCCTGACATGGTCTCTGTGTTCCTGACGCTTGTCCTTACCCTATACGGTACCGGTCCTACTTTTTTACTATCTACTGCCGCATTTCCCTTTAATAAGAATAATCACTAACGTATTGCCAGCATTGAACGATTGTTTACAATAGAAAATGAAACAGATTATAGGATTTCCTACAATCCCGCATGGGTGATGACATTCCTGGCCACCATGAATTACAGCATAATTCTCTCCCGATAGGCCTCCGGATGAGTGACATCTTCTGTTTGATCGGAATCTCAAATCTAATTTGCGGAGAGTTATTCATGCTTCCCCTTCCCCTTGGACCATTTTTTTGAGTAAACCATATTGACGCAATACTAGGATAGTTAACATGAAATAGATAACATATATGCGTCAGTGACGAGAACTTCCTATAGCTTTACAGTTACTCCCAATAACTCATGCAGCGTAATATCCCAGAGTTCTAGCTCGCAGTGGCTCAAACCGCAGGCCCATCTTCGCGCCAAATCTGGACTATCGTCTATGACGCTAATGTGAAGACTTGGTGAGGCGAATTCATTTTTGGAGCCCAGCAACAGACGAAGATTGCGAATCACTTCAACACAAGCACCCACACGTGTCACGATCCCGGGCGTGACCGGTCAATTGAACTGAGACAGACCTTGATGGATATATGAATGTCCCTGTATGCGACGACACGTAGGGCGGCCGATGCCTGCTCCATTCGAACTTTGCCAAGGACACGAATTACCTGTTCAAGAATACTGACCAAGCTTTCAGCGCTCCCTCGCGTCAAAGCACCATGGAACTTATCAGCTTGGGTGTCCACTCGCTGGCTAGAATTATGCGGGGTTTTCGCAAAAGGATCCGGCCCCCAAGTCAACTACCCAGTAACATTTACTCCCGGGGGCAGTGCTCGTTCTTGTGGCCGATCGCGATCCGTAAAACTGTGCTGTGTCTGCTGGCGATCTGCAGCGAATACGAATGGAGCCGTGTCAGTTGCCTAGTCTGGACGGTCGTCATCATCCCATGTCAGCCTCGAGTGAACGGACTTAAGCTTATACGTCTTACACGGACTCAGTAGGGATTAGAGGCCTGGCTAGTGCCGGGGAACGATGCTGCGTTCTGAATGTTTGAAACTGATCCTGCCGAGCGGGATCCCAATTCCGTGCAAGTAGAAACATTTAGGATCAACATGCGGAATACTATGATGTCATATAGAGCCATGGACGCTATAGCGCCATGATCTCCCGTCTTTAAGGCCCGAATGAATCCTTCGATCCACGTGCGTTGCATCCGTAGGAATCTATATCAAACTCTACTCGTCAGCCATGCGTCGATCTCTCTTGGCCCATCTCCCTACCTTGCTAACCAGCGGGATGTTAAGGTGAGGCTGAAGATTAATAGACAGGTCATAATCTCTCGAGCTGCCATTTAAAGAAGTATTTTCGGGGGATCGGCCCCGACGACACCGTTTTCGGACCCGGCAGTTGGACTTGAAGGATTCGGCTGTGCAAGGGGTAGAGAACTTCTGCTACCTAGTGTGACTATTGACCCGTGTAGTAAGGCTCTCGTGTCGCAAATAAGCAAAGTGCATCATGCGCTATCAACCTCACAACGATGTCAAACCGAGCACGGGTTAAGCTTACTGGGCGGGGTGCAATCAATCTGCGCAATGACAACGACGTAGCTTGATGGATCATAACAACCCAGTCTTTTATAGTCGACACGATACTAAGTCTCAGAGTTGTGAAAAGTATAAGTAGCTGAGGTCGGAGCACTTGTCAATATACTCTTTCGCATTCACACTCATCACTCACACTCTCCTACAAGCACCTACTCACAACCTCCAATTCTCGCCAACATGCAGACCAAGTTCCTCACCGCGGCCGCTTTGCTCAGCGCTGTGGCCTCTATCCAGGCCAAGCCTACACCGATGAAGCGCGATGTCCTTACGGCTTTGCCTGAGGGTGCTGATGAGGTTGAGCTCAAGTTTCAACCGAAGCTCGACTTTGACACGGATGGCTGCTACAACACAGCCGCCATCGACCCTGATGGCAACACTAACCCTGGCCATGATGCTACTGGCACTCCTCAGGGCGATTGCCGTGATCCTCACCAGCTCGAGAACAGCAATGCCTACTCTCGTAAGCGCTGTAACAACGGTTTCTGTGCCATCATGTACGTTACCTCTTGACCTCCCCTGTAAATAATAAGTGCTAATGAGAACTCTCTAGGTATGAGTACTATTTCGAAAAGGATCAGGCTGCACTAGCTACCTATGGTGCCGGCCACCGTCACGACTGGGAGCACATTGTCGTCTTCGCCCAAGGTGACAACGTTGTCCGCGTTGCCACATCCTGCCACTCTGGATACAGCGACGCGAGCAACGAGTTTCCCGCTGACGGCACCAACCCTCTCGTTGTCTACCACAAGGATGGAGGACAAACCCACTGCTTCCGATTCGCCAACGATGCGGACATCGGTGGTGTTGAGAACTACTCGGGCTCATTCTACCGCAGCCCGCTTGTCGGCTGGGACCACTGGCCCAACGTTGGTCTCCGAGACAAGCTGCTGTCAACTTGGAGCGGTGGTGTTGGACCGAAGCTGGATACCGAGTTTGGTGATAAGCTCAAGGATGCTGCTGGTGATGGTGTTGCTGGCTTTGACCCTTACCTTGACGCCTAAGCGGGATTTGAGATGACCAAGGGTCGCGAGGAGCTGCAGCTCGATGAATGGGGAGTTATGTTCGTACATAGGGAACTAGTTTGTCATGGTTGTTACTGAATCAGATGGATGTTACGAGTGAATCCATTATTTCGTGGCAGATACATGCAGACAGCTGATTATTCCGTGTTGAGTGATGCACTTAGACCTAGAAAAGCCAGGCCGCCTTTTCGCAAGCGAAGAATCACCACTAAATAGTTTACGAGGGCCTTAGAAGGTGATCTGGATCCTGTCTGGGTCGCTAATAGATTAACTGAACTAGGCTAGTACCACACACCTAGGCTAAACGGATAATTAGCATGCCGCTTTTATGGACTTATGTCTTATACATATAAACTGAGATCTCTCTTGGCGGCACCCTAGTTAACCTATAAACTTAGAATGGATACTCTTCTGGATAGTCAACCGTGAGTCCACCTTCCATGCTAACACAAATGCAGGGTGATACTGGATCCCCTGTTGTGGCTCATCTGATATAAGCTAGGATTAAAAGGGAGTGTTCCTGCTCTTAGACAGTGGATTAAGTGGACTATAGTACTGTTTAGATAGTAAGGCCTTTTGAGAAGGAGAACGCCATATGTAGAGCCCTCTTCTCGCCGAGTAAGTGGTCTATGACATGGCTCCTTACACGGAAGCTGATTTGGGAGGGCAGACGCTAACGCTCGACGTTTCATCCTACATAGCACTGGTCTTAACGAACATCTTTGCCCAGATGATCAGGGCCAACATCATCTCACTCTTCATCAGTGAAGTGTTGTCGCTGGCATTACCGAGACTCGTACGCAACTCACCATCAGAGCTAAATTTCTCACTGTTTGTCAAGACGAATGAGAGTGTCTGTAATAGGTCTGGTGGGTACCTGGCCAAAACCACTTCCCTGACTGTCTCATCCTCAGTTAGAACTGCCCTTGCAGCTTTTCTAACGGAGCAGATATGCAAAGGAATGACCCACAGTCTTCCGTGTTGTCGCTGGAAATATAAAGGGAAAGAGAGAAGGCGGGAGAGAGAACGGACTATACTTCTTAACTGAAGCTATGTAGTACATACGTCCTCGGTATTAAACCACAGTCATCGTAACTTTAGCCTGCTTCTCATCTACATCCTTAAGATCTTGCACACTAGAGTGTTTAATACCATCGAACAAAATGTCAATCTCCTCCAGCGTCTTGCCCTTAGTCTCCACCCAGAAGAAGTAAACCCCAAGGAAGAATAGCACATTCCAGCTCGCGTTAACCATATATGTCTTCCAGCCAAGCGCCTCAAACATGTAAGGGAAAACCATAGTGACAAAGACACCGCACGTCTAAGCTGTCAGTGTGAACATGCCCATGCCAGTCGCACGGATGTTATACGACAGCACCTCAGGCGGGTACATGTTGGTCAGTGGGGTGAGACCGAACGAGTAGGCGCTGAGAAAGAGGAAAACAACAGCGACAGTTCCGTAGATACCGGACTCATTTGTCGAGTCTCCAAAGACAGCAGTTGCTCTAGCATTGTACCGTAGTAGTATGTGATGACATTGGAGCCCGTCAACATAGTCAAGGGCGCCATGGACAAAGCGAGATAGAGACGCTTGCGGTTGGGCGCGTCACGAACAATCTCGCGGAACCCGAGGCTCTTCCCGTCGCTCTTCTCATAGGCGAGAGTGTCGATAATCTCCCTGTATTGGACCTGGACGCCGGCATCGTCGCGCGTAGTCCCGTTGAGGCGGGTGATAATGTCCAGGGCTTCTTCCTCCCGATCGTTGTAGATGAGCCAGCGGGGCGACTCAGGAAGAAAGGGAATCAAGATCAAGACGAGGAAAGGGGGGAAGCCTTGAAGGAGTGTAGGGATTCTGCAGGCCCAGTCCGAGGGATCGAGTTGACGAGTCTGGGAGCAAATGTTAATCTTTAGATGTTGTAGGATTCCCAGAGTGGGAGAGTCCGCTACTTACACCATAGCAGATTCCGGCTGCAAGAAAACTGTCGAGAGCCCAGCATGTGAAGTACATGCCCAGCGTACACGGTCTAACTCTGGGTGCGGTGGTTTCAGAGACATACGAGCTGCGCCGACGTCTGGGCCAACCCGACACCGATGCCAATGGCCACGCGGCCAGCGATAAACATGGCAATGTTCTGCGCAGATCCACTGATAGCAGCGCCCAGGGTGTTGATGAGGGACACGAGGAGCGTTGCATGGCACTGTCAGTCTCCTTGTTTGAGGAGGGCATCCAGCACCTCTACAGTCTGCCGTCGTTCCCTTCGGACATTGCTTGGCTGCAGACTATCCTGCTAGTACTGCTCTATGCTACGGTATCCCCGCGCTCCGCAAATGTCTGCTTGGATCCCGAGACTCTGGACCTTCGCCGGCGAGTCTTTTGGGCGGCGTATTGTAGGCCGCTTCTGGGTACAAGTCCACTTGCGGGAAGGCCCCAGTGGAGGTCATATTCCCGGGTCATAAAAGCCGGCGCGATAACCAGAGATAGGCCAAGCGGACTTGTCCGACAATCTAGATGAACTGCTGCATCGACTGAAGCGGCTATTTTGGGCAATGGGTTTACGGACCGGCCGAAGCCCGGCCGAAACCGGGGCCGTTTGTATCCGACATGTCCGCCTTCAACGTTGACTCATTGAGAGGCACCAAGGTTCCTCTCGTGCTCGTAAAACAATCTCGGGTGGACTGATGCACCGTCTCATTCTAGATTCCAACCTCTTTTCAGCCAGCCACGATGCCCTCCTCATTCGCCTCGCCAACTCACTTCAACATTGTCGCGCTCGAGACCTTCTTCACGCCGCTGCCAACGCTGAGCCTCCCGTCCCCTCACACGTTCTCCCTGACTACCTACGAGAAAACCACCGTGGCCGAGCTGCCCGCGCGCATTAAAGACGCCGACATCCTCATCACCACCGTCGTTGCACTGCGGGCAGACACCCTGTCCTCCCAAATATGCCCCAGGCTCAAGCTGATCGCCGTCCTGGCCGCAGGCACCGACTCCGTCGACCTTGTCGCTTGTAAGCAGCGCGGTATTCGCGTCCTCAGCAGCCCGAACTGCAACAACGATGCCGTCGCCGAGCATGCCATTGCCATGTACTTTGCCACGCGTCGTAGGATAATGCCCATCATGCGTGGCCTGCTTGCGGGAGAATGGCTCCGGCGCGGGAGTATCATGCGCGACGGATTCATGGCTGATAGACCGCCCAGAGCGTGTCGCGACGAGATGGTGGCCATCGTTGGACACGGTGCCGTAGGGAAGAGGATTTCCGAGTTGTGTACGGCTCTGGGCATGAAGGTTGTCGTTGCAGCGCGCAAGGGAACGCCGGCGTCTGAGGACAGGGTCACTTTTGACGTTGCACTAAAGACGGCCAGTGTGGTTTTTGTGTGTTGCCCCCGGAATCCTGATACACTGAATCTGCTTTCTGGACCCGAGTTCGCTGTCATGTCGCGAGACGCGGTCCTGGTGAACGTGTCGCGGGGAGGCGTCGTGCACGAAGACGCTCTGCTCGCGGCGCTCAAGAACGGCGACATTGGCGGCGCCGGTACAGATGTGTTTGCTACAGAACCTGCCTCTCCTACGACAAGCCCTCTTCTTGGGAGCGAGGCGGAGGCATTGAACTTGGTGGTAACACCACACCTAGCGTGGATCGGTGGAGAGACCACGGCTAACTACCAACGGGTGTTACAGGAGAACATTGACGGCTTCATTCTCGGTACGGTTCAAGAAGACAGAGTTAGAGCATAGTGGTGAAATACTAAGACGGCTCTATATTCGATCACTGTTTCTTTAGCCTTGCATTGACAGTAGTGTGTGATTCTTCGACCCTCCGGGCTACCCTACATACCAGCGAATTACTATTTGAGGCCTGCAACAAAGATGAAAATACGTCTCAAGATATCGTGAAGTATAGATAATCATAGGAGAATCGGCCTTCATGAGTCTCAGCTTTGTGCAGATTCTCAAGAGTGACTTCAGCCCGACTGCATCACCCAGGTTCTCAATTTCACTAAAGCTCTAAGTCAGAAGATGAGCATGTCACCAACCAAAACCCACGACCAATGTTTTAGGTCGCACTCCTGTGAGTGTAGGAGTAAATTCTCTTAGGAATAATCATTTATGAACTCTCCAAGCCACAGACTCAAGCCTTCGCAGCTCCTCAAGAGGCGTGTACTTGACTGTCCACTTGCTATCGGTCTGCCTCTCAGACTCGGAAAGGATTTTCCTCGGCATTGTAACCAGTGAGTGTACCCTGATTGCCTTGCCATCGCAGACTTCAGAGTTGTTTTAATAAGGTGACCAGTAACCGTCCCATATCCGCCATTGTTGTCAATCCGACTCGACCTGTGCCGTCCCCCAATAGTGTCGCCTCCCGCGTTGCAGTATTGAAGCTGCCAACCTGTGGCTCACTGGTCATGGCACCGACGTAACGATCAGCGAACGGTCCGGTGACAAGATATATGTATGCCAAGTCGCGGACGGCATCGGATTCCATAAAGGCGCGCACTTTAAGCTTCTTCTGGTGAGGTATCTCGGTGGCCGAGGACGCGTTATATGCGATATCGGTGCCGTATTCAGATGGGATGAATCGGATGATGGTTGAGCACTGCTCTGCTAATGCGATCAAGTCAACTTGCTTGTGGATACCGGAGCGTCCAACGGCTGAGACAACAGCATCGAAGCCTGGTATTCGTACTGTCAGCACAAGTCCATGGAGATGGCTGAGGTGAAGTAGAAACGAGAAAGGGGAAGAGGAGACAAGAGGAACAGATCATACCTTTGTATGCCCCCAGGACATCATCGTCGTTGTACAAGTCACCCGTTATGACGTCCACTCCTCGGGACCTGAACGACTCAACCAGCTCTGACTTATTTGCAAGCGTCTGGGCAGATGTGAAGATTCCAATGCGCTCGAATTTGTTCTTGGCGTTGATAAGCGCACTCAATAGGACCTTGCCAATTATGCCTGTTGCACCAAGGACGAGTATCCTTTTGCTGGGAGGGGTCATGTTGAGACGAGATGTTGAATGCTCTTTTCTAATAACCGGTTCTGTGATGGATTACCCCAAAACGGAGCTCCTACAACGACACCGAAAGTCAGTGCCATATGCTTTCCTATAAGTTGCTTCTGTACTGATACTGACAATCAGCTGGCGCCAGATAATGAATGGATAGAACGGACATGTCCGCTGGAGGAGTAATCGGGAGGGGCTGAGGGGGCAACGTCGGGACCGGACTGGGCGACTAAGTCCGTTCGGGAGAATCCACGTTGGCCCATTGAGCTTCGTTCCGTTCTGGCAAGTATATGAGAGCCATGACGGATGCTAAGGGAACTGGCATGTTTATCTACTGCATTGAATTCGGATTTCAACTCACCTGGGCTTCTAGTTCAAACTCTCTACCAACAACCGTCTCACCCATTCTGTCTTCACTATGGCGCAGCATTTCAGGCCATCAATCCCTAGATGGCCCTGTGTAGATATGTCCAATCGCTTCTGACGCGGGTTGATCACCCCGAAGTCGCCAAGAATGGTATCTCCAGCTCTCCCCACGCAGCCGCCGCTACTACTCAACCGCCACAGAATACTATCCGCGAGGCCCTCGCTGAAGACTTCCCAACACATGACTCTCCCGCTTAGCCGTCTTTTGATGTCGTCATTCCTTCCACTACAACAGCGGGGAAGTCTCGCTTCTGGGGCTCCTCATCGTCTTTGCCGTCATCGTCGAGGTTCTGCAACACGCAGCCAGCAGAGGTTTTATATCAGTAGAGGACTCTGAAGACGGCAGTAAATTTGGTGGTGAGCATGACGACGATCAATTGTCACGCAGCCAGACGGCAGCTCCCGACTCCGATATACAGACCCTGGTCCGTCTGTATCTCGTATCGCTGAACGCCATCTACGGCTTCGTGGACCAAGTCGAGACCACCGTCGACCTGCAGATCTATCTAGCCCTGCGCCAGAGTCCCGGCTTTTCCCCCCAGGCTCTGTACGGGAAACAGGCGCACAATTTCTTCCGCATCACAATGATGTGAGCCATGTGCAAACCAAGCCCGCTACCGACCCCAACGCAGCGCGGAATGCCTCGCCTACTATGCCGACGCTGTGGCATGTGTCGAAGAGGTGACCTCGGAGGTATCGCCGGCCTCGTTGCATGCACTGCTTCTGCTCATCGTCTTCTGCCTCTTCTATCCTCGTAAAGGCGACATCTGGACTGGAAGCTTCTGGATTATGCCTGCCGCCTGACCATCGAGCTGGGATATCACACCGAGGCTGAGTACGACCAGGCGGTGGGCACTGAGATAGAGACTGAAGCCCAGGGAAAGCTGCGTCGATCTACTTTCTGGGGCCTGTATGCCATTGAGCGCATCGTCGGGCAGCTGTTCGGCAGAGGCAGTGGCCTTCCCGAGACGATCATCACGACATGTGGATTGGAGCGCGTTTGTCGACATCTCCATTTCGTGCCTGATTTTATTGGCTTGGTGTGGTGAACGGTGGCCCGGTATGATGGGAATGCTTGGAGTATATCAGAAGCTGTTTGGCCGAATTACGAGGGAGTTTATTGTTAAAGGGATAGTGAGGTAGTAACGATTTGAAACGAATAAAGAGTCAAGAAGAAATGAATGCTTATAATTGAGTAAGGAGTCAGGAGCTTGTTGCTTAGGGTTTTCCATTGGACTCATAATACACGTTCATTCATTACGCTGCTTGTTCTTGACACTTTACGATGCCAACGCCTTTACATGCTACCAGTATGAGAACGGTAAAGCGGTCGTATCCTTCCAGTCCTGGCATCCAATTTTGTCGATTCCATAGTTCGACAAAATCGTCATATGAGATGGTTTGTCTCTGCGTATTTAATAGCCCTTCCGTTTCTGCATTTTTTCGTAGGTTTCCCCACAGCTCTTGCTGAGAAACACCGTCCAATTCGCCGTGTTTTTGTGGCTCTTCTTGCGGTACATGAACCGGCAAAGATCCCAATTCCGTCAGGAGGGTGCAGGTTTGATATGCTAGTGCCGAATAGACCGATCGAACGAGGTATGATACGAGAACGGTTCTATATGCGCTTACCATCTCCTCTCCCTGTAATGGTGTGGTGTTCCGTAGAAAAGGTAGTGGATTGTGGAGAGATTCATCCTCGGGAGAATCCTGATACTGAACTTGGTCTAATCCAAGTGTGCTGAGGCTGGAGCCTGTGGACGAGGTTGAATACGATGAAGAAACATCCTTTGACTGTAGCTCGAGGACTTGGATTTGAAGAAGCAACTCTCTTGTCCAGGATGCCACCAAAGCCTCGTGCTGTCTAGCAGTGCGTTGTCGCCCAGCATCGTTGCTGAACAGTCCAATGATCTGGTACAGTAGCATGGCTTGTAAGCGGCTAAGCGTTTCTCTGAAGGTGAATAAGGCGTCGTTGGATCTATCTCCATAGGTGCCTGATGTCGAGGAATGAATGGGTGGTGTGGTTCCTAATTTGGAGGACTCGATGACCTGTTGGACCTCGGTTTCGAGCAATTGCTCAAAGAAATATTGTTTTGAACCACTCAGGGTACTGTGGGCGGCGCAGACACCGAGAGCCCTTTGAAGTGAAGGGTGTAGCTGGGCGTGGGGTTTATTGCTGAGTTGAGGAGTAGGATGCAGGATGAATGGGCTCGACGCTGTTGTTGCAAAAGCGCCGACGAACGATGTGAGTTCTCTCGCACAAAAGTTCCAAGTCTCGGTGTCGCGCCCACGTGGCCATATATCAAGTTTTGGCAGCTGGGCGATGGGGGAAATAGACGGCGTATTTTGTCTCCGTCGTTGGCCGTTTCGAAGGTCCTGTCTGCGTCGAGGCGTCGAAACTTGATCATGTCCCCGAGCCCGAGCGTCATCAACCCTCCTGTTTCTGATGCTGGTGCGTTTATCTACCAATGGCCCAAGCAGGGAGTTAAAGATGCCGTCTCCGAAATTTGCCTCCAAGTTAGATATTTGTTGCAGGCCTAGCGGTTCGGAAAGAGGTTGCGCGTCCCACGATAGGTCCGGTGGAAAACCCACCACGCCTGGCATGGCCGCCATGCCGTAATCATCCAGCCCAGTTTCACCCAAGGTGTCCAACATGGGCGTGTTGTTCATCCATTCCCATAGTCCCGAAGACACAGGCAAGGCCGGTATGGCGTCAGCCTGCGATGCACTTGACTGTGAGGCCAAGGGGTAAGGATATTTGCATAGAAACGACTTCTGAGTGCAGCGGCGGCATGCCGGCACCTCCCGGTCACAGCGCCTCTTGGCTGAGACGCAGGCGGTACATGATGTTTTGCGGAGCGACATATTCACAAGGCTGTTTTGAGCCTTTAGGTGAGTGAGTTGCCAGACGGGGCTTGGTTTCGTCAGAGCAGGGAACGGATGAGAGCGGGGAACGCTAAGCGGATTACAAATTCAGCCGGGGTAATAGTTACTACATAGACTACAAATTCTCTTGGTGCAGATTACCTACTCAATCCTCCATCCTAGCTATTGCCGCCGCCGTATCCACCAAGCCGACAATCCCCAGATCGTCCTTTGTCAAGAGGCCATCCTCGCCGGAATAGCTTCTTTCCTGAACCAGATCCCAATACATGTGCGCCTCGTCCATCAGCTCTGCCCACCCAGGCCACAAGCTATAGTACGTCCTTTTGTCCACCATGACGTACTGTGCTTCCTTTCCCTTGACCGATGCCCACAGAGACAGAAGGTCTCCCGCAGTCATTGTGTCTGTCGCTCCCAGGACAAATTTAGCCGGGAGAGTCTCTTGCGGCTGGTCCAAGATTGCCCGAGCAAAAAGCCCAACGTTGATCCTTGCATCGCCAATCAGGGTGAACGGTACCGACGATGGTGTCGCCAGCAATTGAACGTACTTGTTCGAACCAGCGGTCGGGACGGGGAATGGCTTGTAAAACGGGTACTGTAGATTCGAGGCGTACATGGTGACCCAAAGAAAGGTCGTCTTGCGCAACAGCTCTGGGTCTGACCTAATGTGACTGTCCACTGTGTTCTTGGAAGTGAAGTGCGGTATGGAGACTTTCCCCTGGCTAATCCGAGTTGCATTGGGAAGAGTCGACCAGATGTAGTGGCGCAGGGTCGGCGTTGCAGCAGCAGCGTTGGCCAAATTGATGCCCTGGGTTGATTCCATCTCCATTGCCTTGTCCGAGCCAACCGTTGCGAAAGGCTCAAAAAAGTTGGTGGCGGCGAAAATGGCATAAGACCCAGCCACTGCGCGTTGAAGGGAGGAGACATTGTTGAGATCGGCCTCGACGACTTCAGCGCCCATGTCGCGAAGCGAGACAGCTGCAACGCTCTCCGGGGTTCTGGTAACAGCCCGGACGCTGTAAGCATCATCGTTGAGGAGTGCGCGAACCACAGAGCCACCCTGGATGCCCGTGGCACCAATGACTGAGACTAGCTTGGTCATGACAAGTCGGTTCAGCTGGTTCAAGTGAGGTAAGGCGTTGCGCTGAGCGTGTGATGATCCAGCCTCCCTCTATTCAAAGATACAGGTCTTTCTTAAATGCACCGCCAATTTCCGCCCGCACCGGCTGCAAAACAGGAAACGATCAAACATGTTCTTGATCCACACGTGTCCGCGCCTGACAACAAGTGAATGCCGCCATGATGGACCATGCTCCGCTTCTCTCCGCTGCCGGCTTACGGATACGAAGACCCCACTTCAGTCCGGTGATCCACTTCTCTCCGTTGCTCCACTCCATTCCGCCGCGAGTCCCACCCGGCCGATGAGCTGACTGTGAAGGCGGACACCAGCCGCCTTTCCGTTGGGATGGGACGAATGGAAAATATATAAAAGCTGCCAGTTCCAGTAGCAACAGGTCTGATACAAAGACATTACTACAGCACAAATATCTCCCGATGATTCAACGCCTCGCCAAATTCAACAAGATGCCCATCACAGAATTCGTTTTCCCTCGCCTCAATCAAGATCCAGTTCTCTTGCAGGGTCTCAAGAGCGTCCTACCCCCGGCAGCAAAAGCGACATTTTCCGATGTCCCAGGACTGTTGAGCTACTACCGCGGCAAAGTGGTCAAGGCGGAAAAGCTCACCGAGGGCGCAGATGCTGAACACAGCGGACTGGTTTTAACTCTGGGTATGCTCCCGATACCAAGGTGTTTGTGTCATATGCATCGCTTTCCAAGCTAATTGAGTGCAGAATGGGATCATATATCCTCATTCAATATCTTCTGGGCCTCGGAAGAATTTGCGTCGTTCCGGGGGGTCATGAAGCCTTACCTGCTGGGTCCCGTCACCCCGGAACTTTTCGGCTCTGACAAGCAATCGCAATCGAGTGGGACAACTACTGATAAGTACACGCAATACATCAAAGTCGGCGGCATCAAGGAGCCAAACGCACAGGTCGAAGGTGCTTGGCAGGCACTGATCGTCGAGCTGAAAAGACAGAAGGCGCCGAGTTTCAGTGCCTGGGGAGTGCAAAACACGACTGCGTTTGCGGGAATGCTCGGATGGGGCTCTGTCGAGGTGCTTATGCTCATCTTATTGTGTCAGAAGTATGTGAATACTAAACACTACAATTTATAGGAATCCGAGGCTGCGATGGCGCTGCCTTCCGTCAAAGCATGTTTGGAGAAGATTGCAGTATATGGACCAGTATCGTCTTATCTCATGGAGCTGGAGAAGCAGCCAATAGCGCAGGATTAATCGGAGTACTACGCAGAGAATAGATTCAACACTATTGAGATATTTCGTTGCTGCTTTAGCGGTAACTTTTTATATCGCCTCCTGGACCAGTGCCTTGTTGCAGCTCCGTTCCTACCCTACGCCGATTATTGGCGGCCGGATGCATCATTCTCGGCAAAGCCAGTCTTTCTATGAGACACTCCTTTCGATGGCTAGCCTAGGGCTCATCACTAATTCGCCGTCTTCGTCATTGAGAATTCGCAAACCTCAAGTCTGCCTGCCACCCCCTTCTTCTAAGCAACATCGTGAAACAAAGTCTCGTGATCCTTCATTAGGGTCCTGGCGGATCATTATTGGGGAGTAGCCTGTGAACCACATCCTTGACATCGTTAGGCCGTTAGCCCGAGGGACACTAGACATATCTAATATCTTCGATATTATGCTGGATCCTGGCTGTCTATTTTGGCTAGAGGGTGTTTATGTCGCAAAGGCTGCTGGGTCTTGGGAAGGATTATGACTTAGTGCAGTGTAGACAGCTGACTGGCGAATTGGCGAATTTCTTGCCGAGCCTGATGAGGATTGGTTTGGGACCCAAACTTCAAGCCAACAGGTGTACTACCAGCTAGTCATAGGAGCATGATATCGTCGCACCGTACGACAAATTGAAAGGACCTGGCGTAAGTATCAAGCACCCAATCCCATTTGCCAAACGAGGTCCGTTGGCCAATGTCTTGGGGGGCGTCATCAGTAAGTATCCCCTCCACTATTCAAGCTTTGACACACCTAACAATTTTATCTCAGACCATAATCTCGTAAGATGCTTTGACGAGTTTCTATCCGACGTGGAGTCCGGCTCCGTCAGGAACGTGAAGCAACTGGTGGAATGGAACCGTGACCATGCAGCCATTGAGATGCCCTCCGGTAAGTTATTTCACCCCATAATCGTCGTTTCTCAAAATGCTAACTCGGGTTTGAAACGAGTTTGTCCCAACCAGCATACATTGCTGGGAGCCCCTGAAACAGAAGCTTGGTCGACCGAGATCACTCAGACACGACTTAAGGAGGGAGAACACCATGCTACGGCTGAGGATATTGATCAATATTTGAGAGAAAATGATGCTGACGTTGTTCTTGGCCCAGCGGATTGCTGGTTGACAGATTTTGCATGCGTTGTTGGTAAGTCGTCTAGGACTCTCATTGCGATAGAGGCTCACAGGCAGCAGGTTACCCTTCAGCGATATTTCCACTGTCCTTCTGGAAGAAGAACGGCCGCGCCTTTTGAATCGTTGCCACCACAAGCAAGAACAGAGAAGACTTGCTCATTCAGCTCATGAGTGCTTGGGAGACTGTCTTTCCCCTCAAATTTCCCTTCAAGCTATGAGAATGCTAGTTAAGCTATCCCTGAGCTCTAAACAGATACAAGGGCAAGAGCTGACTAGTAAATAGTGACTACTATACTATTGATGGCGGCCCCGAGCTCTCCAATTCCATTTTCGAGAAGAGCGGTGCTCGCAACCGTCAGTCTGTTGACCTTTGCGTTGGAAGCCAAGTTATGGTAGGTGTGCCAAACACCGCCACTCTTTACCAACCGAACCCTATGATCCAGAGTGGTGAAATAATAAAGTCAGAATGGAACTATATCATCGAGAAGGATAAAAACGTGACCTTTGCGTTAAGGTGATCCAGTAGGACAAAAAGCCTAATATAGAAAACTTTGACCCTGCCATAGAAATTCCAAACCTACAATCACCCATTCCAATACCTAATTCCCGCAGCGACCTTGTGAGGTGATAGACTTGGTGAAAGAAATGACCCTTGGGGTGCGAGTATGCTTTACGGTCGATCTATGCTTGGTACAGTCTTGATACCGTCGCTTTTGCCGTGCAAAAGATTGCTTCCCTTGTTTCAGATTATAGACAGATAGGTTTGATAATGATTGTGGTGAATCAAGGTTCTTAATTAGCAGCCACCTAGGAAGTGAGAATGCCGAACGTGCATGAACACATGACCTGTCAGTGCCTGGCATACAATTTGCTGCGAGGCGAATGGTTGACTTTATTGCACCGCCAGGTGTCAAGTCCTTGGAAATCCATCATGCTCCTCCTCGAAGCGGATCACGCGACCTGTTATTGTCAGCCTTAATGCCTACTGTGGGATGCTCGGCCAGACCACATGAGGACATGGACAGCTCTCGTGGTCAAGTCACGCAAGGTCGAGATCAAGACAGCCATAGACGAGATTAGCACGGTAATCAGAGCACTCCGAAACGCGACGGAACTGGACGATTTAGATGCCAAATCCCAGATTGAGCCTGCAATCGTTGCTGCCTTGTCAAGCTTCAACAAAGGATGGGTCCTGAAACACTTTTTGGAAAACAGACACACTGTCTTCAATGACTTGGAACCAGTCAATGCGGATGGTGACTCGAAATTGCAGGCACAATTCTTCCTCCAGTGTCGAGCCACCTTCACCAGTCTCACATCCAACGGAGGAGGGAAGCCAACAGTAACCATTAACATCCTTCCAGATCTGATTGCACACGATGTTGCAAACACCATCGAGAAGCATTTTGCCATGGTTGACATCCCGTTGAAGAAGCGAGTGGACGAAGCTCAAAGCGCCAACCGACAAGACCGGTCCGGCATCCAGCTGATATCGCTCGGCAACAGCGACAAGGGTGGGGTGCAATGGACTTACTTCGACAATCGCAACAAGGGAGGAATGGACATTACTGATCACCTTCATCTCAACGTGCGGACGCTCGAGTCACATGGGCTTGGTCCTTGGTTTGGGCCAAAGGCAATGCTCGGATCTGTTGATCACAATGTAGATCGAGCTTCAAAAAGGCAAGCAAGCAACCATGCATTGTATGGAGCAAGACCGTCCCAGGCTACGAGGATGGAGATGGAGTGTTGTCGTTGCCGGAACCAGCCAGGGGGGAGCCAGGACATTGCTATGGTGCAGATGGACCCAGTCGCAAAGGCTACGGATTCTTAGCCTTGGTGTGCTTGCAGGACCTGAAGAAATCAAGGTGAAAGGCGGGGACGTTTACACTCGTGTGTGGGTAGACGTGAGGTTGTTTATTTTTTGTCTGTTAGTCAACCGATAGTTTATCAATAACATCCTGCTACATCACTTGAAACTGTCTGCAGATTGAATTAAACCCCGCATCATCAGTACCGTGATCCTCTGCTCAGTCAATTCGATACCTGCTGTAATGCTTTCCATAATTGGCATCATGGGCCGACTCCTGCTGCCATGCGCGGGGTAGTCACCGGGATGACGGATGCTCGAGCCGAAGCCAATTTTCTTGCTATTATCGTGATGTAACTTGACTGTTGAAAACGGAAGCTGGTGGTCCGTATCGCCATTTATAGCCAAGGCACGCTTGATTCCGGTTCACATTGAAGGCAATCTTCCCACTTTCAAGCACCTTATATAGGCCTCGGGTATTCTCTTAATGTTGTTGTACTATGTCTGAAGCGACTTGGTCAACTATCTATCATGAAGGCATTGGATTTTCGCAACTGCTGGCTCGTCTCCCTTTTGAGCGTTGTCCTTGGTGCCGAGGTCGTGCCTCGTGCCACCTTCACTGAAGTGTCAGACTATGGCGGCAACCCGACGGGAACACGCATGTTCCTCTATGTGCCCCAGAACCTGGCCGCCAAGCCCGCCATTGTTGTTGGAATCCATTGGTGCAGTGGCAGCGCCCAAGCGTATTATCAGGGCAGTCAATGGGCGCAGTTCGCCGAGACATACGGCTACATCGTCATCTACCCCCAGACCCCGTATACGAGAGACAATTGCTGGGATGTCTCCTCTAAGATGACACTGACGCATGGAGGCGGCGGCGCGAGCACCTCCATCGCCAACATGGTTGAGTTCATCGTCGACGAGTACGGTGCGGACACCAGTAAGGTGTATGTGACTGGTATCTCATCGGGTGCCATGATGACGGTATGTAGCCCGCATATAACCCATCCTTGAGTAGCCAAGTCAGCTAATGTTGCGGCAGAACGTCATGACCGCTACGTATCCCGACATCTTCGCCGCTGGTATTGTCTATTCTGGTGTCCCTGCTGGTTGCTTCATGAGCGAAGACGACATTCCCGATTTCTGGAACTCGACTTGCTCGGCAGGCGAGTCCATATGGACACAACAGCAGTGGGCCAACGTCGTCGACAACATGTATCCGGGATACACGGGTTCAAGACCAAAGATGCAGATTTACCATGGTTCGGATGATCAGACCCTCCATGTGCAGAATTACTATGAGACTATCAAGCAATGGACGGGAGTGTTCGGCTACTCTACTACCCAAGTTTTAACAGAGGTTGACTTTCCCCAGAGCCCATACACCAAATATTTGTTTGGGGACAAGCTGCAGACATTCTTGGGCAGTGGTATCAGCCATTCTATCGACGTGTTCCCCGCAGAAGACCTTAAGTGGTTCGGTTTCGCGGTATGATGAAGAACGGCGGCGTTTGGTTACGTGCTCTGACTTACCATGCAGTCTGTTGTGACACCGACGGCCACAAGCACAACTACAGCGGCTACGTCAACGACCACAGAGGGATCGGAGACAGTGCCTCGTTGGGGTCAATGCGGCGGCTCCAACTGGACTGGCCCAACCAAGGTATATTCTGACAGGTAAACGATCAAGCTGGGTGATTATGCTAACAAGCTCTCATAGTGTGCGAGCACATACACCTGCATCAAGGTCAATGACTGTGAGTAGTGATCCTTGTCCTCTTCTCACAAATCTGTACTCATTCGGGGTTCAGGGTATTCCCAGTGCCAGTAGGGACCAGGAACAGAATGGATAAAACAAGTCAAGTGGATCCTTTACTTTGCACATTCAGTAGCTACACCAAAGAGAGCTACGAGTCTGTCCTATTCATAAGAACTTGTGCCGGTGCTAATTCGCAAACAATGTGTGGTTCTGTCTAATGCTCGACTCCCTACAGCAGCCTTCATATCTTTGCCCGTATCGCGTGTCTGAGACAATCTGTAATGATTGTAAGTCAAGCTATATTTGAAGCGGGTAGGCAGGGATTTTATCAAAACCCCTGGACAGATTCCGGATCCTCCCGGCCGGACTTTGTACCGATGAATCATGTAAGTCGTCTTGAACATGGTCAAATCGTGGTCGCGATTTCCCGCTCTTCCGAGTTCCACGCTAGATGGTTTCGTGAAACGCTCTTCAATTGGTCGAGGCAAGTCTGAATACGATCCAAGGTTAGCGTTGGACAGATATATGGGGCTTTTATGGTACTAATCCTGTCGCCTCCGGACTTAACGGCCATGTCGGACTCAGTATTGGACCGAGAAACGCCACGGCATCATGTTGCAACGGCTTGCGGGAGGACATTCCAGGCCATACGAACTTCGATTCTCATGTATGAATCCGAACCTGTCATCGGGGCGTAGTTAGTAGCCGAATTCCTGCCCGTAACACCGTCGGCATTTCCGACACTAAAACACGGCGGTGAGTTGAATTAATGATGCCGCTCTCGTGATTCGAACCTATATAACGGGCTATCAATCCCATACAACCTGAACAAGATACAACTTGAGCTCCAAGTCCAACGAAATCAATCCTTCCATCCCATTTAAATCATCTCGTCATGTCCACCAAGGCTATTGAGAGAGTCTGCATTGTCGGGGTAAGAATCATCCCTTCACGATGTCATACACGCTATGACTCTAACCTTCAGTAGGCCACCGGACGCATCGGAGGGGCCTTCGCCAAAGCACTCTTACAGACTGGTAACCACACAGTCACCGCGTTGACACGCAGTGATAGCACGGGCCAACTTCCCGAGGGAATCAAGGCTGTCAAGCTTGACTATGACAACGAGTCCTCGATAGTCGAAGCACTCAAAGGCCAACAGTTCCTCGTCATTACTCTCGGTGTCCAGGCTCCCCAAGATCTCCATGGCCGGATTGCTGTCGCCGCTGCCAAAGCCGGTGTCCCTTACGTCATGCCAAACGCCTACGGGTACCCGATAGACAAGGAAAGCTTCGACGAGGAAGATACCTTTGCTGCCGGGGTCCTTGCTCAGATTGAGAAGGTAGAGGCGCTTGGCCTCTCAACCGTGGTCCTCTCCTGCGGTCTTTGGTACGAATGGAGTCTGGCACTTGGCGAGCAGTGGTTCGGTTTCACCATCAAGGATCGAAAGGTCACAATGATTGACGACGGCAAACGAATCCTTACTGTTAGTACCTGGGATCAATGCGGTCGTGCCCTCGCTGCTTTTCTCAGTCTCCCAGAGTCTGGCCCCAGCCCTTGCGTTGGTGATTACAAGAACGGCAGAGTCCTTATCAACAGCTTCAGAGTATCGCAACGCGATGTGCTCGACAGCCTACATCGTGTCATGGGCACCACGGACTCGGACTGGGACATTACCTATGAATCCGTGGAGAAACGTATGAAAGACGGCACCGAGGAGCTGAAGCAAGGGCTGCAGACGGGCTTCGCCAAGCTGCTTTATGGACGCACGTTTAACGTGAAGAAGCAAAATAGCGACTTTGCAGCTACAAGGCCAACGGCCAATGGTCTTCTCGGACTTCCCAAGGAGGACTTGGATGAGGCGACAAAGAGGGCCGTGGACATGGTTGAGAGTGGCTGGGCCCCGTTCGGCTAGATCTAATAGTCAGCCGGTGCATTGCGAGTCCATTCTCAGATGAACCGCTTCCAGAACCATAGGTAGTTGAACAAGTCATTTTATTATTATGAACTGGGCCAAAACATGACTGGATAAACTGCTACGACCCCTGGTAGTACCTGGCTCTGAAGCCCTCGTTGATATCATCGTCTTGTCTCATGGCTATCTACTTGCTACTCACAAGCAGCTGGTTCTCGAACCACCTCGCAAATTTAACCGTAGGTATATCTACAGCGCGCCAGAAGATATCAGCAGCCCAGAAAACTGAGGGGATGCAGAACAGCATGCTCAAGATAAACCCAGAAACATACTGGTTCCCCTCAACGCCTGTAATATTCCAAGCCCACCTTTCCAAGCGATATCCAACCATGTGCATGATAGGTCCGTGAACAAGGTATAAAGCATACGAAATCTTGCCCAAATACTGAGAGAACGCCGAGTTGTAGAAACCCTTCCAGAATTCCGAGTTGGAGACTGCAAGGGCGAAGATGAGACAGCCAATGCTTTGCCATGGGCGGTACGGCTCGGAATCCCACCACGATGGGATCCAGGTAGACAAATAGACATAGCCAGGCGTGGTCTCCGAGCCAGCATCAGGGAAAGACATAAGATAGAGTCCCAGCACGCTGATGCAATTCCAAAAGATAGCCTGAAACTGTTGAAAGGCGCTACGTTTTGTTCCTCCGGAAGAACCGGAGACATGTGCACCACGGTAAAGATCCCACTCTGCGAGCCCCATACCGAACAAGAACATGATAAGCTCCCATCTCGAGTGCCGATATGAAACAAGTATCACGACGAGGAGGGTGGCGTATCGCCACCTCATCCTCAAACGCGCAGTGGCAAGTAAGACAAGAAAGAGGTAAAGAGAGCACCGGTATTCAATAGGAATGGTCCAAAGGTGAGGATGATAAACTTGAAGATGATTAGAATCACAAGACCGGGAACGAATGAAGACTGGGGGCACATACAGTTGTGCGCAAACGGCCGATCCCAGCCAAAGACGTGAACCATCCGCAACATGGTCCAGTAGTAGTCTGTCCACTGATCCCAAGGGTTTTCAGACCGAACCGGGTGCGACTCCATAACAAACCTGAAGTAGGTTCTATCCGCAGCAAATTCGCGGGTATGCTCGTAAACGCCGAGTCGGACGCAACAGACAACAAGAAAAGTGGCGATAGCGGTAGGGACGTAAAGGCGAATGAGACGGCGGAAGACGCTCGAGCTTAAGGTATTCAGTAGCTCCTGGCCATTTTGGCTCCGGATCAGTTTGAGCGGCCGGTAGGAAAGAGCGTATCCGGAGATGAGAAAGAAAACGGTGACAGAGACCGGGCCCTGATACCACAAGCGCAAAATGGGTATTTTTAGAATGTCGTAATTGCTGTTGTTGCCGCCCCAGGCGAAGCCGACGTCAAAGGCTGTGTAAGTATAGTGACAGAAGAAGACGAAGAGAGCTGCAAGGCCTCGCATGCCATCCAGGTATGCCGTCGGACTCAGTTTTGACGACTGCGGGTGCACATTTCGACCTTGAAGGTAGCTGGGGACTAAGAACAAGGCCAGGCGTATGAGAAATGGACGGGAAAGAAAAGAGTGAATGAAGGCCATTGGTGACGAGGAGATGTGACGAGCCCATTTTGAAAAGTCCGAGGGCGGATGTCGATCGAATATTGAGCCAGCCCCATCGAGGCTCGAAAGAGGACGTTTTTCGAGTATGCCAATGTTTTCCTCTAGAGATTTATCGGTAAGACAAATATCCTTGTCTTTGCTTACAGGTTGTCGAGGAATTGAGACGTTCATGGCCGGCAGCAATGGCGATGGCCGATCGGGCGCTCAGCGGTGTTGAATGAACGACAGGTTGAATCGAAGCGAGTGTTTTGAGCATCAACAGAAGTTGGGTGAACAACAACGGAACGGCAAAGGGTCATGTCAATCAATACTCCGTGACTCTCCGCTCAGATTGTATTCGCCGTGGAGCCAGCCGACAGAGTGAAGAGATGATAGTGGAACGAATGCAAAAGAATGTCGGGGGAAAAAACTGGAGGAAACAAGGACAAGGAGAGATTCCGCTTGCGGCTGTGGACCTCGCGCACGCCAGCCTGGAGCATGCTCTTGTAGACGATCTTGAACAGAGTAGGGCAGAAACGCAGGGGCAGAACAGCTAACAGCGACAAGTGCGCAACCTTGCTGTGGTGAGTGCTGTAGACTTATCCTTGATCCCGGTGAAACGTGAAACGTGAGCTGATAATTAAGGGAAGAGTGGGAACACTGGACGTGTTTAATCCTTGGCGTCACATTGCGAATTGACGATCTGGGGCTTTTGTTACGACCGGGAGGAGTACATATACATATGTACCTGGATAACGTGGCCCTGTATCTTCAAGTATGATGATGGTGTAGGCGCCGACTGGTGTGAGGTCGGCTGGAACAAAACTCAGTCTTTCTTCACAAACGCGTCCATCCAGCGTAATGATGATAATTCAGCAACAAGCTCTTCGTTATCACATCAGCGGCAGGTTCTACAAGGCCGACGGACAATTCCAGCAATCGATTTCCGGGCCGGAGCATAGTGTAGTTTACTTAAAACTCGTTTCAGTTGCATTGTCTCCTGGCTCCTTTCAGGGGTCGTCAAGGATCAGCGTCCATCTTCCCCTAGGTACCCGAGGTTTCCGGCCACTTCGCCTCGCAGGACCTACGGCGAGCAAAAGAAAAGAAGAAGAAAAGCAGTCACTTCGCCACCATGCAGGCCGTCTTCGAAAGTATTTCGAGTTCAATTCCATTTAGGTGCACAGCAATTAGGCGTCGAATTTGTCTCTATTTGACTCGATGAGCGCTGGGTTAACTGTGCGAGAAACTCGTCCTCGCGATTTCTCTACGGTGCCGACGTGGCATATCAAACCACTGCTACTTTCAAGCTATCATGAAGAATTGCCTCGAGCCCAGATAATACAGAATATTATGGCATCTTAAACAAAATTATATACCAGGTAGATAACAAGACTCACTCAGAGAGAGCAGTTCTCATCATGAGCATTTGGTCTATGCCTCGCACTGAAGCATCGTTCTATGGGCCTTGGGGGTTACAAAGCCAAGCAAGGACGATGCCATTGCTTGCATCCAATTCCATATCACCTTGAATTGTGGTAAATATCCAGACCCTCAGGCGCATCAAAAACTACACTGCAAAGCCGCCTGAATTCTTCTGCCTCGGCTCGCCAGCCGCTTCAAAAGTCCCATTCGTTAACAGGCGTACTCCCTGCGCAGTGCTGCTCCCAGGCGCCGTCCAAGTAACATTATGACCAAGACTCTTCATGTAACTAACGGTTCCGTTGTCGTAGGCCCACTCAAACGATACAAGGTCAGGGCTTAGCTGGTCGTGAAGGCGTGGTTGCGCCAGTGCCTTGGGTACCGACAGTCCATAGTCAAGGACATGATGGATGTTCTGGATGGTCGAGGTGATGATGCGGCTACCACCCGCGGCCCCAATGACCAGGTACAATAAGCCCTTGGGGGTCTCTGCGATTACGGGTGATATCGAGGACAGTGGCCTCTTGCCAGGGCGGACGTAGTTCGCGGGGGTCGGAATGTACCCAAACGCGTTGCTTGAACCGGGGATGCTGAAATCGTTCATCTCGTTGTTCATGATGACTCCAGTCTCTGGAACCATGACGCGTGATCCGAAGAGAAGGTTGATGGTCGTTGTGAGCGAAATGGCCATGCCGCTGGCATCGGCGGTTGCGATGTGTGAAGTACCCGGTGTGTCGAGGGACTCGAGGCCTTTCGGGTTGTACCACGACACATTGTGGCTCCTCGTGTCAGAAATCTTTGAACGAATCTCTGCGCCGGTCTCTGGAGATATCATGCCGGCAGTGTAGTCTGCGATGCCATCCAGGAAGCTCGGGTCTCCAAGTTCGGTGCGCAGTCCGTAGGCGAAGCGAATGGCTTCATCGAGTCTGTGAGTCGTGAGGTTGCGCAAGCCGGAATCTCCAAAATCATCGTAGTTGCTGACCGCATTTAGCGCGCTGAGAGCGACGATGCCACCGGACGGCGCGTTGCAGGCTGTCAGTTTGTAGCCTCTGTAATTGATCTGGGCTGGCTCCCTGATGGCGATGGTGTAGTTCTTGAGGTCGTCGAGCGTCATCGTACCGTTGGCTTTCTGAAGGGCGGCGATGGTGGCATTTGCAATGGCGCCCGTGTAGAATGCATCCACGCCCTCCTGGGCGATGGTTTCCAGCGTGTTGGCATAGCGCTTCCTCGTCATGGTCTCGCCCAGCTTGACGCGGTGGCCTTTGGGCGCAAAGTCAAGTGCCCATGTTGGATCGTCGGTCAGGAATTCACCCCCGCTGATGGAGTTCATGTACTTGACCAGATCCTCGTTGACAGTGAAGCCGTAACGGGCGACCCGAATGGCGGGGGCAACGACATCGGCCCAGGGCAAAACGCCATAATTGCGGTGTAGATACTCCAGCCCTCGCAGCTCGCCGGGGACGCCGCTGGTCTCGTCAGTCGTGCCACTTGCACTGCGACGGTCCAGAATCCAACTCACCTCGCCAATCCACCGTAGAGACTCAGGCTCGTGTTGTTCGTGTACATGTCCTCAAAGGCCGCCGCCGGAGCTGTCTCGCGGAAATCGATGAACTCGTACGTGCCATTGTCTGACCGGACAAGCATGAACCCTCCGCCTCCGAGGCCGCTGTGGTACATGCCAACAACGCCCACGCAAAGGACGGTTCCGACCATGGCGTCTGCGGCATTTCCTCCATGTTTGAGCAGCTTGGTTCCGATCTTGCTGCAAATGTCTGTTTCCGAAGCGACCGCTCCAAGACGAGGCTCTCGGTGAGATGGCGCTGCAAAGGCCTGTTGGAGGAAGCCAAGCGAGGCTTGCGCGATGACGAGCGATTTGAAGAGTCCGAGCATGGCGGATTCGAGCCTGAGGTGATGTCCCGGGTGTGGCCAAAATGGCCATCATGGGAGGGCAGTCGCCATTTTAAGTGCGACTCTTGTGTTCACGTAAGATTACAAACTAGACACAACAGGAGCGGCCCGATTAATGGGCTAATCACAGCATTAGCGTCCTCTCTGATCCCAGGACGCACGATGCCAAGCGGTACGTCCTGTTTTACAGCAAAGTTTAACTATTAGATAACTTATGGCGTTGAGAATGACCTGCCTATTCTGGCCCGTTAACTGCGGGGGGTCGTCGATGTGGAGCTTTGAAGCTGATATCATCATTTTGCGAAGATACGGTGTTACGTTTTACGTGTCGCCGATAGAGTGCACAGTTGAGACGTGTAGGGACAATAACAAAAGAAACTATCGGCCGCACAGAAATTTGCATAGTCGCTTACAGAGTATTGTTCGGACAGTTCAATGACTTAAGGAGTGGGGACGGTTAAGAACCACACTTTGTTAAATGGCTGTGAGTTGAGACGTTCTTGACCTCGCTTAGAGAGTGGCGCCACTTTGTGGAATTTGGGCGCACACGGTTATAGAGATGCCATTAACGATAGGGATGGAGACTAATGCAAATAAGCATGGGTGTTGATGAAGCGACACACGTCAAAAGTACAACGCGTCTGTTCGCTTTGCTACTCATCCAGCTTCCTCACTTCTCCTCACAGTCAGTGCTTTTCATCGCCCTCAACCCCATATGCGTCAACGTGGGTGCCCTTGAACTTCCGTGCACTGATCTTCCGGTAGAAAAGCATGTCGAGCTCTTCATAGGTTCTGCGGATTGTGGGTATTTGTTAAGCTTCAACACGGATAAGAACACAGCTAGCTGGTTGACAAGCGTGACAAACATCATTCCAATCCCTTATCCGGGTTACTCAACGCTTGCCAGGACCAGGAATCCGACTGAGAACCTATTTGGCTGGTTTAGCGAAGCGTCAAAGGAGAAGAAGCTACCGAGCGGCCGATGACAACAACAGGGTTGTTTCCTGTGCGAGCCCAACGGTAAACACTAGTTGTCTTGGCTTCACCCCCACGTCTGACAATGTGGGGGTTGGCATTACTGATGTCCAAACTCTCGAGTCATTGAACTTATGAAATTTCCTCTTGCTAGGATACTCCAACTCTGCAAGGTGACTCTATCCTCTGGCATGCAAGATTCTTAATCCTGCCATCTTCTTGCAGCTCGTGATGCATTTAGCCTAAAGGAATGCCGATCAGGCCTGACAACAGCCCATGTACCTGTACAAATGCCGCAGTATGATATGCCGATGATCGGATCACCGGCCTTTATCTACTGTAGAAATCATGGTGGACAGGTATGAGCGTCACGTCGCAAATATAAGTCACGACTGACTCGCACGGTAACCAACAACATCACATCACTCGTCTTGTTCTATACCCGTCTTCACCATGTCGCTTGCCGGGAACCAGGAATATGGTACGCGGCCAGACCCTACCTTCACCAACGAGGGTGGTCGCCTAGGCTTTCGCTTCGACGCCGAGACGCTCTTCATTGAGCCTTGGGGTAAAAACGCCCTCCGTGTACGGGCAACGTGTCTTGCAACAATGCCCGAACGAGAATGGGCACTTTCGGAGAAGTTGCCAGTTCCCAAGCCCGACATTAGCATCCGTGACGGTGCTGCGTCCATCACCAACGGCAAGATCAAGGCCGACATTAGTCGTCGGGGAAAGATTGTCATATCGAATACCGTTACGGGCAAAGTTCTTTTAGAAGAGTACGGTCGTCACAGGCTTGACATCCTGGATCCCAAGTGCAGTTCTCTCAGGATCCAGCCGAGAGAGTGGAAGCCACGTCTCGGATCCGCGGACTATCACTTGACGATGCGGTTTGAGTCCCAGGATCGCAATGAGCGCATCTACGGTATGGGCCAGTATCAACAGCCATTCCTTAACCTCAAGGGCGCCGACCCGGAGCTTGCACAACGGAACTCTCAGGCAACCGTTCCTTTCGCTCTATCTAGCCTCGGATATGGCTTTCTCCGGAACAATCCCGGAATCGGACGAGCAGTATTCAGTAGTCTTACTGCAACTTTTGAGGCTTACTCGACGGACATTCTGGATTACTGGGTAATTGCGGGAGATTCTCCGGCCGAGATCGTGCGAGGCTACACTGGTGCAACCGGCCGTGTGCCAAGGATGCCGGAGTACGGTCTTGGCTTTTGGCAGTGCAAGCTTCGTTATCGGACACAGGAAGAGTTGCTAGAGGTTGCACGAGAGCATAAGCGAAGAAATCTCCCGCTGGACCTAATTGTGTGCGATTACTATCACTGGCCGACGCAAGGTGATTGGAAATTCGACCCGACCTTCTGGCCATACCCTGGTACGTCAACATATGTCATAGATCCTATTGAAACGGAAGGCTAACTACTAGGTCAGATGCCATGGGGGCCGAGTTGAAGAGTCTCAATGTCGAGTTGATGGTCTCCATCTGGCCAACTGTGGAAAAGGGCTCTGACAACTATGATGAGATGCTCCGTCGAGGCCTGCTCATTCGCCAGGACAGAGGTATTCGTGCTGCAATGGAAGGCCGCGGCTACCCCATTCACTACGACGCAACGAGTCCGGAAGCAAGAAATTTTGCTTGGGACGCTGTCAAGTGCAAGCTGGCGTTCTTTCTCGTTGAGATAAGGAGCCTGGGTGTACTCAGGCACAACCGGGAAATAGATGAATCCAAAGATGGCAATGGGACAGGTGATGATACCGTCGATGAGAAATACCCATTGCCAGCCCTCGAGTCCCGCGTGGCCGTCCATGGATTCGTGAATCGCGGCCTTCATAGCACCAGCAAACACTTTTCCAACCTGCCCAGCAACAGTGAACATGGCAGTTCGCTTTGCAATCTCATCGGACTTACTGCTTGAGGTTAATGTTGGACGACCCCCTCATCGGCCTGGGTCAACCTACTACCATGAACCCATTATGTACACAGATCCGGCGTAGCTGCTGGCCTCGGCAACGCCCATTAGGAAACGAACAGCACAGAGCTGAGAAAACGTCTTGCAACCCGCACTCGCCATGGTAAGCCCAGCCCACGTAATCACCATGGACGAGAGCCAAATCCGCGGTCGTATCTTATGGATAATGATACTACTGGGTATTTGCCCGACCAGGATTCTGTGAAATAGTTGGTAAGCATAGGCACGGCTGAGTGGAGGTTGATGGCAAAATACCCCGCCGAGGCCATTGAGAGGAGGACATTGTACTGGCTTCCATTCAGATCGAGAGCCTCCTTCAATCCTGCAACCTTCATGCCCCGTCTCTGTTAGCAGGAGGTGGCAAGCACACTGGCTGGAATACTTACATATGCGTTTGCGAAGGCAGCTCTATCTGTGAAGATGCGTGAATAACTGTCCGCAATGCCTAACACTTTAAGTACGCACTCACAGGGATGCCTGCGACATCGTTGGTTCGCTTCGGTGGCGGGGGAGGAACGTCATTGAGTAAAGACATGATGTTGAGAGACTGTCGGGGCTCCGACGGCTGAGGCGGCGGTGGACGGCCCATATTCTGAGGTCGGGGGGGTCGATGGCCTCCTCGCACGGCTGCCTGCGATATCATTGATTCGCTTTACATTCTTGGGAGCAGGGGCTAATAGTGAGTGTTTTCGTGTCTGAGCCCGCGGATCATTTCGCACCGGCCTCCTGGTAAAGTTTGGTACTTGTTGGAGCTCACGTTTGCTGTGATGTCTGCTCTGATGTTCGCGAGGACGCCTAGGCGAGGCATAGCCAGCATCGTAATATGCGCAACCTTCCCGGTAGCATTTCAACGCTTTACCATGGCGTGCTTTCTCATGATCCTCGAGTTTGACGGCAGAGTCATATCCGAGTCGGAAACGCTCACAGTCGGAAACGCTCACAGTCGGAAACGCTCACAACTCCTCATAATACATGTGAATGCAGTAGGTCCGTAGTCTGAGCGGAAGGCAAGCAGCTCTTCTTGGCTTAGTCCTTGGTAGGAGTCAATCTGGAAAAGATTTTTGACGTCCCGCTGATAATTCGGCATTTGTAACTAGTAGTGGGAATAGAGTCGGTCAACGAGGAATTTTTATACGTCTTACGGGTTGAAGGAGCTACTTACCTAGTCCATTCTTGGCTTGTTGATCTTCTAATATTTTACGGAAATTGAGCACTTGGTACATCAGCCGCTGAATTTATGACATGGAATCTAGTCTATCGAGACGTAGGTCCAGACCGATAGACGGATCGTCCTGAGAATGAACCGATGGTGTTGTGTCATGAGACTGCATAACGTTGGAATGTTTTGCACATAATTACAATGTTTGTCTCACTACTGAACCCTGAGTGACGGACGATAACGAAGCGCTGTCTTCGAACATCTGGAGAAAATGCTGTATGCAATGCTCATTTGCGTAGCTTTTAAGACCAAAAATACCGAGGCCAGTCCGTGCCATCAAGTCCCGGTTGTGGGATATCGCCGTGAACATAGTCCAGAGCCTGTATCAGCTGCGAAATGCTAGCAAAAGAGATGTCTTGATGGGCGGTAAGACTCGATATAAAGGGTCCACTAGGTATGCTCAACAGATACCTTATCATAGTGTGTCAGTCTCAGTAGCCATAAAACTTAGAGCGAAATGCTCACTGGGTCACTGTAGAGTGTATGGTTGCGACAGTCCCCCTTGGTCCGTCTTCTATCAAGGGTTTACAGATCTCGAGGACATTAGAGAAAGGTTGGTTATCTCAACTGAGGCTGTCTGATCCTTCATTGAGGCTCGTTCCGATGAGAACTTCATACTTCATGATACCGCTTTTTTCTTTTGAAAAGATTAGCCACCCAAAGATACGTTTAACCCTTGCAAGCTTGCTTGGTGAGCACTGGCCCGAGATGTTGTTCAGGATTTTCTCGTATCTATAGCCAATTAACATTCCTGAGAGCTGTATCGTTAGAAGTTTCGTGCATACACTGCTTCCAGGTCCTTAGGTAAGGAATCAACATTTGAGCGCAACTCTGCTAGGTTTGCTGACGAGTGAAGCAGAGACAAAACCAGGCGAACACAGAGTAGCATGCCTGACCGCCGGGATCAACTGGTTAGATCAAGACGAAGAACGTGACGCTGGGAATTAACTCACTTTCGGATTTCTGCTGTATTTTCCTCCGCAATTCTTCCATAAGGGGAGGACCTATGGCGTTGCCAACGTTTTGATTCAGCTCTTCCAACGACTTTATGACGATGATCTCTACATCTAACCCTATGGCGTTCTTCAAGGGATGCGGCCTCCCTGTCGATCAGCGCACTATCTCTGGTGATACTTTGGATAAGGTCGCCGAAACGATGCTCGAATCGTCCCCATGCGGAGGAGAAGAAGATTCTCCAAGCTGTTGATATTAGCTGATAATCGCATGGAGACTTCCATTCGAAATCCCATCTCTGAATCTTTTACATGACAGTTCTGCCATATTGACTTGCTGTGACAGGTGGCAGATTATTGAAATCCTGCCGTAGAAATTGGCGGGGAATGAACAAATTCATCAACTTTGAGCGTCTTAAATAGCGGATATCAATGGACGGGAAGTGACTGCAGCGAAGGCTGAGCGCCTCAACAGTACCACGACTGGCTCACTAAAATCCGCAAGTGCGCCTCACGAGAACCCTCACGAGTACAGCTGGCCGCAGCTAAGACACTCAGCCGCCAGGGCATTTTGAAGTGGCCATAAAATGTGCACTCCCATCTATGAATGCATTCCGGTTGGCCAGACTCTCACAGCTGCTTATGGACTTGTAGGCGTCCCGAAGCGCCTCCCTAGTCTGCCGGCGATTTATCGAATCGTCATCATCTGTCAAGGATATTGGTGGCCTCCCATCGCAAAATCTGTCCATCACCAATCTGCCTCTTACCCATACAACCTCCAAAACCATCACACCGTTCCCATGTATTGGGCCCATTAACCTCAACTGTCACCACTTCGTCCACATGGCCGCGCCAGGTCATCATCCAGCCAAGAGGGGACGACTGGAGAACTCTTGCTCATTCACCCACACACGCGATCCGACCTCGAATACGCACCATGTTTAGACGGACACGAAAAGTTGACTTGGTTAGCTGACCGCACTGTCACTGAAACCAACGATGCACAGTCTTGCCCAGTCTTGCCCAGTCAAAACGGCACTTAGACTAGGTAGCAATGGCACACTCCAGTGTTTGGATTTCGACTCTACCTACGGTACCTTAGAAACTCGCGATACCCAATTGTTAAAGGAATGAAGCTAACTTTTGCGTCGATTAACTCGTACTGCGGCATCAAGGGCGTATCTACGACGGCCACAGTGGAATCCATCCATGGAAGAGCAAGCACTGGCCAGGATTCACCGACTTGGACAGACTCAAGAGGTGACGACAATCCGTTTTGTGATAAGCGACTCCATTGAGCAGGTAAGTTACATAGCTCTCAGTTGCGACGGGAGACTTATATGCTGCGAAAAGTATGTTCTAGATGTACAAGATGTAAATCGGGACCTCATAGGTTTCCTCAGTTCCAAGCCTGTCACCGGCGGTCGAGTTACGGCTAAACTCCAGGTAGGCATTGCCTTGATCTTATGTCTCCTATTGCTAATAAATGGCGCAGTTGTCTTCCTGTCTGAGGCCAACGAGGGATGGAAACGAGAAGTGGCTTCAGGGTGGTTCGATGCATGAATCCTTCAAGCACGGTGAGAAATAGCAGTGCTTAAAGCAGCATTAAGGGATACAGCGCTTGACGCCTCATGTTGAAATTTGATACGATTGACCTATCTCTGTCGCGGAGGGGGAACCGGGAAGACCCTTTGCACTTTGCAATCGATTCAGTTTGAGAAGAACTCACGTACAGGACCAAGACGGCCAACCTGGCGAAGCCAAGCAGGCAGCAGAATTAAATAGAGGGTCCTGTCTGGAGTCAGATGTCGGGGTTGTGGGGAAAACTGGACCATCACCTTCCGAAACCATCGGCGCCTCCGAGCCAAGCGCGATCAACAGAGCTCAATGTTTGAATTAGCGTCCACGCGGAAGAGTCCTTGACGTCAAGCCCGTGGTGTCGTCGTGCCAGTCATGCGGCGGTGACGCAAGCCCAGCCTGTCGGATAAGACGCCAAGAGAGGGGCTGGGCTGGGCAACATTGGCAGCCTGCATTGTTCTCTCGTAGGATCAACCTTTTTAAGCTTATCTGGCAATAGAAAAGCTATGTACAAGACGGATGGACTTATTGCTCCACTCCGAGCTCGGTGATAGGGTGTTCAGTTGTCGATCACTGCTGTTGGGTGGCATCTGGGACTTGGCACGACGACCCAAACAGGTTTCGATGCGGCTCCGGCGTCAGTAAACTACAGTATGGGCGACGAAAAATCCGGTTGGTTTTCAAGCGCGGCGAACCAGACTCCCTATTCGAAATCGATTCTTGAAGGAGAAATGCTAACGGCTTGTTCAACCTCACTCGTCTTCGAAGCCATCCGTATGCGTAGTTACTGTAAGCGGTTTCCAATAAATGCTTGTGCAACCAACCAGCCGTCTCTCCTTCGGCTGACGCGTCGCCGTCCCCGTCTCACGCTTCATGTCACTCATTGGATCCATCAATTCCATGGCAGCGCAACATCAAACACTTCTGCAGCTCCTCGCCGCCCGGCCAACGTCATAACTCACCTTGCCGAGACTGGGATTGACCGAGTTTAAGCCGCGAACCACCAAAGAAATTTCTTCATTCCTAGCGATCTTCTTGGCAGCATCCATGGCGCGTCCCACTTCTCCACAGTGCCTCACTCGGGTGACCCAACGGTCGGGCACTTGAAGTGCAGGAGAAGGTGCGGTGATTTTTTTTCACGTTGAGCGCGTACATATACCTACGTTGTGTCCGCCAATACCTATAATAAGGGCCCGCCTCCATCTAACAGGGGATAATGGCTTGGAGACTCTAGGACATCAGATTCTGATCGACAATATTGGATCCGGGCCCCCGACTTCATATCCCCAGACCCAGTTTTGGTCTTCACAACTCAAACTTGACTCAACTGGCACCATGCCACTCCCAAGAGCAGACGACGAGGCTCCCTATGGGGAAGACATCACCAGCAGTCACCAACACTCCACCAGTATCGGCACTCACGATGAAAAAGCTGCCGGAAGCGGGCGCAGAGCGTCCACCGCAGCTCTGCTGCGAAACCCCCTGGTCGGAATGACCAACGAGGAGCTCATTGCTGACGTTGACGCTTTTGTCGACGAAAAAGGCCTTGGAGAACACCGCGAGGACTTCCGCAAGGGGGCTCTCGTTGCCCAGGTCAACAACCAGGCCGGTGCGTTCGAGCGAATCGACCTGCTCAGCGAAGACGACAAGAGTATTCTTCGCCGGGAAGAAACTCATCGTTGGCACCAACCTTTCGCGCTGTACTTTCTTTGCACGCTCTGCGCTGGCTCCGCCATCGTTCAGGGTATGGATCAAACGGCAGTGAACGGCGCACAGGTATAATACATTAGCAAGCATTGACTGTCACCAAAGGGCTCACAAAGGATTAGGAATTCTACTACGAGGAGTTCAACATCACCAATGAATGGATGCGTGGTCTTCTCAACGGCGCGCCGTATCTTTGCTCTGCGCTTGTTGGATGCTGGACCAGCCCCATCCTCAACAAGTGGACTGGACGACGAGGAACCATCTTCATCTCATGCTTCATCTCGGTTGTCACGGGCTTCTGGATGGCCGTTGCTGACTCGTAAGTTCCAACACTATTTAACCCAAGGGATGGTTGTTAACGTTGACAATTCTCTAGCGTGGGAAATCTCCTTGCTGCCCGGTTCATGCTTGGATTTGCCGTCGGCGCCAAGTCCAGCACCACACCCGTCTATTCGGCAGAGTCCACGCCCAAGAACATTCGCGGAGCCCTCACGATGATGTGGCAGGCAAGTCTCCCCTGCAACGAACGTTTGCTTCCGCTAGCTAACTTGCAGCTTCTAGATGTGGACGGCCTTTGGCATTGCCCTTGGGTTCATCGTCTCCGTTGCCTTCCAGAACGTCACATTCCTAGGCGAGACCTCTCCGTGGCGGTGGATGCTCGCCTCGACCTCTGTGCCGCCCTTGATCGTCATGCTTCAAGTGTACTTCTGCCCCGAAAGCCCCCGATGGTACATGGAGAAGGGCCGTTACGACAAGGCGTATAGGTCGGTAAGACGCCTACGCCATTCTCCTGTCCAGGCAACTCGCGACATGTACTACGCCCACAAGCTTTTGCAGATCGAACAGGGAGAGAGAGAGGGTCGGAATCTGTTCAAAGAATTCTTCACTGTTCGCCGCAATCGACGCGCTGCCCAGAGTGCCTGGTTCTGCATGGTAAGTGAACACCACGGCATTATTGATTAGCAGATACGTGTCCTAACACAGAACTACAACAGTTCATGCAACAATTCTGCGGTGTCAATGTTATCGCTTACTACTCAACCTCCATCTTTGTACAGGGAGGCTACAGCCGTCCTGAGGCTCTCCTCGTTTCGATGGGAGGAGGTATCATAAATTTCCTCTTCGCCATTCCTGCGATATACACAATCGACACATTCGGTCGCCGCAACCTCCTTCTCGTTACTTTCCCGCTGATGTCGGCTTGCCTCTTCTTCACGGCATTCACATTCCTCATCACCGATAAGCAAGCCAGCATTGGCTGCATCACTACCGGTCTATACCTGTTTATGGCCGTGTATTCCCCTGGCCTCGGTCCCGTGCCCTTCACTTACAGCGCTGAAGCATTCCCCCTGCACGTTCGCGACATCGGCATGGCTTCTAGCACTGCCATCACCTGGGGCTTCAACTTTATCATCAGTCTTACCTGGCCTCCTTTGAGAACGGCATTTGGCGACACTGGGGCCTTCTGTTGGTATGCGGCATGGAACCTCTTCGGATGGGTCTTCTGCTACTTCCTGTTGCCGGAGACCAAGAACCTCACGTTGGAAGAGCTCGACAACGTGTTTGGCGTGACGAACCGGGAGCATGTGGGATACTATGTCAAGAAACTGCCGTGGTATCTCAACAAGTACGCATTGCGGCGAGACGTCGACCAGTTCCCTCCGTTGTACGAGTTCGCAGCCAACGACGGATACTATCCTCAAGAGAAACCGTCGGTTCGTCATACTGAGGGCCATACCACGGGGGCTAGTTCTGAGGATGACAACATAGTGACGGCGCGGAATTAAGCCACGCTGACGCTAGTTCGTTTGTCTAGTCGTAGGCTACGGAGGGAACTGGGTGCAGCTGGTGGTACTGGAGATTGGATTTGATATCGAGGCGATGCTGAGACAGGGTTACTACCTTTAAAATGTCAAGAAGTGACGAGTTATCCAATCATTCTTTGTGTATCATGAAGTCCCAACTGCGTGCTGGCTTACTAGGGTCAGCTGTGCCTTCTGAATACCAAGTCTACAGCCCTGACTACTACTGCATGTCAGACTCAGCCCTGCTTACCCCTTATCCGCATAAATGTGCCACCGATAGCGGTTGGGATGCTAGACTACTTTAGCTTGGTTACTGAGGCCGCCAGCCTCGTCATTTCCCAGTGATCGCGGGTTCCGAGACACGGTGACACCAGGTTCCACGGGCATAACTGTGAATCCAAGGCACCTACCTGCCCGCCAGACGCCAACCCCATCCTTCTCGCTACGCGTTGAAGAGTGAAACCGAAGCCAGAAAGGTCTGGTTGATCAGCGCGGCTTGTCTGTCTACCGCCGCCATGGTGTCCAGCCGAACCAATCTCGGCCCTCTGACGACGGCGTTCAAGTACCCCGACAGCTGCGCCGTGGTTGTCCAGCAATGCACCAGCTGTGGCCAGGCGTGGCAGGGCCAGAGCTGCGGCGACAACAGCTTCAACGCGCAGGGCGTCCAAGACAACCCGGACTGCTGGCCGCCGCGCGACAACGACGCGCTGGAGACGGGCGTCGCGCTGGGCGGCTGGGGGTTCTACTCACCCGGCCTCGAGTGTCCAGACGGCTACGCGACGAAATGTGTCGCGACGGGGAGCGTGGACGGCGGCTTTGACTTCCAGTTCTCGGTGCTGAGAAGCGAGACGGCCATCGGGTGCTGTCCGAGGTGAGCCGACAGGACGACGACGTCTCTCGCTGCGACCCGACATAATATTGACGTCTATTTTAGCGGATATGGCTGCCTCTTCAACCCCGGCGTCGATGCAGCGCAGACCTGCTACAGCGTTGCCACGGCCGGTTCGTTCCCGACAGTCCAGTGCTCCGATGGCTCCAGCAACCGGTACAGCTACATGACAGTACCGGCAACCTTCACCGAGACGGCGTCTGGGACCGAGTCCACCTCGGTGCTCGAGACTGTCACCATCTTCGCGCCGTTGATCCAGCTGAACAGACAAGCGTCGGACTTGTCGTCATCGACCACGGAATTAACAGAGTCCTCCTCCGCCTCCGCCTCCGCCACAAGCCACAGAACAAGCCGCGCCGCAGCTGCCTCGGAGCCTCCCGAAAGCTCATCATCAGACGGAGGCTTGTCGGTCGGGGCACAAGCCGGAATTGGCGTCGGCGCAGGCGTTATTGGTCTTGCAATTCTTGGTGCAGCACTCTATTTCTGGCGGCGGAAGAAGAAGACAGCTACAGTCGCTCCGGAGAGGCCGAAGCAGGAGCTCGAGGGACATCTTTATCAGCCTGTCGAACTTGATGGGAGTTCGAGTCCGAACGCTCAAGTTGCACCTGTCCCGTCGCCGAGAAGAGAGCTCCCGTAATAGCATTGATGGCATTATTACGTTCAGCTAACTAAACTTATCTACAACACTTACTTGATGATTTTGACCTTGATGGGTCCAGCTTAGTGCCACAAAACCCCAAATTTTCAGGGGGACGTATTTACCATGTGATCTCAGTTGTCTTTATCGCAGAACGACTCTCAAGTTAGTTGCCGGGCTGATCATCAAAACCACCATTGATCCTGAATAGTCGTTTTCCCTGGAGCATCTTGCCAAACAGAAAGGGTCGCTGTTCTCATGATTCCCGGGAACCAAAGCCTTAGATAGGGTTGGCACAGGGCCACGGATTAAATGCGGACAGAACCCTGCCCGGCAATCTTGGCATATTTTGATCATAGGACCAGCCTGAAGTCCGCGGAATCACTCATCGCGTGCACCTGGTTAAGGGTTTCCCCTGCATCCTCAATACAACCTCGGCCTGTTCTCTGGCTGTGATCAGGCTCTTCGAGCAGGAATCCAGAGCCGCCGATATGTCTGTTCCTTGGCGAGGAGTGGCCAAATATGTCGTGTGTCACACCCATCACCGTAGATTGCTATAGCCCCTCAGCGGGAAGCAACATGCATAGGCCACGGCTGCATGACAAGCTCGACATTCCTTCCGTCAAATGCTAACAACCACTCGTACCGTCCACGGCCGTACTACTAGGTGACTCAAGTTTGCCAGGCTGCCAGGATTGGTCACCACGTTATATTGCTCGCAACTTCTATCGGGCAATGCAGAGCGGATGCGAAGCAATGCTTTGGGCCGCTTGGACCATATTCTTGACTGATCTCAATAGCCGATGGCCTGCGAGCGACCCTGAGACACATGATTCTATTGAGCATATTCTCGATGCCTGCGCGGAGGTTCCAGAACAAAGCCTAATGGCCCAATTTCTCCTATTTCCTCTGGTGATCGGCGGCATGAGGGCGACGAAGAAGGTCTATCGTGAGTTCGTTTTGAACAGGTTGGGAGGACTGGATAATATCAGCTTGACAGACACAAAGAGCTTGTGTGAAGAACTCAAGAATTGGTGGACCTCCTAGTGGTCGGTGGATGCCCCAACAGCTTTATCCAAAGTTTATCGTTCCAATTTGCTAACAGATGTTCTCAAAGGCTGGAATTGATGGATATAGATGTCTCGATTAAATCGAAACGCTGGCGAGTCTCGTCTTCAGCATGCAAGGCGACAGCAACGCACCTCGTACAAGAGACGAACAGCCATGGTCGGATGTTACGCAGTAAACCTACTTGATGAATGAAGCTAAAGGAAGTCGTTCCGTGAAGTGCCGTGAGTCCCGCGATCCAGGGATAGCGGCCATACTACCAAATCGGGATTCTGGACACGCTACTACCCGCTCTTCTCGCCACCCACTTATTTGAGAATCTGAATCTCAAATGCAATCTTTAAATAGAACCTCTGCAGCTAACGACAATACGATCTGTCGAGTGGACTCTACAAGCATTGCGGGGATGTTTTGATTACCATGCTCAGGTAGCGAATACTATGTCCGACTAATTAACAATGTGTAGTGCCAGCCTACCAGGGTCCAGTTGAAGTGAATAAATACAATCCAGTTTATCTAGTCTACCCTAATCTTACATGTGTGCTGGTTGTTTGGCTATTCAGCACAGCTATCGCTTTGAGCAAGCTTCTCAGTCTTGCTGTCGTTGGCAACGTGACGAACATATGCCTCGTCGCGCTCCTTGCGGGTGATGTAACCTGGCGGTGTCCATTTGGCGCTGTTCCACGCCTTCAAGTCTGGGTGGCTGTACATCTGGTCGATGTTTTCGAGACTCAGCGTGCGAGTTTCGTAAAGGAAGAACCAAGTGATGAGAGCGGCAATGAAGTTCATGCCAGCAAACACGTAGCCGAAGGAGTACGAGATGCCCTCGTCAGCGAATGGGGTGAGGAAGCTGATGAGGACTGGACGTATGTTAGCACTGGAATCATGGGTACAACTCGGGTTGAGAACTCACAGTTTCCAAGCCAGTTGCTCGCGGTTGCAAGAGACGCCTGCTTGGCACGCGTGCGAAGAGGGAAAAGCTCGCCAACAACAACCCATCCTAGCGGTCCCCAGCTGAGCGCAAAGGACGCAATAAACAGACAGGCGGAAACAATCATGACGACTCCGACAGCTCGACTAGTTGAAGGATCAATGGCTGTGCCGACGGAAGCAAAGACGAGAAGCCAGGCAGTCTGCCACAGAGCACCGAGGAAGAGAGGCCATCTGCGGCCAACGCGTTCTGTCACGTAGATGCCTGGAATCGTCATGCCCACGTTCACGGCGCCCAAGATGAGCTGGACCATGATGGGGTCATCGATGCCGGCGGACTGGAAGATGGTTGCTCCATAGTACTATCACCGCCACGTCAGTCAAGCTACACAAACACGCGGGGAGATGGGAATGCGAACGAAGAAGTAGTTGACTCCTGTCCACTGCTGCAAGAACTGCACAGCCATGCCCAGGAGGGTGCGGTAGACGAGTTTGGGGATGTTGGCGTTGGGGACGAAGCACTCAGACCAGGTGCCTTGGCCGGCTTTGTTTTCCTCGTCGATGAGCGTCTTCATTTCCTGCATGTCGTCCTCCAGGATGGCATTGTTCAGGTCATCTTTCTTGCCGCGGAGACGGGCGAAGGACATTCGCGCGCCGTCCCAGTCATCTCTTCCTGCGAGCCATCGAGGCGACTCGGGAACAAAGAGGATTCCGAGACCGAGGGGAAGGGAGAAGGCCATCTCTAGGCCGATGACGACACGCCACGAGGCGTCCTTTTCTTGGATCTCGCGGACACCGTAGTTGACAATGTTCGAGATGAGGATTCCGAGACTGATCATGAACTGATAGGATGCAACAACTGCACCCCTGATCTCCCTTGGGGATGTTTCGCTTTGGAAGACGGCAACGCCTACGGAAAGGCTGCCAACGCCGAGACCAGCAATAATACGGCCGATTGTCATGTGCACCCAGGAGTCCATTGCCGTGATCTGGATGATGTTTCCAATGACGAAGACAACAACGGCAATGCTCATGCTCTTGCGGCGGCCAAACCAATCGGATGTACTGAGGATAATTAGACACACTTGGCCTCAAGGCGGGTGGGGGAACTTACTATGAAGATGACAGAGCACCGACCAGGCATCCAAGACTCATGAGGGAGACCAGAAGAGACTTGATGATGGACCTCCAGTAGATATTGCCATCGTCATCTACCTGGGCAAACCGCTTCATGAAGTCTTCGAACAGGAGCATGCCTGAGATTTGACCGGTATCATATCCGAAGAGAAACCCTCCGATCGAGGTGATCACGGCCAACAGCAGCGCCTCGGCGCCACAGTCGGCACCGTTGATCTTGATAGAGCTGGAGTGAGTGTCAGTTAGCCACTGCTGCGTTGAAGGTGAGGACGGATAAGACGCACTATTGCCCCAGCATCGCTGTAACTTGTAAGAGCTAATCACATTGATGGAAGAGATGTTGAGGGGGGTGACTTGGTCCATTGGGGGAGCAGACGGAATTCCTTTAATACTATAGTAAACTGCGCGGCTTCGTACGGGGCTCATTCATCCAGATTCACCGGCATGGCACAGGTGACTTGCGTTGCGTGTTCCCAGAACAACGCGGCTCTAGAAGTCCCACAACTTTCCGGAATTGGTAATTCATGGAACGGTAGTGCGGTCTACAGGGGAAAAGGCTAAATGGTTATTTCTCATTTAGCCGTGTGTCTCTGTCTATCTTTCACGCACAGGTCAAAGCCAGCCATGACCATGGCTTGCCTTCTCGTGATTCAGGAGAACCGACGACAGCTATTAGGGTGGAGCACGCACTGACGGAAATATCGTGAATACTGCCGAGCACGCCGAGCCGCCCGGTCCTGGAGCCCCGTGGGATGACACGTAGGGCATCAGGTCATGGTGGATTAGGTCCACGTTAAAGCCGGGGGGCAAGACCCGCGTAATCTTCCGGGTGCCGCCGGCTCGGTCCCCTGATCTACTACGTAGCATCTCCTGTGTTTTGAACCCAGTTGCCCGGGTCGCCCAGGCTGGGGGCAAATTCGGACCGTCCGAGGGATGTCCGCGATTTGCTGCCGCAGACAGCGGCCGGGTGATGCGAAACTCGATCGGCCAAGGACGCAGGCTCCGGCTGCTAATTCTGGCAGTTATGGTTAACCAGCTACCGTATTTGCTGTTATCAAAGGTCCAATTTTTCATCTCCTGTTCCGTCAGCAAACACGTTGAAATCCATCAAAAAGGGTCAGCAGGTCAGCAGGACGATGTTGCTCCACAGCGTGGTGGATCACGATTTCACTCGTTGCTCACTGACCGATATTTGAGGTGAGGGATAAAAGTCGATGGTAGGAATGTCAGACTTCGCTGTTCTCGAAATCCCTTTATTGTCGTCTTCCCGCATTGGGATAAACACGCAAGGGCTGGCAGTTTGCTGCAACGGATTGCGCCTGTCTCACAAACGGTTCATTGCTGCTGTACTGACACAACCATTAGCTGATTTAGCTAGCATAAGCTTAAAATTCTGTTTTAATCCAATTCCAAAAAACGCCCCATCCCAACTACGGGAATGCATCTTTCAAGATCCGGTCTAGGGTAGGCAGGATAAGGAGTACGACGCTGCACAATAGGGCATGCGCCACGTGGCCGCGGTTACAGATGTAGTCTGGAATTGGTTAGAGCCGCCAGTTTCCTAACGGCTGAAACTTCAGCGGAATATCGATGTGCCAGAAGTAAAGAAAGAAAAGCCGTTTCAATGGTTTGTACCATTGTATTAGACAAGCTGCTTAGTTTTTTGACCAAATGGCAGCTTGCCAACGACATGAATAGCATCTCGCAACCCCAAAGTTACGATCCTTGTGCCCTGCTCGTCGTCTTGGTCAATCGCCATAATGAATCTCCAACTATTGTCCATCATCTTGTCATTACTTCTGGCGCGGGCACTGCGGGCCCATACAAACTTGATCCAACGACGGGACGGCTCTTGCTGACCCTTGCCGACAACATAGTCATCTGGGCCAATACCGGCTACACTGCTACCAACACTGGGCGAGGCGAGTATTTCAGCTTCTGGCCGGCAACGAGGATTGCCCTCATTTTAACACGGCACTACGTTAAATGCACCCAGGATGATCAAAATCACCTTACGTGCTATTCGGAGGGCAGCAATGCACGCCTGCATTTCGAAACTGTTTTAGGGACCTACGCCGTGGGTCTTGGAACTGACTTGGTTGGAGTGTCGGAGTTGAAAAGTCGGGGGCAGAATCCTTAGTGTACAGCACCGGAGAGAACACAGCTCTCGGCATCGGAATATTTTCATTAATATCAGTAAAAATGGTCTTATTTAATACAATAGACGCACCAACAACTTCTCAATTTCAGTAGGCCGCGTATATTATCTTATTACCCTGCTTGACTGCTCAGGAGATAACTAATGAGGCTTACGCAATATGAACTAACAATAAGATTAGACTGCAAGCGCCTCTGGTTGACGTCAAGGAGACTGACTGACTGGCATTCACCTCAATCATTGATTTTTAGCCGTTGTGTCCGAGCTAGCATAGCGTTGCACCTGGACTAAGTAGTCTACGTTTCACAGATCTGACATTAACAAGCCAGCATATGTCTGCCTCAGCCTCGGAAGAGGAAGCTTTGTTTGAACTAACTCCCAGTAATCTGATTTGTTCATTTATTGGAACAGAAGCGTTGGGACTTTTCTGCCATTCCAAAACCTCCACAGCGTCTATGACTCCACCGGATGACGCTCCATCCACGCTCCTGAAAATATCACAATGATTCGAATACATGTACTAATAACGGGACCAAAACCTAACGCGAATTCAACTTTTTCCCACTGGTGATCGAATTATGTCTTGCCAGAAGGCCCTGAAGGTGCATGCTGGCAGCAAACGTGACCGGTGACTAAGCGAATTCTTTAAAAACGTCAGGTCATGAGGTATTTCTACCATCTCCGCACGGAATAACTTACGATGCCAAGTTGAAACTTGAAACATACATGGAACCACTTCCAATTACCAAGATGCTGTCAGATCTATCCTTTAATCCTGCCCGTTTCTCCCAGAACGAGATTTCGGAAAGTACAAGATATGTCTGCGAAGAGATCCGTAACAATGACCAGGCGACAAAGGCCGTCTTCGTGGGTCACAGCGTTCTACCTTGATTGCTGCGTCTTAACTAACGTCTGGAATTTTATAGGGTGATGCGGTAAAAATGCGGAAGCCGGGCCCAACTGCAGGTGAACAAGGCGGAGAATACACTACCATCGAGTTCAGAGAGCCTGGTCGTGTAGTTCCCTGCCGCGTCACGAGGCCCAGCGCACAAGTGACATCCCCGGGAATCTTCCTCCACTTCCATGGTGGTGGAATGGTTATCGGCACACACGACTGGTTAGTTTCATCAAGATGGCTGAAAAGAAACGTCTGTTCGAGAATGGGTCAACAGTATCTAACACTGTTTGTAGGAAAGATCATCTGCTACAGAGATACGCCGATGCCTCGAATTGCGTAACAATATCAGTTGGCTACCGTCTTTCACCCGAAAATCCATCCCTCGACCTATTCAAGACTGTTTTGACGTGGCCGACTATCTTAACAAGCATGGCGAGGAAGACTTCTGGGGGTCGTTGCAGTTCATCGGTGGAGAGGCAAGTTTTCCCAGAGCACAAGGACCCAATACTAGTGCTAACGTGTGTCACCAGCTCTAAACAGTCCGCTGGAGCATATCTGACAATGCAAACCTTCCTGCACATTATGGGCACTGAAGGACGCCATCAGCTTCGAGGACTTATCTTGAGCTATGGCCTCTACTCGTTGTCATTTTTGCCTTCAAACTATACGACGAAGGACACAGTCTGCATTGACACTGTCAAGACAGAGGTGTTTCGCAAACTTTGCTTCACAATGGAACCTACCAAATTGCCTCTAGTTTGCGATTCGTTTGAGCATGAGTTTGGCAACCTTGCCAATCATGAAACGCCCTACGACCATAGCTTCAAACAACCAGCAGTATCACCGCTCTACCGTAAACTAGAGGATATAGGTGCGCAACTTCCAGCCGCTCTCTTCATCTGTGGAACGGCAGACCCTTTGATTGACGACACAGTCCTCATGTCGGTGCGCTGGCAGATGGCAGGATGACCTGCTGTTGTTAAGTTTGTCCCTGGAGCTCCTCATTCCTTTGTGGAGATGCCTCTCGAGTCGGGTGACTGCTGTGTTACGGCTGACGATATTATACGAGAGTTCATCCACGAAACGGGCCGCACATAGTTACGATCATGGGATAGACCAGGCTGGGATAAAAACGAACTGGATTTGGTATCAGAAGCAAGGTGTCATCGGCTATCTCTGATCTCACCATGTCAGATCATTCAGGCTTATGATTTGCTCATGTCCTGCCGATTCATGACTTGTTTGGGGCATTGAAGACGACATGCCTTCGTAAGGATTGGTGTCATTGCGACGTCGAACGGCATGATCACGTAGCCACAACTCACTCATGTATTGTCCCGGATTGCGGTCGGATGGGCACATCTTTAGTACTGCCGACAGACCAATTGAAGTAATGATTTAACTGAATAGATTGGTGCGCACCCTATTTATACTGCATCAGAAGCCCAGGTTTTGAATCCTGCCGACTGGTGTGAGAATGCAGCCTTTCTAGTCTTGGCATGTTTCAATGGAGTGCCCGATGGAAAGACTTGACTCAAGACCAGCTTAAGATACTTGCTTCCGTTCGTGCCATCGTTCTTGTTTAGTTGCAGTTGGAACCGTTGTTAGCGTTCGCATTGGCGTTGTTACCCTGCTGCCCCTGATGATGCCGAGCCTCAAGTTGCTCGTCTCTTTTGTTGTTGCAGGCATTAGAGTTGGCGTCGGCGTCGGCGTTGGTGTTGGCGTTAGAGTTGGCGTTATTAGCTTGCTGCCCCTGGTGATGCCGAACCTCAAGCTCGTCGCGCTTGCCATTGCAAGCACTGGCATTCGAATTGGCGTTAGCATTCGCGTTATTGGCGTTTTGGCCCTGGTGGTGACGAGCTTCAAGCTGCTCGTCCCGTTTGTTGGTATTGCAAGCGTTGGCGTTGGCATTGGCGTTGGTGTCATCGTTGGAATTGGCGTTGTTGCCATTGGCATTATTGGTTTGCTGCCCTTGATGATGACGAGCTTCGAGGTCGTCTCGTTTGTTGTTGCACGCGTTCGCGTTTGCGTTTACATTTGCGTTGTTGTTATTAGCATTATTAGTCTGCTGCCCCTGATGATGCCGAGCCTCCAGCTCCTCATCCCGCTTGTTGTTACAGCCATTGCCGTTGGCATTGGCATTAGCGTTGGTCGCATCCGTTCCACCGTTGGCTTGCTGGCCCTGATGATGAGGCTGGCATCCATCAGTCACAGGTGTAGGTAATCTGATTTGAGAGAGTGTACTTACCTCCCTAACCTCGAGGGTCCTGAAAACTGGGAGACCTGCAGCGGGCATCGCCATGATTGCCAACGGAGCCTGGGACTAACGTTAGCAAAATTCCCTGCAGTCGTCCAAAAGAAGACTCGCCGCAAAGCGTCTGACAATAACACCAGATGCAATGACACTCGACGACAACGCCGAAGCAGTGAAAAGAGCCGAGAAAAAAATAGAGAACTTCATGGTGGGTACTGAGAGGATGGAAAAAGAAGACTGGCCAGCAGTTGAAATAGTAAGGAGTTCAGTTAACACAAGGAGAGCCCTAGTGCCAAAGAAACGAGAAGTGGAAGTTGGGTCAAGTGAAGCTGTGTAATGGATGACAGTGAAAGCAGGCTCTGAATGACTGAGCAGGTTTGAGGCCTTTATATCATGTCTGCTGGCTACGACAACTGTTGATTCTGGCGTGAACCCCTGAGACCTTTCATACTCGACTAGCTGTTACGCAGATTCTTGTCTAACTACACTTGACTCATGAGTTGCGGTGTCGGGTGACTAACTGCTTTCGCTTCCCGTGATGCCGACTAGCCGGTCTCTGCAAATGAAGGTTCACCTGTATGCTCATCAAACTCGAAGTTGTTACAATGAATGACTTCAGGTGGTTGGGGGACCCAATACGGCCGTACCCCCGCTTCAACTAATCCAAGAGCAACTTGGCCCCGGCCAGGAGTTCTGTTCGTTGTGTAACTCAAGGTTGTATGGAATTCACTGAGTGAAATTCGGCTACTGGAAGCTAAAGAAAGCATCATTACCGCTGGAACTAGACCGATAGTATACTAGAGCCTTTCAGGAGGCCCATTTCCGTCCCTGACAAGTATCACGAAGAGATGAGGGCAGCTGGTTTTCCGACAATTCTTATTGGTGGGGAGATTAAGCGGTTAATATCCCCGTGTTTGAGACTTGGCGCTGTGAATCCCCGAGCTTGGGGAACCCCTGAGCGGATGAACCATACTAGTGCTTCGGATTGTAAACAACTCCTGACAGGCCCGAAATAAAACCCTCGCACTAAAAACTCACGAACTCATATGGGTTGTTTGGATGTGGCCTAGGTGGCGTTCCAGGAAACCCCTGTGCCCCTTACTGAAGGAGGTCTTGCACACGCTGTACCCCGCGTGTCGGTTAGCTAGTTCATACCCTTACACCTTGAGATATCGTCGATCTTACTGTAGCTATCCTTGCTGCCCTATTTCACGAAACATTTCCTTGCTGTGCCAGCTCCCTGCGCGTTTGAGCCTGGCGCTCTCATTCACTGGTCGCTTCATGATTGTTACATGGGTCCAACGTTTCTCCGTAGAGCAGCGCCTATTTATAAATGTGCCCAACTCAAAGCCTTCCCGCTTCCCTCTATTAATTGTGACTTTACTTCTCTGGAGCGCTGTCGGGCGGCAAACCTTTGTTACTTTACTGCCTTCCATTCGGTCGCTGGACGACTGTCATCTTTCTTCTTCAATTTTGAACGGCAGTGCCACAAAGTTGAGCAGCATGAACAGCAGCTATCAGTCAGTCCCTCTTGACGAGGAGCAGCAAATTTCCGAAAAGGAGATTCTGTTGTTGCGATCGGAGGAGGGAATCCGGCCAGACAAAGTGCTTGACCAGGATTCATGGCTGTCGTCAAATTTAATTTGGCTATGTCACGGAGTACTGTTGTCGGCTTCGCTCGCACTTTTCGCCCTCTCATTTTGTATGCGCTTCGGCCAGCCTTCTCAGCTATTTTTCACTCGAAAGTTTTCACCTTACTGTAAGTCTAGAAGCTCCCTTCTCAATGCTAGCATACTAACATTCAGCAGCTCCGGCAGAGTCGATCATTGAATATCACACCACCCGTTACAACATGACACCTGCCCAAGAAATGACCGAGTATATCGGATGTGGGCCCGATGTTGATAAGGCGTGGAGCTACATCACTTATGACGTTGGTGATCAAATGATCAACCGAGATGAACTTGATCGTCTTGGGCTTGATCCTGCTTCCCTCAACACCAAGGACCCTCGAACCGGCGAGGAGGGATACCGTGCAGGGATACAGGTCTTTCATCAACTTCACTGTCTCAATCTATTACGACAGGACAGTTACAAAGAATATTACTCTGAACAAGGTGGAGACATTGAGGTGCAGCCTGAAGACTTGAGAGGGCATCTTGGTAAGTCAATCAACCGACGGCTATAGGCCATGTCATACTAACATGCTTGCAAGATCACTGCATCGAAATTCTGCGAGTGGCGTTGATGTGTCAGAGTGATGTTGGCGTCTACACCTTCAAGTATTACGATGGATATGAAGGCCATTGGCCCGACTTCAGCACGCTGCATACTTGTCGAAATTTCGACCGCATCCGAGACTGGGCGTTTGAGAACGCTGTGGTATTTGGAGACGAGACGTAGCTTGCTGATCCTAGCGGAATACATACATTCAACAAACTCTTTAGAAGACCTTGTCGATGAGTGATGTAAGAAGTACCTGATGATTATTATGGAAAATTGGCGAGGAATTTCATCATGAAACATTGTTGAGACATTTTGATATATTCTCTAGCGCTGGCAATCAAAGGTGGCTTGCCGGTATTATTTTCATCGGCAGGAATCCAAGGAGCAGAATCGCCAAGGCGATCGACTGTCAGACCAGCACTACCAGGGTTTTTGACGCCAGCCTCAAGTTGGCGATGGTAGGAGGCATTGCGAAGACGCTCATACTCGGCCGGATGCGCTGAAGCTACTGCCCGTCAGTATCTATACAGAATTATTTATGGCGACTTGGACATGACACGTACATATATCTCAACACCGATTGCATGAATGGCTAGAGCCAGCCAAAGCGCCATGCCGAAGCTCTTATAGAGTGTCGCCCCGAAGTTCTCAGATGAGCCACTCATGCCGTCCTTGGCAACAGCATAGTTCTCGGGGGACGTACAACTCGGATACGCATCTAGGAGGGCCGTAGGCGAATCGTAGAAAGATCCCAGCTTGTCGCACTTCATATCGGTACGATAAGAGACATCTTGCGAAGTGATGAGAGCTGAGATGATAAGGATGAGTCGGTTGGTAATAATAGCGCCAGCCTAGTGAGAGTTAGCGATGAAGTAGATGAGTGTCATTTGACCGAGGGCTTACGTAGAGCCAGGCGCGCAGCATCCAGGCTCGATGTTGTTCAGTTTGGAGTTTCTTGATGTTGTAGAAGGAAATTGACAGATTGCCAAGGAAGATTATAGCCAAGAATCCAACCGCAGCTTGGGTATCAATGCCACCTCCAAAGGCTACTCTCGCAATCATCAAAGCGCCAATTGTGTCAGCCAAACTCAAAAACACAATAACATAGCCATTGAGCCGGTGAATAGAATGACCTTGCGTCGGATTGCAGGCACGAACTGAAAACAGACCAAGAACCCTGCTGGGATAATAGTGTAGAGGTGCATTCTGACCCCCACCTGGAGGTATTCCTTTGGTTGTAGGTCCAGCATTCACCAGGTGCGGCCGCGTTTGGGCCTGAAGCCTCTGGATTTGCCGAGCAGTACGCAGTCGAGGTACATGAGACGGGCGAGGATGAAACCCATCAATGCTCTAGCAAAGATTAACCACAGTGTAAAGTTTTACCCTTTTGAGAAGCTATTTGGGTTATAGAGCCTACGGACGGCACGAACGAAGGCATTGTCAGGAGCTCGTGATGAAGCGCCCATTGTAATAAAAGTAATCAAATACAGTGAGAGTCTGAATTTCGACCACGATTTCGCATGAGTTGAGGGATTGTGAGAGATGTGCTGGCGATGGACCGGACACTCTCCCATAACAAGCACCAGCAAGATTGCTTATAGACTACATATTGGTCTTGGTTCGGAAATTACGAGACATGGTTCCTCTGCAACGAGACATCGTGATGGAGTCAGTTAGAGTATAGACGGTATGAAAGCTCGAGATCATTAAGGCTTGGGCCCATCCAGCAAACTAGGTAGCTCAAAGACCTAGAGCCGACCAATACATCTATTCTTTTTTTCTGGTGACTGAGACAGAAAGCCCTAGTCACCTCTTCGCACTCGCATCGGTTACCCGCACTCGCATCGAGATTCGAATTATAGGAGGTGGAGTGACAAAAGGCAAGACGACACCATGATAATTGAATTGGAATGAATCCGTGAGACATGAAACATGTCTTAGACTAGAAGACCTTTACAATAGAAGATTTGAAATTTATGCTTAACGTTCGCGTTGACCGCATCGATGTCCGCGGCCCGTAGCGTGATACTAGTATCTACAGGAGGAAGATTGGATCGGCCCAGTGACCCAGTCCCGCCCCTGCATGTTTCATCCTAGCCCTTGAGCATTGTAGTATGCTTGAGGTCTTTTGCCTAAGTAGTGTTGATATTCGAAGCCAGTCTCGGCGAAGACAGAGAAAAGGCTCCCACCAATGCACTGCGTCCACCTAGTAGACATAGCGGAAGTTAAGATTCCGGCGGTCAGTTTCATCAGATATCTCGAGCTGGTATGCTTCATCCAGTGGCGCAGACGCTTGCTGGAGCCTATCACGGCGACGATTCTCTGAAAGAAGTGTGAAACGCAACGTTAGCATCGTGAGTATCGCAACTCCGAAACAAACAGTTGTCGCTAGAAAACCACTCTGCGATTCCGTCAGCTTGAACATTTCTCCGTCGTAACTTTGTGGTAACTCACTGCGTATTGAGGCGCTTCATGTGGGAAAAAGAGGAATGGACCGATGATATTGCCACCCGTGTACGCCATGAACATCATAGCCGAGGCAACGCTCTTCTTCGTAAAACCAGCAACATTGGACGAGATCATGGAAAGGGCAATAGGGAAGCCAGCCGCAAAGGCTACGAACAGAAATAACCCAAGCAATCGGCTGCCTTGATTAGGACCGAAGCGAACCAAGATGGAACCAAGCAGACTACCAAGAAATCGGGTTAATTAACAACCATGAGAGCAGGAGGTAACTTGAAGACTTGACACTGTTACTTACCTAATTAGGCTCAGACACGCCCCGATGATGGTCCTGTAACCATTGAAGCGACTGCATAGGAAGCTTGACCCAAGCGCAAACATGGCGAGCATTGCGCCCATCGGGATGTTAAGCAGATAAACTTGAAATCTTGAGAATCCAAAGCCAGCCATGACAAGGCTGCTGAACTGCACTCATATCAGCTGAGATAGATCCCCATATTGGGAAGCGAGACCTTACCGTTGTGAAAGCACCGTTTGGAATGCTGAATACAAGTTGGTACAGCATCAGCAACAAGACATTACGATCTGTCACTCACGACCTCGCGTACTTGGTCCCACTTGAAATGATTATTCTTGATGCCGGTGCGGTTGCTTCGGATTCTCTCGACTGCATCGGCACGTTGTCGATCATTGAGAAATCGCGCTTCCTCGGGAGTATCGGGCAGGAACAAAATCAAGACCACAGCCCAAGCGAGGGTGATGAGACCAAAGATGATAAAAAGCCACTATAAAGACTCGGAGTTAGCCTTACCTACCAACAGGAGAGAGGCGCTTACCCTCCAGGTCTGCAGACGTCCTCCGATGTGGGCTATCCCATAAGCAAGTAGGCCTCCAAACATGGTCGCAATCGCGTTACCAATGAACCATATGCCGTGTCGAAGAGGTTGCTCCTCACGCTTATACCACATGCCGGTTATCAAGGAGAAACCGGGCGATATGGATGCTTCTGCGACGCCGAGGAAGAAGCGAGCAATGAGCAGGCCTTTAAAGTCTTGCACTGCGGCATGGCAGATTAGGACAATGGCCCACACGAGGCTGCAGGCTGAGTGAGTATCATGCTACGGTCAGGCGAATCGGAATAGGCGAAAGTACCTAGTGCCAGCCAAATACTTGCCCAGAGGCAGACGAACCATGAGGAACGACGCTGGATAGCTGAATGAAAGATAACCAAAGTAGAACATACTACTGCACCAGCTGTATCTGGATCCGATGAGGTCCTGAAGGTTGTTAGTGGACATGCACAAGGTGTTGTAGGGATATGCCCAACCAAGTCGTCGATAATCCCCATGATTGAGGCAAAGTTCAGAGACTGCTTATCGAGGAACTGCAGCATGTAGGAAACAAGAAGCAATGGTAGTAGACTAGCACTATCGTTAATAGAGAGGAACGTATCATCGGCAGGGCCATGACTTACCATCTATCAATTTTCCTCAACACCTGCTGCCCTCGATCTTGCCCTTGATCGTCCTCCTCGACTGCGAGCTCAGAGCCATGCAGACTGAGCGCATCGCCAATTTTGGGTACAGGTTCGTCGTCTGGCAAGGCCGCCTTTTTCGCCTTCTTTGTCGCCATTTTGAAAGTGTGTAACTAACTGAAAGTAGAATATATGTTAAAAATCTAGTGGTTCGGTTGTATGAGACAGTGAATCAGAACCCTTTGTGTGGAAACGGCTGTGATTAAGTAGACAACGTTGGAGGATTAAATATTGACTAAAGGGACGTAGCATAGAGAGGAGTAGAGTAGACTGACTCCAACAAGGACGATAGATAAAGGGATAGGACGGAGTCTGCGATATGTGAGCGCCGGTTGGACGTTGGACAAAAAGGCAGCCTAGTTTGCTGTTATCATGCCGGTGGCTTCCAGCCGTAGTAGATAGCCTTTTAGAGGTCGGCAATAGAGTCATAATGATTGGCTACATCGGCAAATCAAGGGTCATTGACTAGAGTTCTAGTCTAGATGGTGCCAGCTCGGCAAAATATGACATCCGATTGGTCATCGAGGCAAACAAAGGCGCTTCTTTATCTCGGTTAGCTTTCTGCTGTCGTGAGTATTATTTGACAGAGATAAAAACTCCCGCGCACCAGACCCGGGGACAATTGCCTCGGCTCGACTTGAGGCGCAATGCCAAGATGTGCGATTCGGTGCGGGGTGTTGTATCTTTCATGGCGTTCGGGCAATGTGATACGGTACGTCTGGAGCAACGACTCATCAGTTGACTCCGTAACTGGATGCATGAAATTTGCATAGCAATGGAGATTACGAAGCTACTTGGCTTCATTGACACTAGGGTTTACTCTGCCGACGTCGATCTGGTCACATAATTATTACTGGGCTATCTTCAGGGCGGTAATCAATGTTTCTTGGGGATTTTGTTTGTAAGAATAATAAGCATCGGTTGTGTCATACGTATGGACGTCTACAATCTACCGCATATCGGCTTAACGTTCTCCTGGAACTCGATCCAGGCCTTGTCCAGCTGTCCTGGCTCCATAAGCAAATCGCATGCCGTCGCCGCAAGACCCTTGCTGCAATCCAACGCCCTCATCAACGCAGCCTCAGTCCTGGCAGCGGCCGCGAATTCAGGGGTATGCGGTTGCACAGCGAGGTCGTCGGTTCCGATTGAAAACATGGGGTGGATGCCCGGTACGCAAAAAGTCACGTTTCCTTGGGTTCCATCAGTTAACAGGAACCAGATAAATAGGAATACTAGACTTACCCATATCTGTTGAAGCCCCCATAGGCTGCTGTCCAGCACCATCGAGATAGACTCTACCAAATGCCTTCATATGCCTTGTGAACTGGTTCGATATAACCATGTTTGGGCGAAGCTCCATGTAATCCGCATCTCTAAAAGTCGAGTCAGAAACAGCACATGCATATTACATGTATCACAATTATGCACTTACGACTGCCAATCACACTTGACGGTGCATCCGGTTCCTACTGCCCCAGCCTCGAAGCACGCTTCGATCTTCTCAGAGACTTCGTGAATGTTCTCGGCGCTGGAATCCCTCAGGTAGTACTCCATGCTCGTTGAGTCTGGAATTATATTCGGCTCTACACCTCCTTGTCGGATAACTCCATGGACTCGTACTGTAGGGGGCAGTTGCTGACGCAGAAGGGATACGTTGACGTAAGAAGACACAACAGCGTCCAAGGCATTCTTCCCATGCCACGGGCTCATCCCCGCGTGGGCATTTTGCCCATTGAATGTCACTTTGACCTGTCGTCTAGCGCTCGATCTGGCCGCCGTGATGCCATCAACACCCTGCGTCCCCTCCGAGAAAAGACGTCCAGTGGGATGCGCCATGAGACAAGCATCGACACCTTGGTACGCCCCAGCTTCAATCAGACGAACCTTGCCACCGCCCCCCTCCTCGGCAGGCGTTCCTAGCAATCTCACCCTCCCTTTCACGTTGGCACTTTTGATTGCCTCAGCCGTCGCGAGGAATGCGGCAATAGAACTCGTCGCTATCAGATTGTGTCCACAGGCATGGCCTAGGCCGGGGAGTGCATCATATTCAGCGTTGAAAACGACCAGGTTGCCTCCCTCACCGAACTCGATCTCAAATGAAGTCTCAAGGCCATACGAATGTCTTTTCACGCTGTATCCTAAGCGATGTAGGAGGTTGCAGATGTTGTCGTGGGCTTTAAATTCGCGGTAGTTGAGCTCAGGGTTCTTGTGGATCTGGTAAACTTTGTGTTAGTCCGCCAAAGAATGTAGAGAAAGTAGTGAAATGTACTAGTGCGCAAATCTCAGTCAAGTCTTGCTTGTGGTAGTCGATTGACTTGGAAATTCCGTCGTACAAGCGGTTAGTAGAGAAACCTGGTGAACCCATGGTGTATTTGTACGGTAGTGCAATTGAGAAGAAGTTGAGGATTCGGCAATGAAAGCAATGTTGAGACGCAGCAATATGCGATCCATCTTGTGAAATGCGCCTTTCAGTGAACTTATATGTGCTTTGTAGTGACTACTCCAACGGATCAAGCATCGCAGAACTTCGCGATATGACTGAGACCCGGTCGGCTATTTGATCCAATGAGAAACCAAGGGTTTTGCCGTCTTGATGTTTCTACATGAGGCTAGGCTAGCTAAATTGCCGAGACGGCCATTCACGGGCTTGGTATCTATCTGGCGCTTCCTTAAATGCGGAATTCATCCACCGTAGGCCAATTGATAAGGAATTGGGGAGTTTCCCCTTGTTATTTCGTTCACGTCATCTCTCTTACGTTTGGGCAAATTGCTGAAAGAACCAGTCTGTCTTCTGCTTCTTTCATTCATCCATTGCCGAGCCATCCAACGACACTCATTGGGCATCTTCCGCGCTGCTCGTTGACAAGATGCCCCCACATCACGACTCCTCATCTGCGCCTTCGTCGATGAATCGCCACAAGGCGCGGTCAAAAAATGGTACTATTCAGGCATACCCATACCCATGATTCTCCTCCTATAACTTGAAGTGAGCCGACAGCTTACACTGGTTCGCAGGATGCTTGACATGCCGAACAAGAAAGGTCAAATGTGATGAGCGAAGGCCTGTGTGCCAAAGATGCGCAAATAGCCCCACGAAATGCGAATGGCTGGAGCCAGGACGGTCACTCAGCTTAAGGAGAGGTCCAAAATCAGCAACCGGTAGTATCAAAACTCACAGACGGCTTGCTCCGTCGGGTCCAACTGCAAGGGTAGATGAGTTGCATCTTAACGTTGATGATACCTGCCAGAGTGAGCATCTCAAGACAGCCAAGAGATTGAAAGGCTCTATCTTGTTGCCTGAGATCGAAAGAAAAACTGAAACATCACTGCAACCAACCCTCTCCACTAGCCACATCCCCCTGTCGAATTCTCTCCAGCTGAGCGCCGATGATCGAGCAGCCTTTCTGTACGTTCCGGACTCCATTTTGGTCCTGACTTATGGCAAACCGTGGAAATGGAGTTGTTTCTCCTACGTTCACGCCAACCTTGCGAGCCAGTACTCCGGTGTAATGAGGAGCTTTATTTCCGTCGCCGCCATGGAGCTGCGATCTCGAGAAATCCTTGCCGCTCAAGATGGAAATGATTCGGTTCGGTGTCTCGAGAGAGCGCAGCGCATTGGAAATGCCGCCAGGAGGCATTATAGCTTGGCTTTGCAGGATTTGTCGTCTCTGCTGGATCGAATTTACCACTCAGAGGGACGGATCAACGATATTAATGCGCTCTTTGCAATGTGGTTTCTCATTCTAAAGTTTGAGGCGTACGATTCGGAGAGCACTGGAACGTCCTCGGTCCACCTTGATGGGATTCGATCATTTTTGAGGCCGTACCTAGAGAGCGATGGGGACGCCAACCGAGAGAAGCTGCCTTACGCTTCTCTACCAATGTTGTTATATACACTGTCAGTTTCTGTTTGTCGTTGCTAGGGAACCTGTGAACTAATCCTTTTCATAGGTATTTGGATGCAGATTCCGCTTCTGGCAACGTGAACTGCGGACAGCTTTGCACGGATCTTCTGGCCAGAGATGCTAATGATTTCATTTCCCACGATAACCTGTTCCGTAGTGCCCGATCTGTTCTCCCTAAGATGTGGGGAGAGACATACCCGGTAGCGGAACTGCTTGACGATCTTGAAAACTATCGGCCTTTGCGCCTCTACCACCTATGCCAGGCAGCGAAATTAGATCTTGTAAGGATGACAAGAGCAGCGACATACGGCCAACAAGATGACATGAGTCCACGAAAGTTATGGCAGCATATTCAGAACTTTGGTGATGTATGAGAATTTCCTCATGCACATTGCAGCAAATAAATGCTAACCGCTGGCAGGAATTTGCTGATATCCTCCTCTTGGCCAAGCTGGTACCGGACTCTGGCGGTAAACGACTCATGTGGACGGTCTATTCAGCAGCATTAGACTTCCATGCCCTGAAGATTCTATATCTGTGTCTGTACCCGACAGAAGAGTCTCGAGATGCGATGGATTCAGCCCTGTCCCTGATTTTGACCATTGCATCCAAGGCTCTGGGAGAAGACGTTCGCCAGATCTATCGGTTTATGTGGTCGCTATCTGTAGCACTTTGCAAGATCCAAGGCCACAACGACCAGCATTGGTTATCCGTGCAGCTGAGTAGGGCTCGCGTTCTCTTGGCCAATTTTGGCGTTCCCAGCTTAACGCCGCAAAACAAGAACGAGTACCGCTGTTGATGGGCCATTCGAAACTCGTCCTCGCCAATGCAACATTGCATTCCCCGAAATAACTTATGCAGTGCTTACATCCATTACCTAAGTGACTTATTAACTACTTAAGCTTGTATTTGGATAAGCAGCCTTTAACTTAACCCTCCCAACCCGCTGAATCACTACACATACAAGATCTAGCATGGAGTCTCCATCCGTTTTGTTCCAAGCACTTCGTCACGACGGCATCCATCTGAGCTCCGTAACCAGTCCAGTTGGGGTACTTATCTGTATCCACCCACTGTGAGCTGGGACCAGCTAGAGGCTCATCAGCATTCCATCCCAGGGCCACTGCAGTAATCTGGTCAAGCTCGTAGAGTGTTTCTTCGTTTTTAACGTTGGCTCTGTGTGCGAGTGTAGAAGCGGCTGTGGAAGCAACCGGGTCGGGCTGGGGACCGAAAGCAGCATCCTCGCGTTCCTCCAAAAGCATAATGAAGTCGATTGCCGTCTCTAGAGGAATTTGAACGCCTGCTTTGCCACCGACGGTGATGATTTCGGCCCGATCAGCGATCGAGTCAAATGATATGGGCGCGCTTAGCCCTTCGTCTTCGCCAGTGAGGACAATCAGGACAGACTTGGCAGCAACACGAGACACAAGGCCACAAGTGCTATAGTTTTGGCCTGGTATTATGATGGCCACAGCCCTAAATAGGGGTCGGGTCGTATAAAACTGCTGTGGCTTAAGGCTGTCGAGGCAAGTATTAATTGCCGCGTGCATGTGCCTGGCCAGGTCGACGGCAGAGTCTTCATCTTTGGTATCCGGTTGGTCCAGACAAACGATGACTTTGGCCACGACGAATTGACCACGGTCGATATCGGTACGATAGGGGCGGAAGTATTTGCGGTGGAGATAGTTGTGGAGAACCATGCAAATCAGCCCACCGAGGCCTCTTTTTTCAGCATCGCCTTTGAGGAGATAGATTGGAGCCGTTTTATTCCGCAAGCCGAGAGCCCGGTTGCAGTCGAGTTGTGCGAAATCTCTCATAAGAAAGCTCTGGCGTGCCTGGGAGTATAACTCCCTACGATGGTACTGTTCTAGAGAGCCGCGGAGGTGGTGCAGAATCTCGTGGCGCTCCAGTCGCACCTCTTGACTGCAGACGGCATTAAAGCCATGACGAATCTCGTATGGCGCGAGCCAACGCGGCTGCTCTGGTGTCGAAATGAGGACGAGTAATGGATTGGTTGAGTAGATGACTTGGTTTTAGAAGACAACAACGTGCTGGAGCGAACTAGGGCTTATTTAACATAACATTGAGAAGTTTGAAATGTCGCATTGCATCGGCTATCATAAGGTTCTCCTGAATGACAAGCTTTCCGGGCCCGTTGGTCTTGCAAAGGTTGATCCATTTCACCTCTCTAAACGAACTTAATGGCTGCAAGGTCATAGCCCGCGCCCGTGTTTACACAATGGCGGTACCCGCAATCTATTGGATCCTAGAGCAGGTCGAAGGTCCTGAGCCCAAGCCTCAGTCAGAGAAGACGACTCCATCCCGAAAGGAGGCCCGACACTTCTTTGGACTGGTAATGGTGTGGTCGGTGATGAAGCGCATTTTGATGGACTTTTTTTTTGAATTGGAAAGAGAAATAAAGCAACAAGAGCTGGGAAAACCAATTAAATAATCTCACTGCCCAAGGTAAAGCGTGAGGAATGCTAGTGCTTATTCTCGGTAGCGCAGGCTAAGCTTTTCTCAACATGGCTCAAAGGCAAATACAGATCATCTTACGTCACCGAAGCCCATGTAGTTCCAGCATTATGTGTACAATATCAGCAAATGCAGTGAGGAGGATCGAACCCTGTGGCACTTACTCCTCAAGCACAAGTTCATCTTCAAACACAGCCCGCCTCGGCTCCTCCCCAAAGACCATATCTTCATCAGGACTCCATAGCACTGCCTGATTACCAAATGCGTATCGAAACAGCTGAGGGAAACCGTTGAAGTGCTTCGGGTCGGGCTTATCGTTAGGTGAATCTGCCACCATCTGCACATATATGTAACTGCGGCATAATATCCCATCTGCACCACAGGACTGCAGCGCCATCAAAAGAGACAATATGTCCAACAGCAAAGTGCTGCGTCAGAGTAGAGTCACCTTCCTTAACGTTGAGCCTAGTAAACGTCAGTAAAGGCTGATGAGATAAATGAAGAAAACGTACGCAGTGGTGACTTTGACGTAACCCTTATCGTTTAGATAGCGTGACGGGAGATATCCCGTAGAGGGCGTCGGGTTAGATGTTGCCCACATCACATGGCCCGCAGAGACCTGGCTGCCGTCCGTAAGCTCGGTGGTAAACTTATTGCTGCTCTAAGAGTTGACCGCTATGGCTCTCTTCCCAAGCATCACGTTGACGCCTTGCTCGCGAAGTGCGCCAAGAATCAGACTCTTCAAGTCCTCCGGCAATGGCTCCGAGGCCAAACTGCTGTTTCCCCCATGAAGGAGTGAGACCCGGGTATTAGGGCGTGTGTGTAAGATCTCGTCTGCAATCTCAACTCCTACAGCGCCTGTTTTCCACAAGACAAGAAATTCAGCAGTTTGAAAATGACCTTCTCATCAGAGGTCATGACTTCGGCCAGAAACTCGAGCTTTGTCAAGGATCGTGGGACAACTGGCCAAGCTTTACGAAGCCCCGTAGCTGCAACAAAGAAATCGTAATGGAGCGTAGATGGTATGTCACTGTTGGATGGCAAGATTATGGCCTCTCTTGCTTTCGGTGAAACAGACGTTACTCTGCCTTGAATATAGTTCACGATTGGATGTGGTAGCATCCCCAGGGTCGAGAACTCTGTCGAGGCCTTTGTACTGTACTCTTCACTAACCAGGGCCCGTGGTGCCCCATTAGTATGAACTTTTATCCAGGTCAGTCTAATGGGCGCCCAATAAGCCTCGCTGTCTTACAGTACCCATCTATCTCGTCGACTATTGTGATCGACATGTCAACTTTCGGACCGTTTGCATCCTCTCCGGGTGCCTTTTCAACGTCGAATTTGGCTTGTTGTCCTTGACACAAGTCAAGCAGGTTCCCTATCAAACTTAAGCCTGCAAATCCACCTCCAACGACGAGAACTCGCTGCGGGCGACTCGTATGATGGCCAACCGTCATAACGTTAGATTGCACAGAGTCGAGCAGAAACCTTAAAGACCACGATATAGACCACGATATAGAGAAGAGTCTTGCGGAAAAGCAAGTTGAGCGACTCGCTTCCGATATCGGACACAGGACCTCCGGGATTTATTTGAACTTCTTTAACCAGTACGAGAGCCAAGGCCATGGGACTTTTTTAGCCAGTCCGGCAAAATTAGCCGTGCCATTCACAAGGTCTAAGTGGAGGGGTAAATGACGCTTTATCAACAAATCAAGATCACCCCCACGTGGGCCTTTTGTCTTGGCTTCGTGGGGAGTCTTGTAGTTGTTCCGTAAGTTGCCAGCATCCGGCATCACAACAGCTATGCTAACGCATTCATAGAAGAGATAGAAAGAAAGGGAACAATATCACTGTGTACATAAGGGATTATTCCCCCCGTAGCTAGCTTAGTCCATCACCTCGTTTTCTCGACCTTTTTCTATCTTTTGATCTGTCTGTCTCACGGACCTCTGAACGACCTCCCGTTCCACACATTCTGCTGTCCCCTACCGCCCGTGCCCTTGGCCCAGGCTGTGACACCCAGCAATCCTCAGGATAACCGCACAACATTCATTATGTCGTCGACATTGCTGCAGGAATATGGGTGATCGGGGCATCCTTGCCAAATAACGTAAGCACCATATTCCACATTATCGTGACTCCCGGTCTGGCAGACCTTGAACTTCTTTCTGCAACCCCTTGCTTCACAGGTGTATGAGTTGTGCTCATTATTGGCGTGGAGGCATATTTTACACCATCCCTTGACTCTAGAGCTGGCTGACATCTTCTCGTATCTATATTCGTCAGTCATAAGCTTAGCTTGAAGACAAGTGAAACGTACAATGCAGCAGCCGGGGATAAGAAGCAATAAAATGAAAATTGTATAGCTTGACAAGATTGATATAGTAGGGTCTGGTTGAGACATACCACAGCTAATTCTCCTCAAGAACCAAGCCATTATATAGCTCAAGATTAATATCTGTCTTAACTAGATGTGTCCATCGCTCCGAAAGGTCTAAATATACTCTTCTCCAATCGCGCGGTAAGCGGGAGATTGGGATAGGTTGCAACCTTGTGATAGTAATGGAAGTTTTGCCTGATGAGCGTTAGCCCTGGGTCTGGTTCCAATGTTTACGCGCGCGGCTGCCCCCGGCGACGATCCAGCCCTTCATGTCCCGCAACTCGCTCGCTTCAACAAATCAAACACTGACGTCTGCCTGTTAGTGGGTGTCGCAGTGTGAAACATCAAATACGATGATACTCTGCGTGGAGTGCTCCACTCTTGCAACGCGATTAACAACACTGCCTCTTAGATGCCCCACTCTGAAGCAATAAAATCCAGGTATTGATAGACTAATAGGGGGTGGTGCCCGCGGTTACATTGGCTGACATCCCGCTCCACACCTGATTTATAAGGCAACAAGGATGCGCGGCCATCCCCGAAAGAACACATGTTGTACCCTTCTTCTAATTACATATATATGAATACAGCGATATTGCTTCAATTGAGACCAGGTGTCCCTACCTACTTCGGGATCCCACTGTGGCCAACATTGGCTATTCATCCTTCTGTCCCCGTCTGCTGGCACTTTCCAGGATTCCCAAGCTACCGGCCTTATACTCCGCCACTTTCTGTTCACTATGAACGATGCAGTTCGACTAAATGCCGAACAGTTCCGTTCCATCTATGAAGAGAGTTTTAGGACTTGGGCTCGACTTTACCTCCACGCCATCGAGAACCCCAAGCTTCCAGTCCATGTACTTTCTGGCCTCGACGTTTCCCAACAGGCGTTCTTGCCACGCAAGCTGAGTCTGAAGCATGACAAACGAGGAGCGCTAGCCACAGGTGTCTCTATTTGGGGCTCCACAGGAACAGATTGTGGTCACAGATCGCCTTCATTTCGGCAGCCGGTGCATATCAGAGTTGCTTCAAGGGATCCGATTTCGTTATCGATCTCTGAGACGAGCGAGGGCCAATCTCCCTACATATCATGTTTTGCGCGAGATGATGATTATCTTGCCCTACTGATATTGGCTTGGACATATATTCTGTCAGCTCGCTGGACAGAAATTATGCCTGGGACCTGTTCCCTTGCGTACACCGAGAGCCAGGCAACACACCCCAAAGATTTGACGGAACGCCAGGACGAACATAGCTTTATCAGCATCCACATCGACAATGTGAGCCCAGAAGAGGCTCGCTGGTGGGCGGCCATTCTTGCGCCAGGCCAGAGTTGGCAAGCCAATATGATGCTTGAGCAAGATACGTCCTTGTCACCTTGGTCAATCCATCTCCAGCCAAGCTCACCTTTTGTTTTGCTACACACGACGGATAGCTTGCCTTCATCGCATCCGGCTGCATCATTCTCAGATGCCAGTGGCTATCTTACCGATTTCTGTATGCGACATAACATTATCGACCAGAGCTACGCTGCGTTATCGGCTGTCCTTTTACTACCATCTATAGGCAACCTCAGAACTCTAAGACTGCCAACTCCTAGAGTTAGCCACTGGGTGATTGCGCCGGATCCTACACTTAACTATCCAGATGGTGAACGGCAAGGTGACTGGATGCACCAGGACCACATAGACAAGCTTCTCACCTTAAGCTGCAATACTAGAGGTATACGACCTATGTTACTCAGCGCCTTCTATGAGCCCAGCATCGAATGCAATGCCATCACTCCATGGCTTCAGGGAGCTTTGGCCGCGATCGGGCATCTGGCTGGCACCAACTCATACATCGCTGGGCGCATGTGTATGGAGCGGGCACCCAAAGTGGCATTTCTGTGGCTTGGTTGCCTCATTCTAGATCTACAGGAGAAACTCCTGCGAGAGGTTCGTTTTGGGCAAATACCAATTGACTTACACTCCGCTGTGTGGTCAGGAACGGTTCAGTCATTTCTCCAGCAGCGAGTATCAAGACCTCTCGTGACAAGTGGATGCGTGTCTCGTGCGGACGAGTGTCGACTTCTCTTCCTCTCTCAATCAGGCCATCATGCTCGGACTCCTATGTGTCAATGGAAACCGTTCGGTACAACCCCTATTGAAGATGTCGATCTCGAAGTTCGAGTCCATGAAGGGTGTGAGGGCCACCAGCTTCAATATGAGGGAATCTTATGGGGACGTAAGAACGACAATTTTGCATTCCAGCCGTCACAGGAGGCAGACAGTCAGAATCTCCCAGATCGCTTACTGGCAAAGGCTCCTGCCAATACAGAATTTGTGCCGGTCTACAACGAAGCGCTAGATCGAGATAGAGAGGCTATCTCGGAAAATGCAACGCGCAATATCTTTGGTTGGTTGCGCTTCGATGGTTACGCGCGGCACGAAGGGGAGATATGGAAACACGAATGGTTTGATATGTCTGATTCGGACGAAGATGATATGAGCGGGGATGAAACGACTTCTAAGGGCTCGCCCGAGCTATCGTCACGCGTAGAGATATGGCTATCGGATGTAAATTTATCAATGAGTGATATTACTATATCACTATAGTTATAGCTAGGTGCTTTACTATATAATGTTGGATCCATTACGGTTAATTCGATTAAATTGATAGTGTTTAAAAGCAGTGATTATAATATTAATACTTGCTTGCCCCGGGAGCCTCACCGGGGGACTCATCCCCCGAAGCAGCTGCGCCCTCCGCCCCGGCCTTTCTCTTTGCCTGCCTGGGATCAGCTTGGTCACGCAACGAGATCGCGTTGGGGGGGAACTCACTGGCTTTGCCGGCATCGTCGTTATCGGTATCTACACATAGAGACGTTAGCAGTAATCACTATGCTTTTCCCGCTAGGGATCCGTACCGGGTTCGTCGTCGTTATTGTTTTGAACGGGCTTTGCTACTAAGGCCACCTCAGCGTCCGTTGGCGCAGTTGGTGCCAAACAAGCGAGAAGAGACAATAGATGCCAAGAAGGCGACTGGAGATTTACGCAAGATGATAGTAGCGAGAGTCCTCTGTAGAGGCTGTGGCTGGTGGCTACACCCACCAGCTATGGTTTATCATAATCAAATTGATTGGATAGCTATGCGTGGGACCTACTATTATCCAGTTTCGTATTACTGGTATTGCAGGTTAAGAAGGTGTGTTTTATAAGCTAACTTTGTTGCGATGTGAGCCTAAAACTAGCAATATTTACAATCTTCCGCTCCCTCTGCTTATCTCCCTCTAGAGTTTGCCAGCTGTAGGCTTGCTCACCTTAAGGACTCTTGACCTTGTGGGCACGCCTGCGCAGACCCGCTTACTAAAACTCTTCCGTGTTAAGTTGAGACGACTGATATGGGCGCCGCCATCAGGCGATACTGGCTTACGTAAGCCAGAATCGGCATGCGCAGATCCGCGTTAACGTTGCAGCTTGTGACTATTCGGCTTGGTTCTGCCTACACTACATGCTGCTTATGACCATCTAGATCAGAATCCGCGTACGCAGATTTGCGTCGGCATTGCAGCTTGCGGCTATTCGGCAGGAGCATGAATGTCCGGGACCATAGCTAATCCGCTAGGAAAGTGGGGCGTCACTATTTTGCGGACCCGTTGACCCCAACGGCCGACCTATAAGAGCTCGAAGGTTTCCGTGACGGAAGCACTGGCAACTCACCCAAAACCACATTCTCTCGCAACCCGTTCTACCACTTACCTGAAATAAGCTCAGCGATGGCGCCACAGGTTACCAGCTGGGAGGAATTGCTTTGGGTGTCTGAAGAAGTCGATGAGGACACCGGAGATTTCCAATATACCATGTTCGCAACGGTGGAAGATGACATGATATACTACGGCCAGTTGAAGAAGCCAAAGGTGGACATTTCATTTCAGGATGTTACCGACTCCCTTGTTCGGATTCCCGACGAGGAAATCTTTCCCCGGTGGCCCCAAGACCTCACTCTCACCAAGGCCCCTGAGGGGCTCCCACCAGACGTTTTCGTCAAGCGGCCTAGGCTAGCGCTTTACGATGTCTTCTTAGAGCACAAAGTCGTGCATCTCCTCCCCAAGGGATTGGTGGAAGAGGCAGAAGCAATGGAAGTGCTTCGGAGTCAACCTCACCCAAGCATTGTTGGATACCATGGCTGCCTTGTGCGACGGGGCTATATCGCCGGACTCGTGCTCGACCGACACGTCGATGATTTGAACAGCTACCTAAAGAACGGCCACGCCATCCAGGATAAAGAACTCTTCATGGAATCACTGGAGTCGGCAATTCATCATTTACACTCGCTTGGCTGGGCTCACAACGATCTCAACCCTACAAACGTCCTCGTGACGGAGGATAGAAGGCCTGTTCTGATCGACTTTGGCTCAGCTCGTAGGATTGGGGAGAAGTTGTCGACTAGCCGTGGCACGAAAGATTGGATCGATTGCGAGATGAAGGAATATACGACATCAGAGACGCGACACGACACTTCAGCTCTCACCAAGATTCGTACATGGCTAGATAACCCAACGTTCGAAGATTAAATAGCTGTGCTGTATATTTTGAAGGTGGCAGCTAGCAGCTTTGCATGGCCGGATAGTGAGGGTCGAATTCCGAGGCCACGAAACATTGGGCTATATGATGATGTAGCGAGAATTGAGAATCAAAGCGGAGATTCACCTATCTGCGGTCTATGGTATGTAGTAGCGGCATCGTTTAATAGTTTCATGTTCTAGAGCATGGCACCTTGGCCTAGATAGAAGAGGAAGAATGATGTCTGGATAAGCTATGGATTCAAATTACTCACCCTCATCTCTGCCATTGATCACCTAACTGCCCGATGGCAAGAGCTCAACGGGGGTTACTGTAGTTCGTTTAATGAGTGACTGTGATCCTCCGGATCGTACTACTTATGGTATACAAAGAAACGAGCCATCACGCTATCTTCACCATCACCGTCGTGATTGATTCCAGGCTGTCCAAGCCATTCAAGCGAGTGAGCGTCCAAAAATATCAGGCGATGATTCCTTCCTGAAGAAGAGCTTCCTTCAATGCTTCCAGTGTCGGAAGAGGCTTCGAATCCTGGAAGACTCCGTGGGTGTTCTTCTTGGGAGCATAAACATCACCGCCTTTGCAAGAAATAATCCCATCCTCTCCCACCTGGAAGAACCAGCCTGTGGTAATTTGTGCGGGTTCAAGCCCGAGGACATCCTTGGTGTCCATCACCAGAGTGCTCTGGGGCCCGACCAAGAGCTCAGTGTTGGTCCGGTCCCCAGGGCCATCCAAGAGCTGCAGGGCAACCAAGCCTGCGAGGTTGTTGAAGTGCAGGAACCCAGCAAGCTCTTGGAAAAATATCTTTGGGGTCTCGACTGCCTTGGATGGAGCTTCACCCTCCTGGAACTCATACGGGACGAAGGCTCCATTGGGCTGTAAGTGAAAGACATGGCCGTGAATGGGCTTTGTGGCCAGCTCCTCTGCTGACACAGGTTTGGTCCAGCAGGATTCAGAATTGCCCGAAACCTGGACTTGGATCCCATAGAGGACATTGCCCTCAGGGACCTGGAAATGAGCATGCAGGAGATGAATGCCAAAGGCATTATGGACGTCGTGGCGAACAAAAAGCTCGCCCAAGTTCTTGAGCGTGGTGTCAGATAGCTCTGGCCGATCCTCAGGCTGGGGAAGATCATTGGAGCTGCAATCGAGTTAGTGCTAACACAAAGACCACAAAGGGGTCTGAGGAGCAATGAGACATACACGTTCCGGGAGTCTGCAAAGTCCTCAACGGTGGGCGAGTGATGAATACCGGGGATGTCCACGGCAGCGAGAGTTTGGGCAGTAGCCATTTTGATGAATTGATGAGGTAAGAGGTAGCTTGATCGAACAAAGGGGTTTGTATACTGATTGTAAGGATTAATGTTGACAAAAGAGTTTGCGAGTTGAACTACCCTTCGAGAGGACATCGCACTGCTTTTATACTTGAGTCGTCTAACTTTCTGGCACGGCAAAGCCCAGGACAAACTGCCGGCTGTTGGTTGCTGTCCCCGACCTGATTACCACATGAAATGTCGGTATCCCATTCTCGTTATCTTGGCGATGAAGCTCAACCTCAGCCTCAGGTAGTGTATAAAATTGGCCCCTAATGGGTACCTATAGGCAGCCACTACTGCGTAACCCATACTTACTCTCCATAAATGTTGGTGGTGACTACCTGTGAGTATCTAACTTCATACTCTGTACACATGTTGCCCGTTCTTGCATAAAGGGTGGCCAAAATGAGGGGTTGCTGCCTGATTCAATGCATGTTGGTTGTTGAACATGTTAGTGGTGGGTATCCAACTTTGTACACGTGTCGCCCGTTCGTGCATGAAGGAGGCTGAAATGAGGGGTTGCTGCCTGATTCAATGCTTGTTGGTTGTTAAATATGTTGGTAGTCCGCAGCACCACGCGAACGGCTAAAGGTGATCGTGAATACCCCGCTCGCCAAAACTACGACTTTCCATCACAACTAACGTCTTTTTATGCTTCGACCTCCGCTGTTGGTGCGATCCAAGAAACTACACTTTGATAATGGCTCAGACTTCTTGGGCCGAACAGGCCACCAACCGCTTCTTTAACGGCCGCAAATCGCCGTCCCAGATGCAATGTGACGAAATTGCACAATCCGTTTCTGGTGCGTCGACAGTTAGCCCTGTAGACAGCCCAGGCTCAATGAGCTACACTGTGGTCTGCAATAGGCGCCGTGGGCTACCACAAGATCTTATTGTATCCTTCCGAGAACTGGGGGCCATGCTCGATGAGGAGATGGTGAAGTTGGCCAAGAAGATCCACGGCGCCCTTGTGCCGGAGTCGGCCTATCACGGGAATGTCGAGGGAGCTGATCCGCCGCTATCTATCTACTCTATGCCCTATTTGAGAGGCTCATCCTACATTGAAGTCCTGGCTTTTCAGGTTGAAATGAACCCTAGCGAAAAAGCTAAGCATAGAGTCTTTGTCAAGCACCTGGCTCAGTAAGCCCTACACAAGCCGGGCACCATTCGGAGACCATCTTACTTACAACTTTAAGGTACTTTGCACGATGTTGGTCAAACCCACAGCCGGTTGACTATAAAATCCAGGCAGAGCAGCAAGAAGGAATCCGTAAAAGGCTCGCCCAGCTTGTGGAAGAATCACCATTGTCCATCCTACTGAACTCAATACTGTCTAAACTCATCGAGAACCTTCCCTCACTCTTCAGTCAAGATTACCCACAAGTTCTTACGCATAATGACTTCTCAGTAACCAACATTCTAGTCGACGAGAACAAGTTCGAAATTACAGGCATCGTCGATTGGTCTCTAGCGGCGGTTATGCCTTTCGGAATGGATTTAGACATCCTCTTCTTAACTACAGGGTTCATGACCCGTGACAGCTGGCATGACTATACATGTAAGCTACTGCTGCAAGATACCTTCTGGGAGGAGTTTTGGGCTGTCTCTAGGATCAAAGGGGAGGAACATCGATGCAGAATAAAGGATCTAGCTGAAGCGGCATGCAAGATTGGCGCAATTCTCCGATTAGCATTCCGACGTAACGCTGATGGGTCACCATCCAATGAGGTTTTAGTGTCAGAAAGCAGTATGAAACAGCTGAGGGCATGGTTCGGCGAAGAAGCGGCAAAATTTACCTGAGAGGCAGGATGGGATTCAGGAGTGCGAAGAGGGAAATTGGCGGGCACCTTAGTGTTGATTGGAAGGGTCAGTAATGCAGTGTCGGGGAACTAAATCGGCGGGCCGGGTCAGGCTAATTGGTCGTCCCAAGTTTAAGTCCGTCAAATTTCAAGAACTTGCTTGCCGGTCTCAATTAACACTAGAAATACTCCTTCAAGAAGTGGACTAAGTCGGTAAGGTGTTTGATGAGATCGACGTTATTCATTATCTAGATTTAACTATAGCCTCCTCCCCAAGATCCTTGCCGCACATCGCCGTAAACACTCTAACGCCAGCATAGATATCACATACGTTAGATCTCGCGCATTTCACCCCAGATTAGGCTCCTTATCAAGTCAGCAGTCATTCGCACGTTCGACCTTATAGGCTGAACAATAGAATTTTCAATGCATGGCCTAGCTTCTCTTCCTATACCCGAGTTTAATGAATGAAGGCCTCCTTGACCAGCATCTAAGTTTTGAGGCCCTCTATCTAGAGCAACCCTGTCTCCAGCAATGGAATTTTCACATCCTCGTAATCTATATTAGCCGTACTGCAATAAGGCAGGTCAAACGAGAGGCAGAACGCCCGAAAATTGAAAATCATATGGCTGAAAAATGACCTCTTCGGACTGTACACTTCAGTCATCCTATCTAGGCAAGACTTATCGCTTTCCCTAAGCTCGAACTATTATTTTTAAATTAGCATTTCACAAAGGCGAGGAAGGGTCAACCTACTGTGCGTTCAACCAAGATCCTCAACATTCTATTATTGTGGCAAGAAATGGTTCTCAAAATCACAAACCAGCTTGAAGATAAACCAATAGTGTTAATTTGGCGGCAGAAAGAGACTGAGGATAACACCCCAAATCGATGGCAGTCCCTTAAGAAGGTACACAGTAAAGCGTCATATAGGCATCTTTATTGGTCAGCCTAAAGCTGCACTAGATCGCGCGTATGTACTGTAGCAATCTTATATTTAGAACTCTCTAGCAGGAAAGCATCTTATGGGAATGATTATTAGGTCGATAGTAGGAAAAGAATGTTAGTAAGGCATCAAAATGGCCTACTACTAGCTTGATGATCGGTGTGTAAGGGATAAAGGGCGGACAGCAATTTGAGTTGTAATCAGAAAAGAAGAAAGATCTCAAATTCTCTCATAAATAAAGGCAAAGAACTTAAGCTTCAAACTCAAAGAGCTCTCTTTCTCTCGTATCTCTACAAGAAGGGAAGAATCTCTCAGCAAGCAAAAACAAAAATCTCTCTAATCTCTCTTCTAACCGATCATAATGATAATAGTTCTTCGTTCTTATTCTCTCATCCCTCTTCTAACCATCTACTTTATCCCCATTAAATCCCTACTAGCAACCTACTAGCCTATCTATTTAGGGACCCCCATTATATACCTCCCCCATAATCTAATAATTGCCCCCAATTAGGCTAGGATTATACATAAAGAAACTGCCTCCCTATATAGAAATTAAATAAAAGAAATAAATGTGCATAATAAGAAGCATCTTATAAGAGCTTCCTAAAAACTAAATTCAATAAATAAAGGAAATCTACCTAATAATCTACCTCCCTATTCTAGAATTCATCCCCCCATTGGAGAGTTACAATCTTATTAAAAGAACTATTACTTCCTTTCCTCCTTTAGGCAATATCATTCCTTCTAGGTGATCTTTGCAATTGTAGGCAGCATAATGGTATTATAGGCAGAGTTGACTAGGTCTACCTACTGGCTTAAAGAGATTAGGCCTTTAGGAATATAGGTCGCATAGGTCTTCAATTGAGGCAGATAAAATGTTGATCGCTTAGCAATTAAGGGCAGACACATTAAGTTAGTATTAATAGTTATTTTCTTTGCCCTATCGCCCATTTTGAAATCGCAATATATTTCCTGCTCTTCCTCAACCTTTTGATCATCCATATAGATAGAGAGAGTATTGCTAATGAACTGGCTTATTAAGACCGTTAGGGTTTAAGTCGTTTAGGTCTTCATAGGTGTAAGGGCTGGCAATACATCCTGCATCGAAACATCGCTTCTTGCTAGGCTCTTAGACACTTCTCTCATCGAGATATTACTTCTTAAGGTCTATAGGGGCGTTTAAGCTCGAGAAGGCATCTTTAGCGAAGTCTGTCTAGGCGAGCTGCCCGACGAGGAAATTATGATTGGAGTCTTCCCTAACCGCGAGGCCGCCGTCATCAAGTGCGTCCGGAACGCACTCGATGACCGTTTCCGCCGCCGCCATTGGGCCGTGGCCCCCTGGCGCACGGGCGCACGGGCCCACCAGTGGAGCCCGACGCACTAGATGACCAGAACGCACTTGATGACCACTCTCGAGCCAATTAGGGAACAAGGAAGCCAAAAAAAAAAGGGGGATCGGTCGGTCTATAGGAAAAAAGAAAAGAAAAGGACGGAAGAAGCCTCCTCTCTCTTCTCTTCTCTTCTCTCTCTCTCTCTCTACAAAGTCTAGAGCAATAGGACTAGCTAGCCTAAGCTATCACTATCACTATGGCCTCTGCTAGTAGTAGTAGCTGCCCCTGGCTCCTCTACTACCCCCATTACGAAGCCCTCGTCTGCGCTACACATGGCTATGCTATCGCTGACCTGGCTAGCCATTTGCTCAAGCAGCATGCCGACCTAGACTGGCCAACCCGCCAGGGCCTTATCAGGCACTACAGCCAGCAGAGCCTGGGCGGCCCCAGCCAGCAGCAGCTGCTGCAGGGCAAGGCCGTTGCCCCTGTTGCCGGACTGCCCATCCACCATGGCTTCCGCTGCCAAAGATGCCCCGATTTCGTCACTACCAACTGGAAGTCATGCAAGATACACTGCAGCCAGGCCCATCAGGCAAAGGACAGGCAGGCTCGGTCAGGGCTCTGGTGCACAGTCTGGGTCCAGACCTTCTTTGTACAGCCATCCAGGCGGTTTTTCTTCCCGATAGATACGGCCGCCCCGACCCCGACCCCGTCTCCGGCCCCACCTCCGGCCCCGGCCCCGGCCCCGGAGACGGGGGCTAAGACGGGGGCTAAGACGGAGGCCGAGAAGCGGCAGGAGGCCCAGCTAGCCGCCGGCATCCAGCAGCAATGGGACTACGAGCGAGACCAGCAGGAGGGCATGCAGCTCCGGATGCTAGAGGATAGCGTAAGCAAGCACGAGGTGACCAACTGGCTACGGCGGGCAGGCTGGATCGACCACTTCAGCGGCAAAGACCTCGGCCCAATCTACCTGGCCAGCCAGATGCCCGGGCCAGAGGATGACGCTGCTCTCGAGCTTATGGTCGAGGCCCTAGACCGGCTCTTCTTCTGCCGCTGCATCGCCGGCCTGCAAGAGATGCCCCTCATCAGCCGGCTGTTCCTCGCCAGCCCTCACGCCCAGAGCCCGCACAGCCGGCCCCCCTCCAGGAAAAAGACCAGCATGGACCGCTATCTGGGCTATAGCAAGCGGTTTCTTTGCTATTGCATGAGGGTCCTACCCCTTGCTGCCGCTGACCTAGTCGATCAGCATGGCTTTTCCTTTACCTCTACACAAAGGGAGGACCTATCGCAGCTCTGGGACCGGCTGCACGAGATGATGGCGGCTACCGCGGCCAGCACAGGTCCCAGCGAGGAAGCGAATGCAGCCCTGGAAGAGGGGGTCTTGCAGGCCCTGGCCCGCTTCTGGATGCAGCCGCTGCCCCAGGACCCCTTTGCTAGCCCGCTGTGGCACTTCGTCGCCGTCCTAGGCATCGATGGCGAGACCGGGCAGCTGCGGCCAGCCCACCACTTTACCTACGTTCTCGCCGGCCTTGTCTATACAGGCCGGGCTCTGCTGGCCGAGGCCGTTCTCCCTCGCCAGGGCCGGGCCGCTGCCACCGACCTGCCCCAGCGGCTCGCGGCCGCTAGGGAAAGCTGGCTGTGCAGCTCGAGCTACGCGCCGATGGGCTATATCCTGAGCCTTCTGCTCTATGGAAGGAAGATTGCCTCTGAGACGGGCAGCCGGCTCATGATCACCTGGAATAAGGAAGGAACCCTGCTCTATTTCCAGGGCCGGCCCTTTGCTATGGAGACGATCCGCCATATGATAAGGCAGATGACAATGGATGCAGAAGACCTTCTTTGGGACGGGCTCATGTTCTGGCCTAGGGTAGCCGAGCCGGCTGCCAGGCTAGCACGCCGCTTTCTTATCCCTCTCGCCGCCATCCAGGACGACCTTACCTAGACCCAGCGCGGCCAGTCCTTTATCCATGCCAACGGCCTAGTCGGCAGGGAAAGGGAGATGCTACAGAACCTAATAGCCGGGCCTTTCAAGAAGGAATTCCTTGACAGCCAAGATGAGTGGAAATGGCCCCGGGTGCAGCAGTACCTCCGGAAGGTCAAGAGGTTCCAGGAGCTGCTGCTGCTCCTAGTGCACCTAACCAACCACCCGCTCAGGGGCACAGAGATCACAGGGCTACGCTTAGTCAATGGCATCAATAGGGACCGCAGCCTCTTCGTCATCAATGGTGAGGTCGTCCTCATCAGCCAGTATCATAAGTCCCTTGCCCACTTTGACAGCCCTAAGGTTATCCCGAGGATCCTGCCGAGCCGGATCGGGCAGCTGATGGTAATATATATGATCTACATCCGGCCCTTCACAGACCGCCTCCAGGCCAGCTACTGGGCCTCCTTTGATAAGGTCTACCTGCCTAGTGACTTCATCTGGCATCACAAGGAGAGCCCTAGCAGCCCTTGGGATAGCAGCCAGATGTCTCGGGCCCTCGCGAAATGGAGCCAGCACTATAGCGGCCAGAGGGTTACCCTGCAGCAATGGCAGCATATAGCCATTGCCATCAGTAGAAGGCATACTAGAGCTAAGGGAGCCAGCCGGGCCGATTTCGACGAGGCTGAGGGGGGGGATAAGGAAGAGGCCGAACGCTATGAGGATGCAGAGGACTTGGCTGCTGCCCACACAGGCCGCACTGCCGCTGGCTATGGGGTCACTATTGACATCTTAAAGCAGCTGACATCCGAGTCCTTGGAAGTCTTTGGCCAGGCTAGCCGCCGGTGGCACCGCTTCCTTGGCTGCGGGGACGACGAGGGGCTTGTAGCAGGGCCCCGGCCAGAACTAGAAGGCGAGGGAAAGGGAGGGAAAGGGAAAGAGAAAAAGAAGAAGGGAAAAGGGAAGAGGAAGGAGAGGGAAGGGGCAGAGGAAGAGGAAGAGGGAGAAGGCAGCTGTCAGTGGGAGAGGGGGCAGATCAAGAAGAGGCTGCCCCTAGGGCTGCTAAAGGCTGCCGAGCCAGCAGCCATAGCAGCAGGGAGAGAAGGGGAGATCGTGGCCCTGGACGAGCAGCTTCTGCTCTAGACCTTGCAAAAGGCCCTCCAGGACAACACGGCCCAGTTCCGGTCAGCGCAGCAGAAGGAGGCCATACAGCTAGCCACTGCCAAGCGAACGCCCTTGGTGGCGGTCCTGCCCACGGGCGCTGGCAAGAGCCTCGTCTTCATCGTCCCAGCCTTGCTGGCTGGGGCCGGGATGACGATTGTAGTTGCCCCCTATAGGGCACTGAAGGACCAGCTAGTTAGCCGCTGCCAGGAGGCCGGCTTAGCCTGCTGTAGCTGGCCGGAAGCCCAGGAGGCCTGGCCTACAGTGACGGTGGTCTCTGCCGAGGCCGCCACTACCGACAGCTTCCTCCAGTGGGCAGCGAGCCTGAGCCTGAGCAGCCGGCTGGACCGGGTTGTCTTAGATGAGTGCCATCTGACCTTCACAGCTGCCCTGGCCTATAGGCAAAAGCTGAAGAGGCTGAGCCGGCTGCGGGGCCTCGGCTGCCCCTTGGTCTTCCTTATAGGGACCCTTCCGCTGCACAGGCAGCAAGACTTCGAGGCTGCTATGCTGCTGCAGACCCCCATTTACGTCCGAGCCTCCAGCCACCGGCCCAACTTCAGCTTCCGGGTCCATCGGGTCCGCAACGGCCAGGGGATCAGGGAGGTCAAGCAGCGGGTGCAGGCTCGAGCCGGCAGCTTGAAGGCAGGGGACAAGGGCATCATCTACTGCACCAGCCGTGCCAGCTGCAAGGCCCTAGCCCTCCAGCTGGGCTGCCATTACTATCATGGAGACCCAGAGGACCCCGATGCCGACTTTCTAGCCCAGCGAGAGCTTGGCTATGTCCAGTGGAAGGAAGGGAAAAGCCAGTATATAGTCGCTACTGCAGCCCTGGGCACCGGGCTTGACGTAGCTGCTATTGTTCATGTGATTCACCTCGATATCCCCCATTCCATTATCGACTACAGCTAGGAGGCAGGGCGAGCCGGGCGCGCCGGCGAGCCAGTGTGGGCCGAGATCATAGTGGAGGATAGAAGCTGGCCTCTGGGGAACCCGAGTGAAGATGCCTATCTGGATGTGGAAAGGCAGGAAATAGGCAGCCTGGTCTGGACCCAGGGGTGCCGGCGCTATATCCTAGGCCAGCACCTAGATGGGGACCACCGCAGCTGCCGAGCCATTGGCCAGGCCGCCCTCCTCTGCGATAACTGTCAGCGGCAGGGCGAGCCGGCCGGCCTAGGGCCCTGCCTGCTCCAAGACCGAGGCCGGGCTAGCAGCCGGGAGCTGCAGGCTATGGAAGCTGCCTTGGAGGAGATTAGGGGCTTGGGGAAAATGGGCTGCCGGCCTTGCTGGATGTTCTACGGGGCCAAAGAAGCCCGCCATTTGTGGTACAGCTGCCCTAGGATCGGGCAGGCGGAGGCGGAGGCGGAGGCGGCGGCGGAGGCGGAGGCGGCCACGGAGGGCGAAGGCAGCCTCTTCCATCACTATTCCTTCGAGAGCTGCACCGGCTTCCAGAGGCAAATCCGCTACCCGGCAAGCAGCCACACCGGCCGAGGCAAAGGCAGCCAGCTTCTCAGCTGCTTTTTCTGCCACCTCTCCCAAGCCCTCTGCCCGGCCGGCTACCGCAACCAGGGCAATAGCTGCAAGTATAAGCATGTCGCCCTTCCCCTGGCCCTAGCTGCCTTTACCCAGCCCGAGCTGAGAGGCCGGATCGAGAAGGAAGTGATAGGCCGGGCCCTGAGGGACCAGAAGGAGTACTAGGGCTGGCTCGGGCAAAGGCACCCACGGCTGGTCGGTGGGGAGGAAATGACGAATGCTATGGCCATCTTCAGCTGGGTCGTTCAGTGGCAGCGGCAGCAGCAGCGGCAGCGGCAGCAGCAGCGGCAGGGGGTAGCAGCAGTATCGTACTAAGAGCGAGAGAGTATAATAGTAGAATATAATAGTATAATTTCATCTAGTAGCTAATAAAGAGGGAGGGTACAATGTTCATCTACTAGGAGATGAGATTTCTCTATAGGGAGTTCATAGCGCAGGAATATAATAGTAAGGGATAATACTATAATTTCATCCGCTAGGTTATAAAGGAGGGAGGAGAAGAGCTTTATCTACTAGGAGATAAGATTTCTCTATAGGGAGTTAGTAGTGAGGATATAATAGTAAGGGATAATACTATAATTTCATCTACTAGGTTATAAATAAGGGAGGGTAAGATCTTTATCTACTAGGAGATAAGATTTCTATATTAATAGCTAAGTAAGAGAGTAATAACTATTAATATATAGATAGCTATTAGCTAGAGGCATAGGGTAGGGGAGAGAGGATTAACTACTAATATATAGATTATTACTAGAGGTAGAGATAGGAAGAGTAAGAACTATTAATGTATAGGTAGCTGCTAGAAGTAGAGATAAGGGAGAGAGTAAGAAAGAATAATAATTATTAATAGTTAGAAGGTTACTAGAGGGTTAGGAGAGAGCGAAATAGCTACTAATATATAGATGGCTGCTAGAGGTAGAGGGATAACTACTAATGTATAAGTAATCGCTAGAGGTAGAGATTAAAGAGGGGTAATAATGGCTAACTGCTAATATATAGATAGCTGCTAGAGGTAGAGGGAGGAGAGTAGGAACCACTAACTGCTAATGTATAGATAGCTACTAGAGGTATATATAGAGGAAAGAGTAGTAACTACTAACCGCTAATATATAGTTAGCTATTAGAGGTAGAGATAAGAGAGTAAGAGCTACTAATATATAGGTAGCTACTATAGATAGAGGGATAAAATAACTGCTAATATTTAGGTAGCTATAGGAGGTAGAGGGAGGATTAACCGCTAATATTTAGGTAGCCGCTAGAGGTAGAGATAGGAAGAGAGTAATAACCGCTATTTACTAGTAGTAGGAAGCTATAAGTAATAAGAAGAGGTTATTCTAAAGGGTTAAGGGAAAGATATACTAGTATAGAAGGGTATTAATTAATATATTTATTATATAGAGGTTATAGGTAAAAAGATTAATAGGGAAGTAAGATTAATAGGATAATAAAGGCTAATAGAATTAGTATATATATAAGTAACTAGAGGAATATATTTTATATATAGTTAGGAGGGTTAGTAGATTAGAGAGGAAGGGCTAGTAGGGAAATATAGGTAAGCTAAATATACTAAGTAATTATATAGATATACTATAAATAGAAATAAGGGATAAGAAGAAGTATATTATAATTAATTAAGTAAATATAAAGGAAAAGCTAAGTATTTAGAGTATTTTATATATAAGTTACTATAAGCTATTTACTAATAGTAGGAATAATATAATAAAAGATTTATTAGAAGGTAAGAGTAGGATATATATATAAAGGTAAGGTTAGATAAAAGTAGAAAGAAAAGAAAGGGAAGTAATTAGAATAAGAAATAAAAAGAAAAAAAGAGTATTAAAGAAAAGTAAGATAAGAGGGTTATAAATAATAGGAGGATAAGTAATTATAAAAGTAAAAAAGAAAGTAAAGAAGAAAAAGCATAAGGAATAAAGAATTATAAAAAGTATTAAGGTAAATAAGTATATAATATTAGGTTTAGTAAGTATAGAGAGGGAAAGAGAAAAGGAAAGAATAGGAAAGATAATAATATAAGAATAAAAATAGTAAAAAGAAATAAGAATAAAGAGAAAGTAAAGAGTAAAGAATTAATAAGGTTAAAAGAAAGTAAAATAAAGAGAAAGAAAAAATTAGAAAAGAGAAGTAAAGTATAGAGTATAGAGAAAAGAGAAAAGAGATATAAAGAAGGTAAGAATAAGTAGAAAAATAAGGTTAAAAGTAATATAATAGTAAGTAAGGAAAGGGTTAAGGTTAGGGATAGTAATAGTTATAAAGGTTAGGGATAGTTATAGTTATAAAGGTTAGGGATAGTAATAATTATAAAGGTTAGGGATAGTAATAATTATAAAGGTTAGGGATAATAATAATAAAGAGTATAAAGAGTTTAGAAAGAGAAAAGAGAAGAAAGAAAGAGAAAAGAGTAAAGAGTATAAAATTTAAAAAGAGTAAAAAGTAAGAAAGATTAGAAGGAGAAGAAAGTAAGAAAGTAAGTAAAAAATAAAAAAATAAAAAAATAAAAAATAAAAAATAAAAGAAAAAAGAGTAAAAAGAATAAAAAAATAAAAAATAAAAATAAAAAAAGAAAGAAATAAGTTAAAGTATTTAAAAGAAAGAATAAAAAGAAGTAAAAGAAAAAAAAGTATAAAAAGGGTTAAGAAAAGAAAAAAGTAAGAAGAAAAAAAAGAGTTAAAAAGAATAAAGAGTAAAAAGAGTTAAGAGAGAAAGGAAGTTTAAAGGGTTAGGGGAAGTATATATATATTAAGGTTAGGGGGAGTATATATATTAAGGTTAGGGAGAGTATATATATATTAAGGTTAGGGGAAGTATATATTAAGGTTAGGGGGAGTATATATATTAAGGTTAGGGAGAGTATATATATATTAAGGTTAGAGAGTATAGTTTATTATAAGGGTTAGGGAGAGAAAAGAGTAAGAATTAAGAAAAGGGAAAAATAAGAAAAGATAAAGAAAGAAGAAAGTAGAATTAGTAAAGAGAGAAAAGAGAAAAGAAAAAAGAGAAGTAAAAGAAAGAGAGAAAGAAAAAAAAAAAAAGTAAAGAATATTAGTAAAAAGAAAAGAAGAAAAGAAGATAAAAATTAAGGAATAAAAAGAGTAAAGTAGGTTTAGAAGTAGTTTATATTTAAGTTATTAAGATTAAGAAGAGTAATTATTAATATAAGGGTTAGGAGAAGTAAAGAGTAAAGAGTATAAAGAGTTAGGGAAAGTAGTATTTATAAAAGTTTAAGAAGAGTATTAAAGTATAAAGATTAAAGTTAGGTATAGTTAGGTAAGTTTTAATTAAAGGTATATTTTAGAGGTAAAGTAGTATTATTTAAGGTAAAAAGTAAAGATTTTAGTAAGTTTTATAAATAGGAAAAAAAGAGCTAAATTAGTTAGATAGAAAGGTAGTAAAAAGAAGTAAGTAAGGAAGAGAGATTTAGAGTTAAGGTAAAGGAAGAAAGTAAAGTAGTAAAAAAAAAGAGAAGTTTAGAGAAGGTTTTAGGTAATAAGTTAGAAAGAAGAGAGGTTATATATATTATAAGTAAGTAAGTAGAAAGTTATAAGAAGAAAGAGTAAAAAAAGAAAGAGAGAAAGTTAAGATTTTAAGGTAAAGTAAAGATTAGTATAAAGATTAAGAGAAAAGAGTATAAAAAGATAGTAAGTATTAAAAAAAGATTATATAAATAAAAGTAAGTTATAAATTTAATTAAAGGTTTATTTTTAGAGGTTTTAAGAAGAAAAAGTTAGGTATATAAGTTTTTAATAAGAAAAGAGTTAAAAAAGTAAAAAGTATTAAGTAAGAAAAGTAAAAGAAAAAAGTAAAAAGAGTAAGGAAAAAAATAGTAAAAAAGAAAAGAAAAAAGAAAAAAGGTTAAGAATAAGAGAGAAAAGGTAAAAGTAAAAGGTAAGTAAAGAGAAGAAAAAAGAGGTAGGTAAAAAGGTGTTAAGTTAAAAGAAAAGGAAAGAAAAAGAAAAGAAAGAAAAGAAAAGAAAAAGAAAAAAAGAAAAAAAGGTTTTAAAAAGTTAAAGAAAAATAAAGAAAGTATTTAGTATATTATAAATAGAAAGAAATAAAGTTAAAAGGAAAGGAAAGTAAAAGAAGAATTATTAATATTTAAGTAAAGAGAAAAAGAAGTATAAGAAAAGTAAAAAAGGTTATTATAAAGAAAGAAAAAGAAAAAAGATTAAAAGTAATAAAGTAAGGAAAAAATAGTAAAAAAGAAAAAAAGTTAAAGAATTAAAAAGTTAAAGTATAAAGTAAAGTAAAGAAAATAAGTAAGGTTATATAAAGATTAAGGGAATAGTATATATAAGGATTAGAAAGAGTAATATATATAAAGATTAGGGGGAATAGTATATATAAGGATTAAAAGGAATAATATATATGTTGTTAGAAAGAATAATATTTATAAAAATTAAGAAAAGTAATATATATAAAGATTAAGGAAAGTAAAATATATAAAGGTTAGGAAGAATAATATATATAAAAATTAAAAGGAATAATATATATAAAGGTTAGAAAGAATAGTATATATAAAGATTAGGAGAAATAGTGTATATAAGGGTTAAGAAGAATAGTATATATAAGGATTAAGGAGAGTAATATATATAAAAATTAGAGAGAGTAGTATATATAAGAATTAAGGGGAATAGTATATATAAAGGTTAAGGGGAATAGTATATATAAAGATTAGGGGAAGTAGTATATATAAAGGTTAGGAAGAGTAGTATATATAAGGGTTAGGGAGAGTAATATATATAAGGGTTAGGGGGAGTAATATATATAAGGGTTAGGGGGAGTAATATATATAAGGGTTAGGATTAGTAATATATATAAGGGTTAGGGGAGTAGTATATATAAGGGTTAGAGTTAGTAATATATATAAGGGTTAGGAGGAGTAATATATATAAGGGTTAGAAAGAGTAATATATATAAGGGTTAGAAAGAGTAATATATATAAGGGTTAGGAGAGTAATATATATAAGGGTTAAAGAGTTAAAAGAAGGTAAAAGGAAAGTTAAAAGAAAAAGAGAGAAAGAAAGTTAAAAAAAAAAAGTAAAGAAAGAATATAAAAGGTAAAAAGAGTAAGAGAAAAAGGTAAAAGGAATAGGTAAGGAACAGGTAAGGGAATAGATAAGGAACGAGCAAGGGAACAGGCAAGGGAACGGGCAAGGGAATAGG